>JAREIS010000224.1:0-1320448 GCA_030060385.1 Muscicapa striata striata | reverse complement strand
TTGTGAATTTGTCTCGTGTCCAAAGGGTAGTTAAGTGCTAAGCACTTAAATGCCTATAAAGTATGTGTTCGGGCAGTCATGGAAGAAAATGAAGGTAATTAAATGGTAGGTTTTAAGGAGATACTGATGCCTCAGTTGTGTCCCAACCGGTATTGTGATGCTGGGGTTTGTAAAAATTGTTCAGAAAATGCCAATATACGTGGTATTTAGTCAAAAAAACATGCCGTTTTCAGGATACAACTGATACAGCATGATTAACCTGGAAGTGTTTTACAGAAATAAATAGAAACTTTCATCCTATCTTCTCTTTGTATCCTTAGCTTAATAATTTTAAAGAACCATTGTTACTATTGGTTGTTTTAATTAATTAACTGCATGTTGCTGCTAATATTGGTAGAAATAGGATATGTCAGACCAGGGCATAGACCATTTATTTTCTGTGAAATGCTCCTTTTTTAATTCTGAGAAATGTATACACTGTTCAATAACAGTCTTAACTTTTTATTGTATAACTTTGGTTTTTGTTTTCCTTTAGGTGTCTTTGTTGACTTTAGTCAATAGCCCTGAATTTTTTGTTTTGTGACATTTAGCAATAGCATTCCAGTTTTTTTTGATTGGTCTATCTGTTGTTTGAGTACTAATCTGAAGTTTACAATGCAGGACTTGAGGTTTTGGGATTTTTTTAATGGAAATAGGAGAGGAAGGGGAGGGGAATAGCAATAGAAAAAGACTAGTGGAAATTTCTGTACTGTATAATATAAACTAAATTTCACAGAGAGGGTTGTTGCTGCTTTTAAAATTTAATTTTATGTCATTGCAGTGGAGTTTAAATATAAGATCCTGAAGTGAATTGACATGTTTCTATATTGGCTGGAAGAAAACTCCGGTGTATCCTTTCTTTTAGAGTGCTCTGTGTTTTAATTTGTTAAAATGAGAATTTTTCAGGTAAAATTATGTAGATGCTGCCGTCTGATGAACGAGAGTGCTTTTTGCAGAAAGTCAGCAGCCTGTTGTACATATGATGGCATTAAAAAGAATGTTTGGTCTCTTATTAGTGAATTTTGCCTGGTTTAATGACCAAGTCCATTTGAGATCCTCGGAGACTTCGGTTTTTGTTAAATTTAGGTGTGATTGTTTTGTTGGGTTTTTAACAGTAACTTCTTGTGTGTATGCTATTATTTTCTTCCTTCTCTCTTACAAGTTTGGGAAGCTTTTTTCATAGTCTTTCAAGTGGCTTTGTATCTAAGTGGAAAATTACCCATTTCCTAATTTCAGCGTAACAAAATGGTTCTTGTTAAATCAGTACTGAAGGATGATGTGTTTCTTCAGTAGTGGTGGTGGACTTCACTGCTAGCAATTTAATGTATTGAAATGCAGCACTGAGAGGATAATTGTATTGAATTCCCATGGCTCTTCAGAAGAGTTTTGTCTGGTGCTGTCTACAGTCAGTTTGTAAGGCTGCCATTGGTACTTCTACTGACATTTTGGAAGGAAAGTTTTCATTATTATGTTGTTCAGCCTTGTTTTCATCCCTCCTCAGACTTAGGATAGTTTTAGTCAATTTAACAAAGAGAATAGAGATGTGAAAGATGAGAAACCTCTGAATATTTTGTGAAAATGGGAAGCTGTGTGAATGAAGGAAGAGACACCAGTTCTGTTACTGAGCTGTAGTGAGAGCTCAGTACTGCCTTGATCTGCTGGTTTGTTTGCCAGCAGTGGTACTGCCTCCTGCCCATGGGGTGAAGAACGTGTGAGGAGGCTGTGGGAGTCTTCTCTGGAGGTGGGTAGAGGGATGTTAGGAGTTTCAGAAAGCTCACAGGTAGTTTTGGATAGAAGGGAAGTTTGGTGGTTTAGCATCAATAGACTCCATGTAGGTAGGGTATGTGGCAGGTATGCGTGGGCATAAAAACCAAATGTGACATTAGCAAGCAAAACTTTACTAATTCATGTAGTGGTATAGCCATAGCACTGCTGCTTTTTTTTTTTTTTTTTTTGTGAGAGTATTAAGATTTTTGGGATTCATCTGTTATTTCTGTATAGTTACACATTGTAACTTTATATAATTGTATACTTTATATAATAAGTATTAATTTGTTCATAGGAGGAGAGGTTTACTTCTTTTGTTGTAGAGATGATCTTTTAGAGATACACCTGCTGTGTGCAGCTGAGGTTTTCAGCTCCTTTATGGAATTTATTGAGATATTTGTCAGGTGTTTTGGAAGGATGGCAGTACCTGAGGCATCAGGACAGATTGTGCAATTAATCAGATTTTGAAACGACACTGAAGTTGTATTCTGATTTCCAGTGTTGAAAACTATCCATTTATCTAGTCACCATTACTAGCTTCAGCATCTAATTGCAGTACAAAAATTACTTTCTATTAGCATTCTTTGTAATCAAATGGACAAAAAACTCATTTTAGATATGAGAATAATCTTTCATCTGTAATTTTAAAACTTGCTTTCAAAGCAAGCTTGAAATCAATGTAATTTTTAAAATGCTGTCTCAGTGAGTTTTTCATGTGTGTTTAAAGATGTTCCTGCTTAAAAATGTGAATAAAAAGGACTCTACATTCTATCATGTAGAGGCTGATATCTGGTATTGGTAATTTAATCTCTATTATGGTGTGTATTTTTAAACAAGAGCTAGATACTGGAAGACTTTGCAGTAGATTATTTGATATGCAACCTTTTATTTAGGAGTCAGGTGCTCCTAAACCAATTTCTGAATTATACTTGCTCAGTTAGTTAAATCTGCATATATCGGTAGAGAACAGATACACAGGCTTTTTAAATAAAATATCATTTCTTGCCACCTTAAATGGCATAGCTGCTTAAAGCCATAATCCTTGTTACATGTAAATTATTGCTATATTTTTGAGTTTGCTTTTTCAGCTGTTAAAAAGCAGGTCAAAAGTCTTGCAAAGTTCATGTAGCTGTTAATGGCTTGCTAACTCAAAATCGTTTTCCTTTAAAGGAGAAAAAACTATGCAGTTCAATGACTCAGCTCCCACTTTTTCAAGAAAAAGGTGAATCAGAAGCATAGTTAAAGGCTCTCTTCAAAACTCGAGATACATTTTTTTAAAGCTCTTTCTGCTTTTCCCCCAAGTGCCTGTCTTTTGATCCAGCAGTCCAAGTTACTGTTCTGCAATTTTTTAGCTTCTTTCTTTTCTACTCAGCTTCCTGTCAATTATGAAAGGGCATATTTAATTTCACCAGAAAGCAATTTAGGGCAGTATGTTCCTTGCTTTTAGGGGTCTGTTACAAGTTTATTATTAAAATTGCCTTGCAGGTTAATCATGGGACATCTAGAGGCTCCTTGGAGAACAGTGATTTTTCAGAATTTCAAGACAAGAGAAGTAATGCTTAAGTTTTGTAATTATTGTAAATATAAGCAGGAGAATCAACTATTTATTATTATTTCAGCTGCCATTTAACTTGTGAGTGGGCCAGTGCTGTGTTTGTGTTTTTATTGGCCAAGGAGTGGGAAATAAAACGCCATAGTCATTTTGCGTGATGTAAGCAATAAGGTGTGGGAATTTTAAGAAAGCAAGTTATCCACACAAAAGCATCTGTGGTTCACTAAAAATGAAAACAGGGTTAAGGAAAAGGACATGAGGAGTAACTTTGAGATTTCCCATGGAGCAGTTGGCTGAGAAAATCAGTTTGGACATAGTTAACATTTGGTCTCTAGCAAGCAAGCACTTGTTTGATCCTTGCTGGGCCAGTATGTAATTAACCTCTAATGTTACAGAGCCAATTGCAGTGATACCAGAGGTCAGTTTCTCTGATTCCAATGTCTCTTACACCTGTAAGTATCAGGCAGTAAATGAAAATTATGTGCCCTTGTCAAATACTCTGTAGTTTCATAAGAACTTCAGTTTTCCTGAAAGCTAATACATATGGACATAGAAGACAAATATAACTGCCCCACAAGTCTTTATCTTGTCCACTATACTGAAGACTTGTAAATAAGAATACCTGTATTGTTATGTATTGGCATACTGATTTGACTGCAGCTTTTCAGTTTCCATATTCAGGCAGTTTCTGTAAGGCAAACTCTTGTGTTCAGTTAGGTGCTTATTGTTGCTCACTATTTTTTTAAGTATTAACCTCCTATAAACTCTTAAAAATATTCAAAATACAAATGAGATAAACAGTCTTGGCATGGAAACCTCTTTCAAGAATGGAAGCAATCAGTTTTTCTGGTACTTCTTTGTGTGTTTGCAAATTACTTCAAACACTGTTTTTGCATGTGTTGGACTTGGTTTATTCTCTCTGCTGATGGGAATCAAACTCAAGAATAGTGACAAAAAAGAAGAAAGCAATTGTTTGTTGGTTCAAGTGCAGAGTCCATTGGCAGTACTAGTGCAAGCCCCTATAATGTGATGTTTTCTCTTCATTTCAGGTCCTATGCAGAGTCAGATGCAGTTCCCCTCTGGCTATGGCTCACATCTTCCAAACTACAGTGCCCCTTCAGGACACTATTCCCAAGTGCCCAGTAAAGCTGCTGCTTCACATCTGGATAATCAGTACAGAGCCAGTTACTACCCTGGTTACTATTCAGCACCAGCACAAAATGTTACGACATCTGTGGGTAGCAACGTGTTGAATGCACAGGAATCACAGCAGTTGTACAACAACACTCTTCCCCATTCAGGGGGGTCCAGTGACAGATCTGTTCAAGGAGCAGTATCGTCTGCGTCCTACTCGCATGTGAGCGCTCAGCAGTCGTATTCAGCATTTGATAATCACTACAGCACCTCTGTCAGCTCTTCAGTTGCATCTCAGGGATTTCCCCTTAATTCTGATCACTACAACATGCCCGTCGTTTCTGGTGCCATGTATCCTAATGTTTCCTATCCTTCCATGGCTGCTGGCGGTGTGTATGGGCAGACATTTACCTCTCAAAATCTACCTGCTGTTGGACAGTTCAAAGAGACAAATGCATTTTCCAGCCAGAGTACATCAGTACCTCATTCCCTTCAACAGCATGTTCCCATGGGATATAATACAACATTATCAACTGTTTCATCTGCTCAGTCTGTGCAAGACAACCTCAGCAGGAATCTCACTGGATCAGTTGCTAAAGTAAACAACCAAATAAATACAGGTATGATGTTACTTAAAAGACAGTGAATTTCCACATTTGTCTGGGAAACATAAGTAATTGTGTGCTCTTGTTGGCTTGTTTTTGTTCACTGTGTGGAATTCTGTAATATAATTTTGAGTTCAGTCACTCATTCTTGTAGCTTTTCTCATTTGGTTGCCACAGTCCTCACAACAGCAGCTATTTGTTTCTACTGAGAGATACAAAAAAATACACTATTCAGGGGATGATCTTAGTTATTTGTGTGGTTTTCATGTGAGTGGCCTTGAAAAGGAGCTTTTTCATGCAGTTCTGAAGGAATGTGTAATTTCAGAAATATGTCTGTTATTCATTGAGGTACTTCTTTCTTTTCTGGCTAGGGTATTTTTCTAAGACATGGTTGTTGTTCTTTAAATTTTCCTTAGTGACACTGTGAGAGACCTGAAATGTTAATGGTAATGACTCAAAACAATCAGCCGTTTGTGGAGGCAGCAAGGTGTTTTGCTGAGGCCAGGTTTGCTAGGAGGAGAGTTTTTGGGAGTGTGGTGTGTGATGGGGAGGCCTTCAGTGCACACAGAACAAGGAGGGTGAACCCACCACCAGAGGCTACAAGCTGGATTTTGAGCCAAAGAAGAAGCAGGCCCTGGAGGCAAGCTGGTACTTTTTATCATGCCAGTTGTCCTTCCTTAGACAACTGTTGCACTTATGCCTGAGCGTGTTCATCCCTTCTGATGGGGCATAACTGGCTCAAGTGCCCTAATGTGAGAGGTAGCTTCATGCCTTAGAAGGGGCCAAAACCATCAAAGACACCTAAAGTGTCTCCAGACTCAATTTCCAAAGAGGTGGGTATGATCCAGTGTTGCAACAGGTCCACAGTGTTGTAAAAGACAAAACTCCCCTGCCTGCATCCCAGGGGATGTACATCTGAACATAATTAACCCACTGAGTTCTGTTGTGTGGGACCCTCACTACCAAGAAGACCAGAATAAGAGGACTAAAAGTACTCTGTCTGGATCCCTGAGTGGTAATATCTTTCTCTTTATCCAACACATATAATTTGTATGTATTGCTTTTCCACATTAAATATAGGTCCTGTCCATCTGAGTGAAAATTAGAATTTTGTCCGATTTGGATGGTATGAGACACCTCATGATACGAGTCCATTGTCATCCCCACGTGCTATCCATGCCTGGTGTCAGCTGACTTGTGGCTGCCCAATGCCCATGGTATTCACAGAAATTTTATTGGTGCTAAGGTGATAAAACAGCACATGCTTTACTCAGACACACATGTAGTATCTACAGATACTCAGATGCTCTGAGGCAGAGGCCTGGGCTGTCTTCTCCTGCCTTGACTTGGAGTGATCCAGAGCCCTCAGATGTTCTTGGTTCCTATGGTACTATTTCCCCTGCACTCCTCAGGGAAGGTTCACAGATATGATGTCTGCCACAGTTGTGAGTTCCTGGATGTGTTTGTGATGATGTTAGTATTTCTTCACGTTTTCTATTGTGGCCTCTTCTAAGGATGTGTTAGTGCACTTGTATCACACGGTCACATCCACCACAAATGTTTGGATTTCCTTCACAAAAGGTTTGTATAACTGGTTTGTATAACTCTTTGCTGTCATCTCTTATATGTGGTTCCTGAAATACTGTCCAATCTTGCTTTTCTGCTTCTTTTGATAGCATTTCACATATGTAATTGTGCCTTTTAATTCTTGTATCCTGCACAATTGGGCAGTTCCCAATGATGTGGGAGCATGTTTCATTCTCAGCCTGGCAGTACCTGCAGGATTTTTCTTGTCTACCCTTGTTTCTTGATGCATCTTTATCTGTCACTCATCACTCCCTTTCTCTCTCCTCCTCTCTCTTTTTATTTTATTCTTTCTCTCTACTTCACATTTACTGTTAGATAAAATTCTACTATTGACTTTGGCATATGGTCTTGTTTGCACCATAATTCAGGCAGAGGCATCTCTGTAATAATTGTAATAGTTTGATCTTAATAAATAAGTGCATTGTCTCACAAAGTTCAGGGAAAAAGGGGAACCTTACATGGATTTTGAGTCATTTGGGTTTTTCAAATTAATATTTTTGATAAGCATTTGAAAGAGTTAGGAAGTTCTAGCTAATTCTTGCAAGCAACAACTTGATGGTTTTAATATGGATGTACCTATAAAGTTGTGAAGGTGCCAGTTGAGGGCAAGTGCACTCAGTCTTCATTCATTGTTTCAGCTTCTGTGTCATAGGAAAACTGAGTACTAGTTCATGGGGTATCACTTAGTGGGAAGTATGGAAGAGATTGGAGATGTGGGAGTACCTTCACAATGAAATAGCTAGCTCTGCAAAGGAGAGAGCAGTAGTCTGTGCAGGAAGATTCTGATTTTCTTTCTGAACTGGGGATTTTCTGACTTCATGCAGTTTTGACTTGTAAGCAGTGCCAGACTACAGCTTGCTTTCTCTGCTAAAGACAGATGTTGCATAACTAGGTTTCCTTTTTAATGCTAGGTATTTCAGGTTATAGTGTAGCATTGAAACTGTTTTTAGGAGTCCTAGTAGCTGAGATTCTCAGACCAAGGACTTAAGAAAGAATATGGCTTTGGTAAAGCTTTTTTTTTTGGAAAAGCCGTTAAGCTTAAATGAAGCTCATTCAATCCAGGGTTTGAATTTAGTTTCAACATTGGTTTCTCCCCCCTCCCAAGACCAGGATGTAGAGTGTCATCCTCAGCTCAGTTATTATTACTTTCAATATTAGTAGATTTGAATTCTGTACTGATGAGTACTCTGTGTAATTTTCTCCTGTATTTTCAAACCATGAAACAAAACACCGTTTTAAAAAGAAAAAATAGGGAGCTCCTTGAAAAGCTCGTGCAGTTCCTGACATTTCATGGTTTTGCGTAAAAATGGATTCTTTCATGGCCTGCCAAAAAAGTTGACTCTGTTGAGTACAGAATCTGGAGCTGGACTTCACAGAATGCAGGTGTCTTTCCAGAATAGCACAATATGCAGTAGGCATAGGAAAACTGCTTATTGTTTGTTCAAACTGTTACTGTTTTATTTGCAGAAGTTTTTAATTGTAATGCTTGTTAATTTTATTTCCTGTAGAGGTGTCTTGAAATGCTTTGTTCATAGCAAATTTTTTTTTGTAATGAGCAACTCTTTTAAAAGTGGAACAGTGTAGCTGACCAGACAGTGAAGAGCAATATGAGCAGTAGTTTTATTTTTGAACCATTCAATGCTGCTCTTAAGGGGGTGATTGAGTTAGTATATGGCCTCAAGAAAAAGTAGTAATATTACACTAGAATTTCAAAGAACCAATGATAGAATTGGCTGTGATAATGCTGTGTCATGGATAATCACTTTGCGGTTATGAAAATAAACACTGATGCACTGTTTCTGTTGTACTTGGGTAATACTGCAGTCCTTGGTTGGCTTGCTGTAGGCCTCAGTACTTAAACCACATGCAGACTCTCTCTGGTCTTGTAAAGCTGCTGGTAGAAACATGCCCTGTGCTTCACTGCACAGTGCACAGGTTTCTGGAAGTGAATTATCTGCAAAATAATTTTTCCCCTGAATTCTGGTTCAACCTCAGCACACAAATGATTTTGTATTTGCTGACAAAGAAAAGCAGATAAACATAACAACTGATAGCAAGGTTGAAGGAAGAGCTGGACAGTTTCATTACTAAACCTTGAACAATTTAAACCATTTTTGATGTCTGGGGCAAAACAAACTGCCTTCAATGACATCTGATTTCTTTTAATCTAGAATTCGACATTTTTGGCTAAAATATATTTTAAAAAAATTAAAAATCCAATTGCTACAACACACAGTAAAATACTTAAATAAATAATTACAAATAAAGGCATGATAATAAAATTGTAAAGTAATTATATTAATTGTTTGATCCTGGAATAATTGGTTTCGTTTTGAGATGTTTTCTAAATTTCCCAGTGCAGTCTTACTGTTCTCAGATGGAGTAATTTTATATATAGCATTCTATTTGTTTTCAGCCTTTAAGAAAAGGGTTTGGATTTTGAAAATTATTTGGCAGTTCTTGTACATCCTTAGAAACTGTCTGAATGCAAGGGACAGGGAGCATAAGGAAATAATGAATGATCTGTTGGAAGGAAACTTTCTGAATATTTCATCCTCCCTACTTTCTTCAGGAAGAAGCAATGGTGGGCAACAGTTGCTGTCTGTTCTGTGCATAGTTTTTAGCTAAACTACTTGAAAAACAAAACCTGAAATTTGTAGGTGTGCTTTCTATGACTGTTTGTTTAAATAAACTTGGATACAGTATCCTCCTGTTCAACAAGTTGCCAGTAAGAGTTTGTTGTCATTGCCCCTGTGCTGTGAAAGATGCCCTTACAGTCTTTGAATTACAAATAAACAAATTGCAGACAGACTATCAGTCAAGATGCTACAGTTTTAATGTATTTTTCCAAAACTGTTTTTACAGTCAGCACTGAAAGCTCTCTGTGATGAAAATGAAGCCTTTATGTAGAAGAATAATGTGTTGATCAAATCTGTGTGCTCAAACAGGACTTACTTGGGAAAGTAGGTCACCAACTTAGGTTGGTGACAGTTTTTCAGAAGTTGTTTCATTTCTGAACAGTTTTTTACTTGAATCAAGAATGTTGTCACCACTGGACTTAAAATTTAAAATCTTTAAAAATCCAGTTTTATGTATAGCCTTGCAAAGCCTTCAGTGTGTTAAATTTGCTAAGATCAAACCTCTTAACTTCTGTGTGTTGTGTGCTAAGCACATAGAACTGTAAGAAAGTCTTTTCCTAAAACTGTAGCAGCCCCTTTCTGAAAGAGCTGAAGTATTTTCAGCAAACTTGCCGAGATTTCACTAGAAGAAACCAAATTTATTTTAAGAGGTTTTTTTTTTGCTGGTAGTTGACTGGTCTTGATGAATAATAGCCAGTAGAATAGTTTTCTTTGCTTTAGGAAGTGTAAATAAAGTAGAATATAAGTATCTCTAATTTGAGATTTTTCTCCTTGGAGGTTTAACCCTGCAAAATCACCCTCTTATATCTTTTAAGTCTGTATTTCAGCAGAACAGTGTTGGTATAAATCTCTCCAGGAATGTAATGCTATGTAAATTACATACTTTGTATTATATAGGCATTTTGTCTTTCTAGGTCAGTAGCTTTTAAAATGTTTTTCCAGTTTATTTCAGCGGAAATTGGGGCACTCTCATTGTTCTTGATGCTTTTCAAGTTAGCATGCATGTCAGCCAGGATGCCTGTATCTTACCAGACTCCTCAGTGAGGAGAGGGAGCTGGAGAACTCCTTCTGTGGGTATATGGCATAAGTTTCTTTGCATCCTGGTGTGGACAGTCTGCTTGAGCAGGAGACACTCTAATTTCATTATCTCACGTGCATACATCCCCTTATGTCAGATCAGGATGTAAAGTCCTTGCTGCCCCAGTTCCATAGGCATGCAGGCTATAACCCTGTAAATCTGCTAATATAGGTGTGGCTGAAAAAAGGGGAAGGACTGCAGCTAGTACTGAAAGTCAGGGGCAAAGGATGCTGTAGGAAAACAAGCTGCAGGGAGGTGGTACCTCTCCGTAGAAACTGTGTTGTGTTGGGTGCAGGGGTGTGTGGGGTTTTGAGGTTTGTGAGGGCAGGAAATGAAGATCACAGCTGAAACAACTCAAGAAGGATAATTCTTGCATCTCTTCATAAATTTTGAGGAGATGCTGTGGTGATACTTTTTAACTATGACCCCTAGGTCTCCAGTTAGAAATTAAATGACAACTTTGTGGTGATGTATAAGGAAAAATGACAAATTAAGATGCTAATTTGCCCAGTTCTGCAGATTCTTTCTGTAACATGCCTTTTAGCTGTAGATCATTTACTTGATCATTGTTAGTGCAAGAGGTGTTCATGGTTGAGAGGCATGAAGAGAAAACTTCAGTACACATCGAAGATGAGGAGTTGAATGTGAAAACCAGAAAATACTGTCACTGAGGATGGGGTTTATATTTATCACAGCTTTACAAAACTCCTGACTTCCCATGACATCAGCTGATGGAAATATTATGTAGCCTGATTGTGTTTGTCCTGGATAAGTTGATGGGAAACATGTGCTCTGAACTGGTGTCCATTCCAGCTTTGTCTTGACCTACAATAAGCAGTCCTAAAATGATGCTTGTATGACAGAATGCAATCTTCTCGTTGGCCAGAGGGAAAAAAATGTGATAGTGTAATTTCTCTCACAATAGATTGTTTCATGTGATGATAGTTACCAACAATGTGGTTTTAAATGTTAATTTTGTTCAAGTGTTCCCTTTGATCTTGGTTGCTTATGGCATTTAAAAGCTTTATTGGAGTCACCAAATAAACTTTAACATTTAATTTTGCAGGTTGGATTTTTGTACAAAGAAAAAAATATGTGTTTCTCAGAGTTTAGAAACATTTTTTTACAATGCATTTAAAGGATTCACGTAATTTTGAAGGTAATTGAATAACCTTTGCTTAAGAATAGATAGTAGTACTTGGCAGGAGTTACATCTTCAGCTAATCCAGGCGTAAATTGGTTTTGCCTTTGAGCAGGTGACACTGACATTACAGCGTTTAGCACTCTCTACAGCAGTGCTTGATGCTGCCAGCATTGCGATATTGACTTGCAATGAGGAAAATACCCTACAAATAAAATCACCCTACAAACAGCTCCCTGCTACAAAACCTAGGTGAGCGCCTGAATGTGGCAAAGAGCTTCCTTTGTTGTCTTGCATATCTTGCTTGAGGAAGCTGCTGTAATAAGAGCATTCCTGCCGACAGGTTCTGAAGCTCTCATGGGGAATCTGCAAGACAGTATGTAAAAGCAGAGGTTATAGCAAGTCCATTGCAGTAAAAAAATGCTCTGTATGTTCATTGGAAAAAGATATAATTTTGATAATACTTGTGAAAACGTTGTGTGTATGCTCAACATCAGACTTTAAAATTGCAAAATATATAAAAGTTCTCTTGAGATAATAAAGATGTGTGCTGTTAATTTTGACTGTAAATAATAGAAACAGAGAGATCATTTTAATCCGTCTCTTCTTCTTCACCTTCTAAAGGAAACCTTAACTTGCCAATGAAATTCTTTGAGATATCACCCCCATTATTCAAGGAAAAGTCAGGGACTGTATGAATGACACAGCTCTATGTGCAGAAGATGCAAAGTTAATATTACGTCTGCATCCTCTAGCAAATTCTGTAACTTAAACAAGTACTCTACAAATGGAGAATTTTGTTCTTGCTTAATTTCAGTGTTTGTTTACTGAGTATTTTTGGTAAAACCGTTTCCTTTCTCTGATTTTTTAACAGCTTGGTCGGTTAGGGTTTTTTTAGAAAGCATCATAATACAGTTTTTCTCAATTTATAAGCAAAGAGCAATCCTTAGTTGAGAGCTAACTTAATTGAAGTTATGTTGTCCTTGTCTGATAGGAGTTTCAGCTGGACTATGTCAAATCTCTCAAAGCATTAATCTTTTTTAAAGCAGATTATATCTAGTCCAGATGTCTAAAACACATCAGAAGTTTTGTGGAATACTCGGGGATGATCAAAACAGATTGCCTGGAATATGAGTTTCATAACTGAATACCCGTCTTTCAAAGTGACAGCACTGCAAGGGAGACATTATACTGGTCTACTGCACAAGGTTTCCTCCCATGGGAGGAATGTTGAGGAGCCTATTTTAAGTGGACTACATTCCTCTTATCTGGGAAGAGTAACTTGCGAAAGTACAGCATTGTGGGGATGTATCAAAAATAAGCTTCAGCTTGGTCTTGCTCTTACTGCATCATGCTTTCTCTTTTTTGCTGTTATCACAGCAATTTGTTCATTATAATGGAGTTTTAGCACTGTAGATACTGAATTTTTTTAAGCAACCAATCTTTACATAGATTACTTGTTTGAAGGCATCTCTCTTTGAAGTACTGTATTGTTTTTTGTAGTTACTGTGGAATCAAATGTGACTGCTTGTGTTGTGTAATTGTCTGTAAAGTACATACAAAGGATTCCTGCTTTCTGCTGTTTTAGGTGGCATTGATTCTTCACAGCCTGTGCACTCAGTGAGCCAGAATGTTCCATTTACCAAGCCTGGAGTTGGAACATCTTCTTCCTCTGCTGCGATGTCATCAGTAAGGTCACCTGCTCCAAGCCTGTCTTCAAAGCCACCATCTTCATCATCTATTATACAGTCACCAGAGCTGACCCTTCAGGAAGGTACTAAAAGGGAATGGGAAATCACACTACAGACTTTCACTCAATTCCACATGCACACATGAATGCTGGAAGTTTTATTACTGCTTTTCTATGTTTGACTGGAGCACATCTCTGGCATCTCATCAAGCTCCGTTAGTGGTGGTGTTCTATGTCACTTTGGTTCTAGCTTCTCTCAGTGTTTGTGTTTGATTTACTCTGTCCCTGTGTTGCCTTTGGCTTGTTTGTCTTGTTCGCAGTCTTACATGTCTCTTGCTCAAAAAAACCTTCTTTTAGTTTTCTTATTCTAAAAAGCTGCTCACTACTACAGTTTCTTAGAGGAAGGTCTTAAAATTAGCTTGTAATTAGTCTTTATTGAAAAATGAAATGTAAACTAGAAATCTGCTAGTTTATTTGTGGAAACAGTGAATTTGAGGATTAAGTTCAAACTGATAGAATTGTTTTCTTACTGCCTAGCTGTAAGTGCCCATGGAAGGCTGCTGCAAGAATTCTTGTGGGAAAACAGTAGTGTTTGTATAAGCTCCTTCCTATTCTGATGTTGGCAGCATCTTGACAAGGAATCAATTGACTCTTGAGCCTTCTTCAGTTAAATTAAACTTTACACTGATGTTTTAATTTACCTCTTGATTGTTACATGTTTCTGTATCTAGTATTCCAAATCTAATTGACTGTATGAATTTTTTTCATTTTGGCCATGTTTTCTCTTAGCAATTTCAGATTTTTAAATTCTTACAGATAAGGAACTCTGCCTGAGGGGTGGAAGTAGACATTAATTTTGTCCAGAGCAAAATTATCTCTGGTATCATTGGTGTTCAAAATAATTGGCAACCGCATGTTGTGTGATTGTCACAGAGTATTTTTTTATTCTTAAATTACAGAATCCTCTGATATAAATAACTAAATTACCCCTTTGCCTTCATTTCCTCCCTTTTCTGGTAGAATGCAGATTACAGGTTGTTTGTCCATCATTTCTATGTATATTAGAGGGAAAAAAGGTAATTGCTATGAAGTCCTATGTACAGTGTGTCATTTTAAGGAAGATATGTCCATTTTTGGAACTGTGGATCTTGCATGTTTTTATAGTTGATTTTGGTGCTAGATAGATTTTGTATCACCTTTGTATCTGTGACACCTTTTTTTAGATGTGCTTGTCTGTGTTGCTTTTTCTTCCAAAGAAATTCTAAACCAAGTTTTTAATGAGAAAAAGGATTTTTAGCTGTTTAACTGTGATTGCCTTGATGTGCAATGTATGTGTTCTGGAAGTGATTCCTATAAAATATGTGAACACCTGGTACAGCAGCTACAGATCATGCAGTGGCTGCTGAACTTCCCTACGTTCAAGTGCTTCTACTAAGTGAAGGTGAAAGCAGTAAGTAGCTGAATGAGCACATTTTAAAAACAGCAATATATTGGCAGTATAAAAATAAGTTTTCAGGAGTTTCTATTAATCTAATTTTATCCATTTGCGTGTCATCACACATCAGTTTCTATGTTCAGATGATGGTTTTAGGAGCATTGGAAGACTTCAGACTCTTTGTTAGTTTCATTTGAGGAGTCTGAAATAAATAATGTACTCTTGCTTTTTTATCAACAACTTTTTTATCAAAACTTAAATGTGCTAATTATTTGTGGAAGTGAACCTACTGAAAAAACAGAGCACATGTACTGAATATTTGTCTGGCTTAGAATTTCAAGTATGTTTCTCCTGCAGAGATCAAATGGACTTGATTTTTTTTAAAATATATTTTTCTAAGTTGTAGAATACCATTGTAAATGTGAAAGCATTCTGAAAAAAAAGCAGAATTAATTTAAATTAATTTTTGAAGAGGATTTCATTGTTTTAGGCTCCTCTTTGGGCATTCCAATAAAAACTAAAAAATTCTAATTGTTTACTTGGCTATCTTCTAACAGGACAAAAATGTATTGAGGCCTATTTAATCTTACATAACTATCTGTACATATTTAAGGTGCACTTTACGTTTGAAACACTTTTATGGTGTCAGTGAATGAACTTAAAATTCCTAAATAGTTGGTTTATTTCACAGGCAAATGTGTTGCTATCCCAATTTATCTTCTGTGTCCTGCCACCTACATTTCTAGATGTCTGTAAATTATAGTGGCATAAAGACTTAGAGTGCAATATTATTATGTCACAGGTATTCTACTTGCAGGGTTAGAAATTTCCAGTCCAGGAAATCTGTGGTGATTTAAATTATGTGGTTGGATTTTAGGCCAGATTTATGGAATCACCTGACTCAAATAACAATTTCAAAATTGGCTTTCACAGTTCTAAAAATGGGAGATTTTAACACCATTATCAAATCTGTAAAAAATACTAAGCAGAAGTTGTCACAACAGAAAACATGATTAGGCACATGATGACACTGGGAACTGCTATCTGCAGCCACCCATTTCTCCCCTCAATTCCTTTCCTCCCCTGTGTTGGCCTACTATTGGGATTGCTGGGTAGTGAACTAGAATGGGAGACTTTCCCACCTGACAATGACTTTTTAAACTATGTTATTTTTTATCCAGTTTTATTCTCAGGAGGTTTTTTTTGGCTGGACAGTTGTGCTAGCATAGCACAGTCTTAAAGGCAGAAATCTGTAGTATCGCAATGGCAATGAAAATAAATCTATGCAAACTCATAAGGCTGGTAAGAATCAAACCAGCCTGGTCTTCGCAGCATTCATAGTGACATAATCCACAATTCCTAAACTTCTATGTTGCTAGCATATTTTTTTAATCTTTTTCTTCCGTATTTTTTCCAAACACCTGCATCCTTAATGCATGTCACCAGTAGTGGGTAATCCAGTCCTTTTCTCTCATCTGTGCATGCTTGGAATTTTTGCATTGGCATGCACTTTCCAGGTAGATATCCTTTCTTTCTTTTTCTTCTTATCTATGTACATGACATCTTTACACTCTCACACTGGGCAGGTCTACATTTACTTTGGTTCTTGCTGTTACAGTGCAGCCCTTTTGTTATCCTGACTTTTTTCCCATTTACTCACAGTTTAATGATTTTAAGATAGTTTTTTTTCCTCTCTCTTTCACAGTAATACAGTTGTTCTGTTTTATTTCTCAGTAGTTCTCCCAGGCCTCTCTGTTAGCTCTAGTCTGTTCTTGCACAGATAATGATTTTCTTGTATACTCCTTCCCAAGTGCATCCAGTAAATTTTTAAAAGATGGGACTAGAAATTACTCAAATTAGCCCTGTGTTTTAGCAGTATGGAAAAACTGGAGCACTGAATCTATTCAGTGGCACTCAGGATGATTTTTCATTCATTGTTGTGACTACTTGAATTAGAGAAATTTGATTTGAATTGTACAAGTATTAATGCGCTAGATAAAGGAATATAATGCCCATCTTTTCTTGTACCAGTCTCTCTATCAAAGTTCACCTTCTGAAGAATGTTGTTGTATAGTTTTGCTTTGTTTTGTTTTTGTTTCCAGTATTTGAGTAGATACTCTTCATGTTGATTCTGCTGGGGTTTTTAAAGTGAAATTAAACTGCTCCCTGTGGGTTCATTTGGTAACCCTTTTTGAAAAAGCCATGAAACTGACAGCAATTATAGACCATATTTTAAGTAAAATAAAGGTTGATACAGTTGATTGAAGTAATGGATGAGCATATTATTAGTTACCATGATGGTTTCAGATTATGCATAACACTTCTGTAATGCCTTATAGTATTAAAATGAAGAATGCTGTTGGTGCCACACTACTTCTACAAAGGGGAGGAACCCCAAATTCCCAAATATTTCACAAGTTTTGAATACTTAGGGTATTTTCTTGCCATAGCAATCAATTAAATTTATAAGAGAGAAATAGTGATCAATTACATTTATTTTGGATGTCAGTGCCTGACTAAAGGCATATTTAAAATCCTTGCTAACTCTGCCTTATCGCAAGAGAAATGTAAGATTTCTTGAAGATGCTGAAAATGCATCAATAACAAGTAATGTAGGAAATTAATTATAAGCCATGGCTGCATGCTTTACTCTGTTTTGAAATGGTACGTTTATGTGTTGCTTTTGTGTACTGCTCGCATATGCTTAAAGTAGGTATTGTAAAAGCAAACAAATAAAAAGTTAAAAAAATACTGATGACTTGTGCTATGGAGGTGACAGCAGTAAAAGTTGGTGCATTGTCACCAGATACTAGAAGTGCATGGTGTAGTCCCATGCTTATGAGCCTGAATTTAGGCACTCATGTAAACGTAAGACAACCCAAATTTTCAGGCTTACCTGGCTTTAATTTCACTGATTGTGTTGTGCTCTCTGTGTGTTTGTACTCTTGCATGTGGCAACAGCACTATATTTCATTCATTTCTGACAGAATTCCAACATGAATTATTCTTATCTTAAAAGGGGCAGGTGTGCGAAGCAAAAGTTAATACTAAACATTTCCATAACACAATTTGAATTTATATGGAAATAATTCCTTTATTTCTGTGTATTAATTTATGAAAGTACTCCCCTGCACAAACTGGAATTAAAAAGATATGTAGGAAGTCTGCGTGTTTAATTTCCTGATACACATGTGCATACACACATATAAAATTTCCTGCTAATTTCCATGTGCTACTAATATTTTGCTGAACTAGCCCACTAAAAACTGCTTCTAGGTTGTAGATTTAACTTGTTGCATGCTGGGATTTTCTCTGGAACAGCTGTTTTCTCTCACTTTTAATGCAATGATTTGTGACTTTCGTTTCTCGTCTTTCCTGTCTGTCTGACTCTGATGTTTGTGCTTTCCACTTCACAGGCATGCAGTATGGTGGATATGTTAATAATCAAGCTAGCTCTGCACCAGCTCCCTTGTCATCAAGTTCAGATGATGAGGAAGAGGATGAGGAGGATGAGGAAGCAGGTTGGCTTTAGCTTTACACCAGTATCTTGTTATCTTCCTACTCAAGGTTTTCCCCGTATTTCCATCCCTTGAAACTTTTTCTTCCTTTAAGACAAAGCATCACTCTGACTCTTCAGCTTGAAATTTCCCAGCTGTTACTAGTATAGTAAACACAAAGGATTTCAGCAGTGACCAACAAACGGGTCCTGTTTTTGACATGTTAATATTAGATGTTTTATGAACAAAGTAATATTCACAACTTGAAAAACTCCCATATTTTTGTTTTTTTGATTTGCAGTGAGTTTTAACTAAAGGTAACTAGCAGTAGAGCTTGGACTGATTCAGGTTAAGCCACCAGATGCTGTTTGTATCATTGTGTTAAAACAGTGTTTACCTTATTTCTCATTTTATGCATAAGGAACTTATACAATTAAGGTAGTAAACACTGAGAGGTTTTTGAGACAGCAAATTAATCTGTTCTGATTTTTTTTCTGCTTCTAAAGGTGTATGTCTCAATGGCCAGGCACAGATTCAGTTTTAATCTGCTTGCTTTGTAGAAAACTTTAAAAGATTGTTGATTTTTTTTTTTTTTTTAAAGAAGCAGTTTGTCCTGATTGATTGAAGTGTTACGTACTTGGTTGCAAGGATTCTGCCTGTGTTTTTTGTCAGAATGACCTGGTTTTGTGAGTTTAATGTTTCTCACCAGTCTAGTTTCTTCAGTTTTAGTAACCTTTTCTTTTGGAACTTAAAGAAGTCTTTACTGGCTGCGTGAGTGGTAACAGTATGAAAAGCTTTTTGAGATAAACATTAGACTACTACCCTTGTTAGTAGACATAGCGGCACATACCTTGTACTGCTGGCTTTTAGTATTGATTAGGAGAAGGAAACTATTGTAGCTTTTTCTTTAATTTTATAATTAATGTGTCATGAAAAAAAAGTGCCAGTTTTATTAAAATATTAAATAATCACCTAGAATACCGTGAAAATAATGTAGCATACTCATTATAATTCTGTGAAGAATGGAACAAATCAATGATAACATCCAGGTCATAATTAAGAACAGTGGGTTGGGTTTGCATGCCCAGGTTTCATGTCAAATTATGTTGACTGGGTTTTTTATTAATTGTAAGATTTCTCTCCTTACTTTGTTCCCTAAACAAAGTTTCATACTCCCTATCATCCTTCTCTGTCAAGTTCTGTACTTCACTAAAAACTGTAGCCTTGGAGGTATCATTGTATTTAAATTTGTCTTACAGAAAAGAGTGGAAGGACATCCGGGTTCAATACGGAGGCTGTCTGATTAATGCAGCATTCTGTTTTATGCCCTGTCACCAGGAGCTAGTGCAAATCCTGAACATATTTCAGTAGACAAAATTCCTGGTTCAGACTGTCACAGTGGTTTTATAAAGAATAGGTGCTGGAAATCTGGTTGTTTGTATTTGTGTGACTTCTCAATTGTTTTGTTGACCTAACAAAAGTGTATTTTGACTTTCCTGTAGTGAGACTTAGCAAAGCTTTAAAAGCTCTAATACTGATCAGGGTAAAAAAAAAGTAATGAAACTTGTTTCCTTCAGCTTTTAGAATAGAATTATGCAATTATACAACTATGTTCTTTTTTAACTCCAAGACTGAAAAAAAAAAAAAATTACAGTGAAAATCTGAAAAATGAGATTGTATGAATGTCACAGAATTAAATTTTCCTTTTAATTTTCCTTTAAATCATATGTTATTGTTAGTCTTACAGATTTAATAGCTTTTCTGTTTCTTAGTTGAATGCTTTAAAGGCAAAATGCTCAAGAATTATGTATGCTGTCAGGATGGTGCCATGGTATTTATGTGTCAGTGATGTTATGTTTTCATATGTAGGAGTCTTTTCTTGGAAGTCTTAAATGTTCCATCATTGAAGTTCTCCCTTGAAATACTTTCAGCTTTGCAATGGGATGTGTGGTAATGGTTGATCCTTCTGAATAGAATAGTATCAGTGAATCTTTTCAGTCTTTTCTGCCATGAAAATTATATATACAATTTTAATTTTTTTTCTCAATTCTTAAACAGACACTTTCTTTTCTATTGCACTTCATGGCTTTGTGTGTTTTAAAGAGAAGATGCCTTTAACCTTCTTGGTTCTTTTTTCTTTGGAAATAAATGTATATGAAATCGCATTGGAAGACATGTTTTAAAATAATTCTTTGCTTGCCAGATGTTTTACAATAAGATATTCAAGATCTGCATAGGTTGAACTAAAAATTAAGCAATCAAGTCTCTTCGGTCCTAACAACTATGTATGTGCTCATTGTGCTTTTTCACATGTGCTTAGTTGACTTTTGGTACTTATTTTTGCAAAGTTACTTTTTGCTTAGCTACTTTAGGCTGAGCCAAGAGTAGTTCTTTATACTTGTCAATGATAACGGAAAACAGAATCTTTAGACTGAAAGGAAACCTAGCTATGAATTAGAACGGGACAGAAAGGTGGGAAGAATTAAATACCTGTTAGTTTGGCTTGAAGGTGAGGATGGTGGATAATCAGTCTGAAGATGATGGGAATCTTCTGTTGCTTGCAGTTGTGAAGAAAGTCATGAATGGACTGCTTTTAAAATGCACATGACCTCAGTTGATATAGTCTAGAAAGAACTTTTGGTTTAATAGAAAAATATTTTTTATTTCAAGAAACAACTTTTTTCATTGTTTTTGTCTTTTTCCCATTGATCTCTCTTGCTGTTTGTTGGGCATGTGCTTGTTTGGTTTTAATATCATGCTGATTATACTTTCTCCCTATCCTCTTTACAGTGGTGATAGTTTTCAAGTCTTAGGGCTGAAGTGGTGGGGTTTTTCCCAGGATCTTTCTTGACAGTTTCTTATCAAAAGTTTTAGAAAAAAATATCTCAGTCTCTTATTTATCAAAAGTTTGATATTTCTGATGTCCCTAAAGTTAAACTATTTTCTTCCACCAGCACTTGACAGTTCCTCTACTACAAGCAGTGCCTCTCCTGTTCTGAACAATTATGATGCCCTGGAAGGAGGTGGCTATCCAGGTAAGCAGTTTGTTTTGAATTATTTATTTAAGTACATAAGTGTGGTTTTTTTTATTGTTTCTGGTGTTGTTTATTGTTAATTAACAAGTAGGTGAAAGGCAGTGCCTATGAAAGGAACAGGGGAAATCATCAGAGGAAACATACATTTCTTTAAAAATAATTTCTCCCAGTTTTAACACTGGAGTTCATATAACCGTTTAATAAAACTTCCCTGAATCATAAGTCATACTTTCCGTTGTAGTGTTGAAGGTAGTGATGAAAATATGCCAAGTGTGAAAGCAGCATCTTTTTTCTAGATTTTACTGTATGCCTGATTGTGTTGTTGACATTAGGAGCTGCTAATAGTTGCTGACACATCACGGAAGTTTTGGGAGACCAACAATATCAGCTTGCAGAGACACTTGGTTTGGGTTATTTTATTTGCTTTTTCTTCATCTAAAGAAAATGGCTGCTATTTTGCTTACTCTTAGCTCTAAAAATACTAGGACTGTCAGATTGGTTCTAAACAAACCTACTGGCTGACTACCTTGGTCTTGAAATCTATAAAGCTGCCATATTGAGAGCAAGTGGAAAAGATGCTATTCAAGGCATTTTAGCCAATATTTAAACTAATGACTGGATTAATTTGGAGGGCCTTCCCTTCCCGGCTCCTTTGCTTTGTTCTGGCCCCTGGGAGTGTCACAGCAGTTTGCTGTAGTTTGATGGTTTCCTGATTAAAGTGAGATCTTTCTCAGTTAGAAAGCTGATATTGTTATCCACATAGAGTCTAATAGGACTACAAATTCTAACCCCTAGCGTAATAACTAACCATTTTGGTTCTGCTGAAGGCATATTCTAAGAATATGTTCCTTTTTTTTTTAAAGACTAACAGAGTCAACATTAGGTTTCTGACATCTGTTGTGGTTTTTTAATTGTTTTATTGATTTTTTTTCCCTCATGGAGTGTTTATGCAAATACAGTTTCTTGGCAGTTGGTTTATTGATTGCTTTGTTCCTTTGCTTACACTTTTCCCAGTTGACTTCACCAAGCTTAAATTCTTCTGAAACTTAGTTCACATTTGTAGACATTTCTAAAGAGCAGTTTCATCTCTTTACAGCTGTAAAGTTCACTGTGGATTTAGGTCTGAGTCTTACTTTCAGTTGGACCTTTAGAAATAGCAGAACTAAACTGTGCTGCAGGCATATATACAAGAGAAACTTGCATCAGGTTGAAACTTCAAAAAAGACCATGTTTAGATTCTCCTCTACCGTTTATGAATACTGTCAAAACATAAGGCTAAGCTAATGGACCTATCCTCTAACTGTAGGCACAGCTTTTTGTGAAGTAAACATAGAATCATAGAATGATTCTAGTCATGTTATGACTGTTTTCAGAAGAGATAGAGAGGCGACTAAGCATAGTCTCATTTGTGGTTTATATCAAATGTATATATTGGAATAAAATGTGCTTCTATTTTTATTCAATTCAAGTGATATTTTTTTCAAGTTGGCTGTTTTTGCAAAGTAACATTTTGTTTGAAGTGACACAAGTCTCTGGTCATCTCTCCATATGCACTGTCACTATTGTTGAAGTAATCTTCCTTTTTAATTTTTTTTTTTTTCAGTGCAGAAAAATAATTTGATGGATAGTGAAAAAACTTCAAAAATGGCAATGGTGTTTTGAAGCATTAAAGAGTTAACATTTAAATTAAGAAGGACATAATAAGTATATTCAAGACCTGCAGCATTTCTTTTGTCTTTCCAGAGACGCGTTCTGTGACCAGCAGCCCAGTTCCCTCTCCATCAGTCCTCCAAGCATCAAAAGCTTCTAAGCCCTTTGGTTATGGATATCCAGCACTACAGCCAGGCTACCAAAATGCAACACCACCTACTCCTGTGCAGCCCAGTAATTCAGGACACCATCCTGGTTTTCAGCACTATCCACAGGCTTGTATTTTTAATTTAAAAAGTACTTCATGAAGTAAATTCATGGGAAAGCCCTTTTCTGATATACTTCCCCTTTATTTTCATATTTTGTATTTTTATAATTTCTGAGACAGTAAATGTTAGGTATAACACTGATGTCATAGCTCTCGTTCTAAACTTATTGGAAGGCTTTTGAATGAAAGTTTTAAGTGTGCCTCCAAGTAGTTAGGCTTAACAAGTTTGCATCACTGGTTATTAGCAACCTCTTCAGTGTTAAGGTTTGATGTTTGAAAGAGCTGAACGTTATTGATAGGAAACCATGAAGAAACATAAGGAAGTACTTGATCAGCATATATCAGAGCATTGCTATAGTTCTGATCTCAAGCATTAAATGACCTTATGATTAAGGTATAGCATAGGGTCCAGAGAAAAGAGCTCTGTAGAGCTTGTGCTGGCTGTGTGTAGTGGAGCAGGCTGCCTGCATCTGCTCTGTTTTCCTCAAAGATAGCTCCAAACACTGAAGAAATTGTGTATAATCACCTGATTCCTGTTGTACACATGAACCCCTCAAAAAGAGCCAGATACTGAGGCAAGACACAAGAGAAGACACAAGAGAAATATATGTGTGAAGGGGTCTAGAAAAAGAAACTTAATGATACACAACTTCTGCTATCTGAAGTAGGGGCCAACTGGCAAAGACAGTGAAACTGCTGTGGTAGGTGATCAAAATTCCTTACTGCATAAAACATCCAGTAAGGCTTTCACTGTCACAGGCATAATGTAAAATGTGACTTGAAAGAAAGGTTTCATTTAATTTATTTTTTTTTAATTGTAAGGGTTGGCTTAATCTTTAAGGCAAGATGAAGTTAGGCTCTTTTCAGGGGCACACAGTGAAAGAACAGCAGTTGCTTCAAGTGAATTCTGATTGGACATACAAGGAGAAAATTCTTCAGGATGTGAGTAGGGAAGTGCTAGAACAGATTGTGCTGCATAATTGTCTTTAGATACCTATTTTCACAACTTAGCTGGATGAATCTATATGAGCAACCTAAACTAACTTTTAAGTTAGCCTTGCTTGAGCAGGGAGTTAGACTACCAGACCTCAAAGGTGCCTTCCAACCTAACCTTTTCTCCTCTTCTATGGTGTTTTGTTTTAATTTAAAAATAAATATTTAAAGGCAGTGTCTGTAACTTGGAAAAATTTGATTGTAACAAAAGTTAAATTGCTGAGGAGAGTGGGAGAGAAATTGTGTCAGCCTTTTTAGTAACTTATTTTCTTATGCCTGGAGAGATTGAAGGATTGTGTGTGACTTCAGTGTTGATTTGTGTAATGAATTGGAATTTTGTCCTATGATATACCTTTGGAAGGTGTGTCACATTTGCTGTAGCATTTTTAAATTTCTACAGTACAGGACTTCTTTTGTTACTAATTGCTGTATTATCTTTTTTAAATACATGTGTGAAAGGGAGGGCACTATAAGAAGATTGAAGGTTGTTATTTAAGCATGATTGTGTGTTTACCTGTTTGTCATGCTCTTACCTTTTTCAGCAATATCCAGGTGTGAACCAGCTGTCCTCTTCCTTAGGAGGATTAAGTCTACAGCATTCTCAGCAGCCAGAAAGCTTGAGACCAGTAAACCTTACACATGATAGAAATATTTTACCAGTGTCTTCAGTTCCAGCACCTGTGCCTAACTTGAATTCTGATCTTAGGAAATTAAACTGCAGTCCAGAGTAAGTTTACTGTGTCTGGGACAGTGTCCTATATTTTTTCGTGGGCAATAATTATTTAAAATGTCAAAAAGTATCTAAACTGACTCCTAACTTTAAATCTTATTGATGAACTAATAAAACCCCTTTCAACTGAAAATAAGTTTATCCTCTGAATCATTACACAAATATTGTGACTGTCCTGCCATCAGAATACGTTATATGCAGTGAGTGTAGCTTGTTTCTTAGTATTTTAATAATTTTTCTCTATCTTCACCCTGTTTTATCAATTTTTTAAAAAAGGTATTTTAATAAACACGTTAATGTTGCACAATATGTTTCACAGAATATTTTGTAATATTGCACGGGATTTTTTCCATAAAAGCATTATTATTATGCCTGAATACACTTAGTATATTTTACTATGGTAATTCTGCAATCGCGTATCTTTTTTCCTCTAATTGACATTAAGTAGTATTATCAACTATCCCAAGTCAAGTGCAGCTAAGTACAATGGAAAGTGCTATTCCCCAAAGATTTTATTTGTTATTCCAAAATCAATATTCTTCATTGCCCCAAAGTGATTCAGCATCTTTATTGCTGTAGTGACAGTGCATAGTCCCACCAGAAAACAGAAATCAGGAAACTGAAAGGCCTGGAAATCATTCTTACATGTGGAACACTTTGGACAGCACTGTTCGTGCCTTGGGCTTTTTTAGTGTCCCTTCATGTTACAAAAAACAGAAGGTTTTGACTCTCCATATTTGGGATCCTTTTCTTATATAAATATGACATTCTGAAAACTAGTTAAATACTCTATTTGCTGGAAAAATCTTTATAATGAACTGAAAAATACATAATTATCATTGAGTGTTCTATCTAAAGCAGTTCTGTCTATTAATTGCAAGTTAGTTTTGGTATACTTGCATTTTTTTGTTGTTGTTTCTTTACAATGCCTTTTTTAAAATCTTTTTCCATTTCTTAAATTAAATCACCTTTAAAAATATAGGATTTCTTAAATTTCTAAGTTCTTTAAAATCAGGTGTTAACACAGTGTCTTCAACATATTTTAAAATTTCTTTTTTAACATAATGTTTCTATTTCCTTTCAGCTCATTTCGATGTACATTGACAAATATTCCACAGACACAGGCTTTGTTAAACAAAGCTAAGCTTCCTTTGGGTTTGTTGCTGCATCCCTTCAGGGACCTAACGGTAAAGTACCTTTTGTGTATGTGTGTGTGTGTGTGTGTTTTATATATTAATTTGTTCTATTTTCATTCAAACAATAAAATATAATGAACTCTAAGTCCTAAGTTCAACAGAAGTACCCAAAAATTGTCTGTGACTTAGGAGGAGAGCAAAAAAAGCCTTGAAATTGCTACTTCATTGAAATGCGTAAGGGAGAAGCCCTTCAAGTTTCTTTTTTTTATTGTTGAAATCTTTGCTTGCCTGTGATTCTCCGAAGAATTGCCACTCTCTGTGTTGGGCTCACAACTGTCAGATACATCCTGAAAAGGTGTTCACAGGGCTCTCCTGATGAGAGGTGCTTGTTTTGAGTGTGTGACTGGCCTGATACTTGCTGTCAATAGAACGTAAGCACAATATAGGCTGAAGTGATATTCATAATTGTTAATCAACTTTTCTCAATCTAATTTATTAGTGTTTATGTAAAAATGTGGATAACTATCTGGTATAACTTATTTTTATTAAATGTGTGTTCTTTGTGTAAAGTTTGCTGTGTGTCATATTTCATATAGTGTCACTCAAGAGTTGTCCCTGCATAATTCCTTTTGCCGTAGTAGCTATAATTTAAGGTAACTTCATTTAAGATCTTACTACATCTTTGATTTTAAGATTACATTAAGACCGTAATTAAATAGGAGTGATTTTTGGTTTTAACAGTGAGATTACTTTTAACAGACATCATAACTACTCTATGAAATTGAACTAAACAGCGAAAAGGAAAGATGATAGAAAATGTAGTCTTACAAAGCTTTTATGAACTGTACTGCACAGAGATGTTTTCCATAAAGCCTATTACATACCTTTGTGACTGCTTTTCATTGTTTCCTTTTTAGCAATTACCAGTAATAACATCAAGCACAATAGTGAGGTGCAGATCCTGCAGGACTTATATCAACCCTTTTGTTTCTTTCATTGATCAAAGGCGGTGGAAATGCAACCTGTGCTATAGAGTTAATGATGGTAAGTGACTGTAGCAGAAGATGGTTGCATTTATAGAATCCCTTTCAAGTATTTGCATCATACCAGTCTATGAGATATTTTAGATTAAAACATAGACTACAGTGAATATGTCCTTATGACCCAGAGATTTTGAAGAACATCTTAAGTCAAGTGTGTTGTGCTTTTTCTTGAAGCAAAAGATTGTTTTGCAGTCTTTGGGGAGATGAAGAAAATGTATTCATAATATGCTGATTACTTGTCTAATGAAATCAGCTAATCCCACTGACTGCTGTTGCAATATGCTAATGGAAACATGATGATAGCTACAATTCAGGCCTGAGGTTATGAGAAGTATATTCCTGCTTCTTGTGGAATGCTCTACTTGCATTGCTGTTTTATAGTTGGGGATCTGTTGTTGTTTAAAATAAACCTTTTCTTTGCAATTACTGAATTTCAATGTTAAGGATATGCTTGAAATATTTGAAATGTTCCTTTTTTTATGTATCCTTAATGTGAATTTTTTGCTGTTGCAATAATTGAAGTGTGCCCACATTGCTTTGCATTTAGCTGCAATAATGGTTTTTATTTTCTTACAAAAATAATGTGTATTTGGGGGAATTTTTTTTAATAGTTCCTGAGGAATTTATGTATAATCCTCTGACACGGTCTTATGGAGAGCCTCATAAACGGCCAGAGGTGCAAAATTCTACAGTGGAATTCATTGCTTCTTCAGACTATATGGTAAAAAAAAGTTTTCATAGTAACTTCAACAGCAATTGCATATTCATGTAATAGTGCTTGAAATTAATGTTGTATATTGACCCTGTGGTGTGGTGTGGTGTGGTGTGTATTAGTTTTTCTATGAAGCTCCTCTTAACACCAAGGAATAGTTAAATTCACGTTTTGAGTTTTGGCTGGTGTAAACAGTCAGAAGCTTTTGAGTTAAAAGTAATTCAGTATGTGTTGCATCCAGTGTAGTTTAATGTGGCAGATTTGAATCTGATGCAATGTGATTTATGCCTTCCCCCTCATTTTGAGGAGATTTTGAAAGACCAGTAATGGAGTAATGAGCAAATTAATTCAGCTTCAAATTTCTAATTAGTAATTGTGAGGAAATGCTTCTTATTAAGAGTCAGTTTACAATTGCTGGGATGGTGGTCTTGTCTGCCTGGAAAAACGCCTAGTTCATAACGACATTATTAGCAGCGTCACAAATAAATTGTTCTCATGTGTTTGAATTGAAACTTTGTGGCAGACATTTAACAGTGAATAAACAGAGCTTGTTACATAGTTGGTGAAAGGGTCTAGCTAGAATGCATTGGTATTTCGTGGATCACGTTGTCCATGTACTGAAAGAGCAATGGAATTTAAAAGATGGAAGTCTGTATCTTTCATCATGTTTGAATTAGCTGTTGAAAGGAGGGACTAAAATACCCTTTTTTTTCCCTGAAGTACAACATTTTAACCACTGTGGATTGTGGTTAAGTCTATCTTCATATTGCTTAGTAAATTACCTGTATTGCATAATGTATACCTTGCATTTTTCTAAGTATTCCCTTTTCCTACTTCCCTTTCTAATGACTGATCACTTTTAACATTTCTTTGAATATGATTTTTGAGTGTTTTTATTTTTTTTTACTTTGTAGCTTCGTCCTCCTCAGCCTGCGGTATATTTATTTGTTTTAGATGTGTCTCATAATGCAGTGGAGGCTGGATATTTGACAATACTCTGCCAGTCATTGCTGGAAAACCTAGACAAGTAAGAGTATAAATAACCTTTTCAAATCAGCTAACATGTTATTATGAAAAATTGCAACTGAAAATTTTGTAAGAAATTTCAAAGGGTCTAAACGTTCTGTCCCTAAAGGGCAGAAGTTCCATTGCCTGGAATTTCTTTCCTGCATGTGTATCTCCATATAATTTCCTTACTTATCTGCAAGGAATATTTGGCTGTAACTTCTAACAACATGTTGATTGTATAAAGATTTTTAAATTGCGTTCGTCCCCCCCTCCCCCCACCTAGACAACAAATAATAAATTACAGAGGTTAAATGATCTGGTTCTTATGCTGAAAGGTCTAAGGTGCTGCAAACTGGAACATTATAACCACAAGAGTAAGATTACCTAGGTGAATTGTGTTGTCAGTTTGGTTTTTTCAGATCACGGTTACTGTGTGACAATTTCAGTATTTTTATTTTTGCACTGGGACGGCATATATGGGATTGTTCGTGGTGCCTTTTGAGCGAGGGTTAAGGAACTTCACTGTGTTCATGCTTTTTGACTACTAATCCTGTGGAGCCCTTGCCTTGAAAATCCCTTTCTACAAGGTTTTAGTGGTGAACTTGATTTTTCTCATGAAGAACCCAGCATATACATTGAAAATCTTTGCTTCTGTTTTTTGGTTCAGTCTTTCTTTGTTCAGTTTGTTATGGCTATTTTGTCAACAGAATCTCAGAAATATGCTTAATTATTATAGGAAAATTTATAGAATCCCATGCAGAGTCCACAGGAAAATCACTGCATCCACCTCATTTATATAGCCAGATGGTAACAACAGTATTTTCCTCTATTGCACTTGGTTGCTGTCATGGTTTTCAGCACTTCATTATGTTTTTTATATTTTACTTGAGAAATCCCATGTAGTCTTTAATTTTGTATTATGCCATACACAGAAGTATGGTCCGCATGAGAAATAAATATGTTGCATTGTAGAGACATTAAATTTTGGTTTAGAGCTGTAAGTACTCTGTAACTACGTTAGTAAAGGGGGGTTCTGAATTAGGAAAGAGCAGAACGCACTGTTTTCTATTAAAGAACTGAGAAGGCTGCCTTCTTTCATGTGTCAGTTTAATGTTTAAATGAACTTCTTAAGTTCTCTTGTGGAACAAAGCATCAATATATTAGTGAGTGCTTATCTGTAATACTTGGTTATAAACTGTATCATTACCCCAGCTTTTCAGAAAATGTTGAGGAAATACTGATTGTATTCATGTTTCAGACCTCCCTTCTTATGTTCTCCCTTCACTTCTTTAAACATGAACTGAGTTTCTGCTGACATCAGCAGGAGCCCTGAGTATCTGTATGTCTTGAGAGAGAGATTTAGGGCTTAATAGTTTATTTTTTAATGCTTCAGGCTGCCTGGAGATTCAAGAACAAGGATAGGGTTCATAACGTTTGACAGCACTGTTCAGTTTTACAACTTGCAAGAAGGTTTATCACAGCCTCAGATGCTGATTGTCTCAGATATTGATGGTAAGTAAAAAGAAAATGGAAGCTGAATTTTTGAGAACCTTTTTTTTGTTTTTTTTACCCCAGAACAAAGGTTGGAATCTCTCAACTATTTGGTATTAGGTCAATGTTATTGAATGAGAATATTTTTTTGAAAAATAGTCTTGCACTAGCTACAGAGTAGGTGATGTTTAAAATGTAAAATTCAGTAGTTAATTTTGCTTTGAATCAGACAAGCTTTGTACAGACTGTATTGCTCTTTCTGTAACACATGTATCTGCAACGAATATTTAGCTGTAACACACATGTTAGAAAAGTAGACTGTTTCATTATGTTTGTAGCAGTGGGCAATGAAATGTTTTGTTCTAGTGTTATTTTTTCTTTAATAATTTTTTTTTCTATTCTCTCTACAGATATTTTCCTACCTACACCAGATAGTTTACTTGTAAATCTCCATGAAAGCAAAGAGGTATGATTGCTCAAAATACGTCATTAAATTTATGGTGCTAAATATTCAAAACAGATGTTCCTGTTAAACTTTGAATTCAAACTTAATCTTCATAATAATGTAGTTCCAATGCTAATTTTTCATTATGGAAATATTACATGTTGTTTTGTGGATACGTCATAATTTTTAAAATTACAGCTTTGTTTTCCTTAGTGTGTTAAAACTGAATTGAAATATTTGGTACTGATTCTGCACTTCAGTCATGGCAGTACAGCTTTTTAGAAACAGCAGAAAATCTCAAGCTTGCAGTCTCATAAAACACCTTTCAATCTGTTCTGCAGCTGATAAAAGATCTATTGAATGCTTTACCAAATATGTTCACCAATACAAGAGAAACACACAGTGCATTGGGCCCTGCTCTTCAGGCTGCATTTAAACTGATGTCTCCAACGGGTGGTCGGATCTCTGTGTTTCAAACTCAGTTACCGTCTTTGGGAGCGGGGCTTCTGCATTCCAGAGAGGATCCCAATCAAAGGTCAAGCACAAAGGTGAAAAACTTCCCTTACTACTCATTTCAAAAGACTAAGGACTGGCCATGTCTTTCTGACTTGCATAGTTCTGCAGATCAATCACTTGATCTTCATTTATAGCAATTAACTAAATTTTAGTTATGTCTATGTTTATGCATTTAAGATGACTACTTTTTACGTGTATGTGTGATATTACTAGTTTTGAAGTGCATGAGCTCTCTTTGGCCTTTGGTCCATAATTTTTCTTGGCAAGCAAAAGAAGCTGCAAATATTTGTGACTCAGTTACTCATATGTTGCTGGATAGTATGTCTTTTGTTCCATGAAGTCTAAAAAGCATGATTGTTGCCATAATGCCTTCCTGTGTGATTTATTTACTGAAGGTGGTCCAGCATCTTGGTCCAGCAACAGACTTTTATAAGAAGTTGGCACTGGACTGCTCTGGCCAGCAGACAGCTGTGGATTTATTTCTCTTAAGCTCACAATATTCTGATCTAGCTTCTCTTGGTAAGGAGTACCTCATTCCCTCTTTCTGTACTGTTGTCTCTCTTCAGAAGCACAGGAATTCCTAAGTCATGTAAATATTTTAGCACTTCTGTGATTGCAACTCATGTTGCAAAGGAATTGACCTTGAAGTTGATGGAAATAAAGACCAGTAGTATTACATTGTTGGTATCAGGCAATTTATTCTAGGATTACAGAGTTTTAAGTGTGAAGTATTCTGCTCAAGAACACGAAACAGAAACTGGCAAGAAATAAATGAATTTTAATTATAGGGGTAGAACAGTTTTCATCTTTCGATAATTATCCAAGATTTGTCTCTGTACATACACCTAATTTTGCCTCTACACCATTAGATATTTCTGCAAGCACTTCAATCTTAGCTGCCAAATGTAGGGTGCTTATTGAACTTGGTGTGTAATCAGATCATTATGTGTTGGGGTGATTAATTTCTATCTTCACGGGTCTGGGACAGTTCTCTTTGTCTTACTGATGTGGGTGATATTGAGAAGATGAACATAGATGTGACTTATGGAAGTACAGACAAAAATTTTAAGTCCTGATTTCATGTTACAGTTTTACTTGCTAACTGTATCTTCCCTTCCTCCACAGCTTGCATGTCCAAGTATTCTGCTGGATGCATCTATTACTATCCATCTTTCCATCACAGCCATAACCCTGCTCAGGCTGAAAAGTTGCAAAAAGACCTAAAGAGATATCTTACAAGAAAGATTGGATTTGAAGCGGTTATGCGCATAAGATGTACAAAAGGTGTGTCTTAAATACTGATTCGTATGAAACGGTTGGTATAAATGTGTTAGCAATCATTCTGAATGTGCTTAGTCTTTAGCAACATTAAATTGAATATTTTCTTTTTTTGAAGAGTTACCTTCTTTATGTTAAGTTAGCTTTTGGTGTTTGATGTTTTGTTTTGTTTTTTAGCTGATGGTACCATCTCACTGTAAGTTGACGTGTAGTGTAACGGCATCATTCACTTTGGAGTGTTCAGAATTGAACAGGAACTCTGCAGGATCATGCTGAAATGTCTAATGATTCATGTCATTGGTTCCTTATGATAGAAATCTTACTGTTTGCCTCAACCTTAGCTTGAGGGCTGAGGTTTTAGTTACTGATGAGAGTTTTCCATGCTGTTTTAACCTCATTCTGAATTATTTAATCTACTTCTAGGTCTTTCAATACACACTTTCCATGGGAATTTTTTTGTACGATCCACTGACTTACTGTCCCTTGCCAATGTCAATCCTGATGCTGGATTTGCAGTACAAATGTCCATAGAGGAAAGTCTGACTGACACATCTTTGGTTTGTTTTCAAACAGCTCTTTTGTATACTTCCAGTAAAGGTAAATAAATCCAAATTAATTGGTCAGTGGGCTTTTTGTTTCTTTTTATAATGTAATGTTTGTAAAGTTGGTCTCACAACCTTTTGTTTTGCTCTATATCCTAAAACAATCTTGTCAGAGCTAGTAAGCCTACTTGGCAGTTAATCACATAATGGAATTCCTTATAAACACTGTTTTAATGTGAAAGTTTCATCTGCCTCTGACATAGTGCTAATTCAGCAAGACTCTTTTACTTAAAAGTGTGGCCATTGTTACAAGCAATAACGTGTTTGGCAGGCTCTTTGTCCAAATACACAAACCTGTGATGGATTGTAACAAGCTGCAATTACTGCACTGAGTAAGCATAAAAAATAACAGTTAATTTGTATGATAGAAGATGCCACAGAATTTTGGAATGCATATCAGTGTACTTCATTTGTAGGTTCAAAGACGCTTATTATGGATGTTTCTAGTTTGTGTTATCAATTTGTGCTGCTTTAGAGTAGAATTTGAACAGGTTGAGACAAGAATGGGAGACAGTATTGCAGCAGTTTCTTGACTGATATGTTTTCTAGAATGGGTGCATCTTAGATGGGAGGAGATGCTGTAATTACTGAATTTGTTTACTTCTACCAGGAGAGAATGTATAATGATTTCCACTAATTTCTCTTAGGCGAGCGTCGAATTCGAGTGCACACACTTTGCTTGCCCGTAGTGACTTCCCTATCTGATGTATATGCAGGAGCAGACGTACAAGCAATTGTGTGCCTCTTAGCAAACATGGGTGAGTACAGACCAGGAAGATTCACATGGTTTTCTGCATGATCCTAATTTTGCCAGCTGTTTAAATAAGTAGTGAATGAAGCCTGGATATTGTTAAAAAAGGTTGAAGTGCAGCACGCTGAAGCCTGTGAGTGCAAAACATGACAAAACAAATTTATAGTGAAACTGTGAACTGAAATAATCTTCCTTCTGAATCTTAATTGACTTTAGTCTTTTAAAAGGAGCCTTCTTGCTTGGTTTTCTGGGGGTTAGTAAAGGACAAAGAATCATAACACACTTGGATCAAAACTCATTTTTTTATCATTATTATTGTTGTTCACTCAAACTTTAGCATTCTAGGATTACTTAAGAAACAGTGATTCAGTTCAGTGAGTTGCTGGAGACTAAAAGGGACAACAGTGTATCTGAGATACTGGTTTTCCATTCTTCGGTTTTTGCAGGGTTGAGGATTCCTGCTTATCCCTTAACTGTGGATCATAAGTAGCTGTTTCATAGACTGATCTCTCCTGTTAAATGTGTATGACTCTGTGCAGCATTTTAGCATGTGCTATATTGTATATTAATAATGAAATCAGTTAGAAGTAGTAAATTGTAATTCTATCTTTTGGGATGTATTTGTCTTTTGGGATTGGAACTAGATGATCTTTTAGGTCCCTTCCAACGCAGACTATTCTGTGATTTCCTCTTAAATGCATATTCAGTCCAGCAGGTGGCTTCCTCTGGCCGAAGGATTTGCAGCCCTAGCTCAGCATAGAAAGATGAAGTTGCATTTACACTAATCACAATAATGCCACTGAAGTAATGGAAGAAATTCCTTGTGTGAGGGGGGAAAAAAATAATCAAAATTAATTGCTGTGAATTTTATCTTGGAGGTTGAGCAACAGCATTTCAACAAGAGACAAGTTGTTTCTGTAAGGTTTAAATTTATATTTAGACTTCACTATGTATGATTGCTTTAAAAATTTCTTTTAGTTCTTCACGAGTAGAAACCAGGGAGCTGAAATTAGCTGCACTATATTTTTGAGGATTATAAAAGTGAGTTTCTGTATGGACAGTCATGTAATTTACTCCTAAAAAAATTAGAATGCAGATGTGGTTTGGGAGATTTTTTAGTCTTGAAGCATAACCCCGAAGCAAAAGTAAAATTTTCAAAATTCAAGGGAATGAGTGAAGTGCTAGATGACTAGTAACTTCTTCCCTCCTAATCCTCCAGCTGTGGATCGCTCAGTTTCATCCAGCCTTGCAGATGCAAGAGATGCCTTAGTCAATGCTGTAGTGGACTCCTTGGCAGCATACATGTCAACTGCCTCAAATCTGCAGCAGTCCATGCTGATAGCACCAAATTCCCTCAAGCTCTTCCCGCTCTATATTTTGGCTCTTCTCAAACAGGTATGTATGATCTTGTGGATTACTGTTTGATGTTTAGTTCATTGTTCCATTTGAGGAATTCTTCAGTTCTAGGTCAGGTGATGTCTGTACTTCTCTAAAATTATGGAAATTGGGTTACTGTCTTTATGCTGACGGGACTTTATTGTAGAAGATGACTGTAGTAGCTTATTTTAATTTGCTAATGTCTGAACATTATTACTTTACTTGATTTTGAATTTCTTACGTTTTGTCTTATGCTGCTTTACAATGAAAATAAATATATAATTTACAATTAGCATTTCTCAGATTTTCATAGCTCATTAGTGTAGCCCATAAAAGTTTCTGCAAACTGCTTATTAGTACTTCTTCGTTTTTATGTTATGATGGAAAAAGAAAGTATTTTCCAATATATATTTTATATGTATATTCCAGTCCATGCTTTAAAGTTCCAATAAGAAAAATGAGTTTCCATGGAGATATGATGACATTTTTTATAGAAACTCAAGTCATATAGTTGAAAGTTCACATAGAAGTAGTTACTCTTTTTTTTTTATTATTATTTTAATGATATATTTTTTTGGATTACTGAACATCATTCTTTAAAAGAGAGAGCTTCCTGCAGGGTTCTGCTATGAATAAATTTCATTGCATAAAGATTTTCATGCCTGACAGTTCTTGGTTGTATTATAATGAACAAACCTTTATATAAACCTTGTAAGAGATCTAAGCATAATAATTAATTTTCTTTGGCTTAGTGATTACTTCCGTCTATAATGTAGTGATTATGATTTTTTGATACTTGCATTGCAAATCCAGTTAAGGGTGGGGAAAAAGCAGACTGTTCATTATCAAGGTCTGTGTAAAAGACAGAAGTAAGAGTGGCTGGGAAAAGTTGTTTAGGTTTGGTTTTTTTTGTTATCTTTATTAACAAGAATAAAACCTGGGGTACCAAGAAACCAAAATCAAAATGCTTGTGACAGCCAAGGAGTGATTTCATTAGCTTTGTCGTAGAAGTGAATATGAGCTTTGATTATAGGAATGTTCTCCACTGAGTTAGAATATGATGTCTACTTCATTGTGTTGCTTCTCACAGCAGTTGTATACCAGTTTCTTCTAAAGGAGATCTGGAAATTTCAGTAGGAGAAAGTTAAAAAATAAATTTTATCTTATGACAGTCTGGTTTCACCTATAAAACATGAAAGTTATGTTTCCCTTCCAAAGCTTTTCTTTAACATTGGATTCTTACTACTATAAATTCAGAGTTAGTCTTGTGCAGTATGTACCTTGCCTGAACTCTGCTTGTCTTGTATCTTTCCTGTGACAGCTTGCATTGGTGAGTTTCACCGACCAGTGTCACTTGTCAAGAATAAAAATGAGTACTGCTGGGCCAGTTGCACAGAAATTTTAGACAAACTGAGGGAGAAATTTATTCTCCTTCATCAGTAAGGAGGGGACTGGATTATGTTTTAAACATTTTGCTCAAGCTGTCTGATTAAGATTCTACCAATAAGATACATTTCTTTACAAAAGCTTTGCCACCTTTGCTTGACACTTTGAAAATGTGAATTTTGAAGTGCACTCTTACATGTGACGTAAAATACAGGATTTGTTTGAGTAGTAATGTTCTCTTGCAGAAAGCCTTCAGAACAGGCACAAGTACGCGCTTGGATGATCGTGTCTATGCAATGTGCCAGATGAAGAGCCAGCCTCTTGTTCATTTGATGAAGATGATACATCCCAACTTGTACAGAATAGACAAGCTGACTGATGAGGTAATGTATGAAGCCTGGTTATAGCATTTTCTAGTTTTAATGGCCCATTAAATTTGGTGTTGTGCTGCAGTTATTTTATGCTGTTATTGTGATACAAATGGAGCATTTCCCCTAAGTTATAAAAAAAAGAAAAACATTATTTTCAAGTCTTGAGTTGCACATACAGTAGTGTGGTATGAGCAGAACTGTGGTTTTACTTCATCTTGCTTCAATGACTGTAGTTCCAGTAGTTAGTAATTAATTCCATGATTTTTTATTATACAAAGAAAATAAAGAAAATTGTATGTATTGGAAACATCTTTATTATTTACAACTGTCTGTGGTAAATGGGTGTAGTAGATCTGATGGATGATTCAAGGTTTTATATACAGAAATCAGATACAGTTGCCCGCAATAACAACCTTCAGTGTTAGTGCAAACAGCCAGATTCTTTAGTCAGCTCGGTCATAGGGCTCTGGAGAAACCCAAGGATCACTTCAAGGCAGGATGTTAAATCAGGGGACTTCCTGTTAATTGAATGCAATAATATACTGAACCCTTTCTTATAGGGAGTAGAATTTGATGGTTTTCTGCTCTTACAACATTTCTAGTGAAATTGAATGCAATGGAAAAAAATTTGTAGAAAACTTCAGTGTCAACAGTAGTAATTCTTTGGAAATTTCTACATCTAGTGTCAAAAATGTTACGTGAGCAGCTTAAATTAACTCCCATTATTGTGTTTTAGGTATTAAAGTAGCCTTTAGAATAAGTAACATTCTAGAACTGTTTGACGTACATAATCATTTTAGGCTTAACATAATGTTTTTTTATATGGGAATCCTCAAAATTTCACTAGAGATTATCAGTGTTTTTCCTATTTTGTTTTACCTTTAAAGGTAAAATTCTAGTGTTATTGAGTATTGGTTTTTTGTTACAGAGTACAATACATGTAAATGACAGAGTTGTTCCTCAGCCACCCCTTCAGAAGTTGTCTGCAGAGAAGTTGACAAGAGAAGGAGCTTTTCTTATGGATTGTGGTTCAGTAAGTTAAAATTTTACACATTCCCTTTTTTTAAGTTTTCTAAGGAGAAAAAAACCCAAAAAGCAAAAGCAGTGCCTGCTGTGTTATTGAAACCAGTCAGCTCTCAGCAATAACGGTGTTGTGAATCAGCATTCCAGATAACCTGACAGTAATCTGCATTCCAGTGAAAGCTTTCATATTTTGATCTTTGAGGCTATGGAAGTTGATTTTTTTTCATGCAAGACTGGTCAAAATATACCAGGAGTTCACATCAAGGTGTTTTTTATGGAATTAGTCTATTTTATTTTTCAGAATTTCTTTTAGTGGCTATTAAATTGCATACACTAGAGGATTTAACAAAATACTTGATGTAGGAACACTTCTCGGTTACGCACCAAGAGTGGGTTTATGATTTGTGGCCTATGTTATGTAAGAGTTGCAAGTGAGAGAGAATTGGAGAGTGAACAAAATCTGTAATACAGTTTAATATATTTGTAGAAATTGCACTGAAACATACTCAATTGGATAAAGCATTACGCTACTCCAGTGGCAGTCTAAAAGGTGCTTTTTAATCACTCCAAGACTGAGTTTGAATGTAAAACCAGCTTGTCTCCAGACCTCTGAAATAGTTACTACAATATGCTTTGATAATTGGTTTACTACAACTTGTTTAGATTATTAAGCCAGTGTGCAGTAACCAACAGTGTCGTCTGGCTTCAAATAATTTTGAGGTATTTCATTTAAGGAGGTAACATGGGAAATTACTGCATTAACTGTTCTATTATAAATGTGTCCTGCAACCTCATTCTTTCAGTATTTGAATTCTACCTATATTTTTTTTTTTAAATGTTTAATGACCTTACTTGGAATGTTGTCAGTGTACTGAGTATTTACACACTTACGTATGAATATAGACATGTATGCATGAATTGCAACTGGAACACTCAAGTGATTCATTTGCATGGAAGTTACTATTCTGGTATTATTCCTATAGCATCACCACTTGCCTGTTTCTCTAAAATGTATGCAGGGCCTTTTCTAAAACTGATTCTGACATCTTGCAGATTTTTTACCTTTGGATTGGAAAAAACTGTGATAACAGCTTCATAAAAGATGTTCTTGGATACCCGAACTATGCATCAGTGCCACAGAAAATGGTAGGCATTTTAATGAGCTGAGCTGTATACTGCGTACACTTAGGATGTGCATTTAATCCATTTGTTTCTGCATTTTCAGTTTTTAATTATGTAACTATGAGGTTTTTTTGGTTTTTTTTTTTTTTTTCTGGTTAGGTACCTTCTAACCTCTTGTCAGCTTCATAGGAGCCAGATAGAAGTTGTAAGATGTTTTCAAGGAAAGAATGTAAACATGTAAATTTCGTCATTTGTGAAATGCCAAACAGTTGCTATATAACATAACTGCTTTTATTAGTTAAATGGAAGTACATGTGCATTCACAAGAAAAGGAAGTAATTTCACAGGATTAATACAAAAATTATCTATTCAGATGTGTTAATGATTAAGATTAGAGTTACTTCATTGATAACATGTTCTCTGAACTTTCTGTAAGATACCAAATCCATGGTATGACACAATAGGCCTGTTAGTAATGGTAAGAGTTAAGTTTTGCTTGGCTTCCAAGCATTGACTCAATGTTAAAAGAGACACTTTCAGCTGTTAGAACATCAGAGACCCCTGGATGTGTGTTTCGGTGTTATAACCTGTACCTATAATCCAGTGCATGAAACAGAGCAGCAATAATTCAATAGTATCAACAATTGGCAGATAAGGATGGACCCTTTTAAGACACTCTGGGAAAATTCAGGATCAAATGTTTATATCCAGATAGTACCAAAAAATGTTAGCATATAAACACATAGGTAGATATTTTCTGCTTACAGTTGCATAGTATCGAGCATGAAAATGACAAGAACAGTTAAGAGTTTTGTATTTTGCATGTATTAGAACTGTCCCTATGACCAGCTGGTGGTATTAGTTAATAGAGTTTCCAGGAAGAACTTAGATAAAGGAAGGATGATAATTTTTTTTCTAATGATTATATAGCATCTGTTATAATGGAAATGAGACAAAAAGTTACATAAAGCTATCTTTGCTTTTATTTATGCCCTCATTCTACAAAGGTAGCAGTGGAGCTATTTTAACTGAAATAAATTCCTTTATGTCATGTTAATTGTCTTAAAGCATCATATTTGTTGAAGAGGTGATATATTTAGCTCAGTGAATTGCTTAACTCTTTTTAAGTCTATTTTTTCAGCTGATTCCCTAACCAAATAGTCCAGTAGCATCTTTCCATTGATATTTACATAAAATTCAGATTTTACTTCTTGTTTCTTCAGTGATGCAAAGTGCAACATTTAGAAACTGATTGACAGAAGAAAATACAGGCAAGAAGACTGCAAAAGCAGCATTTTGAAAATATGACATTGCTGTCTAAAATCTTTTGCACTTTAAACACAGCTGAAGTTAAAGTTGTACTCCTTCCTAGATAGCAGTGCACCACAGATATTATGAAGTGTTATCCTTTAAGCTGAAGAAAAACATCTGTGTATGTAAATCCACGGTTGGTAATTTCTTAACAGAAATTGAGTTATGTTGCAATTTTCAGGATCTCTTTTTTTAAAATAATTTCAGTAGTAAAAATTGATGGTTTCTTTCAATTACCTTCAACCAGACACAGCTTCCTGAGGTGGATGCTCCTTCTTCAGAGAGGACGCGATCTTTTATATCTTGGCTTAGAGACAGTAGACCTTTAAGTCCAGTTCTTCAAGTTATAAAGTAAGTATTTCTGTTATGTACGGAGTTGTTATTCGCAACTTGCATTTACAATTTCTGATTAAGACTGATGAAAAGTGAGTATATCTGTCTTGGAAGAAACTGAATGACATCACCTTCCCAGCTGATATGGTGCTGTTTATAAAACTGTCTAGTGACAAACGTAGTCTTTGAATCTAAGGCAAATTCAATTGGTCATAGTTTTATTGGTAGGAATTAGTTGTATATTTTTATATTAGGAATACAGTAAACCGCAGTGGATGTCCTTATGATCAGTGGTGTTAACCAGGTTAGTTGCTGGTATAGCTTTTATAATTTCATTATATGTATATAGAAAAGATTCAAGTAAAGTTAGTAACTGTAGATAGTTTAATAATTGTGGTTATTTGTTACTGAGATCTATAGGACAGCAGCTGATCTATGATAGATGAGCCAAGTTCTGAAGCCTTTTCAAGCTATGGCTTGCTTAAGGAGGTTTAAATTCTATAAAATGATTATACTTGAGATTACATTTCACTTGTAGAGTACTTGATTTACTGAGCTGAATGGGAGATCACTTTTCAGAAAGTACAATGACTTGCTCAGAGAAATCGTATTGAAGTACAGGACTGAAGGTCTTGAGCTGTTGGCATTGTGGCTGCTGCTTGAGTTGCAAGAATTTCTGCAAAAAATAATAATTAGTATAATAATTAGTATAATAAGACCATAATAAGTAGGAGAGCTTAGCTGCACAGCACTAGGACAGAGGACTGTGTCCCAGCAAATTATTATGGGGGCAATAATTTTGGATACTAGGTCTTTGACATGTTTACCTTTTCTATTCTGTTGCCAAGTAAGAAAGCCTGGGGGGGAGGATTGAGATTGAGACTACATCTAAGCACAGATGTAAGTTTTGCAATTTTTCATTGCCACCAGTATATTTGTTAGTTTCTAAAATAAAAGAAATTTTACATTTCCTTTTTTGTGTTTCTATGAGATATTTTAAGTGCTGTATTTCACCTGCTTTTCTACCGTTTTATATACTTTAAAAGATGCTGTTGTTTGACAGTGTATTGCAAACTTCAAGTTATTTTCTAGACTTTGGAGTATTTGTAATTGTAATATCTTTGGACTGAATTTATATTCCAAATGACAGTAAGCAATTTATTAGAACTTATCTCTCTGTTGGAATTTGCAGTGGATTTTTTTGCTCAAAGTTTGATTTTGTTTAATACCTTCCCTTCTTCTTTCAGAGATGAGAATCCTGCCAAAACAGATTTTTTTCAGCATTTAATTGAGGATCGGACAGAAGCAGCTTTCTCTTATTATGAATTCCTACTTAATATTCAACAGCAGATTTGTAAGTGACCAAGGAATAGGTAGAAGGAAAAGTCTGACTTCAGACAGAAGAATGGGCCAAGAGAAGCATATGGGAAGTTACAGAAGTGGATACTTATTATTCTTCACAATATACAGTGACCAGCACCGTTCTGGATGCTTTACAGCTAAAGGAGTATACATTTCCAAAAGAATTTTGCAGATTTCCTTCAGTCTAAAAGTGCTACGAGTGATGAAGCTGTTTCACTAGTAAATTTTAAAATTGGTTTGTACACGTTTCCAGTTGTGCAGCGGTATGGTGCTCTGTTTATTGCAAGCTGGTAAATTTATGTAGCTATGTGGGATGATATTTCTTAACAAAACGTACAATTAGGTAAAGCCTTTTTTCTTACATTTGTTATAGCAGCCCTTCCAGATCCAAATCCTTAGCAGAGATGTCAAAGGGCAGTGATGTATGTTGGTTGTTTATATGAATTTCTTTTTAAAAGGAATGGTTCATATTTGCTAAAGACTTCAGCAAATTCCCTGTGAAAGTTGTAGAGTTTCAGTAAAGTAAATCAATTGTAGAAATAAAATATATAATGTACATAGGTATTAACATTTGTAAAGAAAATGTAAAAAATGTAACTAAAAAAAAGACCTAGCTCATTGTGCAAAATTGAGTGCTCGATGATGAATTGTTTTGTCCCAGGCTAGACAATGAAGTTGACTATTAAAACACGATTAAAAAAGTATCAATGTAGAAGGAATACATCTGCTGCTTCTCTTAATTTTAGGTGAATTTATTTATGATTGGCTTACTAATTAAAATACTTTGCTTTATCATGTGGTTTTATATTTATGCAACTATAATCATTTTCCAGCTAAACTCTTACCAAGCTGAATATTGAAGAAAACGTTTACCACCTTATTTTACAGACCTGTGGAAGGGAGGAAGAAACACCACATAATCTGAAATGAGTTTTGATACAGAGTTCCTAAACCCCTTCTTATGTATTATCCTAAAGAAAGGCATATCTGTTTACCTTGTTTTGAATTTTGTAACTACTGTAGTCCTGGTCCAGATTTCTGTAACTTGTATTGTCTGCCATTTAGAGTAAGCGTGCATAGTCATTCACACTTGAGGATTTGAATTCTGCTGTGATCTAAAGAAAAACAAGGGATGTAAAAATTAATTACATCAGTGAAAGTAAAGGCTTTAAAATGACAACATTCAAAATGTAATCAGACTTGCATATTTCAGAAACTTTGCTCTTGCTAATGTTTTGGTAACTCAACGGTTTGGGCTTTTTAATAGATTTATGAAAGATTTTTCAGTTTGGTTAGGTTGGGATGGTTTTCTTTGGCTTTTTTTTTTTTTTTTTTAGAGACACATTAGATTTAATTCATAAAGCACAATCAATCATACTTAGTTTCCTGAACTTTTTATCTGTTTGGTTTAATGAAATGTGACTACAATGGAATAATTAGGTACAAAAGAGTAAATGATGATTAGTATGATTACATTTTAATTTAATGTAGCCTTGAAAATGCTAACATTGTATTTTTAACTGCTATAGCCCCTGAATCGAATAGTCAAGGAGAAAATGTACTAGCTATGGTTTGCAAATGCTTTAAAAGCTACAACAGTTAAATTGCGCAAGTAGTGTTACTCTGCATGTTAGCACAAACTCATTGTTTGGAGAAGATACCTTATATTTGTGTGTTGTCTTAAACTAAATGTGTTTAAGTTACCCAAAGAATTACATAAGAGAAACTTTCCATTTAGTAAATTAATTTCTCATGTAATAAACATCTAAGGCAATGCTGAATGTTGTCCTGAAATCAGACCTTCAGGATTTCAGTGCTTGTTTCTAAAGTAATGTGCATTGGGTGAAAGCTAAGTGCTGCTGAAGAGTGGGGCATGTTAAAAATCATTTGTATTTGCAAAGGTGAGAAGAGCATATTAACATTTCAAATGGTCCATGAAGATGCTTCTCATTTGTGAGTTTGATATTGATATCTGGGAACATGTTACACCATGATTAATTGCAACATATTCTATAAAATGATTTCTTTAAGTTTTAACCTTCTAGTATAGTTTTTGTACATAAAAATTACAAAAAGTACATCTTTGGAGCTATTTGTTCAGTAAAATTATTACACAGCACACAGAATATAGTTACTTTTTCTATTAATTATAAAGCACATCTCCATTCTGACTGATCTTTGGTTTAAGTTTTAAAAAGACAGTTCATGGAAACATCTTGAATTTGAAACATCTGAGGATTCAGGGTACTGATTTTAGTCTTTTGATCAATAGAGTATCTGTAGGCATGGCAGGAGTATCTCTGAGAAGGACCTGGGGGTCCTGGTGGAGAACAAGCTGTCTATAAGCCAGCAGTGCCCTTGTGGCCAAGAAGGCCATTGGTATCCTGGGTGCATTAGGAAGAGCATTGCCAGCTGGTTGAGGGAGGTGATCCTGCCCCTCTGCTCAGCCCTGGTGGGGCACATCTGCGGTGCTGGTGCAGTGCTGAGTCCAGTTCTGGGCTCCTCAGCACCAGAGGGACATGGAGCTCCTGGAGCAGGTCCAGTGGAGACACGAGGGCAATGGGGAGACTGGAGCATCTCTTACAAGGAAAGGCTGAGGGAGCTGGGCCTATTCAGCCTGGAGAAGAGACAACAGAGAGGGGAACTAGGTGTTTTTAAACATCTGCAGGGAGGGTGCCAAGGGGATGGAGCCAGGCTCTGCTCAGTGATGCCAAGCAACAGGACACGAGGCAACAGGCAGAAACTGACACAGGAAGTTCCAACTGACCATAAGGAAGAACTTCCAACTCTTAAGCATTCTGTGATCTAAAAGAAATTTTCTCTTACAATGGCTTGGATCATGCCACTGTAGCAGAAGATACTGATTAAAGATTGATCCCAGCAAGGGAAGTACTGTGAAGCTCAACAAGCTTATTGCCTACATAAGTAAGGTTTTGGAGAAGAGATAAAAGACATACTTTTATATCTGCTTAAATGAAGTGCTGAAATGTCCAGAGTAGCTCTCTAGGCACTCTAGGGGTTGAACTTTTCCCTAAGTGTCTTCCACATTGCATAATATACATTATGTCTGTTTCATTGGAAATTTAGGATTTCCCAGGGATTTCCCTGCCCCAGCTAAGTAAGTCTTTGGATGATCAGTTAAAATGTTCTGTATTTTAAATATGGGACAGTGGGGGTCCCATTCATGTCTTTGTTCTACATGCAACATCTTGTACCTCTTTTACCAAGGAAGTAATATATAAGATCTTGTGGGAGAAAGTAGAGCCCGTGAAGCTCTTAGAATGGTAGGATGCGTGATGCAGGTCCCTGAGAAGTGTTATTGAACTCAATTCTTTATTTTGTTCTTAAGCTTATTAGAAATAAACCTATTTATTAATCTTGATGTAGAACTTCTCATGGCAGTGAAGTAAAGATGACCTGGACAGGAAATTTTGTTTTGCCTTGGCTTTCTGTAAATTTTGTCAGCTACTGAAAAGATATTTTTCTCATGGCTGGTGTTTGTAAAAAGCTAAAAGCAGTTGTTAGTAATCCTGAGAGTCAAGAGTTCTTCAGTAATTTTAAATGTGGAGTGCAGTTTTTTCACATCAGGTAGATTTTAAGAGTTTTATGATGAAGTTTCAAGGTATGGCACACAAGTGGAATGAGGAAGTCATTACAACCTCAGTCACCGACTTCTGCACTTAGAAGTTTTGAACTGTATTTGTCTCTGTGGGCAGGATGTAACCCTGCAGAAATTCAGTAGTCAGTGTGGGGAGCGGGGAGGTCTGAGGCTTAGCTGGCAATGAATTTATGCAATACCCCAGATAAATGTCTGTTACTATGTAAAAAATACTTAAATTATGTTTTGTTTAAAAGCAGGTTTTTTCATATTTTAATACAAGTTAATATTTATATAGTATTTCCTGGTAGTTTATTCAGTTCTAAAAAAGGGTGAGAGGATTTTACATACCCTATTGCATCTCAGATTTTCATAAAGGAGGTAGAATATAATTGGAATCACAGATACTTCTGATTTTTAGCATACCAGGATCTGTGATAGACTTGTACTGGAAATTTTAAAGGGAACGGGCAAACTGTAATGATTTATTGATGCAATTTCTTTAGCTCTCAGCCTCTAGAATTAAAAAAAATGAAAACCATTTCTAGCAGTCTTGCATGTCTTTACTTAAACTGATGTTATGTTATTCAGGAATCTAAAATGTGTTTTTAAACCAAATACTTTTGCAAATACCTGGAATTTGGGTCTCTTTTGAGAACATTTTATTGTTCCTTACAAGATACTGATGATTCCTGTCCATGGAAAAATGCAAAGGCATTTCAACTTTTTGGAGGGTATCAAGAGAATTCTCACATGATTAGCATCATGTAAAAGATTATTAGAACAACAATGATAATTCAAATAACTACATAATAGATCTTTCTTCATTTTATGCTTCAATCCACTTGCAGGGCCTTTGATGTCTTTTCCTTTACAGTTTTGATAAATAGGATAAAGTAAATACTGCACAGAATTTCTTCTTACTTTCCTTTGGCAGACCTTAGCAAAAGGAGCTGCCTAATTAGAAGTACCAGTCATGCACAGGATTTTAGTCTGCACACTTCTACAGAACATAAATAGGGGAGGTGACAAAACTCCTGGAATATTTCACAATGTATTAATATTTTTTTTAAAGGAGAAAGGATTAAAATTTCATTTTCTTGCACCTGTTTATGATTTTCTGGTTTATATTTACTTAAAGCTATGTTTGAGGCTTTTTTTTTTCAGATGTTAAGAGAACTCTATCCTAGAGGCATCATCAAATACAGACGTCAAATTACACCCTTAATCATGCTACCATTTAAAGAAAAGCGTCAATTTTACAAAGGTCAAGAGTGTTGGAAGGAAGTACTGTTTGATTAGCAAGCAGTATAATACTTCTTTTATCAACGTGAGTAGAAAGTTTCCAGTTGCAAGACACTGAGGCCTTGGAGGATTCTTGAATAAAGTGTTTATTGGCATAAGAATCCTCAAATATGAGAAAGAATTGGTGATAATTAGCCATCTTGGTAATCTGCTAACCATAGGAAATGTTATTCTCATGTTGCTTGAAAATATGATTTAAAAATTAACGAATTATTTAATGTTAGATCATCATTTGGATGGAGAAAGTATTGAGGAAAATACTTTGTTAATAACTTCTGTGGATACAATGCTTTCAAAAAGTTCTGCAGGCTTTAGGTCTCAGCTTCTATGGATACAAAATACTACTAAAAATTACCTGATGACCTAATGCTGAAGGAAAAAAAAAAGGGAATAAAATATGTAGCAGTCATCTGTAGCTAAGGAATTCTTTCTGCTCTTTTCTTTTTGTGGCAGAATATGGTACCTTCACTATCTGAAGTAGAACTTAGGAGAGCCCAGAAGTAAAACTGGAATCACTGATATACATGCTGGATATCCTCATCCAGCTCACTGAGCACGTGCAGAGCTTCTGAAAGATTGATGCTTTCCTATCTAGATGGTCATGTTTAGGCAATTCTTGCAATCTGGCTGTATTTCACATGCCTTACATGTTTGTTCAAAATAGAAAGCCACTTGAGTTTGCAAGTTTTCCCTTTCCCTCATCCAAGCTATTATTTTGAATTACCAAAACCACGTACGTGAAAGAGTAATTTATTCTTGGAGAGCAAGCATGAAATATTTCATCCTTCCAAACATGTTTTGAAACTTTTGAAGTTCCTGGAAGAAGAGTGGAAACAGCCTGTGCATCGTGGACTCTGGCACCTCCAGCAGCGTGTCTGGATCGGTTCTGCAGGAGCGAACGCAGCCTTGGGCATGAGGGGTCTGTCAGCTGCTCCAGCACTGTCAGGCTGCAGCTGGATCATCAAGCAGTGCTGCACATCCACCTGCTCCAGCATCCTGTCTCCTTTAAGAGTGACTGGTATCCAATGGTCAGGGTGAAACATGAGAAATCCCTCGTATGGAAGTTGTCCTACCCTGAGGTGCATCTATACCTTACGTATGTCGAGATCAGCTGGATATGTTACACCCGCTCAGCATTTTTCCTTATCGGAGTAACTGAGTATTGTTGACCTTAGACTGAGTAATTTCTTCTAATGGATGGTTTTGCAATATAATTACCTGTGGAGAAAAGTATAATTTTTCCTTCTTTCTGAAAGATTCCAAATACTCTGTAGCTTCCTGAGCTGGGGACAGCAGGAAGTAGCAAGCTGCTCTACACTTTTCTTTCTTTAGCACCCTGTTAGGTCTTCTACTTAATTTGCCTTCTGTGGCTTTCAGTTTCTCAGTGTGTTTAAATTTCTGATGGCATGTTCATTTGTCTTTCCACAACACCTCTTAGGATTATACTCGATGTGAGGTGCGTGGTACTATGTAAGCTATCACAAACAGTGTTGCATGAACTGATTTACATGAAGGGGGGTATCACCAGCCTTTTCCCTTTTCTACTCATCTTTTTTTCTGAGTTCTAGCTACCACAAACTTGGTTAACCAGTAATACCCATGTCTTTAAATAAGCAGGTGTGCTTGTAGTAAAAAAAATAACTTCTGTGCTACAGCTTCATGGAGAAGTTTTAAAAAAAAACAAAAACCAGAAACCTGTGAACACTCAGCCCTCCTCAGTGGCAGTTTCCTAAAACTGGAGAAAGACTTTCTCAGCTCCTTCAAAATTTAGCACTTTACTTTAAAAAAAAAAAAAAAAAAAAAAAAAAACAACAACAAAAAACCACAAAACACAAAAAACAAACAAAAAAAACCCAAACATAAACCTGGAAGTTACTGGAATCTCGTAGATGTTTGTAGAAACTGCACGTTGTGGAAAAGGTCCAGGCATGATCACAAGACCTCTTGAAGCACAAGTTAGGACTTCTAGGAATATCCTTCAGCTTGTGGATTGTGTGTGAATCAAATCTAAAACAGCTTAGGAGCCAGCCTTCTCACACACACACATTGCTATGCTTGTGGCAGCCTTTCTTCCTCAGGCTAAAAGAATAACAGAGCAGACAACATGATACCACCTTGAAGCGAGGGAGGACTGTTACCCAAACAAGAATTTTACAACAAAAACCCTTGAAATGCTTGCACAAATATGCTCTGCAGAACAGGCAGGTGGAGTACAATGTCCTGGGAAGGGATGGGGGTTGGAGGGGATACTCAGATCCCTGAGCATTTGTGTGAAACAGGATGTCAGAATTTTTAGACTGAATGTGGTTGTGACTCATGGAGTTTGTGCTCAGCTCTGGTGGTCATTGGCAATTGCTAGTGTGAAGAGACAATGCAAACTAACAAAAAGAACATGCTTCTGTGGGTGTGCATTACTTTCTCTGGTACCATGAATGTTTATTTTGAGGAGTCTTTTGTTACTGCTGTTTGCAGGTTTGGACTTTAAAGTTTCTTTCAGTTCCTCTCTTTCCCTTTGCTTCCACATTCTGTGTATTTGAGTGATGTGTGTCGAACTGTGCACAGCCATTACTCACTCTCAGTTACTAGCATGGAATGCTTAGGAAAAGGTTTCACTGAGGACCCCTCACCACAAGGGTTGTCCTCTGTTCTGAACAGTTGTCATTTCCTATCCATCACTGATGGCATTGAATTTGCATGTTCTCACATTTTAAGCAGTCAGTCTTTCAGGTGTAGTATAGGTCATTAAGGCTGACTGAGTGGTGAAAACCACTTTCTATGATCTTTTTAATACTGCAGGTGCCAAGCTAAAAACTTGAGCTCTGTGGCAGAGTTGTGCAGAAGGAACCAAGCCTGGAAACAGCCAAACCTCTGCTTTCTGGTTTATCCAGGAAAAGGAGACAGCTGAACTTTTCCATCATGCTGCTGCTGTCTGATGACAGATACCTTGGGCGCAAGCTGGGCCTGGAATGGCTCCAGAATTGAAACTGGAAATGGGAGATCTTGCCCGTATCTTTCTGGCGTGTTTGTTGTGTATTTCTCCCTGGAGTCGTGGCTCCCAAGGCAGATTAGGCTGATTTCCCTGTGCAGTGGCAGCCAGAGGGAAAGTTCTGCCCTGTCTCCACACTACCCCCCCAGGTCCCTCCATCCACAGTTGTGCAACCACTTCAAAGATATATTTACAAGCCAGAGAAAGCATGTGAGAAAGTCTAAGCAAAAGGGGACACACAGTAAAAATGCTCAGAAGAGGGAGGAAAAAGCAATGACTGTAAATGATGCCATCTATCTTTAATTGTGACTCAGGTTTCTGCTGTACTGATTTAATACTCCAGTACTATTTAGACAGCGTGGCAACTTTGTAACAAGAGCATAATTTATGAGCCTTTCTCTCCGTAATTGGAGTCCAGGTATTTTCCCATGGGATATCATGCCTTCCAGCAGTTTATTTAAGAATTCCTGCTGGCATGATCCCCTGCTCTATAAAAAATACAGACCTTTTGTTTGTGTTCTATGCTGGGCGGTGGTAGGTCTCATCTCTTTCTTTACTAGAGCAGGAGGATTAGTATATTAGTACTGCCAGAGATAATATCTTGCAATGAGCTCTTCTTTTATACCTTGAAGGGAGAGTTTTTTGCTCTGTGCCATGGGAGAGAACATAATTTTTCCTGGTGAAAAAGTTTTGTCTTTACACTGCACAGCACGTTGCTGATACCATGTCCAGAAGTGCTCCTCTCTTCATGAAAACATAGGAGTTTGGGTTTCAGACCTGAGACTTTTGGGGAAATTCAGGCTGTTTACTAGTGACTTGTAAAGTCCCTACCTGGAGTTCTGCAGACAAGGCTTGAGATCTTACTTCATATTTGCTGCTGAAGAGAAGAGATTTTCAGCAGCTTTTCATCACCAGATGCAAGATAAATCTGAGTATAGACATGTTTTTTGGAAGACAGAATTTTATTCTATGTCATTACATTTTCTGTTTTGAACTGTAGTGTGCAAGAGTTAAAAGCAAAATGAGTAGCTGTTGGTTTTCAGGTAAGATGCATTGGAAAATTTTGTCCCAGGAGTATGCTGAATCTTGCTAACTGAAGGAGGATAGAATACAGCCTTAGAGGGAGAACTTCAAGCTTTCTGCTGTGGGTTTGGTATTGTTGGGGGACTTTTAAGTTTTGTCATCAGATTTTTTTTGCTCTCTCTCCCTTACCCACCAGCTCTGGAAAGGCACCTGTAAACAAAAAAAGGAAGCATGTAGACTAAACGTGATGAACAAAACAAATCAGAGGATGAGGAAAAGGGCTTTGGTTTCCCTGTAATCATGGCTGAAGTTGCATCTAATCATGTTTGTTTCCTTGAATGGTGGGAGCATCATTCTGTAATTGGGGTCCTGATCAAATTTGTCATTGGGCTTCTATAGCTGGCTAATGAAGGTAATCATCACCCTGTAATTAGTCTGTGTGCCTTTCCTTTTTGTACAGATTTGAAATATAATGCACATCGCCTTCAGTCACATTCCTCCCTGCGATGAAGGCAGAGATCTCTGCTCTTGCAGGCATGTGTTTCAGACAATCCAGTTGGTGAGGCATGTTAGCTCTCTCTTCTTGGCTTGCTATTTGGCCCAGGGAATTTTTTTTTAATTCAGAAGGTTATTTGTGTCCTTCTGCCCTATCATAAAGTTTATTTTTAAATGAATGAAACTTATGAGACAGACTCCTCTCCTCTTGGAAGCACCAGGATCTCTCTTATTCGCCCTTAGTTTCAGGCTTCCCTAGAACTCCCTCTGGCTTTATTTTAGTAAATAGTTTTGTCTTTAAAAAATACCCCTGAGAATATAAATTGAAACATAATTCTTAAGTCTGTAATAATCTGCTTGCTTTCCTAGTAATTTTCTTATTGGATCTGGGGTCAGTTGTGTCTGCGTGATATGAAGAGAACCCTGATGCTGTGCATGCCTAAATCACTTCCCTTGAAGTGCCATTTCCTATTGGCAGAGCACATAGATAGCAGAAGGGAAGAGATGAATCTGCATCTCACAGAAGAAGAAAACTCCTTCAAATATGGTTGCAGGTTAACAGGTTAATATAATTTAACTTCTTGTTACCGACTACACTGTAAGTGGGGAGGGGGGGAGGGGGGAACAGGCAAAAATTTGGGAACTAGCAAGTCATTCTAAAAGTTGTCCCACTTGAACACACTTCAAGTTGAGATCCTGTTTTAGCAGTTTCACTCAAGAAACTTTGCCTTTCACTGCACTGTATAGGCATTTTAATGGTATCTGTGACCACAGTGATGTTTCACAGCAATTTTTATTTGTACAGTATTCAGTGGCTATGAACAGATAAATACAATGATAGTTTTATGCAGAATTTTCTTTGTCAAGTGTTGGTTATATATTACATTAATTTAGACCTGAACTACAAGAAAATGTGTTTTGAGGTATCATTTGAAAAAAACCTAAATTACAGTGAACAGGCAGTACTTACAGTGGAAACTGTAAGACACGAAACATGTTGCTTAGCCAGCAAACAGGAGTTGCCTCATGAGACACTTGTACAGGTGTGAAAGGTAAATTTAGGATAGGCTTTTCAAAGAGTCAGTCACCTTTTTAAACTCAGCAATGACTAATGTTCTCTGAATTCCCTTGCCTGTATATAAAAACATAAGTCTCGATTCCCAATCCCCTCCATAAGTTAACCTCCACAAGTTGCTGTGAGTATCAGTGCTTCTTTGCTCTTTATCAACATATTAAAACAAAGCACAAAAAATAAATACAGCATTGAACAATGACCAAAATTAAATTATCTGTTTTCTAGTACTGATATTGTTTTTTTCTACTCCAAAGAAGATAATTTTGATAAAGCCATCATTATGTGGTAGAAGTATTAAAAAAAAAAAAAAAAAAAAAAAAAAAGCCAGTTGCCATGACCTAATTACCTAATTACCTGTGCTTGATAAAACCATAAACATTACATCTTGAATTAATATAGTTAACCATTTAATCTTATTTCACCTTTGGGAATTTTGTGGATCTTAATTATGTAATAAGGTACGTAAGGTTGAGAAATTAACTCATAGTTCGTAAACGGAAATTAGTAAAAAAAATTCAGAGAATTTTTGCTACAGTCTAATAGTGATTGTATCACAAATTACTGCCTTTGGGAGTCACTGCCTGCTAACAGTGGAACTGCTTTTCTACTGTTTCCCGGGATCACATTCATTTTAATAGATCACAGTGGCCCTGAAATGTGAGTGAATGTCGATGTGACCTAAGGTCTAAGCTGCTGGAGGTTTCCATTCCAGAGCTCAGAAGATGAATGTAACTGAGGTCTTATTTAGTCCCCTTGAGCTATCAAGTGTGCAGTTGCAGAGTTTCTCCATGACGGTGGCATTTTCAGCTCTACAACATTCCGTTTTCTAAGAATTCTTTTCTCATCATCAGGGAAGGTTTTGTTTTGTGTAGCATTGCTTTGGAGGAACATCATCAAGGGTGGAGAAAGAAGAGGAATACAACAAGGCTTCCCGGTATGTTTTCCTGATGGAGTGCCGAGGGTCTGATGTGCTTCAGTGGTTTGTACTGAACATGAAAACCTGTGTTTGCGGGCATGGAGGTGATACCCAACAAATGACTGAATAGGAAGATGTTAAGCCTAGCTAATTGCTCTACCGCTGTAAATAAAACTCTCACGTAAACTAATTACTAATTCCGTCGCTTTGCTGTTCATTTCTGTGGTACCTCAATGTGCTTATTTCACTGAAACCCAGGAGCAGCGATAGTCCCATTCCCCCCCCAAAAAACGGCAATACTCAGCGACAGAGGAGCCAGGTGTTCTGGTAAGACAAGCATTAATGGCTATTTAATTTTTTTTTACAGAAGAGCTGTTTCAATTACACGAAGAAGAACGAGGCGGAGGAGCGGTGCCAGCACCTGTAGCCAAAGGGCGGAGGGCTGGGCACGGCGGGGCGAGAGCAGCTCCAGCCGGGCAGCGGCGCATGGAGCCGCGGGCCGGAGGGAGCGGCACAGCCCGGCCCAGCCCCTCCGGCGGCGGGCGGAAGGGCCGGGGAAGGCGCTCACACCGCCCCGGCCGCCAGCGGAGCCGCCCTGCCTCCGCCCGGCTCGCCCACGCCCAGCGCGGCAGCGGCGCTGCCCGGCCCGAGGCTCAGGCCGCGGGGGCCGGAGCCCGCCGGGGCAGGAGGCGGCGGAGGTGCAGGACCATGCTGGCGGGGCTGGGCCGGGCGCTGCGCGGAGGGGGCGGCAGCTCCCGGTGCTGCTGGGCAGGCGGGATGGCCGCCCGCCGCCCTCGGCGCCTCAGGTAAGACGGGGAGCGGGCGAGGATCCCCGCGGGACGGCGGCGGGAACGGGCGGAACTGCCCTCACGGCCTCGCCCGCAGGGGCGCAGGGGACAAAAAGCCTGGGGCTAGTGCCAGCCCGGCCGGCATGGGGCCCCCGGGTGCGGGGTCCCGCCGCTCGCCCCGCCTGCCGCGAGCCGTGCCCGGCCGTGACTCACGGCGAGAGGAGCGGCAGCGCCGGCCAGGCCGGGGGCTGTGCCCCGGTGACTCACGGGCTGCTTTGTCCGCTGCGAGGGGGAAAACGCGAGTGCCAGAAAAGTTTAACTTGCGGGCTGTCGTGGTGGTGCTGCTGCCCTGTACGTGAAGTGCTCAAGTCCACCTGCCTCTGAGCTTCTCCAGGCTTTCAGAAGTCCCAGAGATTCTGTGATTAGGAACAATAAAGGCAAACATGAACGCACAATGAATTTAAAAATATGCTGGCGTGTAGGACAGTGTGACCGAAGACAGAGTCCTGAGCGACTCCTAATTGCTGGGAGGGGAGGCAGTTTCATCCTTTCTTAAACGTTCTTAATCATAGAGATATGCCGTGTGTATGCTTGGAAATACTGAGTGATGGAACGCGACAAAACCCCGTCCCTGCGCCCGGGGCCCTCCCATGGCAGGGAAGTTGCTGGGGTGTGTGATGACATCCCAGGAGGAAATCCAGGGCGATCTGGCGCTTGTTACTGACCAGCTTCCACAAACCATGTCTCGAAACCTGTGGCAGTGGGTGGAGTTGAGTTGCACGAAATGAACTTTCTACTTTTTCCCAGTATTTTTTTCTCAAAAAGCCTATTACAAAATTCCATTGCATTAATTTCCCTCATATGTCTTAATGCGAATAACCCTTCTTTGCTTTCTCCTGTATATGAGGAGAAATACATGCTTTTGCCTGTATATGAGGACATCTAAGTAGGGAATTTGAGATAAATACTGACTTAGCCTCCTTAATCTGAGTTTTTAGCAAGACATGCTGAAAACACTTCGCACCTCGCTGAGAGGGTTTACACTGTCATTCAGTGACTGACTCTGCCTATTCAGTTTGCCGCCTCTAACTTCTCCAGGGTACTGCTTTGCAGACAAGCTTCGTGCTTTTCTAAGGCTCTAAATCGAGACTGAAAGCTGATAAAGCTTTAAGAGGAGACACCAAAATTGAAAGGAGAAGGAGGAGGTGGAGGAGGAAAAACTCTTACTTTGGCAGCACTGTCATAATAAGAAAGAGCAAATAAATGATCATGTCTATTACTTTGTGGGATGGAATGACAGTGACATGCATCGGGAATTAAATTCTTGCGCTGAATAGATGAAGCAGAGAGAGCTGTTGTAATGTTGAGAAAAAATCTAATTGGGAAAAGTCTTTAATACAAGACTTGGTTTATTTAATAAGTGGAAATTTTTGGAGTCAAATAATATACAATACTTTTTATGGTCTCTGCAGCTTGTTTCATGCTGTGTTTGGTGATGGGAATCAATCTGCTCATGTGCCTTTTGGGGCCTTGACTGGAGTTTCCACTCGTAAAGCTGGAGGTGGTACTTCAATGGCCCCACAAGATTGTAGGATATACACTTGGTCATTGCATACTGCAGGTTACTCAGGTGTTGATGGGCAGGTGTGTGAATGCACAGTGTGTTTGTGTGCTGTGCTTTATACTAATAAATGCACAACTGTGGGGATAAATGAGCCATTATTGCTAATTTGCTGTAATTTTTTTTCAGGATTACAGCAGGGATTGTTGTCCTAAGGAGCTGTATCCTTAATCATTAGCTTCTCAGCTCCACTTTTAAATGAGAACTACAACTCTTCCTATAGCTGTCATTAGCTGCTTTGCCTTTCAGAGTGATGCTTATACAAATTCTGCATTCTGTGAAATTGAGGGTTTTGCTAGGTGGGCCTTTCAGTATTTAAAGGGATTGGGTCTTAGACAGATTCTAGTTGCCTGGGATGTCCTGGGATTGCTGCTTTGGTGAGAAAGTGTTAGAAAGCCAGACAGCAGGCTATGTCCAAAAGAGAAAAGGTCTTAGCACATAGGCAGTTTTTCAAACTAATTGAAGCATATTGTATTGTATTCTTTGGACAGGCATTCTTACTATGCATCATTGCATTTCCCAAAGGCTGCTAGCAATTTTTATAGAGTCCCAGATTTGCAATTCTGCAGTTACTTTGCATGTGGTAAAACCTAAAGTTTGCCAGCTCTTTTGCTTCCTTTTGGCTTGTATGTTTTAACTCCTGCAGCTCACGCTGGAAGAAATGCCTTACTTGCACTGCTCTCTGTGAGGAGCATCTCCCCTCACGATATCTCAGTGGAGGATGCATTTGCTAACACAGAATCAGGGTTTTAAATTGCTGGAGGTTTTTTGTTGATTTGTTGTTATTTTATTTTATTTTATTTTATTTTTTTAATTCATAAACCTTCTAAGCCAGGGAACATTAAAGGGATTTGGTTTAATTTTTTTCCTGATGGTCCTAGTTGGTTTCTCTATAGTGTTGAGTTCTCCTGGTCTAAAAATGTATTTCTTTTTATGGCCATTTATGTAAGTGAGATTTCTAGTTTAGTCCATACTATGGAGATCTCTACTAGCATGCCTACATTGCTTAGGATGGGTGGCAACCATGGAAAATTAAAAAGTCTGGGTTACATGGTTTTTCTTAGCTTAAACCCAGGTTTCTTTGCAGTCACTGTGTCTTGCTAAAACTATTTCTAGCCTGTGTGAAGGTACTGGAATAGTGATATTTCCTCTGCAAAAGGCAGGGATAGCTTTGAACAAGTATTAGTGAGGGAAGTAAAATGGGAAAACTTGAATTCTTTTCAAAACGTAAGTTTATTTAACATCATTAATTCAGAATGCATTCGATTTCTATGTGCAAATTTCTCTTAAGACTGTGCCTCAGGAATATGTTGGCAAGGGGAAATATCGTGTGTAAGCTAGCAAAAGCAAATTGCAAAGGGTTCTGTGAAAAACATTATGGATTTATTTTCTTACGTGATTGGGATATTGCATATGGTTGTTGCTGAGGGGAGTTTTCTTCCTAGCTGCAAACTTCAGCCAGTAGGAGAGTCATTGGGTTTATCTGCAGAAAGCAGAGTAGTGAGGGTTTTATTTTGGAGCCTTTTTTTTTTTTTTTTTTAATGTTCTCAATGTCATCCATATCTGTCAAAAATATTTTTTTCAGTACTTTCAGCTGATAAGTTTTTGGCTACCCAGTTCCTCAGACTGGCTTGAACTTTTTTCCTGTACTTCCTGTTAATTTTTATAGTAATTCTTACTCTCAAATTACCATAATTCTCCTAGCATTATACCTATCCAGTTTGTTCTTCAGTTTTATACAGTCTTATAAGCAAGGACCTAAATGTGTCCTAATAGCCATAGGATAATTCCATGGCAGTTTTTAATTTCACCTCTTTCTCTTTTGCATATGAACTGCTGCTGGGATTTCTAAGGTACTCTGATAAACAGCAACCCCAGGACATTCCAGGCAACTGCAGAGAAGCAGATAGTCATTGAGTGTCGTATGCAGCCAAATATTTGACATAAATGTGATTTAAGTCCCTGCTTTTTATTTTCAGCCACTCAAGTCCTTTGGAAATTGGTGTCTAATTGTAGCCAAGAACTGGTAGTAATTAATGGCTGCTGGGTGTGTTTTCCCTTGTCTTTTCTCCACTTTGAAAGCCTTGCACAACAGAAGTTAGCTTGTTGATCCAAATCTTCCTTTCTAAACCTCCTGATTATACTGGCATGTGTCGACAAAAACATACAAACTACTGAACTGTCTCAGTACTGTTCACTCTTTCAAATACTAATTTCTAAATGCCTTAGAAAAACTTATTTAGAAGATCTCTGGTGCTTCTGCTGCAAAAAACTTTCCTGTCTCAGCAAGTTCATTTTTTTGACTTTGCTACTGTGTTTGTGGCAGAATGACAGGGTGGCATTGGGAATCGCTGCTAGTCATTTGCTGTTATCTCTTCTCATCTGACAGCTGGGAGATCACTCTATTTTCCCTGATACATACACTTTTGGGGAGAAATGTGATATACAGCACAGAAATTAATCTCTCATTGTACTTCTGCAGATTATACTGTGAACTGTCATTCTGTGTCTCCTCTCTCCAGTACAGATGCTGTAGTAATTTAGTGGGCTGTGAGGTACTCTTGTATGTGCACATAGAATTACCTGCAAGACACTCATTCCCTTAGAGGTTTGGGAAATTTCTAATAACCAACCCCACTCGGAGTTTAAAACACGCATCGACAGTGAGGCTTCAAATTCTTGGTATTGTTTTTCAGTGGGGCAACTGACAGGAAAGCACCTAATTGAGATATACAGATCAAATCAGCTTTTCTTGCATAGTGTGTTGCTTTTTTTTGCCTACTTTGAGTGTCAGCAGGTGTGTGTCTTTGCTGGTTGTGTGAATATGGCAATTCATAAGGAAAGGAAATGAAAACCAGCTCCTGCAAGGCTGGAAAGAGTGCAGTCATTCTCTTCAGCATCACAAACCTAGGGAAGTTAGAGCTTTTGTGTGCTAAGTCAAGGCTGTGTGGTACTGCAGGAAATGTAAAGAAAACTGAAATGCTGGTCTAACATTGTTGTCCATAGCAAAATCCGTGTAATTTTTAAATGTATTTCTTGAAGAGCTTTCTCATATGTGATATAGGAGTAGTAGACTGTGCTTTCCAAAGTTTAGGAAGTACATTACTCCAAATATATTAGAGAGGTTTATTGTAAAGGAAAATAAAAATTCACATAACTTCCTGTTGATAGACTTTTTAAAATATATAATGTAGAATGGGGATAGAAATAGTCATAAGGTGATTCCTGTATTGGATGCTCCATGATAAATAAAGTAGATGACAGAAAATGAGGCTGTGATTTCATTTGCAGAGGATGCTGTGATTATACAAACAATGCTGTAACTGTATGTCTTTTGTTGCTTATGAGATGAAGCTAAGTCTGGCACCGTTCCTTTTAGCACTCTTGGCAAGTGTGCTGAAAGACTTCACTCACAGTCTTTATACCTGCACAAAAAATAATACTAAACCTCTAGAGGATGTCTGAGAAAATTGCTTTGCAAGTGTCTTAGATGCTCTGAAGAGTTACCACAAATTACTGATGCGCTGAACACTTAAGGCTGTTGACAAACCTTGTTTTCAGAATACGAGTCTGATTTTTCTTTTCTTTTTCTATTTTAGTGTTTGGAAGCTTATTGGGCAAAAATGTAGACCTTATCCTAGAGATTATATATCTTAATTTCTGAAGGGGTAGAAGAGGGGAAGGGAAATAGAGATGTTTGTTTGGGTTTTGGTTTTTGTTTTTTCTACTGAGGGTTTCCCTCCTGAAGTCCTTGCACAGTGAGATTTTTGGCATCAAAGAGGAAGCAAACAGCACACCTGTTTTCAACATCTAGTTAAACAGCAAAATTTTCATTTCCCCCTTCCCACTGCAGAATGATCTGAAGGAAGATGAATGGAGTAGCTGTGCTTGAGTTGGGCTTGCTTTCTTTAGGATCATCTTCACCCTGAAGTCATTATTTGAAAACAACATCAAAGGTGAATTTCTCATTGGGTGGCTTGTGGTGGGGAAGTTCCTACATCCTCATGAGAAGGCAGTAAACACTTCTATAGGTGTTTCATGGTCACTTCTGTGCCTTTTTATAATATGATGTTAACTAAGTGTCTGTTAAGGACATGTATCAGCAGCTCTTGCTCTGGGTTGGCTTCATATCTCTTTTGATCTTTTCCAGAAAGAGGAAAGGGAGATGTAGGTTCTCTGTGTTTCTGTCTCATTCTCTGTCTTGCCGTCAGGATAGTGAGTAATAACCTGGTCATTAGGTTTGCATTGGAAAGAGGTGGCTTTTTATAAGGTCACTTCTGCCATTCATATAACTACTCTGTTATTTTTGTATCCCAGAGGAGATCTGAGGAGCCAGCAAAAAATTAAAGTAACTGTGTGTTCTGTGGACTTGCATAGGGAGGCTGGGAGGAGGACAGTTTTCAGGCCTGCAAGTTAGTCGTTGTGAAATTTTCCATTCTCAGCTCATGCATGAGTCCTGGGTCACTAGAAATACCTGCGATCCAGGTGTTGGGAAAGTGTGGATCTATACTCTGAAGATCAGGTCCATCGCTAGGGAAGTAAATCCCTCATGTTAGAATGACTCTGTGGCACAGCAGCTGAAGAGGAGAAGTTAAAATGAACATTGTTTGGCTGCCTGCCTACTAAGGATGTTATCTTTTGTCCATGGACTAATTCTCCTTTGTTCAAGTGAGGCTGGGTGTGGCACTGTCAGCAGTCAGGGCTTTGTGCTTGTGTAATGAGGACTGGCAAGCACAACCTCTCCGTAGAGATCAGGAAATACTCAGTACTCCTTCAAATGGAAAGGGAAGAAAGATGTTTACTGTATAAATGTTTACTGTAAAAAAGTTGAATTTATCATCATGAGCACAGACAGTGCATCTTCAAAGGCACAGAAGAATTGAGTACATTATGCACAGGCAAGATATAATTTACTTTTTTCCTTCAGATTTTTAACAACTTTGAAAACAGTTTTGAAGCAGTTGTTTTCACATTTACTATCTGGTCATTTTTGGTCAAAATTACTTCTGTCCTCACATTCCTGTTAGATGGAGAGAAATAAACTGTCTTATTTTAAGAAATATTTTGTTTATCTGCAAAGTAGGCAGTGACTTCAGCTTCCCAGCATCTCCTTATTGTTACATAAAACTAAAGTAAAGAGACTACAAATTGATTTAGAGATGACAAAAGCATCCTTAAATGTATTGTATGTTTGCCAGAGGGAGGAAAAATTACATTGCTTTCCTTCCTGGCAAATCAAACTCCATATATCATGAGGATATCACTTTGGCCAGTGCTGTGGTGAGGAAAAGATCACAGAATCACAGAATGTTAAAGGTTGGAAGGTACCACAGGGGGTCATCTGATCCAACCTCCTTGTTCAAGAAGGGACATCCTTGAGCACATGACACAGAATTGCAACCAGATAGCTCTTGAATATCTCCAGTGAGGGAGACTCCACAGCCTCCAGGGGCAACCTGTTCCAGTCTTCCACTCAAGATGAGTGTTATTTGTACGGTGTAGTCACTGGTTGTACGTGAAGTGCTTATGCCATACTCTTCACAGAACAACATTCCTATGGGTTTGTTTGAGGTTTCTCTTTTCTAGGGCCTGATCTGACTCTCTCTGCACCTTCTCATGCAAACTGTTTGTTATTTGTGCTCTGTACTTGCTGTTTGAACCAGCTGCTCTCTGCCTGTGACAGCACAGCTGCGAGCATTTTCCATTGTGCTGTCTGTGGTAGGAAAACACCTTTATGTGTTTGCTCTGAATAGAAGTGTAAAGGTGCCAGGCCCCTCAGGCACAGCAGCATCCATGCTTCTAGGGACCTTTGTGGCCTCAGCTGCTCCTCAGCCAGCCCCTCTAGACTGGAGTCACTCAAGGGAGACATGGTTGTGACAGGGGTCCTAATCCAGGGGGCAAACCTGGCACAAGTGTGGGTTTGTAGCTGCAGCCCCTGTGAAGGATGCACAGATGCATCCTGATGTGATGGAGGGAGGGGGGGTGTAGCAGCAGGTTAATCTCCAGGCTGAGCTAGGTAGAGGCTGGGAACCGAGGTGATGATTCATCTGGGAATGGGGCACAGGTCTTGGCTAGCCTGAGGTATGTGGTTTTAACAGGTTAATTGCAATAAAGATGGGCTGTACTGTCTAAAAGTGTTTTGAGAAGGTGGCAAACCCGGTACATAACCACAGAGTTGCTGAGTTTACTGTCTCTGTCACTCCCTCATTGCCTTTCACTTAAGGAAATAAGCTTAAAGAATTATTTGCAATACAAAAATATAAGCCAGATAGAAGCTGTATATCTGTAAGAAATGTTGTGTGAGAAGTTGAAATTAGTGGTCTTGCTGACCTGAATGCAGGACCCAGGGCTGGTGATACGGAGTCAGCTAAATGTTGGAAGTTAAGGATCCTGATCAATGGCTCAGGTAAATACTCGACACTTTTAGTGCAGATAAAACAGCTGGAACTTAAAGGCCGTTGTTTTTACAGCTGTATTGTTAGACCTGTGCATCTGATCTGCCTATCTGATGTGTTTTAGGTAGAAGGGATATTTGTTAAATGGCAAGCAATCTTTGCTTCTAAGTGGATAAGTTTCAATTTACTGGCCCTTCTCCTCCCTCTCATTCCAGCTTTTCAGAATTTTAGAATTCCATCTAAAACTACCAGGAAGCTGCCAATTTCTTAAAAGACAGAATCAGTTTTTAAAGTTTACACTGAGATCGGGACTTCTCCCAGCTCTATAAATACTTTTCCAGAGCAATACACATGCTAGTATTTTTAACTAAAGGCAGGAAGTCTCTTACATTTTGGAAGGGAGGGAATGCAGGCACAGCAAATAGTGATCCTGAACAATCACTTTTTTTCTGCAGCCAGAGGGTATATCTTTCCTGCCTTCCCATTTTCATTTGTCTGCTGGATGGCCACAGGTGTGTTGAAACAGGAAAACTGAATCAAGTTCTTGGAGCTCTTTTGTGAGAAGCTTTTGTGCACAGTAACCAAATACAGTGTGGGGTTGAATCATGGCATCTCTGTTAGATGGGACTTTGCTTTTAGTTTAGGCATTCTCTTTTAATCTGGATTCCTACTAGTGCTTTTCCAAAAACTGCTTTCAAATGGATCCTGAAGTATTAAGGCATCAGGTTTCATATGTTTGAGGCACACCTTTTGGCAGTTTACCTGTTGGTTTTGAAAAGATTTTTGAAGCCATAATGTGTTTGCTGTAATATTGCAAGTCCTAAGCCTTGCTAAAGGTGGCCCACGAAGAGGCAGTGGGAAGGTTCCTGGGGGTTTTGCCCTTGGTTGACTTGGGAAATGACCTGCTGTAGGATGAGTTGAAACTGATTTAAACTAAGAAAATTATAATTAAAATCTTGAGACAAGATTCCTGAATGTGTTCCCAGGCATTGGTACAGTAGCAATATCTTTTGCAGTCATTTATGTCTGGTGCACTTTCTCAGGTAGCTGCAGTGGATTTCAGTCAAAAGGGTTTCTTTGTGAGGCAGGTAACACTACTATTTTTTGCAGAGCTGAGGCTAGTCCAAATTTAATGTGCAGGGACTGAAACTGAGTTGTCTGCCATTCTTTCTGTTTTAATCTGTTGGGTGTTGCAACCATTCTTCAGTATTCTTTACTATAATGGTTTTCTGTAACATTATTTCTCTGGTGCCATAGAGTTTGATAGGCTAAAGGATATGAAAATATAATTCATATTTACATTTGTGTGCTTCAATCAGTAGCCAGAGGTTTGTGCTCAGTGTCTGTAGCTTTTCTGGTAAAATAAAATCAGGCATACTTAGAAGATTGCAGTTTGAAGGCTGATGTTTCAGGCTTGATGTTGCAGTGCCCTGTGGCTTTAAGCACACTGAGCTGAAATACAACTGAGCTTATGTAATTTAAAGAGATGTCAAATAACCCAGGCTCTAAAACTGAGTTATACCTATTAAAGCGTGCATACTGCTTGGAGTACAGACCCCAAGCTGTTCTTCATGGCAGTGGAAGTGTAAAGTGAATATATTTTGCTACAGATCAGACCCTGATATGACTTTAATCTGTGCAAACCCTCACAGTGGTGCCATTCTTCAGCATTTTGTAATGCTGCACAATCTGTATCTTCTTGTGTTGCAAGTTCCTGGTATAACTCTTCTGGAATAGCCATGTTAACTTTTCTCATGAGTAGGGCTGCAAGTATTTTTGGGGATTCCACTGAGCCAGTAGATGAAAACTGTGAACTCGCTGGCATTCCAATACAAATACAGCTTTGGGTTGTTGGGCACTCTACTGCTAACAATTACAGCTTGTCTTATCTCACTCGGCATTAAGTATCAGTAGTTGATACTTTTCTTGACATATGATAATGAAGATTTTGTGGAACTTAGGAATACTTATAACTAATAAAAGAAGTAACGGCATAAAGGTACATAATAACATAGAAGCTATCAAAAGCTATTAACAGGTTTAAAAAAATTCCAATGTAGAGTATTCATATGCTGCTAAAAACTTTGAATGTCATATAACACGTAGCATTCAAACCCCCAGATACTGCTTTTGACCTTTGCAGTGCCTCTGATTCTAGATTTTGGGTGACTAATTCTACAGCTCAAGGACTTGAACTCTTAAGAAAATTACGCAGCAACTTGTGACAGCAGTCAGACCAGCAAGACCCACTAGAAGGAACCAGGAGCAATGTGCTGGTTCATAGGTCAATGCATGCTGCTGTGGCACAAGATAATCTTATCTGCAAGTGTGCAAGAGAATAATAATGTATTTCTGTGGTACAAATTTTAAATACTGCATATGCACAAGCAATGCAAAGTTCTGGGAGTGGCCATCATAAAAAGCAGTCTGCCAGCAGCTATTCCTATGCCTGGAGCTGACAGGGGATCCACCTTATCTGCTGCTTTTTTATTTTATCTGCAGCCACACTCAAAACTGGGATGGCAGGTCACACATTCTATTTAAATCAGTTGACTGCTGGTATCTTAGGGCCTCCTTTGCTGCTGTAGAAGTTAGAGTGTGTGTAATTTAAAATTTAAAAAAAAAATCCCTAAGCAGGTTTATCACACTTAGTGTTGCTGACAACAGAAATAGCCCAGCCCAATGCAGTTGGCCCTCAGTGTGCCTCTAGCTCCTGCTCTAGGCACCTGACTCTTCCATTTGCTCCTTCATTCCTGGCAGCTCAAAGCCTTGTTGAGGGGTGAGGGTCACACCCCTGCAATGCTGCTTTCTCAGCCTGTGTTGGGGTCGTGATGTGGTTTTTCATGTTCACAAGGGATCCACTTCAGGGGGAAGCTGCAGTTGAAGGAACTTCTGTTTTGTTGCCTGCTTTCATGCTCTCTTCCTGTCTGCCCTCCACTGATGGAAGCAGAAAAGTACAGTGTGTCTGACTTGAGGGAAATATGTTCGAAGACCAACAGCACATATTCAGAGAGAGAGAAATGTGGAACAACACTTATTCCAAGGCAGTGGTGAAAGCACAGAATTAATGGACTCTTGTGTTTAGGCAGACTATCAATATTTACTGAGCAGTTCACCAACATTTTTGCTGGTTGGTTGTAGCATACTCTGCCTACTCTAACATGCACTCTGTCGTATTTGTAACCCTGGATCAGTGTAAAACTAACTATTCAGACTATCCCTTCTTATTTAAGTTGTTGCTTGATTGTGTTACTTAATACCTTTGTTTAAATTTCAGTAGTGTTTGCATGTTGCCTTAGAGCCTGCAGCTGCAACAGGTAAACATGGCAGTAGGATTTAAACTGAGTTTCACTCATTCAGACAGTGAAAGAAAATAAACATGAAAGTGAACAACCCACAGAAACTTAATGATCTCAAGTGGGGAAAGAGGTTTTTTATTATGTTTATTTGTCCATATAAACATATAAATCCATAGAACTGGAAAACTGAGAAACCATGTTCCAGTGAAATCCTGTGGTATCAAAGAGACTGTGACTGTATTTTCCCTTGTACTTTCTTCCAGGATGATATGTTGCGAAGATGGTTATGAGTCTTTATTCCTTACTTTTTGTTGATCAGTTTTTTTTCTAATTCTGTAGACTTTTAATAAGCCATCCAGACACTATTTTGCACTCTGGGAAAAGGCTCGTAATAAAGGCCTTTAGGACTCAGTATGTTGCTGTAGCTTCTGCAGATTGCATTCTTCTCAAGATGTTTTATAATGTGAGAAAGATTTACAAGCATCCTTTTACTGTGTGACTGCGGGGAACTCAGGTCAGGTCCCACTGTCTTTCTTCCTGACAACAAAGTAACAAGACAGTCAGAGAGCCTGGCTGATCGCATTCCCTCCGTTTTGCTAAGAAGGATGGTGAAATGTAATAGTCCTGGGTATTTGCTTTCATGTTGCAGATGATCTTGGATATGCAGACTGGGCTCTGTGGGCGTGATTATGCTTTTCACTGTGTCTTGTTTTGAGTGGGCTGCTATATCCAGAAAAAGCTGTCCATATGGAGAGGCTACCTGGGAACCTGGAAGCAGTGTATAGCTGCTCAGTGTGATGGTGCACCTGGACCAGAAACCCTTCTGTATTGTGCACCTTCCCACCAGCTGGGAAAGAAAGCAGGGAGCCAGAGCTTGTTTGAAGCTCTTGCCTCAGGATGCAGCTTTTTGTCCAAACTTGCAAGGTAGCAGAAACAAAAAAAAATTTCTTAACCAAAGCAGGTTATAGGATACAGACAGAAACCGTTTCCTCTCTGGATTTCTACCAGTGAATGTCACCTGTGTCTACTTCAGTCACTTGATGGCAAGCAGCTCCTTGAATATTTTGTGTGTGTGTATTTTTCTTTAACGTCATAACTTCTCAGAAACATTCAGCACCTGCTAAACAAAATACTATGGTTCTTTGTACTTGCCTTCCACTGAGATTTGAGCCTTTGAGATGGATTTGAATAGTGGGTTTTTTTTCAAGTTCTTTGAAAATCAAGAGGATAATACATTATTTTATAAAAACTGAGATTCTTATCTTGTAGACAAGCAGTGAGAGAAGGTCTGACATAAATAGCGCAATAATTTGGAGTGTGTGTCAGTGAATTGCTTATGGATATATTTTACTCTGTGGTTGGACTTTTTGAATTTGATTTTTCTAAGTTGGTCAGCAGGAGTGACCTAAGTTAAAGATTGACTTGACTGAGTGTGAATGGTCTTGTTTAAGAAGGGAATGGGTTTCAGGATCAAATAGATTTTACAACAAAGGAAGTTTGATTATTACTTTGGTATTTTTTCAGGTATTTTCTGTCAAAGTATTTTTGGTCTCATTCAAAAATTAAAAATACTTTCAATTTTAGTGTTCAGCCTCTGCTACATAACAGAAGTCAATAAATTGAACCAGCATGATTTATTATAAATAAAAAAAAATGTGAAATTTATACCTTTTGAAACGTGTAACAGCCAAAGTCCTAGATTTGGTAAAAGCCAAGGAACTGATGTTAATTTTAGTTTGAAGAAAAAAAAAAAGTGTAATTATTTACCTGTTTTGCACATGAGATATTGCTATACCAAGAGGCTTTGCTGCTATAACTATACTATAAATCTTTCTTGTGGCCGCTTTGACAAGCAGGAAGCATTTATTTGTTTATTTTGAAAGTTCTTAGCTTAAAATACTTAGAATAGCATATTATCATCATAGAATCATAGAATGGTTTGGGATGGAAAGGACCTCAAGGATTATCTAGTTCTGACTCCCCTGACATGGGCAGGGACACCTTCTACTAGACCAGGTTGCTCAGGGCCTTGAACACTTCCAGGGGTGGGGCATCCACAACTTGTCTGGGGAAGCCATTCCATGCCTATTCGTTGATCATTTTCTGTATTGCAGCTGATGACTTTAATTAACGGGAAGAAAAGTTGAGTGGACTTTTTTTAAAAATTAGGTACTTCTGAGCCAGCAGTAATAGCTAAGGTGCTCACATGGAAATATACCCTTTGTCTTTGTATAGATGTTTCCTGATGATAGCTGTATCAGTAAGTGCTTTTTAATGCTTACAGTGCCTTAGCAGAGCTAATGTGAAAACATTTTAAAAATATATAACTGCATCTTTAAGTTCTTAATCACAGAGGCAAGAGCTAAATGCAGTGTTGAGCCCGCTGGACACGAACCACATCTATTCAGAGATGTTGTGAATCAAGGTGAGCAGCTTGCCAAGAATAGCACGTCAGGTTTTCTTTTGCCAAGTCAAATAGTCTTTTTCTTTTTTAAGGCAGAGGTTAAGAGTTCTGATGGGTACTTATTGGAAGCCAAAGGTGCTGTCTCTCAAAGAAGAAAGATGCTGCCAGCCAGTTAATTGGCAATATCTTACCTCTATGTGCAGCAGTGGCTCTCGGTTTCTGTTCAGTGCAGAGCTCTGTGCAAGTCAGGAGCTGAGAGCTGATGAGGACTCTGGATGCACTGGGATGCTGGCCCTGTGCCAGCTTGCCAGCATGGCCTTCAGCACTAGCCATAGCACTTCTTTTTGCACCAGCGCCATGGGATGCTGATGTCTACTTTGTAGAAAGGACAGAGGTCAAATTGGAACTATTTTTCCTTGCTCACTTCCAAATGCATCATAATCATCTGTCTTGTTGTTACTAATGCTAAAGCAAATTTACCTTACGCTCATAAAATGCCTGCTGTGTGAGTCCTGTATTTTTAGTGGAATACAGAAGTAAAACAGCTGGTGTAATAATGAGACCTGCTGCTTGCCATGGATCTAAAGGTATATTTGGGAGTGCAGTCCTGGCATTACTCTTGTAATGCTGGTGACAATTGAGCTGGAATTAGAGAAATAAATGATGTTTGAAATCCTCATTTAAAAAACCAAAACTATTACCTTTCTTTTGCTGAAAGCAGTCTAACTAGAGTTTTTTGCTGAAAATCAGAGCTATGAAAGAAAGCTGCTTTGACCTATCTTTGCAGTGGCATATAAAAGGCATAAAAAGAAATTGCAATGTTATTTAGACCCACAGGTGTGCGCAGAAGCGTACTTCATATTGGCCCTTTGGATCTGATGCCTTTGTAGCATTCTAATCCTTACGAATGTAGTCAATTTTCTTAGAAAATAGATTTACATGTTAAGACCCTGTGAATCCAGCTTTAGTGTTTTTTAGTGCCTGTTCTTTTCTGCAAGCTGCTCCAGTGATCTCCATTCATTTTCGAATGCTGACCTGAGGACCAGAACTTTAGATGATCCAAATGACTCTTTTTCCTAAGGACATCTGAATATGATGGATATGCTAAGTGTAATTTTAACAGGCTGAAGAGGTAAAAAAGATGAAGAGAATAGGGAGAAGTGATAGTTGGAATGATAGCCACTCTCTCATTCAAACTCCTTAGAAAAGTAGGTGCCTTGTTCCTGCAGTTCTTGCTGTGTGGAGGAGCTGTGGGCATTGGAACAGACAGCTGGAACAGAGAGTGGCCAGGACTTGTCTTGCATCCTCAGAATGGTGCAAAGTTTGGGGCTGCTCTACACTTGATACTGGCCTTTCCTCTAGCTGCTGGGGCCTGGAATTGCCTGTTGACTTTTTCCACATCTGCCCTTCTTCACCCTGGTCTATGCCCAGCTGGATAACACTTGATCCATAACTGTGAAATGTCACCCCTCTGTCTCTTTCAAACAATTTCAGAGGCTAAGTATTGTTTTCTCCCTCTGTTAGTAGTTGGGAAACGTTTTTCTAATCTGTGAAGCTGAGGCTCATAAAGCAACAAGTGTAGAGCAAACATTCAGGTGATTCTTTATCTGAAGAGATGAGAGTCACTGAAGTTCATTTCAGAGTAAATGCTATAATAATATATTAGTAGGATCCATTCACATCGTAGAGGGAGAAGTGTTCTTATGTTGCTAAATATGATACACTCTCAGCTTCAGGCCATAAGGGATGAGGAAAGCATGATTCTGAAGTAAAGTTAAGGAGAATCAAGATGAGAAGTCTGTTGTCATGGTTCTGGTAGTTAAATATTTAGCAGAAGCTCTTAGAGTCTCATTTTTCTTCTGCCACCAGTATAATGAGGTAATAAACCATGCATAGATCATAGGTTTCCGGGGAAGTGGCTGCAAAGGGTCCTGCTTCTTGAGCAGACGGTTCATATCCAGTTCCTTTAAGAAGGAAACTAGAACATATTGAGTATTTATTGAGAACCACCAGAAAACAAGTTTCTGCTTGATCTGTAGAGTTGATGTAGTGCAGCTGGTTTCATGTGGGGTAGAGTTAATTTTCTTCACAGTGGCTGGTATAGGTCTGAGTTTTATATTTGTGCTGATTACTCAAGGCCTCTCTCTGTATCATACATGACTTTTGCAGATATGGGCATGAGTTTGCCAGCCTCCTTCCCAGTCCCCCTTATGGTCACTCTGGCTTCTCCCTCTGGACTGCAATCCTTAATGTGCCTGCAGAGGTCCAGAATCTGTATTACATGGAAGGGGAAGAGCAGCAACAGTAGAGCAACACCTGCTGTGTCTTAACACAGCTGCCAGCATCACCCTGCAGCTGCTGCTGCTGCTGCTGAATAGAGAGACTGTGCTTATGTGTACCTTATGTTTTGCATAGGCAAAATACAAGATGAATTTCTGAAGTGACTGATGGTTTTGTTTCTTTTTCCAGGCTGTGCTGTCTCACTGGTGCTGAAAACAGAGCCATTTGATAAAAGAGATTAATAACTGTAAATTCCTTTTGTGTCCCAGTGAAATCAAATGCCATAGATGTTGAGAGAGAATCTGAAAGGCACTTGAAGAGAAATGTGAGAGGCTTTATTGAGATTAACGTACGGCTTACTTTGTAATTTTTGTTGTAATAAACTAAAATTGAAGTAAATTGATATTCCATTTCACTTGGCATTATCTCAGTGCTAGACAAAAAATTCCTGGTCAAAAGAAAAAGAGAAATGTAATACCTTTGTCATGCTCTTCCCCATCTCCCTGTGAGGAAACACACTGAATTTTGGCACTCCTGAGTAAAGGTTTTAAATGAGGAATCCCTGTGAATATGCTAGGGTAGTAGGAAATGTCAGTGTAGTTGTGTTGCATGTGTAGGAGGAGTTGTTTCAGGGGACAAGAGAAGAAGAGCGCTGGTACAACAGTAGTTGAAATATTATATTAATGTTCATGTTACAAAGACAGTGGTCATTGAAGAGAACTCTGAAGCAGTAAATGGGGAGAAGCTGTATAGATTAATTCATGAGGAAAAATGTAAGAATTAAATATGTATAACTTGCCTAAGCAGTGACTGCTAGGGTTCATAAATCTAACGAGCATGAGAGGTATAAGCAGACACAGACACAAAAAAAGAACTCTGCATATAGTTGGGGCTATGTCTGAAATGGAAACTTCAGCTATCGTGTGCGTGACTTCCTAGATGGGTATCTAGTAAATATGTAGCAATTAATATCTTGTCTTTTTAGGGTGATTAGAGGTATCTGTTGAGCCTGGCTTCATCCCATGACGTTAGTCACATGAGCTGTCAGCGTTATTTGAATCTAGTGTTCATCTAGAGTTAACTGTGCTGTCTTAGGTCCTACAGACAAATGCTAATACCAAAACCTGACAAACTCTTCACTCTCTTCTCATCCTTGAACACCAGGCTGGGGGAAGGAGTGTCACAATCCTTTTCAATCTCTCAAATGTACAGAACAGTATACTCTATAAACGAAACTTTATTTAATGAACTTATTGTGAATGAAAGCAAACAAATATGTCAAATGAGCTCAATCTCCTTTGTACAGACTAGTCTAACATGATTTCACCAATTCATCACTTCATTCATGAGTGATTATCTTTTAAAGCCCTTCCAGCTAATTTGATTGTAAGTTTCTTCCTCACAGTATAATTGAGCATCTCAGCCTGTGATCCTCAGACAACTACTGCAGGCAGGGAAAAACAATTACTTCTTCATGTGCTTTGAAAAGCCAACACAGTTTAAATAATCTCCCTTACTTAAAGGTAACATAGGTAACATTCCAAGTTCTTTGATTTGTAACTTGAGCGCCAGTGAGCAAAGCAGTGACCTCGCTGGTAGTGCTGATCCTTCCTTCTGCCACACAAAGTGGGCATCCTGGTGTCTCTGAGATGAACAAAAGCCTCAGCAGTCTGGTTGCTGATGGATCTGCTTCAAAAACTTTTGGGGTCAGCTGAGGAAGTTGGGTCTGTAGCATTTCCCTGGGATTCTGAAAAGACTGCCAGGCAATCATAGTGCAAAGGTGGTGGCTGCAGGACAGAGCAAGCTGCAGGTAATAACAGCTTCTCCTTCTTTGCCAGGGGCTCTTAGACTTCTGCTGCTCTTCCTTGGTGTTCTTCTTTGAGGATGTGCCAGTTGCATTTTCTGTTGTTTATGGTCCCCTGAAGCATGCAGGAGCAACAGGAGCGTACCTGAAGCAGGCCAGAGTGTGGAGCAGAGCTGGCTGCAGTATGTGCAGCCCCTCTATGCTGCATTTGTTGTTTGTTGCAGCTGTTTTCTGTGTTTGGCAAAATAGCTGAAGCCTGTAAAATTAGATCTTGTAAATGCAATCTGCTGAACGTCTTTAATACATGTGATCTTTGCAGTGATAGTTGTGAGACAAAGCAGAATCAGAGTGTGGCAGGGATGTCAAGCTGCTGCATTTTGTGAAGCCACTTTAAAGGTATTTGTATTTTGCTCTTTCAGAGTGAAACCTGTAAAATGGGTGGTGAAAAGGAGTGAAAACATTCTTTCCTTGTTCTTATTCCTCCTTGGGTACCCCTAAGGGATTTTGGGAAGTTGTTGAGCAAGCTGGACTGTTGTTGGACCATGAGGGCCATTCGGAGGGTTTAAGAGCAGGTCTTGGTTTTCATGTGGTTCTTGTTTCTTCACAGCTGATCTGCTATGCCCTCAAAATACAGGAAGCAGATCTTTTAACAACATTCAAACAAAACCAAGGGCCCTTGATAAAAAATAGTAAGTCAACAAAAATATGCACTTACAAAAGAAATAGATTTAGACATAAAAGATCTAAAATTAAAAAGTTGTATGTGGATAGTTTAAAATGTAATGTTTATCTTGGTAGGGTTTTTTTTCTGCTGAGTCTCAGGACAGGGAGGCACACATCACTCTTTCACATGGTGATGCAGGGATGCTATTCAGGCAGAAAGGGTTTATTCTTTCCTCTACCATAAGCTTTCTATGTTACCTTTAAGTAACTTAATCTATTTAAACTGTGATGGTTTTTCAAAGTTGATAAAAGAAATTATTTGTTCTTCCCTGCTTGCAGCAGTTGTCTGAGATTCTAAGACAGTCAGTTTTGCTGTGAAGAAGAGACTTAAAATCAAATTATCTGGAAGGGCTCTAAAAGATAAGAATATATTTCCTGCCCCCAACCTTTCCCTGTTCTGCAAATCAATTTTTTCTAGAACATCTTTTGGCAGGCTCACTGCTGTTGTTGAGCTGCAGATACTGGCAGCTCTTATGTTCTCTGCAGAGGTGTTCTTTGCTGCCTGTGCCTCAACACCCAGCAGCTGCAAATAAAGCACTGAAAAGGACCAAGATGCCAGGTGTTCATTCTGTCTCATATTTCAGATGCCAGCTGTGATTACCATGTGGGGTCAGGCTGTTGAAGTGGAGGCATCTTCCAGAGAACATGGAAGAGTGAGGAGCTGCAGAGGGCTGTCTTAGGGCACTCCTTTATCCTTCCTTGGCTAGTGTCAATCAGCTGCTGTTGTCACAGGCTGAAAGTGCAGGACCTACCAGAGCAGCTGTTCCTCAGGCATCAGCTATACTGAGATAGAAGCGTGACTTTTTCCTTGACGGGAACTAAGCAGCAACATGAACTGAAGCTAATGGTTTGGTGTAAAGAAACAGCACTCCATGGAGACCTAGGAAATGTGCAGCCCTGTAACAAATTTTGCTCTTGTTCCAATTTAATTTTCAGTTAGCTCTTCCTTCCTCTTTTCTATATTTGAGCTGTTTCCTTTTTGTTTAAATGCAGCTCATGAAGTACATTGTTAATTTAGTCAGGTAGTTTACAGTTATCTTATAAAATCCAAGTGAATTACTCAGTGTAAAGTGAATACAGGTTTTCAGCACTTTGACTCATACAGGCTTGCAGTTAGCTATTGGACCATGGCTAAATCTTCATGCTCCAGGCTGATGGATATTGTTGATAGTTGTTTCAGTTCAATCATCCATGAAATATTCACAGATTTATAGTCAACATAGAAGTGAAACTGTCAAAACAACTTGCCTGATTATGACAAAGAAATAGCTATCAGTGAAGTGGCAGACAGCTTCTGGGTTGAAGTATTTCACTTCAGAAAATCAGTACCATTTGCATTTTGTATAATTTCTGAGAAATGCATAATGTGCAAAATGCATTTGTGGTTTTTTAAGAATTTTGATATGTCCAAATTTGTCATCTGGCTATTGCTTTTCATGGTGTTTTTCTTTGGGGGAAAAAAAGAAAAAGTAAATAGATTAATTGCTTTCTACATGTATTATTAAAAATATATGGTGATGGGAATTTCTACAGCATAACTGCCTGACCCCATGGTATGCAGGCAAGTGGTTGAATCTCATTTTTTTAAGTTTTCAGAGGAGACTGTCATGTTAATAATAAAATTGGGTAAGTAGCAATGGCTAGAAACACAGCAGTTGATGTCAGCTGTTTCTTATCTGATTTCCTAAACACAGGTCTGCTTTTCAGATTAAGAAAGTGAAGAGAAATGGTGCTATTATACTTGCCTTCTTGGCTCCATGTGGAAGGTTTTCCTTTCATGATCCTGATAATAGGAACATGATGTGGCAATGGTCTCATCTGGGATAAAAGTATTATGAGAGAGTGTGGAGAGATGAAAATATGGTTGTGAGCACCACGAGGCGAGCTAAGAGTTGCAGGACTAGTGAAGATTGAGAGCAGGCTTCCTTGAAGCCTTTCTTTATGTGCCCCAGGCATCTGTCCTTCCTGCCCTGTAGCACTCCAGCAGAAAGGTTGCTTACCCCTGTTACGGAGGGTCTGCCCACCCTGAATTGCTCTTAAGAGTCAAATGTTAAGTCTAGAAACAAAGAAACTAATCTCAGAATTTGCAGTTTATTTTTGTTGATATCCAAGGCACTGTTGGAGTAAATTCAGGCTGCACAGAATTCCTGTAAAATTTAGGTGATAATAGCAAAATATAGGTGGGATCTCTGGGTTATTAAAATGCACATTGGAAGTGAGAGGGAGGTGTCACTATAGAGTGGTGGCACTGGTGTGGAGGCAAGGCTAAGGTACATAAAGGGCTGCAGAGAGAAAAACAGCAAGTCTGTTGGTGTTGTGTTGCTGGTCACATCTGCCTTGCTGAACTTCCTGTGATAGACTTAAACAGTACAGAAAAAACGAACATCATTGCTGGAACATTTGGAACAATGTACCTCAATTTTGTACCTGTAGACCTGTAACATGTTGTGAAGGCTTGAGCCATTTTATAGCTACAGCAACTCTCTTCTGTCTACCATGCTCTCACTGAAGTATCACTTTGTTTTGGGCTGAATTGCTCTGGAACACCAGAGAATGTGAGTCTTGCCTTGGCGGAACTCTCTGTTCTGTGTAAATTTTAAGGTATGTGCAAAACTGATGCAGAGCTAAAAGATGTTTTTTTGATGTTTTATTCATGTAGCCTGTAATGATGTGATTATAGGTTGCACAGGACAGGCTACTGAAGTTAGATGGCTCATAGACCTAACAAGGCTGTTTTTCTGCAGGTATGTGACAAATATTCCCCCAGTCATCCTTGCCTTTGCCCACAGGACATGCCATGTTGAGCTGAGAGTGGGAAATGTCTGTGGGTCCCCAGCTGGTAGTGCAAGGACTGTCTGTGTGCCTGCTGTCTCTCAAGACTGAGTGGAAATTTGTTAGCAGGTTCAGGAGCTCCAGGGGTGATTCTATGTTGAGATTCTTTTTGTTCTTTTGTCAATTTAGCATTTTGACGACCTCGATCAGGGGGATTTGGGTGAGTAGTGGGATATGTGATCAATCTCTCCCAATACACAGCTGATAAGTGTGTGAGAGACTTTCTTTAAAGACAAAAGTAATCTCTAGCCTACTAAAGACCTTTGGGAGCTCCATTAATGTGGTCACAATGTCTGTGTTTGTGTTACTGGCTGGTAAGAATAAATGCTGTGCTACTTTTGGAAAACTGGATGCCACATTTCCAGGAGTTACAGATTCCAGATAGTGAGGATGCAATGCAAATGTTAATGTTCTGAAAATAACGAGCGTGGTTTAGCAGAAAAACAGAAATAGATCAAGTTGAATCAAGCCAGAATAATATTTTTGTTCCTTACCAGAAGAGAATTCTGAAGTGAACTGGGGAGTTCACTGACCAAAATCCACCTGGTTTTCAGGCTTTTCTAATTTAAGCTAAGGACAGGAAGGCTATATATATATACATATATATCTATATCTATATCTATATCTATATATCTTTTTATATAGAGATAGATATAGCTATCTCTATATATATAGGTATGAAATATCTGTTGAAGTGCCTCTGATATCATTTTCCCATAGCTCAGGGTTTGGATTGGCTTATCTTGGCTCCAGGCAGAACAGGAGTATGAGTATCTGCAGTGTAGCCTGTCATTTACCTTTAACAGTTAACATTAAGCTCTGGATAATAATTATAAAGAATAATAAAGAATAATATTATTTTACTTGTGGCTTTATCTTCTAGAGATTACACTGAGCTTTAGACTTTGCCTGCTTCCCTTGGAAAAATAATTGAGTCGTTAAGTTCGTTGAAGAGAGTAAATGGTTTACTTCCAATTCTTTTCATGTGCAGGTGATTGCAGTGCTTTTACTTGTAGGACATTATTATGAAACAAAAGCGACCTTTTTTTTTTTTTTTAGTTATGGTGGTAGAGACATTTTCCTGATTACCTTGGAAATTGCATGTGGCTGGCAGCTTGGTATTTTGAAATAGAAAGAAATTCAGCTATTCACTGTTTGACAAAAGCTGGGCTCTGCTGTGCAATTTTGTAAGGAAATGGGTAATCACACATAATGTAACAGACGTATGAGATGACAGGTTAGCTTGACCGTAATAAAGAAGTGGTTTTTTTCTTTCTGATTGCAAGGGATTCTTGAGCAGTCATAATGTTTGCATGATGTGAAACCTCTTGCTGTTGTCTATTGCATTTCGTCTTTAGTTTATATTCTTGAAGCCAGTTGTCCTTGTAAAATTGACTTAAAGGCTGTCTTCCTCCTTTTTGTGAAGGAGTATCTCTGACACTGTGAAACGTGCAGTAATCCATTTAAAATTCTAAAGTTTGACAAAGTGGAGGTGGAAGCAAGTAAGACCTAACTGGGCTCCCAGCATATCAATTACTAACGCCTCCTAAAATGTACATCTTGAATTGGGAAATGTGATGGCGCAAAATAAACTGTGAATGCAGTGATGCCACATGTTTGGTGTAGCTGTGTAGGAGCTCTTCCTTGCTGATGTTTATGGTTTAGTATCCTCAGTGTCTAGAGCAAAACACAGTTACTGGTAAGATATACAGATTACCCAAACTATATATTTTACCAGTTGCTTTGCTGATTTATGGAGAGGTCAGTGATAGGAAACTCTGTCCCTGCTGAAATTGATTCCCTTGAATCCCTTATAATATGTAAAGGTGAGCAGAAGTTAGGTTAGGTGTCATTATTTCCATCTTAGAGGTGCAGTAACATGTCCGAGGTTTTCCAGTAAGCTACCAAACCCAGTAGTGTTGTTTCAATACAGTTTTTAAAAAAGTAAAAGAAAATTATAGGATGTAAAAAATAAGGTCCACCATCTGGAAACAGAGAATGTAAATTATAGGTATGTCCTGTAAAGTGACTGTTGTGAAAGAATGAGGGCAGTGATGGCTGTATTTGAACCCCATTGTAAGGTTGTACTCAAAAAATTTTGGGGTAGGTGAGTATGGGGAGGGTACTGTGTGTTAGGAGAATTCTCCCAGTGTAACATTAGTGAGTTTGGAATTCTGAATGCTGGAAAACTAAAAAAGTTTTGAGTCTTCTTTAAAGAAACTACAAGAATTGTTGTACATGTAAAGCACATCAGATAGGATCAACCTCTCTGGTCTACTCTAGCCTTAATATCTTGGGGTGTATTTGCTGATCTGTGCTGCTGTTTTGACTGCTGAGCTATAATAGCTGACCAGGATAGCAAAATGTCCCCAAACCAAACAAAAAGGTTCTTCCTCTTCAACTAATATGTTTCTATGGAAATAAGTGTACCTGCCTTTCCATGCTCGCTTTGGTTGCTTGTGAGAACCCTAAGCTGAAATTGTGTAAATGCAGTTTAAATAATGTTTTGTCCTAAAGAGTCTTGGCTGCAGTTGTGTACTGGAAATACAGAAATGGTATTAATTTATTGTGACACTTCTGAACAATTATTTTTCTAATAAAAATGTGGGAAGATAAAAACTGACAACAACCAGAGCTCTTTGCTGTCCTTATATATTGTTTAGCTGATCAAATCAGATATTTGTTTACATCATTTTTATTACTGCAAAGGCATTGGTTGGGGTTTTTTTGGACACTACTGGAACAAATTAATTTGTGTACCTGTTGGTTGTTAAGGTTTCAGCCTTAACCAAAAAAATAAGTTTTATTCATGGCATTTTAAATGCGTGGCAAAAGAAAAAGAAGAAGAACTAATTCAGATATTGCTAGTGGTGTTGTGGCATTCTGTTGTACCGAGGAGTACCAGTGCATCCATATGCCATTTGTCCTCTGGTGTATCCTCTGATGTCACCAATATTTTGTTTGTGATAGGCATTTATAGCTAGACCTTTCATTGTTTTGCATCCTGCAGTGTCTCTCAGCTAGCCATTAGCTGTGTATAAAGTAATCTATATGTACATCTCACTGATATGAAAACATGATGCACCAATGTAAACTTTCAATCTAATCTCTTTATCCCGTGAGTGCTATGTGCCTCAAGGAAACAGAAGTGTATTAGGTGATGAATGTTGCACAAATTCCTGTAAGGGTCTATATGGAAATTTCTGGTTCTGTTTGCTATGACCTGCTCTGTGCTAAGCCAAAACCCATGAGACATAAATGAGACATGAGACATAAATCTCATCCTCACAGAATCACAGAATCGTTCAGGTTGGAAAAAGACCTCCTAAGATCTATGATCCTAAGATCATCATATCCAGACATTCAGTGATGTGTCTTTCATATTATGGCAAGTTGTAGCTGGCTACATGGTCTGCTGAAAATCTTACAGCTGTATTTCAGTGTGAAGCTGAAGCTTAGAAACTGAAAACCCCAGGACCTTAAGATGAGCATGCTGATTTGGGGTTGGAAGGCATTGAGGCTGAGGTTGAAGTGTGTGGTAACTTTAGGGTGCTTAATGCCAGGCTTAAACACCTCTAGTGTGAAACACCTTGAGGGTACTGCTCTACCTTAAAACTTGGATGTGAATGCCTTTGCCAAGTCTAGACGGTGAGACAAAACCAGAATTACCATTTGGTCTGACTTCCAGCTCACCTGCTTGCATTGCCAGCAGGAAGAAAATTGCTGCAATGTAGAATGGCAGAGAATACGTCAGCATGGTTCTGTCACTTTTATGGATGTTAAAATTGGTGCCTTTGCTGAGGTATGAAAGATATAGTCCTATAATAGACTCATGGAACCGTTTGTGCTATATGTCTCCAAGGGCAGCTTAGACTGCGAAGACCTTGCAGAATGACTCAGGGGAAAAAAAGCCTGTAAAGTGCAGCAAAGGTGAAGAATATTTTAGGCAGTTTATTAAGCTATTTTCCTACAGAAGCATGGTTTCTCATTGTAGGTTGCACATCTTCTCTATGCTTTGGACAACACCTTTGTTATAACTTGATTATTCCAAGAAGGGCATGGCTTTGAATATGGTGCCCAGAGTGCACTTAGCTTGCCAGCAGTCAGGCTTTGTGAGAGGCCACGGACTCTGCACAGCAATATCTGCAGTGCTCCAGTGCCCATTCTGCAGGCCACCCTGCTGCTGACTTTTGTGGAAAATGACAGTCTTTCCTCCTTGACAGGGATATAAAGTGTTTTTTTGTTTGCTTGGGGGTAGTTTTGTCCACATGTACAGAAAAACATGTTAAAACTATTTTACATACAAGTTAATTGTTGTTAGAAGGTACTGGGTAAACACACCAAGGTGGAACAGCTCAGCTTTGCTCCTAAAGAGCATTGCTCCTTCCTCTTGTTTTGGTGGTACAGGGTGACAAGTTTGCTGTCAGGAGTGAACAGATATTAAATGCCAGTTTTGAGTAACCTCTCTAATCATATTTAATTTAAAATTAACGTCCCTAATGTGCTAAAGTATCGTGTGTCCCAGTAGAGGCAATGCAGGCTGTTGGATCTTTGAGCAATGGTTAACTGTTTCTGACTGAGTGGCTGGCAAGCTGCATAAATAAGTGATCTTAAATCTTACTGGAAACTGACTTTGGTAGACAGACACCTGGTATGATTGTGCTCCTCTTTCCTCTAGGAAGCCACACTACGGAAAAAAAAAAAAAAACAAACCCAGTAACAACAAACCATGTAATTCTTTACTCTGCATAATAGTCCTACCTTCAGGTGGGACTGTAATTATAGGGGGTTTTCCCTATTCTTCTGTTGGCAGAGTTAGTAAGGCTTTGAGGTGCCCCCGATGAACTGAGAAACTTCACCTGGAAAATACTAGGTTGCTTGGAAATTCAGAAGTGCCAGTTAATGAGATAGGTAACACAGAGCTGCCTTTGCTAATGAGTTTAAAAAGCTGTTAGTGCTCTGAAGACACTTCAGATTTCTTCAGAACAAGGAGTGCTTGCAGTTGTTGATACAAACCTGTACTCTACATCTTCCTTCAGATCAAAGCTGATACAAGGGAGAAACAGAATCCATAATTTTTAAGAAGGGTAATTTTGAATTCTATTTTATATATTTTTCTCCAATTTACAATTAATAGTTTTCCAGTAAATGATTTGGTTGATATATTAAAAAAAAAGGTTGTCCTTCAGTGTTTTAGGGATGAATTTCTCTGCTGTTCCAAGAGAAATTTGATGCAATATGTTGACTTCCTCCGATCTTTTTTTTTCCCTTAATAAATTTGATATATATAATGCTTTACAAAATAAGACAAACTTGATATTCTTTGATACTTAATGTCAAAATATAGTGGCAGAATATTTTCCTGGTAGGAAATCTCTGCATATGCACATTTTTGTAAGAGTGGGAAGGGGTAACTTTAATTTTCCAGTGATCCTATGTTAACTGAAGAACTGATCCAAGAACTGAGCAGTTTTTAGGTGTTTGGAATGCAATTATGTAGTACTGCTTGCTCTGAGCACAAAAGCATTAATGATGCGTATGTCAAAACCCACAATTCTAAGTTACTAGAAATTGGACTTTACATAGAATTCCTGTGTGAGTTTGGATGCATGTTGGGAGTAAGGTGAAGATAGAGAGACCACAGACCATTCATTTTGTAGGACAGTGTTGTGACTTATTCTGGAGTACAGGTTATAAGCATTTCAGCCTGATGTATTCTGTGGGATTTATTTATCCTATATTAGAGTTTTCCTCTAGTGGTACTTTCCCTGAATAAGAGACATCCACTCAATTAGGAATAAGTCTAGGCAAAAAAATGGGCTTTAACTTTATTAACTAACAACCTGAGAGAATTTATTGGAGGTAGCTTAGAGAAAACTTGCCACCATGATTTCTGTTAGTTCTCCAGGCTAGAGGCTCTGCCCTCTGCAGGAGTCTGATCTATAGATGGCACCTGCATTTACATGTATCCCAAAGATGGAGCTGGGTAAGAGGTTCTGCCTTACAATCACAGTTACAGCTATCTGCTTGTGTTGGAAGACAAGATCACTACATCCAATATATACATTGGTGTTACTATAGGCTTGAGGGGAAAAAAAAGCAACAGTTTTGAGCTACTGCTTGCTTGCTCTGTGTGGCATTGAATTCTTGTTTGCTGTAGCAATAAAATCCTAAAAACATGGTAAACTTGCATTCAGAAGATCAGATTCTTGCCCTGTCTATTGCATCAGATACATGTCTTTCAGATACAATCTTTCAGTTGCATGTCTTGAATGAATTAATAGAGGAAGAGGAAATAGAAGAGCTCTTAATTGGCTGGAGTTCAAAGGCTCTGGGGTGAAAAGCAAGCAGCTAACATGCAGTTTTGCTCACTTCCTCCCTGGGAGGCACAGCGGGCACATCGGAACACAGGTTCTGGTCCATCCGGGGCACACAGAGCCTTTCATCTTCTTGTGTACTGGTTGTGATTGTTTTCCTTTTGATAATAAGCTTTAGAAAAAAGCACTAGAAACCTCTACAGGCAAACTTCAGGTTTTGTTTGCTTTGCCTGCTCTGTAGAAAGGGATAAATATGCAAGCATGTTATACAGAGTAAAACTGAAGGTCAGAACAATAACTCAGTGTATCACAGCCAGTATTGGTTGTTGATTTCAAAATTTCATTGCTGTCTGTATGCCTTGTGTTTTTCCTCCTGCAGAAAGAAGGTAAACATCTGTTTAAGATGGATTTGGTGTTGCAAATGAGTTCACTCGGTGGTTCAGCTAAATTATGCTTTTAAAACATTGATGCCAACAGCTGAAACACGGAAGTGGATAATATCACCAAAGCCACAGCCATTTGACAGTTTTTGATTAAAATAGCTTCTTGAATAGCAACGGGGGAACGTAGATTTCCAAAAGAAAATCAAACATTAAAGCAAAAATGTTTCCCTTTTGACATCTGACAACATTCTGGTTTGTCTCTTTGGGAATAGCAATGTTGAGACCTCTGTCCACAAGTATGTGGGAGTGATGGGTCCTTAGATACAGGTCAAGAAGTGCCAGGAACATACATGCTCATTGTGACCTTTGCTGAACTATTGGGCTAGAGAGGCCTCTGCACTCTTGGCAGCATGTTTGTGTTTCATGCCAGAGTGGTTGGATTTTCTAGCTACCTCTGCTTTGGGTACTGTCAGGAATGCTCTTGAAGCTGCTTCTTCCAGCAGACCTCTCTTTCAAGAAAATAAACATATGGTTTTAAGCTTGCCTGCTAGATGAGTTTCATGGTTTTGAAACTATTAATGTAGATCTCTGATAAGGACATTTAATGAAGTTTTCTTCTGTATAGTGTTGGTCTTGCTAAACCCAGTTTGTTGTAACCACTCTGCAAAGTGTGCATGAAGGCTGGAAGCTCTTGAAGCTGGTACATTTGTAGCTGCCCCTTTGATCTTATTCCTTAGAAATGTTTACTTCCTTTGGTTTTGTCTGATTTTTAAATTTTTTATGTTTCTACTGTCAGGCTCTATTAAATGGCAGCTCTGTGATTTCTGACACCACCTGTAAGATTTTCCAGATTCAACCACCTGTTGAAGTTTCTATGAAGTTGTGATTTTAAGTTTGCAGTTGGTTGCTCAGTGTGGATGTTCTCATAGTGTCTGCTATAGACATTTTTAAAAAACAGTATTCATTAGAAAAAGCGAAAATATTGGATTCTCTATTTACTTCAGTTCTTGTGCCTTTGTTTTCTTGGGTTACTTTCTAATGAGGATAAAAAGTCTGTTGTGTACTCCCTGCAAGTAATTTGAGCATACACAGGAGTGTATGCATATAAAACTGAAATATAAACTAAGTTCCATTTTGGAATTGCTTTGTAATTGTCTGTTACAAAGGATACGCATCATGATATCTGCATCCTAATGCCAGCTGCAAATAGAGAAAGGCATTTGATTTGATCTAGTCTGTCAGTTGTTTTGTTGTTCTGTTCCTGCTTTTTTTTGGGTTTTTTGTGGTTTTTTCTTTTTTTTTTTTTTTTTAATAACCAATCAGAAGAAATATGTGTTTTCCCTGTTTACAGCTGACCGCAAAAAATAAGAAAAATCATGGGCTCGTAAGTGTTTGGGCTAGTCTAATTGCAGATCTCTAAAGAAAAAAAAAGAAATATGATGGTGTTTCTAAAACCATCACTATATGATGTGCTATTTTAAAATAATGATATAGACAACGCATTTCTGGAATTGTTGTGGCAGGAGAAAAAGGAGAAACGTCTCTAACAGTGCAACAATGAATAGTCCCAGTACAATTTAGAGCAAATCTATATGTGACTAAGCCAGACATGAACTGTTACTGTCCTCTGCTGTCTTAGATTTGATCCCTAACATTTTCCTGCCCCTCCAAATAGTAATTAACAGTCTGCAGTGCCAAGAAAAGTTTGCCTTTGGGATGATGGTGTTTGGGCAGGAGAAATTGCTAGCTGTGGGAAATGCTCTTCAAGAGAGCAAAATTTCTCTGCTATTTCATACAATAGGCTCTCAGGGAGTGGAAGAAAAGAAGGATACAATTGAGCAGGGGAGATGGTTGTTTAGATTTTGCAGAGTATTGTGTTTTCTCATGGCTTGTAGTCGGACCCTGGAGGGGGCCTTGGGGCAGGGACTAGATGGGAAACATCCCTAGCAGGAGAGAGATAGAAACCCTTTGCTGGAGAGGTGGCTGGGTGAGGAATGGAAGGGATGCTGTGAAAAGTCAGCTTTCCTTGCCTGGGGCGTTTCAGCAGCTGCTCAGCTGGTTCCCTTTCCAAGATCTTGATTGAGCGATTCTGTAGTATGTTACCTGCTAAAAAGCTTGCTAAAACTCTGGGAGAGAGCTGCCACTGGGAATTTCTCCACTGCTGGTAATTCTGACTGACTTTTTCACATACATCTGTCAGATACTAATTCTAAGCCTTGGGTCAGTCAGATTTTCCAAGCAGTCTCTTCTTTATTAGCCTAGCTGTAAATGCCATAAGGCTTTTGAAATCTTCAGTTGAGTAAAGAAAAGCCTGGGAAAGGGGGAAAGAATGCCCCTAAAAGAGAGGTACATCCTGGTAGGTATATGAAAACCTAATTCTGTTGAGTTATGGGGAAGAGGGACAAAGTTATTTATGTTGTAAATAGAAATGTCCAGTGAAAATGCTGACAAGCAGTTCAGTTTTCTGAGTTTCATCATGTTTCTCCTGCATGCTAAAACCTCCTCAGTGCTTTCAGTCTGAAAAGTCCTGTGGGAGAAGAGAAAGACTTGGCTGTAATTTTGGTAAACATGTAAGTATATTCATTTGACTTTGCATCCTTGTGTCTCTTGCTACCTCATTTGAGCTGAAATTTAAACAACCTTTTTCTTGTCTGGCAATTTAAACAAATAATATTATTCCTAAAGAAGAGTTTGAGCAATTTTTTTTTTTTCTTTTTAAGAAACATGAAAGCAGCTGTGTACATTAAGATACAATCTTTGTAGAACCTTTGTAGGAAAATGTGCAGCAAGCCCATTTTCTTACCTAATAAAATATAAGTGTTTTTTTGAAAACAAAATCACTCTTGTTACTCTTAAAGTAAAGTTTTGCAACATTTCCTAGATCAGTGTGCCTTCCCAGAAGGCACAGCACAAGAGCAAAGATCTGTTCTGTGGGAAAAATTAAAAATCCTGTCTGTGCTAACAGTTTAGTCTTTTGACCCAAACTGTTTCAGGGAACAGATGGTACAGCTCTTGGATGAAGGCTTGCTTTTGCTTTTGATAAAGCACAAATACATTTTCATGCTATAATCCCTCCCTCTCAAATTCTTAGCCCTGTCTGATTTGCAAACTGCCTTTTAGGTGTTGCATCTTATCTTTCCCTCTGAAAATAAAGTAGATTGGGAAGAACAGAAGCTTTCAGACAAGCAGACTTCATTGAAACTGGATGAAAATGCAGCGTAAAACTTTAGACTCAGAAGTGATTTAAGATCTGCTTTTCTTTGTAGGAGAGAACAAAAAGGTTTGATAAAATAGTAAGATTCCGTGGTGTTGCTCCTAAAAATGCACTTGGCCTGCACAGCTGTCTTGGTTTTAGGCCTGTTTTTACACTGGTTTGGAGATTGGCTTGTTTTGAAAAGGGGGAGTATCTGTACTTTCAGAGTAGTCCCCAGAAGACACAGCAGGCAGGTGCTGTCAGCTGATGTTCATCCTTCTCACCTCTTCAGTGCTTCTGGTGTTGCTTCTTTGCAGTGAGGAGTCACTGCAATGAGGACTTACTGAAATCGTACTTTTGGTTAGAGAAGGGCAAGGCTTAATTTCAGCCTGCTTTAAATGTCAGTGTTTTCAGCATCTGTTTTCATGGTTTGTAAAACCGATGTGGATGGAAATCCTGATGCTTCCCTAGAGCTCTGCATCCACAGGTGCCTGGTGTAGAGTCAGATGACCCAGTGAGATCCATCTCAAGAAAAGGGACTTCTACCGCTGTTGCACAGTGGATTCTCTCCCCTATGTGCATGCACCCAGTGGAGTGGGGTGTGCATATGGGCAGGGAGTGGGTGAGAGAGCACAAAGGAGTAGTGAGGGAGCAGAATGCAGCTGGAAGATGCACACCTGCCCAGTAGGAGATTAGGTGGAAGGTCTCACTGGCAAAACCCCTCTGCAGTGGTGGGTTTGACCTGCTGGACCTTCATAAAAGAGGTTCTTGGAGGCCAGTTGCCTCAATGTACTTCTTACCATAGCTGTCGTTTTGGTCATTGGTAATGTTTGGCTGATTAAATCTGGTGGCAGCTGTTCTTGGAATCTGAGCAGAGGCAGGAAATGAAAGATCAGCAGGGATGATAAAGGCACAAATGAAAGATCAGCAGGGATGATAAAGGCACAAAAAATAACAGGCATGTGAAACCAAAATTTTGATTGCTTGGGCTCTTTTATTGGGTTTTAACAGGGCTGTAAGGCAGGTGAGTTTTGAGGAAAAGCTGTATAAATCCTTGTCACGGTGTGACTGGGGTTTGCCAATTTTAATAGATTTAATTTCTCTTGGGGATCGAATTTAGGAGTAAAGACAAAGCAGGCTTAAAGCTTAAAAGGGTACAAGAAATTTATTAACAACACAAAACGATTCAGAATGAGACTTCCAGATTATTCCCTCCTCCCCCTTTCCTCATACCAGCAACATACAGAAAAACACTTCAGTCAGTTATCCACTTAAATAATCATTTCAGTTCAAGAGAGAAAAGTCCCTTCTTCTTGTTTAGGCTTAGAGGGTGTCTCACTCTCATAATCTGCATCCGCCCAGAACCTACAAATTACGATTTTTCCTCCCATTTCCACAGTCTTTTCAGAGCTGTATATGGGTTGCTGAAAACACATGGGGTGTCATTTTAAAGCAGGCTACTGAGAAACACAAAAAGACTCTTTATCTCTCTCTTCACTCAAATGTCTCTGTCCATTCCAGTCCCAAAGACAGAGAGCTCCATTTCTCAAGGCAAAAAAAAAGTCTTCATCTCTGGCACTTAACCTCCCCAAGTATATTCTACAGTTTAAAGGAATTTAAGTAAAGTCACGATCCTCTAAAGCCCACAAAAAAAAGGTTTTAAGCTACTTATCAGTGGCAACTTTTCAGATCTCTCCTCCTATGACCTTGGTCTTCCTTCTGCTGACTTCTGTAATTCCTCTTGCTTTATGCCTTTCGTTCTGGGGAGCTCAGGAAATCCGAAGTCTCATTCAGGCACTAAAAGTTAAACTTGTATCCAAAACAGTAAGGAGCCAGGCTGAAGCCATGCTGGGAAAAGACGCAGCCACCGCGTGGAGATGAGATGGCTGGACTTGCTTCTGCCGCCGCGCAGGGCCGGGAGCCGAGCCGAGCCCTGCCGCGAGGGGCCGAGCCGGGCCGCGCTGGGCTCCCCCAGGGCCGGGCCAGGCCGGGTCCCCCAGGCCTTCCCGGGGCCGGGCCCTTCCCCCTGCTGGGGTTCAGGGTGCGCTCAGGCCAGGCCAGGCCCCATGCCGGGGCCCAGAGCCCTGCCGGCTGCTGCTCACCTCCCCGACCAGAAAGGCAAAAGACCCCACTAACCCTATTTCCCTGTGATTTGTGAAAGTGAAACAGCATTCTAATTGGTTTCCTGGGCTGTCAGTCACCAACCCAGGTCTCTGATTGGTCCCCGCAGCTTCAGGGGAGGCTCCCAGAGAGGGGCTGCTCTCTTTGTCTCAAGCCCATGTGCTTCTCAAGTGGCTTCCTTGAGGGATGGGCCACCATCCCCCTCCTTGCTCCATGTGTCCCCAGCACAATCCTGTATTGCTCTTGCTTCTCCAAGATCACTGGTACATACTCGTGTTGAAACTACTGCTTTGCTGGAAGAGACCTTCTGGTTACTTCTTTTAAAGTTGATTTGTACTGAGGAAGGGGTTAAAATATTGCAAATTTCGAATTAGCTGCATTGAAAGGTTTGAAATATAAATGGATTTAAATATAAATGTTGCAGTGCAGTTCCTACAGCTGTGAGAAGGTATTTACTGCATGGCCAATTTGAGACAGGAAAGCTGTCTCTCAGGAAAATAAAACAAAATCTGTCCTCTTTTTGTGTTTTTTGTCCTAGGAAAGAGAAATGTATCTTGAATACTCCCAGGTGTCAAAAGTATCTTCCCTGGCTGAAAGTAGTGTATTAGTATAGGGGTGTTATGACAGAATGAGTGATGTGTCTGTTGCTGGGATTTTGTTGTTTAATTTAAGTTTTTCAGAACTCTGAGGGATGGCTAAATCTGAGCAATGTGCTCTGAAGCTGCTGTTTGCATTGAGGCTGTTTTTGCATGATCATCTAGATCAGTACTGGGACCAGTGAAGAAACAATGACTATCCTTTAAGTGTAGGAAGAGACAAATGAAAAGTTAGTAAGAGAGAAATCATCTGTATCTCAAATGGGCACTTGTAAGATTATTGTAGGCAGTTGTTGGGGCTCCATATGTCTTATTTTCCTGATTATGTAGGATTGCTTACAAAATCAGCAGTTATTTAACAGCAGATATCTCCAAAATGGCCTTAGTGACTCATTTTAAAAAGGGAAATACCTTATGTGTGCTTCTTGTAAACTTGACCGGAACAATGATTCATTTTTGGTTAGCTTGGTTGTGCATGATCTGCAAACTTAGTAAACTGTGGCAGCACTTGTTTTTTTTTCCTCCTGTCCCTGGGTTTTAAACCATTCTGAAATGTCTGTAGATAATTCTGAAATTGCAGATTGTTATTTCGTAATTAATTAATCTCGGTCGGTTTCTCTCAGAGAATCAGAGAGGAGCCAACATCATTCATCTAAATGTGTTTATCAGAAAAACATGTAAGTCAGTATGCAAAATATACATAGCTATTTATAGCAGATGCCTTCACTGAACGGTGATTAACACATACCTGTCCTCATTTTTCTCCTGCCCTTTCAAGCAGGCAGCATCCAGGAAGGTGACTTGTCCTGCACTCTGCTTCACAAACTGGGTGAGATCAGGATGTGATGAGAGCGATGCATACTTAGGATGTTGGCTTGTCTGCTGACATTTGGAAAAAAAGGCCCCAAAATTCATACTTGGGCATTGCAGCTACTAGTTTCCTCCACTAATTGTCTCCTGCTCCTTTTGCACAGTCTTCCTTCAGTAGCTGTGTGGAGGGATCTGTACCACTGTTAAACGAGGACTCCAGGAGGTATCTGAGCTCTCCTATCTGTAACACTGTATTGCTATGGAAAAGCACCCTGCAAGATATGTTATAATTAGAATGTGCTTTGCTGCAGTGTAATTAAGGGTAAAATGCTTGTTCGTTGTGGACTAGGGCATTTTGTTATTGTGCTTCTCTATATCAGATTCTTATCATTGCCTCAGAGAGATTGAACTGAGAATGTGGGAGACCATTTAGATGACAGTTTGCATTATTTTCTGTGAAGACTACTCGTGAGTTTGACTTGGGGCAGTCTCTAAAGGATCTTACACTGAAGGAATATAGTATTTCACTTTGTAGTATTGCATGTCTCTTTAGGAAGAGGGCAGACAGAGTCGAGCTGACTGTTTTTGGTTGCTTTCTCTAACAAATGTAAATTATTGGGGACTTGAATGTTGCAGGAGCATTACCTTTTATTTGCTGTTGAAATAACAAACAAAAACTGTCATATCTTCCAAGATACATATAAGCAAAGACAAACATTTTAAAAATATTATTGCTCATCAGCTGCATTTTGATTCAGATTTCATATTTTGGTGTGGTAAGTCAAAATTAAGGGCAGTAATTTAGAAAGTGTTCTCAGAAAGTGTCCTATTAACATCTTTTTGTAGAATTCTGTTTTCAAGATGACTTTTTCATGTGAAAAATATTTTATTTCTGTGCTCTCTCTCTTTTCACCCGCATTATAATGTTCTACAGAAAGAAGATACAGTTCCTGATGAGGTTATTATTTGCATATGTAGTGCTGAGGAAGATCAGAGGCTTTCATGTCACTTCATATGCTGGTAATGATACAAGCTTCTTAGACATAACTGGTCATAAGTGAATTTGGGCTGAAGTTTGCAGGAACAATCACTCAACATCATAAGAGTTAGATTATTTGGAACAGCTAGCTCCAGAAACTGCAGTGTAGGTAGGTTCAGTCATTTGCCACTCTCAAAAGTGAAAAATACAGTATTTCTATTCCAGTCTCTCCCACTTGTCATGTCTGGCTGCCTGGTTTTCCAGCTCAGTTATGCTGCTGCATTAGTCCATAAAGCTTTGCTGTAAACCACCAGATTGTTGAAATTTCCACTCTTGACTTTAACAGTGGCAACTTCTCTGCTGTTAGAGACCAGAGGCCCCCTTAACAGAGGAAGTACTTCTTTAAACTGCATATGTATTTTCTGTTTTGTACCAACTGGTATTTTTAACAGAATATGTTGGATTATTTTTATCACAATACTCTGTACCTTAAATTCTCATGGGAATTCATTCCCAGGAGAGTCCATGCCTTAAACTGAGTCAAGAGATGTGGCTGACTGCTGCTCCCAGGTATTTTGCATTAGGAAGCAGGTATAGCCGAGGGAGGAGAGGTGTTTCACAGCTAAATGCTGTTCACGAGCCTTTGACTCCTGAACATAATTGTGATTGTGTTAGAGGTGTTTTAGCTGGATGTCCTGCCATGTGTGTTCACATTGAAGAAAGGTGTAGAACAGCTTGCTTAGCCTTTGTATGGTTAGAGGAGTTAGCCAAGAGGTTCACATGCTGGCATATAAAAGTTGTTAGTAGTATGCTGTGCTCCTTACAGTATCTCAGAGGTTGTGATGCAGTTAATTCAGGGCACACAATCCTGTTTCAGCTCTCACTATGTTGTGACGGCAGTCTCCTTGTTTTGATCCCATAGTTTTTCTTGTAGTTGCTTGCTGACTAACATTTCTTTTCCATTGGTAGGATAGGGGTCATTCCAAGCATCTCAAAAGGAGCACGATTATTTGACTGTAGGCTATAAGCTAATGTTTTAATAACTTCACTGAAAGTGGAGATCTAAATCTAGAAACAGAGGGAGAGAGTTAACCCAACCCTTCATGCTTCCCAATTCATCAATCTAGAGCTAATATAGAAAGAGTTAATTATTTGGAAATTAGTTCAGCTCCATGGCTCTGTGGCTTTTGCTTTTCTTCTTTGCAGATGATTTTAACGGGTAGTTTGCATTTAGAGACAATAAGAAAAAAAATCAAAACAGCTCCAATACATAGTGGATCATGAATGCTAATGTCAAAATCTAAAGAATAATAGAATGAACTACTGTGAAGATCTTATTTCAATAAATGTGATTTAATAAGTGTTTTAAATTAATATATTTAATTTGCACTAATTGTTGAATAAATTTTTTCTTGTATAAGTAAAGTAGATAATTCATTTATTTTGTTGGAAACCTTCAAATACAGGCAGGGTGTAGTTCATTGCCTGGGGCATGTTGGATGATCAGTATCTAGATACTGATTGCAAAGTTACACATTAAGTGTCTGTAAAAGAAAGCATTCCTTATTATCCCTTGTATATTTCCCTGAAGAAACAACAGTTGCTGTTATGTTCAAACCTATTGAGTTTTCCTGTGCACTGGTCCAAAGCAGATCCTGTGTTGAGGACTGTCTCCCTGCTCCAGGCGTGTGTTCCTAAATGTTTTGTGAGTATAGGTGCCCCCTGTAAGTGGGGTGAGAACTGGTGAACTGGGCTGTGTCCTGACCTGCTCCAGAGAAAGTCTCTTGCTCTGGTGAAGGAAACAGACAAGTTACTGGATGCATCCTAGCTCTGGGAGGTTGTCAGCAATCCTGCGCTTCTACTGTCTGTCATTTTCAAGCAGTACTCTTGGGTTTAAGGTATTCTGCTGTTTGGTCTAGGTTTCTGACTGTCTTTGATACCTGAAGATTACAACACACAAATTTCTCAGTGTTGAAAACTCCCAGAATTACTGACTTTCTTTAAATCCTGAAAAGTGCTTGCTCCAGGTAAAAAGTTAGGGCAGCATCAGCCTCTTGGAAACACACAGATTCATTTATAGATCATCTTTTTATTCAACCTAATAGCATATTCCTGTCCAGACAGCCAAGATTGTATTTCTTTAGAAACAAATAAATCATGTGAATGTGTGAGCAGTGTTTGGCATATTGAATAGCCAGGGCCTTCTGCATTTACAGTTTTGTTTTCCTGTCTTGTCAAAGAATATTATCTTGCAGACTCTGAAATGTTTTGGCCTTCAAAAGATGAGCTATAAAGTTCACCAGGGGAAAATCGATTCTTATCCTCTCTCTCCACATTGTTTTCCACCTTCCCCAGCTATAATATTTCAAATCCCAGGCCTTGGGCAGTTTTTTTAAACTGGCTAAGTCAGGGATGTGATTTCCCTCCTTTTACCTGTTACACTTAGTTTACAGCAATAACATTTGCTGTGTGGAACCGCTGCAATAGAATTGTTCTTCTTCTTGTGTAGGGGGATTAGCTGTAGAAGCAAAGGACATTGCACCTTCCACAGCCTGGGTGGAAGCTTTAAGTAATGGGTCTAATCAGAGCAGTTTGTCTTCTGTGTTTTGCTATGACTGTATTGAGTGTATTGATAGTTCTCCCCAGAGGCTGTGGAAGGAGCAAGCTTTGGCATGTAACCCTGCAGGTTCAAAAACCCTCTGTCCTTGCTGTCCCAGGGCAGAGAGGATACTCACTGCATCTGGCTGTGCCTCCTTCAGTCTGGTACCAGAGCGTAGTGGTTCTGGTAGGGTCAGCAGCATCTCTCAGCATGCAGTAGAAACAGCCATTCATATTTAAAACTTAAAAGATCTTCAAGCTGTATTGTTGTAACTGTCCATTAGGAGCACAAATCTCAACAACCAGGTTTTGGTATACAGTTATAATTATGAAGCAAAAGGTAGTAATCCCAGTCCCTTATTATTTTATTTGTGATTGTTTTTCATGATTCAGCAGTGAGTCTTCACTGAAGCCATGCCCTCTGTTGGAGGTTACACTGTGGAATTCTGCCTTTAGGCACCACAAAGTAGAGGTTTTACAAGCGGCTGTTTTGTAGGGAGAGGTTTTATTGCAAGAGTTGCATGAAGCACTTCAGAAACACTGCAGGTTTTTTTCCATTTCTTTCCTACCCCTTCCCTTTTTTCCTTGAGTTAATTAAACCACAACAGACAAAATGTTTTTTTCTATAGGCAATACAGTAATACGTTTAGCACAAATCATGATTTCTATAAGGATGGTTTCACCTTTTACATAGAATGGCCAAGTTTTTATTCAGGCAGACACCTCTGATGTCAGATCACATGGAAGCAGATCACAGTGACAGGCTGGGTGCTGCCTTTAACCAGGTACACCTTGCATCCAGACTATTCTAAGGCAAGTTCCCTTGTGTCCATGCTGCAGGTGGGACTCTGGAGGCACACCGGAGCTTGGAGGGGCCGGGAAGGAGCACCTTACAGCACGCTGGTGCCATCTGATGGTAAGCTTTCACAGCAAATTTTCCCCCTTCCCATCAGTGTAAACAAGCTTTTTATTTATTTGATGAGAGTCTGTGAGATAACATTAGTTACCTGGTTTTATATATATCTTTCAGAAACAGAAGTACTATATTAATTTTTTCAAATCTAGAAATGTTTTGTGTAATTTTTCCTTATTTATCCTGTGTTTTAAAAACAGCTTTACACTGAACTACAACCTACAATGCAACTTTTTCACTTAGTTTAGTTTTCTTTTTTTACCCCCAGAAGTAACTGTTAATTACAGACACGGTCTTCCTGTGATAACGCTTATGCTGCCCACAAGAAGTGAACGCTGCCAGTTCACTGTCAAGCCAGTAGTGACCACTGTAGGAGCATTTCTGCAGGATGTGCAAAGAGAAGATAAAGGAATTGAGAGAGCTGAAGTCTTTGCAACAGGTATCTTGTATTTTTGTTGTTCCCCAAAATAAATGCATACTTTTCAAATGGACTGTATTTCTCTTTTGGAGCATAACTTCAGTCCTCTATCAGGTTTAGCACTGTTGTTGTTGGAGTAGCTCTTGAATGCTTCTAGGGTGTATTGTTGTTTCAGAGTTAGTAACTGAGTCCTCTTGAAAAGGCTAATTAAAAATGCAGAATTGGATCTATTACTGGAACTCTACTTTTAACTCAGTAGTATCCTCTGTTAACTTTTTTAATGAGTTTCTCTTTGTAACTTCTTTAAATAAGTGTCTCCTGATTTCCTTCATATCTCTTTCTTTCCTTTTCCTCCATGATCATTCTTAAAAGAACCTGTTGGGCTCGTGAATGTGATGCCTGCCAGTTGTTCAGTATTACCAAGAGCTAAAAGAATCCATTTGCCTTACTACAAACTTGTGTATGAAAATCTCAAGAGCTAAGCAACCAGATAATGCATGCAGTAGTAAAGGACAGATTTTTAAGACATTGAGGAGATTTCATTTATCAGCTGGAGTACAATATTTCAGGGTTCTGGGTTAAAAGGAAGCTGATTGCTAAGGTCAAAGGGTAACTGGTATTTTAGCATTAGTGTGGACATTCCTCCTTGTAATATCCTGTTTATCCAGTTGTCCCAGGTCTTCAGATAATTTTCTCAAGCTTAGCTCACTGTTCTCTTCTATTTTGTTTCTTTTGTTTGCCCATTGATAAAAAGCAAACATTGAGCTAACTTTATTCTCCATTTTATTTCCAAGGAAACTTGGCAGCACTCTTACCCTGCCCTGGTACTAGAGAAGGATTCAGCTTTAAAACTAGGATTGGGATGTAGATTTTTTTTTTTCCTGAATCTGGTAGAATAGGTGCTTGAATTTGGCTAATTAAAAGCATCTATTTCTCCCCTTCCCCACTCACACCCCTAAAAATAAATAAAAGTAAGGAGATATATATATATATCTGTGGAAAGATTTATTTAACAGCAGGTAACACATAAACAGAAGAAAGGATGGTGTCAATGAAAGCTGGTCTGGTTTCATAGCTGGGTGGATTCATAGCATTCTTTTCTTTCTGGTTGATACTACAGAGGGCTGCAGGGACTTTTAAAGAGACTGAAAATAGTTTGATGTTGCCAGAAGGTCAGAAAATCACAGACCTAAGAGAAGCTGCTTTACTTTCCTTTGTGGGTGCATTTAGTAAAATAGGAAAATACCTCACAGAGGAATTTATTGATATCCTCTGGAGCAATGGAGATGTGAGCTGTGTGGATCCCAGTGTGTGCATGAGCTTCAGGAGCTTCATGTACACAGGAGCTTTGGTATTAGGTTGTTTTAGTCTTGTTTTGCTTTGTTTTGACAGTGTCTGCTAGGGAGCAAAAGTAGAAAGTTCTCTTGAAGAGAATTTCCTAATAGACTCTTCATCTTCAGAAGCCACTGTAAGAAATGGGGATTGTGAGCATCCGGCCTTCCCCTTAACACAGAAGTTATTCCCTACAAAGGATTTCTTAGTGGGGTGAGGCAGAGCTTGTGCTGGTAGCAGTTAACCTTTGGGTACTGCTGTTGTGCAGACATCCAGGACAGGAGTGTTTGGGATTCACTGCTGGACTGCTTTTCTCTCTGCTCTGTCAGCAAAAGCTAGCTATTCCTGCTTCAGTGCAAACATGGGTCACTTGTGAAGCATGAGGTAACTCCTGTAAGAAACCTACAAGTCTGGCATTTTTGGCATGGACAGGCAGAAGATTTCAAAGTGGAGATGAATTTGAGTTGTTTTCTCATCTGATCTGTTTAAACACACCCCCATCCCCTCTGATTTGGGAACACTTAGATTAAAACAGTGACTCAAAATAGTTCTCTGCTCTGTATCTGTCAGGTGCTGGGCAGCTGTAATGTCATAGAAGAGCTGCGATGTTTAATTTATTAGGAAACTGATACTGTCAAGAGAAACTATTGGTCAGGTACTGAGAGTTGAAATTAAACATTAATTATTAAAGAAAAATTATGAAGCCTTGATTTAGTGTAGGTGCACTTCTGTATCATTTAGCCGTTAAATGAAACCTAAACTTTACTGAAGTCATCAGTGCTGTGTATGATTACTTGTTTGCATTATCTGTGGGCTTGATTTTTGTCTTGCAAATCTTTTGTAGACAGAAAATGACCCTTTGTCCACATTGGAACACTTGTGTTTAGGTACAGGATTGGAAGTAGCCTTTGCTTAAAGCCTGTGGGAAATTTTCTAAAAATAATACCTCCCTTTCCTCCAAACTTTTCTTTGTTTCAGTTAATAAAAGGTTGCACAGGTTAATAAATCAGTGGTGTATTCAGAACATCCAGAACAAAGAGCCCATCTGGCAATTCTTTTGAAAAGCATTTTTCCCTTAAATATTATAGAAAGAGTTATAAATGTCACCTTAATAATGTGCATGCAAATGAGCCTTGATGTTTTATTACACTGAAAAAGAAAAAAGAAATGAGTGGATGGGCACATTAAAATTGTGGATTGAAAGTGATCTATTTCTGGGTTTGCTTTGCTATCCACACAGAGTGGGCAGATGAGCCAGATGGGGCATTTGCTTGCAGAGTTCAGTAGTCTAAGCCTCATCAGATGGGGCCTGAGGACAGGGTTCTGTGAACAAATTATTGCAGATGTGGGATTGTCTGTGGAGCCTTTCTGTAGTGGATGTGTGAGGGCAGGTGGAGGAGCTGGGGCAATAGCACTGTGACAAATACCTACATACAAAAATCTTGATGTTTTGTGGCCTGTTTGGTTATTCATATTGGGAGTAAAGCTGCCTAGCAAGGGAAGGTGCCTTTTGTGTATAGAAAATGAGAATCATCTCAAACAGCTGCTGTGGGACAGCTGCTCCATAGCTTTTCAAACTCTCATGCCACAGTGATGTGTCCAGCAGCAGTGGTGTATGGCTTTGGGGGCTCTTGGGCCATCTGAACCCCAGTGTGCTCCTGGCAGCCACTGTCACATGTTCCTGCTAATGAATCCAGATCTCTTTTTTGGTTGGAGCTGTAAAATTGCATGTAAAATTTGTGGGATATCATTAATGTAAATTTCTGATTCAAAAAAATAAAGTAGAAAGGGGTTCTCCAGTGCATCAAAGTTCAGCTCCATTCCCTGCACAGGACAGCCCCAAGAATCGCACCATGTTCTCTACAGGGCACTCCTCCCTGCACTTTTCTACAGGGGTATCTGCTGATGTTTAAAACTCCTCATGATAAGTGATCTAGAACTGAAATCTTTCTTCTGCAGATGGTAGCAAGGTCTCTGATGCAACCTTGATGGAGGTCTTATTGATGAATGACTTTGAGCTTGTTATCAACAACACAGCATACAGTGTGTCACCTCCTGTAAAAGGTAAGAGGAATCCTAAATAATGATAATCTCACTTCATTTAGTGAAAGGCATGGGAAGTCACAGAAAACTGGGACCAAGGAGAAAGGTATTTCTCTTTGGCTTTGTCTTTTTACCATTGAATGGTCCTGCTTTTGGGGTTGGAGGTGGGGAGAGAATGAAGAAGGGTGTGTTGAAATGATTTATATGACAGATACTTTCTTTTCAGATAAGCTGAGTAGTGAGCATGCTACTGAAATGGAAGACATCAAATCCTTGGTTCACAGACTATTTGTGGCTCTACATTTAGAAGATCACCAGATCAGGAAGGAGAGAGAATTGCTCCAGAAACTGGACCATCTGAAAGGAGAGCTGCTGCCTCTTGAACAGGTTGGGAAGTGGGGGTACTTTTTTTTAAACTCAAAAGCATTTCCTTTCATCAGAAGTAAGTCTTGTGACAGAAGAAAATCAGCATGAATGGATAGGGTGTGTCTGATCTGTTTGTTATGTAAATTAGGTCAACTCAAGTAAAGTGCAAATTATTTTCAATTCAGTTCTTTTTCTTCCTGTTGTGGATATTAATGGGGTAGAAACCACAGCACCTGGAGAAGGCTGTTGTGAACATGGCTAGTGTTGAGAGTGAAAGGCCATTTGTTGAAATGTCATTGAAAGTCACCTGTTGCTTTATGAGTTCTGATACCCATGACAACAAAAACCACAGTAGTGGGGTTGACATCATCCATGGCTTAGGATAGTGGACAACAGGACTCTTGCTTTATGAGGGCCAGCCTCAGTGTTACCCAGAACTGCCTTGAATGGTAAATGGAAATCCAACAGACAAAGATCCCTAGTACTGCAAAGGGGAGATTAAAAGCAGGAATTCTTGGTGCACAATGGAAAGAAGATCTGGTTGCCCTTGGACTTCAGTGCTTTTATTTTCTCAGCAGGGTAAGTCAGTAAGTGGTGTTGGTAAGAGATCCTGAGAAAGGATCTAGCCCAGGGGGATAAAACCTAGTTGTGAAGCTGTTCATCAGAGAAGCACTCATGTTTATTTGAACAGGTTTCTGTATTTCTTTTTTTTAGATGAAAGCCAAAATCATGGACAGTGCAGATGCAAAGACCTCCAGGCTTTTATGGGTTGGCCTAGCTCTGATGTCAACTCAGGGGGGAGCACTGGCGTGGCTCACGTGGTGGGTGTACTCATGGGACATCATGGAGCCAGTCACGTACTTCATCACCTACGGGAGTGCCATGGCTTTCTACGCCTACTTCATTCTTACCAAGCAGGTGAGTCCTTGTCTTCTAAAGGAATGTCTGGAATACTGGAAAGGAGGAAAACTGAGTCTGTGAATCACAGTGTTTGAGCTCTGTTGAATTCAGTAAGTGGCCTTGACTTGTTTGATCCTTAATGAGGCTGGATACAAACATTACATCGTGCAGATTCAAGAAGGTACTGCTGCACATGAACTGCAGGGCAGCTACTGAGCATAACTACTGTTGGTAAGATTTCATAACCTAGGAAATGAAAAGTGAGGAAAGAAGTCTCTCCTTTAAAATGTTTGTAGATCACTTTGCATAGTAAATGGCACCTTGCTCACTGCAGTAATGGAAGAGCAACTGGTAATGCTGTGCCAGTTTGTGAATGCTGCCTTACTTGAAAGCAAAAACAGTTTTTATTTGCTGGAGTTTACGTGCAGGGTACCAAAATTCTTGGAACTTTTTGTTTGGAACTCTGGCAGTTGCATTACTGAAATATACTGAAATATATTTAGTGCCTGAAAAAATGTTACTGCTCCACTCTTCATAATCTGACTGCTTTTCCATGACTTAGAATGCATCAAAGTAAATCTAGGACAACAGAAATGGAGCAGGAAGCAGGCATTGTGTAGAAGCAAAAAGTTTCCCCAGATCTTAACTTAGCTTCACAATACAGATTTGTTCTGAAATTCTGTTAAGACTTTGAGAAATGTTCTTTTTCCTGTTTTAGCTCTGTTCTTTACCCTCAAAGTGGACATCTTGATGTTGAACTTTCTATGACTGAGCTTCCTTTGAGAGCAAAACTCTTTGTGGAAGTATGTGGAAGAATACCAGTACTTTCTTCCATTATGCCAGTGGATCCACAGACCTTGTGAGAAATTAGGTTCCTTCAGTGAAAAGGGGAGACATATCTGTTTTTATGAAGAGCTGGCTCAGAATGTGAGTTTTACTCCTTCTGACTGGCTTTTAAGAAAGGCTAAGCCATTCCTACTTTTTGTGAGTAGATAATTTGGCTATTTTGAACCGCTGCTGGTGCCATTGCTTAAGACTTTCAAGTAAGTACTCAAGAAGTAGTTCTTGAATTTTCTCTGACTCCTTGGAAGTAGACTCCATTGACTGAAGTGGCTCCAGTCATGAAGATCACACTGTGTCTTTATTATAACTGAAAATTCCTTCAGACATGGTAGAAATGACTCCTGCTATGTGTTTAAAAAGCCCTTATGGCCCATAAGAGCATAACTTCATGTAGCCTCTTTACAAAACATACATGAGTGCTGGACCAAGGTAAGTCTTCCTGAAACAGGCTGAGTTTCTAATGTGCTGACCTCTACTCATTTTCCTTGCTAACCACAAGTCTATGTCTTCCTTCCTTCCCCAGGACTACATTTATCCTCATGCTAAGGACAGGCAGTTCCTCCACTACTTCTACCGCAAATCCAAAAAGCAGCGTTTTAATGTGGAGCGATACAACAAGCTCAAAGATGACCTAGCAGAGGTATTTAAGAGCAGTCCTTCAATAATGATGCAGCTTCTGGCTTAAGACTTTTTCAGTAAACTCTCAGCTAACAGAAGATTGACCTCAAGGCTTGCTATCAAAACACAGTATTACTTATCAGCCAGTTTCAGCTGTTCAGATCATCATACAATGTTTGCCTTTGATGTATAAACTACTTCTGTAAGTCATCAGAAAGTGAGACCTTCACAAATTTAATTTAAAACAAATAAGTCAGTTTATCAGCATGACATCTATTTTTTGCATACTCTAAATAATGTCAACAATAGCTGCATTTATTTTGGGCACAGTATGTTTGCTGCACTGCTGTGGTAAACCAATCTCCCTTTCTTGGAAGGAGATTGCCTTGCAGAGTTCAGCATTTGACATCATAACCTTAATACTTTGGGGTGTGGGTTGATGAGCAGGGTTCATACTTCTCTCTGGAGACTGCATGACTTGAGCAGGTCTGTCAGTGTTCAGCATCCTCCATTAGATTGGTTAAATTCCTTGCCTAAGACCAATGCCTTCTAAGAAAAGAAAGACAATGAATGTGTGAAAGAGGAAACAGAGGCTACAGAAGGATGAACTCTGTCTCTCTCTCTCACTCTGTCTCTCCCTCTCTGTCTCTGTCTCTCTCTCTGTCTTTCATTGGCAGGCAGAAGAATCCCTAAGGCGTCTGCGCCAGCCTCTGCACCTGAGGCTTCCCATCCAGGAAATCAATGACAAGGACTGACTTTGGTTTTGTGTATATTGGAGATGCCCTTTCAAAGCTGATACGGACATCTAGTTACTCCATAGTAGCTGGGTATTTTTGACCACTAAAGTTTTAAAAGTTGTAATAAATAGCTTTAAAAATTATTTGGTCGCATGATGGTTTGGGTTTGTTTTCCTTGTTTTTATTTTTTAACCCTGTGAAGACACTGCTGAAGCAAAGTTCTTTAAAATATTTGTCATATCTCATTAGTACAGTGGAGGCATTCTTACTGCTGGTAAAATGACAGAACAAACAAGGATAGCCTTTTTAGTACTATTTACTATATAACACAACAGTAGCTCATAGGATAATTTAATTCTGCATGGAATAGTAAGGATTCTTTTCCTGCAATTACTGCTTCCTTTTCCCTCGTCTGTGCATGGACTCTTCATAACACCATAGGTAAGTTTAGATTAGCATGACAATTAAGCTTTCTTAATAAATAGTGCTGCAAAAGTAAGGTATCTCAGTCTTGCTATAAAATAATTTGTTTCACTGTTGCATTTTATTGAAAGAATTTATCAAAACATTCAAACATACATGATTTATACAAAGTTTAAAAGTAGATGTAGTAAGATACAACATTTATGGCTCAGAACATAGTATATGGAAAGACTTAACTAAAGCAGAGACAGTAAAGCAATTTTTTTTCCCCAGGAAATTGGATTAAGACACTTTGCTCAGTTTGAGTTCTCTGTTGTCCCTCAGAGGAACAACTAATAATGTAAAAAAAAAAAACCAAAAAAAAACCACAAAGAAAAGAAGTATTTGCTTCAAGTCAGCACCACTGCAGTTACTGATGCTGCAGCAGTAACAATCCTGTAGTGACCATGCACCATCACTTCTATGTACACAGTGACAGAGGTATGGCTGATCTTCTTCAGGGCCAAGAGGAGACCTGATCCAACTCAAAGGCCTGAAGTATGGAGCTTTGCATATGTTATATTTTGTAGAGCTGCCCAGAGTTGTCCAGCAGCTTTAGCTTTAGAGATATGGACAAGGCAAGCTCACCCTGAGCAAGCTGCACATGGTCTCGTTTCACTACTGCTGTTTTTCTACTGAGGATGCAAACCACCAGCAAGCTGTAATTATGCCCCAAGCATAAATTACATTCAAGCAAAAGGAAACCCTTGATTAATCAACCGTATTTGATTAATCCTATATTAATACTACAATTGTACTCAAGGAATTAAGTTCTTTTTTAGTGTTGCAAGAAAATTTTAAAATGCCCAAAAAAGGCCAATAAAGCTACAAAAGTTGTGGATTCTGCTGTCCACAAATTTTAAAATATGCCCTACACATCTATTCCCTGTAAACTGTGCTCTTGGGAGCAAGACAGGTTAATCTAATGGAACATTAGAAATGTTTTGGAAATAGTAAAATGTGCCATAGTTACATGGCAATCAAGCAAGAAGCTTTTAAGGAAAAAAGTGGTCTGGAGCATCAATTTCAATAAAATTTGAGCACCTTCTAATAGTTTGGCATCAGTCAAGTTTTCCCAGATTCCCTGAGATTAATTTCCTGGTTTAATTCTAGCTAAAACTGCTTTAAGATTTTAGAAACTATTAGGTATACAAACTGTAATGTTCTATCATCCCAGTGATTTTGCAGACAATCTTGTAGAATATTAAGTCTCCTCAACTAAGATGGTATTCTTTACTTCTGCAGCAATACTGGTCATCTCTGCTAAATAATCTACTTAGATTTTGGATGAAAATACAATTTTTTAGTTAACATTGAAGTAAAACAAGGAATCTGTTTTTTCTCTTCAACATTAGTGTTGTTGTACACATGCACTTTGCGATACGATACTTTCCTGTTAACAACAGTAAGAAGTTCTGTGAACTCCAAGGAAGATCCGTGCTTCCTAAGGGTCTCACACAAATCTTGTATGTACCAGGAGCCAAATACAGTGTCACGATGAGAATAATAGCCTAGAGTAGAAAAAGAACATAAAATTACATCCAAATGTAAGTAGTGATAACCTCTTGGGTGAGAGCCAGTTTGCTACCTACCATCTATAAGGAATTACTAATGGGTGCAAATCTTACTTTGCCAATTATATAATTTTACTGTAAATTGTAGATAAGAAATGGCTTTGATACCACTTGTAGTGCTCAGCTAAGAGGAACATGGTTCAGGGATTGGTAGCTTACAGGACTGCACCTCCACTTCATAAGAGAGCAGATGGGACTGAGGACAAAATACATGGGGGGGCTGGAGAGAACTGCCATGTAGTGCAGAGAAATTTATAAGCCACCAGAATCCTGAAAAAGAGATGGATGTTAGCTGTCAGGAGGCAGTTCAGCTGCAAGACTGATGACAATGCTTTTGTTTGGCAAATGTAATGCACCTTGATAATTTACTTTTTCTTCGGCACATAACATTCTTTCCCAGACAAGGTGCTACTTATCAGACATGTAAATCAGATGACTTGGAACTGTTCTCAATTTTTGGACTGCAAAAGGAAGAAGTGTTCAGGGTTGTTACAACGAAGTGTCAGACACTGGATGTAAAACATTAGAACTCACCTTGCGCCACAGAGTAGCACATGATAAAGTCCGCACCAGCAGGCAGAGTATAGACACCAGCTGCATCCACTTCAGTCTTATTGACCAGGGATTCACTGCTGCTGTCTGTTGCATCGTGAGCAATGACCGCATCATCATGTTTATCACCTCGACAGGCCTGTTGGTGAGAGGTGTTGTTATGCTTGCAGCCCTGCCAAGCTCACTGTTAATAGATAATTCTGACACGAACCAGAGGCATTTCTGTTCAGCTAGGTCTGCCAAATTACCATGACTGTGCCTTCAGAAAGACCCATTTACTTCTCTATCACTTAAAATGTTGGGGACAAAGTCCATGGAAAGCATGTTGTCCAGGACTATGTCCAGTCAGCTTTTGAGGATCTTCATAGGTGGAGACTCTGCAATCTGTATCTGTGACCTCTTCCAGGTCAATCTCACATTAAAAAACAAAAAAAAAGTTTCCTTGTGTTGAGATTAAATTTTGTGTTTTATTTTGTTCCAGTTGCCTCTTACCCCATCCCTTGGGTACCACTGAAGAGAGCCTGTCTCCCTCTTATTCCCTCCAACCAGGTGTTTAGAGCATTAGTAAGATTCCCCTGAGCCATGTCCTCCAAGCTGAACAGTCCAGCTTTCTCAGCCCCATCTCATATCAAACATGCTCCAGAGTCCCTTAATGACCTTGGTGGCCCTTTGTGACTCACTCCAGTAAGTCTGTATTTTTTCTTGAACTGGGGAACTGGGACTGGACACAACACTTCAGATGCAGCCTCACCAGTGCTGAGCAGAGAGGAAGAACTGCCTCCCTTGCTGGCAAGGCAGTGTTAATTACTGCTCTGAAGCACAGCCATCATTACTGTTACACTTCTGCTCTTAGTGCAAGCTCAGATGTGTTTGTTGAGGGAGGGTTTTTTTATGAGAAGTCAGTAGTGATCCCACTATTGTCAGTGATGCAGAAAGGCTACAGGAGGAGGATAACAAGGTGAGAACACACTCAAAAGATACAAAGGAGCATTACTTCAGAACTACCACTAAAAAAGGAAAACACAAAGAATCTTATTTACAGTGATAAAGTTTCATCTTGATGTTTCTTCTGATTTCCAGAAGTGATTTCCAGCCAATTGTGCTGGAAAAGAACTCGGCTGATGAACTAAGTTAATAAACTTTTTGATGAGTATATTTTATAAATGTTTCCAAGTATTACTTTGAACTTAAAATTGAAATATGAAAGTATTTTTCCATCTTTGGCACCAGATTAAAAAAAAAAAAAAGGAAATCTGAATGAGTTCTAATGAAAGGTGAATTAACAATATGCTGCTTCTTGCAGCAACCCTGTGCCCTAAGGAAGCTTTCATTTGGGGAAAAAAAAAAAAGGTAATACTTAGAATTACTGTGTAAATTACTACAATTACAATCTGCTGAAAGCCAGGTTCATATATGAGTTTGCTAATTGTAATCTGGATAAAGATGGCATAAAGCCCTGCATGGCCTGGTTTGACCCCATGACTCTGCTTTGAACAGGAGGCTGGACCAGAGACCTCCTGAGGTACCTCCCAATTTTCATCCTCCTGTGAACCAAGGAAAGAAACAGGACGTTACATATGGTTTTTATCTGACCACTTAGCACAAACAGTATTCCTGAGACAATAAAGCCTTAATTTGGTTCTTTAGATTCTACAGAGATGCCAAGTAGACATCTCTGTAGGTCATAAACAAAACCAAAAAAAACCACCACCAACAAATGAAAATCACTACCACCACAAAAACCAACCAACCAAAAAGTCCCACAAAAAAAAAGAAAACAGACAAAAAACACAAAACCCAGCTTCACTGAGGATCAAGTAAAGGGACTTGCCTGGAAGGAAGCAATGAAGAAACAAAGGTTTGATAGCTTATCAGCTTAGCCTAGGGCTGTGAAATGTGACCAATAGGAACTGAAGCTGAGGCTGCACAGAACTGTCTCAAAAACCCTGGTACGGCCTTCTCTGCTATTAAATACACACTGACAGTCAATCTGACATGGGCTTAATTTATGCTTCTTTTCATAACAGTACTTATTAAATACAGTTGTAATAATAGTATAATCAGTAGTATACATTAGATTTTCTAATAAAAAGAGAAGGATCCTTGTCTTCAATGCCTCGTGGAAAGACTGCATCAGAAAAACATCTGTATTGTAGGAAGACACAAGTCCGTGTCAACTCCACTGACTTTAGAAAGAAACATCTTACCTGAATGATAAATATCTTTGGTTTTCCTACCAAACTCTGGCACTTGTCTCCTCTGAACATGTCTGTGATTGTCTGAATTTTGATTTTGTCATCAAATGCATAAATGTGATCATCCACGCCGTGACTCAGGAACACACACACAAAGCAGTCAGCATTGCTGTGGTCATCCATAGAGGCTGAAATAGTCAAGTGATGTTTAAATGATGAAGCAGTCATATTCAGGTCTAAAAAACATTGTACATTTATATCATATAATTTAATCTCCAATCAGTACTTTTTCAAATGGATGCTGTTTTCAAGTAGAGTGACACTGTAGGGATTTCAAAGTGCATTGATTCAACCTGGCTGAAGGGCCACTAACGATAAAAAGAAGACTGTTATTATCTTCTCCCAGCTGCATGTACTGTCTTTCAGCTTTAAGTGACTTAATTAGTTCTCTCCACAGAAGCTTCACTTACATTGCAATAAAATAATCTTCACTCTAACCTTTAAGTCCTTCTAATTTTAAATTCCTTGTGCACAAAATTTTTGAGTTAGATGAACAGAGAGATTGGAAGAAAAGGTATCTGGGAATTCTACTGCAATAATTTAGACATAACTGATACATAGTCAAATTACCTTCATAAATTTTCCGCCACACATCTTCTGCGTTCAGATCATCAAAAAGTCTGACTTCAAACCCAAGGTCTGTCAAACTATTGTTAGAACACAGCAGTATTAATAAAAATCTTGCTCATATTATATACCAATTACTACCAATTCAGTTTCTTTCCGTGTGGGGGAATTAATATTCTTAGGCATTATTTATGAACAAAACTACTCAAGTTGATTTTGAATTTAAATTGGTGTCAAGTACAGGTCTAACACCTAAAGTTACTTCTAACAGTTTGTCCAAATGTAGTTCTGGACTCACTGAACTCATAGGACTTGCGCCAGCAGTTTCTGTGAGCTAAAAAAAAGGTGCCTTGAAATCTTCTAATTGCAACTTTCTTCACCCAAGTTGTATAGTTGCTATGTCTGCAAAATCTTCTGGTCTCTATTTAAACACATGATTTAGGTAACTCCTCAATTTGACCATGACTTCTAAAGTTTAGATTTTTTTTAAGGGTTAGTAGAGCAACCAAGTTTCTTACCTGCGTTTCAGATTGTTTCCGTCTTCCATAGTCCCACGTCTTTCTTTCAGCCTTAAACGCCAATTAAAGCGCTCATGATTGAAGATTAATGCAACTCCTCTTCTTTGATGGTTCATTTTGTATTCCACTGCAGGATCAAGTGATTGTCTGCTGCCACAGATGGAAAACATTCTTGGTAAATGACACTGTTTCATTAGTTAAGGCACATAATGGTGCATTTCAGACAGGGCTTCAAATGTCCATGTTACGTGTTTGGCTAAATATTAACATAATTGGATACTACACACGTACTTATTTGGAACTGTAGCTGTCTGTGATTTGCTTCAAGTTCTTCTAAGGAAATCAAGTGCTGCATTCAAATCAATAGACTATAAACTGGGGATGAGGTGCTAAATGTAGTGTATCTTGCAAAAGGAAAAAAAGTGTTGATTATTTACCCTAATGAAATAAAAGCAATGACAATACAATGGTTCATCTAAGTTTTTAGCAACCAGCCCACAAAATCCTAAAGTTGAAGAACAGAGGTCTTCTTAAGGACAGAATAAATGACCTACCCAGCTTCTAAGCAGAGGACTTTATCATGGCAGCAAACACAAAGAATACCTATGTGTTTGGGAGTAGCATTCCACAATTTTGTTGGTTGATAAGCAAAACACAGCATAGGATGTGTGACAGCACACTCTGGACTTGACTGTGGACCCACAGTCATGCCAACACTTGGACCCAAAAGATCCTAAGTGTTGACATGGCTGTAATGAGAAAGAAAAAGCAGACAATCTTTTTGCTTTTGTAGTTATTGGTGTAGAAAACAGAAACCGAAACACTTCTGGCAACAGCGCTGGCAATAGACAGGTCCAGAGTTCGAGGTACACAGAATGGAAGTCCAAGTCATGCTGCCCCAGGACTGGCTCTGGTCAGAGCTGTCATTTTTGCCATGTTAATACTTTCTTTCATGCTATGGAATATTCAGGTTCATGCAATTACAGGACAAAGTTGCTTAGAATATTTGCCTGCAGATGTTCAAGATCAGAGCTTCATTGGCAAATACTTTTGTTTCACAACAAAATCACCATAGTTATCTGTAGACTATCTCTGCTTCTCCACTTTGTTATGAGTATCCCCTTAATGAAACATCTTGTTGTAACATCTACATAAGAATTCAGACAGAGAACAGGAATTTAGAATGACTGTTCAAAGTCAGAGAGGTTCAGTCGGGTACAATGTTCTACAGTGTTGGCCGGATAATCAGTAAGAGAAGTTGGGGACTTTTTCACATTCTTCTGATTCTGAATATCAAACATGATAAAATGCAAAGATAATAAATTTTAGCCTTGTAATTATGAACAATTTCACATGTACCAGTACCAGAATTTTTTCAGATTTTGGCAATTTCTCTTCCTTAGGATTTGGCTAGGTGCATGGCTAGTAGGGATTTTGGACAGTTTGGTTGCTGGATCCTGTGAATGACCATTGAAGGATGATTCCCTAAATAGCTCTTTCTCTTCTCAGCTGCATGGATGAGGCAAAGTTATCAGGTAGATAGTTTACTGTTTTCAGGGCTTTCATGGAATCACTGTTCCGTGATTCATTTCCCTTCCTTCCAGAGGAATACATTCCTGTGCTACAATCTCCCACTTAGTCTGCTCAGTGCCTTCTTAGATTGTGATGGTCTCTGCACATTGCCTACAATAAAAAGAGAACACTCCTCATAGTCCCTTCCACATGCCTTCACATCTACATCTGGTATAGCCAAAACTAGAAACATGTTTTGTAAGTGGGTGGAGTTGATACAAATAATTCTGTCAAATTCTTAAGATAAAATCAGAAAACCCTGCACTGACCTCAGTCCCTTGGGACATCTCTGTCACTGCCACCATAACTTTACCTTATATTGAATGCATCTACTTCTGTGATGTTCTCATTTCCATCTGTTAAGGAAATCAAAAAGTTATTTAGCCACAAAATCATTCATTAAAAACAAACAAAACCAATTTGAACTTAAGCATCCAGCCTTAAAGTTTAACTGTTAATGTGAACCAAAAGCTCATTCACACATAAGGTAAGTAGACATGCAGGTAAACAGCCTCATTAATGCTTGCACCCACAGCCTTTGGAGGCTGTTCTGGAAGTTCTGACTCCAACAGTCTGAATTTCAGGTGGTCAAGACATGCAGATTTTCTATCTGTCTATTTGTACCTATATAAACATATTCAGAGATGGTGATTTTATATAACTAACTAGCTGGGTGCATTTTTTGAAAGAGACTCTAACTCAATAGTTACAATTTTACATAACTTAAAAATACACTGTGTTTCTTTTCTTTCAGTAATGCTGCTAATACAAAGCTGAGCATTCTCTTTGAGGTTGGATGCAGCACATGAGTCACAGTAGACAGTGTAACAGCTATTGACAACTGAGAAGATGCAAGATTTAAACCTTCTCTTCTGCTGAACTATACAGACTTCAAGTGCCTCCAGAATGGACATAAAAGTAACAATGTGGGAAAACCAAGGAGCATGCACATCTTGGGAGTGTGCAGAACTACAGACTTACAGATGGTTAGGCCAAAATATGTGTCTCCTTTCCCTATTTATGCATTTTAGTGGGCTATAAAATCACTACTATTACTGGTAGAGACTAACTACCACATTATGAGAACTGTATACGACACCGTACCTGTGGTGGGTAATATAGGTCTGCTATCCAGCTGGACATGGCCTGCAATTATAAAAAGAGTCACATGTACATGTATTTTAAAAACGACTTTACACATAAGATAGTAGCTTTTCACATCTATTTTTCAAATGTTATTAACGCCTTTTGCAAAACTAACATGGCTATGTACTGACAGAGGACAAAAGTTCTTTCAATCCACTCCCCCCAAAACAGAGAATAAAATTTTATATGACCAGACTTTAAGACAGAAAATATAGACACAGGAGGAATAGAATTCCTGGCCTACAGGAAACTAGGAAAATATGGTTTTCCTGTTAATTAAATCCTGTTTAGTAACCCAGTCTTTGGCTTTTCATTGTCACTGTCATATAATAGCTTCATTCACTTAAACACTATTTGAATTATCATGATTTATGAAAAGTTTTCTGTTTGTCTTACACAGGAACAAACTTGTTCTAAAATCTGATTGAGACCAACAGGACTGTCTGTCTAATTTCTTGAAAATTGATTGCTTCAAAGGAATCAAAAATCAGGTATGCACTAGATTACACTGGAATCTCACGGCATCTTTCCCTGGATGCGTTTCCGTCTCAACCATCGAGACCAAAGGGCAAGGCACTTAGAAATAACCGAATGGCACACAAAAGAAGTCCCATTAAGCCTAGCTGCATCTCCGGGAGCCCAGCCCAAGTTTTGCTGCCCTGCTTTCTCCTGCCCTCCTGTTACACGTCAGGGACTTTTCCCGCTTCCCTGTCCCGCGGCCGCGCCCGGGGCTGCGGGGGGGGTTCCCCAGGGCGGGGTACGCTGGATTTTCGTGCAAATCCATTTCCTCCTTGGCCGTCGCCGTCCTTCGCCTCGCACCTTCCCCGCTCCCTTCCTCCTCTGGAAGGAAGGAAGGAAGGATAGAAGCAAAGGTCCCGCTCCCCAAAGCGCCGGCAGCGCTCTCCGGGCAGCGCTCCCACTCTGGGGGAAGCTCGGGCGCTCCGGCTGGGCAGCGCCGCTGCCCCCGGCCCCTCGCAGGCATTCCCCATCCCGCTCCTGCCCAGGCATTCCCCATCCCGCTCCTGCCCCGCGTGGCTCCGGCAGGAACCGGCCGAGCGGCGCGTCCCGGCCGCGCCCCCTCCGCACACGCACCCGCACCCGCCGGTGAGCGCTGCTCCGAGCCCGACATCGCCCTGCACCAAGGCACCTGCTGGACACCGACACAAACCCAGCCCAGCCTAGGCGAGCCACCCCGTCTCTTCCTCTCCCGCTCCTTCCGGGGGTCAGCCCGTCCCCTCCTCCCGGGGGCGGGCACTTTGTGCCGGGGCTGCCGGCTCCGCCAGGAGCGGGGCGAGGGCCGGGGCGGGAAAGTCCGAGGGCAAGGTGTTACAGTGTGTTACCTGTGCTCGTACTTCAGCCACCGTGGTCGAGTATGCGCCGCCTGAAATATGGTGAGAGCCTCACCTGTTCACTTAGTTTAATTTCTTCAAAACTGTACTCAGATTCCCATTTCAGGCGCATAGAGTTCACTTTCCTGTAAGGCTCCTGTTCCTCAAAGTGCGTTTTCATTCGGGCACCCACACACAGCCCTTGAGAGGTTTGGATGTGTGGGTTATTCTGCAGCTTTGCTTTGTTCTCGCTTCAGTTCTCTTTGACGGTTTCGGAACTGTGAGGTGAGGGACAAGGTACTGGCGAGAGTGCCCAGGGATCTTAACGAGTATTCCCCCGCCGGGAATTATGCGGCACTTACCGGTCACTGATCAACTGCATAACAAGTTTCTAAACCAAAGCCAATGACAAAACCCCACTCTGCTGTGTAAAAGATTTACAGATTGTACCCTAGAGGGATCTGAATTTTCTATCCAGCCCACTTTTAGGGAGATAAACTCAGATAGGAATGTGCACTTAAGAGGGTGCTGCTACAAGCACAAAAAGAAACAGATTTAGAGCGGAATTATAGGCATTTTCACCCAGTTTGGTTTTACCCAGGCTTCTTGCATGTGTAAAGATTTCAGACAAGATGTCTCCTTTTGATTAAAGGAGTCATGGGTATTTTTAATTACCTTTGCTTGTTTTTCTCTTGTTCGGACTTGCTACCCTCAGACTGCCAGTAAGCAGCTGGATCAAGGTAGAAGTTTGTTTCAATTGTCTTTGTGCATCCTTTAGTTAGAACGCGACTCTGTCACAAGGTTTGCCTCTTGTATTTCAACTCCTACCGAACAGATTCATTTTTTTGGCAACTGCAAATCCCAGCTCTCACAGCTCACGCTAGAGCTGCCCCTGAACCCACTGGCAGCGAGACTCCCGTGTGAAGCAGCAGCTGCAGAGCCGAAATCTTGGACCCTATAACAGCAGTTTGAACTCCTATCTGCCGTGTTCCTCAGTCCAACAGTTCGCCTAGATCCTTTTAAGACAGTGTTTTTCTGCTATGTTTTGCTGCAGGCTAAGACGAGACTCAGCCGCTGTGCTCAGATGAGTCACGGGTAACTCGATCGAAGTGTGCGCAGCCCCAGGTAGCCTTGGGCTGGTGCGCATTTCCAGCTCCCTGTAACACATGAAACTCTTATTGTGAGACGTTTAGAAACACTTTCAGATTGTTCCAGTAGCTGCCCTGTAGGTGAGTATTTTTGGAAAAAGCGTTTAGGATGGATCAGAACTGCAGTCTGAAGAAGGAAGTTTGATTGTGGACACACTGCTGTACAGTATTACTGACTACACAAACCATGCAGTGTTGAGTTAAATGACTATACTATAGATAGTATTGTTATGCTTTAATCCAGCATGAAGCTAAACACCACAGGGCTGTTCACTCATTCCCCCACAGTGGGATAAGGGAGAAAATCAGAATAAAGGTAAAGACAGTTAAACAGAACAGAAAAGATGGGGAAGATAATAATAAAAGGATATACAAGATGAGTGACACACAGTACAGTTGCTCACCACCCACTGATCGATGGATGCCCAGCCAGTCCCCAAGGAGTGATCAGTGCCCTTCTCTGGCCAACTCCTCCCCCTAGTTTTATTGTTCAGCATGATTCCATGTTCAGATATCCCTTGGGTCAGCTGGGGTCTGCTGACCTGGCTGTGTCTGCTCCTGAATCCTTGTGCACATCAGCCTCCTCACTGGCAGGGCAGCAGAAGCTGTGTTTTACCAACATTATTCTCATCCTCAAACCAAAACACAGCGTTGTATCAGCTTCTAAGGAAAAATTAACTATAATTGCCACAACCAGAACAAGCATTACATTTTTGCATATATATGTATATATAAATATGTAAGTTCTTAAATAGTATGATTAATCCTGGGGTTGATAGCTAGCCTTCATCTTAGGGCTATGGTTTACAAAATGCATTTTGTATAACTTGCAGGTAACTCTAATCAAGGATTTCTGCTACAGGAAAAGCTTGTGCAAAGTAAAGACTACCTTGAAGAAGTGAAATGCCTCCTGTGGTTTGCAAACAGAACTATCAAAGTGCTATCCAGCAGCATTAAAGCTCTTTATAGTGTTTTACATGGTGTGAAAGAAATTCCGTGAGGCTTTCATGGTATAATTAGGGGTCAGTACAGGAAAGAACAAAATGCAGCTCTTTCCAACAGTGAAAATTTTCTCAGTTGTCATGGTTTAACCCCAGCCATTGACTACGTGTATGTGTGTACACACACAGACACACACACACACATAGGATGGGGAGCAGGAGAATCAGAAAAAGTAAAACTCATGGGTTTAGGTAAGAACACTTTAGTAACTGAAATAAAGGAAAAAATAAAAATAATAATAAAATGAAAAGGATAAAGAGAGATATGAATAAACCCCAAGACAGACAAGTGACACACAGTACAGTTGTCCAGTCCTCAAGCAGTGGTTGGTGCTTTCTGGCTGATCAGGATATAACCTCCCCCCCGCCCCTTTATATATTGGGCATGATGTTCTGTGGTGTGAAATATTCCTTTGGGCAGTTTGGGTGAGCTGTCCTGGCCATGCTTCCTTCCAGCCTCTTGTGCAGCTCCTCACTGGCAGAGTATGGTACACTGAGAAGCCCCGGATTTAAGGTAAGCACAGCTCAGCAACTAAATAATCAGTGTGTTACCACCACTATTCTCACACTACATCCAAAACACAGCACTGCATCAGCTACCAGGAAGAAAATTAACTCTATCCCATCCAAACCCAGGATATGCATTCATTTAAGCACCCATTTGTACAGAACTCAACAAGCCATCTAGTTGAATTACAGTGGTTTGGACTCAATGTGGTATTTTTGTTGTTTTAAACAGACAATGCCATTACCATTCCCTGCTTTAATGCTAAAGATTTTTAGGGTTACAACCATGGAATTCCAGGGTAATTCAGAATTGTTTCAATTCTATGGTAGAAAATAAATGTCACCTAAGTTCGGGGAACTACAATAGCAATGTTTCATAAAACTCTACAGTAATACTTCTCTTTCAGTGCTATTTCATGTCCACAAATAAGAAAAGAAACCTTGAGGAACGACCAAATAACTTTTGCAGAAACTTTTTGTTTATGAGGCCTTTACATTCACTGTCAGGTACACTAAGCTTTAGTAACAAACAAAAAACGCAACTGGTAAAGAAAAAACACACACAATTATATTACATTATAGTCCATGAGTCCAGTGAATTTTATGCATTTAGTTTCTATTACCTGTTCATAGATGCAATATTTTAATTTTCATTCCTCTCCTGTGCATATCTAAAGCAGAATTGCTTTTTAATGAAAGCAAATCATTATCTTTCTAACAGAGGACCTAATGCAAAAGTTAATTAAGGACTGACACCTGTAGTTAGGCAACAAGTACAGGGAGTACAAAGAGCAAATGCCAAATAATTCAGACACCAGGTGGTTTCGGACAAGTCAGAGAGGGAACAGGTGACAGAACTACAGGCTCATATATCCATCAACCTCACAGAGGGCATCTTAAATTGGTTTTTTGGCACATTGATCTTAACTGTGGAACTTGCTTTTAGGTTTCATCAGAACAGATTAAATGAAAGCAAGAAGAATACAGTAGCTAAGTTGTACCACAACAGAAATACAAATCAACACATTTGTGCATATATCCTTTCCATGCATACAATACCCAACACAAAACATTTTATTCAAAAACAGACATGAATTGATGAGTTTTTAAAAAATAACATAGAAACTACATTTCACCATTCTGTCAAATCAAAAGTATATCCTTGGGCTGCAAACTGTTCATTATACTGGAGAGCCCTTAAAAGGATCAACGTATTTGATCTGGAAAGTGCTGCAGAAGCAAGGCATTGATACAGAATCAGGTAGAAATATGTAGTGCATGTACATTGGCTTGGGGCATTTTCTTTGTTTCTTTCACAACAAACCTGCAGGACCACATACATGAGCGAGTACTGAAGGCAACTGCAGCAGAAACAGGCAGGTACAGGCTATGTAAGATGTCTTATATTGATACACACAACACACTCTTCCCTGTTGAACCCATCAGAGGCTTCACCTGCTAGTAAACCTAAAATATGACCTGTATTAAAAATTACCTGAGAATTCAATATAACTCTTTGGTGCCTTTGAAGTCTCCACCATGGAGTTTTCTTGGGAACATTAAAATGGCACTAGCATTTTAAAACAGCATGCCCTAGGTGAACATACACCAAAGGACAGCAATTTCAGTTCCCAAGCCTCTGGCATAAAATGGAGAGAAGGACATCTTGTTTCTTTTTTACATGAATAACAATATTGTAGTGATCTTCAAATCAGTAAATTCATGTCAGTGTTTAATATATCAGTTTCTGAAAAGTGCAAATGTTTGTAACCAAAGCCTTGCTTCATTTTGGCTGAATCTTCGGCTTCATTCTACACCATGAGATCTCAGTGCCTTCTTTCAGAGATCTGTTTTGCCCTCGTAAGGACACATACAAGCAGCTCTCTGGCTATCCAGGTATGGTTTGCATCCTAAATGTATAACTGCATCAAACAGCAGCTGAACAGTTGATTCACAAGCTGCAAGCAAAGAAGAGTTTGGTTAAAAGTATTCTTTGAGTGGAATATGAAACTAACAGGAGAAAATTCTGGCAAACTGGGAATGACTCTAAGAAAGAAGCAATCTTCTCTGAGCATAGCAAATAGATTGTCAAATGAAAGACTGGACCAACACAGAGTCATTAAAGTTTTGAGTAAAGATTTTTTTATATGCCAAATAAAATTCATTGCATATGGAATGTTATCTGTGTTGGAAACATACTGAGTCTTGGAAGATGAAAGAGCTGGTTTACCTCTTCACTCTCTGCATCCCAGTTTATGCATCAGCTCAACAGAACTGAACAAATATTCACCAGTTCTGACACTAAAGACTAATATTATGATTTATTTACACTTAAGTAAATTTGAGAAGTTCAAACACAAGGTTGTTCTAAAATCTTACTGCTCTCAGTGGGAGTATTTATTGTGAAAGTGATATTGTCCAAGTTAAAAAATGGTTATGTCCTGTATCCATCAGATGCAGGCCAACAACCAGAAGAAATATCACATGGCCTGTTACTAAGAAACCTAACATTTATTCACTAGGGGACAGCATTAACTACTTCCACTATGACAGTATCTTATTTTAATACCTTATTTCATAACAGCAAAAGATTCCGTATTTTCCTACAGTTTACTAGCAATCACACACAGAAGTTTAGAAATCACCCAGCAGAACGGTCACGTTACAGCTATGTTACAGTAAATGCAAGAATAATAAATGCATTTTGATCAAGTTGCATTCTCATAATCATAGTCCCAAATGGGCAGCATTATTTTTTCCCCTAAAAGTTAAAACTAACCTTAACTCAAAGTTAGTTTTAATCCTGATAATTTTCCTATGCTGTGTCACTGCTCTGCTGTACAAGCACCTGGGCTGCATAGCAGAGGGATAGAACAGAGCATCTTATGAAAATATGGCCTTGCTGCACTGCACAAAATTCTTTGCCAAGTTAAGCTCGGGTTAAACTTGAAAAAAAAAAGTAAAAGATTTTTCACACTTACCCTGGGCACTCTCTGAGATTCCAAGCGTTTTCTGCACATCTCTGCAAATTTTTGAGAGGCAGGTCTGAAACTGCTCATCACAATCATGTTTTTTATTGCCACAAGTATCATAGCATCTGTCGTGGTGATTGCAGCACTTTGTCATTGAAGGGATACCAATGTCAAACTGTGAAAAAAACACACACACCTCCATTGGTACTCCAGTGTAAGAAACATATAGCCTATGGACAGACTGTAACAGTTAAAAACTAATGTGATGGGTTGAGATAAAGACAGTTTAATAGATAAATAAAAGAAGACAAAAATATCCCAAAATGAGAAGTGCAAAAAACATTCAACACATTTCAAAACAGAGGGGATACCACGCCAGTCTCTGAGCAACAGCCACCTGGAGGTCATACACAGCTCTACCATGACTCCCTCCCCCACCTTCTCCCACTGCTCCAGTTTTTATTGCAGAGCACCACTATTCAGTATGGAATATCCCTCTGTTCAGTGGAAGTCTGCTACCCCAGCTGTGTCCCCACCCAACCTCTTGCCCAGCCCCAGCCCACACTCTGCAGTGGTGGATGGGCAGAGTGGGGGGAAAAAGAGAAAGTCCCAAAGCTGGGGGACAACAAGCTAACTCCTATTTTCTTTCTAACATTAAGGAAAAAGTGTTAGTGTCAGTAAGGACAGCAAGAGTCATAGCCAAACCCTCCACTCTCACAGGGCTACAGCTGCGGTTACTCAACGTCTTCAAGACTGTGCAAACAAAATACTAAACCAAACACTCAAAACCCAAGAAATTTATCATTGCATTTTATGCTTGTAATCTTTTAAAATGTTTATGCTATGTTCGTTTACAATACTAACACTTCCCCTATGCTGTTACCAGAGCACGTGTTAGGAGCTGATAAGAACAGGGACCTTGTATATGGATGCTGTCTCAGAAGGGGGGATGAAAAAAATAATCTACATTGAGGAAAGTTGAGGTATGAAAGACACACAAAGAAGCCCCAAAATGGAAATACCTGAACTCCAAATAGAGGAGATCCACAGCCATTTGGTGGTGAGGGTTTATATCCAGAGCGAGGAATGGGCCTTGATCCTGAAAAAGACAAATAGATTTTTTTGCACAGGATTTTAGTGGTTTTAAAACTCACCACGGACAGTTGTTTAGCTCAAGATAGTATTGGTTATATTTTTAACTTAAAAACATGTCATACATATGTCAAAACATATCAACAATTCTTTCCAAATTACAACTTATGGGTACTAAGAAATTTTTTTTTAGAAAGGGGGACAAGGCCTGAGCAAGTGTTAATGTTTGCTTAACAAGTTTAAAAAAAATACTAAAATCAATGTGTTGGTTAAGTATGCAATATATAGAAGTATAATAATATAGGCGTATAATAGATTACTTTAGTGTAAGTTCATTAATACTTCTATGCTTTCTATGCAATCAACAGTAGCTCTCCAATTTTTTTTTTTTTTTGGATCTCTTAACTGGAGTGAAACATAATTTTTATTTTTACAGCTGTAGCATTAAAAGAATTTAAGTAGAGACTGCTAAAGTCACATCTCCCTGAACACTCACTAATGCAGTAAACCAAGGAATTTTGCATCCCAAATTAAGGAAGACTGTGTCTTCCTTAATGAGTTAATTTGAAAAATGACCCTCCATCTGAGGTCACAATTAAAAAGTAATAGAGAGGAATAAAACCACATTTGAAAGATGCATATTTTAGTACAGAGTATAAGTGTCACAGTGTCCTGGCCACTCCTGTGGAGCCAGCCAGGCTGCCAACACCAGACTCATTTCCTGACTTAACAAATAATCCAGCACAGTAAACTGGGGTGTTGCGATTCCACCACGCCAGGCTATGTGAGCCTCCCATTTTGGAGTGCTCTTGAAGTGCCAGTAAAAAGCCTGGAAAGAAATCCCATTTCTGGAGCACTGCCTGCTCCAGAACACCCGGGATGGGCATGGCATGGGAGGTGATCAAGGTCAGGCTGGAAGGCACCACCGTGAGTCATCTGGTCCAAACGCCCTGCTCAAGCAGGATGATCCTAATAATAATAGCCTAATATAATAATAATAATAATGATTATTGTTATAATAATAATAACCATCATCATCTATCAGGTCATGCCAACTTGAGCTGCCTCAATTATTGTTCTGGTGAACCAGGCAGCCGAAACGCAGGGAAGAAAGAAGCACAGATGTCCTCTGCTGGTAGCAGCAGGATTTACGCACAGCAGGATGCATTCCTTCCACCGGCAAGCGCGGCTGCCATTACAACCTGTTACTCAAGTGTGACTTCGAAACAACAAATTCCTAGCTCCGATTTAAGCTTTTCTGTCCCAAACGGAAATGTTCAGGAGTGCTCGTAAATAACCAGCCGGGAGGGAGCAATTCCTCCCACTCCAGGGTTTTTCCCTGTACACGTCTGACAGTGGTAAGCCCTTCTCCAAGGCAAACGAGTAGGAGAGGTTTAAAAGGATCTATTTGAAAGTCGCGTTAAGAGAACTGCTTACGTGCATACATGCTCCGTGCACACTGTACACGTATTTAAACACACACACACACGTGCGAGAGCCCGCTCGCCGAGGTTCATACACGTATTTACAGGGACGTACGCCGGTAAGAACCCGGCGAGGTTTGCCCGGGAGCGGCGCTGGGCCCCGGCCGCCCTGCCCGGGACAAGGGTCGCGCCGCCAGCCCCGCTCACCGTCGCTGCACTTGTACTGGCAGAGCCCGTCCTCGCCGCCCAGCAGGTCGAGGGCCGCGTTCAGGTACGTGTCGATCTTGTGCACGCCATTGCGGATTGTCTTCAGCGTCATCCGCCAGTCCGGGGTCTGCGGCGCCTCCTGGCCCCGCGCCGGCCGCCAGGCGCAGCCTGCGACCAGCAGCAGCAGCAGCGGGGGCAGCAGCGACAGCCGGGCCCGGGCCATGCCGAGCCCGCTAACCCGCCGCCTTCTCCTCCGCCACCCGCCCGGCGCGGCCCGCGGCCACCACCGCCCCCGGCACCGGCCCCGCCGCCATAGTGCCCGGCCCCGCCCGTGCGCCCGACGCGGGGAGGGGCGGTGCCTCTGCCCGCCCCACGGCGGCGGCGCGGGGCGCTGTGTGTGTGCCGTGCCGGGTCCCCTGAGCCCTGTCCCCTGTGCCGTGTCCCCTGTTCCCTGTGCTGTGCGTGCCCTTCCAGAGCGGGGCAGCGACCGGCGGCCCAGCTCCGGCCCCTCGGCGCTGGCTGAGCGGGGCCCCGCAGGTGCCGGAGTTTGTGGAGCTGTTGGGTGGGAAGGAAGCGGCCCCGGTCACGTTTGCACGTGTGGGTGGTTCCCTTGGCACCGTCACAAGTGCAAGGCGAAGATGTAAAGCGGAGCAAAATGAAAGCGTATCTGTTAAACGGTAAAAGTCCAGCTTTGATTTGTTAAAAATAAAAATCAGACCAAAATGAACTTGCTTACTAAGCACCGTGTTTCGTTTTCAGAATTTAAAAAAAAAAATTATGTCGAAATGCTAGATGCTTCACAGATTAACTGAATTGGAACCACGTGAAAATTGGTTTAATTTTTGTAATGAAAATTCTGATTGATGTTGTGTGGAATCCCTCAGAAAACCATAATATTTGGCTTCAAGGCAAAAGTTAAATGTAAAGAAGAACAGGAAATTGAAAGATAACCGAGAGGCTTTCAGAACAGACGGAACATAAAGACACATATTCTACTGTTTTCTTGTTTTGTTTGTTGTTGGGAGGTTTTTTGGTTTTGTTTTGGTTTTTTTGGTTTTTTTGGTTTCTTGGTTTTTTTTGTTTTGTTTGGGGTTTTTTTTGGGGTTTTTGGTTTGTTTTTTTTTTTTTGCACTCTTAGCATTTAATATTACGTGTACTTAACTAACGAAATTGATGTGAAAAGTTCTTCACAGAAAAATTAAGTCGAACAAAAGAGGGAGCTCTTTGTACACCTGTCCATCTTTTTCCTATTTAGGATTTCTTTACCAAGACCCTGATTCAGCAAAATAATTTCTGTGTAGGAATATACTTAAATGCTTTTCTAAATAGCAAACCTCGTTGAGGATGGGTATGGTGTGTTTGTAGGAGAAGGAATTCATACCCTTTCTTTAATTATCTTGGTGATTGATGGTATCTTTACATGACAAAGTCATGCTGATGTGGGGTTTTTACAAGTCTGGAAGATGAAGAAAAGTCAATGAAAATGTAAAAATTGTTGTTGTCTGGCTGTGATGAATTATAGAAGAAATAGCACAACAACTCTGTTGTGTGAACATATGCCATTTATTCAGCAGGATAATTAATTTAGAGGAATAAAATAAAATAGATATTAAAAGTGTTTGTCATTAGAATACTGTGGAGATGTTCTAAAGCTATTGATCATTTTCATACAACTGGCTGGAGCTATGTGAGTTTTGTGTTGAGGGTACCAATGCACAAATCAAATTCTACTGCTTCAGAAAGAATTTGTGTACACTTCTTGTGAACAGCTCTTGCTGGATGTGAAGGTATTATGTATAGACTGATGTTTTCTTTATGACAGGAAGAAGTCTAACTTTGTATCTGCTACTTGGTTTTGTAGAATTAAACCTATGTGTATAATGTATTTGGTTTTTTATATATTTCTATTGCTATATAAAATGTATGTGTATAAGAATACATACGCACATACAGTGTGTGATAGTGTGTAAAGTAAAACTCAACTTGGTGTTGTTAGGAAAATTAATCCACAAACACCAGAGGTTTATATCCCAAAAGGAGACAGAGGAGTGCTTTTTGCTTTATTCGAATAAAGGGAGAGGTCATGGGGCATTGCCCTGGGATCTCTCAAAGTTTTGGAGGACACAGCCTCCTTTTTATGCTATTTTCCCGGCCGCTTTTCCCTCTCTCTTTCCCCATTGGCTGAGGTACTTGAGAGGCACAGACTTCACGGAACGCCTGACACCTGGGATTCCCCTCTAATGTATAACCCTTCCTTTTAATTTTTAATTCTTATAGAATTCATAGTTTTTCCCCATTGCTTCTTTCATCTTCCAATATCCAGTTTCATTTACCAGCAAACATCTTTTCCCATCCATCAATCAGTGGAATCCCTCCCATTGTTTCTTTTATCTCTCAGTGCTAACCCTGTCTACCAGCAGATCTACAATTTGTTTGTAAAGACAAATGCAACATTCCTCTCAGTGTTGAGAGTTTGGTGGATACCTGATATATATATATATATATATATATATATATGTATGTATGTATATATATATATATATGTATGTATATATATATATATATATATATGTGTATATATATATATATACACAGAGATCTTAAGATGTAAAGATGCTTTTGATTTAAGCTAAGATTTCATTTTAAAAATTCCTTTGTCGTTTGTGACCAGCTGATGTTGAATTAATAAAACTTAAGAGCTACAAAAATTGCCCCAGGCTAGATGATCAGATGATGTATATTTATATTAACTAGATAGGAATTGTTTGAGTTTGTAACTGCAAAAACTATCAAGCAGATTTATTATTTGAGTAATTGTTGCACTACAACAAATCTCATGGTCCTAGATAATCTGTTGAGTAATAGATGATCTGAAGTCTACTTCTGCAATAGGCCTAAGGAATCAAGTGCCAAGCCAGGCAGCCTGCTGAGGGTTTCTGGTGACTTAGACCTCAAAAGGATATAAGTTCTTTAAAGCAGGCTGGCTGCTGTCCTTTCTGTGAAGTTCACATTTTGCTAGTGCAGTCCTTTTCCAACCACTGCTTCCAGTATCATTGTCCCTTTTAGCTAAATAAACAACGGCAACTGAAATGCAATGTGAAAAGTGGAAAAAACCCCAAGATTTCAAGACAAAAATATTTTCATATCGGCTTTTATTAGAGACTTTTGCAGTGGACTTGGGCCTGTAAAATTCTCTTCCTACAGGCTCTGCAAAAATGTAGTATTCACAAAGTGTTAAGAATTTTTAAAACACATTCCTTGAAGATTTGTACTGATTGTTGCTGAGTTACATGACAGCTGATTGTGAAAAAGGACTATTTTTGCATCAGTGATATGAAGGAAGCATTTAGTTTTCCGAGCTTTAGATATTGTACCGTGAAATGAGACCCCTTGTCACATAGTGGCTAATCCAGTCATAATAGCTGGCAACTTGTGTGTACACGCCAGGGTGACCAGCCTCCCCACAGTTCTCACCCCAGCTCACAATACCCCAGACATAGGCCACGTTTTCTGCATCAAAGCAGACCAGGGGGCCTCCTGAATCACCTTTACAACTGTCTGTGGAGCCATCGTAAGTACCTGAAGAGGAAATAAAAAGCAAAAGTAAGTTAAAGTACAAGGTGGCACATGAAGCAGAGCTCAGATTTTTCAGGTCTGTGTCACTTCCTGAGAGGTATTTGTCTAATGGTCACCAGTAAAGAAGATTCTGAACCTCTTCAAGTCTGTTACTTCTCATTTCAAGTGCAGGGCCTCTCTTCATACTTGTGGCTGGCCCAAATTCTCATTTGCTTTTTCATCAGTCTTGTTTTACACAGTGCAATAGAGAAGAATTCAGCCACATTCCCTACTATAAAAAGTAGCCATAAAAATGGAACAAGGTATAAAGAATAATAGATGAATTCCTCTGGAAGTGAAGATATCATAATGTGTGTACACCTCCATATCTGCCTTTGGTGTCCTCTCTACCCAGTAATCCATCATCCAGTTTCATCTGTACAATTATTTTTTCTACCAGCTTTATGAAAACAGGTGGATGGGTACAAGAAGGAGAGCACATGAATCCTGGGATGGGAGGGAGAGCAACTGTCTCCAAGTGCCCCCACTGCATGGTCGGTCCTGGTGAGGACCTTTAGCAACACCAGGTAGCAGCCCTGAGGCACAAGTGTGCAGATCCAGTGCCCTTTATGCTTCAGTGTTCACAAACCTACTCATTTGTAGGTCAGCAAACACAGCGTTTGTGAAAAAAATTAATCAAGATGGATGTGATATAAACAGAAATGCTGCTACCGAGCTAGAATATGATTTATGTTTTTTTCCTATATACTCAGTAAAAGTTTATTAATTTCTAACAGCCTTACTACACTTTTCCACTTGGCTGACTGTCCTAGTATGAAGGAGCCCATACAAAGCACAGGTCTCCAAGCTTTTGAAATGTAACCTCTTTCTTGAATCTGTACATTACTGAGAAGGAGTTATGGGAACTTTTCAGAGTTAGGATTACTAATCCTACGAAACAAGATTTTATTGCCTTTAATCAGTTCAATTAATACTTGCATGTATTACTAACTCCTGTGAATACCAGCCCTTAATTTTTAAAGGTTTTATTTGCACCAGGGATGGGATGTTAAGATGTTAACCACAGGTATCTCCTTTCTGAATGTCTCATGTGATACTGTCACTGTCCCCTCATGGTAAAGTATGATCGCTTGAAATATATTGAAGAAAAGGAAGGTAAATTACAGAGCTGGTGCACTAAATAAACCCAGTATCTCAGACATGACATCCTGAATTTATCACAAATTATTTCACTTTTATATCTGTTTTCTTGTTTGAAGATTGCCTTTACTTTTTGATTTAACAAACAGCTGAAACCATCTGCCTTGTAAGATGAATACTCACTGCTCCTTTAGTCTCATTTGGCAAAACATTTTGTCACTTGAGAAGCAAAAAATGTGGATTCAAAATCCTCCTTTTAATACTAGGAGTCACAACCGGTTTCCTGGACAGACTAATCTAAGTTTGAAAAGTTAATTGTATTTTCCTGGCATGCAGTGTGGTAGAGGCAAATGTCTAAGCAGATGAATTGTTATACCCTAGTCAACAGAGGACTGTGTGTTCTAGGACAGGCATTTGCTTAAATGTGTTGCTGAATCAGAATCAAATACAGTAAAGGTAGGAGGCTGAGTAAGGTGCTTGTGTATTTAGAAAACATAACTCAAATTACATGCAAAAATTTACCCAAATAATCGTAGAAACTCGTCATGCTGTCATCTGAACTCTGTTTACAAATAGGTATATAGTGATGGATGCCACAGGCTCCAGTGGCTGGCATTTAGCCAACAGTGGTATTGTGGTAGCTCACTCATTGTCTTTCTTAAGTCTAGAAGACTCCCAGCCAGTGTGTTTGGCCTAAACTGAGAGCTTGATGGTAGAGAAATTATAGTAAGAAAATTGATGCTTACCTGCACATGCCATTTTTTTAAAAAATCGTCCTGGATACAATTCAGAACAATTGTGAAATAAATTAACATTTCCCCACTTGAGGATAAATTGTTTTGTGTAACCTGGAAAAAAAATTCACAATTTAAAATGTCAAGTACACATTAACACATTTAATATAATAATTTGAAAGCTAGTTATTTACTTATTTACAGAATATTATCTTAAGTATTATAAACTAGAACGATTAAACTGCCACTAATTTTTACCCCATATGAATTACAGTGTGTTGGCCATATATTTCAAAATAAAAGCAGAGTGGTTTAATTGCAGTGTAAACTACAAGTACTTTCATTTTGTGACATTTTCACACTTTCCATTTCCTTTTATTCCTCAGGGTTTTTTTTTCCTGTGTTTTCCATATCAAGGTTTCCAGGCACATGGAAACAGGTACATTGTTTTTTGTGAACTGGGATATGGCTGTGATTCATCCTGATTACCTCTTTTCCAACTCTGCTCTATCTTTACAGAGCAGTTACTAAAGATATGGGTAAGCTATGTATTCACAAGTCTAAAAAGATGCTCTGTTTTGTTCTCTGTTTGCTAGCAATTCCCAACTTTGCATTTGCTGGATAGATGCTACTGAGTATGGAGAGGAGTAACCTCAAAACCAGTAAATGGTAGCTCCAATGCTAGGCTGTAACAAAGTGACACAAAACAAATGCTTCCCAAATCTTTGGAAGCATGATTATATTTGGCTTTTCTGTCTCTGTGCAAGCTTCTCTGGGCTGAACCCAGACATGGCAGAGACAGGATGTGCTGAGTTTCATGTCTGCTGGCTGCATCTCAGATCCTGTTGGGAAGGGGACAGAGGACAGGTGGTGACTATGGGCCCCTGTGAGCTACCAAATAACATCTGTTACATGTTGTTAACAGGTCTCCACAGCTGACAGAATTATTAGGTGTTCAAAAGGAACATTTCTTACTTTCAGGGTAGTTTTCATCCAGGTGTGTCCTCCATATCAATCTAAATTTAATATGATGCATCACATGAGCAGAGGAAGCAGTACAGAAACGAGAACCCAACAGCAATACCTGAGTGCCAAACCACAGCCTACATTTTCTGTACTCAGCCTCTTCTGAGTGTTTTGTGCACAACTATTCTTCAGCCTTTTCAAAATGAAAGCTCACCACAATTAGAATTGTTTTATAATTAGAATTATATTATATTTATATTATAATTATATTATAATTAGAATTAGAATTTTATAATTAGAATTGTTTTATAATACAAATAATACATTCCTGAAGCAAGCACTAAAGCAAATACCTTTCTCTAATCCCCATCCAGAAACCTTGCATCTGTCACCAGTCTTAAACATATACTCTGACCAAGGGACACAGGCAGGTATGCTGTTGTCTTCCAGGGGGCATTCTCCATTTCCAGAACCTTTCAGCTCCAGCAAAGCAATGTCATTTTCGTAAGTTGATGCATTGTAGTTTTCATGAATTATCACTTGGTTTACTTTGAAAGTATCTGTCTCTTTGTCGTGTGTTATTGTGTTCAGCATTCCAACCCAGACAAGGTAGAGATGGACTCGATTTGCCCTGGGAAAAAAACAGTGAAGTAAACACAAGCCTTAACACAACCTTACATTTCAACAAGTTTTAAGCTGTAAACTGTTGCATTTTAGCAAAGTTTCTCTAGAATAAAAATCCACATTAGATACATATATTTTCTTTCTGGACTTAATGCTCAGGTTTTTCTGAAGTGTAGCTATTCAAGGCAGAAGACACATGCTGGGTACTGCAACTAATACAGAAAATTATGTCAAAGCCAGGTTCTGTTTAGTATTGTGATGAAAAGAAAACAGGTGTTTATGCTGCTCTGACAAAAAAGTGAGCAAATATGGATGGGCCGTGCAAATCTTATGTGTCTGCTCTTGGCTTGTTCTGGGGGATATATGACCCCAGGGACATTCTTTGGGAAGAGATTCTGGACTTCAACAAGGTAGAGATGGAGAAGATACGAGGTCCCGCTTATTTAACTTCAAGCAGAGAGGCTACAATGAACCTTTCCTGCCTGCTGCTCTTTGACTGAAGTATGCCATGTCTCTTCAAACTCATTGTTACTTTTTATCTTTCTATCCACTGCCAAAACACTCCTATTTTCTCTGAATCTTCCTCATCGTTAATGTGGGTGAGTCAGTGTTCTAAACAGTTCTATTCAACAGACAAATAGAAACTAACAAACAAACAAACAGGTAGCTGAGAAGGGCAGTAATATCCAAATCAATCTTTTTGCCTTGCAGAAAGAAAATAATTTCAGAATTATTTTTTTTTACCTGACACAATGAGCAGCAGTCAGAATCCAACAGCCACCAATATAAACCCCTCCACAGTACACTGTTGAACTTTCTTTGCTGGTGTCTTTAATTGCAACTTGCCAAGGAAATTCACCCTATTCAATCAACAAACACAAATAATGAGAAATCATTATAACTGTATAACTCTTAGTGCATAAAGGGAAAAACATCTCTTGGTATCACCTAATCTCCTTGACTATGTCTTATTTTAATAAAAGATCTGCTATCCAGAAGTTGTAAATTGGGCTCCATCAGATATAAAGGATATATATATAAGAAAATTCAGTAATTTTATTCAATCTTCTGACTTTGTGCAATGCATCCTTCCCTACAGCTTTCAGTCATGAAACCCCTTGTAGTCAGAAAAAACAGATGGAGCATCTCATCTGGTTTGAATACATTTTTTCTGTATTCTGTTTCAGAGATAAAAATTTTAATTCCATTTTGCCAGAATTGTTATTTTTGACTGTATTATTAATTGCTTTTCTGAGTAATTTTCAGGGTCTACTTGTACTTCAATGCTTAATTTTGTAACTCCATATTTTACTTTATAAACTGTGCTTCTCTTTACTTTCATTCAGTGCAATGCCACTACCGCTGGAAAATATGACATAAACATTGTAGCTGATTTTATTATTTCCATAACTTTAACAGAAGACAAATAATGCCCATTTAAATCAATGCTGAATGAACTCATATCTGGTAAGGTTAATTTTTTACCTTTCCTGCAATCTCTCCACCTATGATTCTTTTCCGTCGAGTTAATGTGTGATTCCTAACACCGCAGTGCACTTGAGGAAGATATGTCTTTATCATTTTTCTTTCTTTAACAAAAAGGAGAAATGTATTTCAGAAGTCAGGTATACATTCTCACTAAAATTTGAGTGCTGTGAATATGCCAGTAGCTGAAATAGTAGGAAAACTAACACCAAAAATTTTGGCATCTGTTTTTGCTTTGAAAATTGCTTGTGAATTAGTATCACATTACTTCTTTCCATTTTCCAATGCTGCTTGCATTCAGACAAACAATTTTAAGGATGTTCCCCTAGATTTGCTGAGAGTTTACCTCAGCTGGGAATTTACCAGTTCCCAAAACATGCAGATGCAGGTCCTCAGCTAGGATGAATTATTATGGCATTCTTGAAATCAGTGAAAGGTGAAACAAACAGTAAGAGTGTATATTAGTAAATCACAAAGTCAGAATATCTGAGTGTTCTAGATTTGAGCAGCTGGCTGGTAGCTTGAAAGGGTATGCTGTTTATTTTGGAGGGCTAATCCACTTACCTTCATCCATACTGTCCTGATCAACACGTTCCTCTTTGCCTGTAGTAGAACAACAAAATATTTAAATTATTGGCAAACATTTACTTGAATATACGTTTGTGTGCCAAGATCATGAAACACATTTCAAATGCATAAGGTCACACTTACTGCTCTCGCATGGAGAGCAATATTCTCCAGCCTGGTGCCTGCTGTTTCCTTTCCTGCTAGGCACTGTCTGGCTGCCTCAGCCTACAAATGACCAACAGCCAGCAGATACTCGTTCATAACTACACATCTCCTAGGCTCTCCAAGCCTAGGGAGCCCTTCTGTCGGGAAACCCTGAGAAACTGCCCTTCTTTTGTTAGGTATCTCTGGGGAGATGTCCCATTCTTCTCCACCAGAAACAACCAAAATTCCTCCTCCTGCCCATTGACCTTTTGAAACTTTCTAAAACCCAAAGGAGCAGGTTTTTAACAGGTTTTTATTTGCTTTTTTTCCCCCAATTTGGATTATGCTGTTGGAGGTACTGTGTACCTTCTTTAATAGGGTAAGGGAGGATATTCAATATGAGAGGTAAATTAAATGCTTGCTGAATCTGGTTTGTCAGCTTTTATTCAAACAAAGTGCCCACTGAATTCAGTCCCTAAACAGGGGCTGAGCGTTGTGTTTGTACTCGTGTCACTGACAGTAATGTTTACATTTAGAGTTCAGTTTACCTGTACTAATTAACATCTACCAATAGTTTTTAATTTTTTGGCCTTAGACTTTGTCTCTTTTGAGAGCAAGGAAAACATTCTAATTTTCAAACAAAACGTAATCTTTTCAACAGAGAGGGGAACAGCACAGAAGAATTATTCTAGACAAACTAATTGAATTCCTCATTTGTGAGGAAAGTGTTCCTGCTTGCCCTCACTACACTTTCTTAGGGGATACCAGCTTGATAGCTGGCCACATAAACAAAAGACATAATCTGCCTTAAGCTTCCCAAAACATCATCTGTTTCTTCCTTCCTTTAGTTTTCTTGTCATGCCTTTCCAGAAAGAAAGAAAATTCTATAACCTTTTCTTCCTACTATGCATAACATAACATTGGAAAGACCGATTCTTGCATAATAAATAAAATAGTAATATGCATTGTATAGCCTTGAATTGAGCTGAATGAAATAAACAAAAACATCTTTCAGAAGAAAACCTGCACAGATATCTCCAGCTTCATCCTCTCCTGTGAGGCAGTCAATTTCTTTGTTGCAAACATTCTTATTTGGAATACAGATATTTGACCGACAGTGGAAACTGTTGCCTCTGCACTCTGTAACACAGGAAAAATACAAATGTGAATCACAGGATAATTTGGTTCAGCAACCTCACACCATCAGAGAACTTTTAAAATGTAAACCAAATGTATATCCATATTACAGGGGATCTGGCTGTTCATAGAGATTACAAAAGCCGGCTCTGTGCATGTAAACAAAATGAATACTTGGCTTTCCTCACTTCAAAATCTTGAAGTTGTAAGACTTGAAAAATGTGGATCTCTGTTACCACTGCAATACTGTACTGCTAGACTTGGTGTCACTTCATACCAGTTTCATCCATAACATGTCTACACTCAGCCTCAGCCAAAAGATCTCCAATTTTGCCAGCATTACTGATTGCCTCAAATGAGGAACTGATGATGCTTGTGCCAAATCCCAGCCCCATCCCAAATCAAAGACCAATCTGATTTTTGGCTGAATGAGCTAAATGCCTAAATTCCTAAATGCCTAAAATCCTAAATGCAGAGTTAGGAATCAAGACTCTCGATAGAAAAACACTGGATATAATAACTTATATCTTCTAAAATTCTTGGTTATATGGAAAGGTATTATGAACCGGAGAACTCCCTTCCTTTTAAATTTCGTGATCCCTTTGAATGTTATCAAAAGCAAAGCAGTGCTTGAATTCATGGCAGGGTCTTTTGAGCTAATTTAAAATCTTATGTCAATCTACTATTTAAGATATTTGTCTTTAATAGAAAATAAGATAGTTCTCTAAAAGTATCCAGAAATCCTGAGATGATTCAAAGACCACTGAACTCAGTTGAAATACTTATTTTGATTTCAGGAAGCATTGTTGTCAACCCATACAGCTGAAACAGCACTATTTTTGTTATGTGGAATCCAAATACATGTCCGCTATGAAATCACAGGTTTTTTTCTAAAATTACTGTGACCGTGTTTCCACAATTATCTGGTTAAACTGACTTACAATTGTAACACTATAAAATTAAGGTTATGGAGAGATAATGATGGGATTTTTAACCCACATTAGCATTTGGCTGAAACCCGAATTTTGAAAGTATACTCCTGCATTCTCCTAGGTCATGCTAGATCCATTCCTCATTTCTAATCAGAATTTTTACAGCTGGAATTGCAGATGCTGAAAGAATGACTGTTCATGAACAAGCAGTGTGCCAGGAACTCTTCACAGATGTTCCATGGATGATCTTGCATTAGTAATAAATTTGAGAGATCTTACTTTGTTTAAAGATTTTTTCCAAGTAAAAGTACATTTTCATTCTATTAGGACTACTTTTTTATATCAATCTTTAACAGCCTCCTAAACTATCTCATTGTATTTTCTCATTCTCTGAAGAAATCCGGACTCTCAAGAGATCACTTTTCTGTTTCAAAATGGTACTTCATGCCTGCTTTTTTGCACTTGCCTATGTATAAATTATAGTCTGATTTGTTTAATGTAGTGACTTAATGGAAAAGAGAATTTAGGTGCTACATCACTGTAAAAATTCTTTGTGGGTGGATTTCTGCTGAAATTATTTTGAAACACCTGACAAAGGAAATTGTTACCTCTACAGCACAGTTCATCACTCAGGTCTCCACAGTCATTGATCCCATCACAGGTTTTATTCAGAGAAATGCACTTCTTGTTGACACAGTGAAACTCCCCATTTGAACAAACTGCAAGCAAGATGAAAATGAAGTTAGTTTGGAATTGACTGTAGGTGTATAATTGCCCAGGGAAATACTCTGCCTGCATATTTGATTCTGTCAGCAGTTTGGCTATCAGCAGTAGGTGTGCTGGGACCCAGTCAGGTAAATAGGAATATTTTTTTATTGTTTTGGTTGTCTTTTCATCAGGGTTTCAGGGTGACCACTCATTTTTTTCCTCCAGATTCCAGCAGCCTGGCAAAAGGGAATTTAATTTCTTCTAATTAAAGGACTGGCAAGCGAAACCAGAAATGTTCAGTTCAAAACCACTGTAAATGATTCAAGGGATTAGGACGATGGACACTCCCCCTCTAGAAAGAACTCTTTGAGTCTTTGAATAACTACTTTTTAAGAAAAAAACCAGATGATTCATAGCACTTGTAGTCAGCAGCATCTCAGGTTGATGCTCACCAGTGCCAAAGAAAGCTTCCTACAGAGAATGAAAAGCTGTTTGAATTCTAAACAAGGCTTTGATTCCCCTTTTACAGTGAGAAACTCAGGAGTCCTGTAACCCCGCAGGAGACACAGCAGTTTCACACCCTAGTCATGCTTGTCTGGCTGCGGTGCGAATGGTGTGCTAAGTAATGTCCCTCCAACAGTGAGCATCACATTGTCACCTGTCCCCTCACCAGTTAAGCCAGGAGAGGTAAGATTCGTGGGATACAATATACCTTGGTCCCTTGGAAGGGATGGTAGAACAAACAGAACCATGGGTGAAATAAGTTTCCTTTGGGGAAATATTTGTAAAAATACCTTGAAAACTCAAGACTATCTTGATTCCAGATTGCCTCAATTGTCTTAAAGTCTGCAAAATGATGATTTAAAATAATCAAAAGGTTTCAGTGCAGGTTTTCTGTGGCTGAGAATTCAGCAAACTGGGTCCTCGCTATTTAAAATAAACTTAAAATGTAAAAATACTAAATACTAAATCTAATACTAGATAATAAACTAAAAAGAGCTACTAACCTCTCAGAGTTTCATGGCACTGCAGGCTAACCAGTCCCTCATTATTATCTCTTGATTTCATCTCTATGTGACATTCAGCAAGACTTGACTCTAGACCTCTGCAACTTATTTGCAGACAGTTAAATGAATTTAAGGTAGATTCTATGACGTTGGAAGTGGCTTGGTAATATTCAGCACCTCTGTGAAGATAATAACAACAAATTATATCATTTCACTATGGATTGTCCACTGCTTTTATTGTTTAGAACTTACACAATTTCCCTCGGTAGCAAACAATTTTGGTCATGCCTAAGAAAAAGAGCAGACTCCCCATGGAGATATCTAAAGGTAAACAGGAGATGTTTACTTTGGAAGAAAAAGTGCTAATTTTTGCAGGCTGCTACATAGAACTGCCCTGAAATACGTATATAGATCTATGAAAGTCACTGTGTATCACGATGGATAGAAAAACCTCCATGGGTGAGCCATAAGTTGGGAACCATCCTGCATGGGATCAGCTCTCCTTGGTGCCCTCAAAACCAATGAATATTGAAGAAGCTCAGGCCTCTGCAAGTCTGGGATTGATTAATTTTATCTTTCTTGGTTTTAGCTGACCAGTATTCTCCTTCCACTGCGTGTATGCCCTACCTCAAAGAAATATGGATAGAGTAATTAAATAACTAGAGAGGCTTTCAGTGAGACTCCAAGGATGAATGCTCTGTCTCAGGGCAAACCCTTCTCTGCTATCTGAATATACACTGATCAGGATTAGGAAACACTTGCTTCTCACCTAGAGAGGCACTGAAATATCAGTTTTAGTTTTCTGAGGTTGTTTTTTTTTTTTAGTTTTTTGGTGGGTTTTTTTGTTTTTGTTTTTGTTTTTGTTTTTGTTTTTGTTTTTGTTTTTGTTTTTGTTTTTTTTGTAGGGTTGTACAGGTGTAAAATTACTATGTACAGGACACAGAGGTAAATTTATGAGGAGCTTGGGTCATCAGTGTGGTCACAAGAAAAACAAGCTCCATTCAGCTTCAGCCATCCCTGGGGACAGAGCAAGCAGTGGCAGCATGGGCAAGGGGTGCAGGAAAAGAAAACATGTTCTGCTCCCTGTTAGTCTGGCTAATGTAAGTGGCAAAACAGAGCTGTACACTGTCATCAGCTGTCCTGAGAAACCTTTCTCTGTACACAGATCATTGCTCAGAGCTACCTGGAGATGGTCCACCCATGCACTTTCCCTAACACAGGCCTGAGAGAACACCTCAACATTGGTCTTCATCTTTATTTTAGAGTAAAACAGTTATACAGGCTTGTATAGTTGTAGCCCGTAACAGAACACAGAAATCTGTGTTTTGGCTTTCACTATCAGGTATCTGTTCAAGAAGTTTTATCAGAATATTGTAGCCAATACATTGTTCATAAGTTTTCTGTCTTAACTCTTGGCTGTGACTGACACTTCTGGAAGCATCACTACTTTTTCAGATCCCCTGCAGTTATCCAGAGATAAATACCCCAAACTTACAATTCAAAGCCAAGGTGCCTGCAAGCCACATTTGCTTCATTCATAGTCCACTCACTAGCGCATACAAAACTGTTGTCCTTATGATTCACAGGTTTTACTCGAAGCAAACTCGGATCTTCATGACCCAGAGAGACTGAAAATGTTTCTTAAAAAAGAAAAAATAGAGAAATTTTTAAAATCCCCAAACAAATCATATTATATAGATGTATCTAGTAGAAAGACAGCACAAAACCAAATCAGGACTAATTTTGTATTTATAGCCAAAGTTCATATGGACAGAACAGTAGATTGGGAATTAGAAGCTTCAAGTATTATTCCTGAATTTTATGAGGATCGACTTTGTGTCTTTGAGCCTGCTAATTTCTCAGACTATGCCAGTTTAAGGACAAATGAGGGTAATGAGTCCATGAGTATTTGAAGGTCTACCAAGAATAGACTGCATTTTAGTATGATGACATTCTTTAGGGGATTTTTGATAACCAACCAGTAATACTTGAAGTGAGAGGGTCAGATCCTACTTCTACTACCTGTGGTACAAAATGGCTGCAGCAATCTGTGCAGCAAAACTAGCAGCAAGGTGACCTAGGCCTGTCAATCACTTTATTTTTTATGAAAATCAACAGATACTGCCCAATTTCAGTGACTTTTCATTTTCTGTCTCACATTGTTTCTAGTGCAAGAAAATGAACAGACTTTCTGAGCCGTAAATAGTATAAGCATCTCCTCAATGGATAAATGGATTTATGCTGATGGATAAATTTCGGAAAAGGAGGTGTTAATACCTTCAGGCATGCATGGTCCCTTGTGCAGAAACTTTGCTTTGGGTTGTTGACACTCATAGCTCTTTAGCTGACAGTAAGTACGGAAGTTCTTTCTACTGGTAGAACAAACTGCAGAGCCATTCTTTGGGCACTGGTAGGGAAGCTTGCAAAGGCACTTTCCCTCCACACACCGTTCCCACGGGTGACAAAAAACTTTTTTACAGGACTTGTGGGTGTATTGGTTGCCTAAGCATTCTTCTATGAGGAAGTTGTCTTGCTCAGCTGGCTGGGCAGGCTTAACCTGTTGAAAGTGGTTTTCTTCAACATTAGACGCTGCATTCTGCAAGGCACACAAAAAATAATTAAAATACAAGCAAGATTAGGGACTGCACCAAGAGTTTTGCGGATCCCTTCACAGACCTCAGCAAAGTGTCCATTTATAAGAATTTTCCTATCTAATAAAAAATTCCTAAATACTATTTATAGTGTTTATCCCCCTTCTTTGGCCACCTTGTCTTTCTCAGTTTTTCTGAACTCTTTTTTTCTTTTTGGATCATTTACCTGGTGTGATCTTCACTCTTACTGATCTTCCCACTGATGCCTTGGGAGATTTATACTTCATACTGTCTACTTTTCAAACATCAGCTGAAGTGCACAGCAGATTATAAATATTTTTAAAGGCATTGGTTTATAACACATCCCAGCAATGGGACTGTAAGCAGATCAAAACATAAAGGAATTTAAGCACTGGAAAAAGGAAAAAATATAGCAATTTGGGGTTTTTCCCCAAGATTTGTTTTACTGGCCTGGTTGACTTTGGATTTAAATATCACCTGTAAATATTTATGAACTACTTACTAGCAAATCTATCTATAACTAATGATTTGTTTTGCAGAGTCCACATGACTGCTCAAGTAACAAGTACCTCAAGTGTCTTAACAAGTATCTGAAAGCAATTTGAGCATTAAATGCTCATCCTTAGCTTTTTTCCTGTACCTTGCACAGCAGTGGGTTTGCAGTGTGGTTGCTAGCCATCACTGGACTGCAGATACAGATTCTGACCCTCACCTCTGTGGGTGAGTGGCTCTGCACCTGTGTTTGTGCAGCTCTCTGGTGACTTCAGTGCAGGCTGAGTGCATTTGCTTACTAAGATCTGTGGGTAGGACAAATCTTGGAACATGAAAAATATACATGGATGGACTCAGTGTAAAAATGAGAGAAAAACATTAGTCCTCAAATGTGATTGATCAGCTTTGACTGTGTCAGCTGGATCAATAGAGCTGAAGTTTAAAGTTCTCATGAAGAAATCCTGTCCACAGTAAAGTCAGTGAGGATGTAGCTGGGGCAGAATTTAATCCAATATCTCTTCTTTTCACAGTTGTATAATGTTATTTAATTCTTCCTGCTGTTCTCGGGTCAGTAGACAAACTGTGAGCCAGATCTGGCTTGGCACAGCTCCCATATTGCGCTAGGTGTTCCTCCTCAACGGGAACTCCAGGTGCTGATTTTTATCTCAGAATTTCTCTGAAACACTTGGGTTGTGCTGAATGCCCAGCCCAGGTTGGCTTTCCTGGATGCTTCTGCCAAGAGGCAATCTGCAGGAAACCTTCTGGCAGTGGGATTATACCATGCTGCCATATTACAAGACTGCAATCCCATTTCTCAAAAAAGGGGGGTGGGGAAAATTGCAGCACCTTTCTGTGGTCAGCCATGCTTGTAAATTTGGTTTAGGATAGGATAATGATTAAAATCTTTTCCAGAAACTCATTAGCATAAGCCCCACATAGAATCAAAATATGAAAGAGAAACAGCAATCCTCAAACATTCAGGCTGGGCTAAAACAAATGTATGAAAAACAAATACTATGAAAGGAAACTTTAAAGAAATGAATATGTTTTGCTTTTATAGCAATTAACTGTTTATTAAACATTGTAAAAAATTACTGCTAACACAATAAAGCATATCTTACCTCTGATCCACAAAGACAAAAGAGACACAAGAAAACCAAGCAAACTGGAAGCAATCGCATGATGAAATTTTATCTCCCTTCCTAGACAAATTCCTCTGGCTGGGGTTCTTTTGAATGTCAGCTGTTAGATTTGTGTTTAATTTTTAACCATTAGAAAAATATTTTAAAGTGTGTTTAGAAATAAAGTACAGGAGCCTCAACTATTAACTGATAAACCTGATCTCTTCAAAAGATCCTGCCTTAACTGGTTTTATCGTAAGTGTATGACAAGATAACAAAAGTAAAGCTCTTGAAGTAAATAATTAAAGGAAGCGCTTTTTGGGGTCACACTTTTCTTTTCTTTGCCCAGAGGAGTCCGATCGATCCATCACACCGGTTCTCCTGATTATAGGCGTTCATGTTTGCCAGGCTGTTGTGAATAATCAATGCTGTTATATACGGTGTCTATCTGTGGAAAGCCATCCAGTCACTGTCACGCCCATCCCACAGAAGTGCAGAATACCCGCTCACGACAATTTTTGGGCATTTAAGCCGTTTGCGACAGTGTCGGCCGACATGTGCCCTTTCATTTACGGCAGGCAGCCCCGTTTACGGCAGCGCGGGTGTTTCCGGGAAGGGCTGCGCGCACGTGTAGGTACGTCCCGCGCGGGAGGGGACAGAGCCCTTGGCATGTCTGTCCAGTTCGTTCGTTCGTCTGTCCGTCCGTCATCCCTCAGGGAATGGCTCCGGCAGCCGGGGTCCCCGCACCGTCGTTGCAGGCCGCGTCCCGAGGGCCTTTCGAGGCGCTGGTGCGGCCGAGCCCGAAGAGTGAGGGTTCCTGTGGGAACTTCCTGAGGTTTAACGGGGCTGAGCAGAAGGGTCGGGGCGACCCCTGGTACCAACACAGGCTGGGGATGAACAGACCGAGAGCAGTCCTGCTGAGGACTTGGGGTACTGGTGGATGAGAGGCTGGACACGACCCAGCGATGGGCACTCCCAGCCCAGAGAGCCAAGCCTGCCCTGGGCTGCATCCAAAGCAGTGTGGTTAGGAGGGTGAGGGAGGGGATTCTGTCCCTCTGCTCTGCTCTGGTGAGACCCCACCTGCAGGGCTGCATCCAGCTCTGGGGTTCTCAGCACAGAAATGAAGTGGAGTTTTTAGAGCAGATCCAGAAGAGGCCATGAAGGTGGTCAGAGGGCTGGAGCACCTCTCCTCTGCAGTCAGGCTGAGAGTGGGGATTGTTCAGCTTGGAGAAGAGAAGGCTCTGGGAAGATTTTACAGCAGCCTTCCAGTGCCTGAAGGAGGCTACAGCAGAGTTTAAGAGGGACTTTTCACAAGGGCGTGTAGGGTTAGAATAAAAGAAGATAGTTTTAAACTGAAAGAGGGTAGGTTGAGATAGGATATTAGGAAGAAGTTATTTACTGTGAACTGAGAGTGGTAAGGCACTGGAACAGGTTGCCCAGATAAGCTGTGGATGCTCCATCCCAGGGGAGTGTTCAAGGATGGTGCCCTGAACAACCTATGGAAGGTGTCCCTACACATAGCAGAGGGGTTGGAAATAGGTAACTTCTTTAGGATTCCTTCCAACCCAAACCATTATATGATGTTCTCACTTGGTGCACTTTTGGGGCTGGGGCTTGTCAGCCTTTATACAGACAAGTGGAAAAAGTGCTGGTCGCTGCTAGTCACTTTTTGCAGTTGGATGTTGCAGTAGATGACATCTTTGGTGTAAACTTGATTTTTGTAGGCCAGCATGTTTTTGGTGAGGTTTGAAAAGGACGAACCATCAGATTAACAGGCTGACAGGAGACTGTAATTTGTACAGCAAATCAGATGTGACACATCTTTTATATCTTAAACAACTGGGTTTTTTTGTACACAATGTAGGAAACAGTAGAGAATGTCTTTTCGTGGAAGAGGAGGTGGCGGAGGAAGAGGAGGTGGCGGAGGAAGAGGAGGTGGCTTCAACCGTGGAGGAGGTGGCGGTGACAGAGGTGGCTTTAACCGTGGTGGAGGACGAGGTGGCTTTGGACGGGGAGGTGGAAGAGGAGGCTTCAACAGAGGAGGATATGACCAGGGTCCTCCGGAAAGGGTAGTTTGTAAGTTACATGGAGAAACTTCATTTATTTAATTTACATTGTCTGCTCCAGCTCTTCAGCTTGTTTGTTCTTTATTTCAGTGTTGGGAGAGTTCATGCATCCCTGTGAAGATGACATAGTTTGTAAATGTAAAACAGAAGAAAACAAGGTGCCTTATTTCAATGCCCCGGTGTACCTGGATAATAAGGAGCAGATTGGCAAAGTGGATGAAATATTTGGACAGCTGAGAGACTTTGTATCCTTCAAAAAATGTGACTTGTTTTTTAAAAACTGATTGGATATTGAATGGGATTTCTCTAGGATTTTAAAATAGTTCAGGGTTTGGCTACCAGTTATATTATGAGTGTTGGTGCAACTGTTGGTGTCAGTAGGTGCTTCATTTACATTAAGTGCCTGTCTTAGGGCTTTTTTTGACATGACAGAGTACTTGAAGTCAGTCAGAGATTTTCATTCTGTACCAGTACTGATGATATCTTCTGTATACATGGTAGTTGAAGTTGTTACTTTTTTTGGCTGACTGACCAAATTTTCTGCTGTAGGTTACTAAGCCAAAAGAAAGTTGGATCAAGGGCCTTGGGTTTTTTTGTGCGTTTGGGGACTTTGGTCATGCTCCAGCTCATTATTTAATTATAAACTGAGTTTATACTAAGATGTCCTGTTGCTCATTGCCCAGTTTATTACTTAACCTGCTTCTATTCTTCATTATTGCACATACTTTATTATGTAAATTTATAATTTTATTTTTTACATAATTGTAAAAAAAAAAGTAAAATTAATTACTTATTAAAAATAAAAATGGGATGTGCCAGGACAGCTCTGGCAAAGCCAGCCTGACACAGAGACACTGGGTACATTCTGTTGTCACTGTCAGATGGACGGAATCCATGACAAAAGCAGGATAGCTGCGGGAGTAACTAACTTGTCAGTTAAGACTCAGCCTGTGTTGGTTGGTTGAGCACCAGTCACTAGCTACATGCATTGTCCTCTCCCACATGAAATGTGCAGGTTTAAACCATTTTAATTGCAATTGCGATGAAAATTAGCTGAATTTCTAAAATACTAACTTAGAAAATGTTCCTTCCGTATACTGATGAAAATCAGTTTTTAATGTTTTATTACTGCAGTACTCCTTAAAGAAACCAACAGTATTTTTCAGTAAAACTGTCTGAGAACATGAAAGCCTCTTCATTTAAAAAAATGCAAAAGGTAAGTCAATCTCAATAACAGAATTTTACTGAATGTCATCAGTTAGTTAAGTCTAATTTGTCAGCAAATAATAAAGCTTTATGGAGTTTTTAATAACTTTAAAAGGTGATTGTCCTTTGTAAACATAAGAATTAAGTTCCTCGTCCTTTTCAGTTTTGTGTTTGCCACATTATTCCTTCTCCCTGCCCCACAAGAAGAGATGTAACAAAATCACACAAATATCACCTATATTTTAGCAGCTTTTTAATTCTATGATTTACTTTTTGTGTACTTTCTCTATTTGGCTTTTTGCAGAAGACAGTTTGACATAATGGGATAAGACCAAATTGTCGCCATTTCTAAAGGGAGATACTAATATGCTTTTTAGTCTTGGTAGTTTAAAAGCCTAATGGAACTCTATTCCTGCAGTTTTACATTGATCCAGCAAAGCTGCTACCTCTTCAGAGATTTTTGCCAAGGCCCCCTGGAGAAAAAGGCGCTCCCAGAGGAGGTGGTAGAGGAGGACGTGGTGGTGGACGTGGGGGAGGAAGAGGCGGTGGTAGAGGTAGGATCACAAGAATGAAAGCTGCAGAATGTGGGTTGTTTTGGTCACTTGTTCTGTAGAGTATTTGTGCTTAGTTTTCTAAAGCTGCTGGTGAAGAATATCAACAGCTGTACCGCAAATAAAAATGTTTCTGTTTGACTTTATAGAAAAGACAGTGATACCTTTCAAGTGGTGAGACTGACTAAATAACAGCTCCAAAGCATAGGGAAGAGAGAATGCTGATTTATAACAAAGACAGAAAGATTTTTAAACATCACCTGTGATGTACTCTTCAATTAAAGCTGAAGTTTCTTTTTTCTTACATCACAGTATCTTGCCTCTTTTCTATACCCTGCCCCTTTGCAGCTAGGCACAAGTGTTTCAAAGTGGTTTGGTTTATTTGTTTTAATGTTCTGTTGAGTTGTAATTAATAGATAATAATTACTAACAGTTGTAATAAATTACTGGTTAATATATGTAATTATTTTTTGCTCTTGTGAGAGAAGTTAATGTTAAGTCTCTTTAGTATTTTGGACATAATATCAGATACTAAGGAATACCTAAAATGCTCCAGATGGTCCCTAGAAGAAACAAGTTACTAGTAATTGAACTGTCCGGCAATTGACAGTTTCTTTCTGGTTTTTTCTTGTTGTTCGTTCCATTTCAGAACCTGTCAATGAAGTAAATTGCTGTGCATAACCAAGAATTTATATGCTCCTCAAAGGGTAATTTCTTTCTTTTGTTTAGGAGGATTTGGAGGAGGCAGAGGTGGAGGAAGAGGAGGAGGAGGATTCAGAGGAGGTAGAGGTGGAGGAGGAGGAGGATTCAGAGGAGGAAGAGGTGGTGGAGGAGGCTTTCGGGGTGAGTGTGTTTTTACCTTTCAGTAATAACAGTTCCTGATTTCTAAAGCTTGTAAATATTAAACAGAATGTTGTGATTTTTAATGTTGTATAGATGTTTATAGTTCTATGCAAGAAATTTCTGTACGTCCTGGCAGTTTAAACTGAAGCACAGTACTCTCTATTGATTGATGCACGTGTAAAATCATGTTAATTTTTCGCATTTATTATTATCAACTCATTCAATGGTGTATGTATAGAATTTGCTTTAAACACAACTAAGATAAGAATTGTTTGATATATTTTTCTTTCCTCTTAAAATAGGAAGAGGCCATTAAAACTGGAGCCATGAGTATCTCGTTGTCTCATTGTGTTATCTGCAGAAGTGAAGAACCATGAAAAGTTTTTGCAAAGGACTCTGAAAATCTTTTTATGAAGAACTTGAAACTACAATTGACAATTATTTTTACACATAATAACTGTTGATGGACTCATGAGGAGAGTGTAGCCCCTGGCAAAGAGCTGAAGACTGCTCAGAATATGTGTAAACTTTTGTCATTCTTAAATTGCTTGTTTCTGACAAGCACTGCAGTCAATGCTTAACTCCTTGTTGGAGTTTGGAGTAAACAGTCAGCTGAAATGGGTTTTCAAAAGACCCTGTAGGTTCACTGCATGCACATACTTCAGTGTGAACATATGCATGACTGATCCCTGGTTCTCATCCTCCTTTTATAGTGAATCTTCTGGGCTGCTCTGAAATCACATGCTGTTTAAACAACCTTTGTGAACCTTTTTTTATAAATTAAATTTCAAACTTTTGTGTTGATAATTTTTTTAAATGTGTAATAATGTATAAAGAGAGGAGATAGCAAAGTATATTTTCTGAATTTTTCTTCATAAATATTAATGAAAGCCAAAGGCATTAAGACATAGTCTTCTTAGAAACTCCTGTCTGATGAACAAGGCAAGGTTAATACTACAGTCATCAAATGGTATCTAATTACATTTATATTAAAATGCTAAGTGTTTTTAATTGGCCCTGCATCCCCCCTTAATCTGTTTGTCTTGAGGTTTTGATGTCCTGGTACTGCACCTCTGTGGTGCTCTGGGTTTGTGTAGAGCTGAGATTGAATAGCCCATCATAGGGCTCCTCTGCACACAATGCTTTCAGTTGTGTTGCTTAGAAAGGCATGACAAACTCTGCACAAGTCTTTGGTCTCTTTAAATGGATGCATAATGAAGATTGTTGGAAAGATAGTGCAGCTGTGTCTTCCTAAGGATGGAGGGTGCCTCTCTGCTCTGGAACTTTGGAAATAAAATAGGTGAAAATAGAACTTCCCCTGGATTTCTTTCAGCTGGAGTCAGGAGTCTGTTTACAGAACTCTCCTAAAAAGCACTTTTGAAATGGGACATGTATGTGCAAGTATTTTGAACATCTTGTTCAGTGTGAAAAAACTTCCTTCCAGAATTGATTGCACTGTTACACTTTCTAACTGATGAATGCAGTAACAGGCAGTTTAATTATGTTAGCCTTATGTTTAACAAAGGCAACAGGTAATTTTTCAGTACCACGATTGGACAGTTACTGCATGTTTTAACAAATGTGACCATTACTTGTAATAATGTTGAACAAAACTTCAAAGACTGGAAAAACAAACGGTAAAGAATTCATTTACATGTGAATAGATGCTGCAAAGGACAGTAGATTAAAATATTCTTCAGCTTTAAAAACAAAACACAGAACATTGAATTTCTGCTAGGACTGCTTTTGTGGGAAGAAGCTGAGTCTACTCTTAACCCCAGGGAATTCAGGAAATGAGAGATTCCAGGTTTTTTTCCTGGTACTGCTACAGGCCTAGCTTTAGCCAGGTCAGTTAAATCCAGAACTGTGAGAATGATTTTGTTGCTGTTTTGCTAGGCCTAAATATCTCAGGGCATGGACTTGAGGCTTTGTCAAATTGCCTTTTCTGTAAATTCTTTGCAAGTAATTGCATTCTGGGCATTCCACATAGCTGCTAAATAACACAAACCAAGTGCAGCTGCAGTGTCAGTTACTTCTGTCATGGGCATTTGGATCTTCTTTCCTTATTGTTCTTTGGAAGACTAACATACCACAGTCCTCACACCCAAATTCATGCTGCTCTTTGCTATGCTTTAGGGACATGGTTTTTGCAGGGCGTCAGAAGGCTGGTGCCACGACCTGTGCAGTGCAGGGTGTGACAGGCAGTGTTTGCCTGCAGGCAGTGGCAGCCCTGGAGCAGAGGGAGTGTGCCGAGTCTCTCAGCAGATGGAGCAGTGAGTCAGCCTAAGGCGCTGCCAGGGCAAAGAAAAGGCTTTGACCTCTGTGTGCAGAGGGGCTAAACAGCAATATCCATTGCAGCTCTGGAGGAGAGATTGGCCTCTTGGTTATAGGGAAGGGATTTCAGTCCCAATGGAGAAATGCACGAGTAGCATTGTGGCATGGCCCATGCATACAGACAATGCTGGATGGTCTTTATGCAAATATCCGGAGAAAATTTATAATCTTAGATCTCCACAGAGGCATTAGGATGTTCTTAGGATGGAAGAACATATGAGGAAACTGGATTTGTTTGCCATATGCCTTTTTCTTCTCCATTCTGAGGAAGCTTAAATTGTAGCGTATTGAAAATGGCTTTAGTGCCCCTGCATTCCTTGCAGAGTTGTTTATTTTCCTTGTGTTTTCTGCAGATGCTTGGATAGGATGGCTTAATGTAGTTCATAGATTTGCTATGTTACTTAGTCCCAGAAATTCGACGAAGTGCAGAAAATACTTGGGTTATTTTAATGTAAGTCTGCAACACTGGCAGTTACAGAACAGGAAGGTTTTTCTCTGGCACTGGCCTGTACATGTGGATGTTTGCTTGAAGAAATGCTGGACTGCCCTACATAAACGAGTGCAAAGTAATTTGCAGTTGTGTAAAGCATTGTCATGGCAAGAAACAGTATTGTTTATTAAAAAAAAAACATAGCTATTGTATGATGTACAGTAAGTAAATATAATTGGGTCATGCATTTTCAGGGCTGTCAGCTGAAAATCTCTATGGAGCAAAACTTTTCTAATCCACAGTTTAAGTCTAGTAAAGTCTCCGTGAACGAGGAGAAAGATATAAGTTATTAATTTGTTTTCCTTGGGGTTTGAGCAATTTGCATCCGTTTGGGAAAAGATTAAAGGGACTTTTTGCTTTCGAGAGCCCTCCAGCGGTGGAGGGCGTATTAAACGTGGGAGGGGCTCGGTTTGGGATGGGTTTGTAGCGAGGTTACTGCTGGAAATAGGAAGAAGTGTGGGGGTTGTGTTTGGTTGCCAATTTATTTATTTTTAATGCAAAAGGTACATTTCTAACATCATTCATGCACTGATACATATTTTACACATAACTGAAAGCAGCTTGCTAAACCTTATATTGCATTGCCCCACATATATGTAGAGATACATGCAAACTGAAGAACGGATTTAAATAAAAGTTACATTTTGTTATTGGTCTGGGACAAATGGGAAGGAAAAGTATCACCTGACTTTATAAAGTGCCTCTCTGACACCTGCAATGCTATGTTATTGAAGGATAAAAACAGGCTGAGGTTTTGGATTTTATATTCTTATACCAGTATTAATAAAGCAATGTGGTAAGACGTATTTTATCTGGCTTAGAAGCTGTGAATTATTTTAATATTTAATATTCAATATTTAATTTCTTGTTTTATCTTTTTGGCTTCATTTTATGATCTACATTGTTGCAGAAAAAATACTTTTGATGGCATCTGCCTTTAGTTTTGATTTTTCTCTGTCAATTCTAGTTGCTGTAAAATTAGTGAAATTTGAGAAGAGACAAACACTTGGTATATAGGAGGGACTGGATTTATTAGAAAGTTGCATTTAAATGAACAAGTATAAAATTTCTATTGTTACTTGCTACTGTACGTCTGGAATCCTATCTGAGTAAAAATAGTAATGGTTTGCTTTTCTGAGACATTCTGCATTGCAAGTTCTGAATTCTATGGAAACTGCAAGATCTGAGGTGCTTTTGAAAATCTTGTGAAAGTGTCAGAGGAAGAAAGCAGAGATTTCAAATTATCACCATGCCTTTATTTTTCAGGGCAGGACGGTGTTGCATGAGGAAAGTGGCTTCATTGCCAAACAGATCATCTTTCAGAACCCTCCCACCCTGTTCCTGCCTAATCCTCTTCTGACAGGAAAAATGCTGTAATAATACAAATACCCGGAGAGCTGTGAGTGTAGATGTGGGGCGTTGAAGAAAACATTTGCTGGTATGATTGTGATGTGAGATCGTGTGTAGTAACAATGACTAAATGCTGTGACTGCACAAATTTACATAAAAATTTTCTTACCTTTATATTCAAAAGAAAGATGCTGGATGTTTGTTTTGGAGAACTGAGGAGTGGGAGGGAATGCTCTATGAGTGTTTCACAGGTTAGAGTAGAGAGAACTCTTCAGGTATACTTTCTATGGGATGACTGTATTCCTGTGTCACTGCACCCTTATTGCTGCTCAATAAGGCACAGCCTTATCCTGGGACCTGCTTGTCCTACCTGTGAACCACAAAGAACTGAAGAACCACTGATGCTCATCTTTATCACTTTTACACCCAGTATGAGTACTGGCTGAAGGCAAAAACTGTATGAAGCAGGACTGAGGGGGAGCAGCTGCTTTCTGATATGGTGCATAAGTCCTTTGGGCAAGGACTTATTGTGGCTATTATTTTTGCAGGGTTTTTTAAAAAGTCGTTGCTTTGGTGTGCTGGTACCTCATCACTGAAGGAAAGAAAACATGAGCTTTTGCTGCTCAGTTCTTTGAAAAATGCCCAGTAAGATGCTTTGGAAAATTTGCTCAAAGTAAGCTTACATGTACTGTGTTAGGAGAGGGAGGCATATTCAACAACCATTTTCTATAGAGTAGGCTATTTTAGAAATGTAGCAACTCAGTTTTCTGAAAGTCATGCTTCACTTAGGAAAATACTGGAATGTGTTTTTCTCGTGTCTTTGTCAGAGAGTTTAAATCAAACAAAGAAACTTGAAGAAGTAAGTCTTTAAAGATTTGAAGGTATGGGCTTTAGAGTAAATGTATCCTGTTTTTAAGGAGACTGACATTTGTCTCTTCATGTTGTACTGCAGGTTTTTGTGCATTGCGCGATGATGGGAATTAGTTCCAAGACAGGCTGATGATTGATTGAACTGAGTCAACTTTTGTTGAGGTTTCCAAAGCATTGCACAAGAGGTTTGAGGGGAAAAAGTTTGGGGGCATGTGACAGTTAATCTCATTAGCAGTAAGAATGAAGTTTAAGCACACTGTTCAAAATTTACTCAGTTCTGTGCTGCTCTTTGTTTTAATTAACAATCTCCTGCATAGATTGGGAGTGTAAACTTCTTTCCACTTTAGTCCAATTAAATCATGCTTGGAAGCTGTCAGTGGTGGGGGGAACTCCTCCCTACCCCCCTTCTTTTAGCTGTTCAGTGAGTCTGTTGAATAATGAAAGAATTTGCCTGACAGGGTTTTGTAGTGTTTCGTCTTCTTGATGAATTATTGCACAGGATAGACGACAGTCTTTTGTTGAAAATGCATTGGAATGACTCATCCAATTCCTCAGAAAGTGACAATGAAGCTCATTCAGCCTTCACACAGACTGAGCACAACATAGTTGCAGCTTACTTAATAACCGCAGGTATGGGTCTTGGCAAATTGTTGCGTAACTTTTTAAAATAGAACTTGTAGATCTGAATGCTCATTTTGTACAGTAACAGTGGTGGTATTTCATTTGTGTTAGACAGCTGTCTGATGGCTTTTCTCCATGTTTACTGAAAAGCTAACAATCAGCTGCCTGACTGAAATATGAAACATCTGAAGTGTGCAGAACCTAAGTTTTCTGCTCTATATTTGAAGGCAGCATTGTGTCTCAAAAGATACATTTTGTTGATATGTAATTATAGAAGAGAGTGAGAATTAGTTTCTGCCAGCTTGCAAAAGAGATAAAAATAGGGCATAGCTGTCACATCTTGCATTTTTCTGTGATGTGCTCGAAGCTATCTTGAGATTTCTCCTGGGCCACATGTTTGTAGTAATATATGTGTAGTCTGAGCATGTGAGCGGGTGTCTGTTAGGGGGATGTAAGGGGAAGGGTTGGAATGTGACTTAGAGGGAGGGAGCTGGTCATTAATCAGAGAAGAGCAGATTCCAGTTGCAACTGTATTTTTTACCAATGACACGTGTTAGAAAAGCACGCTGTGGGGCTTCACATTGTGTTAGTTCTCTGTGACTGCAGTGGTCTTTGGCTAAACTTGAATGATTAGGGAATTATTTTATTCTCCCCTTAAAAACTTTCTCCATGTATAACCACAGCTTCTCCAGTGGTGCTTTCCTGAAGCATTGAGTGCCATAGTAATGAAACATCCACCTAACCAAAACTGAAACCTACTGTGATTATAAACATATACCTTTATTATGGAAAATCAAATCAGTTTAGTCGTTATTCATTGACTGTACCACAAATTTTTCCATGTTGTAGTTAGATTTTAAAGTACTTTAAAATATTAATGTATTTTACATTTCTATGAAATAGTATTACTGATGGTTGCAGTTTATTTAGCATATATGTCTGAGGTGGTGAGTATCAAATTGCTGTTCTGCCAAAGTGGATATTTTTGGATGCAAAGACAATAATTTTTTTTAAGGTCTTTGGAGAAATTATCAGAACAACTACACAGAGCAGTAGGCTTCTTAAGAAGCTGTAGAAATAAATAACAGTAAAGTATTGGAAGCCTAGATATACTTCTTATATTTTTATTAAAATTGATTATGTAGTATGTAACAAAGTGATATTTTCAGATAGTTTTGACCAGTTGGTGTTTGGGATCAAAGCTATCATTGGTGATCATAGGGCATCAATTGAATTAGCCAGAAACAACCTGGTTCTTCTTTGTTAATCTTGTACGGAAATTAAATATCTTAGGGGAAAAAAAAAAGTTGGATTACTTTGCTGTTTTAGGGTTTTTTTTCATTTTTTATTTCTCATTATAGTTGGAGGAGTCTAATAAGTCTTTTCTTTCTTAATGAGAAATGTTTTTGACAATGAAGTCCATAAAATATTTGAAAGTATGATTGATTGCTTTGCAAAAGCCTTACCGCAGCAAATTTCACATCTGGAAGATTTAAGCCTTGTTAATAAGCAGAAGTGTAAGAATAAGAATGAAGTCTGGGTACAATGTTCATCATTATGCCACTCTTTGAAAGATTTAAGGGTTTCTCTCTTGTTTTCTGAGAAGGAAGTACTTGTTAAACATTACACTGGTCAGTATATTCATTTTCGTAATGACAACAGGGATGCTCAGGCTGCAGCAAGCTATGCTGCCTTGTGGATGTCTTTCTGCTTATAGTGGTGAAATGTTCTGGCATCCTTTTAAAATGGTAGCTGGAAAGGTAAATTCCATGTTATACATGTACCTGTATTTTTTACTTTGATGCTACTACCCTACATTGCCATATCCCACCCTAAACTATGTTCCTAAGCACATATATTTACACATTCCAAGGGATGGCAGATCAACCACTTTCTTGGGCAGCCTGTTCCACTGCTTGATAACCCTTTCAGTGAAGAAATTTTTCCTAATATCCAAAAGTACCCTTCCCTGTAGCAACTTGAGGCCATTTCCTCTTACCTTGTTCCTTGGGAAAAGAGGCCGACCCCCACCTGGCTTCACCCTCCTTTCAGGTGGTTGTACAGAATGATAAGGTCAGCTTGATCCTCCTTTTCTCCAGGTTGACCAACCCCAGATCCCTCAGCTGCTTCTCGTAAGATTTGTGCTCCAGCACTTTGACCAGCTTCAATGCTCTTTTAAGGGGCACTGCTTAACTGCTGCCTAGAGAAACTTCATTCATCTGCTTGACCTGTTCCTCAGAAACAGAGAAGAGATAATTTCTTGTATCTAAATGTTTTTTCTCACTTTGTTCAAGATGGAATCCATCTTCCATTTATATTTTGTTCCTCAAAGCTTCATTTTTTTTGCTCCTTTATTAGTTTATTTTAGTGATAATAACATTTTTAATGAATATAGGTTCCCCTTTTTCTTCCCTGCTTTTTGTTGCCTCCTCTCCCTCCTCCCCCGCCACCCCCTTACTTTGAAGCCTGAACTCTGAGTTATTAAATATAAGTGTGTCTAGAAGGATCTTTTCTTCACCCTGAGGGTGCGAGTTTACTGTCCTGTTGTGTGTCTGATTTCATTATCGGTAGCTGTAATATCTGTTAAAATATGCCTCATAAGAAGCCTGTAATATTAAATTTGTAGTTCTCCTTTGCTCCCTCTCTCCCAAGAGATGACATGCTATCTGTCAGCAGGAGAGCTGACAGAACTGGCACTGCAAGTGTTTTTTTTACTGTGGTGCTCATTTCAGATGAGATCCTCAGCTCCTTGTTTTTCTAAATTATCGAAGCACATAGGATCAGTGTCATTCCTGAAATGTCTGAGTATACGAATAAGATAGATGATGGTGTCAGCGTGGCCAAAAGATGCTGTACCTCCAACAGGAGACCTGCACCTGAAAACAGATATCCTTTGTGGTGTTAAAAGAGAGATAGCTGAGGGTTAATTATGATTTTGACTCATTTGATGTTAAAATTACTGAATCTCAGGGGCTGGCAGGGGCCTTCTGCTAGAACAGGTGTGTAAGTTTTTTTCCAGTGCTTTTTTTTTGCCTGTCACCGACCTACATTCTTCTTTACTGTGGAGGTCTGCACTGTACTTGGTGACCAGTGTTTGAAGTGTAATCCTAGATGCATTTGCATTTCTGCTATGCTTGTCGTCATTGCATTAAAAGTATTAGATTTGGCAAATGCTCCACTGTTGGCACTTGCTGAAGTGAAGGTTACCTAACTGGAAAAACTTTTTTTTCTTCTCAGGTGTCCATCCTTTTTGCAAAATTGCACTTGACTGAAAAGAAATCTTTTTTTGGGACTTATATATTACAATAGGCTGCATTTTCTTCTGTGTGTGTACTACTGGCTGGTGTACCTTTTGTAAAGTTTTTCTTTTTCTGTTTTTACAGGAGTGATAAGCATTTTCAGTAACATTGTTGTGTTAGGCATCTTTGTGAAGTACAAAGAGCTTCGGACAGCAACCAACGCAATTATTATCAACTTGGCTTTCACTGATATTGGTGTTAGTGGCATTGGTTACCCCATGTCTGCTGCCTCAGACCTGCATGGAAGCTGGAAATTTGGATATACTGGATGCCAGGTATTGCAATTCAGTTAGAGAGAAAGTTTTCAGCACTTAAAAGCAAACTGAGAAATAAGTAATGGCTCTACCTCGTGTTATTTTAAGAGATAAGGCGGAGATGCAGAATTTGACTCTGGACTTGAAGCTGATGTTCTGTGATGTCAACAATTTCTTCAGACAGTATATTGTGTGAATTTCACTTTAAGCTTATATTTAAAATCCGAAAACATTAAAGTGTAACCTTACATCTATCAATAGACATTTAAAAATAGCTTTAAGAAAGATTACAAAATCAAATCCTGAAATGAAGATGGTTATAGTAACACAGGCACATTTGATGATTTTGCTGATAGCTAAAAAACTTTAATTGTGGCTATGGTTTTGATGGTGAGCTTGACAGATCTTGGTGAATTCTGCTTGGCAAATGCATGTCCTTTTTGGATGGGACTAATAGGATATCCAAAGTGAAAGCCTCTAAGTCTTTTGGTCTTTTTTAAAGATTTAGCCTGCTTTTAAGAGCTGTCTATTTATAAGAATAGACTGAATAAAAAATGAATGCTTCCGTAGCAGAGAGAAGGTGACCTTTGCTCACTGTGTATTGTGATTCTAATTTACATTATTGATAGACTGTTTGGCTTAAGTGCCCAGGAATATTAGTAGTAATGTGAAGGCATATACTGAAAATGTGTCATAAGGCAAACATTTTGGACATTTATATAATGGATACTTACCACAATCTGACATCACTTGCCTCAGTAGATAGTACCTTCAAGCTCAAAATTCAGTCACTGTTTGGCAGGAAGCCCCACTTTTAACATCTGGATCTGGATTGACTTGTGGTTTGTTCAGGTTGATGAGAGATCTCACTGGTTTGAGAGTTAAGACCACTTGAAGCACAACTCATGTCAACCTAAACCAAATGAATCCTGTGATCTGAGATGGCTGGATGCCATGTGGTTCTGTTGTAACTGGTGGTGCCATGTGCTCTGGCTCAGGGCTCTGTATTACTGGGGTGCCAGTGGTAGCACAGCTCTCCCAGTCATCCTTCCTGGTCAGGCTTCCCATGGGATGAGGGGGCAGATGCATTTGGAGCGTGCTGGGATTGCAGCATGTGTCACTGTGCAAAAGATTTGACACACATAAAAGTGGAGCCTGAGGGGGTAAATCAGTGGGCCATATCTGTGAAATCATCACAACAGATGAAAGAGTGGTAATTCAGAACCTCACATTTGCTAAAGATGTAACTCTTTCTGATTTGCCAAATGCTTCTCAGGTTTCCTTTACATATATTGAAAACGTGAAATAAACCCCTCCAAACTCTGAATCTCAAAATTTACTTATTGAAGGATGATGTTTCTTTCATTTTGAGAAGACTGTCTTTAGGATTTCTAATGTGCACACAAGCACGTGCTTTTGAAATGTTTACTTTTTAATAACTCACCTTCAAATTGCCTGCATTGAATTAAGACCTTCAAGACCTTTCTTATGGAAGAGAACTCTGGCTGAGTTGTGTTGATACAGTACACAGATTTGTGCTTGTATCTTTGAAGGATTTATCAGAAATTATTTTCTTGCTTGTTTGTTTTAATTTCAGATCTATGCTGCCTTAAATATCTTTTTTGGGATGGCGAGTATTGGTTTGCTGACTGTTGTTGCTGTTGATCGTTACCTGACCATCTGCAGGCCTGATATAGGTACTGACCTAGGGTCAAAACTCAATCACTGTGGGGAGGAATAAAATTCTGATTTGATTATATTGTTTTCTCATTAATAACTCCATACTTACGGCGCTGGGCATAACTTGAACTTACAGTACCTGGTTAAGCGAGTTACCTAGTTGGCATATTGCTCATTAAAGTGAAAAATTCATAATTTGGCTGTTACTCTGTTTATAAATTGTTTTTTTATGGTCATTTTCAGTCTTCAGAGGGCCACATCCATACAAAAAGAAGCGCACAAAAAGCCTCTGGCTGTGTTAGGTTTTGACCTCTGTCAAGCAGGTGTGTGTGTGCCTCTGTTGTTGTGTTAACACCACCCCTGGGTGTTTTTCTCTCCTCTGTTACAGCTGTGTTGTAACAGTTAATTCCTCCCCTGCAATCTTCCAAGGATGTACTTGAATGCAATGTTGTGTAATAAGCTTTTGGCATGGGGTTGGGATCAGGTATTGCCTGTAGGCTGAGCTGGAATGGGTGACAGTGTTCAAGCTTTAAAGGTGCAAGGGCTGATATGTCAGCCGGCAGAATGAAACAGGTGTGCTACTGTGTTGGGGACTGTGAGCCTTGGAAAGGTGTTTATTAACTTGTCATGTGCTTGCTGGAAGCCACTTGTCACTCTAGCTGGGCACTGGAAAGCAGCAGCAGATGAGAGCTGTTTGTGACTGTCTGTGCTTGGCTGCAGGAAGAAGAATGACCACCCGTAGCTATGCCACTCTCATCCTTGCTGCTTGGATAAATGCAGTCTTCTGGTCTTCCATGCCGACTGCAGGCTGGGCCAGCTACGCTCCGGATCCCACTGGAGCAACGTGCACAGTAAATTGGAGGAAAAATGATGCGTAAGATTCCCCCTCCTGCTTTCTTTTAACTTTGTTGGCTCACTGAAGTCTAAGATTGTTTAATTCACCACTGTAGGAGCATAACTTCTTTCTGAAGTGTGAAGCAAAGTTTTTAACAACAATAATTTAAAACAATGGAAATAACATAGAGCAGGTCTAGAAAAAAACCCATAGGAGTTGAGATATGCTTCAAAACTTCAATACTTGTAGTTTCTAATTTTAAAAAATAGCTAAAGAAAATTTTCCTTATTCTTTTAGAGCTTGTTACAAAATGTCATAATCAAATCAAAATACCAAATTCTTTGGTAACTTTTCCTGGATGGCTATTTGTAAGTTACTCTGTTTTGTTTTTCTGTCTTATCAGGTCCTTTATTTCCTACACAATGAGTGTAATTGCTGTTAATTTTGTTGTGCCCTTAACAGTCATGTTTTACTGTTATTACAATGTTTCCCGGACAATGAAACAATATGCCAGCAGTAACTGCCTGGAGAGCATTAACATAGATTGGTCTGACCAAGTAGATGTGACAAAGGTAAATGAATGCATGTTTTGTTTTGAGCATGTTCTTTGTGTTAAAGCCCTATTGGCAAAGGAATGGTGCAGCCTTTTAAGCATTTCAGTTTCCTACATTCCCCACTTCTTTCATACTAATTATTAGCTGATACTGAGCCTTGGTGGAAACTCTTAACTTGACTTATCACACTAGATTCTTTATTTTTGGTCTAATACCCTTTCCAGACGAATAACTACTTTGGAGGCTGGGAAGACTGTAAATTTTCCTTGCCTCTCTCCTCTGTCAATACCTAGAAGTGTACCTCTGAGGTGCCCTAGGAGAACTTTTACTCTGTGTCTGCAGGGTCTCTAGGCTTCCTGCTTGTTTCACAGATGTGTCTGGTCTGGAATGGATTGGTCAACTCTCATTTGAACTCCTGGCCTCGGAATGAGAGTGCATTTCCAGATTCCAAGCTGTGTAATTCCAATCCCTTGTTCTTTTCAGTCTGTTGAGCTTATCTCTTATGTAAGCAGTAGCAAACGTGAGTTATGCATGAAATGATATATCCTGCCTGAAAGGTTGACATTCTTTTAATGTATAAAAGTCCTTGAGAAATCTTGAAGTTTATCAGCTCCTTTGATTTTCTGTAAAGATGTGATTTGTGGCTGGGCATGATGAAAAAGTGAGAGAGAATTGGACAGAGGAGTATGTACCTATGTTTTTGAATTACTTATCAGTGCAAACAGCATTCCTTGGAAAACTTTCTCACTGCTAAGTTCTGAAGAATAGTATTTTTACCTAGAAAAAGTAATTAGAGTGTTTTACTTTTGTGAAGAACTTTCAAAATACTTGAAACTGAGGATTCAGTTAAAAATTGAGACTCATGTTTGTGAAGAAAATGCATTTTGTCTATTTTACATTTGAAGACACTAAGTTTATAATAAAAAAAAGAGAAAAAAATCAATGCTTTGGAGTTAAGCAGCATCCTTCTTTAGATCTGGACTACTATCTGCTTTTTGCAAATTATCATCCTCTAAGCTTTCTATGCACCAAACTTCTAAATGAAAGGGTTATTTCTTACATTTTGCTATTGTGTTTGGTATTTAAATAAGGATCTTCTGTGAGAGTCACATCTTGTGTATTGATTGTATCCTAGAGCAGCTCATACAAAACAGCTGTTTACTTCTTGTTTCTCATTTTGTTAATCTCTGAAAGAGTAACTAGGGGCGTAGGTGAGCAGCACCAGGGAATCCTGTGTGTATGCAGCCCTGCAGTTTTGGTTGGTTTCCTAGTGGTTTGTTTTGTCCTCTTCATTCATTTGAGATTTCCATTCCAGTTTTCTCTACTGATTCATGTCCCTGACAAAAGCCAGAAAAGTCTGTCTCAGCTGATAACCTCTCCTACCTTCTACTACCCCCAGTTCGTCACTGTCCAGGTCTGGCACGTCCTGGGGTGCGAGCCCCAACCTGCCCAGGCTGTTCTTTCTGCAGAGAAAACATGACAACTGAGATACCTCCTCTGTATCATACTATGAACATATCTATAATGCTTCATTAAACCAAGCAGGCACTTCTGGGTACCTTAACTATATGTCCTAGAACACTTTCTTTTATTTAATGGTACCATAATTAAGCCTTATAAAACACTTTTATTAACAGCCTAATTAAATATTTGGCTTAAATTTTAGTCTCTATTCATCTTTATTGTTTGTAATAGCATCCCAGGGTGACTTGTTATGGAGGTCATAATTTATGTGTGAAGTTCTCTCTGTTTATTTAAACTCCTGATGGGCAGATTTAGCAAAATGAGTATTGCTATTTTGAAGGAATATTTTGTGTAATGAAATGACACCATGCCAAACACATGGCAGTGAGGTGTGCTATTGAATCCCCAAAGTGAGATCTCAGTGTAAACTGTCAGAATGTGTCACGTGCTTGTTTATTTATTATTTCATTCAGGATAGCTCTGTTTTCACCTAGGTGCATGTGCTTTTGTTAGGAGGTTTTGTTTTGAGGTTTTCATCTTGGGGTAATACTGATTATGTATCTGTTCCTCTCATTTTACAGATGTCTGTTGTGATGATTATAATGTTCTTGGTGGCATGGTCTCCATATTCGATTGTGTGTTTGTGGTCTTCCTTTGGAGACCCAAAGAAAATTTCTCCTGCAATGGCAATCATAGCTCCTCTCTTCGCAAAATCTTCCACATTCTATAATCCCTGCATTTATGTCATTGCAAACAAAAAGTAAGTGTTCTGAAATTACTACCAATCAATTTCATTATTTTAGCATATCATCTGAGTATAGAAGGATCCTCTGGAAAATATGGCAAGCTGGTTAGTGAAGAGCAAAGGGTACACTGCTGTTAATTTACTGAAGATGACCTTTTACACAGGAAAGCCTAAAATAAATTGTTATTATCATCATCAGAACATCCTGAATGAATATATATTTTTGAGAACATTAACATAGCTTTTGAAAGTCCCATTTGTTTTCTCAAGGGGATTCAGCATGGAATTTGGGTTGCATCAGTCGTAGACTGGTTTTAATGACAATGGCCAAAGTGTGTGTGTCTTAGTGACATGTAACTTGTGCAGATTTTTCTTGTTTGATTTGGGATGTATCATATGCTGACGGATTAGGATGGATTGACCCTTTTCATTAAAGTAAATAGCTTAAGCCTATTCTGATTTGAGCAAGAGTAACAAATACTCTAATCAAGCCAGTGCCTCTGACTGAGGACTGTTTTGCAAAGAGGTATTCTTCCTGTCTCTGCTACCAACCTTCAAGCAGAGCCTGTGATCTCTGCCTAGGTGAACATACCTGATCCTGCTGAGTCAATGGAAAAACATCTGTGTTTTTTTCCCCATTCTGTGAGTTCATCTTTGTTGGGGCTGTACACTCTCCTGGAATAAACAAAAAACTGCTGGGATCCCTATTTAAGAATGAAATTAGCTTTACACTCTCATACCTAGAAGTGAAAAAGACCCAGGTCCTTTTGAATTCCAAATACATGTTTCTTTATTAAGTACGTTCTACTAAAATTGAAAACTATTGTAATAGTTGAGACCATTTTACAAATTTTTCCCCTTCTGTTAGGTTCTCCAGCTAATGCTCTTTCTGTTTTCCCTTTCTTGCCCTTCGCAGGTTTCGGAGGGCAATCCTGGCAATGGTGCGATGTCAGACAAGACAAGAGATAACCATAAACAATGCTTTGCCCATGAGTGTGTCTCAAAGTGCACTGACATCGCAGAACTCCAGTCGTTTGCCTGCCTAAGTTACACGGAAAGGAGTGAAATCTGGGTTCAAGTTAATTAATCTTTTGGACAATTTCTTTTTGAATAATAATCTTTCCCAGATAGCTGTTTCGTGTTAGTCACATTAATCTTTTTAGTGAAGTTAAGGAGAAAAAACCTACCAAGACTTTAGTTTTTGAGAGTGAGGTTTATTGATCCAATATGTCTGTCCCAAACAAAAAAGGGTAGCAAGGTGGCCACTGTGACTCTTGCAGAGTTAGGCAGGGTGGCAGAGGGGTCAGGAAAGACAGAACTGCAAAGTCATTAGGTTCAGTAACCCTAGATTTTTTATAAGTATTAATTCCTTTCATGAAGTATTTTCCACCATCTTCTCTTGAATGTTTTCCACACTTCAAATATTCTGGATACTCCCTAGGGTATATGTGCATACCTAGTGTCCACATTGATATGCTTTGCAAAGTTCTGTTTCTGTGAATATGTTAGTGTCAAAATATCTACACTGGCCCCATAGAATCTTTTATTAAGTTTTAGGATTTTGAAGGAATTTCAGCATATTTAAAGCATTTTTAAAAATTTGACTGGCAGAACCAAGTTAATTTGTAGTAAAGACTGCTTTTGTTTTGTAAATTGTATGTTTCTAGTGCTTGTGACTGCACAGCAAATCCTGAAAATGTGACAAAATGTACCTTAAAGCTTCACACTTGGGAGGCATATAAAACTGACTAAATATTTATGGTAATTTCTCATCACTTCTAAGTCAATCTTATGTTTATATAGCTCTGATGTTTAATTTTCAAGAAATATCTTTGTCAGTATGAGCAATAGATTTATTCAGGGTGAAAAAGATGACTGTATAGATTTAGATTCAACTATTATGTGTGCACACATATGCAGTTTGGCTTTGCAGTGTAAAATTTATTTAAAGTATATATGTATTTTTGGCAAAACCCTGTTTTTATGGGATTTTTTAAAAGCTCTGGAATCTAGGCTTCCTATTAATTTGCAATTTTCAGTATTAAAGCAAATGCCGTGCAATATCCTCATGGTGTACTAGATTTCCTTCAGGAACCTTGAACACTTTATAGACAGTATAATATATGCACTGCCTCTTAGGAGAAGAAAAGAGATATTTTATTACACACTAACTTTACAATCTACATGTTAAAACAACCTTGGAACATGGTTGGATGTGATTTGAAGCAGAGTGTGTTCTGACAGAGTAAAGAATGAGCTGGTTTAACTGATGCCTCTCAGGATACATTTGAAGGTTAAGCAACTACAGATCTCGGCTAATCTGCTGTAATCTGCTGTGACTAAATGGATGGCTACATTCACATTTGTAGCACACTGCACAAGAGTGCCTAGGAATAAAGCCTTCACATTTCTTCATGTCAGTTCTTCTGGGAGGAAGCCATGTATCTGTTTATTTGCTTCTACCTCCTAATGAGTTTTTTTGAAGAAGTTCATGGCTTTTGTCCTTCACAATGCACTTGTGTTTACCATGGCAGAAGTGATGGCACTGGAACAAGGTATATGTTTTATAATTTGTTATATAGGGCAATTTATGAGGAAAAGGGTTAAAGAAATGGGAGATAACATTCTCAGACATTGCAAATTATTTCTAGCATAGTTGCAATGAAGGAGTATTTTACATTAGCTCTCTGTTGCTAGCAGCATTCCTGAACAGGAGCAGATGGTGATTATGGCTTTGTACTTAGCAAATAGCTACTCTAAATCTTCATTTTTTGCAGGAGGCAATTTCTTTCTGCTCCATGACATTCCTATTATTCCTACTATTCTATTTCTACAAACTAGTTAACTAGTGTAAGGTGATTCTGGTTTAAATAAATACAGTAGTTTCTTTCTTTTTTTTTTTTTAATCTGCAGTAAATCATGTAATTTTTGTTAGTAAGGATGTTAATTTGAAATGTGGTGACCTGATATTGTCATGTCAATTTTTGGAGATACTCTTTGTCATTCCTATTTATTGCCACAGCCTATCTGATCTAAAGCTGCATGAGGGAAAAGTAAAATAGAGAAGTAATCTAAAGAAAAGGGGAGAAAATTAAGGATAGACTTACTGAAGGCAGGAGAGGCTTCAAGCTAGTATGAGCAACCAATATACCCTAAAGAAGTTGTTTCCTGAAATCAAATAACTGAAAATGCTGAGAAATCTCACTGAAATAATTGTGAACATAAAGTTCTTTTCATCTCTATAAAGCAAGTAATTTGTGCATAGACATCAAAAGGATGGCTAGAAATGAAGGAGAGGGCTCTCCTTTACTGAATTTTCTTTGGTATGTTTTCAATTTTCAGTCTATTCTGAAAGGTAAGTATAGAAAAATACTTTGAATCTTCATCATACAGAAAAATTAGAGTTTTCTTAATTTTGAATTTTAATAATTTTAATAAGGGGGCATGCAGTTCCAACTTGAGATTCATGCATTATTCCTTGTAGAATGGCTTCTGTCTTTCAGTTGTCAGTAGAATGAGGGGTGGATAGAGGGTAGTGCTTACATACTTTAGAATAAAGCAAATCTAGGTTTCACATGAAAGAATCAGTTCTGGTTTATATTCTTTTTGTCCTAAGAGACTCCATGTTTGTGGAGTTTGTTCAGCTTTTAAATCCAGAGGACAGTTCTTGATTTCCATGTTTTTTGTTCTGGCAGTAGTGTTGTAGAAAGTTACAACATTTGCATTTAAATCTGAAATTCAAATTTCATATTATAAATAAATAAATGCAAATATGTCTCTCTCCCTCTTTTCTTTTTTTTTTTTTCTTGTTGCTAGGTCTGTACTCTGTAATGACCCTGACATGTATGAGATCCCTGTGAATGTTCCTGTGGATACTGTAAAACTTCGTATAGAGAAAACTGTCATACGAAGAATTCCAACTGAAGCCTTTTACTACCTGGTAGATCTCAAATACCTGTGGGTCACTTACAACTGTGTAGCCAACATTGATATCAGCAGCTTCTATAACTTGAAACAACTGCATGAGCTGAGGCTGGATGGTAATCTGCTTTCAACTTTCCCTTGGGAATCCCTGGCAGAGATGCCCAATTTACGGACTCTTGATCTTCACAACAACAAACTGACCAGCATTCCTGCTGATGCTGGCCGCTTCCTGAGAAACCTCACCTACCTGGACCTATCCAGCAACAAGCTGACCACCTTGCCATCAGACCTCATGGACATTTGGCCCCCCTTCTCAGGAGCTATCGTGTCCAAGAACACAGATATTCTGGTGACACAGAGAGTAATCTTGGGTATGTTGAACAGCCTGTCTCATTCATTACTGAAATATACCTGAACATTAAATTGCAAGTGAGAGCAGTTAGGGGACCAGCCTAGGATTCAGGAGAGGGGATTTTACCCAGGTCACTCTTGTGGTTTGCTCTGTGGTCATTTATTTAATTTCTACTGGTAATAGAAAACCATAAAATGACGACAGTGACCTCCGTGTGTGTTGTTATCTCAAAGCTATAAAACTGAAGTAAAAGCTATGAGAATCCAGTTTGCAGGAATACAGGCCATTCAGTAGCTATATAAATACAGGACTTACATTGTGTTTCTGGTGACAGTTCCCTCATCTTTGTATGTGTTTGCAACTGAAGCATGTCCATTTGTAACTGCTTTTTTTTCCAGAGGTTCCAAAAGCCAAGCAAGCAGCTAGAGCTGCTGCTCGTATAAAGCCTTTCCTGTGATGCAATGCTGCAGGCAGTGTTGGTGGCTCAAAATAGGGCAACTCTGGTCTCCCTGGGACCTCTGTTGACCTTGCATTATTCTAAAGCTGACTGATTATCCTAAAGTTTTTCACAATTTGAATATGAGAGAGAATAGGAGTCTGATCACTATATATTCATGGTACTTTTTATAGTGTTTAAGTATTTAAGAATAATTTAGTCAGACTCTGATTTTTTTCATAATTTGATCCCCTTCTCTTAGTATGCAATCGCATCAATTCTGTTTGTGGCATTGTGCTTTATCTGACACTTTATCTCCACTTCCTAGTCTTGCCACGGTAACCCCTTTCTCTTCTTCAGTCTCAGGCTGAAACAGTTCTATCAATACTGTTCTTTTCTGTCACTGTTTACATTTAAGCGCATATTTTGATGTGTTTGTAGTCCAGCAGGTGGAAGGGAGGAGAACCAGCTTGCTGTGCACTGGTAAAGGTCCTGCGTTGTACTGCCCAATATTTCCAATTTCTTGATCCAAACCCCCAGCATTCAGTGTCCATTTGTTCAGCTGCTTTGTTTCACAGCAGAAGCTGCAGCTTGAAACTCTCATTCAGATCATATTTTATGTAAGTAGCTTAATAGATGCAAGTAGGCTGCATGACTTCATAAGCATGGTAACTGTAGGCTTGCATCATTAAAGGGTTTTCATTGATTCAGGATTGAAAAAAAAAAAAAAAAGAGTAAAAGCTGTAAAAGTAAGTTCATCTCAGTACTCCTTTCCCTGTCCCCACACTAAAGAGGCTGATTTTGCCAGATCTAATCTTCATGATCTCATGTGGGAGTCCCAGAGGTTAATTGGTTTCCTTGTCTTATATTGCCCTCACCACTTCAGACAAAACTAAAGGAGCTAAGAAAAAAAAGTAACCCCCAACACAAAAAAACACCAAAAGAATCTTAAACACTAACACACTCTTCTCTCCTCTTAACTCTGAGAACCATCTGCAGACTTCCTTGGTGCAGGCACTTCTTCAGCCTCTTGTAGTCCTGGCAAACCCTCTGGTGCCAACATAGAGTTCTTTGAAGGCCTGGGATGTGACCTTTGGACCATTTTCTGTTATGAGCTACAACTGGGTTATAACACAGGTGTGCTGGTTTTGCACATTTAACATTTAGTGAGAACAGAAGAAGCCACCCATGAAAATGATTTTTCATGGAAAAACTGCTAAGAGCTTCCTCTATGTCTGTCAAAAAACTGATTAGTTTTGAGAACTGACAACTGGTTAAACCACTGAGAAAGATGAGCACACCTCTGTGAAGACACATGATAAAAATGAACAAGCCCAAGAAAAAACTCTCTTACTTTCCAGCCTTTGGAGAGAGAAGTTCTTCAGCCCTCAAAAAGTTTCCCACCATAAACAGCTCCAGCCACAACCCAGCAGAGATCGCATGACTCTCTGCAAACCTCAGGCAAAATATTAACTCTTCTAGTGGACAAATAAAACTTGCAGACCTTTAATCCTTTCTCAAGTAAGAAAAAAGACAAAGTGAAGACATGTTAAAAAAAAAATCAAAATCAATAAAGAGAAAGTCAAGTCCCAAATAAGAAAAAATTTTTGAAACCTTAGTCTTAAACTAAATTTCTCTTGTAAGCTATAGTAATAAACTAACTATAAACTATCTAAGTTAGTAATAACACTATCCCTATAAATCATAGAAAAGACATGGAAAGCATTCACATTATAAGCAAAAACGTCCATGCTAAACTAGCAGATGTTAAAGTAACTATAATCCCATAAAAAGTTTGAACAAGAAAAGGAGAAAAAAATAACAACCTTTCATCCCCCAAAAAAGGAAAATACTTCTGTTCCCAAAAATAAAAATAATCTCAAAAATAAGGAAACCTGTACTTTTAAGCAACTCCTCATAGAAATAATACCCTGTAAATTAACAAAGCCCATAAACGTAACTACAAAAAAGCTGCAAAAGATAAGAGAAACTTCATAACATAACCAAAAAACCTCCTCTCCCTAAGTAAAATCTATTCTAGAAGTAATAAACTGACTAAATTGTTTCTATACATTGTCAATTAAAAAAAAATGTGAAGGAGAGAAAAGTTCTAAAATTTTATTCTAATTCTCATTATTCTTTTAGTTCTATTATTGAAGTTTTTTTTATACCCTCTAAAGTTTAAGCCTACTTTGTCTTCCTCCTAATCCTATCTCGCAACAAAAAATAAGGAAATAATTCTAATAAGTGCACTAACAATTTAGCCAACGCTAAACCCACCACATAAATTAGTACATTAACCACATGTTAGCAAATTAGCAAACCAAAACCAATACAATAGGTCTCCAGAGAGGAGCACACACTGGGTTTAAATAGACCCTTACTTCTTTTTTTTTTTTTTTTTTCTTTTACTGTTAGGTGCTAAGGGAGGCTCTGTGCAGCCATTTGCACCTGAGAATACAAAATGCCAGGTAGTACTTTCCTTGTGTTACATTAAGTAAATTTACGTTGGGTAATTTTACCTTGTGAATGAATTAGCTGAATTCTTTTTTTATTGACATCATAACTCTCTGATGAGTATATCCCAATGCAGACAGACAGTGCTTGCTGCATAAGAAATTAATGAATAAGAAAACATCCCGTTTCTCTGGAGATTAGAAAGTGCAGTGCTCTTCATGTCACTGGTTATTTTGACAAGTTTATTTAGACTTCACTGAGTGTTAGTGCTTCCTTTCTGATAGCCCTCCTTTGGCTACTGGGCCTGCTGGAGCCTGAGAAGGAAGTGCATCCCACAGATACCCTCCTCCTCTGAGCTGCAGAGAGGGATCACAGGTGTGTGGTCAGGAAGGACCTGGCCTACTGGGATACATATCCAGAGGAGCTGAGCCATTCTGGTAAAGTTTGTTCTTAAAGCCTGTGGCCAGACCACCCCAGAGCCTTCCATGGTAACCTCCTTCAGTGCTTATCTATCAGGGTAGTGAGAAAGTTTCTCCTAATATCTAACCTCAATCTCCCTTACTGCAAACTAAGCTGATTACATCTTGTCCTGCAGGGCAGGGGCATACAGAAAAACTAATCACCATCTCTTATAGTAATCTTTCATAAGTTTTCCTTCCCTTTTTGCCATCATAACTAACCACACCATTTCTTCAACCAGCTTCTAATATAATGTGAAGGTTTTTGTGGGTTTTTTTTTTGTTTTAGTTTGTTGTTTTTTGTTTGAATTTTTTTTTGTTTGATTTTGATGAGTTTTTTCGTTTGTTTGGTTTTGATTTGGTTAGGCATATTTTTGCTGTGTGTGGTATTTTTATTTTTTTTCATTTTCTGGTGTAGTTTGAGGTTCCCTTTGGACACTTTTAGATTTAAAAAAAAAGAATTTCTCTTAAAATGCGATGCCCACAATTGCACACTTTGATGTGCTCGGCCACTCTCTGGGAGCATTCAGCCTGACCTGTGTACCTGTGTGCATGGAATGTTCACTGCAGCCAGAACTCTGCTGGAAGCTGGAACCTAGAGTAAATAAATGCTGGTTTTGTCTAGTCAGGAAAACAGTAGTCAGATTTTAATTGCAAATGTAAATCTAAATGTAATCAATTATGGCTTGAGCTGTCTTCTCTCCTGGTTTTGGCAAAACAAGATTGTCATGTGTATGTAAAGATCAAAATCAGCAGGGCCATAAATTCTAATGTTTGTGCAAATATATATTTTTAACACCAGGAGGAAATTTTATCTTTGGTGTCTTGACTGAACATCAAGACAGTTGATTGTATGAGAAAGTTCAGGTTCCCCATATTTACTCCAAGGACTCTTGGAGGAGCCAAGGGCTACTTTTGCAGAGGACTGGCGTGTTAACATCTCCTTATTCCAGTTCATCGTCTCTGTACTAAGAGTTTTGGGTTTTTAAGTTACTTCCCCCATATGCTAAATGAAAGAGGGTTAGGGAATGATTCCTGGCCCTTTGGCCAAGTGGTTCACTCTGCCTCTCGTCCACACAGTTTAGGACCAGCTCTCTTTAAAGCTGACTCTCTGTTCCACACTTTGTAAGATTTAGCCCTTGGTTCTCTGTGGGCTTTACAGGATGCTACAGTGACTCTCAAATGTAATTCTGGGAATGGGGATGTTTTTCCTTCAGTCTAACCTGCCTGAAGTTATGTGAGAATTGCATTGGAAGTCATTCATCTGTGCTTTTGGAATATGAAATAGCAGGGGTATATTGTATGCCTGAAGGGCTGACAGACATGCAGAATAGTTTGGAGATACAAAACCTGCTGCACTTGCTTCGGGGGAAACAACAGGATAGACAGAGCCATCCTTGGTGTGCTGTCATCCATAAGCCTTTCAGGGAGCAACCCTTGGGGTGCCAACTGCCCCTGGACCCATGTCTGGCTTTGTCTTGGAAAATGCCCTTTGGAACAAGTCAAAACACAGCCATGGAGCGAGCTGAGAATTAAACAGTGCATATGATTGGGGGACCAGTGTGAATTCATTTGGCCCTCTTGGTTACCCTTGGAGCCATAGCCTGATACTTTGATCCAAATCACAACTAAATTTCAGCACTGACTGCTGTAGAGATTTACATTTCTGGCAGGAATGGTGACAGTAGCATTTTCCATATGCTGGACTCTTGTGAGTCACTGAGAGGACCAGAAGAGTCCAGTATTTGACAGAGTGGCAGATATGTGAGATCTTGCCTCTGTTGCATGCAGAGGTGCCAAAAATTTGGAATACTGCAGGTCCATCAGGCTCCCACCTGTTATGCTGAGGCACTGGGTAGATACTGCTTTTCCTGAAACTACTCCCTTAGAAATTGCCATGTGGTGAAAATGCTGTGATACAGTATTGGATATGGAATTTACTGTTTAGAACCATGGGTAAAAATGTGTAGGTTCAGTTGGAAAGAGCCTGGGTAGGCTGGCCCAAGCTGTGGTGAATATTTCTATCAGCCCAAAACTTGAATATTTTGCATCTTGCTATTTTACAGCAACTGAAAATCAGTGTGTTACACAAGTTATGGTCTGAGTCTGGTTACTGATTTACAGAGGAAATTTTGCTCATAGCTAAAGTCCATATTGACACATTCCAGGGAAGCCCTGCTTACTGAGCAGACTACAAAAATGTGCGTGCACAGATACACATATACATAAGTTTAACATTGTACGTGCAGGCATACATATAAATGTGTGAGAGTAAATATAAAATGTGCTTGGTCTAGAATAAAGAGTTTTAGAGCAATTTATGATTAATAATTAATATTAAAATAACACTGCATTGGTATATCAAAATGCATAAATATTTGTCTATGTTTGTTTTACCTTGGCTGGTATTTCTTTCTCAGATCAGCAAGCTGCCTTGATATATCTACGAAAGAATCCAGGGTGTATAAAGACATTCTCTCTCCTCAGATACATGTTTCATCAGAGATTTATCATTATTTTAATTTTTGCTTCTGAAGAAATTATTTCTTTAATTAAAGCTCCCTAATATTTTCCATTTTCTTATTTCCCCCCCTTTTTAACCTTTTCTATTTTCTTTCAAATGTTTGTTCTCACTCCTAACATCTTGTCAACACAAGCTGTTAAAATTCAAAATGCCTCTTGTAATTTGGAAGCTAGGTTTACATTCAGCTTTCTGATTTCTTCAACACTAACTGAAGTATAATGAAATTCAGTGTTTTATCTTGCTTCCAACTCAATACTGCTTTCATCTTTTCATTTTGGGAATTCACATAACTTGATGATTTACAATGGCTACAAATAATATGAATACTGTCAGATATTGGCAAGAAACAGATGAACTGAGGGGCTGTGCTTTGGGGGCAAGGAAGGAAGTCATGTAGCTGTATTTATTATATATATTTGTCTAAATCCTTCTTCTTTAGGCAGTGTCATTGGGAAGCAGGATGGATGGGGAAGATGAGGTGGCTGACTGACATAACTCTTTCTTTGCCTTACACTCAGATGGTCAAACCTGTACCCCAGGCTGGACTAAACAATCATCCAGTCTAAGGACTGTTCATGGTTGCTTCATCATTCCTTTTGTTTTGTCAATTTCTGCTACCTATTATAATGACTTTGGCTTTTCTTCAGGACAATGGGAGAATATGAAAGCTTGGTAGATATATATATGTTAGGAAAAGTTCCTTCACTGAAAGGGGGTTCAGGGAAGTGGTGGAGTCACCATTCCAGGAGGTATTTAAAAGACACATAAATGTGGCACTCAGGGTCATGGTTTAGTGCTGGACTAGCTAGTGCTGAGTTAGCAGTTGGACTTAAAGGTCTTAAAGGTATTTTCTAATGTAACCATTTTTTGGTTCATTTCAAAGGCTTTTGAGCGCTTCACATAGGTTAAAAACAATAATAAACCACTTCCTTTCCTGCAGTAAATTTCTCCACATAGTGAGGAAAATTGCAAGAAAGTGAGAAGAAAAAGAAAATGACAGGAATATTGTCTCTGACTACAGAGCTTCCCAAATTGAAAAGATGAGCACAAATAATTACATACATGTGCTTGATTGAGCAGAATTTTTTTAAGCACAAGCAGTTGATGTCCCTAGATACAGAAAACATTTGGACAGTATCTTTTCTCCTTATGAATATATGTGTGAAGTTCACAGACAAAATTGTTATGTTTTGGAGATATTTTTGAGGAAAAGCACTTGCTGATGCATTTTCGTTCGACTTCTCCTTCTCTGTGCCTGCAAACAATAAGTAGTGAATAGATGTAAAATCTCTTCTGTCTGGAAGGGGTGAAATTGGATTGTGATGTCAAAGTCATGGAATCTCTTCAGGTCAAGTCTTGTTTTAAAGAGCAGGGATTATTTGGGGTTTACCACAGTTTTAACCAATCACTACCTCTGTGCTTAAAATAACCTAATCTTCGTCTGTTGATAAAAGGAAGAAATAGTTAATTATTCATGTATTCTTTCATCTGCAGGTTTTTTCCATTACAAGCAATCATTTTTCCAATAATTATTTTTATACAAATATAACAATATACTCTGAAAAATATTTGCAGATGTTTAGAGTTCTTTTATTCTTTCAATACTGATTTGACTTATATGACTTGTTTATTGTACTGATCAGTAAATTCAGTAGCGAGGAGTCCTTGCATACCGTTCCTTATTTCAGACCATAAGTTTTGTTTATTAGTAGTATTTGGATAAAAATGAGAAAGGCATATTCGAAAGTATAAATCCAATAAGAAAGTACTACAACTCCTGAGTGATAGGCTGTGTTGCATTTTACCTGTTGAAGCCACTGTTGCCCTGTGAAAGTCAACATAGTGGAGTAATCAATACCAGCTGAGGATTTAGACAGATATTCCTCAGAAATGGCTGTTTTCTTCCATCATCATAAGTTTACAGAGAGGGAAAAGCTTCTAATTCATAGTCTAGAACCAAGAGACAAATGTTACTGCTCTGACAGAAGAGAGATAGGGTTCTTGTGTGCCATCATAAAAATATTGTAGTCATCACGGTGTTTTGTTGTCCTTCCTATTTTCTATTCTTCTGCTATCTTCTTGAATATATTTCAGAGACTATAGTGAAGCCAGCTTCTAACAATATTTGTGTAGTTCAGAGCCAGATAAAAATTTTGTTGGCCTAAAGCTTTTTCTCCTTAGCTTTCATCCCTTTTCTCAAGGGGTAGAGGTGGTGATGTAAGCTCTAAACCCTTAAATCATCGTGTTCTCTTCAAGCATTGCAAAAAGGGTCAGGGAAGGTCAAGCTGTAAGAGCCCAAAGAAGGACTAAGAGCAGAGGAGAGTGGCATGAAGCAACAGCCCTGAGAAGCTGTCTTTCCAGGAGGCACAGGCAGGTGAAAATGTATCATCAGATTTAAGACATCTTTTCAAAGTGGTTTTAGATGTGGTAGATAAATAGCAAAGTTAAGCACAGGTAATGCCAGTGCATACTCCCGTAAACTTCTGTGAAGAAGAAATTTAGCTTAATAAACATTCATACTGTTCTCCCTGAACCTCTGAAAATATCCCCCTACCAATCAGCTGAACAAAAAACACAAGTTGAAGGAGAAAAGATTAACTCAAAATGGGTTCAGTGTTATCCTTGATTGTATTTGGTGGTAGTCATGTGTCATACTGTAACCACAATATCCATATATTGACTGACAACAGGATTTTTTCTTTCCCCTCTTCTCTCTTTGCCTCAGGTTTTCAGGACAACCCATGGTTTTGTGACTGTCGCATTTCAAAGCTAATTGAATTTTCCAAAATTGTGGACACCTCTGTTGTACTTCTTGATCCTTTGGTTTCATGTAGCGGACCCGAGAGCCTGGCAGGAATCTTGTTCCAGAGAGCTGAGTTAGAGCAGTGTCTTAAACCATCTGTGATGACCTCAGCAACAAAAATCACCTCCCCGCTGGGCAGCAATGTCCTGCTACGCTGTGATGCCACGGGGTACCCAACACCACAGCTCACCTGGAATAGGTCAGACAATATTCCAGTGAACTATACAGGTATGACTGCTCTTTTATCAGAAATGGGAGAACCAAAAATTGTTGGGTTGCTTGTGCTTTGAGATCATTGTAATGAGTAACAATGGACCACGTATTGTGTCAAGCTGGCAATCGTATTTGTGCAACAGCTGTTATGAAATTCTCTGTCTAGTTCTCAATCTTAACAGGTCCAGCAGGCTGTTTTGATTCTGGATGTGGTCTGTTACAAGAATGAAGTGTGTGGAAGAGAGAAATGGATGAAGTGGGGGAAGGATAAAGGAAAATGGAGTTTGGGTTAGTTGGACCCTAACTCAGAAGCTAGAAAGTAGAAAGGAGAATTTTTTGCTGGAACCTCTGTTTGAAAATATTCATGTTAAAAAACCAGTGAGGCCATAACTAAATGACTTAAAACTCAGCACTGTAAACACAAAATTTTCCAAATTCATGTTTTTTGTTTACAGATTATGCAAGGCTATAATTGTCTTACATCATTCTAGCTGCTAGGACAGATACTTATGTAGTAATTTAAATGTAAAAAATGCTACTTGCTAATGCCAAGTAGTTAGCAGTTATCATAGGTCTGATGAAGGTAAGAGAACTGAAATATCTTAGGGCAAAAGTAATTTCCGATGGCATTTTAAATGGGTAACATGGTGTCACAGGAAGTCAGTGGGTCTTGTATTTAAGAGTCAATAGCAGCTTTAATACATTTTATTTCACTTTATGTAGTTTTGTTTTTCTTAGTGAAACTGCGAACTGTATTCTAATTACTCCAGACATTTATTTCCATTTTGACCTGAACTGAGCTTTTATTTAATAATAGAGTATGACTGGGAATTCCATAGTTTGTTTTGGAAATCTGGTTTGTATTTTTTTTTTTGTTTTGTTTTTGCTTTTTTTGCTGTTGTTGTTTTGATTTGGGTTTTTTTTGGTTTTGGTTCTGGTTTTGGTTTTTTTTTTGTTGTTGTTGTTTTTGGTTGTTGTTGTTGTGGTTTTTTGACTGCTTGTGTTTAATTTTTAAAATTTTCATACATGTGATTCCTTCTGGGAGAAGGGGAAGAAGTAGTCTAACAGTGTTTACTTCCTCTTTACTTCCCATTCATAATGTTTTACTCTTTGCATTTTCCCATAGTAATTCAAGAAACTCCTGGAGAGGGTGTCAGATGGTCCATAATAAGCTTGACGGGAATTTCATACAAGGACGCAGGAGAATACAGATGTAAAGCCAAGAATTTGGCAGGAATGTCAGAAGCTGCTGTGACTGTCACAGTGGTTGGTGTAGTTACTACAACTGTGTCACCACAGAAGTATGGGAGGAAGCCAGAGGCTGAGGGGCAGAATACAACTCAGGAGGAACCCATGCTGGAGCCAGAGAGGACAACCACACCTCTTCCCACCACACCGACCACCACAGCTCTGGTTAGCACTGAAAGATCAACCAGCATGACATTTACTGACAAAAAGCAATCCAGGCTCATGTTAGATGGAAAGAAAGGTTCAAAGGCAGTGACAAATGGAGACAAAAAGCAGATTGGAGATTTGAGCAAGAAAGGTGAGGATACTTCATTGAATACAGCAGGTACGGCTGAGCAAAATGTTACTGTGAAGAACCTAAGAGTGATCAGTGAAACTGATGAAAGAGTGACTTTAACTTGGAAAACTGTCAATGCCACAGGCAATTCTGCTGTGACTGTGTTATACTCCAAGTATGGGGAGAAAGATATGTTGCCTCTCAGCACTGATTCTAACAAAAACAAAGTCACAATCGATGGTTTGCAACCTAGTACTCAATATATGGCATGTGTCTCACCCAAAGGCGTGCCACCTACAAAAGAGCAGTGTGTTGTTTTCTCTACTGATGGCTTAAATGATGAAAGCAGCTCTGAGTTTTCTGTTCTGATAGTGGCCAGCAGTGCAGCATGCGTGGTTGTTTTACCTTTGATATTTTTCTTACTCTACAAAGTTTTGAAACTTCATTTGAAACCAAAATCTGCAAAGGAAGCTGAACTTGCAAAAGAGACTTATGTGCAATTTGAAACTCTGTCGCTGAAGCCTCGAACACTGAGTGCAGGAGACCAGCTCTGGGCACGAAGGTACACAGATGAGTCAGAAAGACTTCTGCTTTGTTCTAGGTCAAGCATGGATTCTCAAATGACCTTCAAAAGTGAGGGCTCCAGGTCTGAGTATCTGTGCTGAACGTGGGTGAGGGTAGAGATGAAAAAATAATTCAAAATGATGATGCTGCATCTGGAAGCAGGTTGATGCTGGATGGTGGTCAGAATATGTTGTCTGGTGTAATAGTCTTACTGGATGGTGGTGGGTAGGAGGGAGAATAGAAGAAAAGTGTTGCCTGTTTATTTTCTTTTTGTGATTTTCGTTTGTGATTTTGGATGTGAAGGAATGATGTTCTTCCAAAGAAAAATACAGCATGAAATGGGTCCATTGTTAAAGATATTCCATTGTTTTATTAAAACATTGTGCTTTCTCTTCTCTCATTTTACCACATGACATGCTAGTGGCATGTATCAAACATGAATCACAATCTTCTTGAAAGCCATGTACTTCAACATAATAGGAAAACAGTTTTAACTACTTCTATTGTGATCAAAACTTTATTTGAATATACAAGTTTTAGTCTGACATCAGCTTGTGCTTTGAGGTGTCATACAGCTATTTGTGCAGTATCTTGGGTTGAGCTATTCTCAGGCCAGTCAAGATGGAATTCACAGTTCTTGAGAGGTACAGTACACATTGTATTGTCATTTTGCAGATGTTATTGCAAAGCTTCTTTAGTGTCCTGAAGCTCAAGTAAGATGAGAGACGCTAGATAATTATGTTAACTTACATCAGATGATCTTACTGCAAAATCTCAGCCTTAGAATTTACTTGGATGTGTATGTCTATATACCTCAACTTCAGAAATCTCTGTACAGAAAACTCTGTGGTACTGTGTAATATAACACACACTCTTATATGTCAATATATTACACAGATATTGCATATGTTATGTAGTAAACTGGACTAATATAATAACTTTTGATAAACAGTAAGAGGAGTTTTTTCCCCTCAGGGCATATTTGGGGTGAAGTCTAATGAGCATAGTGAAAGTTAATTGTGAGTGTGCTTCCCAATGTTTAAAAGTCAGGAATTAATAGTAACGATGAATTCAGAATTGCCTGTTAATGATAATAAAGAATAGTCTATTCTGAGGCTGCTTTTTTAAATGCCTGAAGTAAATAAGAGAACTTTTGTTGTTCTAGGTTCAGATACTATGTTTAGAAGTAGGTATGAATTCTGAACCACTGATTTTTCTGAAAATTACAACTGTGTTGTTTTCTTGGATGTTTCTATGCCTAGAGGAACTGCTTGTTTTGCTAGGAAATTGGGAATTGACATTTTCCAGAGGGAGAAATATTACTCAAGGCTACAAACCAAAGCTTAGTTTGTTTAGCTTCAAAACAGTAGCATTTCTCATTGTCACTAATGTGGGATCAAATTTTGCCTGCTGGAATGCTGACTAGCTTATCTTGTAAGGCATAGCTTGGTGAGGGGCATCAAAAAGCCTCCGACACAAAATCATGGCAGAAAATGAACACACTGAAAAATCTCTGTAGCACCTACACCGTGGTGTCTGGTGACCAGAATTAGTAGAATGAGTATTTGGGACTATGGGAGCTGTAATAAAGAAGCAGGTGAGACATTCAAAAGTGCAAAATGAGCTTGCCTGCTTAGAATTAGCCTTGGTGTTCCTTTCAGTGTTACAAGTATGTGTGGTAAAAAATCAGTCTTTTTTTTTTTTTTTTCATAAATAATTTTAATTGCAATGAAAATTATTTTAGCTTTCTAAGCTATTTCATTTTGGCATGGGTTTTTTTTTGTTTGTTTTTTTTTTTTTTAAATTTAGGATTTTTTTAGGGAAAAGAGATTCTCTGTGTGTCAAAACTAAGGTTCATCTGATACGTTAATGACAAACCAAGTTTTAAGGGGACCTGAAGTGTTACAATATTTGCCTTCTATTTTCCTGATAGACAGCATAGTCAGTAGCTGTTGAAGGTGTTTCCAATTAAAAACACAATGTTTTTTGTTAATGAGAACAATTGTTTTAACTTTTCTTTTTTTTTTTCCTGGAGAGTATTGGATCTCAGGTTTCAAAGCTCTAAATCTAATTCTGGAGTTCAAAAGTGATATCACCTGACTTGTGGGTGATATGTCAATATATTGAACTGAGGTGGTGCACAGTTCATTGGAGAGAGCTCACTTGTGAATGTTAAACATTTTGGTATGACTAATCTTTGTGGAATTAGCATATCCTAAAATTGGAAATTAATCTCTGGCCACAAGGGCTATCAGTATATCAAAGATGAAATTTACTATCAAGAGCATGTTCTGTCAAGAAAATATGTTATACATTATTTTTTCACAGTTCTCGAGACATAAGAGTTACATAATCCAGACATGCTTCTGTTAGTCATGAGAAAACACCAAATGTGCTGGAAAATTTTGGCAGGAATTGGACATAAAGGGCAAATCACACAATAAAGATGTTTGCACTGTATCACCCAGGATGGGTTTAATTAAAAAGCTGAAGAAATACTTTGCCACCAGATGTAATTTTTTATATTGTCAGTTGTTAACAATTGGATCATTGTCAGATAGATTTTGTCACCCATAATTATTTGTATAATTTCTTTTGAAATGCAGTACTGGATCAAGGATTGGTATGAACAGTGATGACTATAATCTGTATACAAGGATTTGGAGAGGATTTAATCTGTGTTTATGTATCGCCTTTCATATATTTTGCACTTTGTTTTCTGAATTCATCCTACTTTTCACCAAAAGGATTAGACCTCTTTTTATACATTACCTACAATGAGTGTGTCAAAACTGCATGACTAATGAAATAACTAAGTAATGTGAGCTGAATTCTAAGTAAACCTCATTTTTACTTAGAGTTTTAGTAGGCGTTAGTACTTACAATGTTAAACCATAATCTTGGCTTCAACGTGCACTTACTAAGCGAAATGTAAGGCATCTCTGCATCTATTTTAGTCCTTGCCATTGCTCACAATGGGCTTCATATTCCTTGCACCATCATCAGATTCTCATACTTTTCTCAGGAAGCGAATTAAGAGAGAAAACTCTTTAATGTGTAACATGAAAGTGTCTGCAATAGCAAAACCATTCACACTTGGACTGTGTCTAGGAGGCTAAATGAAAGACATTTTAAACTCAATACCTTTTCAAAGAAGTAAAATAGAAGTTGTTTTCATGTGAAAATAAAAAATTGTTTTTATACAAGACAGTATTTGCCTTTAGTCTTTGTTTATATCTTTCGACAGTATGTGATGAGTCTGAAGGAAGTCTGAAAAGAAATGAGAGACAATACAAAAGTAAGGCTGAGAAAAAACTGAAGGATGACATCCTAGGCAATTCTGTCACATTGAGTGCCACAATGTCTTTTGCTTTCAATTCTGCCATGTATGTGGCAAGGGTGCTGTGGCATCTGCAGACAGGTAGCTGTAAAATGATGGATGGAGATACTACTAGATTATTACAAGGTGGGGGCAGCTCTAAACTGGAATGTGGAACAATGGCACCAGGGGAATTTGAAGAATGCACTTGAAGCTGGTCTTGAAGCCTGTCTGTGCCCCAGTGGAAGTTGTGAAAAGTTTTTGGACACCACTCTCTTTAGACTGAAAACAGATGAATGAGCAAGTAGCTTATGAGTTTTTTGCAAGAAAGAGGGGCATGCATCAGCAACAGTTCTGGAGAAGCTCTGAAACCAAGATTTAATATACTACAATCATCCATCTTGGTCTATGATTTTCTTTTAAAAACAACCAGTTAGATTTGTGGCTGAGAGTTAAACACAAACTTGAATCTTCTTCATGATCACAGATGAAATTTCAAAATGAACCTTTTTTGAATTATCTAACTGTGTGTAGATTGGAAACCTGCAGACCTGGATGCCTTCTCTCACAGAATTCATTGAATGGTTGTAGGTGTTATAGAAAGCCACAGAAGCTCCTGATCAGCATTGTCACATTCCTTTGTTGAAAATGAGAAGTTCTCCATAAAATAGATGCTTTCTTTTTTATTTACAAATCACAGATTTTTTTTGCTCTTAATTTCAAGAGGTCAGAATTCCCTTCAGAATGGAGGTATAAATAATGTGTCATTTTGCTATATCTGAAAGACTCCCTTGCTAAACACAGGAAAATCAAATAGAAATATTGGTCTGAAACTGTGTATGAAGGAGATTTTTTTTTTACAAAGCTGTATTATTCATAAGTGTTCAAGATGGGAATAATTCCAATCAAAAAGGCAGGAAGCGGCTATGAACAAAAAGATATAACATTTCCCAATATAGGAGTAACTGCACTTTTCTCCATTTTCTATTTTTTATTAAATGACATCCTAACCTAGTGTTTAAAAGAGAATATAGAATTGCTGCAGAAAGATCAATAGCACCTGCCAGGTATATATTTTAAGTATATTTGTTCTAACTTCATGTCTGGTATTTCTGAAAGACCCTTGATTAACTTAGGTGTATTATAAAAGGAGCTGACTGTGCAAACAACTACAATTAACCTCTCATAATAATGGAATACCAGTTTACTGACAGTGTATGAATGTCTGCATTTTACATAAGAGACTTTGACAAGAAAATGCTTTATTCTGAAACATGATGAGCCATCAAATATTTGACTGAAATATCCTCTTTTTTTAAGGAGGAGTCAAAGGAATTTCGTTGTGGTGTGGCTTCTTCTTTTTGGGGATTTTTTTTTCGTTATGAGCTTTTGTGGAACTAAGGTGAGTGAGAGGGGACTTGGTGAAATACTGATGCCCAGAGAAAGCTAAAATGGAATGTATTTTCTTACTCACTTTTAATGCAGGAGAAAGGAGCTTTATATGTGTGTGTATTGAGGGCAGGAACAGAATATTCCAAGGTTGTTGCCTCAGATTAAGTTGAAACAATTTCTTCTAAGGCCTCTGGTACGGGCTGCTGGCACTGGAGAAGGCTACTGGAGTAGATGGAAGGTAAGAACAATCCAAACTGACAATTATTAGAAGATTTGGTGGAACTCTAGTTTAAATCCAATGGGATTCTTATTAGGTCAAGTAAATGAGTACGTTGTTGATTTATTTTTTTTTAGTATTTTCATTCTTTTAGACACATAGTTGAAGGAAACCTCTAGCATCCTCAAATTTCTCTAAAACTTTGAGAAGTAAATTAATGAACAAATCACTAGATCAGATTCTTGCTTGACTCTCATTTATACTTTCTAGTTTAGTGTTGTTTTGAAAAAGAGGAACAAAACAATGTGTATGGTCTGCTTTGTATTATTTTCCAGTCTCTAGGAAAGTCACACCTTTGTTGAAGGAAAAGGAAATTAAAACCAATACTCATAAGTATTATTTTTTGTAAGAACCTGATTTAATTAATGATGATGAAATCTAATGTCACGGGCTGATTGGATGGCCTACTGAGTCATGTGTCTTGAATTTTTTCTTGCTAATATTGGGCCAAATGTTTGAGACTCCAAAAATAACTCGTACCAATTATATTTTTTGTTTTATAGCTCAGTCTCCTGTGTTTAAGATCATGTGAAAGTTAAATCATAGAGAGAGAAAGAAGACAATATAACTGTACAGTAAACAGGCAGCTACATAGCATGGCAAACTAAATTCAGAATAACATTATTATCTTTTAATGTTATTTTTCTCTTTGTATAGAGACTTCTTCAATTTTAAATTAATCCTGCAGAGTATTGGTTTCTTCAGATTGCACATAAATGACATTATCAGTGTTTATTTTTCCAGAGCATGCTTGAAGTCTTGAGTGACCTGTTCTGGTTTCTCACTGATTCTCTAAAAAGCAATACTACTTGGTGTTTTCCTGTTCTCTGGCATAGAAGCGACATGGTGGAGTGATTTCCTCCCTGCTGAAGCATGAATGTGGAAACAAGAGTCATAACACTCCTGTTTGTTCTGAGCATCATATTTCACAGCTGAGGATTAGAGAAAGTAATATTATTCTGAATTTAACTTGCCGTTCTCTATAGCTGGCTGCTTACTGCACTCTTATCTTGTCCTCTTTCTCCCTCTGTGATTTAACTTCCACATGGACCTAGACACAACACCTTGCAATTATACTGTTTGGTGTTGTGTCTGGATCAGTATCTCCAAAACACTCAGCTCCTGGAGTTCTGTGTCAATCATTCTGAGTTCAGCCTAAAATATGAGCATTTTTCAGTAGAAGATTGTGCTAAATTACTTCTCAGCATTAGGAAAGGAACTCTCTAGAATGGCAAAGGCATATTTTCATACACAAAAGTGCTGTTTATTTGTTCCTTGCTTGAGCATTTTTTACTCTTTGACAGAGGAGCAGACATTCCCTTTGGATAGAGTAATCAGCAGCAAAAAACAAGGAAAGAAACATTATTTCATAGGCCAGAAAAATAATGGTCTTTGTTCTGGTCAGGAAAAATGGTTGAATAGATATTATATCCAGTAGCTATATGAACTATTTCTTTCAAACTGTAATAGGAATTCATGAGGAGAGGTAAGTAATAAAGTCCCTTGTTTATTGATAGAAAAGTGACATTTTCTTGTGCCTTTGATAATGGCTCAACACTAGAGAATGCCTGAATGTGGACTGGGAGAGACAAGAGTTTGGCTGTTCACAAGGTGATTAAGTTTTTAGTTTCTCACTACTGAAGATTCAGAGATTTAGAAATGAAATCTGAATCAAATGATACGACAGAAAAAAAGGATGATTCTTAAAGCTCATTGACCTTCATAAAGAAACTCGAAGAATCGTCATGAAAATTCTTTTAAGGGGTGATCAGCCAGAAGTTGTGCCAAAAAAAGGAATAATGTTAAACAATTGCTCTTTCCAAATAAAAAAAACTGGAAAACCCCGGAACTGGTGGATGAACATTTAGAAAGGTGCTCAGTATAAGCAGAACACATAAATGATAGTTTTGTGGCTGGAACAAGAAACAAGAATTTTTATTGTAACTATCTATGTGCAAGTCTGCCTTGAAGTTGAATATTAAATTAGCACCTGATCAAACACAGATTCTAAACTAACAAAAAGGCTGTGGTGTAGGGGTATGCATGAGAAGCAAGGGAGATTCCTACAGAAAGCACACAAGTAAGATTAAGTAAAGAATAAAAACACTCTGCTGAACAATATGCAGTTCCCTGAGTGGAAGGACTTCATCCTCCAATCGTTTGGTTTGTAAAGACATGGGCAAGAACTGAGAGGAGAAAGAATAATAACAATTCACCTGTTCCAATAATGGATTGGAAAGATCTTCAATAGAGTTTAGAGAAATCTGAGCTGGGGGAAAAAGACTCTATTGCTGTACATAATTTTTTCACTATATTTGATATCAATTCAGAAGCTGAGGTAAGTGCTTTGTAACAAGACTTGTGGATGAGGAAAACCTAAGAAGAAGGACAGAAAGAGAGTCTGCATAGGAAAGGAGCTGCAAGATTGGCACCTTTGCCATCAGTAAAATCTAACTGAAATGCAAAAATTAGATGGGAAAACTAGACCAGTGTTTGATAACAGCTGGCAGCTAGAAAGATAGTTGAAGTGAACTTGGACAGTGCTGCCTGAATGATTCTGTCTCACTGAGTAGAATACTGAAACTGAAGAGAGAAATAAGCTATATAGGTGATGTACTTTTATTGGATCTGTTACACTCAAAATATACCTTGCATTTCCTTCTGATCCTTCCCAGTTATATTTCTGGGCAGAACGAATTGACAAAACTATAGGAAGCCCATTACAGTACAAATAACATGTGATTCATCAAAAGGGCAGGGGCACAGGCCTGGAGGAAGTTGAAATCAAATGTCACCACCTAAAAATATAGCTGAAATGATGAGGTTTCTTCCTCTGATGAATGTTTGGAGTAAATTCCACAAAAGGCCATGTTCTTCGTGAACTGTATGATGCCAGCCTTGTGTGGGCTGGGGAGAAAACATAAGACTAGGTTCTGAAAAGATGCTCTAAATGATTTACTGACAACATCCTGGGAACTGACATTTGACGATGTTTCTGAGCCCACAGCCATTTCAGCAAATGCCAGTAGTGCAAGATGTATGGGGGTGGTGCTCCAGTTACAGTGAGATGAATACTGTCACACGTTGTTTCAGGCAGTGTTCAGACACCAAGAATAAGTAGGCATAAATAGCAGGAGTGTCTGGTGAGAGCTGGGATATGGGAGAGGTTCAGAATACGCTTCCGCCTCTTGGTAACTTCAGGAATGTGTCAGGTAGAGGGAAAACCTCTTGAAATATTGATTTAAAAAGTAATAGATAAAATGTCCCTTATTGATGTATTTTGAACCTATACCAAAAAAGTCTCTGAGGCTGACTGATTCCTTATTGAGGAGACCATAGGTGATTGAGATTTTGAGCAAGGTAAAGGAGCCCGTGGAGGTGCAACTGAATGGTCTCATTTTATCACTGTATGAACCTGGTGTGGATAAATAATCACTGATAACTGTAGAAAAACGAAAATTCTCCATGGTTTTTGAATTTGCCTTACTAACCATCAGCAACCTCTGTTTTGCCCAGCATGTTTTTGCAAGAGAAATTTTTTTGTTTATGTGCAGGTGTTTCATAGCAATTCCACCATCCTCAAAGTTCAGCAGTTTATGGGAAACCATGCTTCCAGCTGCCATTAAGTTGCCACTCACAAAATTTAACACATCCACTGTTTATGTAGTGATGCTGCAGAAAGGAAAAGTGACTGCCATTCACAACGTAGCACACCAAATCCTTCTTTAGTGTAGGCTGAATTATCTTTCTAGTTGTGGAAATGCTGCTTCTCAGTAACTCTGCAATGCAGCTGGTCACAAAAACCTGCTTTGCGTTCAGCACTCCAATCTCCAGAGTATTATTTCAAGCCCAAATGACATTGCCTGAGCACTGGACTGCCAAGAACTTTGCTGCATCAAAAAGACTTCCCTCCTCCCCAAGCTACTGAAGAGGCATTATGTTACTTCTATGAAAAGTCCACTTGGTTAGTGAGGAGAAATCCTGGCAATTTTGGAGGTAAGTTTTCATAGAAAATCTGTCTATTTTAAACACATGAAGCTAAGATATGGAAGTATTTTGTATCTTAGTCTCCACAACGTTTAATCTGATGAGTCCCGGTAAAACCAGAGTGATGTGAAAAATGAATGTTGTCATTTATTCTTTTGGGTGCAGCAGTAGCAAGAGTTCCCAATAGCAAAGTATCAGTACAGGCAAACCACTGAGCATTAAATGCTTGTAACACTTTCCTCCCTTGAAGGGTGCTGCTCTTGATCGTTCATTTTATTACAAAAACATTAGTAGCAGCTGCATGCTTAATCCACAGAACACTATGCCTTGAATAATCTTTAATAACTGATAATTTTTGAAGGTATTATTTCTTTATTGTTCTAAGTGAAGAAGTGCCTGTTTTTGGCAGTAGAGGAAAAGGAATATTGATGTCAATTTCTAGCTAGTGTTTGCTGGTGGAACCTCCTGTAGACTTTGGATTAGGAAAAGAAATGTCCGTGTTGTATTCTCACACAGTCGCACTTGTTGCTAGGGACAAGTGTAAAAGGGCATGAAAACCATGTCCCAATGCCTTAATCAGATTGTCCTCTTTTTGCTGTTATGCTTGCTAATATTTTCTAAAATGTTAGAAATATTTTTCAATTTTTCTCTTGTTTCCCAATGTCAGACCTAAGTTAAATTATACGTTTAAAAAAAAAAAATAATACTAAAGTAAGCCCTGGAGGGCATATGATAGTGATATTCTCATACCAAAGGACCTAATCACTTTTGGCTTCTGAGGGATAAAATAGAAATGTACTTCTTTAAGCTGTGTTGATGGTTAAGACAAAAATCTGTCATTTTCTTAGGGTAGGCCTGGTGCAATGTTTTTTATGACATCAATGGGATTTGATATCAGTGAACTCAGGATCAGTTCCTCCTTCACATCTGGCAGCAAGGAGCTGTCACTCTAGGTATTTCATCCTGTAATATGAAGGTAAGCCTGTGATCCAGCAACATTTGAGGAGAGTCCCTGCCCTTAGTCCATACATTTGCAGCTGTGAGTGGCTGGGAGCATTGAGAATGTGAGCAGGAATGAGTGTCTGACTTCTGTGCCAACATACAGAAGGTAGGCCCTTCTAGAAGTCTCTCTCTGGATCTATAGATTGCAATAGAATTTGAGCGTTTGCCCCAGATATTTTGGGTGGTTGGGTCTCTTCTGACACGTCCTGCCTCGCCTGCCAGCCCAGCTCTAAATAAGGCAGCCAAACGCAAACATGCAAATGGAGAAGTCTCTTCACCATTGGGAACGCAGGCTCCCAGAATAGATTTCCTGTGCCCCTCTCCACTTACTGGAGTCTTATTTCATTTTGGAAAACTGGGCACCTATGGCTAATTTCCAAAGCACTGCCCAAGAGGTATATCAAACCTCCATGCACATTGCTGAGGAGGATTTGAGTGGTGGCTCCTTTGAGAGTCTTGCCCTGTTATACAGAATGGCCCTGAAATACTGAAACAGAAATTTTATTATTATAAACTTAGCTTGCACTTTGAAAAAGATAAGTTTCTACAATACAGTGCAATGATTTTTGGTATAAAAGCACTACAAACATTAATATACCTCCTTTAAAAGAATGTATTTTTACTGTGTTTTTCCGTGTAGAAATAAACATATATTGCATTCTGAGAATAACAAGTGATATTTAAAAGTTTTCAGTACTTTGCAACACCACTGTTTTTCTGATACAACTCATGTACAAATCCAAATTAATTTTCTTTTATCTTGTATTTTATGGCTTAATTTGTTCTCTCTATGTGATTTTAGGAGGAATAATTTTGAGTACAACCTTACATGCAAGAGACTGAGTGTACTTTACCACAGCTGTTAAATTAAATGACCTTTCTTCATGTAAAAGAAACTATTCGACCATTTGCACAGTATGCCATGATCACTCAGGAAGCCAGTGTCCTATTGCTAAGTGATTTTCCCCCATCCCTAATGCTTAACACAGTTCTTAGTTAGGCCTTTGTTAGGTCATTTAAATTTCTTCAGAATTACTGTAGAAATAATACAATTTCTGACTCCTGCAGGAAGTGTCAAGGGATTCTTGTAGTGCAGTAGTGTTTTACAGGACTCCAGAGGAAAAATGACTACTGCAAGGAATGGTTTCTCCCCTTTCTGAAATCACCACTGTAAGTTGAGTCTGACCTGGAGCTTCCATATTCACACTCCAACCAGCAGTATGGAATATGTTCAAAGCTTTGAAGTGCAGAACCATTATCTAAAAGCTAAATATAATGTGGGTTACTGCTTGTGCTTAATGCCCCAGCCTTTTTGCCCACTGCTCTACTCTCCTTGTCCCTGTTTAGATGGAGAATTGACAGCTGTGGCCTCAAGCAGGGTGTGTTTGGTAGCTGCAGGATTTGGATGCCAAGTCCTGGGATATCATGCTCACAGAGGCATTTGGGTCTGTGATAGGCTCTGGCACTGCACTGCCTGCAGCTGTGAGGCTCCCTGAGGTGGTGTCAGGTCAAGCTGCCTCCTGCATGGCAGAGCCCTTGCTGATCACTCTGTGCCAACTGCTTCCCAATTTGGTGTAAGAAATCCACTCTGGCCGCTGTGGGTTGGGTCTGACCCTCATATGTTATTTTGCTTTTGTTCTCTATTGCACCTGTAAAATTGTCTCATGCAAGAAATGGCATTACATCACAAAGTTATACTTTCAAGGCCAAGTTTACTTTCAGCAGGCTTTGAGCAAATACTTCAGGAGATGCTCAATGCTCAAATATCTACTAATCAGGATAAAGTTGCTTCCAGAGATCTCTTACATATATTCTATGAATTGTAGGAAAAGTCAACATTCCCAGCACCTAGAATTGTATTTTACTATACCTGCTCTTGGTTGCCCACCAATTTGCTGGCGAATCCCTCTGACACCAGCTACATGGACATTTATAGGAAAATAACAAACTTCAACGAAGAGGATGCGGCTTGCAGCATGCTCAGGATGTCATTGCCTCCCTCAGGGTGTTTGAGTAGGCAGCAACTGGGAGCATCCTGCAGCTGGCTTGCAGGGGCTCATTACTGGGTGCTGGCAAGATCTCTGGTAGTTCCAGTCTTGGATTCACCTCAGGTGCTTTTGCTGTGGAAAGCTGCCTGTTTCAATGCCTGTTTCTACTGCTACTCCTATTTATTGTCTGTCTGGTTTGATTCTGTCTTTGAGACGTGCAAGACAGATGTAACTTTATGCAGATGTGGGTTTGTGTAGATGTGCCAAACTGGTGTTGTAGATGCACCAGGTGAAATGGAGTTAATTGGACAAAGTGAAATGGATTAGTAAGTGCAGTGATTCTGTTCCACATAGCCAGCAAGGCAACTATGAAAAAAAACAAACATAAAATGTTCCTTTTCGTTTATTCTCTATTGTCATAAGAAGAATAAACCATCTGAAAAGGAAAAATCTCCACCATCTGAGGTGGAAAAGTTGACTGAAAAAGTAAATTTAATTTTTCACTTCCCAAGGCCAGAACTTATTGGATAATGAAAGTAAAAATATCGATATCTGGGATAGATGGTCTTCAAGTAAGAGCCCATGGACTGACAGATAAATTCCTAATCTCTTACTTGTACCAGTGTAAATGATGAGTGCTCAGAAACTCTAAAACTTAGTGAAATTAGATTTCAGCCAGTGCCTTTGTTCTGAGAGATCTGTTAGAGCAGCTGCTGTAGTATGTGTATTAGAAATCCTTTTGCTGTGAGGGAAACCAAACTATCCTTGGGGTGGAAACAGCAAAACACACAGAGAGGATACAGTTTTTTACTCTGATAGTGACCTAATGCTATACCTGTTACTAAATCCTTTCTTAAATACTCTCACATAGCAAGCTGCATAGATCTTATTCATGGTAAAAAAAAAAAAAAATTACCTGCTTTATCTTCAGTTTTATTTCCACCTCAGAGAGCCAACTGACTGTTTCAACAAGCTATTTTAACTACATCATGTCTGTTAACATAGAGGCCTACAGCAGTCATCTAACACTGATAAATGTTATAAGTCAGTAATGTGCTATGTGGCTTCCCCAGAATGTTTCACTCTTGTTCTGGCTGTCGGGATAGGAGAGAGAGCATATTTAACTTTCTTTCTGGATCCTTCTGTGGATTCCAGTGTGGTCTAGTTGATGAAGTGAGTATTTACTGTATAGCAGCTGGTGAAAGGTGCTTGTTAAAATGTTAAATGTAAAACTGCTTTTAAAAAGCAGTTTTATAATTAACAGTATGCTTTAAACATAAATTATTTAAACTTTTTACTTTGCTTAAGATCAGTTTGTAGTTGGAAAAAAAATGTAACCATAGTAGAAAAATTATGGTACTCAAGCTTCCAAAAAAAAATCCAGTGGATGTTTGTCATAATCGCTGCTGTGCAACAGACAACTGGAAAGAGATTACTTACAATAACATGATTTTCAAAAAGCTTTCAAGATTTAAAGCCCCACTCTTTAATTAATTTTATTAGTAAATTAAATTAAAACATCCTGCCAGCCATATATAATCTCCAAACTGTTGAAGTGATGAGGGGCATGCTTGAGGACAAAGCCAGAATGGCCATCATACCTCAGGAGGAGATTTCAGACATTCCTGCTTTTAGAGATCACTGGAATATGCCAGTCTCTCATGTTGTGTCTCTCTCTGCTCTAACAGGTAATGTTGTATTCCATAATTTCCCTTTTGTCAGAATTATAAATAATGCAGGTTGAACCTGCTGAAATTAACAGTATTGATTCAGGCACTGTCGTGTCAGAGAAAACACAGTGATCAGTCAGCTAGTCCTCACTGACCCTGAGATCAGGCTTCACCAAATAGGTGTAAGGCAGGCTTAGGCAACTCTTGGGTGGTTTTTTCTGAAGACTATGAGAAATCCCCAGTCTAATCACAAAAGTTGCTTGTGTCAATCAGCTGCTTCTCTGATGGCAATACCTTTTCTGACAGAATGACACATATGGGAGCATCTTGTCCCAAGAGCTGGCAGATTTTCTGGGGCCATTGGAGAGGTTCTGGAATCTATTTTGTGAGATCTGAATGTTCTTCACTGCTCTGTGCTATCTGTACTAGAGATAGCTGCTGCACATTTCCTATGCTACCCCAGTGAATTCACATTTACTAATTAACCTCTGTTGATGGTAATTTGGATTATGTTGACTATAAAATATAACTTTAACCACATTAGAATACACCTAAGACCAGAATTAGCCTTTCAGAGGCTGACAGAAAAAGAAGTCCAACTGCTGACAAGCTAGTGTAATTGTCTAGTCAGCAAGAATAAAAGCCAATATATGATTTAAACAATGTGCTTATTAATACAATGTAGATATTAATACAATGAAAGCACTGGGAAGCTGAGGGAGGGCTGTTTTCTCCACATCTTAGAAACAGTCAGAATATACTGTCCTTGAACTAGAGCAGCTGTTTGCCAAGAAGCCCCCCTGCATTTGAATTGCTAGCTGATCTTTCCCAACTTTCATAAAATAAGCCTTCCAAAGCCTACCAAGATAGTGAGAACTCCAAGACATAGGGATAAAATGTTTGTTTGCTGTTAGTTTGGAGGTGTCTTGAGTCAGCAGGTCAAATTCAACTAAGTTCTTCGCATATGATGGACTGGGATGATTTTAACTTCATTGGGACTGATTCTGCAGTGAGCCCTACAAATTAGACTGTTAAGCTACTTTGGTCTAATCTATCACATGAGTGCCAGACTAATGTAGATGGCTGTACTTAATACCTGAAGGTGAGCACAATAGTTTGCTTTTTAGAAACTAATTTGAACAACTTCTGAAATACTAAATGACTTCAGGTGTAAAGGAATGTAAAGGTGTAAAGAAGTGTGCTGACCCACTTGGTGAAAAATATATTTTAAAAGTTTAGGTGTGGCACAGCTCGATGCATTTAATATTTTATTGAGCATTTTCTGGTTTGTTGTAGAGGGAGGTGGTTGGTTCTATCCACTTTCAAACGGATAGTTACCTTCTTTGGCCCATATAATATATATCATATCATATCATATCATATCATATCATATCATATCATATCATATCATATCATATCATACTGTGGGTTTGGTAGCTAGTTCTAGTGCAAGCTAAATTTGTGTTTAAGGGTAAAAAAAGATAATTCCACTATTAAGATGTTTTTCTTCCTATACTTCTAGGATGGTAATATTAGCAACTTTGTTAACTGGTTTCTACCTGTCTAAAGTGAAGGATTCTCTTCCTTCAGAAAAGGTTGTTGCGGTATTGGCATGTCAGAGAGTTCTGTATTTATATTTAATTTAAAGAAAAAAAAAAGAAATTCTCAGATGTGCCTTTGACTATGTATTTTGTAAAGGCAAATGTGGAATTGGAGCAGTAGAGGAAGATTGAGGGAGATATTCAGAAAAGACAACGTGTGTAAATGAGAGACAAAAAGAATGTGAGACAGAAATGGTTTCTGGGTTTTAAAAGGAAAGGGAGAGCTTATTCATTTTGTTTCCTTCAGTGAGTTTGTCTGAGTCTGCCCTGGAAAGGTCAGGGATGTGCTGGGATGGTCACCCTCAGGCCTGGCAAACATTCTGCTGGTGACTGCTCACAAAGAAGTGACACATTCCTTTCAAATTGTTAGGGTTGCTTGCTCCCAGCTTGAACAGTGAAGAAAATTGTGTGAGGAACTGATGACTGCAGAGTTAGTAAAAGAGGTTCATGTAGAACATACCACAGTTCCTGGGCAGGATCCTGTAATCCTAGATGGGATGGCATTGTATTGTGCTTTCACATTGTTTGCCCGTTTGTATTCCCAGGGACTATTTGGAGAAGCAAATGCTTTTTGGCATGAGTCTGGCCCTGCATAATTTACATTACTGTTATTGTATTTTAAAGCATAGCATGTGGGATAAAGACTCAGTTCTGAACAGAGTATATGGAAATGTGGCTACCATTTGTCAGTCTGGATTTAATTAGTTGCAGTGGCTGTAGCAGTGAAGATTGAGAGACCAGAATGTGCCTGCACACCAACGGGAACATAAAGAAGCAGTTACTTTTAATGGAGAGTAGCCCAATTTATAATCAGGTTATAATCCTATTTTCTGTCAGTACAAGTCTGGACTCTTATTGATTCAGACAAATATGGGGAGGGGAGGGGAGAAGAGAGGACAATTTAGAGAGACAGAACTCACACAGTTGTAGATATCTTCTGATGCTGCTGCTGTATCCAACTCTTGTGTTAGTATTCATTCCAGCATAACCCTCCAGAAATAAAATTTTAAAAAATCAAAGGAAAGAAAAAAACCAGATTGACTCACAGTAGTTAGCTCAACAAAGCCTGGCACAGTCAACCATTTAAACACATGCTTAAATCTCAGCACTTTCAAAATTCAGTAAATCTTAGAAGCATAAACATGTGCTCTAAAGCTTTGTTGGTCTAGGCTGATTCACTGGGAGAAAGGAGGTTTTCTCGGTACTGAAGAATTATGAGCACCTGGAATTTGTCTCGTTTTTATACCTCAGTGGAACTGATGCAAAAGAGCATTGCATCCTGGCAGCAGCCTTGTGCAGCACCAGTGTACATATAAATGACTGCAACATCTATGGGTGATGCAGGCTCAGAACACATTACCACAAGTATTCTTCTGGAAATGCACCAGAGTCAAATTCAGACCTGAGAGGGATAGTTTCAATTCAAAATTACAAACATGTACCCTGGATCTGAACTTGACTTTATAAGCTGATTTGGATTTCCAGTAAAAATGTATCAGAGAAACCAGAGGGATTTTTTGCCTCTGATTTTTACATGAAATATTTTGATGACAAAATTTATTTCTGGTGGTAAAACACATGATGATATTACGAGGAATGCAACTAATCATGATTGAATAGGAATTAAATAAATTTGCTTACAATCTCTGTGGAAAAAAACTTTGCTGGCAAGTTGCAGGTGCTTCTCAAGCAGAAGCATTGCTTTTCTAAAGAGACTGTATTTATTATGGGTGGCTGGATATCTGCATGCTGGCTCAGTTCCCTGTAGTAAGGAACTGACCACATTACTATTTGCAAACACAGGGTTCACTCAAGTGGTACTAAAAAGAGAAGAGGTGGGGCAAGCAGAGCTTTAAAAAGAAAAGAGGAGCCCATCCAAGCCTGAATGTAAAAAACAACTGTGTTTCGAAGAAGGTACCTGGAGGTTTTGCTCCCTGCACTCCGCTGAGAGCTGCGGTGAAGAGTTTCCTGAATTCTCTGCTTTTAAGATTTAAACTGCAGCCTTGTTACAAGGAAATTTGAAGTGATCCTTGCGAGCTTGCCTTTTAAGCTGTGTTAAATTTGTGGCAAGAGTGTCAGGCATTTCATACCCGGCTTCCAAAAGAGAGAGAGAAAAAAAAGAAACTAAAGAGAGAGAGAAAGAAGCCCTGATGTGTGTGGGGAAGAAATCTCCCAGGAATTTCTTCAAGGTTGAAGTCAGACACAGTAAGGTCTAAAGTGACAAGAAAAGCAAGGCAAAGATAAAACTTGAAATTGTGATAAGATGTCTGAGTCTAAAGTGGCAGATTGCAGAAAACTTTTGAGATTACACATGCTTATCTTGTCCTGGATATGACTGAATACAAGCTAGTTTTTCTCTAGTGACAGCTCAAAAACCCCCTCAAGATTATGTTTCTCTTCCTTGCTGCTTTTTTGCCAGTGGTTTTTAAAATTGGTTTTGTCAGCCTCTCAGCTCTGCAGCACTGGAACTGTCCTAATGGATACAGATTAAAGCCTGAAAACTCTGCTTGTACAGGTAAGTTGCTGAATATTCCCAGATTAAGAGAACTGCATTTGTATTCTCTTAATTTAGCTTTATAATTCTGGGAGAGATTTTTACAGATTGCTTGTGTATTGTAGTGGTAGAACTGATAAATCACTTTCTCAATATCTGTTGCATTTTAAAATGAACAGAACTTCTTTTTTTGGGTTTTTTTTTCTTTTCTTTTGTTGTTTTGTTGGGTTTTTTTTTTGTTGTTGTTTTCTCAGAAATCATTGCTTGTCAGTTGGCTTAACTATCAGAAAGCAGAATAAATTTTCACATGATCATTAAGAGATATGAACCATTCTCCAGCTACCAAAACTCCTTGTCATAGCTTTAGTGTCTCCATAGTTTCAGTACATGAGCATGCATGTATTCACGCTTCAATATATGTAAAATTTGAGTGTAGGTGTATTTTTAGATTTCTGTATACATACATGAAGAATGTTTTAATAATTACATATTAGCATACATTTACATGTGGGCTGGATAACTTTAAAAACTATTTTTCTATGCTTATTATTACATGTAGATGTGTGTGCTCATACTAAAAATGCATCTCATAAAATACATGAATAGCAGGGGTGCTTAATACTGTGTTAGGGAGGTCTGGGAGAAATGTGCACCACTAACATTACTGTAATCGTCTCCAGTGATTTAAAGCAGGTAAAATGCAGGTTCCAGTTCTTTAGAAAGTGTGTGACAAAGGATGACAGAGCCCTTCCCCCTCTCCTGCTACCACAAGGTCCAATTTTTTCAAGAATCCAGAGCCAATGAAGTTGTAAACTTTGCAGTTAGGAGATGAGGAAATGCTCTGAAAGGATTCAAGTAACTCCTCATACTTGGAGTTAATGCTTTTGCCTTGGATTACTTGGGCTTCAGAGGCTCTGACTCAGTTCTTGTCATGATTTTAGTGATGTAATAACAGGTGCTTCTTCTGTGCTTTCTGCCAAGAAATACTATCTCGTAAGCAGAAAACAGAAGCCTGCAAGTTAAATGCTGTCATATTGAGCTGAGCAGGGAGGAGCTGGGCATTTTTTGTATACAAATTGTAAACTTGACTGAGGATTTACTGAGAGCCAAACACACCTAGGGTGCTCCTACCCTGATGCTTCAGTTCAAATGAGAAGCACAGTTCTTAAAATTATCTCCATGTTGCCACCTCTTGCTATGCTTGTTCCATGTTGAAAAGCACTCTCAAAATGCACAGACTGGACTCCCTTTAGGCAAACTTAAACCAGAGGGTGTCCCTGTAGGGATCATCTTCCCTCTCTGCTGTTGGTAGCCATTTGGTCCATGGCCTAGACCTGGTTCTCTGTCATCTCAGGCTGAAATACGTGCAGTGGATGTGCCATATCCTTAGCAACTGTTGCTCTTTACACAGCCTTTCCTATAGATCCATAACATTTGCTAGCATGTACTTAGCTTCCAAGAGCTGATTAGGATGTCTGTTAGTTATGGCTTCTGCATCACTGGGTTTCCCAATTACGAGCTTGTGTATAATGGGAGAATCCTACTGAGATGGAGGGAATTGCTTGGCTATTGTTCAATGAGCCAAAAACCCACTCTAAGTATTAATATGCAGAAGGTTGCAATGGCTTTTTTTTTCCGGTGGACATATTTTGCATATTGATGCATGTGGCTCTTCTGTTAATGAAGACATAATCTGCCCTGTATTAAGTCTTTTCTGTTGAAAATTAGCTGCTGTATGAATGGAGGACTCAAAGCACTGAAACAACTTGGCCAGTAGCTCAGCAAACTCTCCAACAAACAGCATATGACATAGAATAAGTGAAAAATGAGATGCATTATGGTAATTTTTCAACTACAGAGCACTGGATTACAGGGGATTAAGCAAAGGTGAAATTTTGACATGAAATGTAAGACTGAAGGATGCTTGTGTGTGAGGGATTTTTCTTCCTCTTTCCTCCATGCACTGGATACACAACTGGTGCTCTGACCAGAAGACCGGACGCGTGATATTCTAGTTCAGTAATTATGTGAGACAGAGGGTGCAGTGCAAGCAAGTGGCAGGAAGCTGGAGGCAGGCTTTGAAGGTAATACTGGAGATAAAAGTGGTGAGTGGGAGATGTGATTCATACCACTGAACTGTGAACAATGACAGCAAGTTGCATCGTGGCTTGGTGACCATTCTTGGCGAGCTGTAATAGATGCACCAATTGCAAAATGTTCATAATCATCTGAGGCTGTGGTAGCAACCTGCCAGCTGTAAGGACTCCCCTGAATTGAGAAGGTGTCTGTCTGCTCTTTGTTAGTGAATGGTTATAAGTAATACTTGCAAGAATGTGTGTAGGCTTTTCTAGATCTGTTTTCCACACTGCAGCTTCAGACGAAGGTCTAGGTCATCTTCTTCTTACGTTGCTAAATAGCTCATTCCTTAATTAATTCCTTTTATTTCTATGGATATTCAGAGATCAAAGACCTCTTCGTCCTGTGGAAGTATAATGAAATCTAACCCTGAATGTCTTACATAATTTTATACAGTCATTTTAAGAGAGATTATTTGAATCCTGACTTGGTATGACAAGAGGGAAGGGGCCTTTCTGAGGGGCTGTTAGCCCCAAGACAGCAAGGCTCATAGGAAAGAAAGTATGGGAGAGAGATCAGAGCAAAACAAGACTGATGAATGAATGCATCAATATATTGACAAGTTATGGTGGAATTGGAAGCACTTCTGCAATTTTTGACATGCCATCTTGAATTAATAACTTACTTAAAGATGCTATGAGGACTATGGATCAGTCACCTTTAATAACTCATTTTTCACCCCAGTGGAAACATAGAACCTTCTACCTCTGAAGAAAAATAGTCTGGCCTACAAAGGAGCTATTATTCCTACATAGAAAAAACATGTGCATAGTTGGTCCCAGGAGAGCTTTGATTTGTAAGATATTTGACAATGTAAGCATATATGGTACACCAGGGGATGGGCCTATGCCTGCTGGAATCAGTTCCCTGTGCCCTCCTGAAATACCACGTTAAAAACAGCATTTTTTATTCTCTCATGGTGCATAGATGCTTTCCCTACTCAAGACTGAAAAACTTTTCCACATGTTTCTCTGAAGAAGGCCCTAGAGCAGCCTCTTGCATTATCAGTTTTAGAGTAGATATTAGTACCTGTTAGTATTGGGCTGTCCTAGGTAAATATATTATCTTCTGGATACTGTAAGACTGGAGGTGTACTTTGGTTTCAGGGCTGACTTTTAAGTCTGAAAAATGACGAAAGATAATAATTATTAAGATATCCAACAGTATTGTAAAAAAGCCTCAAAAGAAGGCAAAACAAAACCCATATTATTGAAATTTTGCATAGTCATAGGCTCTTAAACTCAGCACATCTCTACCAAATTCAGACATTAGCTGCTCAGCCCTTGTCAATTCTACAGAGCTAACATGCTGCACATTCCTACAGAGCTACAGCCTGCAATTGAAGGTGAAACTGCAGCTATCTAGGTCAGCTCTTTTGGTCAGACATTTCCTTCTCTGTGTCAAGCTTTACTTTTCTCTTTCTTCCTGTTCACCTCTCTCCTATCACAGAGATAAGGAACATTAAGTTATTGCTCTTTGTTTTACATCTTTAAATTCCCCTTAATTATCTAAATCCTGTCTTCACTTTACTCCATACAGCCTTCTGAAGTCATCCTGTTAAAACTTCTTGTCTGTATTCTGAGAAATACGAAATGCCAAAATTTTTTAAACTCTCCTTCCTTTCTTTGCAAGCATCTCATAAGGAGCAGTAAGAGCCAATGAAATGGACAACTGTTCTCCACCCCTGTCATGACAGGGATAAAGCTGATAAAATGCTTGTACTTCCCTCTGTATTTCAGAAGAGCTGCAGTTGAGGTGATTTTTCCTTGTTTTCAGTAGCTGTTTTCCATCTAGGTCACTTTCTATTGTACTGACTCGAGGAAAAGAGCTTGTAAATATTTTTACCAAATAATAGCCAGAAATTCTTGAACATGGGTCTCAAACACAGAGCAATTCACGATAAGATTCACATTCAGCTGGATCTAGCTGAATGTGGAGAAATACTGTCTTCAGCTGTAAAAACTTGGATCAAAATAGGAAGGAGGCAAATATGTTACAAGAAAAGACAGAAATGGCATCACCCATCACATGATGCCTAATACTATAGAAGGCTGAGGAGCAGACTCCCAAGCTGGTGACTAATACTGAAAAACTCATTGTTTCGCCCAGTGTAAAATAGCAGTTATTAATTTTGTGTTCTGTTTTAGAAACACCAGACTGGCTACTTTTTAGTATCTAATTTGAAACCTGATTTTAAAGGCAGCTGGATGACAGTATTTGATGATGCCTCAGAGCCTCATCTTTGAAAGGCAAGCCAGTAATAATATGATGGAATTTGCCTGATCCAGGAAGTAGAGGTCTATTTTGTAGCTACTAATTTACACATAGAATTTATTTCACATATAATTTATTTCAAAAGCAGAATTTTTATCCATACTAGTGAGGAAACACTTGAGATCATAGTCCAGAAAAGAAAAAAAGATACTGCAGTTCCTGGGGATGTTTTTTGCCCTTTGTCTACAACTATTTTCTAAATTGTGTTTAAATTCTAAATTTGATTCTGTTTTATACTTGATAAATCATATGTTCTCACTTGCTGTCATATCTGTGACATGATCATCTCTGGGCTGGAAGACAGCAGGAGTTGTAACCCCCTTATTGTATTCATATTGTATTTCTTACCATTGTACATAAACACTTCTCTACATCTACGCTCTCAAAAATTGTGAGTGATCAGCTTGTAATTTAAGCCTCATTTAAAATTGGAGATAAAAGATACTGAACTGTGCATCATTTATTTCATTGTGACCTGCTGATAGCTGGAGTGTCTTTTTTTTCATTTCTAGCTGTCTTCTGTTCTTTGAGCTGGATGCTTTAAACAAAATAGATAAAAGTGATGGGCTGCTTTCTTCGTCACCTAGATGGAATTTGATGTTCAGCCTTGTTGAAAAGATTATGACGGTGGTTGGATACACTGGATTGAATTAATCATGAATCCAACTCAACAGGAACTAGATTTGCATGAGGTTATTTGAGTGTATGTATCTGCACGTATACTTTATGTATATAATGTATGTATTGGGGCCATAATGAAATTCAAGTTCTGGCTCACTGTGGTTTCTCTGTGTCCCTGCCAAGCATACAAATGCTTCAACCTTCTGAAACCAGAGCCTTTCTCAGGACTCTCAATAAAGTACTATATTTGTATGCAAAGTCTTTGAGAGCTGCCAACATCGTGATGACATGATTCATCGTTTTTGCTGATTCTCAAGGCATTTTTTGCATAAAGAAGTCTTTGAGAACTAAGCAGAACCTCATTCTTCCTTTCAGGACTGGCTGTCAGGGCACTGCAGACAGCTTTTGTGTTCACTAAGCCGATTTCTTTCACAGGGTAAAGTTCCCACTGGGGGATGTGGTTGCCAGGACACGTAAAACAGCTTTCTTTGGCACTAAAAGTGCAGATGAAGGCACTGCGAATTACACCTGATGGATGGTTTTGTGATTGAGTTCTCCTAAACATTTTTGTTTGTTTTGTTTTGTTTTGCTTTGCTTTGTTTTGGGGTTGGCGGTTTGATTGGTTGATTGGTTAGTTCAGTTTGGTTTTTTTGGTTGGATTTTGGGTGGGTTTTTTTTGTTTTGCTTTGGTTTGGTTTGGTTTTTTTTGTTTTTTTTCACTTTAAACAAAGAGGAGAGGGTGTTCAACATAGGATCCTCTTCCATTGTTAAAGACATAATAGTCAAACATTCACAGTGCTGTGGGCTGTTTCACAACAGCCCTGTGTCTCTTGCCTGTTCCTGCTTACCGCTGGAAGGGCACTGTCCAGTGGCTGAGCTGCCTGTGGCCACTGTGTCCCTGCTGTTTTATTGGGCAGTTCTCCTTCCATGAGGGCCCCTCTTCAGCTGGAGTCATGGCTTGCTTTTCAGTACATGTGGGATTTACTTTACTATGGGAATTTTGGTGGTGATGAAAATGGACAGGCTGATAACCCTGAAATCTTCTCTTCAAGTACAGTTACTGGGGAAGGAGTGTAAATTCCTGTGGCCTGCTCAATCAGTGTTCTCATTCTTGGAGAGTCAGTTTTGTACACTTAATATAAAGCTGGAAATAAAGGGTCATTGTCTTTTTACCTTGGTCTGTTGCTCAGTAACCTGTGTTTGGTAAAGCATGTCTTCCCAGTCTGACCTTGACTTTAGAATATTCAGTGCCTTCAGGGCTTTCCCTGGAAGCTAATTCCCTTAGTGATTCACTCTTCCTGTTAAAATGTGAATTAATGTCTGATTTTGAATTCCCTGGCTTTAGTTCTCAGCTATCAGTGCTTGTTAAATTGTTCCTGAAAAAGATTATAGTGTATTTTAGAAAATCTGCTAATTTTTCTTTGTGAAGGTATTAATTCGTGCTGCTTAATCCTTCTTCCAAGGTTCTTTCTGATAATCTAAGCATTCTGAGCTCTTGAATTTTCTCATAGAAAGGCACTTTTCTTTACCTTCAATCAGGCTTTCTATCCTTGTATACTCCTTCTAATTTTTCATGATCCTTTAATGACCTTAATCTGAGAAATACAAATAGCATGCCAATATAGTCTGACCACTGTCATATAGAGAAGCAGTATTTTTCCTCACAGTTATTGATTTCTTGTGTGTTTATTTGTGTTCTGATTTGAACTTTCTTGCCCAGTAACTTGCTAAGAGATCAGCTCTCTGTCCAGTATGAACACAAATCCTTCTCAGAGAAAGCAGTCTTGCAGATCCAATCTATAGGTCAGGCCTATTTTTTTACTCTTAGTTAATGTGCTCTTTATTGTGCTTGAATAATAGCTCAGCAGTGCTTCATATTGCTTAGTCAAACAATCTCTCTCTTTAGGAATCCTGTATCTACACTGTTCCCTTTTTCACCCATACTTGTGATTTCCACGGAGAAATAACTTCAGGTTCATTTAGCAAGCTGTTACTGTTGTAAAAGTGTATTGACAAACATAAACTGTATTATCAACACATTCTCACATCTGCTGTGGTGCTGGTGGCGGGATCAGCTCAAGTGTCCAGCTTTTTCAGCCAGTTACTTGATTTAAAAACCAGTGCATCAGGGAGAGAGCGGCAGTGTTCATGTCTAACACTGACAGCAGCTGGACAAGGATCTGAAGGGTCATCAAAGCCCTCCCTTTTGGGCTGTTAAGGAGTCCTTTAGTTTCAGTGACATCTGGCAGTGTTTGCCAGGAGTATCTAGTTTTAGTGGTGACCTGGAGCCCATGGTGTCTGTAGCCCATTAACACACTTCTAAGCCCATCAAACCTTCCTAGAGGGGATTTGGAAGAGTTTCTTTATTAATGCCATGGAGAATGGAATGTACAATCCTAGTACATGTGGGAAAATATGCTCCTGAAAGCTGATTGTTTGAAGAAAATTGTGGGTTAGAATTAGAGCACTTTATGGAATTACATTGCTGAAAATGCTTCTGCTTTACCTTTGTAATCTGTTAAACAGAAATCAGTTGCATGTGCTCTGATTACATTTGATACGTTGTTAAAGTTCATCTGCTGTTCAGAACACAAACTTGTGGGAAAAATCTGTAAACAATATGGACGCTTTCCCCAGTCGGTACAGCATTGACATTATTTTTGAACACCTTTGATACTTGGGCACAGAAGAAACCCCTCTGAACACCTCTTGCTACACACAGTTTCTTAAAGCAGTTAAGGGGACTGGTTTGCAGAACCACTAGATGTCAGAGATCTGGTTGCTTAGGTCTCCCTAAGTTACTGAGAAAGTTTCTTTCAAAGTCTTTTGTGAGTTGGTGAAATTGCTGCCCCTCATAGTCAAGGTGCCCTTCTTTAGACTAAGACATAAGACACACAGACTTTAGACTAAGTCATAACACACACAGACCTAGTTTTGGTTGTGAATCCACATCCTTTAGTGGCTTATTCGAGAGTATCTCTTTAAAACAAAATGTGTTGATTGCATTATTCCTGCATGTGCCAAGTCACATGATAAAATACGGAACAAGAGCCACTGACATCAACTAGAACTTGGGCAAGAACAAAGCTTCTCCTTAGAGCAACCATCACACAGTAGTTGAAGAAGGAAAGTATACCAGCATATGGTAATGTCAGGTGTCAAGTACCTTGGGAAGTTACTGTCAGATGTGTTTGTTTTCAGCAGGAATTAAAATTTTTCTCAATTTTGTGGGACAATTATCCATGGTACTGCGAATTTCTTTCCATCTTAGTATAAACTACACTCCTCAGTGGTAATTCTTTTATAATAGATTCCTTTGTTTAGGACTTAATTAATAGTCACTCAAGCCCTGATAAAACACCATAAATACATCAAATATCTTTCACTAATTTACCAGTTAAAAGCCTAGTTTCTAATTAATTTGCTTGATGCCTTGGTTTGGGCTTGTTTCTGTCAGAATGCAGTGGGAATTTTATTGTTCTGTATGTCTGTTTGAGATTTGACTCAAACAAAAGTGAGCTCAATATTGAACTCAGTGTTGTGACAATCTGTTTTCTGCTTTGCTGTTTTGCTAAGTTTTTTAATTGGTTGACAGAATTATTACTGTTGAAAAAGGGATTAAAATAGAAGGAAATAGTTGCAAGCAGCATTTGCATAGCAAATAATAAAACAAATCAAGACAATGCTGTTCCCTGTGTTTGAGCAATTAGACACCAGTGCCCAGACACTAGGGGTGAAGGCTAATTTCCATTGACAGTAAAAAAAAAAACCCAAAATAAAAACCCAACACCCTTCAAAATCACTGTGAACATGACGATGATAATTACCACTCCCCAAAATAATTTTGTAACCAATGCATGAAGGAATACAGTAATCCTCATTTCATGTTTTAATGATTTTTGTGAAATTTATTATTAGACAAGTTTATCAGAGGTATTCTTTCTTCTTGTTCTTTACTGCTTTTGCTAGCTGAATTTTCCTGATCTTTTTCGAATACCTATTTCAGATATTGATGAGTGCCTTGAAGGTGGTTTGGGAACCTGTGGTCAAACCTGTATCAATATTCCAGGGTCATACATCTGCTCCTGTTTGCCTGGCTACTCATTGGGTATTGACAAGAAGTCTTGCTATGCCAATGGTAAGGACATTTTCCTTTTTGATTACTGAAAAAGGGTTTTAGAGATGCAGTTAGCATTTGTTTTCAAGGTGAACCATGCCTGTTGGTCCCTACTGGTCAGTGACTGGGGTTCTCTGGTTGGCTGACCAAAACCTGCCTCTGTGTGGGTACTGTGTGGGTAAGTGGTGAGGTTAAAAGTGTGTGCCAAAGCAGAGAGATGGTGAAGAATGTAAACTATGGTGTGGAAAGATGGATGAATGTAAGAAAACAAGCAACTAAACTTAACAATCACCTCCTGTTTGCCTTCTCCTCCGGTTTAAAACTGTAAATCTTCTTATACCATCCTTACTTCCAAGAAGACATGGCAGTACACAAGATTCTGCCACCTTGGCTGCTTTCAGTCTGTTGGCCCTTGGTGTCTTTCCAATATGTTTAGGTTCTAGGGATAGTGGTGTAAAATTAGAAGCAGGAAGCCCTTATTTTTGGGCTTATGAGTTATTATTGTGAGTTATTTCTTTCCCTTCCTCTGTCCTGAGTGTTTAAATTGATTTTTAAATGTGGGACATGCATTTAAATTTAAAAGTTTTTAGCTCTTCTAAGAGGAAAATATTTGCAGTTAAAGCCTTGATTAACCCTCATTTTGTTCTCAACTCATGCTACCCAGAGGAAAATAAATTAGTTGGATTTTATTGATTGGCTTAACCCTATACTGCGCCTAGAATATGAGGTGGGAGTGCTCTGAAGTTCATCTCTTTACCTCTCCACTTTGACTTCCTGAACACCTGGCTTTGGTCCCTGTCTGGGATACACCACAGCTCCCTTCTGATACAGGACCTCAAGTTTTCTATTTTTGACTGGTATTTACCAGGCTATCTTGCTAATGCAGAGCTGGGATGTGACAAGGCACATTTCTGACTCAAGAAGTGGGAGCTGTACTTGAGTCCCTACGTGTGTAGATTTTGGGACTGTGAACATGAGCAAAAGTATTCTTCAAAAGCTCCAAACTGTCACCAACACAAATATTTTAGCCCAGGCCCTAGAATCATCATAATTGTCAACAACATGTAACTCACAAAAACCGAAACTGGATTTTTTTGTGGTCCTGCCTAAACAACCCTAGATCCTTTGCAAACTCTCCACTTCTGAACTGAAGTGAAAACAAACATGTTACTTCCCAGTGACATTTGTGCACAGGTATCTTTCAAAGATCAATCTTACTTTCATATTGGAGTACCACAACTTTTTATCACGTTATTACTAATATTTATAGTGACAGCAGAAAGTGATTTTGGAGCTACTGTGATAGATAAGGAACCCTTAAGTCAGGTATAAACCCTTCTGTGAGGGATACACCAGGTGAAATACCTTCATGTTTTAAAGACAGGAAGATCTTTGGTGCAGCTGTGATTTACCTGGTATTTAACCCCCTGATAAAACTGAGCTCCAAATCTGACTGGTGCCTCTGCAGTAAAAGTTAGATTTGTTCCATTCCTGTTCCATTTAGAGCCCTCATTCACAGGTGCCGGGAATGGAACTCAGGGAGTAGAAAGGACAAAACTAAAGTGTGTAAATACTCTTGGTTAAGTAATTGGCAAAAGTGCAGGCAGTAGCTGTCAAATCCCTTAGATAAATCACCCTTGCTACACTTCACCATTCATTTACCATTCACATGTAGCAAGTCTTCCTTGTTCAAATATGCTCACATGGGGTTGCTCAGTTCAAGTAGCAGCAGAAAAAGAGAGTGATTAAAATCCTGGAAGCAGCTGCTATAATTGATAGCTTTGAAATTTAAGATACAAAACATTCTGCTAATACAGAATCTTCCTTGTGAACCAGAAAAAATTACATCCTGGGCGCTCATCAGAACTTTATTCACTTGGAGAAATCAAAATTTGTCTAATTCATCTGCTTTGAAAGGAGAATTAAACAATCTTGCAATTATGAAAGTCAACTATCTGCATCTGTCTAAATTTTGAAGTGTTTTTTGTTGAGTTTAAATCCTCAGGCTTCATGCTAATAGTAAAGATATTTATTCAAAAAAAGATGTGAACCGTCAATAAAACCAATTTAATTTTCAAAAGTATATGTGTTAGAAAACTGATGGTAATGCATCTTTGATGGCATCCATTCCCAATAAACAGAGAATTGGTTCTTCATTGAGGAATAATTCAGCAATTGATTACACAGGCTTGAAAGCTGTCATTCTGTTGGATCTATATCAATAATTACATTTCAGAGTCACTTGGTTTGAGGACTACTTGTATGCCAGGATCTGTTGTATCAGGCAACCATGTTAAAAAACTCCAATGTTACCGACACAATGGGATTTATGTTTTGTATGTGGTTTTTTTAGTAGTAAATTAAAGAATGGACTTAATGCCCACAAGTAAGTATATATACAAACAAATGAAAAAGAAAACAACAAACCCATGTTTATTTTCAAAATTGAAGTTAAAATGTGTTGGTTACATAAGAACTGCTTTCCTGTATGCACTTGACAGACAGCCTAAATGAAAACCCTTATGGCTTGGAAATGTAGTTAAGGCCTCTTGTGCAATCTTAATTGTGCTCTATGGTGATATCCTAAAAATAACAAAGAGGACTTGATAAAACCAGATCAGCCCCAGTCATTATGCCATACTAATTGTACTTCCATACTTACCACCTTCTTCTAAGGTTGCATCAAGGCTACTGGGACCATCCTAGCTGCTCATCACTTTCAGCCTTAATTGGTTCTCTTCAGTATGGGGCATAATTGGAGCATCTTTCATTTTAACATATTTTATGTTAAGTTACTGTTATACTCTTACCTTTTGCTCATTACAAAATAGAGTTTTTGTCTGGAATAAGTTGTTGCTTTTGAGCCGTCAGAGTTTTAAGTAGAGGTCTTTTGGTTTCCTTCAGCCTTCTGCAGCACAAGAAACCTCCCCAGTTTCTTCCTTTACCCTATCTTGAGATCTTCAATTTCCCTTTCTGGATTGTTAAAGGGAGACTCCAGACTACTTCTCTGTGATAAATTCTTGATATAGCACAATAGTTTGAAGTGATCTTCAACTTGGAGGCACATCCATGGCAAACTTCTTTCAACCTCAGTTGGCAAGCATGCAGCAGTTGTTCTGGCCTCTGACTGGGCTGTAGGAATTGGGATAAGTGGTAATAGTCGCTGTAGTTTGAGTTCCCTAACTCAGATTTTTGTCATAGTTTTCAGCATTAAATGTGAAAGGACCATTATAGATATACATTACTGGTTCACTGTTATACACCTAGAAAGTTGTTACTAGGAAATGAGACAGCTATATCTTAAACTTTATCTTTGACTAATATGCTACTATGAGAATTTAATGACTCTAATCAAGTAATTTGTCTCATTTTTTTTTCTCCACACCAGACCCAGCACCATTCCTGCTTTTTAGCCATGGAAATGCCATCTTTAGAATTGACACTGAAGGGACAAATCATGAAAGATTGGTTGCTGATACTGGTCCATCAACACTTACGGATTTTCATTATGTAGAAGAGAAAGTGTATTGGGTCGACTCTGAAAGGCGACTACTTCAAAGAATTCACCTAAATGGCACAAAACGAGAGGTAAAGTAATGTGTTCTTTGGAATTCTCCTAGTTAATGGGTGTAAACCCCTCTATGGAAACCACCTTCTCCTTGGGTAGGGTTCTGCCTTTACTGTTCATTGATTAGCACTTTCCTTTTGCTGCTGTAATAGTTCTGATCATGAGTCCAGGCTGTTTTACTGACATTCACATTTAGTACATACAGTATTTTCAGTGGATCAGGTGAGGGCACGTTAAAATGAAAGAGAGTAAATTCAGACAAACTAAGCCTTTGTACACATTAATGTTCCTATCAATTATAGATTATTCTCTGGCATTACAACTTTGTCTTCAAGATTATTGTAACACAAGGTGACACAAATGCTATGAGAAGAATGTTCTTGAATTCCTACTCATTTTTTCTCAATTCTTTTATTTGTTTCTATGGTTGCATAAATGTTTTTAGCACTTTATTGTTTGTTCAGATAAAAACTGTGCCGTTCATTGCATCTGGCTGATTAAGAAGGGCAGACAAGCTGTTGTGAGAGTGTTCTTTTGTTTGAGAGAGTTTGCTAGTATCATTTACCTGTGTGGAGATTTTACACATGTATTTTCACTAATTTTGAAGGATCAGGGTCCAGCAGCAGTGTGTTAGGAGACTTCCATCTCTAACAGTACAGGCCTGGGAGCTTCACAGTGTGCCAAATGCAAAACATTGTAGCTAAATATTAATCCAGTGTATTTCTTGTGCAGAACAGTTTCTCCTTTTGCAGGGAGTCAGTTCAGAGGGGATGTGTGTAAGTACAAAAACCAAATGAAAATGATGAGAGAAAAAGTATGAGAAATAACTGCAGGTCTGAAAGAAAATGAAGCAGGCAAATAAACAAACTGGAAAATTTCAGCTGGGTATTCTATTCCCTGTAAAAGAGTCAAGTTTAGAGTAGTTGATAGGATGCCTCTTGTCAACTCTCTTTTTCTTGTTTGCAGAGACTGTGTTACATAGACAAAGGCATTTCAGGATTTGCTATTGACTGGATAAATCAAGACATTATCTGGGCCAACAGACAGAAAGGAACCATAGAAGCAACCGACATGAATGGGAAGAAACGCCGAGTTCTTCTAAGAGCTGTTGGTCGTCCCACAAGGATTACCATTGATGCCGAACAAAGGTAATTCTGAAGGGGTTAATAATTTCATTGAACTGGACTCTAAATACGCAAAGTACTATGATTGTGGTAATCCATAGAAATGGATTAGAAGAGACTGTAAGTTCCAACTCATTCACCATGCGCAGGGACACTTTCAATTAGACCAGGTTGCACAAGTCCCATCTGACATGCTTTGAGCAATTCCAGGGGTGGGGCATCTACAACTTCTCTGGGCAACCTATTCCAGTGCCTCACCACCCTCACAGTGAAGAATTTCTTCCTAATATCCAATCTTAGTCTACCCTCTCTCAGCAAAGTTTCTGGGTAGGAAAGCAGTATTAGAAGAGCAAAGTGAATGATTCCTGCAAATGCTGGGAGTCACTTGTGCTCCAGACCCAGCACACTTAGAACATAAATTGGTATGTTTTCTGAAAAAAAGTCTAAACTGACAGTTTGTGGCTGTTTCCCTTGTTTCTTTATCATGTCTCCAAATATTGGTTCTGAATCCACAGCTGCTGCTTAGTTACTAGTAGTTTGACCTTCATAGAGATGTTCCTTTCAGCTTCAAGCAATTTACATTGAGAACCATGCTTATATGAGACGTGTGGCTCCTCAAGTGTTACCAGTATGAATTGTCATAGTGGGCTCTCCATGCTAATTTTCTCTTACACAAACCCTCTTGCATTAAAGTTGCAAAAAAACAAACAAACAAACAAAAAAGCAACAAAAAATCCCCCACACAACCAAAAAAATAAAACAAAAAAAACCAAAACGAACCAAACAAAAAAACTTCGAGCAGAATTTGAAATGCTTCTGCTTTGTTTAGCAAGACCATGTCTTTTTTGCCACTTTTGATTTGCATTAAAGCTGCTCAGCAGTGTGTGCAACTATTTTAATATTGAGGCTCATGGCTCACGTGTCCTTTCCTAATACATTTACACATAAACCAATCTTCTGATGATAGTAGCATTGCTAATAGCCTTTGGAATCTTGCCATCTCAATGGGATTAAGGGTCTGGACATCACACCTGCCTTTCCTCAAATTTGCAGGAGGTCCCCATAGGTTTGAGAAATTATTCCAGTTTCCTTGACTGACTGCATGGCTGAACAAAGCAGAGGGACGGACGATAGTGCTTTGTGGTTAAGCTGGGTTGATTCCTGCTTGACCCACTTGAGGGAAATTGCTACTGCCTCTAGTAATGCTAGTTTCTAGTATCTCCAGCAGTACTCATAGTTCTAGTACCATACTGAGAAATTTTGTATACAGGAGAAACTAAATAACTAAAAAAGAGTGTGTGTCACTGTGATGTGATTTTGAAAATATAGGGTTTGTTTGTTGTGGGGATTTTTGTTTTGTTTTGGTTTGGTTTTTAAACATGCCTCTCTTGCCTGCAGGCTGTTATTTTTGTCTTCAGATGCTACAGTTTCCAGCATACACCGAGTGTCCCTCAGTGCAAGTGATAGGAAAAATATTTTTAAGACTACAGAAAAAATAAAGGCCATCTCACTAGATTTGGTTGACACAAGGCTCTACTGGATCCAACATGACCATGGAAAAGAGATTTCCCATATTGGATCATGTGACTATGATGGTGGAGCTGTTCGTTTCCTCAGAAATTTTGTCCGGTGAGTTTCCTTAGCTTTTCAGAAACAAAATATTAATTTCAGGGATTCAGTTAAGCTCTCCCTTTTATTGGGTCGGTTCACAACATGAGGAGTATGAGTAGTGCAAATGGCCTGTGACTGTAAAGGTGACATTAATGATAGGAAAATGGAAAAATGTTGTGATTGCAAGGATAATACTGCCAGTGAGCACTCTCCCTCTTCCAAGCTTTCTGCAAATGATAACTAATTAATCCTTAGAAATCCTCTCTGAGTGTTTATTAGTGGCCTTTTTCTGCAGATAGAGGAGCCGAAAGGAGAGATTAAATGATTTATCCAAGGTCACAGTGGGTGAGCTCAGGTGTCTGAGCTGTGCTCAGGAGACTGAGCTCCATCCTCATCTAAGCCTGTTGTCCTCCTCAGCTGCTTGGCCCAGTGCTCAGGCTCTCCAAGAAGCATCAGCAGACGTGGTGAAAACTGGGTTGTGCAATAGAGCTGTCCCTCCCCAGTGCCAGTGCCAGGCATAGCTGAAGGGGCTCTTAGATCCAGGTGCTTTTGGTCTCCGTGCTGTGCAGGGGTACAGGTGCACAGTGGTAGTCATGGGGTCAGTGAGGGGATCAGGAAAAGGTTGTCACTGCAGTGTCTTTCAGTATGGTTGGGTTGCCATATGTGGAAAAGGGATTTCCAACAGCAAACTGAGAAAAATACACAGTTTTCCTGGCCTGCTGATTTAAATATGTGGTCCACCACTTGCATATGATGAACGCAAAGTTGGCTTCTCCCTACATTGCCAGCAGTCACTTTGGATTTTTCCTTATTTTTTTTTCCCTTTGTTGCTTGAGTTTGTTGTCATTTACTGAAGCATTAATCCTTTAGCGTGGATGATCTGCATTCTCAGTTTTCACCTGGACTGTGTACTGGAAATTGGAAGACAAAATACCACTTTCGGTATTTTTTGTGCTTTCTCTCTTATTTTAAACTTGACCCTTTTGTGATTCCTGCTGGCTGCTATAACTGACCAGTGAATGGAAACTATGTTTCTGAGATAGGAGAAGCAGCAGAAGATGGATTTTAGGAGTGTCCTACGCCTATCACTCCATCTGCACCTTGATTTCCTTAGACTGTCAAAATTGTCAGAGCAGGCACAGGATATTGGGAAATGGTGGAATTTGCCTGACCTACATCCTTCAACAAACCAAGTTTCCATTTGGGTTCACCAGAAGCAAGGTCACATCTAGGCTTTCTCTCCTAGTTAAGTCAGTCCTGACCAACAGATCATTAAACCTGTAAGAAATGCAGGTTATCCATTTTGTGTCTATTTCTCCCAGTTTTGCAGGATTATGAGTGGTGAATTATTTTGGGAATGTATCTGCACCTCTTCTGATTCACATATATAGAAAATACTATAGTGTGTACATATATATATATATGTATATATATATGTGTGTATATATGTATATATATATATATGTGTGTGTGTATATATGTGTATATATATATATATAAAATACAAAGAATGGTAAATTTCAATGAACCTGACTGAACTAGGCACCCAGACAATGTTTGAGTGAGTAAATATATAGGGATCAGGTAATCTCTATACATTTTGCTCTCTTCTCTTGTAGTCATCAATTGCTTGGTATGTCTCTTTTTGCTGAGCACCTGTATTACTCAGACTTGAAGTCCGGCATGATATGGAGAGCCAACAAATATACTGGGAAGGTTGTAGTCACAATTAGCCTGAAGCCATCATTTTTCTCACCAGTGGAGATAAAAATAGTACATCCATTTAAGCAGCCAGGTGCAAGGATTGATTCTCAGGATTTGGGTAAGTAAATGTAATGCTGCTATGTATGAGAATAATAATGTCATATACTCTGATTCTCTGCAGTAAGAATTTTCTTTGGCAAAATTCCAGGCCACAGTGTAATAAAGGAAAAAGTTTTTTTTCACTTCAGTGGTTCACAGTTCCACTTGGTGTGTGCAGTTCCCGCTGAGTATCAGAGTAGAAGATGACGAGCATGCACTATTAATCTATATATATTAATCTATATACACTAATCTATATACACATGCAGATAAATGTGACTTTCTCATTTCTCTTGCCTTTCTTTACACAAAGATATTTTTATGCTTTCCTGCTAAATGCACAAAGCATACAGATTTTTTGACCCTCTGTCTACATTATCCTCACCAAATGTCTGCTTCATTCTGGAAGTTTTAATCTAAGGGGCCTCTAAAGAACTCTTATTATTATGGAAGTGAAGGGTTTTAAGCACACAGTATGTTCTACAAATGGATGTCTCAGCTTTGCTGTGAAATGATTCAGTTAAAAGTCAGCAGGTCTTAGGCAGTCTTGAAGCTGCAATAATAGCTATAGGATAAGAGACTCCTATCTCTTTAATTGATACCAATTGCAGCCCACAGTGTGAGTTGGTCATCTTGATGCCTTTCACTGTGGATCCAAAAATGAAGGTAATTGACTACCAATAGTTCACCTTCCTTGAGGATTCCTGCTGAGGCAGTAGAATGTGGAGGATGCCCATGGAAATTATGTCTTGTCCTCTAGTCTCTGGGGAGCAGACCATTCTTGCTTTAATGGAATAGCTTTTGTCACCAGTTTTGCTTGGATAATAAAAATGGCACAAAGAGTGTGGAGGCATTTGTGTGTCAAGCACAACTCCCAAGGGAGTATGGCCATGGATTCCTAGAGGTATAAAGACATGGGAGAATGTAGAGTTTGTTTTTAGATCATACGAGCAAGAATGAAACTGTAAATACATATTTGAACTATTCCTAAATAGCTACTATAAAATAGGCTTTGTCTTTCTTCATGCCAGCCAACAGCTTTATGCAGTACCATGCACTCTGTCCCCTCTGAAGACTGGTCTGAGTGGGAAAATCAAAACCTCCAAAGGAACTTTCCCCTCCAAATGCTTTATTTGCAGTGCCAATTTGTGTTGAGATGCAGAAGATAAAGTGTTCCTGGAAATGAAGCTTAGCCTTGTGAGCACAGGGAGTCTATTCAGAGACAATACCTGAACTGTCCTTACCTTGGGGAAAATGGCTGTCCTGGCAAATGGAAGCACTTTTTTCTACTGACACATTTGGTGCTCTCACGCAGAGGAGCTAGGGCAAGAATGTGCAGCTTAATTTCAGTGGCTGTAGGCACTTAGGCTTTATTCTTTTCTCAGAAGATTTATTCAACTTCTTCCACTGGAACATTCTGCTTTATGGCATTTCTCTGTCAATGGAAAAGGGCTTTCCCTGCTTTTATTGATATATAACCTACCAGTATTTTAAATGTATGTATATTTCCAACATATTTAGTAAATTTTTGAACTATAATAAGTGTTGTCAGCAGTAGGCTTTAAAAAAAAATTCCAAATAACTTCTTGTAAAAATGTCTTGGAAATTACAGAGTAGAAAGAAGCTTAACAGGCTGAATCCAGATGAGCCTTTTGGACTTTGTATGTGTGTTACTTGGCTTATCCAGTGCAAGAACAGTGATGAAAGGAGGACTAATGAGCCTGGAGTTCAAATGAGATTTATAGCTGATCTTACAACAGAGAAACCAGGAGATAAAAGCATACCTAGACTAATTGGATGCTCTGTACAAGCTAAGAAAATGTACATTGCAATGTAGTGTCAGCTGTGAATTATCAAGCCTTCTTTAAAGCAGGTAACTAGCTCTTCAGATGAAAAGGGAACTTAGGAGAAGTGTGCAATTGATATGATTTGGTTATTTTACTGGAATTTGAATTATTTACTTTGCAACTTAAATTCCTCAGGTCCCCTCTTGCCTTTCTCTTTCAAGTGACTTTCTTGGATTGGTCAGCGCCAATAAGTAGTAGAGAGACGAGCGTTTATTCATCTACGGGTTTGTTGTAACCCACAGAACAACTTTGGTGTGGCACTTTTAATAGCAACTCATAAAATATCTGAAATATCTTAAAATCTCAAATAATGCTTCTGGAATTCTTTGTAAGAATGTTTCCTAACAGATTAATGATATTCAGTATTCTTGGACTTTTTTTGGTTTTTTTGAGAAATTATATTTTATTTCTTTCCAGTGTAAGATACTAGCATCAGGCTAATACCTATGTATTTCCATATAAAACAGATTATGGGAGGGGAAAAAACCCCACAAAACACAAGTAAGTTAGTAAGTGTATATGTAGTAGGTAATGGTGTTCTTCAAGAAAATATTACATTATAAACTTCGTGATTCACAATTTAATCACCATTCTTTTTAAGCTTTGAAATGTGATTGGTTATTTATGTATTGATATAGCTACATAGGATTCTAATACTTAATCAGTTAAAAACCATCTTCTTGAGATTGTCTATATGGCAAAACTTCTGCTATATAAAGAAGCAATATAAAAATATAGCTTATGTTATTTATTCTGTAACTCCCAGGTGTCTAAGGTCTTTTTAGACCACTCAGATCAATAATGGTACAACCATGGGGTGAAAAATCAGAAACAAGAATAAGCATGTGATGCAGTCTTGAATATGGTCTTATTTGTGGATTCTGTTGTTTTGTGGTTGCATGCACTTGCACTTTTGTCATTCTAATGAGTTCTTTATTTGAAGATTAGACTCTTCACTTCTGGATGTTCCTGATTCAGTTGCAGTAGAGAAAGATTGTGTCCAATTCAAAATTAATTCTACTGAATGAGAGGCTCACATAAGACCACAAAAAATTCAAGTCTCTTAAAAGACAACGTGCTAAGTAACATAGATAATATCTACCTAGTCCCTAGTCATCCATTCATAATTTTGCATTTAATGATATGACCTTTTCTAGAGGACTTAACTAGTTAACCAAATATGTGCAAGGTGTCTGTGCCTGTAGACAAGCTGCAGTGTCTGTCTGGGAAATTATATATTACTACTTTTATAAATGTGATTTGTCATTCCACCAAGAGGCCAATGTTTTCTCTGTTGTGACTAGCAGAAGACTAAACTCGGAGCTTAAATATTATTCAGTTTTCCATCTCTTGGAATTTAGATTGTGAATTGGAAACAGCACAAGAAAATTAAACACATATTCATTTCTTTGCCGGTATGAGCCTGTGATGTCTTACACGCACAGCCCAGGGCAAAGACAGTGTTTTGAGTGGCTGCACAAAACATTCAATAGCATCAGTTCAAACAAAAAAACAAATTTTGGAGACAAAAGATAAAATCATGAGTGTTGCATATCTGAAAGCACAGCCCTGAAAGATAGCTGAGCATAGACATGAGGCCCTGCAAATCCTTCCCATGAAAAAAATATTGGAGTAGCTTCTCCTGTGAAGCAGAAGAAATAGGAAGGCTCCTGGGGACCTGTTTGGCACATTTTTTCTTCTTCCTTTGAAGAAAGGTTCTGAATTTGAAATCTGAGCTTAGCATTTAAAATGTTGTATTTCTCATAGATCTACACTAATACAAAGATTCTCTAGAATGTGTTAATACTTTTGGCCCAAACGAAACACTTGGTCATTATAATCTCCCCAGTTATCTTTTTTGTTAAATAATATTAATAATAATGTGGTCATAATACTTCAATATAATCTCCAATAATAATAATACTAATAACAACAGTCTTTGTATGCTGTGTCTTAAAAATCTCTCTTCACTCTCTTTTTTGCATAAGTGCTCCCTCTCTATTGTTCTTATTTCTGAGTCTTTTACAAAGTAATGTATAATACTGTGCCGGACTGGGGGTGTAGGAAACTTGAATTTCCCCTTTCATGGTCACTGTAGGTATAGACCCAAACCAAACCATTCCCTAGTTCAGGCTCTCTCTAGATCTGCTTGTGCTGACATAAAGCTCGAAATCATTGTTCGCACACTCCTATTCCTAGTATTCCAAGGACTTTCACTTTTACAATAATTGGCTTTTTTGCCTGATTTTACCAATGGAAGAAAAATGAAGTTACTTTGTATTAATAAGGCATTCCTCAGCTTGGTTGAGCAAGCAGATGTTGAGAAGAAAATACATCTCTTATCATCTTTCTACTGGAAGGTTAATATAATAAGAACTCCATTCTACTTACACTGCAATTATTCTTTCAGAAAAAGGAATCTGTGATTTGAACAGAGAAAAGTGCAGAAGAAGAATCTGCAGGCCAGACTCAAGGACTCATCGGTGTAAATGTTCTAGTGGCTTTATTTTAAGTCGAAATAAACAGTTTTGTGAAGGTAATACATGCATTTCTCATCAGCTTTATTCCATCACATGAAAAAATTCTTCTGTTCTTTCACTTAGTATCTTGAGTTTGAAAAACTACTATAGGCTTCCAAAAATTTCAGTGTGCCATTTGAGTTGTGTGTCCTTTCAAGTTCTGAAATAGTTTAAAAAGAGATCTATGAAAGTGTTGCGGGTGCTATTCTTGTAAGAAATTTTGATCTGAGTAGGTAAAGGAGCTTTAGATAAATAGAAATGCTTAAGTGTCTAACTTAATTTTTAAATCAGGATGAAACTCGATGTATCATCAGAAGTGAAACATTGAATAATCCAGCAACAAGATGTCTGTCTGAAGTATCATTTAAAAAAAGACAGAAGTTCTTAACATTCTTCTAAATATTTTAATCTGGATTGTTTTACTTAAAATCTAAAATTGCTATTAATAATAGATAATATAATACTTTTTAAAACATCTCTTTCACTACATGACCAGATTTTATAAGACATAATAGCATCAGAATTCCTATTTTACAGGATTTACAAACTTGCTTGAGCATCAGCATTCCAGTTCTAAGGAAATTCTCAGATTTGATTTCTGAGTTTCAACTTCTAATACACTTGTGTTTTGAGGTTCTTACTTATGTCATGTTGAACCCAAATTTTTAGAGATAATTTTTGTTTTAAGGAGGTGTCTAATGTAAATTTTTTGCATGTACACAGGATTTAAATGGCACTGCAATCTGTATGGAAAAGCATCTTTTTGAAAGTCCTCTAGGCACCTATGCTGGACACACAGAGCACGAGTATGTTTTGCCAGAAGGTTTTGAACACTGATTTGAATGAGGTCTGCAAACTTGTTTTCTTATAGTTCATTAGGAAAACCACACTTTGTGAAATGAATGCAAATAAAGGATGTACTTTTTCAGACCCTTACTTTGTTTTATTAGTCTGTTCTCTAACATTGGCTGATGACGTTATTCTGACACAAGTTATTTTCTTTTTTTTTTTCAGACATTAATGAATGTGGCTTCTGGAACCACGGCTGCACTTTAGGCTGTGTGAACATCCCTGGCTCCTATTACTGCACCTGCCCAAGAGGCTTTGTTCTGCTGCCTGATAGGAAAACATGTCATGGTAAGGAGCTGTAATAAACAAACACTTGGAGTATCCTATTGGAGAGAGTCCTCATTTAACAGTGGAACTGCTGAAAGTTTTGTGCATTGCATTGCTTGCTTCCAATCCCGTATTATGTAAGCAGAATCGGCTTAAACTGAGTGAACTGATTTCAGGTGTCGTGTTTAAGGAAGCATAAGTTACACGTGAGAAATCGTATACGTTTCTTCTTCAGAGGAGAAAAAGAACAAGTCACAACTCCAGAGAGACCTCTTCTCAGATTAGGCTTGGTGACACATTCCAGGAGGATAAGCAGTTAGTATTTTTAAATGTGATCTCTGAATTTGGCTCACTCTGTAAGGATTTGCCCAGTCTCTGAAAGAGCAGCTCACAGTATCATGTATTTTCTTTTCAGATCAGGGCTGATAGCATTGCTAATATGTATGACAGTCGTGGAATTAAATGTGTATGCTCAGCCTAAAAATTAATCAAGCCTTTCTGAAGTCTAGAACATAAAATGCGAAAAGCTTCCAAGTTTTGAGGTCCTGGGATATTGTCAGTCACTTTTGAAGTGAAACTAATGCATGGACAAAGGTCTTTCTACTTTGTTTCCATGGAAATAAAACACTGGTGTAAGGCCCAAGCAGGAGTCCTAGCACACCCCAATGAGTTCAGTATGGATCATGGCAGGATAAGGACCAAGGGTACACTAAATATCACTACTAGAGAGTAAATATAGCCATAGAATCTAACAGATCTAGCAGTCTGTCTATTTTAGACTCCAAGAGTCCTGGGCAGGGCCAGGAGTTGATGATCTCTGTGGGTCCCTTTCAACCCAGGATATTCTGTGATTCTGTAAGAGCCACTTCCTCATCTTTATTAAGGGAAGCCAGGAGCAAGATTCATTGACCCAAATGTGGGGGTTCACGGTGTGTGTGACAGCTGGACAAGGCAGCCAACTGCAGCACAACTATGCAAGGGCTGCAGCCCAAGGGTTTTGGAAGGTGGGATACCATGTTGTGTCCAAAACAACATTTAGACACTGTGCAACTCAGTTTTACTTTGGATGACCAGCTTGAACTGAATGCCTACAATTTGGGGGCTCAAATTAAATAGAAAAGAATGTTTTTCTAGCACAGTCTAAGGATGAAGAGTGGACAGTATGACCCCTTAACTACTGCAGCACAAGGCAGATGTTCACCAACTATACAACTTGAGAGAGAGATAACACAAGATGAGAAGTCCAAATGCTGGCCAGAGATTTTGATGCTTTGTCCCCAAGTCCTTTATGAAGCTCTTCATCTAAAGCCACAAGCTCTGGTCAGAAAAAAGCTTGAATTTTCTGGATCCTCTTTTCTGTGCTTAAGTGGTTAGCACAGCCCAGTCCAGAATGCAGTTGCCCTGGAGAAGGGATATTTGCAAGAGCTACACACCATTTGAGCCAATGTGTGCAGCTGATTCATAGGAGCAGCTGTGGAAATCTTGCATTAGTTCCAGTCATACTGCACTAGAATTGGGACAAAGAGAAAGAGCACTGCAATGCAGAAGGTGGAAGGAGCACATCTTGTGAAATTGCACTAAAAAAAAAAAAAAAAAAAAGTTGGCACTGCAATATTTCTAATAGCAAGTAAAGGAAAGCTATTGCCAAGTCCTCACATGATTTTGCCCTTATAATTTCTAAAATTGACACTAAGGAACATAGTTTTGTTTCTGGAAGGTTCTTCTCCTGTTTTAATTGATATTATCTGTTTTATATTTGGAGTAGTGGAAAGTAGCTCTTCCTCATTCTCTTTGTCTTTTATACTTATTCTTTCAGTATAGATTCCTTGTAGTTTTTACAATCTGATCTATTTTTGATAAAATGTAAGAAAGAAAATTCTCAAAATCACTTCTATTTTGATAACACATCTTCAGAGAATTTTGGAAAATTTAAGGCTGATAAGTATAATGACTTCAGGACACAGCAATTTTTACTTTCTCCTGGGCTGTAATTAGGAGAAGGTGTGGAAAAGATAAGGAAAAGCAAAACATAAACATGGCATAAAAACCCACAGAAAGACTGCAGGTGTTATACTCTCAACATCATACTTTTATTTATTTATGTATTTCTTTTCCTTACTCTTTTTTTCTTCTTTTTCTTCTTCTTCTTTTGTTATTTAAGAAGATGTTAACATCTCTTACTGGGGGCTTAATAAAAATTTTTATAATAATTTAGGAATTTTTTCCTCCTTAAACTACTGTAGAGCTAATTACCTGTGCAAGTAATGACACTGGATGCAGTCATGGCTGCCTTCAAACATCTAAAGGTGCTGTTTGCTTTTGCCCAGAAGGATCTGTACTCAAAGAGGATGGCAAAACATGCACGGGTAAGTAACATTTCTTCTAGCTGAACTGACTGCCAGGCTCTGTTTATTCTTGGTACTGAGAACCAGAAGTGAATGAAGGCATTTTGCACTCATTTTGAACAGTTTAAATGATTGTACAAGATAAAAGACAATAGAATGTAAGGTGCTTTGAGTGCTGACATGAGCATTTTTAAATAGATTTTTAATAGCAGCAACACTCAATATTTGCTGGTAAAGTTCTTTTATTGTCAGCACAGATCAAGGCATGTCACAGATTTTTTTTTTTTGTGTGGGAGGCAACAAAAATTTATACTTGAGAGGACATATATGCACAAAATTAAGGCTTGGGTGAAACCTGAATATAATTTCATTGACATCATGCAGCCCAGGTTAAAAGTCATTCTAACTTACCCAAAAATGGAATTTTTTTGCGGTCAAAATACTGAGGTGCTACACTCAATCTGTCATTCCCCAGTTCAGCAATTTTCCAAATTCAGGGGACTGTAGCTTCTCAACTGCATCTTTTCAGTCTCAGGAGTCAAGATAGCTCCATTACTGACACCCTTATGCTGTGAAAAATCCTCTTCCTGTTTTAATCCCTTTCATATTGTGGACTGTAATTTATACATAGATTCAGTCGTTATTTGTTTTGCTAGCTCATGTTGGTATTGAGAATATAACAGAAAAAAATGACAAAAAATGGTTTCTTTTTACATAAAATCTTGGTTTGTTTTATTAGAAAGTATGAATTTGTCATCCTAGCCTAATTAACTTCTGCGTAGACAATTGCATTAATTTGCTGTTTCTTTGCATGAAGTGCAAAGTCTGGTAAAATTCATTACTCTGTTGTAGATAGGGTGAAATTTGCATGAGAGAAGAGTTCTCTGAAACACATGAAATAACTCTCTTTATGTATCCCACCCTCCCACCTTGTCTTACAACACAACATCTTGTGTTGTAAGTTTTCAAGAAAACTCTGGAACAAGTTACTACTAATTTGTTTTCACTTCACTAGCCTTCTGCTTTCAGCAGGAGGCCTTTTGGTAAATCTACTGAGATGATTTGCATTGTAGAAATCCTGAGCAGGATGAAACATTCTCTTATACCTCTGATTTTGTTGTATTTTATTTTTTTTGTAGAACGGCACAGTAAAATTTTACAATGCTCTGTTTAAGGTTGCACATCTCCAGATAATGGTGGCTGCAGTCAGATATGCTCTTCTCTAAGCCCGTCCTCCTGGGAGTGTGCTTGTTTTCCTGGATATAAGCTTCAGCAAGACAGAAGGCACTGCACTGCTATAGGTTGGTGTCTTGGTATGCCTGCATATTTCTGCCAATAAAAGCAAAACCTTTTTTGAGTTCTTTGAGTTTTTTGAGTACTTTGTGAAACTTGGGAAGTATCAGTTCTTAGGAAAGACAACCTATTTTGGAAATAAACCAGAACAAGCAGCAGTATATGATTCTGTCTCCTTCACAGAAAGTTCAATCTGTGATCCACATTCAACATTTCACTTTGGGCTCCCATACTGTGGAGGTCTGTCCTGCAGTACACAAGGTTTTGTGCCTTCGCATAAAGAAGGGCATAGTTCCTGCCCAACGTTAGAGAAGTCTCTGTATTTGGAGAATGGGGTAGAGAATAGTCTGTTAAAGGACTTTCCATGTAGGGATATTTCTCCCCCACTGGCCCCAGGAAGCTGAGGTGTTTGATGTGAACTTTTGCATTCCAGACCCTGCTGTTCCTCTGAGAAAAGGGCAGACTCCAGTGATCAGCAAGGTATAAGCAATTGTCAAAGAGAGGGGAGGAAAAAGAAGTATTTGATTTGTGCCCAAAGTAAGGGGAAAACTTCTTTTTTTTTTTTTTTTTTGAGGACAGTATCTTTCTTGCTTTTGCTACAAAAGACTTCTCCATATGCAAAATTCAAAATTGTGGCATTTATGGTGATGCTGTGAAATGTAGAGAGATAATTGCCTTGAGGCTAAGGAACTCAATGTGAAATGCAGAAGGACTAGTGCCTCCTTTTGTCAGAAATGTTGGGGCTGATGCTGTAAACTTACATTTATATTTGTCTTTAATTTCTTAGGCAAGTGGAGTGTAGGAAAATTGCCATAATTTCTTTTTGCTTCTGTTCCTCATTTTGCCTTTTACTGTTACTTATTTACAGCGCTTCTTAGGTAGTAATGCAAGTTAGAGATCACTTTGAACTTAGTGCAATTAACATACTGGCAAATTTTAATCAACAGGTCCTAAGCCATTTTTGTTATTTGCAAATGGCCAAGATATCCGCCAGATCAGTTTTGATGGAACAGATTATACAAGTTTACTTGACTGGCAGATGGGAGTAGTCTTAGCACTGGATTCTGACCCGGTGGAAAATAAGGTAAGGCATTAAAAATGAGAGGATTCTGGAGTGTTGCAAGGACAAAAGGATTGAGCTTCCATGTGCCTTAACCTTTCCCTGTCAGTGATCTGGATTACGCATTATGCTGCTAGTTGCTCTGTTGCCTGTCTAGGAGCACAACTGTTCAGGCTGCCAAACATTAGTTGAAGAGTTTCATCCTTTAATTGCTTATTTTTTGTACATTGAAAATGATAATTCACAGAGAACTTGGATTTCTAAATTCACTTCAGGCATGATTTCAATTTTAAAGAACTGTTGTGTGATTGACAAGTTTCCTCAATTAAGACTGCAGTGTTATTTTCTGGAAATACATTGTGGGGTTTTTTCACAGCATAGTGGTACAAGCAAAGGTATCTTTCATTCTGTACAGCTAAATCTGTATGATCCCTACGAAACGCTGGAGTAATCTTAACAAGAATTATTTCCCATGTCCTGATATTATTGAGAAAAACTGCTGAATGCTCAAAGAATCTGTGGCCCTTCCAAAATGCGTTCCTCACATACTAGATAGTGCTGTTGGAAACTGGAGTCTTCCGTGTGGCCACATTCTAAAGCCCTACTCCTAGCCTGCAGAGCTGGGAAGAAGAAGAGTTCAGCTGTGCTTTGCTAAACCTCCTGTGGCAGTAGTTATATTTTCCCATGGAGAGACTTATTTACTCTGTAAAAGTGTGGCAAAGGAGTACTGGATGGTACAGTGAAAGCTGATGAAGAGGTCAGTTAGGTTGTTGGAAGCATCTCAAGGCCCAGATGGACACAGTTAAACAAATGTGAATGTTATCAGGTCTGCATTTACAGGAGGAGCACTTCTGGAGCATGGCCACTTGCTCCTGAAATAGGACTCTGCTGGAGAGGCAGCAGCTGCCCTGTGCAGAGCCAAGTGTGGATCAGCGGTGCCAGTGACTCTGGTGTGCACAGGGATCCCCTCCCGTGGGGGGGAGGTGGGCAGTGCAGAGGTGAGGGGACGTGCAGGGTCCAGCCAGGTTGCAGGAGCCTGCTCAGTCAGCACAGAGCTAAGTGGCAAGGCAGCACTCCTTTGTGCTCCTAGGGTACTGAATCAGCTCCTCTAAGGCTAGAGGCTCCCTCCTGTTTGCTTTGGCCTCATGGCTAGCATGAAAGCAAAGTAATTTGTTTCCCTGTTACCATTTCCAAAGAAAGCCTAAGCATTGCTTTTGGTATGGTTGTGCCATACAGTGTTTGGTTCTCTCTGGTTTTGGGATACAAGACAAAATTTACACATCCTTGGAAAATGCAAACCCAGTTTGCCTACCAGCAAAGAACTTTTGACCCCAAACTAAGAAACCTCTTCTGGTAATATCGGAACATTACAGAATAGACACCTAGTCTATTGAGATAGTTGCAGGATGAAAGAGTGAGACAAAAAATAGAAGTAAATTTTATAACTCCTTTTCCCCTTCCCAGCTCCTTGATATACATAGAGTGCTATGATCTTCTCCACGCTTCTCCTTTCGGACACGAGCAGCCATTGAAATGCTGACGTGCTTCTTTCTGCCTGTTCCTACTTTTCTCCTCAGCTGTGCGTTATGTGAAGTACCTGCTGGCTGAAACAAAACCACAGGATTTTCAGAGGGCTGTATATAGGGCAACCAGGATTTACAGCTAAGCACAAGCTGCCTGTAGAAGCCATCCTAGTTGAAGGATAAGTGCCTTTTTGTTTGATCAGGGATCACAGGTTACCTGTGCAGCCTTTTGTGAATAAGCAGTTTAGGGAATTTTCCAGATGAAAAAGGTATTTTAGAAATGGAGTTACTAGACAGGGGAGGTAGAGTAGAAAGTGAGATGGGAACTAATAACACCATGTCTTTTATTTATTCACAGATTTACTTTGCCCACACTGCCTTGAAATGGATAGAACGAGCTAATCTGGATGGTTCAGAGCGTGAAAAGGTTATTCATGGTGCCATAGATACACCCGAAGGCCTTGCTGTGGACTGGATTAACCGTAAATTGTATTGGACAGACAGAGGGTACATGCTCCACAGTGCATTTATGTTGAAGCATGCCATAAAGTATTTGGAATAAATGACTGGTGATACAGAAATAGCTGAGGCATCACTCTAATTCAGTAGTGCTTCACATTCTGTTTGGGTAGTTTTAGTCTCAAGTGTATACAATTGGAAGGTTCTTTAAAACTAAAGTGCTGGAAGTTCACTTGCAGTCTGCTATTGTATTTTTATCATTGTCTTTCCAAGAAGCAAAGGTTTGGACTCAGTTGCAAGGAATCTAAAGCATGCACTGCATATATACATATACATATACATATACATATACATATACATATACATATACATATACATATGTGCATAGGTGCATGTGAATATATTTCCTTACACTCTTTTTTATATACATACACTGCTTGTGAGTGTGTGTGTGTTTGTGTGTGTGTGTAGGTATATCCTTGTGTATAGATATACATACACATACACATATATATACATATGCATGTATAAAGAATATTACTGCACTGAGTACATCTTGGGCAGAAGTCAGTGTTGTTGGCAGCTAGAATCATGTCATTGCAGAGTCTTTGTCAATTATCTTTGATGAAAGAGGAATGACTGCTGCCAGGCAATGTGACCACATTTCAGCTGATACCTAACCTTACATGCAGGGGAAAACAAAACTGACCTTTGATGAAAAGGCAGTTTCAGATCATGACAGATAATGAAGACTCCTTGAAGAGTGGTCATGAGCTTTCAGTACGATCCATAATTCATTAGTCAATAGAAAGTAATTTCAAGCATTTAGATCACTCTCCTTTTCCATTTTAAATATTCTGCTAGTCCACTTCCTTGCTTTTATGTACAATATTGCCACGTGATTGAGCTGCTGTAGAAATATGCCAGTGTTTCTTGTGAAATGGGAGATTGTGGTGCTCCTCTCCATAATACAGGAGTTCAGGTAGAATATGAGAATTTGAACCTGCAACTTCTTTCTCATGTACTGCATGTATCTGTTTGTATTTCACATTTGCAAGAACACATTTCTCCTTTGATCTCTGTGGGGCCTTTTTTGAAGGTTCAAAGAGGCATGGAAGGCTGTAGGCTTGCTTGCAGGTAGAGGCTGATATTTGTTTGGCATGGTGAATATTTCAGCAATAAAATCAGTTTTCTGGAAAAAAGGTGAATTGAAAGATTGGCAATGTAGATTCTATAGTTGACTTGGCCACAGATCTTATGAGTAATCTTAAGAACCTTAGCCTCATTCTTTCCTGCAAAGTAGATGTAATATATAAAATGACCACTGATGAAAAATGCTATGTAAAAGTACTATTTAAAAAATTCTTTATACATTTGGTAATGGTATTCAGCTAGGAGCTCGTTTTCCTCCTGACTCGTTTTAAAGCTAGCATTTATCTATTAGTGGTCATACTTGCAATTCATTATTCACCCAAAGAAGGAGAACTTCATGTCTTCTGCAAAGCAGCAGGTATTTTATCATCATGCCCTGGACCAGATAATGAAGCTGTAACATGAATTACTTGTTGATAAAACAGCTAGACATCCCATATCAGCAAGATTACCTCCTGTCAATGTGAAATTATTTATTACAGCAAAACTAAAGCAATGCAAGATCTTAGTACATTCAGCCCAAGAAGGTAATTAAAAAGATACCAGGGGGGACCTAACAGTGCTCTGTGTGTTGCAGGAAGGTGAGCATTGAAAGGAGCAATCTGAATGGAATGCAAAGAAAAATGATCATCTGGGAGGATCTCTCCCAGCCCCGAGGGATAGCCATTCACCCATTTGCTAAGTAAGGAGTGATAAACACAGTAAATCGTGTAATTCTTGTAGATGACTTTTAAAAATGAGGCTGTAAGCCTTGCCCTTTTGGCAGTCAAAATGTGCATTAGTCTTATGCTGGGTTAGTCATTGCTTTGCAGAGCTGTTTGAACTGTAATGTTTTATTGCAGGGTTTCTTTAATGAGTTGGGACATGCTTATTTCTCATATAGATTTCAGAAGAAAGTAATTGGAGTATTAATGATGCTGTATGCAGTTTAAACTAAAGAAAAGCCTGAGAAACTGAGGCCGCTGACAACTGTAGGTGCCACACTACAAACTTTGATGGTTCCATATCTAGTAGTGTGAAGAAGTTAATCACTTTTAACCAGCAGTGTTTAAAAACTGCCTTTTTTTGGTCCATGTTTCAGTTTCAGAGGAAATGAAACCTAATTTGCTGTTCTGAAGATTTGTTGTTTTAAATGCACCTTGTATCATTTTGACTAGTGTTGTAATGATCATAGGTGTTTAACTCTTGATGAAATTCTGGCTATTTCAATCAATGGCAAAATCCCATGGAGTTTAGAAAATATGCTTATAGTAGGAGCATTTTAAATCTTTATTTTAAATTTTGTTTTGTCCTTTAAATTTTGTTTTGATGCTCATATCCTTCTGTAACTAAGTACTGATGAATCAAAAAGAAACTGGTTTGGGGAGGGTGTTTTGCTAGCTTCCCTCTGCCCATAAAAGACCTAAAAGAATCTTTCAGTAGGGGTTGAATGCTATAGAGACATTTTCCAGGAAAACTTTGAACAAAGGCAGGCTCTGCCAGATTGTTTATTAGAATTATTGGTGGAGGCAAAGCGTGCAAGAAAGGGAGGAGGAAACATCATTAAAACCTTCCTTTTAAGAAAGTTAATGGTGAAAAGATGAACAGACATGTTGGCAATGTCTATAGTTGTAAATATTAAAGAATGAAACACACACAAAAAAAGTGTGAAACACAGCTAGAGCTCTTGAAAATACTGGTGCCTGAATTAGTTAGAGCAAGACTGCTGTGTATCTAAAGCTAAGTGAATCCCTGGGTTATTTCAGTAAACCTGACAGAGGCAATTAATGCCTAGGAAGATTAACCCAAATTTCAGACATTATTTGCAATTTTAGCTATCCCCATTTTGATTTGCCTTCTAGAGCTGCTAGAAACTGCTGAAAACTGCTAAACACTCGGTTAGTAACACACTAGACTCAAGGACTCAAAAGGGACACCCTAAAAAACATGGTTTTATTAAAGGAAGAAAAATTCTGGACCTGATATTGGTGTATTATTTTAAAATAACCTGCCTAATCTTGCTTGTTTTCAGTGGGTAATGGATGATTTTGGTTTCATTTGTTTATTGTTGTACCCCTGTTTAGACAAGGGTCTGTCTAATGCTTCATTTTCTGTTGTCTGGGTTTGCTAAACCACCATCGGCTGTCATATGGAAAATCAAAAAGCAGATATGAAGAGCTGTGGCAGTTAACATAGTCAGGAGTTGTTTTCCAGGCTTTCATGCCAGTGAATAGAGTGAGGATTCTGCATAAGTCCCAGTGCAATCACCTGGAGTCTTATGGCAAGTGTGAAAAGATCAGCAGCCAATATGTTTGCTTGAAGCGTGCACTTTTTCTCCTGTGAGTCAGGGCTGTATTGCTCTGATCTGACCTTTCTGCTTTGAAAGAACTCCATGGAGAGGAGGGCAAACATTTACTTACTGACTTCCTGTATTCATTTTGTTTTCTGAAGGAGATTATTCTGGACTGACATGGGGGTCAACCCACGGATTGGCAGCTCTTCATTAGAAGGCTTCGATCGCCGGGTGGTAGCCAGCACTGGCCTGGTGTGGCCCAGTGGAATAGCTCTCGACTACCTGGCTGACAAGTTGTACTGGTGTGATGCTAAACAGGCCATGGTTGAGAGTGCAAACCTGGATGGCTCTGGTCGTCGAATTCTTGCACAGAATGATGTAGGTGAGGCTTTGGGGTTGATAATTACCTACTGCTGCTTGTCCATGTGTGTGCATCTGCATACGTGCATTACTGGCCTGCTGCTGTGCTATATATCCCATACTATGCTGGGGTTAATGATAGCACTTAAATTCTTCATTCTGTTATCCATCTGACTTTTATTCATTTTACCAAAGCATGTCCTTCAGTCTCTGCTTTTATTAACAAATCACTTTGCATTGCACAGAGAACTTCTCTGCCTTTATAGAAAAACCAAAATAATAAGAAAATTCAGTTTGCTTTTCCCATGCATGGCTGCTTAGTTTAATTCAGGTTTTGCTGTGTTTATTGCATCAGTGAGTTATATTGACATAAGAAGAAAGGGAATTGATTGGAGTCATCAGAGCAAAACCTATATCTGCAGTGTTGAACACTGGAAGGATTCTAAACACACAATAAATACCAAATGAAAAATGATTTTACAATATGCCAGTAGCTTTTATGGCTAAGATTTCTACTGCTTGACACATATCTGTGTGCTCTGGAGCAAAAGAACAGAGCTGTTAGCAACAAGGAACTGATGCTGTACCATGTCTAAAGTAAACCGCATGTTTAAGAATCTTGTACATGGTGAATTAGTTCCTGGAGAAGGCAATTCCTTTTGATCATGGGATCTCTCTGGGGACTGTTTGGTAGGTGTGCATACAAAACATGGGCAGAGTGAGGGGTCATAGCCCAATACCATGACTGCCGTGGGTCACTTTATGGTTACTCTGTTGAGCAGCCTCTGTTCTAGTCTGTGCTCTGGGAAGGCTGGTGTTCACCACCTAAGCCACATACCCTCCCAGTGCTTTGGAGGTGAGTGGATTGAGGTCCTAGAGGAATCAGAGTTCTCCAGTTTATAAGACATCAAAAGGCCTGAGAGAAAAACTTACCAGCCTTCTTCTCTCTTCCCATGCTGCGTATATTCTGCCATATGCTGCCCCTTGCAGCAGATCTGCAAAGGAGGAACTTGAAGTCTGATCAAAGTTTCATTTTGTTTCTCCACAAAGAGTAAGACAGTGTCTTTCTGGGAGAAAACAGAGAAGGAAAGCTAGGAAACATGGACTATGAGAAAGGAGCAGTGGTACAGCTGTTTGGAGGTGAGAATAAAGGACATCAACATGTGTATACAAGGAAGTGAAAGGGAGGAAGATGTGTAGGGGTAAAAATTTAGAGAAGCATGTGCTCATCATTTGCTAATGATGCTAGTGAAGACTGGAATTCAGTTTTTGTTCTTGAACAGCTCTACACTGGATGGGAAGGTGGCACCTCCTCATAGGTGTTCAGCTGTAACATGAATTTTTTTATTGCAGCAGCTCCCTCTAGTGCCTTTGTACTGAGAGCTCATTGAGTAGAGCTGCGTGCAAAATAAGTAAATTATTTCTGCTCTTCCCCCTAACCCTGTTTGCAGCTGCCTGTAATAAACTGCCCAAGGCAACAAAGAACGCAATCATCCCTTTTGTTTATGCAGTGAGTTGCATTTGCACTGTTCCTGATATGTCAATTGACTGACACTACGCTTCTGATTTTAATCCTTAATGTATTGGCAAAACAAGAGGTTAATAAATTGCTGGTCAAAGCAGGGTGCTGTTTGTGAATAGTGAAAACTACAGATCCTAAAATTGTGAGGAAATGTTTGGGTGGGGACAATATCTAAATCTTGGTCTAGTTGCTCAAATTTAATGAGAAGAAAAGGTTAAGAACCAAGATCAGTGATTAAGCACAGGTCAGTGGAGGTAGTGAGGTGCCAACAATACACTGTTCAACATAACACTAAGAAGCACTTATTGTCTTAGAATTTTTTTGTAAAGAACTGATTTTTTCAGTTTATTTAAGTTATATCAGTTATATTCAGTTTATTTAAGATATACCAACACATACTCCTTCTCCAAGGTTCTAAATGTTATCTGTATTGCTGTATTGGTTATCTGTTGTTTTGTTTTCTTGTTTGCTTGCCTTAGATTTTTAATTTTTTTTTTAAGCTAATACATGTTGGGATCCCAATTTCATTACTGAAATTTATCGCCTAGTTGAGGTCTACATCAAGAAGCAAAAGTGCAGAAATCATAGAAATATGAAATAGAAGTCATATGCTTACAAAACACCTTTCAGAGAGGCTCAGACTGCAGTGGTAGAGTGCAGTGCCACTGAGGCTCTAAGGACCACAACAAAGCAAACCTGCTTCAGCCAGGAAGCATCCACTCTGAAGCCAGGTGTCCATCCATGGAAGAATAGCATGTGTTCTTACCTTCCACTGCAAAAAGCTTGCCCAAAGGCTACCCTGAAAGCAGAAGATTTCTGAGTGTATAGAAAAAAATGCATAGTCCCATATAGACTAATGACAATTTTCTATCATAACAGATTAGAAAGAGTCAGAATCACTTTGTAAAGATCTTTATGTCAGCCATTATTTATATGAAATTGTCCTTTGGATTCTGAATTGCTGAGCTTATCTCTGGAAGTCAAACCAGGGATCTGAGTTTTCCTAGTGCAGATAATGTGCTACCAAGAAAAAGTTCCTGTGCTCTGAACTTGGGGTGGAATTTCTTGCAGCTACTGTTAGTCCTGTAATTGTTAGGTGCCTGGTTGAAGCTGATGTCTAGGATCCTGTTGTCATCAGTGAAAGAGAGGAAGTTACCTGGATGACCTATTGCCTCCTGTGGTTTATGTTAGCTGGCACACCCTCTGCACTGCATTTGTGTGTACTTTTGGCCCTTGCAGAGGCCACACACTGGTTTTGGGGCCATACCAGGAGTCAGTGGCTGCAGCATCTGTAGCTCCCAGGCTGCCCCATACCAGGATGCTTATGCAGGTTGACACAATCTGTGAGCTCCTTTCCTCCTTGTTACATGAAGACTGCAAAAGGGGCTGTGTACCTCAGCAGCTCTCTGCCAGGCCACTTAGTGGCAGAGGAGGGAGGTAGCCTAGTTCTGAAAGGCTGGTCCCAATGCTGCCTCGAGAAATGGTGTAGTGTGGGGTAGAAGCATCTCGTGAACTACATCTGGTTGGAAGTCACCAGAAGAATAGAGTGTACTGAGCCAGGCGAGTCTTACAGACTCCTTTGCTAAAGCACAAATAGCATGTGCCCATGGTCCATTGTCCATGGACGCTTATCCCTCTCCATGGGAAATCAGAATAGAGCACTGGCTATGGCTAGGCCTCTGTGTTAGAAGTGGATCTATATGCAGATAATGCTTTCTTTTACAGGGTTTGCTGTGTATGTTCTACAGACATGGAAATGATAAACCTAATGTCTTTGTAGGCCACCCTTTTGCTGTAGCGGTGTTTGAGGACCACCTGTGGTTTTCTGACTGGGCTAGGCCATCACTGGTGAGGGTGGACAAGAAGACCGGCCAAAACAGGGTACGTCTTCGAGGCAGCATGCTGAGACCCTCATCAATGGTTGTAGTTCATCCTTTGGCGAAACCAGGTATACTGCAAAAATTAAGCAGTCATTCCCTTCCAGCCTCCTCTTGTTCACTGATATCAGTAGGATAGATGTCCTTGGGTAGAGGATTATCTTCTCAGAAATAGGCTCTTTAAAAAGCCCTGCATAGTCAGACTGGCATTTATTGAAAGCATCATCTGGGCATGTGTCCCAGGAATGCTGACAGATTTATGTTCGTGCCCAAGAATAGATGCTGATCAATTGCCATGAGGCTACCACAGTCTTCTAATTGCTATTTATCCTAGTCTATTAGCACCCCACACACACCAATAATAACAAATGACATGGGGAAACATTTTGTGAGATTTATTAGTTTTTGATCAAATATGTTGGGACCAATCTCCCTGTACGCAGAAAAGAATAATTCAATAGATCAGGATTGAGAGAAGTTAATCACAAGTTCCTTATGTCCTTGAAATATTACGACTCTAAATATTAAAGGAGAAACAATAAAGGAAATAAAATTTTAAAAATATGGTACATGCATTAGATACAGAGTACATTCATTTCTTTTCCTGACAGCGGCCAGGTGATAATATCTATGTTATGCTATATACATTTCTTGTTCTGTTAAGAAAAAAAATCCTAGTTTTTTAAGTCCTTATTCTTTTTCCAGCTGCTCCAACTCTGCATGTCTAAACAGAGATGTTGACTGAAAAAGCAACTTGTTAATTTTCCTTTTTTTCTTCATTAGGGTCAAATCCTTGCCTTTATGAGAATGGAGGCTGTGATCAGATCTGTGAAAACAGTTTTGGAATTGTCCACTGCAAGTGCCACCCAGGATTTGGGAAAACTCAAGATGGAAAATCCTGTCATGCTCTGGATTCTTCCAACTCAACTGCAGGTACAGTTCTCCAGTTCCCAAAAAGACCCCCCTCAAACTCTTGAGGATCCTGGCAGGTAGCCCTGGAAAAATTCACCTTGCTCTAACATAAGGAATGATGGTTTCTCTGAAGAATGAAAATGCTGGAATATCCTTGGGACAACAAGACAACAGACATGCTGTCTGGCCACTGTAATTTTTCCCGTGGCATTTTAGCAGTGAAAAAGGCATGTGCAATGCTGACAAGTATTGTGGGCTTGAGTCACATTTCTTCTCTTTTGTATTTGAGAAAACTCACCAGTGAGTGCTTTTAAGAATAGTTTGATGTCAGAAACAGGTTAGTGTGGGAGGATACTGATGTTTGTTTTAAAAGGAATCCACCATGATTATTGGAAAGTAGACAAGTATTTGAAAATCAGTAGATTTAAATACTTCGTATCATTTTTTCTCGTCTTTTTCAGCAAGCCTCTCTGTGCATAAGAAGGTAATGCCAATGCCACCACAAGAGACTGTGCTCCAGAGCACAAGGAGCACTGGGATTTTTAAGGATGCAGACAATGGTGAAAAGCAGAAAACTTTTTTTATGGCTGAAATAATGATATCAGGTAGAGTTTGATGGTTATGCTCCTTATGCTTACTCTGAGACTTTGAACAGGTTTATAGAGCAGAAAGAAATCACAGACCTTAAAGGAAGAAAGTTTAATGGTTGAGACTGGTGGTATTCATGCTCTTAACCTTCTAACAAAAATTTAAGTCTGTGCAGTTATTCCGGGTAGAATTGTTGGGGTTTTTTTTGTTTATGTCTAGATTCCTTGGTTATATCAACAAAATTGATAATATTATCCTGGTCTAGATAATTGGAATACTTGTGAAAATATCTCCCTTAGATTTTTAAGTATATTGCATTCCCCTAAAAAGTTAAAATAAACCCATTGAATTCTATATCTCTTTGAAGACACTAGAGCATTAAATTTTGAAATAGATTTTGAATAAAATATTCAGAAATCCTGATAATAAATGACATGTCAACTCCATCTAGACAAAGAGAACAGAAGCAATGATTGTATTGACTTGTCATTATTAATCCTGGAGAGCTAAGTTTCAAACTTTGACTCTATGTTCTGGTTTTCTTAGTTGTTTGTTTTTCTGTAATATAGATATGCACCACGTCCTTCAGTATTTCAAAATACATCTAGTGGGGTTTTTTTTGTTGTGCTTATGCTATAGATGAAGACGACTGCACTGCACTAGAATGTTATGTCAATGCAGAGTGTGTTTTGCTGGAAGATGGTGCTATGTGCCAGTGTTTGAAAGGATTTACCAGGAAGGGGAAATCATGCTACGGTAATAAAAAATTTTCTTGTAACTTTTGAAAAATTGTAGATTGGGGGGAGGAAGAAAATCTATCTCCTTTCACATTGGCAGCTGTGCCGTGTGAGGCATAAGGAAAAGGTCAATAATATGAAAGGGATGATGAGTAGAAAGCATGTGAGAAGAAATGGCTAATTGGCTAATGCCTTTTTCTCCCTTGAGCCATGAGTGTTAATTTTATTAATAACAGAACAAGCAATAACAGAAATTATAGAAGTATAATGTATTTATTTGTACAAATGTACTAATTATAAAAGCTCAGTCCATAGACATGATAGTTAATGTATAATTTAGACATGAGGAATCTCTTCAAAATTAGTATTCCTGATGTAATGCTTATACAAAAGTGCTGCTCTAGTTTCTTTCTAGCACTAGAAAAAGACTCTAACAGCCATGCAAAATACTGCTCAGGGTGGTCTTCAAGTTTCTGGGCTTGTTTGCAACATAAATGGAAGAACTGTTTTCTCTCACAAAGGTCAAGAGAAGAAGGTGTTAGAAACAGAAAGAAAAATACCATTTGGTGGCTAAGCAAGAAGACTCAGAAGAATCTATGTTACTATGGAAAGGGGGAGAAAAAACCTGTAAGCTGAATCAGGCATACATGGTTTTCACCACAGTGCTTTTCTTTTTTTTAAGCCCATGTGTTCTTTCACAGAACAAAATTTCTAAATGCTCTTAGAGGCCTTTTCCAAATTAATGGATTCTATGATTCTATAACATAAAGCCATTCTAGAATAATTTCCTCTGAACAGGTTTTTATTAAGCAAATGATATCTGTGATCTCCAGGTCATAGTACCTGGTTGACTCTCTTGGATTTTAGAACACCCCCATCAAATTTTGTACCAAAAAAGACCAAAGTCCTTCTCTTGTCATTCGCTTCACATGCAGAGATGCCAAGTGACAGCACAGTCTGGGTGAGATGCATGGTGCAGATGTTTCAGTGTGCAGATTGATGGTTTCCTGACCCGTGTCCTGTCCCTTGCTCTGTCTCTCAGACGTTGACGAGTGCGCTGCGCGCACGGACCGCTGCAATCGGAGCGTGTCGGACTGCATCAATACGGAAGGCAGCTACGTCTGTACCTGCCTGGAAGGCTACACTGGAGATGGAGTCCATTGCTATGGTATGGGCATGTGTGAGGGCTCTGCTCTGGCTGCAAGGCTGAGGCATTTCTGCCTTTGTGATTTCTTCCTCCTTGTTTGAAGAGCGGTAGCTTCAGCAATTGATCAATATGCAAAGCTTGTAGTTGTCAGTGAATATCTCCTCTCAGTGTTTGCACTATTTTTAGTGGCTATAGAAGGAGAGAGAGGAAGAGTGAAGGGGAGGAGGGAAGTGGAGGTGAAGCAGTAGAGCTTTATTGGAAATCGTTGCCATGAATATAAACGAAAGCAGGTATTGAGTGTGTCATAATACTCATCAAATAATTCCAGGTCTGTTTAATAGGCATGAGGTTCAAGGTGCGACACTGACAACTTGAGTACATTTAGAGTCTTGTTAATAATCAGACCCACAGATTTTCCCATCCAGCTCTAATGCCAGGTCTTTAGTTCATTCCCTACGTCTCTTAAATTCTTAATCCATTTTAGTGGTAAATATGAACAGGAAGCCTTTTCTTTCCAGTATTTGACTAGCACACAGTTTGTTCAGAGCTTTATGAGAGTCTTGCCTTCTCTTTTGTCCTTTTCTTTCCCTTTTTTCCTTTATAGCCTAATTCAAAGCCCATTAAATTTGAACTAATTTTTACATAATCTCTGCTGGACTTGGTTCTTCAATGCTGATTAGGATGACTGAAAAATTAAGAAAAATATCATTATTATGGGTAGAGTATGGAAAGTCTCAGAAGAACTGAGAAGGCCTTTTGCATGCAGAAGACAGAGACAGAGCTCATGTTTTGAGGGTGTTTGGAGGTGCAGATGGAAGTGCACACAGAAGTGACAAGGTCCTCTTGCTGACCCAGCACAATCTAAAAGGAAAATTCTCAGGCAGCCCTGGGCTCTTACTGTCCTACCACTATACTGCAGTATAGCTGTTCAGGATGTAGTACCTTCCACTGCTATTGAAAAACAATCTATTATCTTCCTGAAGTCCTTAAGTCCAGAAAATAGATTCTCAGCATTTCATAAAATATGCAGTATTACTAAGATGTAAACATAACTGAAACTGATTTTGTTTGATGACTTGAAATGTACTATGAAAACCAGAAACTGGTTTTGTGCTTCAGTTGTAAGTGACTGCATGCATGCACAGTGTCGAGGAATGTGACCGTATGTCCAGTGATAACACATGATGAGTTCATATTGTGTTGGTGAAATCACATCTCTTGAAATATGCTGCAGCAGTTGTGTTCCCTGCCCCCCGCCCTGTATTTTTTTAAGTGCTCTAAATTTTCTGTTCTGTTTTGAGCCAGATCCTGTTAATTTTACTGTAGAAAAATTCCCAGCAGTTTAAGCAATCATTTCACAAATAGGGGTAGCAGATCTGTGATTCCCTGAAGTAAATTTGGCACTATATATTCTGCTCACAATTCATAGAATGAATCAGAGGCTCCCAAACTCTGCTATGTGAACCAAAGATTTCACCTTTGAGGCGAGTGCTTCAGCACTTAGCAATGTGCAGGTGGCCAGCCTGGCAGGAGCTGCTGCTCTGGGCTTTGCAGAGAAGGTTTGGAGGCAGGAGGAGGGTGTGCAGCAGAATGGGGGTGAGAGATGTATAAGAACCTCATGGGCTCTGAGCCTGGAAACTGTTGTAGTCAGGGCACCTCTCCACAGTCATTCAAAGCCTCACTCATCGAAGTATTTACACAAACTGAATAAATCTGTTTCTAGATTTCTAGGTTTCTAGACACTTTTCTTTTGCCTAAACTCTTTGTTAGGCTGAATTAGGTGAGTGGTACAGGGGTGGGCAGCTCCCCACTCCTGAACCCTTCTGCTGTGTAACTACAAGAATGCCAATGTATGGATCCAGGCTGCAAGCTATGACTAGCAATGCCAGGAGAATACATCTGGTGCAAATAAGTCTCCTCTTCAACTCTGCTGTACTTGTTACATTTCATGGGGAAGCCTTTCGGGCTCCTTCTCCCTGTGGAGAGTTTCTGCAGCAGCACAGTGTGCTCTTGCTATAGAAAGTACGCTGGTTGCCTTTCCATCAGGCTTTCCATGAAGGCATATTTACAGAGGAAGAGGTCTTTCGTGTTTTTCCCTGCTGCCTGGGGAGTGCAGTGCTGCAACTGCTGCCCTTTTAGCCGATGCTCTGAGGCATTTCATCCTTCTAACTGCAGACTGTTTGGGTGACAGATATCGATGAGTGCAAGACGGGGTCCCACACCTGTGGAGAGAACATGACCTGCACAAATAGAGAAGGAAACTTCACTTGCTTGTGTGCTGATCATGCTGCTGGAACTGGCATTGGTTGCAGTGAGTAAATGGAGTGAGCAAATAAATGAAGTGGCCCTAAATTAAGAGCTGTGTCCTTGGATAAATTGTTATACCTGGAAACTAAAGGATGTCTGTATAGTAACATTCTGACCAGCTTGTGGATCCATTTAGTTTTGCCTTTAGGAGGCTGTTTTATGGTGGACTAAGGAGAACAGACCTGAGTTTAGTTAGGAAATATCTACATTAAGGTTCAATGTAAATTTTTACTGTCTAAATGTAGCAACAAATCTATCAAATGTCATTTACAATCAACAGCAGAAGTAAATGCTCCTTGGAAATAACATTTTTTGAGGGTAATTTCAGTCTGTGCCATTTTGCAAATTCCCTGTGCCTTTTGTTACACTGCAGAAGGCTAGCACAGGAAATGCACATTATTTAAGTTCCCTTTGATTTTTCAGTATAGGCTTGTCTTGCAGCTCCAGCACTAATTGCCCAAAAGGGCTCTGAAACTCCTTAACAAATCTGATTACCAGTTTACTGAAGGAAACTGCTAAAGGTTCAACACTAGTGAGTATCTGACCCTCATTTTAGTGCCTCAATATGGTAGCAGCATTCTCTGAAAATGAGAGTGACTCATTCTTTTACTCTGTGTCAGCCCTCTTGATCATGGTGAATTTTACTCCAGATTGAGTGACTTTCTGACAATGGAGGGACATTTGTGTGATTGTCACAGAGCTGTTTCTTCAGAAAAGCAAGGAAATTGTTGTTTGAATTTATTGTATTTGTTGGCTTTCTTAAATAGAACACCGATCAGGATTCCCACTCCCATTTCAGTCACTTAATCTTTCAGTAGTTTCAGGTGTCACTCAGAAAATGATGATTTTAAACGATGCATGACTTGGAAGTAATGTTTCCTAGGTCCCTCAACTGTCAGTCTGATCCCGTGTCTTTAACAGATGTTAACACACAGTTTTAGTTCTTTGCCTAATATGTTCTTTTAGCAAGATGAAATTTTCTTTGCTGAATGCATGCACACCTGGAGTTCACTATAATCACTCATTCCTTTCCATTCAGGCTCTTTGCCATGGCAGTTCTCCTGCAAATGAAATTTTAAAACCCAAATGTCATTGAAGGTCATGTTGCAATAAAACTGGTGTGAGTCATAGAACTGACCCCATAATTGTATGAGAATGATTAGGTGTGTCTCTGCTAATCCATACTGCCAGAAATTCTTTGTCATATAGCTGTTCTGTTCTGACCTATAGGTTTGTTCTAGCATCAAGTAGGCATGAAAACACTCTTTTTCTGCAAGGGCATGTCTGCACTGTGCTCATGCTCTTCAGAGATATTAGTGCTACCTTCAAAATTGGCTAGTTTGGAAAGGTGTGTAGGTGGCAGCAGGTGGGATCAGAGCAGGCTGCAGAACCCTTTGGCAGAACCACAGGGCTTCTTGCTCCCCCAGTGATGCTGTTATCTGTACCTGAGCTGGCCTGAAACACAAAAAAATGTGATCTGCCACCACAACAGGGGCAATTAACTGGATGGCAGCAGAGTAGAAACAATCTGCGTAAGAATGACAAGTTCCTTTCGAAAGTCAGATCCAAGTGCATGAAATACAGTCACCCTTCACCTCTACCTCTCACTCTGGTATTTTATGCATGGTAGAGATTTACCATATGCCAGAACTGTATAAATTGCAAAAATAATTTCAGAGTAAACACCTAGACGGTGCAGTTTTTCTTCAGAGCTGGGCTAACACATCTAAACACACAGAACTCAGTCAACTGCTATAGGTCTTTCACTGTAAATCTAAAATCAAGCATATTTTGTAATTTGGTCTAAATTTCTGCTTGCCTAAATTTGATAAAAACCTAAGAAAATAGGTAAAACACAAATAATTAATAGATATTGGATATTTTTACCTAGTTTAATACCTTGAAGTTCTGGAACTGTTTCATAAGATTATGTGGCCAATGAGGCCAAAACATGAGATGTCCCTGTGACACCCTTTATTTCAGAATCTACTGTTTCCCCAACTGCTGCCAGTAATGAATACACTACCAACGCTGTGCAAGGTGACACTGTAGGATGTCCTCCTTCGTACGAGTCATACTGCCTCCATGGTGGAGTGTGCAATTATGTTTCTGATCTACAAGACTATGCCTGCAAGTAAGTACAGAAATTTGCGTTTTCTCTGCTGAAGAATGGCACCTTTGGAATGTTACCCCCAGTTAACTGCAGGCAATGAAGAGTTTGTCCAGGATGATCTGTTCATCACTCATGTCACTCACATATTCGAATCTCCTCTTTCCTGTGAGGAATGATCACTGTCATTTTCAGTACATGGCCACTGCATTCATACCCATTGCAATTAATAGTGGGGTTGGATTTGTTCCCTAAGCACTTGATTCTTTACTTTGGATTTGGGAGGTAAGTTGTTAAATGACTTGAAAGAGGTATTTGCTCTCTCTCCTGTACATGTCATGCTGACTTGCAGCTCCCTGTTAGCCTTGCTGTTCATGTGCAGAATTCACTGGGATGGAAGAGGACACCTCTGTCTTGTCTTCTCTGAGTGGGGACCAATCTTCTGGTGTCAGTATCTCCCATTAGAGAAAGGCAGAAAAGAGTTGGATATAATTGCCCTCTTAAAAACAGAGAGAGTTGGAATGCAACCTCAAGGCTGAGACCTGCTTCTCCTGTCAATATTTTTAACCCTGTCATTATTTTTGTGAAGCCTAATTCTGGGTTCTCCAAATGCAGGTACTGATTAAAGCAAGGAGAATCTCATCTCTCCAGAAGTCAGCCTTAGCTTGGTCAATGTGACAATCTAGTCCCATGGGGTAATAATTTCTCCAAAACATTTAATGCTGGTATTTAAGTGTGTAACCTGATTATATTCAGAGATTAACTCAGAATCGTTCTTCAAAATCAAGCATAAAATCTTTACAATGGGACAAATCCAATGCCTGCCTCCTCCCCTGGGTTCATAGGGGTAAGTGAGGACTTGCACCATAGAGGTGGATGCTGTTCCAGGGTAGACAAACCTCTCTCTGTGTCTCAGGCTTTCCTGTTTTGAAATATGAGTGGTCTCTCCTGCCTACAGACTTCTGTACCTGTAAGAATATGAAAGGAATGTGTCTCGTGTACGTAAACGGGAGCGAAGTAGATACTTTGTGCTGTGGATTTCTTGAGCTCAGCAAAGCCCTTGGGAAAAAACATTGCAGGAGGCAGACTCATAGTCATCTCTGGTACTTGTTCTGAATTTTTAGTGTAACTTTTAGAGGCATAGTAGACTATCTATTTTCACCTCAGAAGTTTCTTCTCTTGAAATTGAAGAGTCTAAACCTGCAGAACTTTCAAATTGAATAACTTTTTTTTCCCTTTTATTTGTTAGGTGTTAGTGCATAATGAGAATTCAAATGTACATATTTTTCAGTTTTGGAAGTGGAAGCAGTTGAAAAATTTAAGAGCAACCATGCTTAGCCATGGTGTTGGGGTTTCTGTGGGCACTGCTGCATTCTATCCCTGCTGAATCCTCACTAGATGGCAGCATTCATTCATGTAGGCTCTAATGGATTAACTACCAAAGGGAAGAACGGAAAAATGTTATCCAGCAAAAAGCACATACCTAATGTGATTTGTATTTTAATTAATAAAAGATCTTACACTAGGAAGTAAATCTGCCAGCATGTTTGAAATTCATTGTAATTTAACATAAAAAAATTACCATTTTTTTCCTGCCTTCCAGCACACATGCATTCTGAATTGTAACAGAATGAGAGTGCTTGTGCCTGACTTAATAATGAATGCTGATATAACGTTTTCATGGCATTAGGTAAAAGCTGTTGCAGGTCAAATCCTGCTTCTTTTTCTCATTTGACTAGCTCTTGGACTTGAGTAAAATTAGACCAATTAGAATTGTGATGAGTTGAGCCTACATTGCTGAGGGATTGTTATGCACTAAGTAGATGTTTCATTTTTTCCATTTATTATTTATGTGTCTTGCCTTGCATAGTAAAACTAGGCTTTTTGATGTATTTCTCACTTTCTAGTTATTTTGATTTGAGGGTTTTATGCATCGATAGGATATCTCTATGTTGGATTTTAAAATGGTAAAACCAAACAAATAAATAAAAACTGCCTACTGAAGAAGCCTATATTAAAAGTAAGTCTTGAAGATATTTTTAAACCTTGTGCATGGGGTTTTAAAAACATTTTCATTCATCTTTAAAGTAAAGATTCAGATTATAATTTGATTCTCTTAATCAAGTCACTCTGAAAATACGAGTCAGTCCTGTACTGCCTATTTTAGAAAAGGGAAGCTTGCTGCTGAAAGAAGTTAAATGGAAAATCCTAGGGAAACAGTAATCACACAGCAGGATTTAAGAAATTTTTGTTTTCTACTTTTTACCCATAGGAATCTGGTAATGACAACCTCTCTGTATAATTCTATAGGCAATTCAATACCAGTAAAAAACAACAGTAACAAAACAAATAAACAAAATAATAATGATAATAATAATAATAATAATGATGATAGATAGATAGATAGATAGATAGATAGATAGATAGATAGATAGATAGATAGATACTGGGTTCCTTTAAAACAATTTTGTCCTCCCCACTGCTAAACTCAACCAGATGTTTCTGTAGTGGTGATTAATGGTGAATCAATGCGCAAGGTGGCTGAAGTGGTGGTGTGGGGCTGTGCCTGCCACCCCTGCAGCGTGTGCCCTCTTTCCTTGACAGCTGTGTGACGGGATACGTGGGGGAGCGCTGCCAGTTCAGCGACCTGGAGTGGTGGGAGCAGCAGCGCTCCGAGCGGGCCAAGGTGCGGAGCATCGCCATCACTGCCTGTGCCGCGGGGCTGGCGCTGCTGGCGCTGCTGCTGGGCGCGCTGGGTGCCCACTGCCGCAGGTACGGCTGTGTGTGTCTGTGTGTCTGCCTCTGTGTGTGTGTGTGTGTGTGTGTGTGGGTGGGTGTGGGTGTGTGTGAGTGTGGGTGTGTGTATGTCTGTGTGTGTGTGTGTCTGTGTGTCTGTCTGTGTGTGTGTGTCTGTGTGTGTGTGTGTCTGTGTGTGTGTGTGTGTCTGTGTGTGTGTCTGTGTGTGTCTGTGTGTGTCTGTGTGTGTTTGTGTGTCTGTGTGTGTGTGTGTGTGTGTGTGTCTGTGTGTGTGTGTGTGTCTGTGTGTATGTCTGTGTGTGTGTGTGTCTGTGTGTGTCTGTGTGTCTGTGTGTGTTTGTGTGTGTCTGTGTGTGTCTGTGTGTGTTTGTGCGTGTGTATGTGTCTGTGTGTCTGTGTCTGTGTGTCTGTCTGTGTGTCTGTGTGTGTGTGTCTGTGTGTCTGTGTGTGTCTGTGTGTCTGTGTGTGTGTGTGTGTCTGTGTGTCTCTGTGTGTCTGTGTGTGTGTGTCTGTGTGTGTCTGTGTGTGTGTGTGTCTGTGTGTGTGTGTGTGTGTCTGTGTGTGTCTGTGTGTGTCTGTGTGTGTGTGTCTGTGTGTGTGTGTGTCTGTGTGTGTGTGTGTCTGTGTCTGTGTGTGTGTGTGTGTCTGTGTGTGTGTGTGTCTGTGTGTGTGTGTGTGTGTGTGTCTGTGTCTGTGTGTCTGTGTCTGTGTGTCTGTGTGTGTGTCTCTGTGTGTGTGTGTCTGTGTGTGTGTGTGTGTCTGTGTGTGTGTGTCTGTGTGTCTGTGTGTGCTGGCTGCCCACTGCCACAGGTACGGCTTTGTGTGTGTCTGTGTATCTGTGTCTCTGTGTGTGTGTGTGTGTGTGTGTGTGTGTGAGTGTTTGTGTGTGTGTCTGTCTGTGTGTGTCTGTCTGTGTGTGTGTCTGTGAGTGTGTTGTTGTGTGTGTGTCTGTGGGTGTGAGTCTGTGTGTGTGTCTGTGTGTGTCTGTGTGTGTGTCTGTGTGTGTGCGTGTGTGTGTCTGTGTCGCTGTGTCTCTGTGAGTGTGTGTTTGTGTGTGTGTCTGTGTGTGTGCTGCTGCTGTTCTCACTCAGTGCTTGGGGCTGAGAGTGTGAGCTGCTCCTCAGCTGATATGGAATTCCTAGTCTCCTGCTTTTCCTGGGTCTGTGAATAATACAGAAAGTTCTGGCACGTCCCTTTCCCACAGAACTCACGTTGGTGTTAGTGAGCAAACACGTCTGGAGGGAAGAAGAACAGAGCTCAGGAGCCTGCCATTTGCTTCTTCCTGGGTTTCCTTTCACAGCTCTAGGTGTCTGAAACTGTTAGGGGTTGGCTCTTCTCTGCCAGCTATTCAATGAGTTGGCTTTTGTTTCCCATTCAGTGTAGAATTCCACCTGAAAATTTCTTTGCCATTGAGAAAAGCACCCTACTAACCTTCCCAAGGCAAATTTACAGAGTGATGCTTCCAGCAGTGAACATAGAAACAGTTTTCCTGTTAGCAGAGAGAGTAAAATCAGGGAAGTGAGTCTAAGCACATTGGTTGCAAAAGTACTCCTCGGCATTTCCCGTGGCTGTAATGAATTGTGCAGATTTGGGATTCTTCTTGTGGCAAAAAGAATTCCAACAGTCACCATTTAAGAACACAGTCTGATGTGAAATTAAATGTCACCGGCGTCCCTTAGACTGGAAAGTATTAAGCATTTAAGCTAGAGTCTTTTGGCCATGACCTTGACAGACAGCTGTTCTCAGAAGCTGATTTAAACACAGGGTTTTTGTTTGTGGCTTAGGTCAGTTTTTAAATTGGACTCTGCTAGACATATAAAGTTAAGCTACAAAAGAAGTTAACTATGCATGTTAATATTTTTCATTCTTATTTAATGGTTCTTGGCATATTTAGTCCATAAAAGTAGGGAAGCTGCAACATTTCTTATTTTCTATTCATTAGTGATAGGGTCCAGAATTAAAGCTAAATTTTTTTTTCTTGCAATCCAGGGTTCAGATTTGCATCAGTGGATATATAAAGAACAGAAAAATTGCGAGATTCTTATATTTCTCTTATATTTCTTATGCCCTCTTATGAAAAATAGACAAAATATGATTTATTTAAAGGTATGAAGGTATTAAATTTCTTCCCTTTCTCTCTCTTGTATAATTTCTCCCAGATTTATGTTTCTTTCTTGCCAAATGCTTTTGATCAATATAACTATTTACCACAACAACAGGTTTTCAATTACACACTTGACTGAATTTGAACTGCAGCAATTACTAGTATAACTAGATCAAAATTAAACCACTGGTCTAAAATCCCTGTTTAACTGGAGTCTGGGAACCAGTATTTGGGTTGAAATTGCTATACCACTTTTTCAGATAATCTGCTCTATTTCAAAATGTACCAATTAAGTCTCTAGTAGTCTTGTTCCTTCCCCTGCAAAAGGGAGATGTCTATCTCTTTTATTTGAAGGAAATTAAGCTGGAGGTCTACACCTGCCAATTTGAAAATGTGGGGACTGAAGGCCAAGGGTGCTGAAGTATTGTGTTGGGTTTTTGCTCAATGACTGTTGTCTGCTGAAGAGCACTGTGCTATTCTTAATGTTACGTTTATGCAGTCTGACTGTATAGTATGCCAAGTTTCTATTCTTCCTTGGGAAACAGGAAACAAGTCTTTTCCACAAATAAAACCAAACCGGAATAGATTTAGCACTGACAGTTCCTCCACCTCAATTGGCCAAGGCCACACAAAGCAAAATTTATTTACGTTGTATTTTCATGAAGGGTGCAATATGCAATAATTAGGCTGTGTGGCCTTTCGCCGTTGGTATATAAAAGCTATGTAGAAATAAAAGGAAAATTCCTAAATAAAATGAAAATTCCTATTTTCTTTGGTAAATATCTACTAAATTTTATTTAAAATAGATAAAGGAAAAAAATATTACAACCTCAGACTTCCAGAATTTGAAGACTATAATGTTAATTTTATTAGCTGATGTTTAGAAGGGCAAAAATGTGTATATAAAGTGAATAAAGATGTAGTGATTTGGATCTCAAGAGAAGTAAAATAAATTTTTTTTTTGGCCTATATGGGCTTTTAATACTGCCCTATTTGCTGTTTTACTGCAAAAATAACAGTCTTTGAATTTATGGAGCTCTTAGAGCTGATTACTCATACCTTTTCCAGCTCCAGATTGTACTCTTAGCTTTTCCCCCTAAAGCCAGTTCTGTGGGTCATAAATTTTTCCTTGAAGATCTTATTTCCAAGATTTTTGGGACTTTCAGTTTGTTTATTTCATAGTAACTTCTGAAACTGCCGCTTTGCATAAATGATGCAGATGAATACAAAAGTGACTTTCATGATTGTAGCTACCAATAGTGTACAGAAATACAGTCAGATTTTTATTTCTGAGCTTCACCCATAAACACTCTTCATTGCATTGGCTGAAACAAATCTTTATAAGATAAACGTGTTATAAATAGAATAATGTAAGAAAATGGAAGGGTCTAGTAAAAAAAGGGTCTAGGCCTGTTGTTCATTCTGATGAATGACCCTTTACAGATGGCACATTAGAACAAGCATTTCTACATTTCTTACTGACTTCTTTTTCTGACAAGCTATTTGTTTTAGCCACTGTGTGGTAATGGATAGCAATACACAAACTAGTGAGAGAAAACAAAATGTATGTACTTCTCTGAATACTGATAGAATAACATTAAAAAAGCAGCATCTGTTTCTCTCAAAGCGAAATAATTTGCTTCAGCTTTTGTTCTGTTGCAGAAGTCAGAATCTGTATAAGAAGAATCTCTGTGCAGAAGCGATAAGAGCCGCCAGCAGCCGCGCTGACAACGAGAGCGTAACACCTACTGGCAACAAGTCTCTGGTAACTATATTAATGTGGAGTGGAGAGGGAATCAGGAAGGATCAAAGAGTGTTAGGGATCCACTTGAGATTATCCATCAAATAATTCACATCTTAAATACATTAAATAACTGCTAGAGTCATCTAGTGCTTTGCTGTGAACCCTAGTTCATCTTACCTCATTGTTATCCCTGAAAGTTCACAGCTGCCTGGATGTATTGCAACCATTAGCCAGTGTTATTGTTAGCTTTGAACACAACAGTTAGGGAACTGTGTTCTAAATTGAGGAAATGGCAATGTGATGACATGGCATATCACACAGTTATTTTCACAGGAAAGTATGCCCTCTGTAAAAAAGCCTTCTTGGAAAGCCAAGTATTGTGTGTGTGCTACATGAGATGTTGAACTCTATTTTGAGGCTTCATGAAATTAAATGTCTTGTATTAAAAGCTGCTGCCTTGTAAAGAAAAACAACCAGGATTTTATCAGGGAGCTTGATAGGATGTATAAAGTTCCAGCTGTGCACTGGTGTAGGTAAGAATGCCGACATGGTCTGGTTGTACAGGCCTGCAACTGTTGTCATGTTTGAAGCTGCATTTAGCCCTACAAAATCTGGTTTAAGGACCTGATTCTGACTTGCATTAGAATAACATTACACTGCTGGGTGATTGCAGTTGGAACCTGAAGTTGTCAAGTGGCATAATTGGCATCTGTGGCTACTTCTGTGCTCAGTCTGAGACTCTTGGAATGGCCTTGTAAATGATTTAGTGAGAGTGTCAGGCAGGATTTGTGAGTGGGTAGCCACTGGAGCACACTGTCAAACATACATTGCTAGCTTCACCCTGGTTATGGCATATTGTTCCTTAGCTGGTCAACTTATGCACGTTTTATTATCAGCACCTTTCCTTCAGGTATTGGACAACCATAATTTGTTCACACCAGAAGTAAAATCCACGGTTTACAAAATACCTGAGTTTGAGAAAAGCAGAAACATTTGTTGGGATTGAGAACAGTTCACTGCCTGGGAGCAGTGCTCTAGGAGGCCTGCAGCCCAATAGTTCTGTCCCCACATTCTGCTGACCCTGAAGTTAATGCTGGTTACCAGTGACATTTTTGCTGAACATAAGGTAACTAAACAGCTAAGCAATGGACTGAATCAAGAAAAACAAATCAAGCTTTTACATCTACTATACATCTGTGTTACATTTCACTATGCACCAGGAGACATTGAATACATTAATAGAGTAGTTTATTGGGATGGATTGTTGCACACTGGAGAGGAAATCACTGACCCTTTGCTAATCACTGGTGCTTACTCAGTAACAGATTGCTGTGGTTTCATGCATGTGATTTTCTCTGTGCTGATGAAGCCATTGATCATTAAGTTCACCAGGGCTTCATGCATGCATGCACTCAGGTTAGAACATCTAGAGTTGGCAGAAAGCTGTGGGAAGTTGTCCGTTTGTACTATTCACTTCAAAGAGGTTATTGGAGAGCCTTATATTAAAAAAAAAAAAAAAAAAAAAAAAGGTTATACTACATAAGGGACAGAAAACTATAGCTGCTCATCTTTTAAGGTTTTTGGGTACTATTGATCAACACAACATTAATGATCTTAACTAAAGACTTCGTATTTGGTCTGTATCTTGTGTATGCAGTAACTGTAAGGAGCTAATGAATTTCACTGTTTTGGTAGTCCTCACTGCCATTGCTCATTTGTGAGGCTGATGAGAGGGAGTGCAAAGATTTGCTTGTTCTTGCCTTTCTAAGTTAATACAGAGGAAAACAAGACTTTGTGCTATCGCACACATCAAAAGTTAGGTATCATGATACTGAAACTATGCCTACAAATTGTCCAAGCTTCTTCCTTGCTTCTTTTCTGCCGGGTGAGGGTGCAATTAGCTGAGGGTACATTTAGCTGAGGGTATGCCTGCATATTTTTTGACATTCATATTAGAGCTCCATAAGTCAGTCCTACTGATATGTAAGCCTTGGAAAACTTCTGCATGTGCCTGGATTTTGATGGTATTCTGAGACTTTTTCTCTACCAAGTGTTTTGCTTTGCACAGTCAAATATATTTTGCAGAACTGTGTGTAGCTGAATCTCTGCCGGGGGTGGGTCACATGTGGGTTAGCAGCTGTAAGAGTACAGATTTTACATAAACGAATGGTGCCTAAATAGGTGCACCTGCTACATGTGTGTTCTATGCACATAAATCCACCAGTTATCCACCTGGACTGCTGAATCTGTCAGTCCTTTTGTTGGAATACCTTATTTACGAATGTTTTCTCTTCTTCCCTGTCTCTGCTCTTTAAACCTCCCCCCTTTACTGTTTTTTTTATCTTTCCCTCTGTACAATTTCATCATAGTGCCTCACATTTCTTTCCTCTACTCCTGTGGTTTTTTTGTTTTCCCCCTGGTCCTTTCAGCATGTTCCCCCAGAGAGTCTCATTTTCTGACTTCCACTGTCACTGTGACATGATGGAACTGCATCCTGCAGGAGATGCTGAGAGCCAGGCAGGGAAACTTGCTTCCTTCCCTGTGTTTGACACAGTTTCCTGCTGTTTGAATTTCTGCAGATATCTTTAATAATTTAAAAATGGTCCTCAGGACTATGGAAAGGGTTGATTTTCATGAGCTTTTGTCCTTGCCATTGGAAATGTTGATTTGCAAGGCAAGAGAGTTGCTAGTTCTTAACTAGACTGAGACTGTGCGCTTTCCAAAGAATGACTGGGGCTGTCATCAACTCAAATGTTTAATTATCTGCAGGGGAAGGGTCATCCCAGAAGCCAGGATGAGCTTTTTCCCTGTTCTGTGGCCCTTTTAGTTTGCCTCTTGGGTTTCAGAAAACCGATTCATTTTTTATTAATTTGGGCTCTGCATATTTTGTGCATGTTGTATGTATTTGCAGTTTGCAGTTTTTAAGGAGGGTAACAGTTCTCTGGAGACTAAACCAGTTGATCTAATTGAGTGTGAGACAGCAGATCCTCATCCTGCCTGTCCTTCAGAATCTGGTGAGTAGGATGTCCTTCCTTATTAGATCTCTCCTCACCTTGTACCAGCAGGAGCAGTGGCTGCTAGAGGAGACGGAGAAATCCAGATTTTATTTCTGGCAGAATCCATGTTTGTGTTGATGTGAAGAGACCATTCAGTCCTTCATTTTGCAGATTAGTAATGAGAAACTACAGTACAACTGTGCTTTCACACAGAGCAAGCCAGAGGCTTCTTGTGATAGAATAATATCAGATGTTTACATTAATACAGATCTTCACAGCTTTGCAAATGAAGTTATGCCCATTATACTGTTGGGGAATGGATATCCATGGAACTGTACACTTTAATGGTGCTTACTCGTTCAGGGAAGATAACTGGAGAGGTGTGAGGAATCCAGGTTTCACCCCACGGCAGCAACTGCAGTTCTGCTTTTTGTGTTAAGCAAGGTGTTTGACTGCTTGTGGGGTGTTTGGTGCTTAAACAAAGATGAGATGAATGGAGGAGATGTGTTTCTGATCACTGAACCAAAGGCAGCAGGTGGAACACAAGCACAGAATGGGCTTCCATGGCCCTCAAATTACCAGCTGAACCACTCTGAATTTTAGGAAATACTGCCTTCCAGATGGCAACTGGATCTCTTAAGTGCTCCAATAGTGAGAACTGATGGAGAAAGACTAATACCCTTAGACATTTGTTTTATTTAGCATGTATACTTCCTAATTGCAGAAGTTACTAGAGAAGCCAGTTTGCCTCAGCCACTCAGAAATGTGAAAATACAAATACTTGAGGATACAAACATCCAGGCAAGATTTTCAGAATTGTCAGTCCTATCCTTAGACATACATTGAGTAGTCACTTCATTCATCAGTAGAAAATGTGTCTCACATTTACTTAGACGCACTAATATTGGGAACATGTGTAGAACCTTAGTGTCCGGCAAAGGAAGACTCATGTTTCCCATTAGGCAACTGTTTTCATTTACAGCTTTATCAGATGCAGGTATTGGAACAGAAATTTCCCAAGACAGGTGTCTGATTTTTTCCTGAAAATTTTTGCAGAAGTGGTTCCATCCTCTTAGACAACAAGATCAGGAAAAAAATCTGGTTTGTTTGGTTTTTTTTTACATGTTAAAGGAAGCTCTTATGCCATGGTAGTGAATAATTCTGAGATCTTTTGACTTTGAAGCAGAGACTTTAATATTGCCAGGCAGGTAGTCTTGGCATGCCTTTCTTTATGTATAAAAAGAGAAAGCCATGAATCTTGCCTTGGACAAGTAATTTCTTAAAATCTGAATCAAGTTCTTGACTTTGCCTGTTTTTTGTTGTTTTGTCATGCTTTGGTATTGAACCTGATTCTGTTCATTCTTTCACAGCTTTCTTCTCTTAAAGCTGCCACAACATTTCTTTTAGCTTAGCCGTTGTGAATCTTTTCACATGACTTTCAGTAATACATGTCTGTTTTCTCCAGAGGAAGAACAGCCTGTAACATATGACAAAACAGCAGAGACTTTGGCAGAAGAGGAGAAAGAACAAGGCCACCGAAAAGAGGGTGCTGTTGGTGAGAAGTCACCTCAGTCCACGGAAGCAGCGAAGGGCCCTCCCCAGGCTCCCAGGAGCATCCATCCCAATCCTCTGCCAGTAAGGGAGCCTTGCAATCTTCCCCCAGCCAGCTTGCTGATGCAGCCAGACTAGAAGCAGTCTGGGTTTGAACGGGAAAGGAGGAAGTCAGCAAAGGATGGGAACTCTCATACACTGAAGCAACACTCATTTTTTTTCATTGAAATCTCCTTTAGAAAAAACCCACTGTTATTCAGAACAAAACAGAGAAGTCCTTGCCACTACTTCCCTGTCATCTCTGCTTGGAAAAATTACTGTGAGCAACGTGTTGGTAATGAGTACTCTATAGGTATCACTGCTGCTAACTTCATTAAGTGCCTGCTAGAAGGTCACTGAGAGGAAGATAGTCAAGTGGGTGATTTATCAGTGATAAGTATTTTCTAAGGGAGCTTGTTGCAAGTGATGATATTTACACACACAGAGTCTAGAAACTGCCTAGAAAATGGGACATAAGGACAGTTGCAGAGAAACAGGAATAGAGGATAATGCAGAAAAATTAGTTTAAAATGGATCTTACTATTAAAATATTTTTTATGAATATTATATGCCTCTCTCCAGTGCTGCTGACAGACCAGTGTACCTTCTTGGATTTCACCTGAGATGTTCTTGTGTCTTGCAAGCACCAAATAGGATCTTGCATTTCTCAGATTTTGTGTATCAGAGGATGGTTTGCAGGCACATGTAATTAATGATGGGTAGCATTTGAGGGGAAAGGTGATTCCTCCATTTTTTTCTCCCAGTCTACACTGGTCCTTCAGAGCATAACAGGATTGTTTCTGGGCTGAGGAAGTGGGTTTGTGTCTGCTTTCAGCCCTGTGCAGGAGCTGTCCTTGTCTTACAGAGATGTGCCTGGCACCCAAACCTTGTCCATTATATAGGACTCAGTATGAGGACAGAAGTCCAGCCAATTGCTGTTCCAAAAGAAGAGGAGGAGTGGGACAAAACCACAAAAAAGCCACCTCAGTTTGGCCTGACTTCCACTCACCTGATTTGTGCTGCCTGTTAAATCTGAGGGAGCAATTGGAAAACTGAACCAATTTTTCTTGTAACTGGAATCCTAACACCTATCAGGTTTATTTATGCTCTTGTAAAGCTCTGTTGTATGTAGACATGAGGTCAGTTGTTTATTGTGAGATTATCTCTGTTGGTGAGAGCGTGGTGCTGATAACACCAAGGTTGTGGGTTCAATCCCTGTATGGGTCTTTCACTTAAGAGTTGAACTTGATGATCCTTGTGGGTCTGTTCCAACTCAGAACATTCTGTGATATCAAGTGATTTTCACCAACTTGTCTTGACTTCCTGAGGCCGCTTTCAGAATGTTATGGAAGATACCTGGACATCAGTTAGAATACTAATAATGATTTTGTTATTTGTAGGGGATCTCTCAGTCCTCTGTTTCTGAAGCCTGCTGTTGTAACCTTTAAACTCTGCTACCACTAATGTTTCTTGTAATTAACAAGATGGATAATAGTGGCAAATGTTACTAATTTATGTATTTACTATTCTACTTTCCTGGGTTCTTTTTGAATCCTGACAGAAAGGTATGGAACGTTGCCATTTTTTTGTTTTTTACCATCTCTGTAGGCCAATATGGGAAAGAGTATTGAAAAGCTCTTACCTCTTACTCTAAACAGTTCCACACTGGAGTAACTTTGTGAAATCAGTTTTGTTTTAGGTTGGTGAAACTGTAAGAACACTGAGTCCAAGTTGTCAGAGTTGCAAAAATTAAAATGCTGGTTTTTAGAGGGTTGTCACTTATTTAACTTCTAAAGTGGTTTTTGCTGATGGTTTTGAATTGTTGAGTCTGTTTTCTAATCACATCAATTCTGGATTCAGAACAAACTTGTAAAATACGCATTTCCAGAGCTGGAAATAATTGGAACTATTATCAGTGGAGACTCATTCTCTTGTGTGAATGTTAACAAGGATACTTTCACAAAGAGGGAAATTGTTGAGAGGTGTTGACATACTAAACTGTGTTCAGGAGCAGGCAACAACTGTGTTGAATCATTAGGATTTGGTAAATTTGATGTTAAGTTTAGTATTGTTTAATATCACTGAAATTGTTCAAAGCATCTAGTTTGGATTCCCTGGTCATTGAGTAATAGATCTTCTGTATTTTAATGTGAAGAGAGTCCAGGTCTAAAGGCCCCAGTTCAAAAAAGAATTTTTCCATGTGAGAGCTACCCAGTAAAAAGACTTTGAAACGTTCACTTCAAGTTTCTCTGGTGAAGTATGTTTGTGTGCTTAAAATGCAAGTGCTGTGTTGAATGACAGTCAACATTTCGTTGGAAGTTTCCCCAGTCAAAAGAAATAAAGATTTGTAACTTTGAATCTTGCCTGAATAAAGATGTTTCAGACTCCTTAAAAATTATTTTCCTATTCTATCCTGGGCTTTTTTTGTTTACTTGGCTTTCCTTCCAAGGATCTAATTTTAAATTGGATAGTATTCTTTACAGAATAAGATAGGGAAACCAAGCTGATATGTTTCCGTAATTAGAGTGTTTGGAGTTTTAAATGTTTCCTAAACTCAGCTCTAAACTCAAAGTAATCTTTAGTGTAAAAACTTGAAATAATATTTCAATACAAATATAATATATTTGGTTTATTTGTATGTTTATAAAGTTATTGATTTATAAAATAAAATTTTAAAAAAACAAACAGGCAAAAAAAAATCCCTGGTGTCCCTCTTGTTTTAAGAGAAGAGAGTGCACAGCTCTGGTTTCAATTGACCCATGTCAGGTAAGTTGAAAGCTCCACTGGTTTCATACAGCCAGGGTCTATAATGTGTTGGTGCAGCATGTGCAGGCATCATGGGTTTCTCATTCTCCACCCAGAGAATCTGTAATAATGAGGATTATCTGCTGCAGCTCGCACATAGATCCTACCTCCAATACTGTAAGTTTTCATTTATATTTTATTTATATCTTCCCATGACACAATAAAATCCATATAATTCTTTTAGTTCACATTTAAGTGACTCTTAGGAATGCTGCTACTTATTCATCTGGAAATATTATCCATTACTTCAGTATATGTGTTCAGATTGGTTGCCAAGATGTTCTTTTCAGTCTTTACATGCAGGTCAGTTAAAGTAAAATAGTTGAATTGTGAAGGTTCCTCAGTTTTTTTCATAATAAACTTTCTTCATCAAAAATGCTTTTTAAAATTATTAGAATCTCTGTCTTTAGAACAAACTTAGTATTGATCTTAAATCCTACTGGTGTATTCTAACTCCTAAAATGAAATTATCCTGTATTATATTAAGCTGTACAAGAGGAATTTAGAAACATATTGGGAGAAAAGCTTGACAAGTCCAAAGTGAGAAAACCATGGGCCATTTTAAAAAGTGACTTGGTTTAGTTCAGTAAATTTTGGCTTTATTGAAATTAGCATTTCAATCCTTTAAAGCTGTATTTTCATAGTAAGCAAGAGAGGAATGATTCATGCTCATTCATAAGGGACACAGGGGATGCAATGACTCCTAGTCATAGAACTGCATGACACATCTACTACTTTTACATTCCTTTTTTAGTCACTTGCAACTTTCTGGAGGTTTTTCTGTTCAGGCAAAAATTTTTCATCTTGCTGATCTCTTTCAAAATGAAAATCTTACCTCCCCCCACCCCACAGAAAAATTCTTTGGAAATAGTGGGAAGTTATTCAGAATGGGATTAATTAGGGGAAGCCTATGCCTTCTCAATACATATCATGTTTTTGTCATATTGAGAGTAATTTTATCTCATGTTATTTCAGGGTGATGCTTACAGAATTCCATTAGTCTTCAGGACACACTTGGTGTTATTTCTTCACTCTGATAACTAGCCATCTTTATCTCTGTGCATGTGAAAAGGAAAGAAGTTAGTGGCATTAGAAGCCTCCCCCTGAGCCCAGGAATGTGCCCCAAACATAATCTGCAAGGGTGATAGCCTAATTTGGCTTATGTTTCTCTGATCTTTTATTGAGACTGCTGTTTAATGCCAGTTTTGATGTGGACCAGAACCAGCTAACTTTGTGACCATTCATCATGGGATTAACTTTCAGGCACTCCTCAGTACTGAGGTGGACTTGGTTCAGACCCATGGAAAGCCTTAGTCCCTTCTAACCAGACCTAGGGATCCTTAATATCCTGCAACTCCAAGACTTTGGAACTTGACTTTTGAGGCAAGTGCTGCAATAATCATGTATAAAGATGCAGAAGTCCTTTTGTAGTGGGTCTGTGGCCACTATCACCTCTTCCTCCTCAAGGTTAACATTGTAGGTGTTACCACCAAAATGTCTTCTCCTTGCCCACTTTCTCTTTGGAGAGGATGGTTATGGCTCTTCCATTGTATGAGGTACAAGCTGAAGCTAGCCCAAAGCCTTGAAGGAATACCTACACTTCACAGACCAAGACCCTGTAGTCTGGCAGCTGCCTGTTCTCCAGGTAAGAAGTTAGGATGTCATCTCCAAGAATAATTTTAAGAACATCTGAGCCCTAGAACAGTTTTTGTTCACACACACTGCTGCATGACACTGTTATACCTTTCCAAGTATCCAGGTTTATACCACATACATTGTTGGAGCTTCAGTTCACAGATAGTCTTGTCTGTGTTACCCCTAATCTGTCCCAATCAGCCCAATCATACCCTCACTGTATGCTCACTGTGAGTTTTAGGATCCTGTCTGACAGCCAGTTTTCAGTCCATGTTGCAATATTGACCTCACCCATGTGGTCTTTATCCAAACCAATTTGGATTGGTTATAAAAGAAAGTCAAAAAACACCATGTAAAGGAATTACTTTCATGTGAGCAGATACTGGAAACAAAACAGCTGGAGTCCTGGCCCAGTAATAAGTTCCCTAGGTATTAGTAGGATGCAAAAAATGAAAATAATAGTTAATAATTTATAAAATAATTAGATGCTCTGGGATCTCTATTGTTTGAAGACAGCAAGTTTTATGTGCTCCATTCAGTCTACAAAACACTGTGCACATTTAAATGGACATGATCTTTGTTAATATTAATTGCACAAAATAATACATTTGATTGTGATGTAACAAATTGAAAGAGTGCACAGTTGATATTTCATTAGTCTATTAACAGTAGTTAATCATAATATAGTAAAAGTAGTGGAAGTGTGCTATGTATAAATTTATAATTTCTTCACTAAAGAAAAAATAAAAATATTTATACTAAGATTATAAAGACCATTTTGCTGTTTACTTCTTATTTACAAAAGAAAGTTGGATCCAGTTCCATGCAGCCTTTTTTCAGTGTGTGTGCCTGTAAGTTAAGAAGAAGAAAAGTGTATTTTAAATGGCTCTTGAAAGACAGCCATTTAAAAAAGACATCAATAAACTAATACAGCCAGATGCTGAACATCTCACTTGAGACCAAAATAACTAATAACTATGGCAGATTCAAGTATCCCTACAGCATTTGTATGAAATAATAATAAAGTTCAAACATTTCTGCTGACCTTAGTGTTGCTTATTAAAGCTTTTAGCAGAGACCTGGATACAGTTGCATTTAAGTGAGGTGTTTGGAATTAAAATACAGATAAAAGGAAAAAGGTTAATCCAGGTCAAGGGAACAGACCAAAACTGGGATTGCATAAGATTATAGTATCTTTCCTCATTTCTCCAATGGTCAACAGCAGTTAGTTTTAAGTAACAACCTTCTCTGCAAAATCTCTTAAATGAGAGCCTAAACATGGTATTAACTGTCTGTTTTTTGGGAGTTGTCAGTCTTTAATCACTATACAATGCTTTTTTTACCACTAAGAGAGATTTGTTGGCCTAAACAGAAATCAGCAGACAGAGATATACAACAAAGCACCCCCTATTGCTTATTATATGTTGTAATCATAATAGTTCTTTTCTCTTTTCTCATACCTAATAATCTGTACAAATTGTAGGAAGTACATCAAAACACACTCTGAGCCCACTTTCACAACACAGAGCCAACCTTGACCTCAGAGCTGAACACTACCAAATGCTGAGGAAGCTGGATCTGGATCTTGCCTTGTGGCTGAACGTAAAAAAATCAAATCTAAAGTCTTCATCCAGCCAGTGGTTCACTACTCTTCTTCTGCATCCCATATAATGTTCCCTCAAAATGCAAATCCAGGGTTGTGTGGCTGAGGATTCTGCTGCCTTAGAGGGGGGTTGGTGAGCACTCAGGAGCTCTTGGTTCTGCTCTTTATCCCTCTGCTCACGGGATGACAACAGGCAAACAACTCAGCAGGCCCTTGCAAGCTTCCTCTCCTTGAGAAGAAAAAAAGACATGAGAGGAGAGAGAGAGAAAGAGAGGAAGAAGGAGAGGGGAGAGATGGGAGGTGGGAGGGAGAGAGAGCAGGGCACAAGAATTGTTGCCTATCTTATAATAGCTCTTGGTATGATAGTTTTGGAGGTTTTTATCTTCAAGAATAGTTGCAACAGAAGGGCTTCTCTTATAAACAAAGCTGACTTTAAAATCAGTGGACTTGGAATCAAGTTTATTGAGATTTATACTTCTTTCTTCTCCAAGGACAGATTAAAACCTGTTTGTAGTGGGGGCAGCTTTGGCAGTGTTGTGTTGGCACATTTTACATTAGATTTGACTCTTACCCCCTTCTTACATTATTATATGCAAAGAGAGAGTACTGTACACCCTAACCTACTCAATATTTTATTTTTTAGTTATTTTAGTTAATCTTGGTAAAAACTCAGCCCCTTGTTTAGAGCCTTAGAGTCCAACTCAAAACTGTGCTAAACTGTAGTGTAGAGGTGAATTCACCCTCTGTTTATATATGTAATGATAAGCAGATCCAGATCTGAGATTTTAAAAATGCTTTACAGAATGGAAGTCCTGAAGCCCAGCAACAGCAGCTTCAACAAGCAAAGCAATGGTATGTTTGCCTCAGAGTGTACTTTAGGACAAAGGGAGCATTAGAAGCATTTGGATGTATTGGTGTGAGGTCTTCTGATCCCCAGAAACACAAGGCACATGTGCGAAGTCTGGTTCAGGAGCCTTTTCAGTCAGAGGTCCCAGCCAAACCCAGGAGTGTCAGCTGGGGTATGTGCATGCCTGTGAGCCACCCAGCCCGCTCCAAGCACAGGAGGGAAGCACGGTGGGTCCTTTAAACAGTTGGGCCTAACAAATGACTCGCTTTTGAAGTCTTAGGAAGGAATGTGTGCTAGAGTGCACTAATGCTGGCAAGCAACAGAAGAGAAACAGATATGGCCAGAAGTTGGCAGATCTTCTCGTGGAATGTAAAGGAGGTGGCGGGGGGAAGCCAAGAGTAAAAAAGGCTAGGTGTTATTCTTTCCACATATGTTTATAGAAAAGGAATAGATTTCACATTTCACCTTTTTCCAGTTTAATGTGTATTTTTTCTTGTGGTTTGGTTTTTGTTACTTTTTTCCCACCAGCTATTGTTCTGTTACAGGTCATTCAGCCTTACATTTAGATGGGTTAGTAATTTGGGTAGTACTCCTTTGCTTCCCATCTGCAAATCAAAGGGTCATATTTGGTACACCACTAAGTATTTGCATTTATCCTGCATGCTGTGCATAGATAACAGGAGTCCACAGTCTGCCTCTTCAAATACATGAAAGCCAAACAAATGCCCACAAGGACTGGAAACAAATGGCAATGGCAGGCAGGTTTTAAATCTCCTCATCATAAAAATTAAATAGGAGTTTATTTATTCTGTAAGTGCTCTCAAAGAGACAAAGACGATGAAGAAACAGTAGTTAAAGGCAGTGGTTAATCAGAACAGCCTTTCCTGAGACAAACCTAGATCATATCTCATGTGACATAAATCATAGTAAACTCTTCCTTATAGGTTGTCCTAGTGTCTCTCCTGTTATCCCCATTTGGGAAACTACCATTTCTAGTACAATATTTTGAGACTTCTTCTGTATGTTTGTGTGTTTCTACTTTACATTTCCACACTATGAGTCAGTTTAAATGTGTAACTTAGTATTTTCTGTCCTATCAGGTGAAAGGGGCACAGCAGTGAATTGCTTCAGTGTTTCAGATGTTCGATGAAAGCAGCTCCAACTACTGGTGCTCAGATCAGTATGATGCATGTTTCTTTAAAACTCTAAGAGGTAAATATAACTGTGAGTGTACTGTTTACCTTCTTGGCTGCTGGATTGAGAAGTGATAGTGAGCTTGAGGTAGCATCTTCCTCTTGATAAACACCTATAATAATGTTGAATGGAGAAGCTGGCTAATTCTCTGCAAGATTTCCAATGAGAGCTCCAGTCCTGCAGAGTATAAGATGTTCAGGAGGCTTTTGCAGGGTTTTTTAAAATCCCTTCAGGTTTTTATGAAAAGTTTTTTCTTGCAGAACTTTGCAGATCACAAGAGTTTGGCTAAGCTTCAGAGTTACGTGAATGTGTAGCATCACAGCTGAAAGGAGCCTTTGAAAGTTCAACTAAGATATTTATTAGATATTTATTAGATATATAAATTACTCCATTAATTTTCTTGGGAAGGGTTTTGGGACCCAATTTTTGATCAAACTTGTAGCTGACAGCATGACTTAGCTGTAGGAGCAGAAAAAAACTCAAGAACAAGGACTGAAATGAATGAGAGAATACCGGATATTGTAGGACATTTACAAAAACCCCATAAATGAAAATTCATTTATTCACTAAAATGCTGACCAATTGAAAATTAATAAATGGTGCAGTCAAAACTCTTTGTCCAACATTATTTCCACCACTTCATTTATGTGCATCGGACTAATTTATTTTCTTTCTGTCTATGAATTTTTGATTCACTCATGAAAAAAAATTATTTAGAATAGATTTGCATTAAAAAAATATTATTTTGGTTCTCAATCCTAATTGTATTTTATTGGCAAAATCCCTAATGAGGTTTTAGAGAAAGGAAGCATTAAATTAATTTAAAGAGAATCTTAAAAAGTAATAAAACATTTTCAGATAGAGCTTAAATTTGAAAGTTGATTTCAAATGTGCCTGCTTCACAACATTAATGCTACACATTGTGTAGACTATCAGCAATGATGTGCTGTGTGGTATTTTTGTCCTGCTTTACTACTGCTCAAGCTGCTCCGTCATAAAGACCCAGAAAGCAGAAATGTCCCTGATAATGTAATTTAATTCCAAACCCTTATGCCTGTTGTGCTTATCTTTCAGTAGGGGCAAAAGTAAGACTTTTAAAGAACCCATTCACAATGAGTTTAAGAAAGGATGGAGTTCCAGCTAGAACAGTGAATTTCCTGGCTTCTGATTAAAACCAGATGCTCCATACTGTTATAACACAGAGTTTTATGGGTGAGTACAGAAGTATTTTGCTTCATAAATGTGTGCTTTACAACAAATCTAATGGGAATTGTAAAGTAGTACCTCACAATATCAATGTTTAAATGTCCCAGCGTAGCATATTGAAACAATCGCAGTTCTTTGCTCATGACACAGCTGAGGTGCAAATCCCTAGGCTGATACCCTCTGTAAAATGTGTCAGATGGAAGACAGAAACACACTCTCCCAGGACAATATTTCAGGGCCAAATGCAGTCTCTCATGGGGTGTCCTTCTTCGGGCTATGAAAAATAAATGTAAATAATCTTGCAAATATCTGTCAGTGTTTAGGGATTTGCATTATGTATAACTTCTGTCCATCCATGTTAGAAAGAAACACCACAGTGTGCCATACAGACTTTCCTATATTGCATGCTAAATATTGTACTGGTGCTTTTAATGGGGTTTCGAATAAAGTCTTGTCTAGCTCAGTGTTTGCTTTCTTCAAAAGAATTAGTTGCACATCCACATCCTTTTCCAATCGAAAAATCTCAGGTAAAGCACTTTTTTTTCCCCTTTTTTTCCCCCCCCCCCTCACTATTTCCTTGCTCTGGAAAGCTATCCAGCCATGTGGCAATAAAAGCAAAGGTACTGAGAGATGCAGAGATGCATTCCCAGCCAATGAGTGGTGGAGCCAACTGGGCAGCTGTCAATCTGGCTGCTGTTTTTCCTGCCTGACCTGTTCATGCCAGTGCCAGACCCAAAAGCTCATATTGGAAACAAGGAGGCTTTGGCTGCATCTGGGCTGCCTGAGCTTGCTGCTTTAAGTTTTAACCCTGTGCTATTTCTTACAGCACAGGAAACTTTTGCGTCTGGGGTAAGGCAAGGGCTGGACCTACTGTATAAACAGTGGTCAGAGTGCCAAGAGGTGTGATTTGTGATTGCAACAGCTCTACAAGCAAAAATTCCAGAAGTGAAAACGAAGCTTTCCTTTAGCTGGGGATGGAGGTGTGGTGTGGTGTGGTGTGGTGTGGTGTGGTGTGGTGTGGTGTGGTGTGGTGTGGTGTGGTGTGGTGTGTGGTGCAAACATGGCTTTCTATGTCCACCTTTTCTTTTTGCTGTTTTGCTGGAACCACTCCCTCCACTTTCATGGACATTTACTTAAATCTAGTGTGAACATGAGCACATGAAGGCAGATTTCAAATCCACGGTGTTTCATGTGAGCAGGAGATGCTAGAGCTATAGTGTTTATAGTGCTTACTCCAAAATATTGGTGGAAGAGAGCTGACACAAAACATTAAGTAACATTTTTCTTTAGGAATGAGAGTCAGGACAAAACAACAACAATTAAGTGTCTATCTCATTTCAGAGTTACAGTGGTCAAAATGTTGCAGTGGTTCACCTGTAAGGATCAATTCCTAAATTGGGCATAATGGTTTTGTTCCAGTTATTGCTGATATGGCTGAGATCAGTAGTGCTAGAATGGGTTGGTGTCTTCAATCTTTCTCCTAAAAGTTTTTGCGTCTGAGAGCCTGTATTTTTATAGGGAGTGAAAATGAAGGCATTATTTGGAAGAAAGTCCGGATCATCCAGGGCGAGGTCCATCACTTTAACCTTTTGATCTGTGGAGGGAAAAACCTGTCCTTTTACTTTAGATCTATTTGGTGTTTGTGAAGACATATGGAGTGAGAATACTGGAAACCACATGCCCACATTTATCTGAAGGTTGGGGATTACCTTCCTGACAGGTGAGAAAGAAGTTGTCTCAAATCTCATTCAAATGTTTTCTTTGTTTCAGTAAATCTTGGAAGAGCAACAAAATATAGCAAACATGTAATTTTGACAAGAAAAACAGTCCAAAAGGGCCTTAAATGAAACCACAAATTCCTTTCAGCTAGGCACACAAATTGAGTGTGACTCTTTTGGAAATGATCTTTCCTCATGTGTTGAAATTTCAGAGGCTGGTCTCTCTCCTTCTTTTTCTACTTTGATTGAAATAAAAAGGATCATTGCTCCCCCATCCCATTAACTCTGCTGGTCTCTAAGGGCATTAAATCTCTCTTCCTAGTAATTTAAAGCAACCTTTTTACATCAACCTAAACATGTCCCACTGTCAACTTTTCGAGGGTTCTGCATCCAGGTATCAAGCTGGGGTGCTATTAAGAGCAGGACCTCAAGGAGAGGATCTTCATGTTCTGTCAAACTCTTTCTGACTTTGACCTTAACAGAGCAAAAATGACCTGAGGGACTGCTTGAATCAATGCGATTTAGTTCAGAAGAGAACTCTCTGTTCTGGTTCCAGGTTCATCACTTAACTGCTCTTTGATGTTGGTCAATGCGGTGTTTTATTTCTGTGTCTCTTGTTTGTACCTCTCAAGATAATCAGCTCGTGTGCAAAGCCTGCCTATTCCATGCCCTGCAGTCCTGTGCCCAGAGATTTGTCCATGTCAACCCAAGCCAGGGCCAGAGGAAGATCACACAGCTGCTGTGGCAGGCAGGGCATGAGGTTGGACCATGCCTGTTCTGGGCTGAAAGCAGAACAGAAGGACCTGAATTCAACAGGGTATGGCCTAATAATTCCCTTGCTGATCCACAAATGGTAATAATAAAAAGTATGGGATTGCTGTAGGATGCAGCACCAGCGTATATGTAGAAAAGAGATCAGGTGGGGTTTGTTATCCACTTACCTCTGACTGAAATTGACAGATATGTTCTTGCTAGGGAAGAAGTGTACCACTGAAATACCTATAAAATGATCATTTGCACCAGCTCACCAGTCATTTTGCAAGGCCTAATGTTAAACATGAATATATTTTGGTGAGTGTCAGCTGCCAGCACATTTTTCATTAGTTTAAAGGCTGTCACATTATTATAGTCAACACTAGAAAGTGATGGCATTCTGAGACACATGGAAAGCTGCTGTTACTTTGTCATCCCGTCCTTTCCCACAGAAGGTCCTTTTCCATTACATTGTACCATTTGAACTTGGGAGCAGTGTTTTACCGTGCTATGGATTTGCTTAAGGCAGACATTGGTGTGGTGGGGATCAGTGACAGAGTGCTCACAACTGTGATGTCACAGCAACTTTGTCACCACTTCACTTCTGTTTTCAACTTCTCTGGAATCACCCTTTAGGATATACTAGGGGAAAATAAACCAAATCCAACCATAAAGTTCTTGTGTAAGCAAAATAAGATACTGGGTTCAACAATCTGCTAGAGCTGATTGAAAGCTTTGCAATAAGGGGCAAGCTGCTTGTTAGAGGGGGTTGGAAATGGTGTGAGGAGGAATTTGCAGAACAAGACTGTACATCTGTGAGCTCTGTGCAGGCCTCTAGAGGGAGGGAGGTCTCCTCCTTTATTATCTGATGAACATCAGTCCCTTTGGTCAGACTGCTAGGCGCCTCCTGGAGCTTAACCTCAGATTACCATCTGCTTCATTTCAGTGTCTGTCTGATAGTGATATCAATAAACATCATCATCTTACAGTAAAAACTGATAATAAAATCTGTGCCTGCTGACTCACTATCTATTGTACCCTGGGGAATAATTACAGATAGTGAAGATTTGATAGATTAGGAAATATATTTTGTATATCACTGAGTAATGAATATGAAACTCTCATAAGCATGATTAACTGCATATAATGTATATCTATAGATCATATGAAATACAGCCAGAGGCAGGCTGAATATCCTTGTGCTGGTGTAGACCAGCTGTAAGTAAGGGTATTCTTGTTAACCAGATTTGGACCTGTTACACCAGGATGGTACCTACAGGTCTGATCCATCTCCTTTCTGCTTTGCAAATATCTGTGGCAACTAAAAGGAGTATTGGAGGAAAACCATAGTTGTACCCCCTGTCACACTGCATGCACATTTGCAATGAGGGGCTCTTGCCCTCTCTAGTAGGGCAAATCTACCATCGGGCTTTAGCTGGACAGATGTGCTCTTGAGCTATAAAAATCAATTTTTCATTATTTTCCTCTAGACTGCCCCATGGTGTCTGGTAAACAGTCTCTTGGAGTGTTGGGGCTGCACCTCCCACCAGTGACAAGGAGTAAGAAACATCCTGAAAGAAAGTGTGAGGCACAAAATGCTGTGAGCAAGGAGAGGGCTGACAAGCACTTTCTAATGTTACACGTGAGGCCCTGTTAAGAACCGAGCGTGGTTCAGCTGGGAGACCCCTGGCTGGCAGAAGCAGCTCTCCAAGGGCCTCGTGCACAGTAGTGGCTGAGCATCCTGCTGGAACCAGTGCTCAGCGCCCAGGAGAGTGACAGGACCATGCTCCTGCCAGCCTCCATCCATCACCCACTGTCCCTCCTATGGCCAATGCCAGGCTGAACTGAGGACCAGGAGCTGGAGAGGGCTCAGACCCAGCCTTGCAGAGGTGGGTGCTCAACTCTGTGTGCTGCCAGCAGCTTCTTCAGTGGTGCTGCAGACAGGCTTAGAGCCTTGAGCTGAGGGGTTTTGGTTGGCCTATAGAGAAAAAATAATGGGAAAAACAGAGAGAAAGGCAGAAACTGATTCCAACTCAGTGTATTCTATGATTCTATGATTTTGTTTCTCTAAACAGACCTTCAGAAAAAGTCACTCTCAAGAAACGAAAATGTGAAGAGTGAATTGGAAGAAGAATAAAACATTGTTAACTCTGCCATAAGCAAGAGAAAATGAAACCACTTTCTTGTATTTTAAATCAAGTTCGTTCTGCCGGTTTGGGGGAATAAAAACAGCAAGGAATGCAAAACTGTTTGCATAAGCACTAATTTAGGAAGAAATTTTTAGTAAGTAAAGAGCAAAAACCAGTTAAAATATTTCAATAGTGTGCACATTTATCTTTAGTCTATTTGTTCAAGAACAGTTAGTGTGACACACACAAGGTTGATTCCTCTGGAGGTGGACCAAGTGACACAATTTAATCTTTCTGTGGTTGGTGCATCATGTCATCAAACCTACACGAGGATTTGGCTCACTCCTGAAATACTGTGTGCAAGGTATTTGATGTGCTGGTACCAGTACTGGAGTACACAGAACCTGTACCTCTGAGTGTGGGATCTGCTCTGCAGAGCAGGTCACAGAGCCAGTCTGTGTCACAGCTTCAGTCAGAACTGAAACTCTCCCTGGAGTCTTACAGGATTTAATCTGAGTGTCTGAATTTAATGCAGCTTGAGTTGTTTATGAGCAAGGATATCGAAATAATTTTTTTAGACATTCCTAGACTGTAATACATTTAAAGTTTATTTAGATTTAATTTAAAAGCCCGAACACTGACAATCCCTTCACCCCAAAATCTCACAGTACTACACTGCACTGACTGTCGGAAGATTAAAGCAGAGGGAGGTGAAATAGCTCAGTGCTCTATTGTGAAAACACACAAAATAGGGATCTGGGGACCCATATTTAAGGAATCTTTAGAGTGCAGAAATAAGCTGTTACTACTTTAACTGATCTCTTTCATCCAAACATGCACCTTTATCACGGATTAACACATATCACATAATGAAGCCACAATCCTGTTAATATCAGAGGTAGTTTAGCCCTTGATGGGCTATCAATTCAGTTATTGAAATAATTGGTATTTTTAAAAAATCTGTAGCTCTTTGTGTGTATTTAACGCAGAGATGAAACCATAAAAATGCAGAGATCAGTGACTTGCACCAGTATTTTATGCAGTGCTTCAAACTGATGCCAATTTGGCAATAAAATGAGGGACTGAGGAAAGACAGTAGGACACATTTAAAGTTTCCACTGGCAGGAAAAAAACCACCTTTGCCAAGGTTTACGCTAAAATTTTTTGCTTTCATTTTTCCTGCATGGATAGTCCCTGTGGTTCAGCCATGTGCATTAACCCACTTAGATGTCCAAAGGTGTCTGGTTGATGAGAGAAGGGAGAAACTTGTACCCTCTCCACAGAAGACAGGGGAGACACTTGAGCCTTGTTTGGCTTAACCTCTTTATCACGGTGTTTTGCATTAGGGAAAGAAACTTTGTGTTTAGTGGTAGGTGAGAGTGGCAAAAGCTTCGGGGAGACTGTGGGTGGTCTCAGAGGGTCTGAATTTCGAATCCTGCCTTACTGCAGGTTCACCCCACAGCGAGGTCCTGGGCAGCTTGGAGGGAGCCAAGGGTTCCTCCAGTATTTTGATCCCATGGAGGCACCTTCAGTGCTGGGTCTCAGGAGCATCCTCACCTATAATCTGGGGTTAGGGCACCAGGGGACACACGACCCCATCCTGCCCTATTTGCTGAATTTGATGCTTGGACAAGGGTTTGTCCTTTCTCTGGGTCCTGCAAGCTGTTGTTGAGTTTTGCTGCAGAGCTGCTCTGCAGCCCAGAGAGGGGCAGTTTCTGGCAAGTGGCCGTGCTTGGAGAAACCTGCTAGGAAAGGTGGTTTGTGGTGTGGTGGAACACCCTGGGTGGCCAGGCGGGCTGGGGGCAGCTGGGCAGCACACTCAGGGTTGTACCATCCAATCTCCTCCTGGCAGGGACTGCTGAGCCTTGCAGGCAGGCACAGAGCTGGCCAGTGCAGTGGGACACCAATTAATCCCAAGGAGCTGGGATTATCTGGATAATTTGTGCAAGTTGCTTTGAACATAAGAAGGAATGTAAAATGCTAATTATAACTATGAGGTGTATAAGAGCCCCTTTTCATTTACTAGTTGCTGTTTTCAATACTATGTATTATACCATGGCAAAAGAGACTGTTATTATTAAAATTCAGAAAGTAAAATTTTGCGTTGTCCAGTGCTGTCTTGGAAAAATTATATAATTGCTGAACAAAAGGGAGAATAAAATTAATGGAACAGGACTTATATTAATGGAGCAGAGCCATCTCAACTCTGGGCCATTCTGAAGTTACTGGAAGGGCACAGATCATCCAGAAACCTTTCTACATAACTAAATGTATTTTAGCTGTGTTTTTTAAAGGAATAATATCATCATGTAATATTATTGACCATATTTTTAGAGAAAACATTTCCACCCAAACCCTTAGGTTTCACTGATCGTAATGAATCCTGGCTGGAGAGAAACATTATTTGTATTTTTGAACACGGCACCTGAGGCATTTTGAGAGTAATTTTTGTGAGTGTGGAAAGGCACTTACATCCACCTATGCAACATGCTCTTCTCTGTGGATGCATTTACTAAAGCTGGGGGGAATTCTGGCACTTGGTAGAACCCTCGTGGGTGGTGCCAGCATTAGCCCTTCTGTGTCCTTCTCTCCTTGTCCTCAGTGTCCATCACCTAAAGCTAAAATGCCAAGCACTTTCAAAGGTCTGGCTGCTTCTGCAGATTTCCTGGTGCATTTTTTTCATTGCTTTCAGTATTTTCTGGTTGTGTGGGAGCTTCCACAAATTGACACAGTAGAAAACTCATGATACCAGGATTTGTGTCTAAACTGGGATCAATTCCCACGTCCTGGGTCAGCTGCTTGCCTGGCCCAAACATGTCACCATCACTCAATGACACCTGCACATATTGCTACTGCTTGCACCTTGTTTCCAAGTGATGGAAACCTCAATGCACAGGAGAGAAAGGAGCTGTGACAGATTCCATCAGGTGCCTGCATGAATCACCAGGACAACATGATCCTGGACCATGCCAAGGGCATGTGTGCCAGAGATCTGAGCAAAGTCAGAGAGTTCAGCAGCAGCTCCCTGAATCTGAGTGGAGTCTTCCTGATCTCCAAATCTTTTCAAGTTCTCAGAGGGTACAGGGGAGCTGACTGGGATGTAATGGTAGGATCACAGCCTGTGGAGAGCTGCCTGGCAAGGGAATGGTACAGGCTCTCTTCCAGCAGGTGGTTTTCCATGACTGGGGAATCAAAGTGAAATAGTTTGTGAACCACTGTTATTGAGAAAATGTCTACTTTTTTTTTTTTTTCTTGAGCTGTGTACCAAGCATGAGAAACATTGTTCTGAGGCAGCAGATGGATGGACCACTATAAAAGCTGGGGCATGTCAGGTGAGTTCCCCATTGACTTTAGACTATGCACTGTTTTGTCCTTTTTTTTCACTTTCACTTTTCCCAGTTCCTGGTATTGACAATGATCATGTCAAAATGGACAAGTGCAAGTAGCCAACCCAGGGAGCTTGCTTTCCCTTTGGAGCTGTAAAATAAGATATTATTAAAAGCCCAACCAGTACTGCTGCCTGACAGTGCCACTAAACAAAGATGTGAACTAATTTGTATGTACTTCAAAACCTGTGCAGTGTTTCTCCTAAAGTTCATATCAAACCTTTTTGGGGACATGTTGGGACAAGTTGTGATAATGATGATATTAGGAGAAAACGCATAGCAGCAGCATTGAATATGTTACGGGATTAGGGTAATTTTTTTTCTTTTGGGAAAGGAAGTATCTACAGTACATTGCTTTGCTTTATATTCTCCCCAAACTATCAACTGGGAAGAAGTTTCACAAAATATGCATTTAAGGATTAGAAACAAGAACTACTGTTGTAATATGGCAGGCATGAAGATAAAGAGATAAAGAACTGATTTAATTTCTGTACAGAAATGTGTAACTGGGGGAAAAAAAAAAAAGCAGGGGGGGAGGTTGGGATTTGGAGAATTTGGTTTAGAGAGAAATTCTTTTTCCTGCAGGAAAAGTTGAATATTCTTGCTGGGCCCTGTATGGTAGTCAAAGAATTTTTTTCAGGAAAGCAGGAGCCCACTAAACTGCAAACTGGATAATCTGTCCATGAACAATCAAAAGTTAACTGCAACTCTAATAAAACAAGCTTTAAATTGCCAAGGGGTTCAGTATCCCTGGTTTTCAGAGTATCTTTTAGAAAGATCAGGAACGAGGCTCTGAACTCCATTGGAGGTTTGTCATGTAGTCTTTATCTGTAAGATAATTGTGTGCTGGAGTCTGGTTTTGGGCATTTGTACTCAGTGTTAACATCTCCTTTCATTTTATTGTTCAACCCTTTTAGATGTGTGGTTTTACATGGATTAAATTAGGATATAACAGTTGTTTAGTGTTCTGTTCAAAATAAGTGTGTTTAAAGAAAAGAAGCTGTAGCATGCAAATGAAGGACAGTAAGGAGTGCATACCCAGAGGGGCTGTCACTTCAAATAAGTGTGAAGGCAAGTTCTGCAGCAAGCTAACACAGGGAGCTGGTTTATTCATGTGTTAGTTTTTCTCACCACTCGGTATAATCCAGGAATCCAGGAACTGTTCAACCTGACTCAGAAGAATAAAAGCTCTTTTGAAGCATAGTGTAAAAGAATGCTCATAGCTTTTCAGGATTTATTGTATATCCTGTAATATAAAGGGAAATGATTACTCCAATCTGCATTCAGCATAAAACAGTAAACACTAATGTTATTTACCATCTTCCAAAACATATACATTCAGCAATGACATATAGGCCAGGATGACTAGGTTAATCTTTACACCTGGATTTATGAACCTGTTAACAAGCCTTCCTATTCTCTCTGAAGGAGGGGGCCATAAACACTGTAATTTAATCATAAAGCTTTTGACCTTAGCACTATAAATGGGACTCATTTTTGCTTGCTGAGGGTGTATAGGAATATGCTTGAAAGTCAGTATTGCAAAAATATGTTTGCTATGAATTAACATTTGAGTGAATTTTGGCAGCTACTTTATGTCTGGTTTTGTCTGTTCTCCGGTACAAAACTTTATCTGGAATATCTAGGAAGAGTTACATTCAAACTCTAAATGCAGAAGTATTCCGTGAAACAGAAATATATGTAAGCTAGACAGTTATTTTTACTCTCTCAGCCAAGGGCTGGAAACAGTCCCAGTCATGGCAAATAATAGCTGAGCAAACCTCAGTCTGGAACATTAAGTATTTCTTTGCACTCCGACTTAGAGGATAATTATAAATTTACTAATTGAAGTAATTGGTAAATTAAACAGTTGCATAGATATTTGCAGAATGGCACTTGCAACTAGAGTTTTATAGAACAAAATAATTATTTTGGCAGTAGTAAAAAACAAAATACTTTTGAGAAAATTATGACTGGTCACAGACATTCTGCAGCTGGAAAGGGACTCTTCATAGGATGTTGTTATTTGTTGAGAATCAGTTTTTCGAGATCCAGTTGTGGATGAAAGAGAAAATTTAAACAGATCAAAAATTACACAGAGCTGGGAGGTTTAAACTTCGAGTAGGTGGAAGCTCAGATATGAAAAACAGCCATGGCCACACAGCTGAATTGAGATAATGACTAGGGATGAGATCCCTTTGACACAACCTTGGTCCAAGCAAGGAATTGCCTGGAGGGGTTGAAAGAGCCAAATTTGAGGAGTGCATAGGGAGAAGGAGAAGGCAAAAGGGTAAAGTTAACTGTGCTGTTTCAAACCTCAGCAAAACTCTGGATGTCAAGGAGATGCGTTGTGAAAGCTTTGGCCATACCCTCTTCTGCCAGATGTTTCTATTGTCTCATGTTTCAAGAGATTTAAAGAGGAAATTTTGGAAATGTGTTAGTTAACACTGCTGAGCAAGATTTGTGGGGTTTTTTTGTGAAAAATTTGGTGAACTTTAAGATTAAACTTTGAAGTGGGTTGTACTGTTTGATTTCCACATGAGTTCAAAGATTGGCCATTAGGGACATACTGTGACTACAACAACAAAGCAGCAAACACTGCCTCTGATTTTGTCTCAGAGTGGAGGGATGTTCATGTTTGGAGCTGAAGGCCTGCTAAGACTGCTCTGTGTTCATCTCTTTCAGGACACCACTGTGCCTGAGCCCTTGCAATATCAGAGCATTTATCTTTGAGAAGGTCTGATAGAGCAGAATAGTATTATTATTCTCATTTTACAGGTGGTGGAATCAGGAAGAGAATGTACTATAACAGAAGCATGTTTGAGGCAGAAAGGTGAGTCTTATTATCTCACAGTTTGCCCACGTGGAATACATATTCCAGAAAATAAGTAATTTGGGGCTCAGATTAATATACTGATTTAAAATGTGTTTTCCAAAAGAACTGAACATTATTTATTTTCATTGCTTTCCAGGTGTGCTGCTTTGCAGTGAGTATTTTGGACAGCTTTATGGACTGCTCCTTCTCCATCCCTGTGATAATTTTCCATGAAACTATGACACCTCTGCCACCCTTATGTCTCTCTCTTCTATAACCTCTTAATGCCTCTCTGCCATTTTTACCTGCACTGAAAACGTTGGTTACATTTATTGCTCTGCTAATTTCTCCACTTGCAAAAGTTTAATTGTGAGCTTTTCCTTGAGTATCTTGGCTCACATGCTTTTCACTTGAGTCCTCACAAAATTACAGGGCTCCTTTCTCCTCAGTCATGTTTCAGCTGCTTTTTACTCTCACCTCTCAGTGGTTTGTGGACCTTTCCCCTTCAGTTCTTCCCTCTGCTCACTGGGGATGCTTTCTCTTTTGTCTTTGTGAGATGCTGTTATACAGCTCCAGCAAGCCATGTGTGAGAGAGATTCATTGCAAACTAATGATAGTCCCCATGTTTATTTGAGTTGCTGTCATGTTTAGTCTCCATCAGGGCAGAGTGAGTGGCTGCATCAGTGCCTCTCACTTACAAGCTTGTGTTAAATGTCATTTTCAACATGTGTTATGAAACACCACGTGGTGAAGATAATCCATTTTGTTAGTTCTGAAACTTGAAACCCCTGTCACCAGAAAGAACCCACACAGGTTCTATAAATTTCTTTGCTATAGCCAGCCTAGATGCTGAACCCACAGATTTGTGCCATTGTTAACTGCTTAAGCAGAAGTGCCTGGCAGGAAAATTCACTCTGACAGCACAGCATAACTTGGTTTATTATGAAGTCAGGTGATAACAGCATCCAGTTTTGTCCAGCAAGCAGGCCACAGCTCTTCCCCCTCCTGCATGTTAGAAAGTACTGCTGCTGTAGGCAGCAGCTTAATGAAAAAAGCCATATTGACTGATGTCCTAATGCATTATTGAGCAGCTGGACAGGGTCATCCCTGGGTGCAGCTTGGATATTGGGTGTGGCAACAGTAAGGAGAAAGGGCGGCTGGGAAGCTTTCCTTGAAGTCAAAACTCAGCTGAAAGTGGACAGCTCATAATGATGGTGCTTATCTAAAGAATCAGATAGTCATGAGAACATATTGAAGATATCTGTGGAGTTGATTTGTCTTCAGTGGCTCATGAGTGAAGGAGACATAGACAACACTCAGTAAATTACTGCAACGAAGCTGGAGTGCGACGCATTCATTTCTTCATAGCTCTCTGAACAGAGTAAATAACTTTTTCACATCATGTTCAGGAAAATAATAATCTTTACTTTTTCTTCAGGACTTCTCTGATGTTGAGTGGTTTCAAGGTGTCAGAGTAGCCTGCTCAAATCACTGGGACACTTTGGTTTCACTCTTCAAGCTTCTGACATGCCTCCCAGTTTAGACGTTCCTCAGTATTAGGAGGATCATCTCCATAAAGAGGAAAGGATTGGCAGTACAAAACATCTCTTGGGGAATGGCATTGCTCTCCACCAGGTAAGAACTGCCTTGGCAGGATATCAGGAAACAGTCTGACACTTGGCAGTCCTCCATACTTGGGAGAAAAGGCCTTCTGTTCATCTCACGTGTGGGAGAGGCAAGGTGTGCTGTATTTTAGAAAACCACTGCTTTGACTCGCACGGCATCAGTCAGGGACAGGGCTCCCTGTAGAAGGGACGGCTGATGGAGAATTGCTCTGCTGACTTGTCCGTTTTCGGGGAGGAAGCGGGATGATCTGCTGGTTTGGTGTTGCTTTGTTCCCATGTCAGGCTGGTCCAGCAGAGGGGGCTTTTACACAGAGCAGAGGCAGCCTTGCGTGGGCAGCTCCCAGCACGCAGGTGCCAGTGCTCCTGCAGCAGGAAACAGCAGCCTGACCAGAACCCACTGACAGTATCTACTGTGTAAACACAGGCACGGGTTTATTGCATCAAATTTGCCATGCAGGAGACATTTCCTATTTTTATTTCTGCCTGGACCAGTCACCTGTGCAGTATTGTTATGTCTGTTAACAAAATATTCTCTGGTTGTCAACCTACCTTCCCAGACAGAGGATGTTTCAACAACTGCTGTAAAAATATGTTCACACTGATGAAAAGTAGAAGCAGTGATATGATCTTGGAAAAAGCAATTATATAAACCCTCAAAATGTTTTAGAATTACATTTATGCAGACCCTTTATAACAAAGCAAAAGCTCTATTTGTGGCTCTGACATGTCTAGTTTGATTGTTAAGTTAGATTCTTATACATGCAATATTAAAAACCCATGAAACTAAAATGAGCCATTTGTGCAAACAGGGCCTTAGTGAATAAATGAAGCTTATGGCCTCATTTTTGGCCACTAAGCCCCACTCCTTGCCATTGGAAATCCATGTAAATTCTGCCATCATCACTGGCCAAGGGTGACCACTGGAAAAATACCAGTTGATTTTTAGAGAGTTACAGTTTTTCTAAAATTTGCTTTATATGACAGTAAGATTGTTTATGCTTTTGATACCATTTTGTCTAGTAGCTGCTTGAGGACTTCTTTTGGCATTTTTCTGCAAGTTAAGTACACTTTCTTGGTCATGTATAATATTCTGGAGTAAAACGCATCTGTTCCTGTTTAGAAAGTGAACTCTTACAGCTTTACTAGTGCCCATCCAACTTGGTAATTGTGAGTTTTATGTTTCTTAGCAAATACTTTGTACAGCTCTATCTTGGAAAAAATAATTGAGGAAAACCCATTGAGGGTTACAATAAAAATCATAGCAGAACTGGGTTGAAAGGCAATCCAGTAGCTTGATTCTTTCTGCTCCAGGATAAGAACAGCTACCTTTATAAGAATATAGTATTCTTTTATCATATTGTATCTTCCTAATGCATTCTTCAGTACTTCCATTGATGGAAGTACCACATCACAGCCTTGCCTGCAGTACACACTGCAGTACTCATCTCCTCTTCCCACTACCCCATGTGTCACCTTGAGACAGTGTGAGCTGTAAATCCCTCACACAGTCTGTGGATGTTGTGAAATATTATAGATGAGCCCCAAAAAGGTCAAGCCACACATCTGTTTTAGAACAGAAGTTTCTGACTGACCTTCCTCAAAATGGTGGATTTACAAACCAGCATCACTGAAACTGAAACTGTGGGGCTCTCTGATTTATGAAGAATCAGGAGTCTGATCAAGAAACATGATTTCATTTTAGCATATGAGTGTGAGTGGAGAAAAATGTCCCCCCCTAAAAAGCCTTTGTACATGCAATGAAATAAATAGCCAAATGGCAACTTGCATATATGTGCATGTTTATGTCTGAAAACAGGATTAGTTGCCTGCAGAGAAGGAGGTGCTTTGTGGTTTGCATGCTTCAGAAAAAGCTCTACAAATGATATCTCATGAAGTTTTGATATTACTTGATAGCATGGTACAAGATGTTCTGCTGTGCCAAATCATTTTGACTGAAATACTCTGGAATGTTCGAAGTTATTGCTTCCCCTGAAAATTTCTGCCTATTCCCAGAACATGTTTGTAAAGTATTAAAGGAACCTGGTCATTATGAAAAAAAAATATCAGCTGATACATAAATAGTTAGTCCCACTGAGTTAATCTGTAATCCAGGAAGAGAAGCAAACCACTGATCCTTGTTTGCTCTTTATCACACTGAGTAGTGACTGCATTTGGACAAGTGGGAATAACTGCCAGGATTTTCTATAGGCTGTTTTTGTGGTTTGATACTCTAGGGGAGAAATTATACCACAGTGAATTAAGAGAAGAGCTCGGGCTGTGTTATGTCTTGATGTGCTGACAAGGGGTAAAAAAATAAAATGTGTTGAAAGGATGCAATGTGAGAATGGCTACCCTCAAAGTTTTATGTAAAGCCAGACAGCCTACATTTGGGCAACTAAAGACCTGGTCACCTTGTAGCAAAGCCCAACCAGCCCTACATCTTAGATGAGGCTTGCAAGTGCTACTTCAAAGCAGGCACAAGGCATCTTCAGCACCTCAAGGTTTTCTGGACAGAGTGTGCCTAGGGCCAGAAAGTCACTTCTGACTAATCCCCCCAGCCTGGCAGAGGAAGAGCTGAGAAACACATGCCCAGAGCCCAGCTGAGCTGGTGCAGCCTTGCAGTGTGGGGCTGCTGCTGTGCACTGCCTGCCTGGATTAAAATGGAAGCCCCCTTTACCACTGCCCCAGATTACCCACCAACCTCCCACACCAGTGTGCTGCAATACCCATTGGCTAAGAGTAACAGCAGGAGAATGGATAGGCCTAGAAGTCAGATCTCCTCCTCTTTCTCACTCTTTCTCTCTGGATTCAAAATAAAAGATTAACAAACCACTTCTAATTTGCTGTGTTTTACACATAGATACTGTAGTTAATGCTGTGGATTTAATTCTAGTGATGCTCTTTGATCTTTCTCCATTGGCAAGATTTTTACAGTCTAAACTGCAATTGAGTGAATTGTCATAGAATAAGGATTCTTTTGTCAGTTTTTAGCATTGCCATTTAAAGCAATTTTTTTAATCAATAATATAGTGCCTTTTCTTTTCTTTTCTTTTTTTTTTTTTTTTTTTTTTTTTTTTTTTTTTGTGTAGCTGTTGAAAATCCCTGTGGTAGTCAGGTTGCTAAGAAAGATATATTTGCTTCAATATACTTTACGTCAGATTTCTGGAAAAAGAGTAACTGCATCATAAGAAAGAAAAAAAAATGGCTTCTATTCCCAACCAAAAGTTTGTCTTGTTGAAAGCTCTGAGCATCCACTTTGCTTTGATTGTGTATGTTCATTCTTTCTTTGATCACCTCATTAAAGATGGAGAAATGATTGATTTGCTCTGCTTTGCTCTGGCCCTAACACTTTGCAAGATGTGTGAGACAAACAAAGACTCCTCAGAACAAAGACTCCTCAGAAAGGAGAAGAAGGAAAATGAGAAGGAAAGAAAATGCTGAAAGGTCTCCTGGCTATGTGAGTTGCTGCAAAAAAAATTGATTCTGACAGTTCTTGTGGCAAAGCACAGACCTGCAGAAATTAAGTGTTTAACTTCTCAGGAGGTTGGTCTCCTGGTTGATGTATTGCCTAACAGCAATGCAAGCTGTTCATGCTGGTCCACGTGCTCACTATGCTTGTACTGATCCCTTCTGCAGAGGAAAAGATCAAAGATCACTCTCTCAATTCAGAAAAAAACCCACTTAATCCTGCTAAAATTCCTTACATCACTGAATAACTGCTGGCCTCTACTATGGAAAGCAATGGAAATATGGGATAGCAATTTGTGCTGGTTGGTTCCCTGCTGTGAGATGAACTCATGTTTGCTTGGAGGACAAGTTCTAGTCAGAGCCTCTGTTTGCTCCTCACACTTCTCAACCCCACATTTATTCCAGTCTCAGTGTATCTGTCTTCCCACGGGGTGTGCAGGATTATAGTCCTAGAGGACTAGACCACTTCTGTCTTCACCATTTCCTAAGGGCTAGTCTGTCCCTTTGGGCTTCTGACTTTCTGCTGACAAAGTTTCACGAGGCCTTATTAACAGCAGTGTGTAATATTGATCGATAAAATATCAAGGAGTCTTTAAAATTCTTTTAAGAGAGAAAATGACACTGGAGCACTTCACCCTAGTGGATGAAAAGAAGATCAGCTTTTTGCCTTAATTTAATTTTCTGAGTTTTTTCAAGGGGATGCTCTCATCTTTGCCAATTTGCATGGAGTAAATAGTTCCCACTGACTTTCTTGCTGGCCTGTATTATTTATGTGAACACCTCCTAAGCTGTCAAACATTCCCTCAAATCACATAAGCACCACATTTAATGTAGAGAAAACCCTGTGGCTAGTTCATAATTTGTAGGTTTGGGAGATTAACTCAAAAGCATGAGTGATGTCTGAAATGTTGTTTCATGCATCTGATGAAAGAAGAGAACCACTGGGTTGACCCATCTACCATCTATGTGCAATCATCCCCTGGTCTGCTTGCCTGGGCCAATGGATAGAAGGAGTGAGAAGGGAGCTAGGAGGAAAGGGACAACAAATGGGAGTGAGGATTTAGTAGGAGTCATGTAGGGACCTGGCTCTGACACATCTGAGAATGTTTCCCCATGCTGCCAGCTCTAAGCTGAAACAGGTCACCTTGGCTTGCAGTTGTCCCTCTGGTGCTCTGAATGCTGCCAAAGAAATCAAAGAGCTATGTTTGTCTCTGAAGAATAGTTTTATCCATTCCTTTATGGACACACAGGCCACATTTTTGCCATGTCCTACTGCCCTTTTCCTTAATGGATCAAGGATGGTGGCTGGAGCAGTACCAGGGATGTTTCCCACTGCCAGAGCTCTGCCAGGTGATTCAGCTCCTCAGAGGGAGCATCACAGAGGGATTCCTGCTACTCCCACCTGTCTGATCCATCTCTCAAAGAAAGGTAACACAGGGCTCTTGGTGTGACAGAGCAGGGTGAGAGCACAGCTGTTGGGCAGGGCTTTCCCAAAGGGAAATGCTGCTTACACACCCTGCTGTGCTTGATTTGTATCAGGATTGATAAGAAAGGGTGTCTCTTATCGTATGTTCATTAATCAGACAAGGTCTACTAATTGAAGAGACAGTGAACAGAGCAGGTTTCTTTCAGGAATGCTCCTGCTCTCCCTTTTATATACAAAATATTTTTATGGGAGCAGGAATATGTATTATGGCCATTTACACAGGAAAACCAGATCCACCAGGCCACTCCATTGCAAATTCTCTCTGGTTTTCCTAGAAGCAAATTAAATTATCCAGCAGGAAGCAGCTAGTTAATGTGTGTAAAAGAATGGAAATCTGAAGTGCTTAGGGAAACTGTGGGACAAGTGGCACTGAGCCAGCCCTTACCTCGTTCTGTTCTCTGGATTTGTAATGTTCAGTGCTTGTCATCTTGTACTGTTACATGAGGATTTAGAGAGGGAAATCAGTTTAGTTAACAATTTTTTTCCAGCAGAACATCTGAAAACTCCATTAAGAGAAGTTTGCAGATGGGAGGAGTAACATGTTTTTTTTTTTTTTTTTTTTTATTTGAAGGCTGTACATTTTTATTCAAGGGACTGGTGTTTTACTTGGTAGTGAAGCAGCCTGATTAGAAAATTCAGGAGTCTTGCACTTGTGGAAAAAAAAAAACAAACCAGAGCAGCTGTCACTTTTCAGACCCACATTACTTTTAGCAGGATGTCTACATTCCCAGAAAGCATCCAAATTACTTTTGTGCTTTCTTCTGCATTTCAAACAGGTTGGACATGGCACGACTGACAGTGCTGCTATAACAGAGCAGGGCTGTGGCTGCACTGCAGCTCAGAGAGGTGCTTCCCACCTTTCTTGGGGAGAGCCTTCAGGAAGCCACCAGACTGTGTAAGGCAGGAGTCCAGAACTGCAGTGTACATCATCCACTGATTTTAATTTTTAATTTCCATGGCAAAGTAAAATAAAGATTCCCTCTCTCTTGAAATGTCCCCTGGGCTCCTCTTGAGGACTACCTATGTGGATGATTAAAGAAAGCCCCAGAGGCATTCACTTTCTTCCCATGATATATATCTTGGCACAGATACTTGTTACTCATTTGCAGTCCCTTCCTAGTTCCCACCCGATCTCAGCTCTCTTGTTTAGAATGCAGATTTTTTGGGAATTGGAGGTTTTCCCCCTTATTACTATTCCCGACTGAGAGTGTTGTCGAACAGGTACTTTTGCCCTGGAAGCTACGCAGCACTGAGCAGTCAGATACCCTGCCAGTCATTTTCTCTCCTGGTTTTTGCACATGCCTTACAGTAGGCTTTGCTCACGGGTCTCAGCGAACCATGGCTGCACAGTGATCATATGCTCAGGATTACATCTCACCCTCACAGAACAGCTTCATCAAAACACAGTCCTGGTGGAAACTTGTTTCTTTTCCTTTCCTTCAGATTCTATCCAGAAGACCTCAGATAGGCTTACATGTGAAGAAAGAAAAGGAACATATAAGAGAAAACACCCCTTCTTCCCTGCTGTGTTTCCAGGGAGTATCCATATTTCCTTCCGTCAGGGCTGACTTTTCACATGAATATCCCTTTACCTACTTGAAAGCTTGTACAAATGCAAACATATGGCAATCCCTTTCCAGATCCTGAGGAAGTCTTCTTTCCTCTGTCCTGTAACAGTATCATGAAACAGAGTAAGAAATTACATCAGGGCAGGGAAACAAAAGCCCATTTGATACCTGCTCCAGAGGCTCCTGCATGGGCTTGCTTGGTCTTCCCTTGCAGGCTGGCCTGCCCAAGCTACTCAATTTCCCTCTCTATCTGCAAACCCTGGCCTCCTGACTCCTCCACGGTGTCTACCTCCAGAGTCTGGCTGGATCATTTGCTTCCTCTCCTCCTGAGCTGCAATAGCAAAAGCCTAGGCACACTGTGATTTTAGGATTGGTGCCCTCTGTTTTTAGCCTGGAGTTTTGTAGCAAAATGTATTTCTATGGAGAAAAAATACTGGCTGATAAAAGCAAGGGCTGCTAGTCCAGCCCCCAGTGATACTCCCAACTGTGAGGTGCCCAGCTGCTGCTGCTGCTCCCTGCTCAGGAACTTGGTGACACAGGCTCTGCTCACAGGCAATGGACCAGGAAGCAAAGCTTTCCAAATGGCAAGGCACGTATTCATGTTGACCTGCTCATCCGGGTCGACACAATCCGTGTACTGCCAACAGATGATGGAAGGCTGGCAGAGGTTTCACCTTCATGCTGTGTGGCAAAAAGGAAGCCAAAGCTGGGAAGGAAATGGCATGGCATTTCTCACTTGGAAAGCAATGCAGAAGAAAAAATCTTGGAGGCCAACTTCTTCCACATACTTTGTGTTTGAAGTGAGTCTTTTGTCTTCAGATCTGTCACTCCTCCGGTTAGCAGATCACCTAGTCATGCTCTCTTTTGGCAAGGAAATTCCAGGTGCTAGTTGATGGCTTCCTTCACAGTAATAAAGTTTGCTCCAAGCAGGGGTAAAGACTATTTTTCCTTCAACAAAGATAATTTTTTCGATGTTTCCTTTAAATCCTGGAGCCAGAGGAAGGGGAGTTACCACAAGAATAAAACTAAGCTCCTCGTAAAGTTCAAGCTGAGAAAGTTGAAAACCTACTAGATTAGGACCCAAGCTTGAGATGAAGGCTGGGAAGTATTTTTTCTGAAATGGCAGATTCCAGAAATTTTTAAGGTAAAAAATATTTCTTTTAGGTTTTCCAGCCCAACTGGTAGAAGTAAGTAAGTAAAGTAAGTAAGTAAGTAATAAGGTAAATAACCCCTCATCCCTCAAAATACCGTCTCTGAAGACAAGGAACTTGTGAAAAGCAACAGTCACTGGTCAGCCAGGTGCAATCCAAATGTAGGATCACAAGCTATTGCAGCACTCACTGTCCTCTTGGAAGCCACTAAGCATGTGAACAGGCAGGTTGCAATAGACACAGTGCCTTTGACCGTCAAATCCCACCTTTGGGAGGACTGGAAGAAACCGAGACAGGCAGGTCAGTAGAAGGTCTGCAGAAGGACAGCACATTTGTGGTAATTTTGTACTGCAGAGCAGAGACTGGTAACACCAGCATGGCCTCTCATAAACCAGGAGAGGTTCTTCAAGGCATTTCTTGTGCACATCTAACTCTTCTCCAAATGGAGAACTGTCAGGCTAAGTGAAGGCATTCATATCCATGCAAAATATGAATAAAGTAATGAGTGCCAAGAACTTTATTAAAAGATGGTTCATGCCTAGAAAGTAGGTCACACAAATCCCATAATTATGTACTACCCTCTACTTATGCATCAAGATTTTCATTTTGTGTCTTTGAAAATGTTTTCAAGATTCAAGGGTCCTGATGCAATAATTACCCAAAAGCATAGAATTCATAACAGTCCTGCTGATGAAATATCTATTTTTAAGGGAAACACTGGCTCCCATTCTACCATTGACATGACCAATGGAAAAATAAGTTTTAGTTAAAATACAAAAATATATTTTTCTGGATCTTTCTTTATATTTGTTTTGGAAGCTTTCCCAATTAATTAAAGCAGTTTTCAGCTCAAGCTGTAAATGTGGACTTAAAGAAAGAACTGATGAGTCATTCGTTACTGAAGCTACTTTCTAAAGTTAAAGATCTATAGTTTAATTTGATTTTTTTTATTCTAACTGTTCCACTCTCCACAGAACTGTAATCCCTGTAAGGTATATATTGCTTAACAGTATAAATAGTGTTTGTGAATTCAAGAAGAACTATTTGTATTTGTCTTGCACAATTTATGACCATTGCTATGGAATAGGTCAACCAAAGGACTGGAATTTTCACGCTTGCAGCTCTTTTAAAGAATTGTGAAATGCGGTGGATAATAGTATCTTACTTTTTGGAACCAGTGAAAGGCATCTATCTAATGGAGCATGCCAACAAAAAGAGTAACAAACAATGAAACAAAGAGCTGTCTTGTAGACACCCGAGCAGAACTTTGAGGAAAAGTTAAATAAGTAGCTTAAGCTCTGGAGACACATACAGTAACTATCACTGCCTTACCCAGATAGTGTCTGTCTTATCTAGGCAATCTTAGTAAAAAACAGAAGTTTTACCTGTCTAATTAACACTTATGGTGAGGGTAAATATTGGGTTCAGTACACAAACAGGACCATCAATGCTGAGAGCTCATCAGTAGCTGCACTAAAACCCAGTGTTATCATTGGGAGAAATAGAAAGAAAATAACTTATTAACAAATATGCAGTGGCTAACAGCAGGTTCACAACTGACCAGACACAACCACTTACAGGCATCTCACCAAGCAGTCATTAAGTATTATTATTATTATTATTCATAATAATAATAGTAGTAGTAGTAGTAGTAATAGTAGTAGTAAATAATTCTAAATGGAGAGTTTGGTAAATGAACTGCTTTAGTACATCACAATACCACAGTCACATATCTGTAGGCTACTGCATGTGCAATGCCTTTCCTTGTTGTTATTCTTAGTGCTTTCACTTCTCTGGGTTTTTTTGGGGGGACATGCCTGAAACTCACATTTTCTACCTCCTGCAGCAGAGGACACAAGTGTCCAGCCAGCCCAAGCTTCTGACAGTCCTGGCATTTGTAGCAACAAAGTGACTGTGAGTATCTCCTCAGATGTGGTGAGTTAAAGTGACTCTCTCACTGTTTTCCAGGCATCATTCTGGAAAAATAATTCATGGCCGTTCTCTCTTTTCTTTAAGGGTTGCCAGTGCATTAGAGAGGAACTACATAAGGAGAAGGATTTTCTCAAAGTAATGGACAAAAAGCCAGAGGTAACCTGTGTGCTTCACTCCAACTCAGAAGGGAAGCACAGGTGACTCAGGAACAGGAGGTCGTGCATAGAATTACAGCAGGTAAGAATTTTAAAAAAGATCTACAAAAATATATTACAGATCTTAAACCCCAGTATCTACCATACTGAAGGACTATCAGTATGAGTAAAGAACAGTTTTCTTCAAGCATTATTGTTTGATTTCAAAATTAAAAAGTGACAGCAGCAGAATTACCAACTTTTTGGTGTCTGTGTTCACTCTGCAGGCAGGTGACCAGCACTGTGGGGCTTTGACTGCTGAGAAATGTCCCACTGAAGAATGAATCCATGAAGGACTGGCAAGTGCATGCTGCATACGGAGTTATGCAAGTCCTTTTTGAAGGCAGAATCAGGACCAAAACTTTACTCTCTAAACTTACTGTATAGTTGGTTGCCATTTCACAGCACTGCTTGTAACACTGCTAGTTCATAGTTCACATGGGATACTTTCAAGCGGTGAGCTGTTATTCATAATAAAAGTTGTATGTTCTTTTAAAAATCACATGATTTTAAGAACAAACTCAGTTGCTGCCTTTAAAGAAAATAACTCCAGGAAGTTCTATACATCAAATATTCACCTTTGCAGTTAAAATACTGGTATTTTATATATATAAATGCACACATACTTTTGATGAGTTTTCTAGATTTCTACTGAATTTGAGCAACAAAGTTAGCTCCTGGTTCCTCTTACTGCCACTATTATACACAGTTTGAGAAAGGGGGAAAAAAAAGATAGAAAATTGAAAAGATTCCACACAGATGAGAGTAATTGAATTTTCTAAGGAGACTTGTACAGTTTGGACTTACTGAAGCTGTACAGTAATTGTGATTAGTGATTGAAGCTGACTCCTTTAAAACAGTGGAAAATTGTCCCTGCCAAGGAGCAATGCACATCCACAGCTCTGGGCAGGCAGAGAGCCCAGCTCAGGGGCTGCTCAGCCTTTCTGGGACTCACAGGTGAGCAGGTGCCTTTGGCTGTGGCGATGTACCAGAGACATCAGAGCATGTCCTGGTTTGCCCAGCTGTGGCAGAGGCTTTTGGTCAGATGTGCAGTATCTGCAGTTAAAAAAACACAGGCTTGGGAAAGTCTGGCTGGGTAATGATTACAACCAGTTTGTCCTCTTCCAAATACCAGCAACTTTTTTTCTGTTTGACATCTGAAGTTAATTTTTTAGAAGTTAAGTGCTTTCATTTTCCAACATAAGACCCTCATGCTCATTCGCCCTGCCCTATTGAGGGAGATGGAATAGAAAGAAGCCTTTCTGTTATCCAATTTTTACCATCTTCTTCACTCAATCCTCCCTGTGATGTCGTACGATTTTAGAAGACAGTGATGTCTTTGTTCCTGAGGCTCCCATGCAGTATTGCCTTGCCAAGCTTGCTGTCTCTGAGCCATGCCATTTTGTGTGGTGGCCTGGAGCCCAAACGCGTCCCATGGGCAGCATGCAGGGCCTGCCAGTGGCACTCCTGCTGCCCTCCAGTACACAGCCTTAAAACAGCAGCTACCTCCTACCCTGCTACAAAGGGATTATTTCCTTTGCTCAGGGAAAAGCCCTTTGCCTCACTCACTGATACATAGACTGAGGCCACACCATGGGGTGGCAGAGCAGGGAGTAAGAAGTATTTTGTCAAGGCAGTGCAAGAAGTGAGCAGCCTCCGGATGCAAATCCGTACAAGCCACCAACATTATACATGCATGCAATGGTCCTGGCCAGCTGCCACATCTCATTTCTTGTGTTCTTCTTTTGCCTGAAGGAACAGGTGTTCTGATCTAATTCAAACAAGTCTAAGATAAAGCAGGGAAAAATAGCAGCTCAAAGGTGTTCTCTCAAAGAGACACGTATTGCATAGGAGAAGATACTCTGAAATTTTGTTTCCTGGGTGTAGTTCATACTTAAAACTCTTCACACATGCAAATTTTTCTTCTGGTCCACATGATATATTGCACTGGATAGTTTTGTACTAACAAGGCTGGCTGCAAAAGCAGGTTCACAGAGGACCTCAGATACGACTAAGACCTTAAGCTGAAGTCTTTGCAATTTTCCCAGCTTTCTCTGGGATATTCCATCAGCTAAAAGAAACAGACTTTTTCAGAAGCCAAGTTTCCTGTATATTTTGTCCTTTTCCATTTTAAGTTAGCCCTGTGAAGACTTGAAGCAGCAGAGCCTATTCCATTGTTGTGAAATTCATTATAAATAACCCTCTTTAAGCCTTCTCTGGTGAGCTTCTGAAAGAGCAGCAAGAGAGGGTTTGCTGTCTGACACGTTCCCAGGCCTCTAAAGGGCTGGAAGGTGGCAGAACAGGCGCAGCTGAAGGTGTTTATGGGGGGGTTTCCAGCAGGGATTTTGTGGGCACATCACTGAGGGAGCACAGAGCTACTTGGGGGAGAATGGATGAAGAACATTTATTCAGCATTTTGACATTAAGAAATGTGGCAAAGACTCAAGAAACTTCTTGGCCAAGTCCAGCATCACTGTATAATGTGTTTGCTTGCATGGACTTAACATGAACTTCGTGAAGTGTTTCAGCATTGTCTTCAGGCAGTCTCTGTGCAGAGACAGAGGGGACAGAGCACAGCTGAAGGTGGGGATGTATCCTACTCCCTGCACAAACTGGCAGGAGAGCATCAGCTACAGCCCCACAGCTCCCCTCCACTGTGGTTGGGCTCTTGCCTGCACTCAGCTTAGGAAAATGTTTCTTCTTGCTGGATGGCAATAAACAGGGCACTGTTAGAGCCATGTGGTGATGGACACCTGCCTGTCCACTCGGTGCTGAGGGACAAGCATGACACAATTTCTTTAATCCTGATATCATCTTTCTGGGTAAGCAGCAGCTCATGTTTAGTGGGATGCCAGGATGACTGATTCTGCTGGGGACTTATAAGCACAAGCTCACTGCAAGCCACAGCAGCTGGGCAGAGGAAACCACAAAGGAGCTGATTTTTGTATCTGGAGGCAGAGACAGTGTCAGAGGTACGTGTCAGAAGCATAGAGAGCTGGAGGAAAGAAAATGTAGTTTCTGCCATAAGCCCAAAACAGTCCTATACTGCCCAAATGCTGGGGTTTTTTTCTGCCTGTTTACTAAATCAGTTACTGAGCTGCACCTGCCTTGGAAATACCCGTCTGCTTTGCTACATTATTTCACTCATCTCAGTGTGGTAACACTGGAGATGGTAGGCAGCATTTCCCAGTCCATACCTGCAGTTCCCTCTTCTTGCTGTTTAATTTTCAGACTGCTCCTTGGGCTGATTTCCAAACCAGTCCTCAGGAAAGTCACCAGTTTCTCACATCCCCATGTGTCCCTGCCGTGGGCTTCCCATTCTGCTTTACCCTGCTCCCTCTGCCTCCAGCTCCTGCTGTCTTTGCTCAGAAAGCTGTTGTGGGGCTGGAAGCCAGCAGGGGAGAGGTGAGGGTTCAGCAGGGTGATGATGCAGCCCAAGCATTTTTCACTTTGGATCTTGCCTCAGATTTTGGATAGTCCTGTGACAGATGCAAGTCACGTCACTGATTTGTGTATATAGGGCAACAAAGCTTTTACTTTATAGCTTGCTTTAGCTTCACTCCAAATTAATAAGAGCAAAGAAGCCATGAACTGCTCTGGCTGTGCAGAGCAGGGAGGGCTGTTCCCATCATTCAGCAGGGCTGCTTGTCTGCACAAGTCATGCTTCCAGCAGAGGGATGGGTAAATGGGATGTTCAGAGAACAATGAACATGGGATAGTCCAGAAAATGGCTGGTGCACAGATGCTGCAGAGCAGTCAGTGCCATCAGTATGGCAGCGAAAGCAGTGCTGGTAGGGCTCACTGGCAAGTGCTGCTCTGTCCTCATGGTCTCCCTGCACAGACGGTACCATGATGGACAGGGATTCTGTTTCTTACCACAGATGCAAAGATTAGAATTTCCAAAATATAAGCATGCACAATCAGGACATTTGAGCACCTGTATGATATGCACTCTCATCACACAGATGCATGTGACATACACAAAATGAAAAAAACCCCACATGCTACTTCTGTGTGGTGCACAGAAATTGAACTTTAGGTAGACATCTGCTGGGAAATGACACAGTAGTCATGCTGTAGTCTCGTATCTGGAGAACCACTTCTCTTTTTCAATAGATGGACTTGGTGACAGTAGAGAAAAAAAAAACGGATGTTACAGTTTAATAAGACACAGAGACAGATTTTATTTTGAACCAAAAGTTAAAATTTATTTGGAATATCAATATACCCCAAAAATAAAAATAAAAACTTCCTTTTATGTAATGAAATAGCCATTTGAAAATGGTAAAATAAAGATATTTATCATACTATTCTCTTCTAGTTATTGTACACATATTAAGGTTTTTTTTCTTTTTCTGAATATAAATCTAGCTTGAGCTTTAAGGCTCCAAAAAGCCTAAAGCATGTAGTGGCCCTTTGGAGAAAGCAGATAAGTCAATCAGAGCTGCATTTTTTCAGCAGACAGGCCTGTTTGAAGCTGTCCAGGACTGAACGGGAGATTTCTCAGGAAGGTCACTGTTTCAGGGAAGTATTATTTTATACCCCTTGGGAAATACACTCTAACCTCTCTTCATACAGCATTTTACATTATGATGTCCTGAGAGGGGCCCTGGTTCCCCTTAGCTGTCAAGTTAATGTGCAGATTCAATCTTATTTGTGTTGGTACAGTGATTTAATTTAAGAAATCAAATCCTACCCTGTGGTGTTAGCTCTGCTAGAAATTTAGTCAGTAACAAGACCCTGGTCCTGCCTTTACTCCTGTAAGCAAAAGCCTGTGTATGGTGCACGGGCTGCAATGGAGCATTCATGATAGCAGGATCAGAGGCTTGTCCTCTAGCTTGCTTTTAATAAAACAAATGGAATGGAAAATGCATTGAAATAAAATAGTGGAAACCCACCGACAACTCTGAGTTACAATTCTTCCCTTGTAGGGGGCTCATTGATGCTAGGATGGAAAATATGACTGAAGACCCATGTCAGAGCTGAGTAATGCCCCAGATGGTTTGTGTCACCACTAAGCAAAAAGGGAATTTAGGTCTTACATCACCCTCTGCATCTGGGCTCCAGTGGGCTACTTGATGTCATTGGACATCTCACCAACAATCTCACTCTCAGCAGGCATTGGAACAAGTCCTGAACTTACGCACTATGGTCTGAAATTTGTTTTGATTTCCTCCTTGATCAAAGCCATCTTCATTACTTTATGTCTGTATTTATGGTTTTTATACAAAGATGTTATACTTCTGGTTCTGAAGTACAGGATTGGCTATGACTACTAGAGATATTACAGTACTACAGCATTTTATCTGGCACTGCTTACAAAAGCTGCTGTTTCATGATCACAATAATTGCTCTCTTATGCTCTTTGTTGCCTGAAACCACCTGAATGTTGCCTGAACCCTGAGGTTTGTTTTCAACTAAAATGTCCCAAGTTTTTGCTTTCAGAAGAAAAAAAAAGCACACCCAAGGCTTGAAAAAGTTATCAGACTATGGGTGTTCCTCCAAACAAATCCAGACTCACTTTTGCACTCAGTGAGCAACTGCCTAATTAACTTCTGCAGGAGGGACCCCTACATGGAAGCTTTATTCCACCAGCCACCCCATCCTGAGCACCTGGCACTGTGCAGCCCACCCTCCTTCCACATTGCCTTTCCTCATCTTGGAAAGGAGTGAGTGTTCAGCCTGGAAGCTTTGTCCTGGGATACAAAATAGATCTCCCTTCTGTGTCTCTCCTGCAACTTGTGCTCAACATTTTATTCCTGCTACCTTGCCCAACTCTTTTGAGTGACTCCTTTTGCACACTTTGGCCCTTATCTTGCAAGTAAATCTTGTATCATTTTACTGGGAGATGCTGGTGAGAGGTCTCTTTTGGAGCCAGCTGTTCCTAGTTGGGAGTCATTGGTGAGCCCAGACATAAATAATTTGTGACTCCGAGTTACAGAAGGTCTGTAAGAACGAGGGGTTTCCTTCTCATGACAGGCACAGTTTAAAGAGGCTGCAGAATTATCCAAGCTTTTGTTCTTTCACTAACTAGCTTAAAATATTTTCCTTAAAGTATTCACTACACAGAAGTAGTGCTAAGGAAGAGCCAAATTCTGCTGGCAGCTGCATAAGCACAAATGCATACTGACCTTTCTGGTTTTATTTCAGTACATTGGATTAATGCATCAAAACATAGAACACAGACTTTGACCCTGGCAGAGTGACCTCATCATCAGTGGAACTTTCCTGACTTTAACAGTGGATCCCATAACAGCATTTCTAGCATCTCTCACGGCTGTCACAGGTCCTATGATCTTTGGTAAATTTATATAAAGTTTGAGTCCCCCATGGCATGTGTGAATGCAGTAGAATATCAGATTTCTTTAAAATAATTATGGGAAAAAAGAGTTCTGGTACTGGACAGAAAAATCTGAAAATATGACTCCAAGACTCAAGCCAGGGGAAATAAGTAGGACCCAATTAGCTCTGTATCTTGTGGCTCAAAGGTTGGAACAGCAGGAGTTCTGTTGAGGTGTCATGACGTTAGGAGTGACTACTTCAGTGTTCAAGTATATGCAAGTGAATTAAATGTGATGTCCAAATATGATGCATGTATGTTTCAGAGGAAGAAAAGTAAGAAAAACGGTGCCAGCTGTTTTTCGTCTTTTTGTCAAATTCTTTAATGCCAGTTACCCCATTTGTGTCCAGTGGAAAACCTCAGAGGAAAAGCCCAATGGTACAGTAGGGCCATAGGACCTGTGTAAATGTGTGTGATGTTTTAATTTCCTGAAGCAAATGGCAGTGCCACACCCAGTTCCCAGCGTGACAGTAAATGTTCCCTAATTTGTCACTGTGCTTTACATGCCTGATCCTGTTGCCACACCCCTAAAAGTGTGCTTGTCTACAGCCCAGTCCCCTGCCAGGATGCCCCCTGCATTTGGTACTTGGCTTCCCCTGCACACCAGGGGTGCATTGCACTGCCTGCTGAGGAGGTCACTCAGGCTGGGGACTGCACTGGAGCTGTCTCCCAGGCAGCAGAGAAGCTGCCTCTCCCACACCCAGCCTTGTCTGGGAGGGCAGTGGGCATGGTGAGGAGCAGGTGCTGGGAATGGCACAGAGGTACCCAGGAGGGCTGGGAGATGGGGAAAGAGCAGATGAATTTCTTGCTCTGCTGAAATCAGTGTTGGTGTTGCCAGCATTGCAAGCCAGGACCTAGAAATGCGGAGATTTAATCCTGTGCAACTAAGGGAAACTGAGTATGAAACAGGGTAGATTGTTGTTTGCAACCCACCCTGTTTCATGCTCATGTTAAAGTTGGGCCACAAGTGCTTGCCATGCTCTGATGTCACTTGCCATCAATACAGATTTTGAGTCATAAGCCTCAAATTTGCAGGAGATGTGCAGGGCTCCTTTCCCTCTGCTTGGATAAAGGCAGTCAGGCACACTGGCTCTGTTCAAAGCACAGCAAAGCCTCCACTGACTTCAGAGAGTCCAAGATTTCTGCTCCAGCTTCAACTCCAGCTCCAGACACTGGACTATTTCCAGCCCTTCTTGCTCTGTCTGAGAGACTTAAGACACACAAGACTGAGGCTCTAAATGGCACAATGGTGGGCTTCTATTAACGCTTTATCAGCTAATTGCAGTTAACTTTAATTTTGCCTTTTCCACTCTTTACTGGTCTTTTTAACCTGCTTTTTAGCCAGGGCAAAATTAAACATGAGGAAGAAGGCTTATTCAGCATTATAATTATCTACTCCCAAGCTGTTTAACAAAATGGTTTACACATTTAATTGGTTTTGTCTAATATTTCCACGTATACAGAAGTCCTATTAATGAATATCATAGCTTCGTTACTGCATATCACATTTTGCTATGCTTTGTACTATAAAATGTCAGCACATCAATAACTTAAATAACACAAATGTAAACTCATTTTCTGCTTGCTATAATTACGATTTGAGCCTGAAAAGGCCTTTGATTTGTAAGACCATTCACATAATATGGAATGTAACTTTATTTGTTTTTCTTTTGTATATAATGAGACACCGAAAGCCCTTGTCATCTTTAAACAGGATACTAAAGCAGCTCTGTTTCATGAATGACAGCACAAATAAAGCTAAAAATCATAATTAAAAAAACTCTTTTGTACTGTACAATCTCAAATTAAAGCAAGAAAGATAATGACAATCTTTTGCATTAGCCAGGAAATGTGATTCTCTGCCACTGGGCTGTTTTTTCTTATTGACAATTCACAGAACGTGTATATGGTGTAGTTATAGGTGTGTGTATATTCTATGCAGAACAGCAGTCCCTATTTTGTTGATCTAGTTCTTCTAATTGTTCAGTTAAACTACCTAGCTGTTACAATTTAGAATACTACATTAACACATTTAACATCAAGTTTACATACTTGCTTCTTTGAAATACTAGAACTTTTACACATTTTATTTGGCTTTGTAAGGACTGGAATATCACACATAATGCAATCTACTCGTCTTTGAAAGAATATGGCTGTTCTCAACTAACTCTCTAAGGTTCAGAGTGAAATACATTTCTCCTTTTATCTGTAGCTGACTTCAGAGAAGAGTGTCTTCCTAAGCGGTCAGTCTGATGTTACAGTACAGATTCTGCAGAAATGTATTTATTTAATGAAAGATAACTCTCTCTGGACTTTAGAGTCAAGCTGTTGCAGCAAAATTACTTCATTTAGACTAATTTTTTCTACACAAATCTCAAGAAAAACCTTTTCCAAGTATGTTTTGTAGTAGTATCTCCACATGACCAGAGGAGGGCACTTTGAACATCTTTGCACTGCCCAGGAGGCAGATGCAGAAGCACAGTGATACCCAATGTTGCACAGTCCTGCCACCTCTCCCAGCTCAGGCAGGCATCCTTATATCTGCAAAAACACAGAATCCAGATTGTACCACAGGGCTCTGTTCTGAAAACAGTGGGCAGATAAATCACTCTCTTCGCGCTAACTGCGATTTCTCCCGATTTCCCCCATTTAATTCAGTGCTGCTGCGGGCTAAATTAAGAGTAATGGATAATTCCTAAAAATCTCGTGAAGGGAGTTGTCTCCCTCTCCTTCCTGAACATCCCTCCACTATTAGCCCCTGGTAATTTAGCAAATATTGATTGATTTAACCCTCTATGACTTATCCTGCTTCAGAAATTCCTTGTCTTTAACTGAAAAATGCATTTGGAAAATGCATTCTCTGAGATATGTATTGCAACAGTTCATCTTTTCACATTAAACTCTTGTAAAAGTACTGCTCCTTTCTGCCTTCTGAGGGAGACACTCTATGTCCTAGATCTGCTCTCCTGGCAGAGTACATAGCAGAGAAATCAATCTTGTGTCTTTTCCATACATAACCACAGTGTGGAGCTCAGCCAGTTTCCCTGCAGGAAACATCTTTTTGGGCTTCATTTTGGCTAAAGGTATCAACCCTCTATGGAAAAGATTTTAATTCTGCAATCTTGTTGTTATTATAGACAGGATTTTTTTTGTCACCTCTGCTTTTTTTTTTTTTTTTTTTTCCTTTAATGCAGAGAAATTATTAGAAAGGATTTAGAAACCTTTTTTCTTTTTTTTAAATAAAAGTCTCTCCTCCACCTTGGGGAAACACACTGCTTATTTAATGCACTCTTTTCTCCCCCCTTAACATTATTCAATTTCTCTTCTCTTTTTTCTTTTCTTTTTTCTTGATTTTTCTCTTCCTTTCTCCTTCTTTTCTAGAGCAGAGAGGTACAAGAAGGAAGTTGTCTTTCATCAGCAGTCCTTTGAGATAGAGTAGAATTCAGTGAGTCCTCACCATGATAGGATCATAAACTTACTGGGTTAAACCATGCTAACTTTCCCTAAGCTGCCAAGTTTTAGCTGCACCATACATGTATGTGTTTCCTTGTGCCTTTTTTTTTCTTATAATTTTGTTTTTCTTGATGACCCTGAGCTATGGCTTCTCGTTTCTATCACTAGTCAACCTTTCTTTCTTTTCTGGTTTTGCCGATATAGGCCTCAAAGAAAAAATGGCAGAAGAGCACAAAGTAGCTGAGGTACATGAGGGAGGACCAGATGATGTTCTGCACGTGGGAATGGCACTGGCCCTGCTGCATCCAGGAGAAGACCAGGTAATTGATCACGCAACCGATCAACATCTGAGTGATCTGCGACAGGGTGATGAACATGGCAAACTTGCGTGACACCCTGAAGCCAGCAGCCCGCAAGGCATAGTAGGAGTACATGACGGCGTGTACCCCATAGTTCATGGTCATGAACCAGCCACCGCCGGCCACCATGTCCTTGTAGGAGTACCAAGAGTACAGTAACACAGTAATGTGATGGTACCAGTGTAAGAAGATGAGCTTCTGCTTCCTAAGAATAATGAATATTGTATCACCTGTAATAAAAACAAAACACAAAAAGAGAAGAGGGGAGGAAATGAGAAACATATCAAACAATTCCATAATTAACGCAGTGCTCTCCTCTCTTTGCTCTTGCTGGAGTATACACTACTTTAGATCATGAAATCCACCTCAGCTCTAGATCTGAGAGCCCATCTGAGAGCCAGTTTGGCTCCTAATCTCCATGCAATCTTTAGCAAAGCAATACATCTACATTTTCCTGTATGGATAACTCTGTCTGAAAACTCCATAGGTTTACTTGCTAGCCCTTTGCTGCAAATATTATCCACAAAAGTCTGGGGTGAGGTAGGTGAAAGTACGTGTATCATCTCCAACTGTGAGGCTGCCCATTATATACTGTGACTGCAAGAGAAATGCAGCCTGACAGAGAACAGAAAACCTAGAGGAAACAGCACAGTGTCCTCTGATTTGAATGTCTATGTGCAAACTGAACCTATTTAAAAATCAGTAGAGCCTTTTGAGGTAATACACAAAAAAGCTGTTGCATATGCAACCTACCATACTGAAAGAGATGCTTCCAGAAAGAAATTTGGGTTATGCTGAAACACACATCCCTTTTCTGCAAGTCCATCTTACTATTGTAGAAAAGTCAATATTATTCCTCTTTCTTGCTTTTTTTCTTCCATCTGCTTCTCATGATTACAATCAGCATCTCAATTAGATATATGGACATATATGTATGCTACTTCTTTTCTACTGTTATACACACGGTGGTTCCAAAAGGATCCCTGAGACTTGAACCTGGGGACTTAGTTTGATGTATAAGTACCCTAGGAAATCTATGTCATGAATATTAGTCATGGATGGAAGCAAAACTGCACTGTCTTCACAAGGTCTATAATAGACCATAACACTGCTATTCACTTCATTAACTGCAAGGTGTTGACTCATATTTTAGTAAGTTCAATTTATTGTTGCTGTGCAGTTCTATCTGATGGTCCCCATTTTTAACAACTAAATTTCTGTGGGTTTGAAGCAATTTAAGCAGCAGGAAACCAAGGGATTCTGACATAGGAGGACAACTGGTGTCTGTCTCATTCTAGTTTTAATGCTGATGAATTGCTGTCATTTAATTTGCTGAATCAAATTACCTGCTAAAAGTAAAGTCTTATTTTTGCTGCACACCTGAACACAGTGACAGCTGCAGTCCTTTGGGGTTTAAAAAGGGCATCCTCCAAAATGAACACTGGAGGGCTGCTCCTTTCCATTAAAACAACACTTTTGTACCCTAATAAGCCATGGATGAGAATACATGAAGACTGACTTTCAAGTTGGCTTTCACATGTATATCCGTAAGTATCCTTATCAAGAAATTGCTGGAGAGATATAAGTTTATAAAAATCAGGACTGGAAAAGCTAGGGATATTATGGGAAATTGGTTTCTACTTGGAGGAAACAGACAGCCACATCTTTCATAGTCTAGGGAGGAAGCACCTTACTGTTCATAATTGTACGCTTAAATGTGTATTAAAAAATGAAAGCTGCAGAATGGAGGCAGAGCCTGACTCAAAGCTTCTTGCTTACACAGCTGCTATAGCCCACCTCCCACTTCTGTAGCCACGGGGTGTGTGACTGCTGATTATGCCACTCCAATTTGCCTACAAGTAGTTCAGGAAGAGGTATGGACCACATTGCTTTTACTTCTTGACTGCCCTGCTGTGTATAATCACTGCAGTTTATTCCTGGGCTGAGAAAGGTCTTATTCAGCTTCACATTGATCTAACTTCAGCCAAGCTGGAATTGACCTCTAGAGACTAAAGCGTGTAGTTTGGGGTTGGTTATGCTTACTCAGTTTTTCTGAGACTTAAATGGGATTTTGACAGTGATGAGACCCTTCTTGTGCTTTCTGCATGGACATTTCTTTAAAAATAGACAAATGCATATGAGAGAAAGAGAGAGAGGGTACTCACCTAGTTCAGGTGCTTTGCTTAGCACAAATGCATATGCCCAGAATTTGCTGACAGGTCCAATGTAAAAACTCTGGTCACACACTGACTGTTTCAGGCCTTTGGTCATCAAAATGTACAGCATATAAGCACCAGTTCGAACAGCACCGAATATACTTTAAAACAAAAAGAGAAAATTAGGAAAGGTCAGTGGACATTTTAAATCTACATGCTATCACTTCAAACCATTATGAGGAAAAGGCCATAGCTGTGCTGAAATAATACGTTTGAGACAGCTTGAAAGATGGAGAAACTCTGCTGGCTTCAAGGAAGTTACTCTGAACTCAGACCTGTAAACTGGACTGCAGTCACATTCCCTGGTGAAAGTCTGGAATGGTAACACCAGTGTTTTTTATTTCATTACCACGGCAATGATCCTTCAGTTTTCAGGAGCAGGGAAACATCTATTTCAGCTCAAAACAACATGCAGAGTTTTAATGTTGATGGCTGGGAAACTACAAGAAATGAGTTGATAAAATGCTAGCAACATAATCAGGACCAATTCACCCTTTTGGTTTCCTCAGTTTTATCTCTTTTCTCCCTGTATTTGTTACATCCACAAGAGCTCTGAGCACAGCCATATCCAGGTAGGGCACACAGATTTTGATGAGGAATCTCAGTCAGAGCCAGTGTTTTGGTGCACATGCTTGACTTCATCCCTTGACAGATCATTGCTTACAGAGTAAACAAGTAGTTAAATCAAGCTGGAAACAGCAGATTCATCTTCACCTCATCTACATGAGATGCAAGGTAACAGTGTGCTTAAATGAGAAACTTCAAGAGATCTGAAACAGTATTAATTAGTGCAAATACAGAGGGGATAGCCTGACATCCAGCTTTGTCTCACCAGCAAGGAGCTCTGCAGAAGGAGTTTTGTCTCATTGTTTTACTGCAAGAATATGCCTGCCCATTGTCTACCACTGTAGCTTGGTGGCCCCGCATAAGCTGTGATGAATACTGGGTGAAAGAAGGAGCTTTCAAAAAGAAATTGAGCAAAGACAGACACAATGTATTTTGAGTTTATCTTACTTTATGCCTACATCATAAGTCCTTATTCCTCTACCCAGCTCCATCTTATCTCTCCTCTAACTTTCTGACCATGATCTAACCTGGTTCCCACTCTGCCTCATTGTCTTTCATGACTATTACATGGCAGCAGGCAAAACAAGCCACCTAAAACCACTGTAATAAACATGTGTGTAATACAAGCTACCATTTATGCAAAGTGTGTGAAAGAAAGAACAGTTCCTCTGAAGTTATAGATTCTCTGTTACTTGTCCTTGTCTTGTGAAGACAGTATTCTGTAAAAAATATTTTAAAATCATCAAGGCAGCCTAAAGAGCTGAGTTTGATGGCAGCTTTTATGGTAATGATCAGACTAGATGGTGCTAGTAAGCCTATTGCACATAAAAACTGCTACCTAACTTAGACATAATATGCACATAGTATTTAGATTTCCAAATCTGCAGTGTTGATACACCCAGTCAAATCCGCCTGCTGCTAAGGAACAATGCAGCTTGCTCTCCCCTGTCCATTGCACGGAATCTGCAGCCCAGTGGAGTGCCACAGTGCCTGCTGCTCTTTGGGCTGTCAATGGCACCACAGATGAGGCTCTACAGCCAGGTCATACCCACGGAGAAGTGCTGCATCCTGGCTCCTGCACCATTACTTCTGATGCCTGAAGTTTCATTTCACAAGACGACTGTGAGCACTTACAAAGCTACTATTATTATCTGTTATTTGCAAAGCACTATTTGCTCATTGGCTCTACTGCCAGATGAGTCCTCTTGTGCTATGTGCAAGTAAAAAACCACCCTGCTGTGGTTTTCAGGTGTGCTGAAGAAGTTTAGCTGAGTCTGTGTTTCCCATTAGCATTGCCCAAAGCCACGCACATATTCCCAGGCTTAGGCAGCCTCTCATGTTCACCCACCCCTGCATGCAGAGGAGACAGTGCAGTGCTCTCAGCATCTACACAGCTCATAATACATCCTCTCCATGTAGGGTTGCTTCCTCCCAGAAATGCTCTCTCAGCACACCACTTTTCTCACATCTTTCATCGGTCATTTTAACTCAGCAGAGAGTGCCAAAACCTGCAGGAGGAGTTTTGAAATGAGGTACAACTCATTCTGTGTCTTCTCTTTGGTGTTTAAAAGATGCTCCCCTCCTATTTTTTTTTTTCTCAGGAGCTGCATTTCTCATTCCCAAGAAGACAGGAGATCCTGACAGAGATGTGATCTGATCACTTCCTGAGGCAGTGAACTCCTCAGGCTAGCCAGGGCATGCCACTGCCTGCTCCTATGTTTTGGATGGTTGCAAAACTGGGTGAAGGAAGATCAGGCAGAATACCTAATGATACACTGGTTCTCCCATTAGCAAGTATCTCAGTGCTGACATTAAAATGGGGGGAAGAAAAGGAAATTTTAAATAATGAAATCAAATAGGTGCAAGCAGTATGTCTTTATAAAGAAGCTGTATTGCTTTTCTAAAAAAATGTTTGCTACTAAAGTTTTAAAATGAAAGAGAACTCTGTGCCATGAACACAAACTCAAGTGAGAAGAACACTTGTTCAAGCAACAGGCAAACAATGATCTAACTGTGATTGGGTATGGACACCCAGGGATCTAACCTAGACTGATACCAGAGCCACAGAGTCTGTGCCTGGTGGGGATTACAGTGTCCCTTTGCTGTCTCTGAGATTACATTGATGTAATTCTGCCTGTCTTTCCATTTAGCAACTACTGCAGAGCTCTCCTTGGAGCACACACACACACTGACACTCACACCCTTTTCCACAATTCCACAGGATGGTGGCTTCCTCTAGTTCCATATATCTAGAAGTGACCACAGTTACAGTTCTACACTGTGTGAGTCAGACTAATCTGCTTTTATCTGTAGAAACCAAGTTACATTTTCACATAATTCACCATGGAAGCCTTTATGCAAAAGAAGGATAGCAAACTCCAAGTAACTGATCCAATTACCTAAATAGACACCATGATCAGGTAGCTGCTTAGGGGAAGTGCTGCATGCCAAAACACTACCTTGCCAACAAGTATGTGCCACCCAAGACTGAAAAAGATCTAATGCATGCCTGCAAATGTGTCTTGGAGCCAGAGAACTAAGACTGCCTTTTGCGTCTCTGCCACTTAATCTTGTTTGTTCTGTAAGGTAAAATCAGCCAACAACTTTCTCTCCTGCAAAGACATGACGTGCAGCTGAGTGATGACACTGCTTACCCAGTAAATCACTTCTGCTTCATTCTGTCCTTGCCCTGCTCTCTGCTGTAGCTTTTGTGAGGTATTGAAATGAACTGCTTACCAAAGCAGTCTATCTGGTGGGAATCATCTGCAGGGATTTTCAAAATAAGGTAGCAGTGAATGACCACACAATTAGTCTTTTACAACTCGGGAGACTGATCAGAAACAAACTGCACCACCTAATGCAGCCTTCTTATCTACTCAGACTCAAAATGTCCTACTTTCTCCTCCCTTCAGGCAGTGACTTCTCTGGTAATCTAAAAAATGCCCAATTGATGTTTTACTGTCCATACTATGATCAAAATATATCCATGAGTAAAATACAAAGTAGTATTTTTCTCTCTCAAACTTGTTTTCAGACTGGGGTTGGTGGGTTGATCCTGGCTGCACACTCACTAAAGCTGCTCCATCAGTCCTCTCCACAACTAGACAGAGGAGAGAAAATATATCAAAAGGCTCCTTGGGCTGGGATAAAGGCACAGAGAGATCACTCACCAGTTACCATCAAGGTCAAAATGGAGTAAACTTGGCAAAATCGATTTATTACCAATAAAATTAGGGTAGCATAATAAGAAATAAAAGCCAAACCTTAAAAACACCCCCCATCTTCTCTTCTTCCTGGGTTTAATTTCACTCCTGAATTCTCTACCTCCTCTTCCCCAGCGACGAGGGGACGAGGGGAATGATGAATGGTCCTCCTGCTACCAAAACCTGGCCACAGAAATCCAGTACTCAGAGGGCCTCAAAACACATCCCATGCTTGGCTTAGGCACAGAATTAAGGGCTGGAGAGCTGGCTGATGAGAAGACAATGCAGCTATTATTGTCTGAAGCCGATTGCTACTTTCTGGTGTCTCCATCCTACCTGCTAGTAGGGAGTGAAGTATTTATTTGTCAAAAGCCCAAGTGAGTAGCAGGCACCTCAAGCCTTCAGTCCAACCTCAGCTGGCGTTCTAGCAGGGTCCTCTAGATGCTCCTCACAGTGGAGGTCACTGCCTATTTCTACTGCTTTCTATGGAGACCTATCCCCACACTTGGCTCCTGACACCTCTGGACACCCCAGTCCAGGAGCAACACTGTAGAACTGAGCAGGCAATGCGACTCCCAGATAAGAACAAATTTAGAAGTGCAGCATAGAATACAGCAACATGTCCTAAAGGATAATCACAGAGTGGAAATCTCTGCTCTGGTTTAAAAAACTCAACCAAACAAACCATGCAATCTGTATATGCAGTGCCCAGCTGGTTCAACCAGTCTCTGAGATGCTGGACTACAGCGTGCTGTGGGTGTGCTGGGCTAGCCCAGCTGGCCACCCAGACAGAGCTCCCACAGGTCCAGCTCCAGCTCCCAGCCTGAGGCCCAGCTGGAAAAGAGAAAACATATTAATTCTGCCCCGACCTGCTTACATGGTGACTCACAGGAGTTTTGGCAGATAAGTCTGTGCCCTGGAAGCACAAGGCTATGGCAAAAAGCACAATGTCGTTCTTTGTGAAAGCCACATTGAGCAGACAGTGGTCCTGGGAAAGGAGCTGAGATAACCACACTGACTGCAGCCTGTTTGTACCACAACAGCAAGAAAAGAGGGGAAGCAGGTTTTTTAGCTGTTTGTTGACTATTTTTTTTTTTTTTTTTTTTTAATATCAGCATGTGAAATATTTACAGAGGGAGCACTCTGAAATGTCTAAAGGGCAACAGGTGAAGAATGTGGAACTTCCTACACCCTTTTTCATGACAAATCAAACCATCCTCATCTTCCTGTTATGGTCAGCAGCAGTACTTTGGCAGTCATTCTAAGGTTCCCTTCTCCTGCTGAAGAATTATCTCGTAACATAATAAAATGGCCTTTCTGTGCCCTTCTGATTTAAATCCCACAGTCCTCAGGAGAGAGGAAGGAGTTGCACTGCTAATGCTGAGTCAGCACAGGAGCCTGGGGAAGTACAGTGACCCCTCAGTCTGTCAGTTCCAAGCAGCAAAGCAGTCCTAAGAACACACCCAGAGACAGCAGCATCTGTAAAAAGGGGCAGCAGAGTATTTCTGTGCTTAGTCAAGCAACAGAACACACGCAAACTATGAACTGATACTGGGAAAATGCAGGGAAGAAGCATGTAAAAGAAACAACTCTCAGAACTGATTTTCTTGAAAAGAAATGCAGCTCCATCAAACACTGCTGAACTCCCCAACAGGAGAGTTATCAAAAGAGTAAAGAAACTCAGGAACTCCTGGTATTACAAAGCACCATGTATCAAGGTGGGTGCATCTCCATGTCAAAAAACATCTCACATCATTCAGTCATTCCCTTGCTGTGCTTTTTAACTCATTCCTAAAAAAGAGTTCATAACAAAACAATTTTTCAACATGAGTCGTAGGTTTATTCTGCAGTTCTGCAAACCTGGTCACACACCAACTTTCCAGTGTACTGAAGGAAAGGGTAAGTGAGAAATACATTCCCAGCTAATTGAGTTTCTTCAAACTTTGGTGCCCATGGGAATATGTTTACAGGGTATCATTGAGAGATAATGTGGGTAATGTGGGTTCCATGGGCCCCACTTTCTGGGGGCCTGATGTGTGGAGGAACATGGCAAAGGAGCAGCACAGCCCAGCAGAATCTGAAATTGTTTTGATCTGATTTCTGATACTCAGGCTGCTCTTGGGTGTTTATGGATTGGTTAGGTTTCACTGCAGCTGTTCTTCCACTTTTTTTTTTTTTTTTTTTAACTAATCACCTCTTAAGTCTTGTTGTGATTTTTTTTTCCACTGATGGACATACTCATCCACATCTGGCCAGCTCTGCAGGGGGAATGGAGGAGCAGCACCAACTTCACTGGGCAATGTGCAATATGTGATAGTGCAGTATTAAAAAAAAAAAAAAAAAAAAAAAAAAAAAACAAAAGTTGGATTTTCCAGATGGAACAAATCTCCTAAAAGAGATAATGAACCAATTTTGCCTACAAAAATCCTATTATATATTGTCATATAGTGTCATATAGGTTGCCAGACCACCTAAATATTTCAGATATGACTCCTGTATTAGTTTGTCTTGATGATATTCAGTAAAATTTAAGTTCCATAAATTCCATGAATTACCAAAAGTCCTGGATCTTCCTGTATTTAAATTGGTGTAGAAACTATATGGTTTCTTTAGACTTAACTTTGATTGCAAAATCATATTTGTACAGTATGGTGAAAAGCATTACATCAAATGAAATGTGACCAATGACTGAAAGCTACCATTTGACTCTTCTTCCATGTAGTGACCTACATGGAATTAATGGCTCTTAGTCTGATTTCGCAGAGTTAATGAGATCTCTTGTTAAGTCACTGCAAAATAACGAGTCCTCAAAACTCACAGAAAAGCAGCCTGGAAAAGGATCTGGCACCCAACATACTAAATGGTCAATATGACACAAAGGCAACCTATATGAAATATTAATTTGTATTAATAACTGTCTAGAAGAACCAGCTTTGTAAGTCTGTGTCTAGTTATTAAAAATATTTTGCTAGGTTTGTGGGAGAGTGTTTAACTTTCCAAATTAAATTACTCAGTTTCTTGGTCAGTGAAGGATACATAGTGATATGGTATTCACAAAAAAGTTTGAAAAAGAATGGTACTGAGTCACTCTTAACTAAATGGATCTGGTCACTCTTAACTCTAAATGTAATATTTTTGAGGTGTTTTATAAGCATTTAAAAGACAGGACTTCTTAACAGTGAGTTACCTTGAAATCCTAGAGAGACACTTGTTCAAATCACAGCTGATTAACTCAGCCCAGCTGTTATTTTGCAAGAAATGGTGAAGAAAATTAATGTAATTAGTCTATTGTTTCATCGTCTTTCAACATCTCCAAAGTGCTTTCATGCAATGCCAAGGTTAGTGATGAAGAGGGAGACCTGCAGAAAGACTGTTGTTTTAAGACATTTGTAAAGCACTTCTCTGTTTCACCTCCTAGAACTGATCCCGGTACCTCCCTAGAAGGCTCTATCTCCTCACTGAATCCACTTGAGATGAAAAGAACACCTCCATTCTCTCCACAGAGCAGACTTTCCTCTGTCACTCCAAAATGCTGGTCTTCTCTGGTTTCCAGCAGCTGGGCTGTCCCAGAGTTACCACCCTAATTAATACTCAGGCAGCTTTAGGTCAGACAATCCTGTGCGAAGAAATGCGAGGTACAAAGCTGTTCATAAGCTGGGGTCTATTCAGGCAACTTCATTCAGACTTCTGTTTGTGTTGGCATCTCCAAGGCCCTTAACACTGTATGTATGAATTCCTCACAGAACTTCATGGCCTTTACTCATGTGATAGCCTTGTAAGGTGATTAAGCCTAAAACCCATTTCAAAGATGGAGAGGTGAGGCAAGCTGAAATTTAATTGTCCTGTCAAAAATCTGTGTCCGAGTTGGGATAAAAACAATGTGCAACTTCATGAGCTCAAGGCTGTGGGTTCAATCTCTGTATTTAAGAGTTAGACTTGATAATCCTTGTGGGTCCCTCCCAACTCAGGTTATTCAGTGAATCTGTGAGTTGTGGTTCAGTGCCCTACCCATGAAGTCTGTTTTGTGCAAGCAGAAAGAGGTCTGACCTAACTCTGTATCTGTGAAAACACTGTAGCTGAAGTAACAGTAAACACACTCCAGTAGGAGGAATTTTCTTTAGAGTCCTTTGACCTACTGCAGATTTTCTTCACTTTTTGAAGTTGATCTCTAAACCTTCAAGTCCAAAGTCCTTAATCTTAATTACCTAAGGTACACCTATATATTTCAAGATAAATAGTTTATAGACATAAAAGCTATTGGTACACCTCTTAACAACACTTCATTGCTTGTACATTTGATATTTCGGCAGCACATTTTCAAGACCTAAAAATACAGAGTGATGTGCAGAGACATATAGTGCAAATTTACAAAGTTGTGCTGTCCTAGAAACACCAACAGCTGAAAATGTTCTGACCTAGCCTGAACACCAGATGTGCCTTCCACAGAAGCAGTCAGACCCTTGCTTTCCCTCTGTTTTCCCTTAGGAAAATATGTTAGGCAAACACCAGGGTAGATTTGGCCTGACACAGCTGGACAGAAGTGACATAGAATGTGAACCTACAAAGTGAGTTTCAAGAGCATCCAAGCTTCTACCTCCTCCCCAGTGTCACACCTGCTGAGTTTGCATAGGACCAGACTGCAGCAGCTGACCTTAACTGTAGGAGAAAATACTTGGATTTTCTCCCTCACGGAAGTTTTGTAGCTGTTTTAACTATTGTAGTTGTTTTGCACCAGTGAACTCCAGAATAAAATCAGGTAAGGATCAGAATTCATGATGGGATGCTTAATTCGTTGCAACATGACCAGATACAAAAGTGAGGTGGAAAATTCAATGCCAATATTCTTAAAAACTCCTGTTCTCCTTTACTTATGCCTTCAATTCACAAAACTGCAAAAATGCAGTTTTAATCCTATTCAGCAGCAATGGAGTATGTGGGAAATCCATTTTTAGAAGGCTTCTATCCAGCTAAGTGTATGAAGGAAAGGCCTGAAGACACAACCAGTGAGTCAACTGTGGACAAAACCACAACCCCAAACTCTCACTGTAGAATGAAAAAATCTCATTATTTCAAAGTCAATCTTTCAGAGGACTGCAATGCTTCTTTTTGTAGGTTTGGGATTTAGGACTATCATAACATTACTTAGTACCTAAGCTGAACTTCTTTCTGCTCTATATTGTTTGCATTTCACTGGGAAAAAAAAATCACACTGGCCATAATTTTCTCACATTTTCCTTTAAGAAAAGTAATTTTTCGGCATAGGTGTGAAAAAATGTTACCAAGTTTTCTCTGGTGCCAATGAACTATGGTAACTATTTACATGTTCATTCTATATCTAGCAATTTTAGTGTAAAACTGTAAAAACAAAGAAGGAGGTTTTTGCCACCATATTCTATCCCTTGTTAACTGTCAACCAAGTGCTCAGTGACTACAATTCAGTTGCAGCTGATAACTGAAAGCACAGAAACAACTCCCTCATGCCTGTGTCCTCCAAGGCCTAGTCTATAGATAGAATTATTTGGGACCATTATTTATTCTCTTACAGCAGGCTGGAAAAAAAAAATTACGGAATAAGCACCTTGGTTCTGTGACATACTTTTTTCTTAGGGTAACTGAACACCTTTAAAAGCACTTTTTTCGAAAACTAACATAACAGTCATTTTAGAGCACTTATGTTAATCTCATTCTTTGAAAAGAAGACAGAACTCACCCTCTTCAGCCCATATGTCTGAAAGGCTTCAAAATATCTATAAAATTACTAAACTACTGTAATTAAGAGCACAATTTTCACAAATGTTTCAGACTAGAAAATCTCTTTAACTTCCTGAACTGCCTGAAAGCTTGTAATGACTAATGCCTTTGTTCCCTTGCAATTTTACCTCTCCAGCTGAAAGAGGAGAGAGAATGCACTGTTTGTAAATATTCACTTTCTTTGGGGAGGTGAATGTGATTACTTGCAATGGGCATTCTCTGCGGCTCTTCTCTGCTCTAAGCTCCTGCAGCCATGTACCCCACAGTGAGCTCCAGCCCCCTCCTGCTGGAGCTATCCCACCCCTCCACCCATCCTTCAAGTAGGTGCTGCCTCCAGTGCCTTGCTGCCCACCCCACTGTGCGGCTCTGGCTGGCTCCATGGCCATGCCATTTACCTGGACTGGTGAATGGCACAGCTAAAATAATCTCTCCACTTCTGAATGACATGGTTTCATTGCTCTCATTCAGAGTGGGGAAAACAATGGCCGGGAAAGGCAGGAACCTTTACAGCCAACCTTGGCACTAGAAAATTCAAAATGTGGCACTGTGCTCTCAGCAGCTACTCTGCTCTAGGAAGCCACTGAAAAGGAATTTAAGACATGGTTGGCATCTCTGCTGGATCTTGTTTCAAATACACTCCCTTACAGGGTGACAGAAAATCCCAGGACTGACTCAAAAGCCTGGAAATACACAGGCTACAGTTGACAATGAGCAGGAACTGTACCAATGCTGCATTATGTTTATTACAAACTCTATAATCCACTGCTCTGAATAACAGAAATGGATCCCTCCAAAACATACACAAATGCAAGGACATGAGAACACCAAGAATTTAACAAACCCCAACAGTAAAACCTTCCTCCTGATGTTCTGCTTCCTACCTGCTCCTCAGCCTCTCCCTCTGACCATTTCCTAACTAGGAAGGAGAACAAATTGACAGTTGTCAATTCACCTTGCAGTTCACCCACACAGTCCTCCTTCACTGGACTTGAAAGTGAAGGCGACACATTCAGGATGAAGTCCAAGCCACAGTAATGTTTAAAAAAAAAAAAAAAAAAAAAAAAGAAGTTGAAATAGAGGAAGATGAGGAATAACACTTTTTTTTTTTTTTCAGTATGATGCTTGCTTATCCTAAAACCTGCTGGTTAGCAGTACTGGAAGTGTTTTATACTGTAGTTCTCTGGCTCTCAGGACCATGTGTGTGAGCACAAATTGTGCTGATCTTTGCAGTTATCATCAGTCTTTTTGGCAGAAAACTTGTTGCATAAACTCACGCATACTTTTAGGTTTGGGCTCAGTTCTATCAGAATCCTAAAGCAAATTACCCTTCAATTTCTAAAACTGATCCCTACCACTGAACAAAGCACACAAATCTTGCTTTTCAGATCAGTCTACTGCACTGATCCAGATGCCCTCCAGAAAGCTTTTCAACAGAAATTATTTCAGTTTTCAGTTGGGACCAAAACCTCAAGTCAGGCCAGCACAGACTGATTTAGAAATGGTGCAAATATTTTACATGGCTCCAATAAATAATATATAATTTTCGCAGCTTTTTGACCCATAAGGATATGCATGCATTCCTGGGTGGTGTTAGGATGCCATGTAATAAATTTTGGGGGAGATAATGAGGTCTATCAAAGTGATGGTTCACTCTGTGGTTTCCTGTGCATCTTGCATTAACCTTTTCCTTCTTCTTGGCAATAAATCCCTCAGTGTGGGGCCACTCCCTTCAGCCCTTCCCTCTTGTCAGTATATTTCTTAGTCACAACGCACCTGGCTCCCCAAACCATTTCTTTGTCCTTTTTATTGACAGAACTGGAAGGAAAGCCAGATCTAACTTATTTCTTTCCCTACCCAGGGACCTCATTAAGTATACCCAAACAGTGACATCTCTGCAGGGCTCCCAATCAATAGACACTGTCATCTGGAGATTTTAATCACATTTGCACCACAGCAGAGGAAAATCCATCTGACTCTCCCTTGCTAAAGTGGCAAACTCAACAATTCTCAATTCTGCCAATTGCTGCAACTACTACTCGTAAGGCTTATTTGTATGCGTGGATAAAAATCAATCTACCACAGGTACTGCCTTCCAGTCTCTCCTCACAATGCCTGAATAAATACAGTTTGATACTCCAGATCTGCCTTCCTTATTGTTTGGAATAGCTATATTCAGATAATCCCGAGAGGAGAGCACAAAAAAAAAAAAATCAATATGTGAAGCTTTGTGAGCTGGTGGAAGAACTTGCACTGCTTAAAAAGCACAGTAGGAAAAAAAAAAATGCTGGGTCTAGATCCCTACCAGTAGTCAGTGCAACAGAGCAGAAGATAACTGGTGACAGTGGAAAGAGTTATGCTTGCTCGGAGAGCCTTACCCAGAGCACTTGGCAGCTATGCAAGGCCCACTGGGATTTGGAAGAGATAAGCTGGGAGCAATGGTCAGGCTGAAGGGCAGCTGCACTCAATCATCACCCGAGGAACACCAGAGGGACACTCTTGTACCCATACACTGCTAAAAATCACGTAACTGTTTTCTCACAGAGAATGAAAAATAATTTTCTGGCTCTACCCACACATCCCCGTATCTCCTCTAATTTTCAAAGAGTCAGTTACAAGCTAATCAATAATAATTACCTATTACCTGGTTTTACCTTCTTCAGTGTGCTGCTACCTGGTGACATTGCTTCCTGGTGATCTGGCATCTGGAGGGTAAGAACTTGCAGGAACAATATTTGATGAAAGCTGCTACTTCTCGAGCAATACCACCACTAAATAATAACTGGACATTTTTGTAGCTGAAATTCCCTGGCACCCTGTGAAGGCTGCATTCTCAATGAGATATTTTTCTTTCAAGAAGAATTTCCTAGTTCTTAGATATTTATTTCAACAAGTTTGGACTGTGGCTCAACTACTAAAAAGGAAAAAAAAAAAAATATTTTCAATTTAAGTGTTGTGTTTGGTGCAAAATCTCATAGGAATTAAGGAATCCATCTGATGATTTCTAAAGTAGCCCATGAGGATACATAAGCACCGTGTGCCTCTTAAGCAATCCTTAATGAACGCGTCAGGGGCATTTGTACTTTTTCCTGTGTTGTTACTGAAATTATTCTCAGCATCCAACATCATCTCAAGGCAATCTTAGAGTAGGTATAAAATTGCAGTGGTTTAAATGATAATCCAAAAGAATGGCATTATCTAGTTCTGCTGGATTAATTAAAGATACTAGCAGGATCAAAAATATCAAGTTGGCAGAGTAACTGTCATGTATGGCACTGAAAAGTATATATTCAGGAGTTTGAAATTATCCTATGCAAATAAAGCCAAACAGTAATGAAGTAAAAGATTTAGCAAAGAATCAAGCCAACTAATGGAACCAGCCATCAGTAAAGCCATAAAACTGGCAGATAACAAAGTAAGAAAAATCTAAGTTACAAGGAAACACTACCATTTGACAGAATCAAAGAGGCTTAAAGAAGTTAGAACTTATAATACAACTGTAATTAGCTGCTTAGATCCATAAATTTAATACCAATTGCTGGCCTGGAGCCACTGATCTTCTTTTTCATTCTATCCTCAGTGGGGTGATACTCCTGCAAGCCCCTAAGAGAACTTCACATCTCAGGGATTTGCCTACAGTTGCCAAATTATTTATTTTTCTATTCTAATTCAACAACCTAAGGGGAGGACGCTGAACGGTACGGGTGCAAAAAGGCACATTTGTTTGGAAGAAAATAAAGTTGTGACACAGCAGTGACTCTGCTAAAGCACGGGCTGACACCCGTACGCAGCCAAGCCCCGCGTGGAGCACGGCTGGGTCTTGCACTGCTCACTCACAGCTCCTCTGCAGACCAAGCATTGGATTTGATAGGCCATGCAAGCTAACACCTCTCAGTGCTGTATTCCCACTGCCTCCAACAAGCACAAGCTGTCGGGGACTTACTCAGAAGAGAAAACATGGAGATGCCATTTCCCCAGGGAGTTCTGCATGGAGGGGGCCCTTTTACTGTGCTCACAAACCAGGTTTGAGCCTGAGTAAAACACAAAAGTGCCACCACATGGGCAGAGAACGGAGGTTTGATTGATTCCTTTTAAATTAATTATATACTTTCTCTCTAATACAGTTCCCTGCTTAAGCCACCATAAAGATTTTCTTTATTCCCCAAACGCACTTCAGTCTAATCCCTGTGTAAAATTGAGAGGCAAAGTTTCACTTTCAGGGGCTTTGCTTTGGGTATAATTGATGCTGGGTGGTGGTGACCTGTGAGGGCCCCGTGGGCTGGGACAGGGTGAGCTCACGAGAAAGGTGGAATTCAGGGTGACGCACTGAGTGTCAACACACTCACTGATTGTGAGAGAGGGGAAGGAACAGGGGCAAAATGCGCACAACAACAAATATTCAAATCATGTGCTGAATTCACTTTGCTAAGATGTTTATTTTCCAGCAATAAAAACAAGCAAGCTAAGCCAGAGAAAAAGAAAATGTTTTAAAGAAAAAAGGCCCAGCTCAGCACTGAGAAAAGAGATTTTCATAATAATTTTTAGACAGTCCTACCCATATCTCCTGTAAAGTAGAATCAGCCAGGTCTCACAGTGACTCCTTAGTTTACTTTTAATTAGGCCTGAGTACGCAAAAACAGAAAAATCAGCTTACATTCAAAATTACTGTGATGGACACAGGAGTCCACAGGGGTAACAGCAAAGTGAGCAAAGGGGTGAACAAAGAGATTTTAAAAGATGGGTACAGCATATTGCCACATGGCATCAGTTATAAATCTGGGAATAAGGATAGTTAGAATAAAGAAGGTAGATATTAGAGATACATCTTGACAGTACTTTATTGTTTTTTGTCTGTATATCTTTATCACCTCTACACAATTTTTTTAATGACAGCTAGCATTTCTTTTGCACTGTATGAATTCACTCTACACAGCACATTGTATTTTCCTACTGGAATTACAATAACTCACGGAAAAGAAACTTTTCTTCTTAAACTGTTACACCTCATCCAACGGATTTTTGTATTCTCTCTAATCATTCTGAATTTCTACTGCTCACCTAACATTCAACTTCATCTCCAAAATAGTAATTAAAAAGATGTTTATCTGTTATGTAAGGAAATCAGGTAAGCATGTAAAGATGAACGTGGTCCTATAGAAATAAATTGTTAAGTAGGTGTATATTAAGCCTTTTACAGATTTAGTGCTGAGAAATATCCTAAGAATATGCATTAATACTTTACAAATATAGGAAATGTTTCACTTTGAATAATGTCCTTTTAAATTTATAAGTGAGAAGATTATTAATTCACTTTAAATGCTGCTTATTAATTTTAATGTTATTTGGCAAATATCCCTCTTTTGGGTAATTAATTTTCTCTTTAATGTACTGTCAGGACCTTATAAAATTTCAGAGTACTTCAAAATTTTGATAGGTTGCTCAGCAACATATGAAATTAAGCTGTGTTTAAATCTCCATGGCAAATATCATTGAATAGCTGTTCTTATGATGGGACATAAATCTCAAACATCTTTCATCAATTCTCCCACTTATACGCATGATAACTAGAATGTATTTCAGAGTCACAAATTCAAGCAACTGAAATATTTTATTTAAACATATGTTTTGTCTTTTCCATTTAACTCAGCTCACATAAGGGCATGTCTCGGATTACCCTGTCAGGAGCCCTCTGTGGGTGCAAACTCCTCTACAGGTGCTGCTGTGCTTCCAGTAGCAAATCAGTCACCACCAGCTCCGTGAAGGCAAAGTGAGTCACCTTCCTTCAGTGAGTCTTTTTGGGTTTGTCTTTCAAATACAAGACCTGTTGTTGTGGGAATTACTTTTTCTTTGAGGCCCTGGTTAGCTTTGTGGCAAGCAGCTAGCAATCTTCTAGCTACATTTGATACCATTTCTACTGCTTAGAGAAAGTGCTTACCAGCAAAAGACATCTGGAAACCCTGCACTGACATTACTCATTTCCACCACTGCTACAAAGCACAGCTGGGTTTGGATTAGAATCTAAGTGATCTCAGGGGATGATAAGAGCATGGTAGTGGTGTGGCTTGGCTAGATGAAGAGATATTCCTCCGCTTAATGCACCCACCAGCCATGGTCAAGCTTAGCCTCTGCCTACAAATGATTGCATCACGTTAGATGTTTTGGCTTCTTCGCCTCCTGCAATGATGTGACAGTGCTCCTTAGGGAAGACAACCTTTTACTATTATTATTAGAGCCTTGACCTGAAACTTCTGCTGTCATCCCCTTAATGGTGCACAGGAAAATGGTGCCATGCTGCTGTCCTCTGTGAAGACGAGACGATCAAACATGTTTAAGCTCCTTGAAAGAAAAGGTACCCATACACAGACTCTGTGGCCTATAAAAGGAATTACAAAAATCCATCTGAGATGTAATGAAAATCTGAATTAATGACTTCATATCCCTCTGTGAGTCCTGGCCTCAGCTTTGCTGATTTCTATGGATGCCAACATGGCACTTTTGATAGACTCTCAGTAAAACATTCAATGAATGGCCCCGCCTTTATGTTCAAAGTGTCATGAATATAAAACTGGCAATTCAGGTTTGATGTGTTTTGCAGATTTTTAACCCCAAGAAATATTCAGAAATACAGGACTGACTGTCACTTTGATTATGCAGGTGAAATAGCAATGGTTTCCTTGGGCTCTTATGGGACTGAAGAAAGACCTTTTTCTTTCTTAAGTAGTTTCTTAACAGCAGGTTCTTGTTAACACAGAGCAACACAGGACTGCTCCCCCACAACCTCAGTATATAACCAGGCTGGGCAAACACACTTAATTAAAGTGTAGAAAAAAAAACCCAAACCAAAACAGAACAAATCTTCAGTGACTGAAACAAGTCAACAAACCTGCTAGGGACCAAAAAACAAACCAGCCCAGCAACCCCTGTATCTCAAACTGATTTCTCAGCAAAAGATTTCAGGAGATGATGTTTTCACAGTGGTTTCCAAGTGAAAAGCAGGATTTATTGTCATTGCTCCTACTGAAGTTTTCAGAGACAAAATGTTCAAAACTAGTCATCGCTTTCAAAGGGTAATAAAGCTGCTTTTTTTTCTCGGAAATCCTGCTGGCTGCCAGTGTTGACACAAAATTCACTCTTGACTGGGCTCCTGAATGCTCAGCAAGCTCAGCAGGGTGGTGTAATTGTTTTGTTTATTTATAAGCGTGGCAAGTTTCCTACTGTAGCAGCTACCACATTTAAATGATCTTGGCAAGTGCGAGGGCATACAGGATACATTCTGAAGAAGGACCATGTGATTGCCTGGCAGGCAATTTCCTTTTCTTTTAAAGCCCAAAACACATCTTTTCAGCCTCTGCTAAGTGTTACTATTTCTGAGGGTATTTGAAGCAGGTAAAATGGTAGGAGTGCTAAAAGTGAGATAAACAAGGAGTCCAGAAAGAAGCCTCACATTGACCTTGAGGCAGAATACTGAGGGCTCTCCAGGCAGCTTTTTCTTCCTCAGTACAACCACTCATGGCAGACAAATATATTACTTAGAATTTCTGCAAGGTATTGTAAAAATCAGAGCATTTTAGCCAAAGAGGAAGTCTCTTGAAATTTAAGGAGCATTTTCCTGGATCCATAGTAAGTCTACAGTCCTCTAAATGTACCTGAATTGACCTTTGGAGGAAGCTGGAATGCTTTCCAGACCAAGCATACATAAATGCAACACCTAGCTCTGACAGGAGCCAAAAAAAACCAAATCCAAGTTACTCAGAAAGTTCACAGCATTTCAAGTGCTGCTTGCTGAGACAGTCAGTCAGGCTGTGACTGATGGCCCCAAAAAGGACACTAGTGCTGAAGCACCAGGTAATGGATGTCCCAATGAGCACTTCTTTAAGTCTTTGTCTCACATTTTAATGAATTCTTTACACTTCTCCTGTCTTCCAGGCAAGAAGTCAAGGGATTTTGTATGGGATTGCATGTTGCTATGGAAGCTACAAAGGTGTCTTACTGCAAATATTTGGGATTGGTTTTCCCCCTTCCCTATTTCACTCTCCAGTATACTACTAAGCACCTCAGAAGAGAAAAGCATAGTCATATAATTTTCATAATCAACTGATGCCCACAGCAAATCCAGCAGGTTAAATGCACAGTGCTTCTGTGAAAGCCAAACATCCCACACAGCCCCTCTACCTTGCTGTCTCTTTTCCTAACATACAGAGGAAAGGGTGACTTCTGCAGTGCTTGGGAATCTCTTGTCTCTGAATGGTGCTGTTTCAGTTGATGGAAGAGTTGTGAATCCCTCTCTTAACTGTACCCTTCTGGCCAACGCTTCTCATCTGCACAAGGAGAGGTCTCCTCGAGTGCCTGCCCTGAGGTGGCCTCTGTGGCAGATTCATCATGGCAGCTTGCAGCTTCCAAACATGAAGTCCACATTTTTATACCACCCAGCACCCCTCAGCAGCTCATGCTGGCTATTTCATATGATTATGATGGAAACTCCAACCAGCAAGTAACGAACCTGTTGATTTCCAAGTCCATCTAAGGTAGTGTAGTGTAAATTCATGCTATTCATTGTTCGGTGCATTGATCACTTGTGATTTTGGGAGGAAATTAGCTAGTGAAATTGCTTTAAAACCCTACCTGTGAATGCTAGTCATATCTCAAAATAATGTGATTTTTAAATTAGTCCTAGACATCTTATGCAAAGAAAAGTTTTAAAATCATGCTTCCCCACCTCAGACTGAGAATTAAACTGGAAATGCTTTGTGTAAGCCATCTAGTTCCTAGTTCCCCACTCATTAAGAAAGTGCTATTTGAATTGGGATCCTGCTGGCTATAAAAAACTTTACAAACTGATCCAAAACCAAAATGCCATCTAAGAATCAATTCATCAGCTGCTGAGATTCAGCCATTTCTGGAACAAATAATGACAATTGCTTCCAAGACCTTCAAGCAAAATTATGTTAGACGCACAGCGAGAAATACAGCACCAGGTGCAATCAAATGAAAATTACAGATCTCCACAGTGTTAGAACTTGCTCTCAAAGTTATTCAGACCACTAGAAGTTTTGTCTGCTCTGAGATATTCTTTGATGTGTTGATGAACTATTAAAACCAAGCCAAAATAAAGTTCTTCTGTTAGCATATCCTAGATATTAGAAATACAATTTATCTTCCCCTGCCAGAGTTTTGGAAAGTTTCAAGGTGATACAATTTTGGAGAACAAAAGCAAAAGCCATGAAAAAAGCCAAAACTTCTCCATTCCTGCTTTATTTCACTCTGTAGAGTCTCTTAGCGAAAAATAATCCCATCCTGTGAAAAGTAATGTACTATTCACACTTGTCCAGTAAGCAAACGTGTTTTCTGTAGTTGTGAAGTAATATAATCAGTAATTATTATATTGACATTAGAAAGATACAAGTAGCAGTGTTTGATAACAGTTTGTGGATGGTCTATATGTTGTTCAGTGGGCTCTAACTTAAGAGTCCCAATACTCCCTGAAATGAAGGGTAGTTCTCAGGTCATCTGTGTACTATTACTAGTAATTTGTACCAAAATTCATGTTTGTAAGGGCCATTTTCATAAGCATTTGTTTATTCATTCATTTATCTTCAGCCTCATTAAAAATTAGCATATTAAGCATACAAAGTGGAGTCCAGGTTGGTCAATTTCACTTCTGACTTCAACAACTACCACCAATCTGAACATGACAGTCCCCATACTAAACATGGAGTCAACTTACAGCCAAGAGATGTGCATCACTAAAAAACAGTGTTTCCCTGTGGAGCCACCTTTTTGCTGCAGTCACAAGCAATTTCTGATGGAACAACCAGAAGTCATTCCAGCAGTCTAATTTACCTGTCATCAATGCAGTGACTTTTTTGTTTTACCTCACTGTAACGGAGATCAGAGTCCTGACTAAATATTCCATATATACACACCACATAAACATAATGCTACTAGTAAGTAAGAACAAGACTAACATCTTAATGTGTTTATTTCCATTTGTAGCTTGCATGGTAAATGTATTGCAATGATAAGCACTTTTTCTCATGTCCTTCTTTATTTTCACTATTGTTCTTCATGAGGGTTACTGGTTTCTCCCCTCTTCAAACGCTCTATGATCTGGTAAGTCAAAGGGGATCATTTCAGCAGAAGCAAAGAAATGTCATTTCTGTGTGAGCCTGTTGTTGCACTAGCAGTGCTGCTGTACGTGAAGAACCCCAAATGTCCTCAGGGCCTGATGTCAAAGGCAGGTGGAATGAAGAAGTGCCTACCTGAAGACAGCGAGGCTCAAAGACCAGAGCACTAGCGGCTTCCTCAGTTCAAATTTTGCTCGTTTGTTCATTAGGTGCCGACCACCAAATATAAAGGCAGCGTACAGAGCTGAAAACAGGAATGATTTCTTCCTGCAAAACAAAATTTTAATTAGTATTAGATGCACAGCAGTCACATATAGACATCACTGCTAAGGGCTTGTATGCTTCCTTGAAAGGAAACTCTTTCGGGGACATTCCTGAATCCCAGCTGAGCTTATTGTTTCTGTATGAAACTACATGCCAGCACATACTCAGGGCTGGGTACAGGCAAAATTGACCCTGGGGAAGTTCTGGAAAAGGACAGACAAATTTGGCTTCCATTCTTCACAGAAGACTGAACTTCTGTGAGGAACAGAACAGATATTGCAGAGCCCAGACACACTTCTGCAAGCAAAACACAGCTGATACTTGAACCAGTGGATCACATTTGCTGCTCATGTATCTTTTTCATACAATTTTTTGTTTCCTGCAAGATCCTCCTGAACTGGCAATTTAGTTTCCCATTGTTTCCCCTAAAAAGACACTTAATGATAATGAGCACTGCAACACACCATGATGAGCCTCACAAGAAGCAGAGAATCAGCAAGGAGAGGTCAATAGCCCCATTAAGCAGCAGGACCATTCTGGTTGGCATTGCCCTGTGCCATCGCCCTGCCCATGAGTGCTGGTTTAGGAAATCCAGTGCATTTGCTGAAAGGTCAAGCAGGGCTCTCTTAAGGAACTTCAATTATACTCTTCAAATTGCTAATTTTATTTTTAAAACTGCCTGATAGTAGTCCAGCTCAGCAATAATAACCAATTATTTGAACTCTGCTGCTATAACTCATTGTAAATCAACCATTAGAGGTCAAAAATAGACTCAGCCTGGGATTCCTTCCCATACAGCACAATATTACACTGACTAAGGCTTAATGATGTACACCATTAATGGTGGTCTAGCTGGAAGGCCATCTATTAAAGAATAGAATTTTCTCTACATAATTTATTACTACATTCACAAATATAGGGTGGACTATGGTTTTGAACCAGGAGGTTCTGTTTCCTATTGTACACCAAGAAAGAATGACAAATACTCTCAAGAAAGGTAACTACTTTATCAATGTAACAGAAAACACAGCAGCAGGCTACAAGACCTTTATTTCCTTCTGACACTGGAATCCTGAGGGCAGCAGTGGCAGACAGGCCTATGATCAGGGTATGGCACATTGCCCAAGCTTCCCACTGGGAGAGAGGCTCACCCATACTGAGCTCTTCAGACTTTTCATGGGATTTTCAACTGGATGTTTAAATGACACTATGTTGCTTCACCTCAAGATAAAGACAAGTATGTGCCATGGTGTCACTATTGGTACCTAGTAGATGCCACCTTTGGGCTCTTCCATTGTGACTAGCCAGCTGAGGTTACCCCAAGCCAAGGAATCTGTCCAGCACAGCACAGCTCTGAGGGACAAGCAGCGCAAGCAAGCTGTGCTCTGAGGCACAGCACAGCGTGTGCCTGCCACTCCTCAAGGCAGCTGGTAATGGATCACGAGACCCTTGGTGGCCAAGGGTCATCCTGGAAGGTTCAGAAAAACTAAGAAAAGCTGTAGCACATCTGACTGGAAATACAAGTAAGCACAAGCAACCTTCAATCAAGATAAATGAATTGAATTTTATATAAGTTTGAAAGCTAAGTAAAAACTAACTCTGGAGAGACAGATGCATATTAGGATGCATTCTGCAGCATGCCATTTTCTGCCCACTGAGAAACTCTCTTTCTACTGATGTATTTATAGCTCAGTGCTGCAAAACACAGGATAGCATGAAAATACACCTGATGCTCTGAGAAGGGAAGACCCAGTGCCTGGGTGAGCTTTAGCAACCATGCTGGCAAAGCCCCAGGAAGACTAGGAAAACCACAGAGCCAGCACCCTCTCACCTTGTGCACTGAGATGGTCTAATTGCCATGGCAATGATTATCACAACCAGGTTCTGAAAATCACAAAGTGTCAGCCCTTATTCATATAATACTAAAAAAAGCATTTAATTTTGCGTCACTGGTCAGGGAAGGGACAGAATCACCAGTTTGAAAGCATGACTGCACTTTAACTTGGCTGGAGATCAGTAAATATTTGTTAATCGGTTTGAGAAATTATGAACCACCTCAAGCTTGCTCATACTGAACCACCTAACTGTTTACACAAGATTTATGGGTTAAAAGATAGAAGCAGGCTCTAAGTGTGAGTCTGGACTGCATTCCCATCTCCTTCCCTCTGCAATCTCTTCAGTAGCAGTGTGAAGCACAGCACACCACTGCTCTGGGCATGGGTGAGGTTTGGCTTGCATGATCCATGCATGGATATCCAAAGCAAGTGAGAGCAGTGCAGGATGACATCCCAAGTAGTGTAGGGGAAAGGACTGCAACGCAGTGCTGCCATGGAGCTGCCATGCACAGCACAGGCCATGCAGGATGGCATGGGAGGGTGACAGGGTTCAAGAGTAGTAGCTAGAGACACTTCACAGGAAGGCAAGCTGGAAACATTCAGTTCTAGATCAAATACAGCTGAGACTTCAAAGTAATGGTTCAAATTCAGTTCCAGTTCAAGACAAAAAAGGCAGAGAATGAGTTTGCAGTTCAGATCCATGTTTTGTCTGTCTCCACTTCTTCCTGAGCCAGATAATCTATATATTTACATCAAGTAACATTTCATTTTGCTTCTTATTACTGAAACTGTATTTTGTCAGTTCAATTGATTTACTGAGGTCAATAGTTACATTACAGTAATTAGAACAGATAAATTTTTAGGTCACTTTAGAGCTTTGTAATGAGTATAGCATTATTTACAATGATGGTGAACGGTACTCCCAGAGTATGCAGCAGTGGCAGCTTTGTATCAGTGGCAGAGGCAGACATGGCAAAATTGGACTGCACACATGATGTGAACTGCAGAGATCAGCTATAAGCAGTTTCAGACAAGGAGGGACACAGTAGTATTATCTCCCATCAGAGGTAAGCACAATACTGAATAATGATTAGGCTGAACTTGAAATCATGGACTGTTTTGATGCTTGCTACTTTTTGCACTCAAAGGACTTTGAATTTTCCCCAATTTTTCAGCCTAACAATGGTTAAAAGAGCTGGGCAGGCCAGGCGATAGAATTACAAAGGGGTTGCAGAGGTATGTACTCTTAAGATAATCTGATAAACTCCATTAGACTGGTATTAACCAGCTTTCTACCAGGGTTTTTATGATGGATTTTCCTAAAGGTTCATACTACAGTCTGGTCCTGGGCTAGTGACAAAAAGCAATGGCAGTCTGACAGAACTCAATTAGGTCTAATACAGTTTTGGCCAAAGCAGGGTAATACTGAACAAGCACTTTGAAAGACAGAGGTTTGGAGCTGCTCTGGAGTGATATAACTTTTCAATATTATTACCTGAAGTGAAACTACATAGAGCAGAACGATGACAAAAAAAATTAACCTTGAAACTAAAAAAATAAAATCCCTCAAAGTAAGTCAGTAACAGACTTGCACCCAATAACTTAAATGTTAGCACATTCATATATTTGCTTCAATTCTGTTCTGCAGGGTAACACAGTAGACATAAAGACAGGGCTGCCAAATCCTCCACATTTTTCTGGCATTTCTGTTTCTCACAGTTGTCTCCCACCTTCCTACATTTTCAGACTTTGAGAACTAAGTACTATCTCTACTGAATACAACTCCATGTTCCTCTGACAAAAGTTGCCAGCTCTTTATCCCTTTAAAGGTTTCTGGAGAACCTATTAAAAGCTGTATTTGGGCTTACTACAAGAGAGGGAGGCAAGAGGGGCTATGGGCTGAAGATGTGAGACGGATCTTCCAAGACAGTACTACACAGATGGCTGTGTCATGAGGCAAAGGGAGAGGAAGAAGCTGGGAGACATGATGGGAAAAAGAGAAGAGAAAGGATGAATAGTAAGCATGGCAGCAAATGATGGGAGCTTGCAGCCATGAGATGGACATAAGGGTGGGACAGCGTGGAAGGCAAGGAGGCTTGAAGTCCTTTCTGTGCTGGAACCCCTGGAAGGATGCTTCCTGCTTCCATGGGCACACCTATGGCAGAGGAAAAGAGACGAGAAAGAGGAAAAGTACAGCTGAGAAGAGGGCTAGAATGATAAAGGAATACAGCAACAAAGCTTCTCCTCATTTCCAGCCAGGGAGTCCCATGCAGGAAAGCCACTCAGACACCATGGAGTGACAAGAAGAGATCAGTCACCCAAGCCTCAGACAGGAAAACACAATACTGGGAAGTGGCAGCAAATAATCCAAAGAAGAAAGCAGTGGTAAACAAATAGCTGACGAGTAAGAAATCCTGACTTTCTCAGAAGGACTTATTTATAAAATGCTGAAAATATAAGAATTACCATAGTATTCTAAAATTAAGGGCCAAAGCCTGAGGGTAAGCCTCATGTGCAGCAGCATGAGACAGCCCCCCTCTCTGATGCAAAGTAAAATAGCCCTGAATATTGCAGTACTGCTGAAGGAGGTGGTTTCAAGCCCAGATGCACTGTTACCATTTTTTCCCCTGAAAATAGCAGACTGAGTCATTATTGCAGAGTTCTCTGATGTTAATGAGTAAACTGAAACAGATATATATATACATCTCTGTATGTTATAAAATAGACTATTTCCACAGGATTTTCCTTTATCATTAAGGAAAGTCCTTCTAGAAATGCCCAAAGGACAACCTTATCACAGATTGTTTAACTATCTTTCATCATGGAATACAGGATTATCTGCATAACAGTATTCAGTAGGGGAGTAGTAAAGTGGTGTTAGACCCCTCTTTCTACATTCTATAGGATTTTTTAAGCTTTTTGAAATCAAGATGTATTTACTTTGCACATTCAAAGCTCATTTTTCAATTCACTACCACTTCTTCATCTGTTGTAAAGGGAGCACAACAGGTTAAAAAAACCCCCACTGCGGTTGCCAGAGCAGTGTTGCTGGAAAGTAAACAGGCAGTTTCAGGTTCCTGACATTTTTCTCTTGGCTTTCTTCATCAACATTTTACTGACTTTAAAAAAAAAAAAAAAATTACTGAAGAAAAAAAAAAAAGAAATAAAAGAACGTTTGGATATGTGAAATACAAGGGAATTTTCCTACTGCTTTCTCCCAGCTTTCAACAGAAAATAACAACAATCACTTTGCTTATAAATGAAACTGCTAACTCGAGAGTCTAGCTCAAGTGCTTTAACCTGAACCCATGTGAATCTCACACCATACCTATGTCCACAGATCAGCCAGCAGAGCTGGTAGCCTTGGCAAAGTTACTTTCTCTCTGGTGCTTACCTAAAAATCACACATTCTGTATAAAAAAGCATGTGAAAACGCTTCTCAGTCTCTCAGTGTTTTTACCACAGAAATACTGTCAAAGCAAACCTTTCTCTCTTTCTTCACAGATAATTTTGACAGAACCGGCAACAAGAGATTCAATGTGTGGATATGCCAGATCTGTGTGTGAAAATATAACCCGTACTCCTGGCTTAGATTTGAGTTCCTGCTGCTGCTTCCTGTTGACCATAGCAGCCTCCATAAAGGAGAGAGGACACACAGAAGAGCAAGACCTGTCTGATACATGCGTGCCCGCAGAGTCTGATTTATTTCTACAGCTCAATATCCTTTGACATTTATATTTAGCACAGCAATGATGACAGTCACACACACATGTAGGTGATTCACAGATGATGGTCTTTGACGTAAAAAGCTATCAGAGAGTAAACACACACATATCTCATACCAATCATCTGACCCCTTGATTTCTAAAGCCTGTGTCTCAAAAGGCCATTCAGCCTCCTTGTGACAGGTACTGTTGGATGCACAAGTCTGTGCTTCCCCCAAGGCTAGAGCAACTCTCCAGGCATCTCTCCTCTCTGAGAGCAAGGGAAGAGGACTCAGGGCCCTGGGAACATGTATGGGCCAGGGATTGCTATTCCCCTACGTGTGCCTTCTCTCTGAGGTGCTGTTCCCATCACCCAGTTGATGTCATTACTGCCAGACAGTACTTCTGTCACTGTCCCAAGCCCTTAGCCCACATAAAGGAAAGAAACATGGGGTGGGGAGGCTGCCAGGAGGACTGCTGTGGGAGCTGTTCCAAGCACAATGTTGCTGAAAAGGATGGAAAATGAGGAATACTTGCATGTGCACTCTTGCTCTATGAGTGCTAGTGGCTGAGCTGAGGGGCAGCCTGAAGCCCAGGCCCCACACTGCCCAGGTCAGAGTGCCAAAGGTGAGAACTGCAGGGGCAGCAACCTCTGAAGAGCAGAGCAACTATTTTTTTGTGGTATAACACTGGCTCACAGCCTGCTCTGGTCCAGCGGAGATAGCCCCAGTTCACCACCACCCAATTTGCATGAGCACTGTCCCAGAGGAGCAAGAGGCTGTGCCCACCTGAGCCTCTGCCCACGCTGCATTCATTCAGACCCAGGGGCAGGAAACCACTCCTGCGTTGGCAGGGCAGCCAACAGCCCGAAAATTACAGAGAGGAGAAACAAGGGCACGGAAGTGTGGGGGCATGGGGGAAGATGGCTCATGTCCTGCACCTCCCTGATGGTTGCATCTGTTTTGTTGAAGTGTTTGCCAGTAATTTGTAACACTCTGTTTGCAAAACATATGTAACAAACTATTAGCCACACACTTAAAATACAGGCAGCTAGGGACAAAAAAAGCAGCAAACTTTTCTTATTTCCCCTGTGAGTGGTAAAATATAAGAAAAGCGTAAGGGTGAGAAAACATAGCTAAAATTCAGGAACAACTTTGGGGTTTTTTTTTCAGATAGAAGGGGCAAATTCAGCTTTGAAGCATAGTCCCCTGTTCTTTATAAGCCTCATACAGGCTTAATGGAACAGCCCATAAACCTGTGAAAAACTCCTTAGTTACAATCCCAAATATAAGTCATGTCACAACAGAAAAGAACCTCTCAAATAGAAAGCACTTCAGAAAAAGATCCCAAACAAGCTCCAAAACTTTGGGCTTTGAAACCAAGTTGTCAAAATTATTATCGAAGGAAAATCAGTCTCATCTCTGGCTTTGCCTCAGACTTCCTCCATTCATGCTTTGAATGAGGACCCACCCTCAGTGAAGATGGCAGCCACCCCTGAAGTTTTCACCTGGCACAGAGAGCAGGGGAAGTTGCAGCCCAGTGGGTTGGGTGACTGGGGTGAGCCACACCATACCCTTCTACCCAGCTGGCATCCCAAGTGACATGGTTCAGCCTGAGTCAAAGCCTGTGTCACCCCATCAGTGCCACCACACATCCCAAGGACGGGCCACATCCCAGGGATGGCATCTGACCCCACTGTTATAGACACTGATCATATGTAATAACTATTTTTGCACAACCCTCTCCAACATTTACAGTGCCAGTGCTAAGAATTTAATCTAGCCCCACAGAAGCCTGCTGGAAAAATGATGACCATCCCTATCCCTGTTAAGAGCCTCTACAGAAGCTCAGTGTAGTCAGAGAAACTCCTTGACTGGGAGCCTCTGCTAAATCCATTGATATCACTCTGACAACATATACAGCTCCTAAGACAAAGATTTGGGGTTATAACAGGTGACAAATCAGGGCATCCCAATTCCCCTTGGATCCACCACCTTTTTCCAGGCTTTGCTGAGACTTTCAGGCACTTGGTGGAGAGCTGGTAGAAAGCAGAGAAGCTCATGTACATCATAGGCACTGCAGTTTGATAAAAAGCTACAGTACTTTCACTACTAATTTCATTAATGTAAATGTAAACCTCCAGCCTCCACAGTAAAAACCTGGAGCTAGTAAACACAACTGCAAGTGAACTTGGAGACTACTGACCTACATCCCTCCCAGCTGAAGTCATCCTGTTTGTTCCTACCTCTCACCTGAAAGCAGTTAATGAAGATGCTAACAGAGGTGTGTCATATAGACATAGCATGAAAATAACTAGATCTCCAAACTGCCTCACTCCTTTGATCTGCTTTATCTGATCAAATTAATCAATAGTTATGACATTTTGTGATTTTACACTTAAAAGAGTATGTCAACGTAAGTCCTTCAAAACCAGGAAGATCCCTGAAGAAACTCAAAATGTTATTTATATAGACAAGTACTGCTTTTTTAAACTGCTTAGATAGATATTTGTTTATTAAACAGGACAAAATACAACTCAAGTAACAGCTCAATAAGAGTGCTTTACTGAAGCTGCCTTTGCCTGTGTACCTGTGGAAAGCCTCAGCACCACAATGGCAAGCTCAGGTCCCTCTACCACTGCAAAGGCAATTTGTAAATATTCTGGGAAAGTGTCTGTTGGATCTCAAAAAATACTTAAGTAAAAGTAAAAGCAGTCATACAAGATGAAACATGGTAAATGGAGGAGTTGCAAGTAGTGCAACTATTTATTTGCCCTGAAAGACATTCCAGCAGACACTGCTCCTTTCCAGCCTTCTGCAATATGACCTCAGAAAATTACATTGCTACAACTGTCAGTGGATTGCAAAACACAAACAAATAAAAAGTGTTCTGATTTCCCTGAGAGCACTCTCAGCCAAAATAGACATGCACAATTTTCCTATACTGCAGAGTGCCATGTTAGAAAGGACAGTAAAAAGCACAAATAAGACCTTACAGCCAGGGCTTGTTGATCACCTTATAGAAAGCATCACCATATCACTTTTTCAGTGCTGGAAAACATTAAATTATCCTGGAGGAAACCAATCTAAGGGGATGCCTGAAAAGCATAATAATTTAGAATACTGTCCTGGTCTGGCCAGGACAGGGTTAATTTTGCAGTAGCCAGGATGGGACATGGCTTGGACCCAGAGGTTATTCTGTACCACCACAGTCACAGTGCTGAGGTTGGAAGTAAGGGAGTCTGTTCCGGGGAGAAGAGTTTCCTTTTGGTGAGCATGGCAGGGGGAGATGTCCAGTCCTGTCTGCTGCTAGGAGTTTTCTGTGTGAATCATTCCTTTCCTGTACCCTCTGTCACTAGTGCTGTTGCACTGATTTTTTTTTCATCTCACTGCTTTTTCTAGTAAGTTGTTCTTATCTCAACCCATTGGGGCTCCAATTCTCCTCCACAGCAGAGGAGTGGCCAGGAGAGGAATGAGTGAGAGGAGCACAGTTTTTCATGGGAATTCTAAACTGGAGCATACCATTCCTAAACCACGTCAGATATACACTTACTCCCCTTTTCTTCCCCACCTAAAGACCTGAAACCATATACATGGATGAGAGCAAGCCAGCAATACCATTTGGTGGCCCAGCCTTGATTAAAAGGCGATACTGGTACCAGTGATATTGCAGTAATGGAACTGTGGAATAAAATGTCTTGCTTTCAAACTTTCTGAATATCCAGGCCTGTGGAAGAGAAGGGAGCAAATGGAACTCATAAAAATGGACATTTTGGTGGAGAAGCAAATGAAAGAATATCTTCCAGCATCCCCTACTGAAGACAAATCGGGTCATCTTGAGAATAACTGCTCTGACTGGCCCCATAGTACTTTCTGATGTATTATGTCAAAGACTGCTTGACATATCTAATAGAATCTTCAAGGACATGTGACTTTTGTCTAAGGGTGAGAGAGCAAGTGACAAAATACGCTAATGAACATGCTGCAGTGAACCTAGACCTAACTCTTGACCAATAGGAAATTGGCAAAATCCAGAAAAAATGCAGGGTCATCTTTTAATAATCTTTTCAATTACCTCTCTAAAACAAAGAGCTCCGCCCAACAGCCATTGTCCTTCTTAATCAACTGGAAATCAGGTCAGAACAAAAAGAAAGGTGTTTCAGCAGGGCCCAAAACTTGCATCAGGAAGCAGTTCAGAGTATCTAGGCAGCAGGTTTACACGCTGCTAGATCCTTCCAGCACAATGTTTTGCCACTTGTCCAACATGTCCACTGACAGGGAAGGTAGCATCATCTGATTGTTATTGTTACCAAATGGCATTTTCATGAACTAAACCTCACTACTACTTATTTAAGAGTTTCTTGCTCTTCATTCCCAGTGGAGGTTTCAATACCCAGAATAATCTGCTAATAAATTTCCAGGTACTTTCAACCTGTCACAATTCCCATGTGATCGACCGTGACCTATAGCTTCTCCATTAAATCCAGAATTGTTTTACTTGAAATCAGTCAAGGCAGTATCTTTAAAGCAGACACTTTCAAATGCAAAGGCAAACTGGCCTGAATCCAACTAAAGTCTTTGAGGAGTATATTAAACACTATGAGAAATACTGCAAGCAATAAACTAGTGGAAGTAATTTTCTAATTACTGCCGGAATTTTCAAGATCTGAGGTGGACAAAACTTAAGAAGCAAGATGACATTCCTAAACCTGTATGGAAAAACTGGGGCAAAGGAACGTAGCAAAAGCTATACGATCATCAGCACCTGTTCCTCAACTAAATATCACAGCCCGGCTGTTTTTTTGACCATTTCCTGCAGACTTCCCACTTGCACTCCTGAACAAGTCCAAAACAATCACCATAAACCAGCAGGAGTGGCACAAAGCAGTACAAAGTACATGGCATTAATGTAGCTTATCTCCATCCTGTCAGCAATATGGTTGTGACAGCTTGTTCTGGCTTTCTACCTCTGCCTACAGCGACACGCTTGGCACACGCCCCTCTGTCTCTCAACAGGTGGCAGGACCCACTGTGTCTCCCAAACTAAAGAGTCTGAGTCTCTTTTTGCTTCCACCCATGAGGGTTTGACTGACTGCATTCTGCCCTTAACCACCCCCTCACCTAATTAGATGGGATACTAAACTGCTTACTCGTATTTCACTTTCCATCGCAGCGTAAGAAGACCTGGTTACTAAAGGATTAGGAAGTATAACATTAAAGTGTTGTATATACAAAGAGAGTTGCCTCTCCTAGTCTCTGCTAAATCTTGCTCAGAGGGGACCTGTTAAAAGACAGGAGATAACAAAAGGAAAGAAATCACAGACAAACAAGGTGATGAATCTGGAGTACAGTGGAACTGGCTGCATACATGACTCAAGAGAAGGAAAAGGAGCATTACAAAGAGAGAACAGTGATTGACATTCAGCTCTTCTGGACAGGCAGACAAATGGAGCAAGCAAGGGCATAAATATGAATAAATTTTTAAACAATTCCCATACATAACAGCCAGAAGTTAATGGCTGTGGTCACTAAGGGACAAAAAGCAGAACCAGATCATTGCAAATGAATAGGAGAGCCTGTTAGCATGTCAGTGATCCTGCTTCAGATTCTTCCCAAACAGAAGGCAGCCTCCTGTGAAGGCAGAGAACTTAAGTTACCTGATCTTGGTTTGTTCTCTCTTATCGCTTAATATATTCCATTTACTGTTCTCTTCTTCACTTGATTGTATACTACTGTAAGTAGTGGTGCTAATTTTGCTCAAATTTCTCTCCATGGCAGGTTTACAAACTTATGGGTGGCCTATAAAGAAGTTAAAAAAAAAATCTGTTCCAGTCAAAGCCAGGCTAATCCTACATTAATTTCTGTATCACTCAGCTACTATAGTAGATAACTCTCCACTCTCATCACCTATGGTAACCACTTTTCTTTCACGGGAGTTGTAAAGTAAGAAGTAAATCTGCCTCCTGTATCAGCCCACTGTTTCTCTCATGTTATGATCAGATGACACATGAACCCATTTGCAACAGCATCTCATTCAAGGATGCTCTATCCCCTTTGCAAACAGAATACAAGAGTCCCTCAACTCCTGTGCGCAGGATTTGGTGGGCAAGAGACCGGGAAGAAAGTGATCTTCCCAAAGACATTGTTTTCTCAGAGGATGCCCTGAGGTGCTCCAGTGCTTTTCAACTCTTGCACCAGAGCCCACCAGCTGAACAGAAGCAACACCCAGGCAGTGGTCACCCTCACTGTCCACGCAGCTGGTGGCCTCATCACAAAATCCGCATATGCAACTGGGAAATATCTGGTGTTTTCTTGCTAAACCTGCACAATCCAAGCACCTACCACACTCTCCAGGGGTGGGGCACTCCAGTTTCTGGGCATTAAATACACATTAACAGTAGCCTGCTTTTATGAGCCTCTCCTCCAGAAGGTAAATGCTCTCTCCTTGAGGTTGGCAATGATCAAAGGAACTGCACATTTGCCACTCAGCTAACCTAATTGCCCAGAGAAAAAGCTGCACAGCTGTGAATTCAACAAGCTTTTCCATTTCCATTATACCCTAGAACAAATGGAAGTTTGCTAATGTTTACTGCTTTTGGCTTTGCTTCTTCTGTTGCTGTACCTTGCTTTGAGATTTATGAGTGTAAGCATGCTATAAATGCGTATTAGAGACTTCCACAACTACTCTTGACTGACACTTCACTCCAGCTGTTTTCCAAAAGGCAGATAGTCTTGCAATTGAAAGAACCAAGGGGAAAGAGTTTACTCACATTTTAGGGAGCTATGCCAGTGATTCCCCTTCTGCCCCATTGCAAGAGGTTTTCTACTTTATCCAATTTCTCCAGATCACTGGGACTCCAGCTCACTAAAAACAAAAACATTCTAGAGACCTTCACCTGCACCACCAACACATACACGTGCCCTTGTGTTTGCCTGCATCCTGGCCATGGTTCTGCTGTGTTGCAGTCAGCCTGTACCTGCACTGAGAACCAGCAGCAATGGTCCTGGGCACCAGCTCTGCTTTGCTTCTTTGGGCTCCAAGCTGCAATGTCCATGTGGTCAGCAAAGTGCAGGGGTGCACCAGCTCATGCAGGCAAGTCCAGTGCAGCCCTTCATTCTGGTCCTTCCCCCTAGCCTGAATCACCGAGATGACAGCAAGTACAGGGGGACAAGTGACAGAGAGAAACCTCTGAAGATAAATATTCAGTTCCTCTGTCTTTTGCCAAGAAGGAATAACATTAATGCTCAAAGTTTTGGTTCAGCAGTTTCAGTCCTGTTGGTAGAACAGGTTGGGCCAAGCAAAAACACAGTCAGTTTGTGATTCATAGCAAATTTTTTTATTTCAGCCTACAGTTTATGTTTCAGTCCCTCTACCTGTTTACTCTATCAGCAAAAAGAATCAGCGACTCCCCGCCTTAGACATTTAGCAATCTCATAGGACCCTGGTGACTTTTCAAAGATTTATCAAGCCTGTAGTTGCAGAAATTTGTTCTTTTGGGGACTGAATTCTCATAAATACAGCTTTGAGCTTCTCATCCACATTTCTAGAAAATGCTGGATTTGTGTTGCAGTTGCCACTCCACCCATCCTGCCCCACCCCTGGTAGCTTTTGCTCTAAATAAAACAAGTATATTAGTGTGGCTACAAACCAGATGATGGACATAACTAGTCTTTAGTCACAACTGTACGAGTCGTTATTACTTAAATCTGATTGTGCTTCCTTGTTCTTCTATCTCTGTATTTAAACATTGTGCTGATACATACCAAATTCCCTACAGCACTACAACACACTTTATTCATGTCTCACATGCCCTTGTTTGCTTGGAAGGTGGGAAGAATAAATCCCACTTCTGCTCCTCACTCACTCCGGTTAAATAACACCAACACTATGGATAAAAATTAAATGCTACTGATAATATGAAATGCTACTGGGGGCTACTGATAATACAACTACTGGTATTATGCTAAATGAGCCTCTTAAATAATAATTAAAGAAAATTATTTACTCACAAAAGAGGTAACTAGTTGAGAATGAGGCACCATGTAATTGAAACTTGACCCCAGTACTACATTTGCATTCACAGAAAGACCAAAAACTTTGAGTAAAACTACATTCAAATGACTTGGCTAAATTTGGTACTCACAGGCTGTGCTGGGCTGACATCTTTCTGAGAAGGCTCATGAATTGATTCCATTAGACTTTCTAAAACCTACTGATGATAGGATGTGTTAACAGTTTGAGATGGTTTGAGAGCTCCTTGAGACCAAGAAAAAGCTGGTAATGTGTCTATGTGAATTTAGTGGCAGCACTGATCCAAAAGAGCAACAGTGCAAAAAACAAGCAGCTGCTTCTCTTCCTCACCATTGTACACTGAAGCATTTTAAACCATAGAGTTGTTTAAACTATAGGGGTGGCATATTAAGCACCCTTCCAGCATACGTCCTGCAGCCAAAATGAAAATGTGAAAATCCTGGTACAAAACCTAATCATCCCGCAGCTAATATAACTGAAAAGTGACGGAATAATGTCTTGATGTCCCTGCATGGCTTATTCTTAAATGCTAATGCATTTTGGAGAGAGTAAGCAGTCCTGGAAAACTCTCTGCATCCAAAGCTCCATGAACCCATGAGGACTAGAGCTCCTTCACAAAATGAAGGCTCCTTCACTATTTAGTTGGTTTTCCAGAAAACTTTGTGAGCTTCCTGAATGGTGTCTCTGGGGGCAGAGTTTTAGATGCAGAGCTGCAGCTCTTTCCTTTCACTTGACTAGTGAAAAAAAAAAACAACAACCACTTCACGAGATGTTTCTGTGACTTCAGGTCAGCATCCTGCAAGGGAGCCCATCCCAAATGCTCCCACACCCACCGCCTCTTAAGTCTGTCCGAAAAAAAATATTTCTGCTTCCCTCAAATTAAACATTTTACAGAGAGGTAAAACAGGCTGGGGAAATATTTGTCTCTGATGGGTCTGAGGAAGAGGAAGTCAGACAGGCAGCAAGAAGGCTGGGAAATTAAAGCCCCTGCAGCTGCCTGCCAGCAATGGGCACGCATCACTGCTCCCGTGGCTCCCTGGGCTGCAAGTGTGTGTCGTATGAAATAAGTTCATACCTGATGATTAAATTTCTAAATCGTCATTTCCATGCAGTGCCTGGGGGCAAAATATAGGGCTCTGTCATCCTTCCTGGAGCTGTCAATACTGAACCAAAAAAACTGGAGGAAAAATGTGGGAACAAAAAGCTGCAGGAAACTAAATTCAGGTCATGGCTGTGAGTTGGATCAAGCAGCTAGAGAAGGAAGGCAGGTCCTTTTCTTTGCTTTCTTTCCCTGCTCAATGCCAGACTTGTTTAACAAGATTCTCCTTGGTGATTTTTTTTTGTAATTAAAGGAAAACATGCTTCTCTGCATTAAAAGAAAAAACAAACAAACAATACAGCCGCCTTTTGTAACTCATTTCCATTTTTGATACTAGGAAAAGGTGCAGTCTTACTTTTCAGCCTTTTTTAATTTCAGAGGGAGAGCGGGAACAAGCAAGCATCTTAAATGATTGAGGATTTCTGCATTCATATTAAATGATAAACACTAACAAAATAAGAGTGAGAAACAGTTTCCAGCATACAGGCTGGGCAAATCTATCACAACAGACACAGGGGGTGGCTGATCTCACAAGGTCTGAAGGATTATCTTGCTCTTCATCTTGCACTAACCACACATGTTTTAATTTTTATTTTTTAAAAAAGTCTTTTGATGCCTCACATAGGCTCACACGACTCTTCCCTGCTTCATGTCTATCAAAAAACCCTGGCAGGCTGAGATAGCTCTCATGCAAGAGGGAAGGTGAGGAAGGTATATAATCGCTTCAGTTTTCTCGGGAGCAGAACAAACCCACAGACGCCAGCCACCACTAAGTGTAGGCAGGGAGATGACTCCCAGTCATTAGGACATCCAGACTCTGGGAGACTCTGCTTTCCAAGTGCAAAAAAGTTTGCCTGCTTCAAAGATGGGACTTGGCAATTTGGGGGAAAAATAATTAAAGACTAGGTGTTGGGCTGCATGACCCTTCAGGTTCCTTACAAAATTAACCAGGCTTAGGCACTCCTACCTGCACCCTATCACTTCCTGTGTGACTGTGCTGAAAGCGATCACTGGGAATACAGACCCAGGAGAGGAAAAGCTCGGTGGTGCTGGGTACGGCTGGGTGTGACACATGAAGGTGGCAGACAAGTCTCACCTCTACCCTACAACACAGTCTTTCTGCAAACAGAAGCATGCAAGCCTAGCACCTTTAATTTGCAAAAGCTTCTCCCTTGCCTTCCAGCACTTGCAGTGGCAACGCAAATCCCTCAGGCTGCAAGGCTGGGACTTGTTGAGCAAGCTGTACACAGTGAAACTCTGACTGAGACTCCTGCACAGCACGACAGCATAAAATACATACAGACATCCTCTGGGCAGGAAACTTCCTACAAACCGCATACCTAGGAGAGCTGCAGAGCTATCAGCAAAGAAGGGAAATCTAGAGAAGGAAAGAAGGAAAGGAAAAGTAAGTTTGCAAGCATTAAGAGACACAAAGATCTGCCCTTGCACAGCCAAACAGTGATTGTCAGCCCAGCTCATCGGCTTGTAGCCCAATGACACAGGATGTCTGTATCTCCAGGGACCCTGAAGACAAGTCCTGTCTAAACCACTCAGACACAGAGACCAGAACCTGGGATGGGGCTTGAGAAAATCTCATTACTCTGGACCTTGAGATGGGCTGGAGTGGCTGCAGTGGTAGTGATCAACAAGAATCCCAATGTGGTCCCTGTCATGGTATCAAGGCTGCCTCCAGCGCAGCGCTCTGCAGAACCACGGGTTTTGGCTGCACTAGCTATAGCTGGTAGCTCAACCCAAAACTAATATATTAAAATTAAGATTCCCTTGGGACTGACTACAGCAGAAATGTAGTCTTTTACTGGTCTGTGCTTCCTTTCTCCCATGTGCTTGCCTCCCTCATGGCAAAACAGTGAAGGACTACAACTGAGCAGTGAACAGGTCCCCACACCGCCCCAAGCCAAGCCCAGCTTTGCTCAACATTCACATCTCTGAAGCTACACAAACACTTCAAAGGGCTCCAGTTTAGAAGGCAACTCAGAGCCAAATGTTTAAACCCTTTACTCAAAAGAGCTCACTGAGCAGTACCCATGAACAGATTCCTTCTTCTTTTTATTTGTTTTGCCAAATGCTTTGGTGCATCAGTGCATTGATTGGGCTGACAACACTGCGCTCCTGGGAACTAAACAGTAAACTATTTGCTAGCCCATTCCTAGCAAATATGCCACTTGTAGTAAGAGCACATTTTTGTCTGACTTGGTTTGGATCAGTAACATTTGTTACGCATCACCACAGAAAAGAAAGAGGATAAAGATTTCAGTGTTTGGCCCTACACTGTGTGTGCAGAACGGAGAGAGAAAGGGAGCCTGCCTCTTAGTGATAACAATATTTATCTGACCTCAAGACTTGGTAAGTCTTGGAAGTTTTTACCAACTAATGTTGACAAGTCTTTTGTAGTTTCATCCCCCTTCCCAAGAGACCTCCTTAATGACAGCACGGCACTTGGCAGCTCAGCCATTGTGGCAGCCAAAGCCAAAAGGGCTGACAGGGACTTAACTGAGTCACTCTCTCACTTCAGGTCAGGTCAGTCCAGGCTGTGGCTGAGGTGATGTAGAGAGACCTGCACTGATCAACCTGTAAGGGCAGACAAAGGGATGCAAAGTGGTACTTGCTCCCAGAGCTAAATGCACTTTTACACATAATTCTCTAGCTGTAACCATGCATGTATCAAGAAAAAATAGAATCCTAGAACCTTTGAGGTCAGAAAGGACCTTTAAAATCATTGAGTCCATTAACCCAGTACTGCCAAGTTCACCTCTAAACCATGTCGCGAATAGTGACATCTACATGACTTTTAAAACCACCAAACAGTGACCCAACTACCCCCTGGGCAGCCTGTTCCAGCGCCTGTCAACCCTTCTTGTGAAGAAATTTTCCCTAATACCCAATCTAAACCTCTACTGGTGCAACTTGAGGCCATTTCCTCCCGTCCCATCATGTTTTACTTGGGAAGGATGTAAAGAGGATGGAGCCAGACTCATCTTGGTGGTGCCCAAGCAGTAGGAATGAGAGGCAATGGGCAGTAACTGGAACACGGGAAGTTCCATCTGATAAAGAATTTCTTTACTATGAAGGTGACTTAGCACTGGAACAGGTTGCCCAGAGAGGTTATAGAGTCTCTTCTTTGGAGATATTCAAAAGCCATCTGGACACAGTCCTGAGTAACATGAGCAGGAAGATGGGACTAGATGATATCCAGAGGTCCCTTCCAACCCAAATCATTCTGTGAAAAAAGCACCTCAAAACTCACTGCAACTTCCCTTCACATAGTTCTAGAGTGTGATAAGGTCACTCCTGAGCCTCCTTTTCTCCAGACTACACAACCCCAGCTCCCTCGGCCACTACTCATGGGACTTACCCTCTACACCCATCATCAGCTTCACTGCCTTTCTTTGGACACACTTGTAAGTTAGTGCAACTTACTGGGCTGGGAGGGTAGAGAACAATTCTTGCTTAGGGCATAAGCTGGCAGAAAGCACCTATTTCTATAGCTGAGAAACACAACTCAGCAACTCCAAGCCAAACATAAATGCTGCAGGCAAAGCTACTCTACTGCCTGTCAAAGAACAAACGTATTTGTATCCTGTCCTTTTTATCTGCACAGGCCCAGGTGGAAATAACAGACAGAGGATGCCAAACACTGCCAAAATATGTGGTGAAACTGCACAGAAGCCAGAAAATATTTCACCTCACCTTTCTTCTGCCAGAGAAACACTTAGGTCTGGCCTGAGCTTATGGACATTAATGGAAAATTCCTTAACATTTCAGAGCACCTTGAAAAAGTTGCATATTAATTGGTGGACCCTGTTTATGTCTTTGACATCTCAAAGTCAGACAGCAAAACTCAACAGCTTTAACAATCTTACTTTATTTCTTAGTCCCCCAAGTCCCTACCCAATGCTTTTTCTTGATTAAGCAAACTTTCTGATCAGCTTCCAGTGATCTCTCTTTCTGTGTGACTTATTCAAAGGCAAAAGTGTGTTTAACATCTATTCCCCTTCCCTGGGGTTCCTTGCAGTACCTCTGAAGGGTTTTATTCTGCCTTTTCATTACTGGATTGGCAAGACTACCACTCCCTATATATGGGTGTGTTGACTATATCTATATTGCTCAGTAAGTGTAAAAGAAACAATTCAAAAAGCTATTGCTCATCAAAAAATTAATGCAGCCCAGGTTTCAAGAGTGAGTTAAACAAAGGTATCTCAAGGGGAGAACTATGCCTCTGACCATGTTCTTGCTGCAGTCAACCACAGGAGTCAATTCAAGTCATTTACAGCCTCTGCATACTTACAACGGGCATTGGCTGGGAGTCAGAAGGGGACAGACATTAATGCAGGCTTGCTTTCCTGCTTCTTTGTGAGAACCACTCATTGCATACAGACAGCATCATCCCTGGTCCCACCACAGCTTAGCTTCCTCCCAAGAAAAACTGGGAGTCCCCAGGCAGATGAAGAAGACTCCATACAAAGTAGGAGCAAGTTGCACTCTACTAAAGAAAAAACCCAATTTCTCTCCTTCTATTAATTTTTGGCCTGTATAACCCAGCTGTGCCCATTACAGTTCATTTAATTGGCATTTGTGGCAGTGCTACAAGACTGTAATTTGCACTGGTGCCAGGCTGTCTGCATTGTGAATCTCCATTGTAGAACTCCACTGTACACCTACTCTAGTGCAGGTTTCTCTAGAGTGTGTCTGAAGAACAGAAATAAATCGAGAACTTAGCACGAGCAAAAGTAACTGACTTTCATCTTTGGTTTACAACAGCTCACTGGATGCAGAATGTATGTTACATATCAAAGTACCACTTTATGAACTTCACTGTAAGTCACTTGAAGTATCTCAGTGTTGTTAGGATACGGCTGGGAACCAAGAAAGCAGCTTTGTTCTCAAGCTGCCCAAACCTTGCTCTCAGGCTGCCCAAGGACAAGAACTTAAAACACTTAAACACCTGCTGAAGATGTGCACTACATGATGTTTTTCACAGAGGCATGTTTTCAAAGAGGTATTGCTGTCTTTGACCAATGATCTTTTCTGCTTTGTTTTGCACAATCTCTTATACATAAAAGCCATGGCTTTCTTCAATAAATTGCTCTTTCTCACTGCATGCAAGAGGAGTCATGTTACTGTGTGTCCTTTTGCCACTATGTCTGCATCATCTTCTTAAAACTTCGGAGATCCCTACCTCCTGCAATGTCCTGAAACACAACTGTTTGCTAGAACCAGCTTACAACACAAAAATCAGAAATAATAAAGTCAAGAGGGAAAACTATCTTTTCCTGCTAGTTTCTCAGACTTGTACAAAATGTCACAGCGTTTTTACTTCAGCCCAGAACAGGCCTGTGCAATTTTACAGACGGAAGACTGTATTACATAAATAGGCTTGGCCACAGTCTTACCCGTGCTTTTGAGTTCCTTCTGTGGCGGAATGTAGTCCAGTGGCAAAACTTATCAGGAACAGATGAAAGACTTCTTCCCTTTTCTCTCTCCTCCCTGACTCACTCTCATTATACCCAGGTCTCTATATATCCAAACTAGTCTTGATACTGGGGTGCATTTGGTTTTACCCAAGTCAGTGACAAACCTCCTGCCCCATAACCTTTTTTATCTTGCAGACTTTTTGGTGTCTGTGGGAGGAAATAAGGCACAAAATATTGTCCAAGACTCTGCCTCTACTTAAGTGCACTTCTAATTATTCACTTCATTGACTGCAATAGGGAACTGTAGCATCGAGCACATCACATGTAGGACCCATCTACACTCTCCTTTTAAATACACCTTCATGATTTCCAATGTATTTTTCTCATTTAGAAGAAGAATAACATTTCCTAACACAGACCGAACTTCTTCAGATGCATGGAAGTCAGTTGTCTTTACCACTGACAGATGCACTTCAGTGTAATTAGTTTCATGACTATTAATGAAATAACTCATTTGAACTTTTACCACTAAAATGTTAATGAGTAAGACCAGATAGTGACTTGGTAATGGGATATAGATCCTTTTACAGTTTGGTAGTTTGGATCTGGCCCATATCCACCATGACCAAAGGTCATTACTATCTGAAAACTACTTGATAATCTGCGTGAGACGAGCTGGTAGCATTAAGCCCATGCTTAGCAAGAAACAGCCTTACCATTTCCTCTCAGCAGAAATGCAAAGCTGAGGAAGGTCACTGCTACTTTTACATAGCTGTGGTCAGAAAATTTCAGACATTAGGACTGTTCACACAGCATCTTTTACCAGCAATGAATTTTATGAAGGTGAAAGAGAAATAATTGAAGTTGAAAAAGCTTGTGGATTTTTTGTGCAAGACACCATTAGCCTCTGACTCACTGTCATGGATTGTTTGCTTTTAGCACACTTGTAAAGAGAACAGGAAAAATAAATAAATACTAAACCCATAAAAGATCATACTGTGTCTAAGGTATAGCTAGTCACTCATTAGTTTCAGAAGTGCATTTAGGGATGTGAACCACGTTAATCCTAGCATACTGTGACCTCTTGTCAGTCCAGCAAACCAAAATAAACACAACTTTCAGCAGTAGTCAACACATACTGTGTCCACTCTTTTAAAAATTTATACTCTTCTGTTTGGTACTGATACAATTCAGCCCGCACATAAGCACATACCAAAATTAATAAATTCACCCAGACAGCAGCCCAATGCAAGCCTTAGAAGATATTGCTACCTCTTCACAGACAGTAAAATGTGGCATGGACATACAACAAAATTATTTACTCAAGGACTTGAATAAACTGGGACTTACTACATTTTCATGGGGAACTTTAGGACAGGTAGGCACAACATAATTATTCAAACAAATTCTAAGCACTCAAGCTGGCAACCCTTCCCTTATGACTGCACATGGGCTCAACTGAGGTTATGTCTCACTAACAGGATGATACCTCCAGCACCATGGTCCTTCACCTTGCCATCTAACTCTTGCTTTTATGGGGAGTCACAAGAGAGACACAACAAATCCTGAACAAGCACCCTCCTCCAGCACTGATTCTGACAAAATAGGCAATGTATGCAATAAATGCAATTCCCTAGCTTACCTCAGCTTTCCCCTTCTTTAGTCTCCTAAGAACAGTTTTATTTCAACTGGATTATCTTCTGCAAGAGATTACTGGTGGGAGATCTCACAAACCCTCACCATTGTTTTGGCCATGGAAAATGAAATTAAAACTGCTGAGTGGCACCCAGTCCTCTGCGAATTTGACACTATGATCAGAGTACTCTTTCAAATGTAGTTACAGGCTATGGCCTTCCAATGTTCATGCGTGCAGATGTAGGATAAATTAAATGCTTGCAGGCCACTGTTACTTAATGATTTTTTTTTTTTTTATTATTAATGATCAATACTTAGCATTTAGACATATCATAAAGGACAGTAATTCTAGCTCACTTTTTAAGAAAGAAAAAGGATTGGGTAAAAACCAGTCACTCATCTAACTGGGAAGCTTATTTACATCATCTATTTACATTTACATATAAATGACTGAGCCTCAGCAATTGGCAATACATGAAAGAGCCAAGAACAACATTTTGAGCAGCGCCGTCTTAGATGTCGCAGGGGATAGTGACTGCAAATACTTGCAGCCAAGATCTTCGCAGCCAGTCTGGTTTTCAGAGCAGAGATGCTCAGTACCTTTTGCAGACTCTCATAAGGTGTTTCTGACTAGGAAACTCCTGGGGAGATATTATAACCATTAGTCCCTTTGAAAATCTCGAGACACAATAGATATCCAAGACTAAGCATCTCACTTCATGCACATTTCAAAGGGAAACTTTCACATAACATGGTGCAGCCTTAACTCCATAGCTACTGGCCTGCTCACAGGCACTCTTTTCCCACCATTTCCAGATTTCACACAAATATTGCAGCAGAGTAATGAATGTCATGTGTTAAGATTCCAACAAATCTTTAATTAGTTAAGAACCCTCCGGATCTGATACCACATAAACAAACATGGCTTTCGCCTAAATTACACATGCATCCTTCTGTAATAGCCCAGCTGCTCCATGCTTTCACTTGTTCGTCTCCAGCTGGGATATGGAGCCACCCCTGTGGTCCTTGCATAAACACCTGCCTGCATGCAGACAACCTTCCTAGGTAAAATCCTCAACAGTAAAAAAAGGCTCCAACCAAAACCATCTTTGATGCACTAACATTGTTGTGATGAGTGACTAGTGCTTTTTTCTATGAAGCCACACCATCAATCAGCGCTGTCATCGTAACTACAGCCACATTCACATTATTTGTTTACTGACTTTAACAGTTATTCCAAACAGATTGGATGGCAGCTTCCAAAACATATTGATATTACAAGGGAAAGGCAACAGAAGAATTACCTCAATGTAGCAAAACCAAATCTGGCTGAATTCAGAGACTTGACAGGAAGAATGTGCACTTTTAACAGCACTGTTTGAACACAAAACTTTGATTCTCTAGAAATAGGGCATTTTATTCTGTATTAATATTTTTCCTCAAACAGCAAGGTATGGCACTGTTGTACTACTGCCAGATCTTTTTATTGTCTGCAATGGTTTTTGTTTTTTTTTCCAAGTATTTGAGATTCTTCTGAAGTGGGATCTTCTGCACTTCACAGTGACATTCCTGAAATAACTTTGAAGAAGAATAATGAGCCTCCCCTTACTTTACAGGTTCTTTAATACAACATAAGCAGCTTTACAAGGCTTAGCTAGTCTCTGCTGACCTAACTGCATATTTTACTCCTACAATAAACTAAAATAAGCAGCCTGCTTCCACAACAATTGACTAATTGACATAGTACTTTTGTTAGTTTCTTAATAAAAAACAACCCTAGTCTTTCAAAAATCAGACATACCAAGTTACACTGGAGAAGATTACTAGAAAGAAAGAGAGAAGGACAGAGACACACACATATCTCAATAACTAGATCAGTGCACTACGGTTGTTGTGTGGAGTTTGTTTTTGATTGCTGGGTTTTCTTTAATTTCCAGCCATTTAGGGTGGTTTCTTTTCATTGCCTCTGATTCATTTTCTCAAGCACAGACACTGTTCAAATCCCTTCTGGCTGCTGTGTTTGAGCACTCTCCAATCAGTGCTAGGTGTTTGAATGAGCTACTGAGTCACTGTGTCCCTGCAGAGAGCATGAGGTCACTTGCTAGAGCAGAGCACCCTCAGGGACCGCCCGGAGCTCAGCTGGACTGGGGAAACGTCTTTTACATAAGAGACAGGCTCCTGTCTGCTGCCCATCATCCATCAGCTGTCCTGCCTCCACTCCTGAAGCAGCCAATAATGGGCTTTTTATTAACACAAGTATTTAGGAAAGACAAGCTTGTAAAATTTACTATCTGGAATACCTCTGTCTCTTGCACTGTGCAAAAGCGATACCTACACACACACCTATATACACACTGTGTGCATACTGATATGGGGGATGTATGTAATTGGAACACACCCCAAAACTGCTTTCTCAGACCCAGACCATCACACCTGTGACAGCAGAAAGCATTCAGATGTGATGTTGTCAGTCTACTTCTTTTGCATTTGCCCAAAAAGGAATCAGCAAACAATGCTTTTAATTTGTTGTTAAACCCTCAGAAACTAGTGCCTTACAGAAAAAACAAATAGGCAGCATTCAATTCAGTTCAAGCAATGGGGCAGAAAATTACGTGTTGATGCAAACTTAATTCACAAGGGTTTAATAATTTTTTTCCAAGTACTTAGTTCTATTTTATCTGAAAATTTGGTTTCTGAAACCCAAGAAGAAGCTCTGAGCAGCAGTATTTTATCAAAAATTCTGTCATTCCCTGGCTTCACCCACTGCAAACACTTTACTTTCAGAAAAAAAAAAAATTGGTTTGCTACCCATACCAAAGCTCAGTGGCATCAGTATTTTTAGTTTCCTCATTTTCATCATTTTAGCTTCACCTTCTGGCCAAATAATATGGTCAAAGGTATAGGTAAACAAATGTGATAATCCAGTGGAAAATGAAAGGCAATGGTATCTCCAAATATTGTTACATCCACAGCAATAACTAAATAAAACTAAGGTAATAAAACTATACAGGTAACTTTTTCTAAAGATGTGATTATTGTAAGAAGAACTGACAGGAGACACTTAAGGGAAGGACAGAATTTTCCTGGGTGCCAAAACATTTTACAGAATTCTCCCTATGTAGGCTACTAATTTGCTTCAATGTATAATCAGGCTTATTACCAGCCACAAATGCTGTGCACAGGACTCACCTATCAGGCACAGAACCTTGTTCATCCCCCGTTTACAAGATGGAAGAACTCTTCAGTGCTCAATATTTTCTTTCTTTTCTGGTGGTAGCATGACAATTTTGGATGAAATCATCAGATAAACACTTAAATTTTTCCTCAGAGGGCATCTTCTGTGGCCCTTGAATCATGTGAGAGCTCTTTCACTTTTCCACCTCTGCAATAATATTGTCAATGCTGGATACATACAGGGTATTTTTTTTCAACATCCAAAACTATTTTTTTACTTTATTACATGTTTGTCTCTTTGGACATTGACTTGAGCATGTTCTGTGGAAGGAAAAACCTGACCTGTCTATAACAAAAACAGCTCATGCACTGGTAGATCTTCAAATGAGCTGTTTGAAATCAGAGGATCCCAGGCATACTGAATGCACATCGAACACGGGCTCTCTGTGCCTTATTTCTTTACAGGGCACTTCACCAAAGATTAAAAACAATCAAGAAAGGCTGGGATTTCCTCCTTCTTGCTATAGAAATCAAATACCAAAGCACTCAGAGGCTGAGAGGCACAAGACTAACTGCAAAATGGTTAAGCTACCCACAAATGTTTCACTGGAGGTCATTCTCAGCACTTGGTAAGAAATGGGAAAGCAGAAAAACTTAGGATGGCTACAACTAAAAGCATCCCCTGAGATCTTAACCACTGCCTCATCAGAAATAAGCACTACTGCCCAGAAGAGCTCCAAACAAAGTGTATCTCAGTGCCTGTTTAACATATGTTTTACATATCTATCTTGGGATAAGATGGCTGAAGAATCATAAGAAATGCTTTGCAAACAACGCATTGCGCAATTTTGAGGTGAAATTTTAATTGCACAAAAATAAAGGCCTTTGGCATCATCATTACAAAACTAAGTTTATCTTTGTCGTCTTGCCTTGTTTGAATTGCTCGGGATTGTGCAAGTGAACAAATCACCCAGTTCTGCAAGTTCCAGCAAGGTGACATTTATTCAGCAAATACATTTAAGAAACTGGACTTCCTAAACATCAGATTCATGAACGTAATTGTTTGTTTCCCTGTAATTATTCTAGGCTGTAATTTAAATACCATCTCTCCAAATACAACTATCTAAAAAGAGTAATTCTGCATCATGTGCATGGATGCAAAAGGTATTCTTTTCTATGGATATATTATCAATCCAATCTCATACTTCACTCTGAATGATCATAAAATGCTTCCTAATGAAAATTTAGGGAGCAGAAGCCAAATGGCATTTCACACAGAAACTTCTAATCCAACCAGTGATCTCTACATACACATCTCAATCTCACCAAATCATTATAACAAAGAGTGCATCTATCACCAGCCAGCCAAACAAACCAACCAACATAAAAGAACTGAATTTAAGTTTGACCATGCAATTATTTTTAATTTATCTCTCTGTGGCTTAAAGCACTTTTGGCAGTAAACCCTATACTGTGTCATTTCATAGTTTTCCATTAAAATTGCCTTTCAAAAGTTTACATGTATGCGTGCATCTATCCCTACAGGGATAGATAATCTGGATAATCTAGATAAGTAATCCAGCAAGTATCACAAAACTACAGTTTTTAATTGCAGACTTACTGGAGGACTTTGAGAACAACTGCCTCCACCTTCCTCTGAATCAGCACTACAAAAATCCGGAAAGATCTTGGTCATCTTGGGCAATTCTAGAAGCTTTTGGTGTATATTCTTCCAAATTCATCCCTTGGATGCCTCAGAACTAATGCATCTCTGAAGGCAAATAAAAGAACGACACAATTCTGAGATCTTCAACAGTGATAAAGCTTACCAATGGCATCAAGTTGAGTTTGATAGCAGTGAAACCTGCCTCTGGTCTTGTTCCTTCTCAGTCAAGAAAAGGGACATACCAAGCAGTTACCAAAACAAAGCCAAGACAATATTCAACTGCTGCTCTGCTTTGGTTACTGCTATTAATCATGAACAAATTCCTTGAATTTTCAAGGGGTTATGGATACCCTGATGTCCTAGTTTCATTTTGCTGGCACTCACTAAACTTTCAAAGGGTTTGCCTGCCTCAGATGGTCTCTTCCTTTTCTGATTTGAAGTTATGCCATTGCTATTACTACAGCAACCTGGCAACAAACAGGAGGCCCCAAGGCAAGCAGTGCAGCTCATCCCAGAGAGCTCAGAGGATTATATATGGTAATGTTTATTTGTGCAACACACACAACTTCATGTGCGACCAAAGGACAGGGGCACATTCCCCAACCACACAGTGTGACTACCTGCAACCAGCAGAAGCCATAATCATGAAGATACTTCTCTGGGAATGCCTGAAGGCGGGACGGTGCCAAGCTCATATACCATCCTGTCCTCCTCCCATGGCTGGCAAGAGGGTCACAATCTCTCTGCAACTCATCTTGCATAACTGAGGACTGAATTAAACCCTCAGTTGTTTTAGATAGCAAACTGAGCTGAAACACCATTCATTACACAAGGCAATTTGCCCATATCAATTCCAAACAGGTGTGTGTGTAGGCAGGTGTGTGAGGTAAAATCAGCCATAGAATCACAGAATCAGTTAGGTTGGAAAAAAAAATCTGGGATCATGAAATCCAACCTTTGAATGCCACGTCAACTAGACCATGGCATGAAGGACCTCTTGTCCTGTCACTTGCTGCCTGGGAGAAGAGGCCAGCTCCCACGAGGCTGTACCATCCGTCCAGGTAATTGTACAAGAGAGTGATAAGGTCCCCCTGAGCCTCCTTTTCTCCAGGCTAAATAATCTCAGCTCCCTCAGCCACTCCTCATAGGATTTAACTCTCCAGACCCTTCACCAGCTCCATCATCTTTCTCTGGACTCACTCTAGCACCTTAATGCCTTTCTTGTAGTGAGGGGTGGAGAACTGGACACAGCACTTGAGGACCTCACTGCTGCCCTGGCCCTGCTGGCCACTCTATTGCTGGTACAACCCAGGATGCCATTGGCCTTCTTGGCCACTGGGAACACACGGCCTCATGTTCAGCTGGCTGTTGACCAGGTCATTTTCCACAGGGCCACTTTCCAACCTCTCTTCCCCCCAGCCATTAGCACTGCCCAGGGTTGTTGTGGATGAAGTCTAGGACCCAGAACGTGGGCCCAGTTGAAGCACAACCAACACACCACTCACAACCAAGGGTGCAATTAAGGGGAAATTCCCAAATGGCTCCGCCCACAGCATTGCACAGGAAATGCAATGGAAATAGAGCACTGTGTTTCTTCTCCAATTGTTTCCTGTTTACATAGCCCAGCACTGAAGAGACCCTATAAAGACAAACCCCATAATTGCTAAGAGCTCCCCAGGTTAATCAGGTCTGCAGAGAAAGGTCCAGACCATGCTTCATAGACAGTTCTCCTCTTTCTAATTCTCTGCATCGTGAACTGAAGAGGTTAAAAGTACATAGCCCTTTTCTACATACCATTAAGCAAATTTAGGTTTAGCCACCTTTACACTTTAGAGCCATAAAGAGTGATCCAAAAAGATTAGACAGAATACAGAACATTCCTTGTGGCCTTAGAGGAAACTGCAGCTTGAAGCTCTGTGCGAATAAGCTAATTTTTTAAGCCTTTGAGATGCTGACCAAGTTTTGGTGATTTTTTTTTTCCCTTACATTCATTCTTCAGTCTTCCTGATTATTTCCCTGCTATTTTAACGCCTAAACTACACTGAATTGAACTAAATCTAATATAGAATTATGTAATCATTCTAACAACTGAAAAGTACAGGGCTAGCTGATTCATTCATTATGATCTTCTGAAATGACTTCAAAATTTGCCTCTCTGAAGACTGTGACTGAGCCTAAAAACATTGCAAACCTGTGATTTTTCTCTCCCACACTAACACTGAAGTGCAGAGAACAGATGGATCTCTGCACAGTTCTGCAAGCATGGGAATGAGGAAAGAGCATGCAGTGTCTACACGAATTCTCAGTTTGTGCTGTCCATCTATTGGTAATAGGCAGTAAGGAACATCATTATTGACATTCTGTATTGGACACTATAGTTTAGTCACACCAACCTGTGCAGGTACTTCCCTCACCTTTTGTTAGCTTATAGCTTATGTAAATGTTAAGGTATTATTTTATCACCTTCTGAGAGATCACCATTTAAATACAGAGTCTGTCTACATAGTTAACTCCAATGTGAAGTCCTGTGCAGAGCATCCAGATTCTCACACATCACATATTGAAGTTTCAATGCTCTCAGAAATTTAGCTACCTGCTTTTGCCTTTTTTGATCTGTCAGAAAATTGGCAAAACACTACTGTGCCTGCATTTGGCCTGTTACGTCTGTTGTATAGTAGGATGATTATGGACACCCCTATGGAGAGCAAAAAGAAGAAACATTAAATAAGAGAGCCTTGGTGTCTCAAGCAAAATTATTTTAGAAATGAACAGCAATTGTATTAGAGATTAGCTGTCGGTAGAAAAAAATATTACTCTAGAGAATAACCTAAGGACAACAGTGATCTTTCTCTAGAGAGCTTTTTCTGCAAGGTAAGAACATTACATCTCATTAAAACCTGTGGGTTTTTTGCTTAAACCTTTGTGCTTTTTGATTCTAGAAGTCTGTACTTGATGGACTTGACTTTATCCTTTATCCTACTTACTTAAGACTTGGTTCTGACTTATGAATCTACTTGCAGAAGATGACAAATTTATAATGCTGAAAACTGCTAATATATTCCATACATTGCTAAAATGGATGAAGTTTAAGGTCATCTAAACTGACCTCTTATCAGCCTTAGAAATGTTACCCATGTACTGTACATAACTGAAGAAGTCACAGAACAGAATTATATACAAAAGAACAATTATCTACAAAAGAATTGTTCTAGATTTCCCTTGGAAAAAGCAACCATAAAAGGTTTTAAACCTTTTCTGAATGCAATGAAATGAACTTATATGAACTGAAAAATGTACAGCATATTGGAATTTTAGATCTAGTTCACATTCACACTGGAAATTAATAAGAATCTAAATAAAATATTTTCAATATGCAAAAGCTCTAATATAGTTGAAACTTAGGCCTGAATCTTTCACTTTCTGCACACAGATTTGCTGCATCTTCACCCTCAGGTGAACTGGAAGCAGCTCTCAGAGTGAGAGAAAGGATACTACCTCATGCAGGACTACAGTCCAGGCTGGTATCAAGCAAAATGCAAGGATGTAAAACAAAAGAGTCCACACCATGCATAGTGAAATGGAAACAGGGGTTATCCCCATGTGTCAGTGACTGCAGGTGCAATAATCTTTACGAAACAATGCTCATTACATTTGCTTTTGACAGGGCCATAAAATTGAGACACTGCACGATGCTACTCAAGGATGCCACTATTTTCTACTCGAGGGTGATACAACAACGTCTGACATTAGTGTGACTGCAGCCTACTGGATAACACACTAACCTTTGGTGAGGAGTCCCAATATAGTAATTTTCCTAACCTGGGTTAGAAATAGGATTAACATTTAAATGCATTTTAGTGTCTGCTGGGATAAGTTATTTCACTAAACAGTTACGTAATGGCACAACAGACTCCTCTCTCTACAAAGCTCTTGACACATTACAGAAGTGTTTATTGCTCCTGCTTACAAGCCAAAGATCAAAAGATATCTTAAGCTGAACAGATCATAACATGAAAAAGTGAGAGGCAAGCCATAAAAGTTGTACGGACAAAGCACTGACACCAGGAATCAAAGCTTTGGTTAGATGGGTTACTTCATAAATGCTTAATCACTGAATTTAACCAGTGAAAGTGCTGTGTAGCACTTTATGAACTAATAATAAGCCAGACAGAATTTAGACAAATACTAATTGTGATATACTTATGGAAAACCACAGAATCACAGCACGGTTTATGTTGGAAGAGACCTTAAAGGTCTATTTCCAACCCCTTGCTGTGGGCAGGAACATGGTCCACTAGGCCAGATTACTCAAAGCCCCCTCCAACCTGGTCTTGAACACTTCTAGGATGGAGCATCCACAGCTTCCCTGGGCAACTTGTTCCAGTGCCTCATCACCTCCACAGTAAAGAATTTCTTCCTTATATCCCATCTAAATCTACACTCAGTTTAAAGGCATTATTACCCCTTGCCCTATCACTATATGACTCTGTAAACTGTCCCTCTCCAGCTCTCTTATAGCTACCTGTGGATACTGGAAAGCTGCTCTAAGGTCTCCCTAGAACCTCCTCTTCTCCAGGATGAAGAGATCAAACTCTCTCAGGCTGTTTTCACGGGAGAGGTGCTCCAGTCCTCTGAGCATCTTCATGGCCTCATTTGGACTCACTCCATCAGGTCCATGTCATATACCCCATCAGCACTCCCACTTGGTAATTTGTGATAATTAAACAAAATTTGTCATGTGCAAGTACCTACAGTATGCCTGCAATATGCCTGCAATACATCTGTAGGCTATCAACATCCTCACTGCTTAAGACTCAAGCAGACTTCAACAAATACTGAAATGGATTTACTCATAAACCAGTCAAACAAATAAATTCCAGGATTTGCACACATTACCTCAAGTTATTAAACAATGAAGGCTGATCCAAAGAAAGCCAGCAGACAAGCAGTGCAGACATACACTAAAGAAAACAAGACAGAAAAACTTGACAAAATATTTAGGAAAGTCACATAGGGATAATCTCTGAAGGAAAAAAAAGTATTTATATGGCCTCAACGCTCTTCTCTTTTTGAGTTAGCATTGTTTTACAGTTCCTCGTGGTATAGAAAAAAATTGTCCTATGGCATTAGTGGAAGCTTTGCCTGGGTTTGTTTCCTGAAACACAACAGCAAAAATGTAGCAGCCACAGGTAGAGTTACAAACTGCTTTTGTACTTTTCTGATACCAGCCACAGAAGATGCCCTCAGTGAAATGAAAAGTACTCTCTCATTGTGTGGCTACAGTTAGACAATTCTGAATACATCAGAAAACCATCAATAGCCCTTACTTTAAAAATGAAACTCTGATTCTATTTTTTAAAATAAGGTGTATATGTAATGTGCATTTAGTTGAAAACCTGACTTAAAAGATCAAAATGCCTGAATCCTGGAGTACCACCAAATCCTACCTAGATTACTTTTTAATCACTGCAAATCAGGATAGAAATTACCAGCAAGTAGAAGGCAGATTAAAAGCTAATGTAGTCTAGAAATGTTGAAACTTAAAACTGAATTAGTGAAGAAGCACTTTTAAGCCTAAAGAAAAAAGTGGTGGTTAATACTTATTCTGTTCTGCTGTAGCCAGCAGGATGTTTCTCCCAGGGAATCTGCAGAGGCTGAAAGCATCTTGTGCTAGGTTTCACTTCAGTGAACAGGGTCGAATGGTCTGTTGGGCAGCTTCTCAGACCTCCTTGGCTGGTACAGTATTTTATGCCTCATACAAATCAAACCAAATCTTTTTCTTTCTCTCTCAATCAGCCTTGCACCCAATGCCTCTGCCTGGCAGACACATTTAGGCACCATGTTCAAAGTCAGTCAGTGATGCTGCTTACAATGACAGCATCAGGTTCCTTTCTGCAGATGGCTTTAAATTTTAGTCCAAACGCAAATATGAAGTCTACGCTGGCTAACAGCAGCAGAAGTAAATTCATCCAGGTATCTGGGAAATACAGGTACTCTTTCAGAGAGCTGCCAAATCTGAAGCTTTAAAAAGTATCAGCATAGGCCAGTAAGTAGTACCGGAATAAACAGGAATGCTACAGGTCTATTAAAATCACAAAAATTAACAACTTGGACTTAATAGCCTCTAACTGCATTAAGATGTCTCAACATGCTCGCAAAAATAAAAAGCTGGAAAATCTGATCTAACTATCCATATAGTAATATATGGATATTTCCTTGACTGCCTGCAGCCTAAAGCACCTTTCAGAAGTACAAACCTCTTTCTTAATCTTACAGGAAAAGCCAAGTGGCCAGCTTTGGGCTGGGGAAGGCATATGGCATAAAGCTGAAGGGTCAGAAGTTTGGAGGCCAACGAGGGTGGGAGCAGGCTTAGGGTTTCCAGCCTACTGGATACTCTGGTAAGGCAACAAAGCCTTCTCCTCAGCTCTCAAAAAGAGGAGATTTGAAAGCTGGGTGGCAAAGTCCTGGTTTCCATTTTAATCTCTGCATTGAAGCAGCTTTTCCATCACAGAAATTCATCATCCAGCTGCAAAGAAATATAAAACATTACTGGGAGCAAGTGCTATGTTTTGGAGGTTGAGAAGGGTTCATCTGTTCCAGCACCACTGCTCACCCAGTCCTGAAAGTGTGCCATGCTGAAGAAAAAGCTTACTGCTCACCTTAAGCAACAGAAATAAAGAAATATTTTAATAGAGCAGACCTCACCAGAATACACACAACCACTAACTGATAAAGATCAGTTTATATATAATAAAGGCATATTTATTAAAGTTCTTGTATTATTAGCCAGTTCTGGAACTGGCTTCTATTCACTTGGGCAAAATAAATCTAAATATATGGCTTACAAATAGGTCATGCCAGATGCTCTTTGCCAGTAAATATAACACAAATTCAGAGGAAGCTGGGATAGAGAAGATGGGCTAATTCAATGCAAAACAAAAGCTCCCCTCATCATTTAGTTCTGACTGTATGGGTTCAAAGTGCCAGGCACTGCTTTTGAGACTCAGTAAAAAGAAGTGTCTTTCAGAAATATTTGGACAATTTTCTTCCCTTTTTCAAAAACTTCTGCTTTATTGCCCCACACAATTACATCATCAATGTACTGCAGGTGTTCCAAAGCTTTATCCCACTCCAGTGTAGTCTGGGTAATGGTGGCATAATCATGGCAGATGGTAGGGCTGTATTTCTACCACTGAAGCAGTGGATTTAAGGAGTACTGCATGCCCCTCCAAGTGAAAGCAGACTGTAGCCTGCATTTTGCTGTCAAAGGGATTGAGAAAAATGCATTAACAAGTGTAAAAAAGTATGTGCACATGCACACATTGTCCTGATATTGTCTGAATATATACTTGGTCCATTATGTATTCAGAATCAATGACAAAAATTTAAATGTTAAAGTGAGTAAAGCTGGGCACAAGTCCTTAGCATTGCCACTGAATTGCCTGGAAGGCTTTCAGAGCTTGATTCAAGAAGCTGACAGTCATTTCCACTATGAAGAAACAGCTAAGAGAAGCTAAGAACAGCAGAAGACACCAGAGAAGCTGAATGTTTAACTTCCTCCAGCATGTACAAAAGTCACAATCAAAAATGCCAAGATTTTTCTGAAGTTTCTGTTTGCAAATGCTAAGTATCACTCATCTCGCTGAATCTGGAATACTGAAACCTGCAATAAGAAATCCTGTAAATACTGTTTAACTTGAGAAAAACAATCATGCCTAAGAAGAACCAAAAAGGCAGCCTTTTAAAGGCCAAAGCTCCTCCAAGTGTCCAGGCACTCAGAACCCTCGCTCTGTATAGCTGCTGATGTAGAACCAGCACAGAGGGCTGTAGTTTCAACATAGGGAGAGGTTTGAAGGCACCATGGAGGCTGTATTCACCTTGGTGATGTTGGGAGTGCTGTCTGCACTGAGACTGACACAAAAGCAGTGAGCAGGAAGGAGAAGGCAGAGAGGCAAACAGCATGTTTTGTTTACAGCAATGCTGCTGCAAGGTGATGCTGTGTGGTATGATCTCATGAGAATGAGTGCATAATGCTCTTTGAAGGATAAGGAAGAAGCTGCTAATTAGTTCCCTGATAATTGGCCATGCAATGCCCTTGCACGAAGACTACTGTGAATACACTGGGCATCATCTGATTAAAACAAGAGAAAGGAGCATCATGTGATGGCAGTGTAATGAGATGGGCTTCAAACTAGATCTAAACAAGCTGGACAAGGAAAATAAATGGTGGCTTGTTTAGAAGCCATTGAGAAGACAAGATAGTTGCAATCATCTGTGCTACTTATCCAAAAAGTCTAGGAGCCTGGGATTTACAGGGAAAGAACTTGAAGACATAACGTCCTTGTATACTATTCCAGACCCTCAAATATTTTAGGACCACCACTAAGGATCGCTGGTATTTGAAAAGACATGTCAGAAATGAGCTGTACCTCCAGAAGTATATGAACATTGCATATTAAGAACAGGCATTCTTTGAAGTGGCAAGAGAAAGGGACATTTAATGGCTGTGGGTGAGAGATCAAAGTGGAAAAGCACGCTGGGCTGTGAGGATGCAGGGCTGCTGCAGCACAGCTGGTGAAGAGCAGCAGATGAAGCCCTTCCAGGAGCCACCTATAACCAGGGTGGGTGGTAAGGCAGGCCTCTGATCACCCATACTTCTCCTAGAAAAGCAGGACAGCGGGGATCCAGAAGTTCTGCTGAGGTTCTCAGCCATGTCTGTGTATGGCTCCCTCTTGGAAAGCGCTTTCAGACACAGGCTGCCTGTGTTAAGTCTTCTGCAGGTGAAAACACAAAGCTGCCTGCAGGCAAGACACTGAAGAGTTGGACTTGATGACACTTTTGGGTCCATTCCAGCTCAGAATATTCTGTGATTCTGAATTTAAATTCATTGTCCAAAACAGATTGGGGGAACAGGGCTCGAAGAGACAGAAAGACTGAATGCTGATGGTGGTGTGAAATGCCAGGCAGTGGTGCTGGGGATGGCCTGGCCCAAGAGCAGAGAGTCCCTGCCCTCCTTCCCACACCAGGAGTCTTCAGACCCCTGTATTTCATTGCTGTTATTAACTTGCGGGTGAATGATATTAACATTTGTATCCAAATGTAAGTACTTCCCACTGACACAGGAGCCAAACACAAACACGCTGATTATACAGTGTCTGGGACACAGCCCTAGTAACAGAGATAAAAATCAACACATCCAGGGAACAAGAAAGAAAAGGCAGTGCAAGAGTGAGTCAGCAAATGTAAGCAATATGTTAGTCAGGCAAGCATTTCTGAATGCACCACGAGGCTGCTCACGCTGCAGACAAAGTCACAGCCGGATAACCTGGAAGACCACTCTGCTGTGAGGGCCCCTACCCTTTTGCAGGGGGACCTCTAAATTTTCATACTGGTTTTGGGAAGGCTTTAATGTAGGGGTTTTTTTCCATTGCCCCACCCTCACCTCATCCTTAAGCCTGAGAAAGGAAAAAAATCTGTGCCATGTTTAGAAAGACAGAGACGTGAGCATGGAAATCTGGTAAAGCAGAGACTGGCTGTGCTGCTGTGTCAGGTGTCACAACGAAGGCTGCAGGTTTCAGAGATCAGCCCGGTCACTTTGCAAGCCATGAAATGCTCCACTGAGTCTGTTTAACCTGTGGTTTGGCTCTTCCTCCTGCCAGCCTTCTTTTTCTGCAAAAGAAGTGACTGAGTGCCTCAGAGTACTGCCGTAACATGTCCCCATCAGCACTGAACCTGTGCAACAGCCATGGGGAGCAGGGCTGCACCACTGGGGCCACACACACCACAACCCACTGCACCAAGCCCAAGGGACACAGCTGCAGAAACACGAGGGGCAAGAAAAAGCAAGGCACAAAGCCAGGACGTTTTACAGAAGTCACTGGATTTCACGACACCAGCACCAGCAAACTTATTTGCAATTTTTCTGATCTAAATCCTGTTGTTCCTCCACTTTGAAAATGCAGTCTCTAATTAACTCACATGCTTATATACTCTGGCGCCTGAAGGATACTTGCTTTTGTAAATGATATTTATAAAGCAAGAGCCATTTAATACCTGCTTAACATATATCCATAACCTTCAGAATGTCTCCTATGAGTCAACATAGCCTGACTTGCAATGACATCTTTCTCCTTTCTGTTCTTCAAGGCTTTCTGCAGTGTACAGCCACTACCCTAAAGCACAGCAGAAGGCAGCCTAAGCCATTGCTCATATTAACTTGTACAACACTGGGTAGTTTTATTCTGGAAGAGGAGCACTTGCACAGAGAGGATTGCATCTAAGCCTGCCTCTGGGAAACAAGCGCTTTTCAGTTTAGTTTTCATGCTTCCTAGTGATCTCCCATAACAAACCATTTACTCCACAGCCAGATCCTGCATCTAAATCGATCCTGCATCAGTATTTCTGCAGGAAGCCTGTGGGATGGTGGCTTATTCCAACTTCAGCAGCACTCAGATTTCTGTCTGCACCAAAGCTACAGCTAATGGTAGAGCCATCTCATTACTCATCCACAAAAATTCACATCCTCTTCCCATTGCCATCATGGATATGTCTCCCACTGACTTGGATGAATACCAGGCCCCAATTTTAATAATGAAGGTCCTTGACAGTCTCCAGTTCTCCAGACAGGTGCTTTACCCACTCTTTGAATGAAGCAGGTCGAGCAGGATAGTCTAGGGACCACACCACAGAGCATTATCACACCAGACCGTGGGATTCAGTTAGAGAGGGATGTTTGTCCAATTCAAAACTTACGAGTGTTTATCCCCACTCCTGCAGCCATGACGAAACAGCTCAGACTGCATGGGTGGAACATTTTGGGCACACAAGCACCTGCAAATAGATGCCATGTGAGTACTACTTAGGACACATCACCTCCATGCTGTGCTTTCTCCAGGACTGCTTTCAGGACAGCTACACAGGCAGCCTCCAGGCAAGGCAGCTGGAGCAGTGCGATAGTTTACTGCCTCTGCTGGTCCCTTCCACCCTGCCACAGGAGATCACAGTCCCAGGAGGAAACATGAAAGGCAGCTCAGTTTACCCAGCTACGGCAGTGCTTCCATGTGTGCAGCATGGGGTCAAAATTCAGCCCTGGGAAGCTACTCCAGTGCCAGCAAACCCAAGGCAACCCACCCTGATATCATCCCCTTGTGCAACCTGGCTGACAGGTAAGCTGTCCCTGTTGCCTCATAGACTGGCTTGTGGGAAGATAGGTTGAAAGGACAGCTCAGAAGGCAATCTCTCCCAATGAATTACAGCTGTACTGATTACTGAGGAGTGGAAACATCTGTGGTCATCCAATGATTTTGGGTGTTATGAAAGAGTAGGTTAGCTGGCTTATAGTTGCAGTTGGAGCTTGAGGACTGGAGTCTGCTGGTTGTGAGGAGGTAAGGGACAGGTAGGGTAAGATGTGTGAGGCGCAGTCAGGGTTAGGTGGCTGGGAAAGGGACAGGTTGGGGTTGAGATAGTCATGCAGAGATGAGGGAAGGAGTCAGAGCTGTGTGGAGCTGCCGGTAGGAAAAGGAGTCAGAGTTGCTTGAAAGAAGTACACTGAAAGAAGGCATGAAAAGCTCTCTAATAAAGGATTGGTGGTGATGCCAGTCATGTCTGTCTTGATGTAATTATGACACTGGCTGACATTCAAGAGGGAGCATTTGATTCAGCAGCCAGGAAAAATGCATGATGGTACTGAGTTTGTCTGTACATGCAATAGGAGACTCTCTAAAGTTTTGGGAACCAAAACTCACTTTCTTTTAATGTCACACAAGACTTGGGAGCTAAGAAAAGAGGCCTCAGGTGAAAGTCAGTGGAAATGGACTTTTTCACCGGGGAAGACTTCCAGCTGCAATGGCTTTGGGCAGCTCTCAGAGCAGCCCTTGTGACTGTGAGGATCCACCACTTTCAAGGTATCCTTCCTGTTCTTAGAAATGCTACATTATAGAGCTTCCTGTCATTAAAGCGTCTAACTCACCAAGAATGTGACTATGGGATTCTGTCTTGATCTTAGCAAAGAGAAAAGGGATTCTTAAAATACCATAACTCTTCATGGTAATACACTGAACACAAGTGTCCCTCTTTCACGATGTACAGATATTTTACAACACAAGAACTACCTGAAACTCCATTAAGCCAAGACTCATTCTTGAAAATTTAAACAAGGTAAGCAGGTTAAAGATGTCTGAAGCCAAACTTGTATTCCCTGTTAACCATTGCAACACTATCTAGTTTAATGGAAAGTAGTCTAACTCTCTGCCAGCAATAAATATGGATTGCAACTACGGTCACCAGGACACAGCCTTTGAAGACAAAATACTGGATCACAATCATAAAAGCATAGGCCCAGTATCTGTGGTCTGTCAAAAAATCTCCCTCCTACATGCCATTTTATTGGAAGCTATGAAAACCGCTCACAGTACTTGCAGCAGTTCACTGAGATACAGCAAAGGACCACCCTCAGTATCCCACACACTTAGCATGCCTACCCTGGAGCCACCAGCATTCATTGGGGAAGATGCTCCATGGCACCCCAACAGCTGAAGTCACAAGGACTGCTAAGCCAAGGACATTTGGAAAGCCTGAGGTCAAAATCTGCATTCCCAACTTTAATGCCGACACATGAGAGATGCTAACAGATCTCTCGTCCAATTTTCTTTTCCATCAAGGGCATGCCACTACAGAAAGCAGAGGAAGGAAGTGCTTGTTCACCCTACAATAAAAAGCTGTGGTAGCCCTTCCAGTTACAATTTCTCTCTAATCTCTGAATTGCCCATATAATCAGCCTGGTGTATTTTTTCCTAAATGTAGGCACAACTTCTTTTCTCTTCATTTTCTCCTAACATCTTTTCCAATTATTCCATTTACAGTAATGACCATTTAAAAATATGTGAATTGTCATAATTGTTTTACATACCAGATGCTATGTTACGTTTAGCCAACACACATAAGTTTAGGAACTAAATATTTTACGCTAAAGCAAACCACTGGTTTTCTATGGACTTAATTAAGTATTTTTCCATTTAGTGACTGGGAAGTGGCTTTTAAAAGAGAGGGCTCTTTTATACCACTATACAACGGGGCTGTGGAAAGGCACAAGCAAGTACTCTTCTTTGGTTATTATTGCCTTATTCCAGAAACCAAGGTCCAAGTGATTTTATCAGAAGATGGCAGTGGGACTACCCTGAACAGCTTTTTCTGTTCAGCCAGAGACAGCTCAAGGCCAGGCCTGTGCTGCCCAGCTCCACCAGCCCAACATCAAAATACATGCCAGCTGTTTCCCACTGTGCAGGCTGTTGTACAGAAACATCCAGGGCTTCTCCAGCCACCTTGTGCTGCTCACTTGACTGCTCCTAAAGGGGAAAACGATCTACATAAAATGAGAGAGGAATAGGAAAAGGGTGGCAGAAAGTAAAAACCAAACAGGTATCTGAAAAAAAAGAAGAAAATGCATTATGGGAGAGAAGAAGGAAGAAGGATCAGGAGAAATAACTATGGTCTAGTTCTCTTCCTGAGTCTCTACATTTGCTAAGAGAGGAGCAGTTTTACAACGAAACTTACTTCTCTCAGCTACCCACTTCCTGATGACTCAGGCACCTTACATAGCAGACATCTGTGGTGACAAATACCATCATCAGTGTCTGCAAGGTGCTTCTAGGACCTGACTGAACAGTAATATAAACTGTCTGTAATCACCAAATATCAGAATCTCGGACATTAAACAAAACACCCCGAGCAAACATCCCCAGCAGGATCAAAAGACATCACATGTGGAAGGATCCGGGAAGCACATCCACTGTAACTACCATCTTTATGCAGGGGCACCAATATACAACGACCACCTCTCATGAACATCAAGGGACTGGTTTTCACAATCTTTCTTTCAGCAAAATGTTTTCCTTTATTTCCTAACAAGCATGAGCATCCTGGGTACCACAGCCTTGAGACAATCAGGTTCCTAGTGTTACAATAGGATCAACACCAGTTATTCCTATCTTTCAAACAAAATTTTGAAATTTGACCATGATCTAAGCACTGATATAGGACAGGAGCTCTTGGAAAATGCTGAAAAACTTATGTGAATTTCTTAAAAATGAAAAATATGCATTTCAACCATGATATTAGAAGTCAGTGAACTAGGACACTGAGGATTCCTTTCAGCGCTATAACACTACTTTTCTTCATGGTCTTTGGCTGTTTGGAGCCATTCTCGCTCCAATGGAACAGAAGCAAAACTCCCCACTGGGTCACAGAGATGGTGGCAAGGTAGCTACACAGATCTGGCTCTCATATTACAAGCAATAATTTACCTAAACTTTTTAAAAATAGTGAGTTTTGTCTGCTTGGGGAACTAGTCTTAAACTAACCCCAAATTTAGGGGCAAGACAAGAGTTTTTCATTACATCCACGGGCAGTGCTTTGCCCAGAATAAAACTTGCCTAGCATGAGACTCCCAAGCATGATTTAAAAATTATTTATTTAACTCCACAATATTTACAGAGTTCTAAATCAGCAAATAATGGCGTAACAAAATAATCTGATGATCTGTGTACACTGCCACTGCAAGAGGCAATGTCACTTCCAAACAGTTGCTGTATGACCAAAAATAGTATTTTATTAGGCATGAGATCAAAAAAAGGGTTATTTAAGCACACAGGAGCAGTCAGGTCAGATCAAAGGTTGAATTAGGCAGTATCTTGTTTCAGACAGTGGCAACAGCAATATTTTATGAAAAACTGTAATTAGAAAATGCCGTCACAAAATAACGTAAAGACAATATTATGCATCCTGAAATACCTCTACCAGCTAAACAACCTGTTTCATCATGAGTCTGAAATGAATGCTGCACACTCTCATCAGCAGTTCCACTTAGCACATCCTCACAGCTTCTGATTTTACCTAGAAAAGGCAGTGAAATCAACCACAGGTTTGGCTGGGTCTGGGCCAGATGCCCATGAGCATGCAAGATGCCATGCACACATGGACCATTGTACACAGCTGGGACCAGAGCTGAGGTGCAACAGGGTCCAGGGCAGCTGACAGCTCCAGAGCTACTGTGCCAGCAGAGCAAAAGTCTTTGTGAAAGTCAAGGTAGACAAGAGCATCTAAACATCCATGCGGTGGACAAAACAGCTTGGGGTTTTCTGCTTGGCTGTCAAGCCAAGACAGGTGAGAAAACAAGAAGGAATTGAAATGTAAGGTGTCTACATCATTTCCTGCTAATAACTAACATTTATTTTGCTTGTGACCTGCAAAGACATGGAAAATGAGTTGGACAGCCAGCTCCTCCAGAGAGAACAAAAAGGAAGAAAAGGCACAGCTTTAAGCTGCCACAAAGCTATCCCACAAAGGAATTGCCCCCTATTTTACAGCAGAGGAAATGAGGCACAAAGAGACATTTTCAGAGATGACACAGGTCCTTGATTTCCATTGAAATTATCAAGCACCTGACTGATGCCCAAAAAAGTGGCTATGGCTGCCTTCATTTTGAAGTCAGACTCCCCATATCCTCAAAGATATCATTCCCCTGCATGCTATGCACTGCATAAACCACTGTCTGTGCTTTCCAAGGTCCCAGCTCCCCTGGCATGAAGTAAAATCTCCCCCTCTTCTTTCCCCATTCTGAATACCAGCTCTTCCCACAGGAGGTCAAGGGCTGCTCAGCAGATGCAAGCTCTGTCCATCATTTCATGCCATGTCTGTTCTGGGGCCTTTAGTCCCTTCTCTAGGCAAACTGAGGTCATGCTGCTCTTGGAGTCCTTCCACCTTGCTCCTAGTACGTAAATAAAATTCACAGCAAAAAAAAATTTGTGTCCTCACAAAAGTCAACAAGACTTGCAATTGACAGTTTGCAACAGAGCACATAGTACAAGGCACACCGTGAAGGGCAGTATCAGGTACCATTGCTACTTTGGCTCTGAAAGCAATCACACTATTCACAAACCTCGCACACAAACCTTGCACACAAACCGATATAATTTTCTCCTTCTATTAGCCTGGGTGCAGCCACAGCCTTGCTGTTTCCTGTTCTGTTGACAGCTTGTGACACATTAACCTGGGTGTCCCTGCAGAGTGCCCCACGGGGCTGCACCAGCCTTCCCCAGCGAATCCAGTTAGCCCCAAGAGATGTGATGCTGTGATGCACACAGGAACAGTGCAGCTTGTAGTAGCAACACTCTAGGACATTTTGGTCAGTGATGGGGCAGCACAGTAGAAGACAAAACCCTACTACTCCAACCCAGGGCAAGGGTCAAGAGGGCTGCCAAAACTATCAGCAGGAAAAAATTTCATGGGTAGCATGAAATTTACACGGGTAATGTGGCTACATAAACATCTCACGTGTTGATATAGCCTAAGCCAGTGAAAAATTCATTTTATATTTCAGACAATGCAAATTTACAGTTATAAATAATGTTTTAATCTATATTCTTTTCCATCAAAAGAAAAAGCACCTAAATTCTTAACAAAGCTTTCCAAAAAGTATTTTGGAACATCCACATTCCTGAATGCCATATTCACTTCTGAAAATGATGGCAAGTTCCTAAATTACTCCTTGCTTCACTCCTATAAGTTTATTATTCCCAAAAGTATGTGGTGTTTCAGAAAGTGGAAGAGAAGTCTTCACTCTCAAGAAGCAACATGATGACAGATGTTTCAGTGGTAGGCTGAATCAAGAAGACACTGATCTATCTATCTTCAGGATGACATTTTGGTGTCTACCATATTTTTAAATTTTTTTTTCTCCCAAGCCCAGATAGAAAACACCTGAACTCTAAAAGGACATCTGCTGTTATTCCTCATAAACTCCATCATTTTATTTTCAAACAGCCAAAACCCTGTGATACTCCAAAACATCAGTCTTTGGCTCAGAAAGGCCTGCAGGATGAAAGAAAGGCAAAGAAGTGGGATTCTCTAATCTCTGCTGTGCACTGGTGGCCCTGTCAGCTTTATGGCCAGTTTGCACAAGAGAGCAGGAAAAATCCCGTCTGAAGAATGACATGTGGAGGAGAAAGGCTAAATTATTGGGCCAACTGAATTCAGCTCCAGTAAAAACAGTCTATCTGTTGAAAAGAACCAATTCACATCTTCCCTTTGAGTCCTTGCTGCAGCACAGAGGAAAGTACAGGGTGACTGCAGCATCCCTCTGTACATCCTTCAATTGGCATCTAGCAAGAGCTGGGGTGGGGGGGAAAGTAATTTACATCAGCTTTTGGCTGCTACACACATATGCCTGGAGAGATACAGTCTCACTCTTGATTTCTGCATGAGGTAAGAGCAGCTTAAGTGGATGAGGAGAGCTTGTTCTGCATTTAGGAAACAAACCTGTCTAGGACGATGGTGCTTGTGTGAATTATTAAAAGGCGAGTGTATTTACAAATCCAAATTAGCTGACCCTCTGACCTTCCACATTTATCTCCAGTTTTGACTTGAAAGAAAATCACACCAAAGGATAAATTTCTTCCAGCACTGGCTCCATTTTCTGTCTCTGCCACATAAAAGTCTTGGTAAAAAAAGATTAAAAATAACTTCCTGCACAGATGTTTTCTTTCAAATACATAAACATTTACCCTCATCTAAGTTCCAGTAAGTTGATTTCAAAATCGAGTTGTCAGATCCCCTTACAACCAAAAAACTCCCAGCAGTCCTTATGCAGTCCTCATGCAGTCCTCTCTTTACTGAATCATTACTTCAGTTAATGATAACAAAACCAACCAGTTTCTGCAGCAGAGCCCAAGAGCATCTTTACAGAATAACCAGTTTCACTTTCATGCTGCTCATCCTCCTCCTAGGGACTACCTGTGAGCATGCTGCTGGCTGCCAAGGGTTAAACCTTGGCTTTTTAGGAAGCAAAACAGGAGGGGAATGAGAGAGAGAGGACTGAGGAGCGCCTGCCCAGGGGAACAGCTAGCAGGAGGACATCAGGCTGGGGTAGGGATGTCCGGAGTGCTGCAGCAGCCGGCAGAGCAGCAGAGGAAAAGTTTCTGTGATTTTAGGCAAGCCCTGGTCTGACGTCAGCTCTCCTAGATAATCTCGGTGCAGTCAGCACAGGCCTCCTGCCTCCCCATTGGTGAGCCCCTCGTCAGCAGACATCTGAAGATAATTATTATTGGCCAGACAATTATAACAGGAACGACTGTCACTTCGTGCTGATGACTGAACCGAGTGCTCTGCAGCATGATGAAGAAGGACTCCGGCAGTCACCACTCTATCCAGGCATTTGTCACCGTGCCCTTCCTGAGCACCGGCCAGTTTTTGCTGCTTCACTGGCTGCAGCTGGGAATCGGGATCTCAATGCTACAACACTTTTTACTGCATGTCTGACAGAACCATGAATTTTCTCCAAAGATATTAATATACTTACCCATAAGAAATAAAGGACTAGAGCTGCATTAAGTCTCATGCAGCAGTTTAAAGAAAGAAAAAAACCTCTGCAGACTATTTACTTCCCTCTTTGAAGAAGTTTGGGAGGAAGTGCTGAGAGAGTTTGATTTGAGAAATCATTTAAAGCAATTATTTTAATAAACATTTGACTTACTCCTGAACATACTGAAATCACATTTCTCATGGTTTGAGCACACCATGACAGTATCTTAAAGTGATACTGTACTTCATATTCAAAGCTACTTGATGGCACTATACTTCAACATGTATCAACAACAGCTTTCCCATAACATCAAGTGTAAGGAGTTTTATGACAGTAAATGGACCTGCTGCTCTTTAACCTCCTGAAATCCTTCCATTATTAGTTTAGGGAAGACAACTAATTGGCAGCTCTTACCATTAGAGACCAGCAAACTGCAGGTCCATCTTTTCAGCCTCCAACCTCACTCTGCCACTCTCATGCCCTGCATGAGAATCAGGCAGTCTGGAGGCTATACCATAAAGGCATGCATAAATATAAAGTCAGGCATTCAGGGAGGCATGAAAACCAGCTTTTAAGTATCAGGCAAGAGACTATTCATTTCTCCTCCAAAACAGCACCCTCTTTACAGCACGGCTAATCCAGGCCCAAGCTTTAAAGAGGTCTCAGTGCCATACATGTTGCAGGATGGGGTCCTCCACACAGTGAAGCAGGAACACCAGGAATGAAGCAAGGACCTCATTCAATGCCATTAGACCAATGGGACCTCAGATGGGATCTTCAGGGGCAAATGGCAGTAAGGAAACAAGCCCTAGGATGGGAAAGAAAAGACTGGGAGCCAGCTACTGGTAAGGAGAGATCATGCACTTGCCCCAGGGAGTGATGGAGCTTGGAGCAGGCTCAAAGGACCAAGGCAAAGAGGGGCAAGTCTTGGCTGAACAGAACCAGACCTTGCACCACGATCCTTCCTGACCAACCATGCCAGTACCTAGGGGCATATGCTACTGCCCCTAGGCTTTGCATTCAAGCCTTTCCAGCTTTAGGTTTACATGGTTTTAATTAAAAGGGCTTGATGGTGTTTTAACCAGATCAGAACTCAGAGGATATGTAAAAGGATTCACATCCATCCTCAAACTAGGCCACATCTTCATATGCAACCTAGTCAGACATCTCAAAATCCAAAAGTCAGGGTCAACAACTCAGAGCCCACTCATGCCCCCTAACACTCTACAGCCTTTTCTGTGTGTGTGTATGTTTTATGGTAACAAGACATAGTTTTGAGATGAGGTAAAATAGCAAATGCCACACCTATAGAATTTGTTTACCTTTACCTTAGACATTGTAATAGTATTGCAGCCTAATTTAAATAACAATTACAGTATAAAATCCTGACACAGTCTTTTCTTAAGCAAGTCCCCCTAATCTGTCTTCTTGCTCAAAGAGCGAAGAAACATGTTTATCCCCACATACTACCTGACAACCTCATCTTGGATGGCTCTTATGTTAAAGATGTGTACATTAAGGCTACACCTACAAAGTGCAGGAGCCATGTACTGCCATTGATGCTGCATACACAAACCTATTAAGTCATCCTCATAGGAAGTAAAAAAAGCTGCTATATTTTACTAGTTCAGTTCGCTGCAAAACTCAAACGCTTGAACAGGACCTGCTTCATTAAGCAAGAGCATTTCCTCAAGATAAAAATGCACAATTTAACCCAAAACTGGAAAGAGTCTTCAGCAGCATTTTCAGAAAAGCCTGCCACAATAGAGACCTCAGAGGCCACAGCTCTATTTCATTTCCATAAACATTCCCAGGACACAGGAAGATGTCCTTCATTTTGACAAGAATCAAAGATTTTAATTCATCAGTTCTCTCAGAGAAGGTGAAACTAGACTGAAAAGCATGTGGACATGTATGATTGTGTCTCTTTAGCTGTACAGCAGCAGCATAACACTGATGGTCTCTTCCTCTGAACCTGGGAAGTGGGAGCCCAGTGCTACACAATCCCAGCTGACGACCTCTGCAGCACATGAAACTGCCAGGGAGATTTTAGTAACACTGCTTAGTATTTATGTAGTACCTGACATCTTCAAGGCACTCGGCAAACATTACCTAAGCCATTAAAGCACCTCATAAGGACATTTCAGCATTATTACCCCCACTCCCCTGGTTTTTCTTTGCTTGGGAAACTGAGGCCTAGGTGAGGTTATATAATGTTCCCAAGGTCACATCATGAAGCACAGGAGAGTCAAGGAGAAGATGCAGGAGTGCTAGTTGCTAGGCATGTGCTTTAAGATAAACTGTATCTCTCCTGGGTTATTTGACTATTATATATACTCATGTATCACCCCCTCCATCCTCTTTCACCAGCATGTCCTATTCTGATGCCAGTTTTCTTCTGGAACATGGACAGGATTAGAAGCATCCAACACTCCCAGCCAAATAATATCTATGTGGTCTCCTTTCTCCTGAAACATGAGTGACACCAGGTACCCTTCAAGAAGTGATGAGCTCACCTGCAGAACAGAGGGAGACATACATGCACTTAAATGGCAATTTTAATTATACTGCCCTTAAAATTTCCCAGACAAGTCACTAAAGGATTCTAGCAAATCCCTGGCTGAGATCCACCTAGGATCCTGCCCTACAAATGTAGACACCAAAGCCTGGGCCCAGAGGCAGTCCTATCCTACACTGGCACATGAGGGTGGCATGGGGCAGGTCCTCACTCAGGAGCTCAGAAGGGCAGACAACCCTGCCACGGGAGGGCATGCAGGCACTGTGAAAGTTGGGGGAGAGAGACCACAGGAGCAGCAGAAAGGGCAAGACTGGGCACTAGGAGAGGGTGGTCAGGGACAGTGCATCAGCACGGCACAGGTGAGCGGGGGCGGTCTGTGAACACAAAGCCCATGCAGGTAGGTGCACAAAGCCAGGACAAGGACTCGGCAAGTGTCATCAAGAGAGGGATCTCGGCCCCGAGGACAGCTCAGAAGGCACCGCGGAGCGGGCAAAGGCAGCTGGGGCGCTCTCTCCACCCGCGTCTCCCTGCACCGGCCAAGGCCCAGGGATGTCCCCGGGGCAGTGCCTGGCAGAGAGCAGCCTCCCGGCACAGCCACTCCCCTTCGGCGGGCCAGGGTGTGAGCCTATGTGTGTCCCTTTGCGGGGTGGTCAGGTTCTGGCTCGCCGCGACCCGGGCTGCCCCGACGGGTCCATGCGCAGCCCCGGTCCCGCCGCGGCTCGGCTCGCCCCGGCCGCACACGCCGGGAAAGTTAATAACCGCATGGCTGCAAATGAAGTTTATTACGAGCTGGGGGAGGGGAACGGGAAGGCAAAGGGGCTCCGCGGGGAGCCGGGCAAACGCGCAACTTGTTTGAACGAGGCTGCAGCGCGGGGAGCGGCGGAGCCGGGCAAGGATGGAGCCAAGGGAGGCCGAGGGCAGAGCCGGGGCACGTGTGCGGCTCCGCGCCGCCGGGCCAGCCGAGGGCCGGGGCGCGGCGGGAGGGGGCGGCGGTGGGGCTCAGGCCCCGCAGCGCGCCGCGCCGGCGGCGGGATGCCCCGGCCTTGTGTAACCCGGCGGGGCAGACCCCACCCGCGGAGCAGGTAGCGCCGGCGGCAGCGCCCGTGTGCCCGCACACGGCGGCGCAGAGCCGAGCCGAGCCGAGCCGCGCTGGCCGGGCGCAACCCGCGCACCCGGATGGGCTCAGCGCCTCCCCGATCCGGGCGGGTGGCGGAGCCCGGGGCGGCACTCACCAGTTTTCCTGCATCCACTGGATAGCCGCATGCTCGTTGAACTGCTTCTCGAATTCGTATTCCTGCAAAGTCAACACTGACATGTTCATTGGCCCGGTGGCTGCGGAGCCGCTCCCGCGCCGAGATGCTGCCTGCCGCCGCCTCGGGAGCCGGGCCCTGCGCGCCCGCCGCCGGAGAGCCCCGCCTCTGGCCTGGCCCGCCCCGCCTCAGCGGTACCCCGGGTTTAGCATAGCTCCGCCCTCCGCGCCTCTCCTCCCGGGCCCGCCGGTCTCCTCCTCTTCTGCGGCCGCCGCGCAGCGCCGGGGCGGTGCGGTCTTAGTGCCCGCCCGCCGCCGCCGCCGCCGCCCGGGACGCCCGCCCCCGCCGCCCCTCGCACAGCCCTGCTGCCGCTGCTCGGTGATGGAGCGCGCCGGGGCTGCGCTCCTGGCAGAACCACCACCCCCCACACACACCCCCCAGGCTGCCAAAAATAGCTACAAAAATAGGAAGCCCCATCCCTGTTCTGAATCCATGCCGCAGCGCCCTGCGTGCCCTCGCCGGTCAGCCGGGAACTAAAGGAAGCACAAGCTCAGATTTAGCCAGAAGGGCAGACGGATACACTCTACACTCCCCAGAAGAAGCGCACTCCCCCTCCTCCTCGACACGTCTTCTTTTGCATTTAGATCCCAGCGCACCTGCTGCGTGTGCCTCCATCCCGCGGGAGTGGTCTCTCTGCCCCCCGCCCAGCCGGGTCCAGCTTGCTGCGGGGACAGGGGCTGCAGCTGGGTGTCCCCGTGCAGGGGACACCGTCCTGAAGCCAGGCTGCCCGGAGCTCCCTGCTGTGCACAGACGTGCTTTTGGATGTCACAGTGTGCGTGGGGCCGGTGGAGCATGGGGCAGAAACCCTAAGTCGTCTGCTGAGCTGCTGTCGCAGCTGGGTCACACGGTGTTTATGTAGCCTTAATTTTCCTTCTCATCTCATCTGCCACTTGCTGATGTTTCCAGCTGAGCTCTTCCGACTCCAGCAGCATCCTAGATGTGCATTGCAGCACGAGCCGAGCTAAAAGAGTGATTCCAGCCGCCACTGAACTTGCCGTCTTAAGGCAGGAGGAAAACAGTGTCGAGGAAGCCAGCCTAAGCAAGCAGGTCCATCAAGGTCAGCAGGCTCTTGACTCTACTGGACTTCAGTTCTCATCGACATGGAAGTCTTTAGTATCATTAAACACAAGCATAGAGAAAATGAAAAAAGAGAGAGTATTGAGACATCAGCAACTAACCAGTCTGATGATCCTGCTTGCATTTGGACTACAGTGTTTTTTTCAGCACATTGTCCCGAAGGTCTGAAGACCTGCTGCCTTACACTGGCAGCCTCCTAAAGTTGGTGTCAGAGTTGGTGGGGTGCACAGGATGAAGCTGAAGGTTATGAAATGTTATGAGAAGGGCGTCTTTACGGTTAGGGTGGCCATGGGGCTACAGATGAGCTTGACTATTGCCCCCACACGGTTTCTGTCTACCTGGAAGCTCAGGTGCCAACCAGACTCGCAAAGAATTCGTGTGGCATTCAGCCTTCATTGCCGAGTGCAAGACATCAGGTAGAGGTTAAGTCACAGCAACACTTGAAAATTTACTGTAACAGTTTCAGGAAATGCACTAACAGCCTGGAAATACTAAACCCTACTGAGATTTGTGTGAGTCTCAAAAACTCACTGGGGACTTTTCCAAGTTTTCTATAGTTCTCGGGATTTCTGCATAGGTTAAACAATCTGCAGTGAATCTTACTTCCTTTCCTGTCCTGCTCTACCTGAAAATTTCCCCTAGCATGTTATTATCCACAAGTTAATCCTGAAGCTTGGGGTCACTTCCAAAATCTGCGTGAACAATGGAAGAGCATATAAAACCTTCTTGGCCTTGAGGAGTTTGTAAGACCTGCTTCTAATTGGTTATACTGGTTGCAGTCAAGAATGGTAAACAAAAACATATAGTCTATTTTAAAGGAAAATAAATTTTATGCAACCATTTTTGAAATAATATAATTAGTTCTCACATAAAAACACAAACTTGAAGTGAAAGTAGGAAATGCCTCTCAGGAGAGAGGATGTGGGGAGAATGAAGTGGTCTGAAGAAACAGGGAATAAAACATTAGTCCCTCTGTGCTTGTTCATGTTCATACCTCTATATTGTTTTGTTTTTTATGGGGTGCCCATCTCGTTCAGTAAGTGGGTAGACATTGAGCATTACTTTTTATTCCCTTTATTTAGCATGTCTCCTAAGGCTGTGCAGAAAGCGTAGCAGGTAAATTATACATTTTCTACCAAATACATGTTTATTCCATTTCCATTTACCAAAGACCCTTTGGTTGAATAATGCAAGCAGCTTCATTCAGCTTCAGGATTTACAGATAACTCTCTAATCACATTGGGCACCTTGCTGCTATCATTTCTGCTACTAAGCAAATACTTTTCACTCTGTGTCATAGAATTAATTTATTGTAAAAACCATTAGGCTTCTATTGCTGTTAGAAGTAATTTTGAATAGTTTGTCTTGCTGATGTATAGCTAGGTCTCAACTAAACTCTTAGCAGCTGCTGGGAAATGAGATACTATACTGCTGGTGAGTCAACATAAGGTATAGTAAGTGGCAATGAGAGTTGACATTGTGATTTAAATGTAACATCGATTACTAAGATACACAAAGACTTGAAGGAGGCCTGTGTGCTCAAGAACTTATTTCCAGCTATGTCAATTAATGCATCAAAGGATTTAATCTCTCTGTATGTGATTTTACTATACTTGAAATGAAGGCAACATGCAATAATGGAAGCCATGGAAAACTGGGTTCCTCTATGTACCCCATAATCTAGAAACAACTCGGTGATGGTCTTGGATAAGGTAATGGGAGTTAGTATCAAGAATGAGCAGTCCTAACAAAGAGAAAGATTTCATCATGTGCCAGGCAATAAACAAAAAATGGCCAAAGGACATTTATGGCCAGCCCAAGTCTCCCTGACAACTCAGGCCTGCAAATTGTTTTTGCCACTGCATTGCTCCTGGTCTCAGCCATGGGCAGCTGGGAAGCTGCTTGAATGGATTCCATGCTAAGTCTAAGCAATGAACCAACTGTTGTACAAAAGAAGTGTTAGCACGTAATACATTAATAGTAAACACTAATATGAATTACAAGGAAATTTAAAGCAGGATTGCTGTGTCATCTTTAAGGTCTGTAAAATAGCCTGTCTCAAAGTATTCCCTTCTGTCATGATACAGTACCCAGGGTCTTCAGCTTGATCACATGCTTAGAAGTCACCTGTGTGCTCTGAAATCACCTAGGTCTGAGCTCTTCTGAAATATTTTTAGTGCAGCTCATGCCAGTTACCACAGAAAAGATGATGGGCAGGAGCAAGCTGCAGAGTGACACTGGACCCAGGCAGCAGCTCCAGGGTGCAGCCTATGTTGGTAGCTCAGATGGAAATCTGCCCCTCCTCATTGTCAGGACTATGGTTTAGATTGGCTCGATAAAAGCTTACTGATGTAAGTGGGGTAATTTTATATTTGTCTTCACATGGTTCACCTCCTCAGACCCTCTCAGTATTTCCTTCACAGCAGTAAGAACCAGAAGCATTCTTCGGTTTGAGCTGAAGCTCTAGGCCATGGTTTGTGGCAAGGTGGAAAATATCTGTGGGTTTGGATCACATGACATCTTGTATACAAAGCACAATCCAACAGCAAGATCTCCCTCCTTACAGCCATTTCCATATAAATCACCAAAATTGTATTCGCTATCTTTGCACACACTAGTAGCAGTTCTCAGCATATCACAGATGGTATTCATTCATAGGTAAAAGACACAAGTCTTTTGCTGCATTATCTGCCAGTACATCTGCAGACCTGTGGAGTGCTTCCTCTGTACAAGCTGGAGAAAGCACAACCCCAATGGGGTCCTTCTTTCCCTACAACCTTGGGTAGGATGATATCAGTAAATGGGAGAGAAAATAAGTTGACTTTCATTGTTCACAGCTGAACAAAAATAATCTGTTTTGTAAGGCAAGGAGGCAAGATGAAGAAGCAAAAGGTGAAAAAGTTTAAATATGGGCACATTATGTTGGAGCTGGATGCCTGTGCTGAGCTACCTGTTTGCGTGCTGAGGTCATGATAAAGGTCTGTGGCAGAGATTGGGATAGGAACTGACTTATGGTATTTAATGTTAATCTATATATGTTCTTGACATTCCTATGCATTACTTTTTCATTGAATTAAGTTTAAAAAATGGAAAATATGGTTGAAGTAATGGGGTCTGTGCAATCACATTCTAAAGACTCTTTTAGTTTTACATTTCAGTACGAAAGAGACAGAAGCAGAAAACATGGCTTCAGATGCCTAGTGCTGTTGTTACCAGTGTCTGGATAGGTATGCATGTATTTTGGGTTAAGAGTGGAAAGGTATAAACATAGCAACAACTGTGAGTACTTCAACCTTTACGTTACATGCTTTTTTAGTTTGGATTTCTTGAAAGCCTGTTTCTGCATATTTTACGATCTTGAAAAGTGAACAAAAAGATGACAGGTGTTTTGATAAAGTGGCTGCAGAGCAAAATACTGAGCACCCTGAAAATCTTGTGGTTGGATTTTTTTCTTCATGATTTCACCCTCTAGCAGTGAAATTGCCTGCCAGCTGTGATTAGGAAAGTGTCATCAAACAGGCCTGGACTTTTCACCTGCTTTTGCTCTGTGCAGGTTTAACTGCTTCCAGAGCCAACACAACTGATAGTGCTATCACTCCTGAACAAATCAGTTCACTCCCTTCCGTAAAAAAACCCTGATAATGCAACAGTGGCATTGCCAAATGACTCACAGGCTCTATCCCAACTGTTTCAGCTTGCAATACAAACAGATTGGAATTCTGCTGCAGAGTTTTGTGCTATATCTTGCTATGGCTCTGAAAAGACCTGCTGGTCTCAGCAGGGACTAGATATGGTGGCACACTTGCTGTCTGAGATAATGGAGTCAGCAATGAGATTTGGAAATGGTGCCCACTTGCTACCTATTTGAAGATGAAAATTATCACTTGGGCTCCTTCACAGCAGGAACAGGATTAATTCCTGTTAATTATTGCTTAACTGTTAAGGTTATGATTACTTACTACTGTAATTAGATCAAATGTGAATGTGCTATACAAGTGCCATGTAGAGATTACCAAAATGAAGGACAGGACTAAGTCATAGGTATGCTGCATAATCTTCCTGCTGCTGATGAGATCATACAGGTATGCACAAAGGCTCACTGATTAGAAAGAGAAAAAAAGGAGGTCTCACTCTTCCACGTAATAATGAGACATTTAACCATACAAATATTTGATTGCATTCACTTTTATGGATTTATCAAAAAAGTAACTGTGCCTCAAATAATGCTTAGGCTGATTCTTCAGGACCAAAGACGGGAAATGATTGCTGAGCTTTTCTCTTGTTCTTTCACTTTGTCAGTCAGACTGAACTCTGTGGTCAATGAGGAAGGGGGTGCAAAGATGAAGAAATCTTTATAGTCACCTCCTTGAAAACCTTTAGTTCTCAATACCAAAGTCACTTGCTCTGTGCCATCTGGAATCTGTGCAAAAATAGTATAGAAAATAACTTCACTTTGCATTTTAGAGATGCATCCACTTTAAAGTACAAGAAAGAAATGCTTTATATAAACAGTTGCACAGTTGCACAGATAAGCTGTTTTTAAAGGGCTTCTTTTAACTTTTATACACATCTTTAAGCATCTTTTGCATTTGTATTTTTTGGCTTCATAAGTGCTTTTTGTTGGCATAAAAAAGTGGTCTATGATAGCATTAGATTGAATACATGAAGAAAGAAGAACAAATTATGATGCTGATAAAACTAGAAGGACTTTTGTAGGAAATCCGTGGGGTCAAGGGTAAGTTTTTGTACCCAGATGTGTGTTAAATCTGCTGTCACTATTTCAGAGGTTTGAGGAAGTCTGTGGGCAGGCTCTGCCCCTGCTACTCAAACCTTGGAGTGTCCTATATCCCAGCAGTTTCATCAGTGTAGCTGGATCTATGTTATGTCTTGGCTGAGGACCCTTAACATAAGTCGCTTCAGTCTCAACTGAAGTCACCTTGGTCTCAACCCGTTTTCAGAGAGATGGGTATCTGGTACTGCTATTTGAGATATCCTCCAGAATTCTTCTTGGCCTCCAGTAGCTGTTCCCCTAAATCTCATTTCCTCTATACCAGCCCCAGAAACACCCTAACTTACCTACCCATAGACACAGTCACCTGCAGTTGGGCACAAAACCATGCCTGTGTGCCTCAAGCTGTTTGCATTCCAACAGAAGAGCCACAGGAATGACAGTTGTTTGGAGGATGAATGCTATTTGGGGAGTGTTCCAAATAAGAAGTCATCTTGCTCTCTGCACTGCAACCGATTGCCACACTGGCAGGAGCAGACTGCCTGGGTGGAAGGGCTGAGCCAACCTGGTTGCCACAGAAGGGGAGTTGCTGCTCCTTGCTCTCCTGTTGGTCGTGCACTCCCCCTGCCTCTGCAACCCTGGCACTCCCTTGGCCCCTCCATCAACTGATGCAGATCACTACAGTGGGTGGGTAATTAATCTAAAATAAGAAAGGTAAATAGCTTGTGCAATGGATTGTGTTGGCTCCCTGAAAGGTCAGGTCTGGCCCATAGAGAGGGTGAGTAGTGTGCTTGGTGGTGCAGCTGGAATTGGGATGTTCCCTTACATTCTCTCAAAGGAACCAAGTGACAGCAAGTTGTAGTGGCCAGCTTTTGAAACATCTCCAGGGGCTGTGAGATGGGCAGGGAAGAAAGGCCGCCTGCTAAGTATGGAAAGAGTGCTAAAGTGTGAAGGGTCAATTCTTGTTGGGTTTTATATATTACTGAGCAGACAGGTTATTTCTCAGTTCCAGCTATCTGCTTGTTTTAATCTTGTTTTACTGCTTCAGTGGTCATCTATCTACCAATCTGTAAACTGGGAAATGTGTATTGCTACAGCCAGGTGCTGTCCAAGGATAAACCTGCAGCATTGCAAGCTTACAGCAGAAACAGCTTCTCACTCAAAGAGGTAGAGTGCTTGAAATAATAAATTAGCCCTGATCAGAAGGCTAGGTTTACTCAGCTTAGTTAACTTGTGCTCAGAGTGGGAGAGGGCTCTGTTTAGTTTGGCTCTCAATTGGAAAGGAGGAGTATCAGAGTTCTAGTACAAGAGCCATAAATAAGTTGTCACATGGACATAAGGACATTATTATATCACTTTAAGAAAAAAGAGTGATAAAATCTGGAACTATGGGGTTTTTCTACAGCATTTTTAAAAGTACAGATATTGGGAAAGATCTTTGCAGGGATAAGAATTGCCTTCCCATAGGAAGATATAGAAATATACCACTGTCTTTGATGCTAAGATCCTTTTTTCCATCATTTCTCTCTCCCTTATCCAGGACAGTCCAAAGAAGAGAGATTAATTTTCCAGCATGCTTATATGACTATTGGATGAATGTTTGAACATGCATAGGTCATATAGGAGCACTGATGAGCACAAGGAACTGACCAGAGGAAGACTCTTTGCATTTCTATATGCGGCTCTTCACTAGCTTCCTTAGAAGGACAGCAAATCAATGTATTTTCTATCTGAGCCCTCATCTGTTCAAATTAACAGCCAGAAGACAGGAAATTTCATCACTTGCTTCTTATAACTTGTCTCTTGTCATGGTCTCTGAAGGTCAAACTGCTGATTCTTTATTATGGGAATCAACAGAATATTTGTTGGGCTTCAGTCAGGCCCCAGAAGCCGGCATGTGCAAACACAATTTATGGTTACACCTCAAACCTGTGAACTTTATGGGTTTTGTTCATTAAGCCTGAATGGGTCGATGGCAGAGTTTCCAAGATGCTTCTGACAGATCACTTCTCTGCTTCATTTTCTCTCTACAGAGCAAAACTCTCCCGTAACAGCTGATACAGAAAGCTGAATTCCTTACTAAGTTTTAAACATAGGGAGAGTCTTAGAAGGAAAGTGTTATTTTACATACAAAGCATAATTGTTATGTTGCTTATCTGTTACATACCTTGTCCACATAATTAAAATGTACCCTATTCATTCTGTTCATAGTGTAAATGCTTGCCTGTGATTTGTGGTCATCGGTGAAGAAAGACCTAGATGCCGTAGCGCAGTAGCTAGGTGTTAATTGCTGTCATGTTGTATAATATGGCAATTACACTTGCCATGATGCTCTACTGAGACAGAAAACTCAAGTGTGCTTTTAATCATGCCACAGAGGGACAGCCCTGACTGGGGAGAACACAGAGTTAAAATGAACACTGGGAGGCATCACAGGAAGAAGGAGTCCCTGAGCTCTCCCTTGCACAAGGAAGGCACTTTGAAATGCTGCACAGGCTAATAGAGGGGAAAGGAAGCAGAGCTGTCCCAGCTCAGAGAGGAAGGGCCTCCATGCCCCACTTCACCTCAGGCCCATGGCTCCCTGTTGCACTAGGCAGAAAAGCTAGTTACAGGTCAGAGCTGGTGGGAGCTGGTGGGTTTTGTGTTTCTTGCAAGGCAAGCACATTGCTAACCAGGTAACTCACAAATTCCCCTGAATCTAGTACCTGAGTTTAGTGGGAAGAAATGGTAAAAAAAAAAAAAAAAAAAAACAATGTTCTGGCTGTGCTACCCTCCTTTCACCTGCACAGACCAGATGCTCATGTGCTCTGCTGCTAAAAGATGCTGTGCCTCCCTTGGAAGTGGCAGGGAGCAGAGTGTTTTTAAAAAAAGACCCTAGTTCCTTTTAGGGTACATCTGGGGTCAGCAGGAGCCAGTTCTGCCGAGTATTGAGATTTTCCCTTTCACAAGGGAAAGTGCCAGATTCGACACCTGGAATGTACACGCAGACTGGAGAGCGGGAGGCTGGAGACCAGTGCTGCAGGAAGGGAGCTGTGGGTCCTGATCAGTGGCAAAGTTAATATGAGTCACTGAGCCCTGGCAGCCAGGAAGGCCAACCCTCTCCTGGGGAATATTAGGCACAGCCAGGCAAGGGAGGGGATTGTCCTGTTTTGTTCTGCACTGGGACAGCCTCACCTTGAGTGCTGGGGGCAGTTTTGGGCACGACAGTATAAAAAAAGACACTAAGCTGTTTCAGAGCATCCAAAGCAGGGCAATGTAGATGGTGAAGGGCCTTGAAGGGAAGCTGTGTGAGGAGTGGCTGAGGTCACTTGGTCTGCTCAGCCTGAAAAAGAGGAAACTGAGGGGAGACCTCATTGCAGTCTACACCTTCTTCATGAGGGGAAGAGGGGGGGGCAGCCACTGATCTCTTCTCTGTGGTGACCAGTGATAGGACCTGAGAGAATGGCCTGAAGTTGTGTCAGGAGAAGTTTGTGTTGGATACTAGGAAAATGTTCTTCACCCTGACAGAGTTCACGAAGCGTTTGGACAATGCTCTTAGGCACATGGTGTAATTCTTGTGGATGGCCTTGTGCAGGGCTGGGAGTTGGTCTCGATAATTCTTGTGGATATCTTCCAACTTAGCTGATTCTGTGATCTCTGCCCCTAGGAACATCCTGCTGCTCTTCCTGCCTCTGCTGCTGGCCTAGCTCCCCGCTTCTGCTGGGTGGCTGTGCCCTCTGCTGGAGCCTGCGTTTCGGACACTGCTGGGTAAAAACCAGACCCAAAACCAGGCTTGAGCAAAAGGGCCAGTCCTTTCCTTATCCAGGTAAGCCCTCCATAGCCCCCCTCCGAGCAGCATGTGCCCCTAAGGCAGCTCCAGGCTGCTGACTCAAGGGATGGGGCCAGTAGCAGTTCTCCCCCGCTGGTTTTGAGGTCCTATTGGCTGCAGTGGTGTCACTGTTGGGTTTGGGATAGAGACTGAATAAACCCTAGAGCCAGGCACCTGAGCTCTGGTGTTCTGCTCCCAGGTAAATTTTAGGTGCAGAGCAGAAGAGCTCTCACTATTGGTTCCTCTCTGCTCCAGTGGAAGTTTGATTAATTCTTGCAGTCTATACAGCAATTTCCAGCCTGCTAGCAGGCTTTCTTCCCCAGTGCCAACTCCATTTCTCTCCACTGAATGGAGGTATGGCAAGCACCAGCGTTAGGACTGAGAAACCTTGATAAGTGGGTCCAGCTGCTGAACTAGCTTTTAGTGTTGCTTTCTCCTTTATCTGGCAGGGAGAATCAAGACTCTTGCACCGAGAGGTAGTTTGGAGGTTGGCTCTGTAAGCTGTGGTCTGTGAGAGGCTTTTGTCACAGCTTCACTGGATGTTTGAGCTGTGCTGAATTTGTTACTCAGTACCATCTTTTGTACTGTCCTGAGGATTGTTAGCGACTTAGCAGGCTATTTCGTGCTGTTTTCATGAAGGGAAATACAACTGAATTGTACTGAAATAAATGAGGAAGATACAGCAAATAAGATCTGTGCTTATGTGACTTATTGTTTATAAACCTTAGCGGAATTAACCTAGTGAAATGTATTCTACTGAAGGATGTCTTACTCTGGAAAATATTAGATAGGAAAAGGGGAACAAGATGGATGAAGGTACTTCATTAAACTAATTTGCTAATAAGACACAGATTTGGAGAAGGACCAGAATTACTGGGGCAGATTTTCGCTTTAGTTGTGTGGAAGTCAGTGGAGGTAGGACAATTGACATCAGCTGGTTCAAGTCTGCTACGAATTCCATCATAGCTTTTTCCTCTGCTGACAACAGTGTAGACAAGCACTCTATATCATCTCCACATCCAGTGCAAACATACCAAATCGCATTTTCATTTAATGGTTTTGCAAAGACCCCTGAGAGATCAAAATGAATAATAAAATGTGTAACTGACTTATTCTTTCTGAGATGCCTTCATTGACACCTTCATTGATCTTCATTTTGGGGATAGTTTTGCCCTCACATTCAAGAAGGGTTGTGGGTTGACCTTGAATTTACCTCAGAATAATTAGGCATTTTTGAAGGGAGACTCCTTGCTAGGGAGACTGTGCTCCAACAAAGCTGATATTCATGCATACACACTATTACTATGGTCTATGGGTAGTGGTGGGAGAGATTTTGATCCGATTGCAGAGCAAAACTGGGAAAACTTCCCATATTATTGGCATTCTGGCATCTATAAATGAAAGCTTCTAGACTGACTTGCTGTGGGCTGGCTAAGGTTTTCCCTCAGGAGCCCTGAAGAAAGTGCTGCATGTTGTGGTTGGGGTCTACACAAACAGACCTTGTCCTGTCCACAACTTACATAGTCACACCCACTGTTTTGCTCAGATAAATAGGAAACAAAGGCATATTTTTCCATATTTGCTCTTCAATGCTATGATGGTAGCAGCTCTTTAGGAGTTTTTTCTGGTGGTTTACTTCTACAGGCTTTTCAGCTTTCCGAATTTAGTGACGTGAAATGTGTCACCAAAAACTAGTAAGCCTCGATTTTGGAATAGTTGAAGGAATAAGGATGACAAATGGCACTACACTGCATAGAATAAATTACTACTCCAAAAATATAATAAAATTAAAAAAACAAATACCAAACAGAGCAGAAAGAAATCACATCTTCCTACCCATCTGCACATACATGCCCCAAAACCTTTCAACTGAGTTTGGCACTTTGTACTTCTACACTACAGATTTCTCTCAGCTTAAATACAGCCTTGCTATAACTCAAGTGGCATTAATGACTGCCTTTCAATACATTTAACCTCAAAGGCCTGATGCACTTGTTGGGATCAGCCCTGCTCAAAGGAGATCCTCATGATTTTCAGTCTCAGGCAAAGTGGTCAGACTAGCTCTGAGACTGTACTTTTGATTTCTATCATCTGGCTGAACATTTGGAAATTTTCTGTGAAACGCTGCACCTGAGTGCATTCAGAATAAAGCCCTGAATTTCCATAAAAGCCTCTAGACTGTGTGTTTCAGCCCTTACTCTTTTGTTGTGATGGCTGGGAAGACGATCTGGAGTCAAATCAAATCCCTTTTTGAAATCAGTGGCAAAACTCCTTTCATCTGTTTTCTCTGCAGGGAACCCATGCTTTGAACTAGAAGAAAAATAGCAGGGAGAAAAACTACTGAGGGTCTATGAAGAATGGAGAAAAAGGAAAGTAAAGTAGAAGGGGAATTATTTTTGGGAGAGTGTTAGATAATTATACTAATTCAATTTTGTCACCACTGATTTTTTGTATAGAAATAATGGAAAAATAATTTTTTTTATGCCTGTGTTTTAAGCTACTATGCACCTTTCTTTATCATACACATTATTAAAGGTAAACAACATTAACCCTCAATGTAAAACATCTCCTACGAAATTTGTAAAATGCAATGTAACATGCAACAAAATAACATTTTGTGTATTGTAACCTGTTTTAAATGCTGAAGTAGGACCAGAGATCAATTCAGAAGTGTGTGTGCCTACAGGTATCATGACTGACATAGACATGTCTTTCATTTTTGACAGCTGAAACTAAGGACAGTTTTCCTGCTGCTTTTTCAAAAACATTAATATGTAATTCCAGCCTGGAAGATCACCACCCTCTTTTTCCAACAGAACAAACTCTGTCTACAAAAAGCTGTGTTGTTGCTCAAGCTGCAGGGAAGACTGACTCAAAGGATAAGCACGATGATGAAAATGCAGGTTTCAGGCTTTAATAGCACATCTATTATCATAATAGCCCCTGTCCTCCTGCTGGCCATAATAATCACCTCCTTGCTCCAACATCTGTTTTCTTCACGATCTTCACATTTTCAGAGCCTGACTGACAAATGTTCACGTCATTCAGATGTTAAGGAACTGGTTGATATCCCCTTAATTCAAATAATTCATAAATACAGGTAGTATAAGGACTTTAACTGCAAAAGATATTTTAAGGGCAAAGCTAATATATAAATTCTAAGCATCTCTCAACACCTAGATAAAAATTATTTCATTATTCATTATTCATTATTTCAAGATTTGTTTAATTTGTCCAAGCCCATATGTATCTACTGAAGTCAAATCTTTAAACATGCAATATGCCATTTTTATAGCACCTTTTCATCAACATCTAGGACTATTTAATATCAGAAATATTTTTCATTTAAATAGTAAGAAATACAAAATAAATAAAAATCAATAAAAATAAATAAAAATAAAAATAAATAAATAAAAAGGAATCCAGATTTATTAGAAATAGCCAGACATCCACATGTGGGAACTATCTAGATTACAGCATGGGCATAGTTGTACCACAATTTTAATTATTAAACAAAAAAGAAAAACCAAGACTGGATTAAACTTTGTTACCAAGTGAAGCTAAGTGTAATAGAGAATTCTGATTAATTAGGTTGGATCCTATGTTTTCCTTGGATAACATGCTTTAGGATAAGCCAAAATTGCATCTCAATGCCTTTGAAATGTAAAGGTTCAAATTTTCATTCTGAGAATGTTTTTTTAATTGCTTTTTCAGCTTATGAGTGAAAGTAAAGGCCTCAGTTACCAGAAAACTAGAGAAATGTTAATTTCTTGTCCTATTCTTTAATTGAGGAGGAGGAGGAGGAAGGGAAAAAAAACAACAGACAGACGATTATAAATCAGCTTCAAGCTCATTGCTTCTATTCTCAAACTCTCTCTGGCCCTAAAGGTCTGGCCTGGGTTCCCCACAATATCACTGGTGCTCCTTCCCTGCTTTCCCAGTTGCCTGTAGATACTGCAATGGGAAGCTGTGACCAGTGTTACTGCAGGTCTCCTTTCTGGCTTTTCTGCTCTCTCTTGTGAAAAGGAGTCTTTTTATTCTTTCTTTCTTTTCATGTCAGAGTGTTGGGAATAGGCACTGACAGAGCCAGCACTGAAGTATCTCAGCTCCCCTGTACACAAACAAACCTAATTGAGCCTGCATACAGGTACAGCTCTAATTTGTGAGATGTGCACTGGAGCGTGCAGGCAATGATCCTGGCATGGTCATTGACAAGGAGAACAATAAGGTGTTCTGTGCAACCTGGATGCCAACAACTTTCTCAGCTCTACCAGAAAAACAGCAACTCAGATTTTACAAAGCAGGGTTTTACTGCTGAAGGTGACAGGATTTTATGAGCTACATGAACACACCTGAGAACTGATGAGTGGAAGTACTCTTCTACTGCATTATCACAAGGTACTCAGTCTGTAGGGGTTATGTTTATGTGGAGTCAGAGAGTTAAAAGTGTGTGTGGGAAGACATGTTTTTCTATTGCATGAGCCATTCCCCTCCAGCAAGGCAGTGAGGTGTCTTTGAGAGCCTCAGATAGGACTGATGGCAAATAATCTGCCTCTGGAAAAGAAATACCAAAAGCAGTACGCATGATCATGCTGGCCCCCAGAAGTGGAAATGCAGATCTATTTCCAGCTACTTCCCTTCCTTGCAAATGCAAGTAAAGCCAGTCATGATGATCTCTGGGACCTGGACATTTATCTCACCAGAGCCTGGATGCCAGCATTGGCCATGTGCGCCAGCAAGCAGCTGTCACACAGTGATGAATTCTGGCCACTAGCAACTGGGATTGTATTTAAACCAACAACTTACAGTGGCAAGATTTTCACTCCTGTTGTCCCTTAAAATTACCTGAAAAACCTAAAGTTTCATAAGTAAGCTCATGGAGAATACCAAGGCTCATCAAAGGTGAGGTCAAGGACCTCAAAACCTTCACATTAGGTGTTAGTACTTAGTGGAAGCTGGTCACTGTGGTAGGCACTCCTTCCTCCTGTACTTTGCACTGTGCACTAACTGTTATGTGTGACTTTGTAAGGGACAATCAGTGTGTTGCAGAAATGCTTTTTAAAAAATTTAAATTTCATTAAGGTATTCTGGTAGCATTTCCAATCCATTTTCTGTATTAGTTATCTTTCCATTCCCAAGTAATTTAGTTAGTTACAACAATGCCTTCTAAGAAGAAAAGGATCAACACTCTGATCTCAGCTTCTTTTATCAGGCTCAGAAATACATATTCTATCTAACCTACCTCTAACGACAGAACAGTAGCAATTAAAGGTAGAAATCACAGTCCCAAATGTCCTCTGTCCCACCCTCTGCTCAAAGGGAAGAGAGGAGGTCTACTCCCCACAGTAGCTATTTCAGTACAAGTGACACTGTAATGTGCTGGTTTTAGCAACAACAACAAAACAAAAAGCATAGCCTTCCTTTTATACAGATACAGTATCCACATAACTTTGGCAAGAAAATGCTCAAGCCCAGCATGTGTTCCTTGTGCTAATTATGGCTGATCCATGATAAATAATCTAAATTGATCTCTGCTGCCTCAAAAGCATAAGATAATATTGTTCTGAAGGACAATTCTGTGTTTCCTACATACTAAGTCTCAACATTTGGGTGGCTACTACATGTACCTGATTGTGCAGGCAAGAAATTGCTTCTGCAGCCTTGGGCAAAAGCAGGACTTTGCTTCTTCCTGAATTCAGCCTGTCCCATGTCTAGTAAACAGCAGAATAGAAATGGAAGCCCTGCTAATATTGCAAAAGTCCTTGTTCTAGATTGAGTATGTCTAAATTTTGCACAATCCTCACTTACGCCTTTAATTATTTTATCTAAAAAGCAAGCTAACAGGATGCACTTCTCTGGGAGCAATGGTAGCTGCAATTTCCCAGACACAATCTATGCACTTATGCATTTGCAAAAACCTTCCAGTGATTCTGACAGGAGACAGGCACTTGCATTCCCTAATGAGGTGGCAGCAGACGAATATTTATTTTTTCCTTTGGTACCTATCTTGCTGCTTTAATTGGCTGCTTGGGAATGCATTTAGAAACCTGGCACAGAGCACTGACACTGTGGTGCTTTGAGATGGGGGAGGGTGCCATCAAAAACATTTCCTTTTTAAACTCAAGTGGCAGTGGGGTTAAGTTAGAAAATGCCTGACAAGAAACAGTAAGGCCTATACATGTGATCCTATGAGGAAACTGTAGTTTTCCCCTCTCCTTTCCTTTCTTTTTCTTGCTTTGCTCTTTCCTTCCTGGGATAGACCTTCTTTGAATTAGGGATTGTTTTTTTTATTTTATATTACATAGCAGAGTGGGACTGCCATACAGAATTAACAGAAACAACACCACTACCAATAATAGTAACAACAGAAGCTTTCCTGGAAAAAAAAAAATTGACTTCCCAGAAAACTGAGTTCTTCTGTAATAAATACAATTTCTTCCTCCCAAGCTGAACTTGGCCTATTTTGAAAGATACTGAAACAGGAAAATAACCTAATTTCTTCAAGTATGTGCACTCCAGTGGGAAAGTTTGCAGTCATTACCTTTTAAGAATCAGGCTATGAATTTTTCTCTTTGACAGTTTCTAACGAAAGTTAATACTCAGTAATTTTAACCATCTTCTGGTAAGACTAGAACCACTGTGGGGAGGGTAGAACAGAGAAAACTCTCTTTTCACTACAAGTTGCTGAATTAACTGAACCTGAAATGCTTTGCAAATGTGTGTCTGTGCCAGTGAAATTTAGAAAGGAAGAAAACAAACAAGGTCTCTTCAGCAGGTTTCTTGCCTGTCCCATTTCCCAGTCAGTTGGCAGCTCTCTTTAAAAGGAAAAGATGCCAGGTATGCCAGTCTGCCTGGTGCACAGATCTCTGGCAGGCACAAATTTTGGGTAATTTTAGGACCAAAGGCTCTAGTGATGTCTGCTATGCAGTAAACATAAGTCAAGAGAAAGGATGCCTTCAAGTGCTGACATAAAAGACTCAAAACATTTTGTTTTTCCACTTGACTTAGGACAAAACCAAACCACGAAATTTCCAGATCCTCAATGGCATAGCATTACTTTTCTGTGCACAGGTTTGTAGCTTTGGACAAGTCACACATAATATTGATAAGCGATTCCTGAATGATGATCAGAAGGACAGAAATGTTCTCCAACAGAAAAAGAGCTCAACTTTCACTATGAATGCTTCCCTTGCTTGTCAGTAACCTCCTGCTTTCAGCGTATTGTATATCAAAACACAAGAGTGCTTGTATAGACCTGATTTCCCCCCCAATTTAAAGGTTATTCAGCCACAGCAAAACAGAATTTCACCTCTATAACAATGGCAACAACATGACAGTATCAGTTCATTCTCCCTTGTTATTGTCTTCCAGTGGCAATGCTGTCAGCACTGCTGGGACAATAAAATATCAGGGTTCATTAAACCAGTACTAAACCTAATAGTTACAGGAAAATTGCTCAATGACTGGCAAGACCACGCAAATATTACTGTTAATGGAATATTCTAACTGTTGTAGAATTTGAGAAAAAAGATTTACAATTGATTTATACTGCCTTTGGGCAATGACTACTTGCACGCTGTAGTGACAAGCACATTTTTTTGGCAAGTCTGGAGCGTAGGTACATCAGGAGTGTTAAGTCAGCACAACAAGTGTGCCACTTCTTTGTTTTAAGGACACTGGCATCTTGCAGTTGATGGCTGTGTAAATCGGGTGCCCCTGGTCCAATGCCAGTGTGGACATGTGTGCTCTGTGTGTGTCTCAGCAGCTGCAAACAATACAGGGGCAGCACACAGAGGCCTGTGTGGCTATGAATATTACGGTGCTGGGGATGGATCTGTGAATAATAGCTACTGTAACTGCTTGTGGCAGATCTGAAAACTGATGAAATTGTGACTGATGATGCAGTAGAAGTTACTGATATGGAGGGAGCAGCAATTCAGTGTTGTGGTCCCATGACAAGTTTTGGCTTCATCAGTATGTAGGGCAAAGCAGCTTCTGTAATCACAAATGATGGCTTGGGATTCCTGGGCTCCTGAGGTCTCTGAGAAGACTTGCAATCAGAGGCTGCCCTAGTTTCCCCTTCTACCAGAAAGGTGGAGCTCATACACCAGTGCTTGCCTCAGCAATGGTGGGGAATATCAATACTGAAGCCCCCTAAGTGAAGAGAAAACTCCTTCCAATAATTGCTAGCTCCAACCAGGAGTTCTCAGAGTGACCCATTAGTGATGTTCAGAAGCTGTGCCTGTGCTGCTAAGGATCACATTTGTACCAAAGCAGCACAGGAAGGCTGCTTGCAATTCCACACAGGAGGAAACAATGCTTCTCTGTGCAGTTACTATCAACCTCATATCACACATTCTCCTGCTTTTCTCTCCCTCTAGTCAATTTATCCATCATATAATTTTTTAATTATTAAGCATTGTGAATAGTTTGAAAATATCTACTTAATTTGCCTCTTCAAAACTGCATTTTCTCACATGTATTAGACAGGCAATAGGTGGCAGTATGGGCTGGATACTTTGGCACGGGGCAATGGGCAAGATATGCATATTTCTGATTCCAGTTGTAAGATGGAAAGATTCTGTGAATTTTCTCTTCTGCCTAAAAAATGAAAGTGTGAGTAATGGTCCCCTGACATCCTGTGAAGATTAATTAGCTGATGTCTTCACAGAGCTCTGTGCATGAAAAATGTACTCCATGAGTACAGAAATAGTCAAGTAAAGAGTTTTTCTTTTACATCCCTTTAATGTCACACATTTTGTCCTTGATTTCTGCAGTGACACATTTGATCCATAATTCAGCCCATACGTTCTCAACTGTTCTATTTTTAGATTTCAGAGAGACAGATTGGGATTTATAGCTAAATCTAACTCCCCAAACCATAGTCTGACAGGACAGATCAGAGCTAAGTACACAGAAGTGAGTGAAGAGCTGACAAAATGCTTTCATAAACTCATCACAAAGGTGGAAAAAACCCAGTGGGTATTTTAATACATCTCCTTGTCTCTGAAACATTTTTCTTTATGGTACAGTTGTACTAGTGCTGTATCTAAGATGGTGAAAATGTTGTTAGAAGTTTTCTAGGGAAATGCCCAGTCAGACAATCAAGGAAGACTCAGATTTCCAGATCAATTTCAGAACTGATTTTCTCCAAGTTTCAGCCTGTAGTTTCCTGAGCAACATGCCTCAATCCAATCTGTGTCACTTTTCAATGTGCAAACAGGAGTTTGTCTGGACCCTGTCCAATATCAAAATACCTCAGCTAAATTCTGATCCAAATATGCTTTGGCCCATGTCTGGATTCTGCTTGAACTATTTTCAGTGACTGACTCCAAAATTGCCTTGTATTTTTGATATTTCAACTCACAGCATGGTAATTTTCTTCCCAAGAAAATAAAATTAGGGGGACATCTTCACCTCATGCTGTTCTTGGGGTCTGGCAGCAGACCATCCTATAGGTCTAGACTCCGAGTTTGTGTTTTGACATATGAAATCCAGAACTAATGCTATCTTTTAAGCTACCATATCACACTGCAGACTCATTTTACTGGCTCTGTATTTCCATCTTTGCACATTTCTTATCTTTCAGCATTGCTGCTCTGTTCAATTTTCCATTCCTTTGGATTAATTCCATCTTTTACTCTGCCTCAATGAGTTAATTTACATATTTTCACTCTGAATCTCACACTGTTATTCTGTGCCTGTGTTATTATTCTCTACCACTTTTTTTGTATCTCCTTTTGTATTTCCTCCAGGGCAGCTACTTATATTTTCACATCATCTGCAGTTCCCCTTACTCTCACATTAATGAGAACACCGGCATAAAAACTGAGCCTAACACAAATCTCAACCTCATCCATTTTCCTTTCAGGGTTAATTTCACCCTCGTGTTTGTATAAAACCCCATTCTTCTCAGATCTCCTTTCATGGCAGGGAGTTACTTGGCTTCTCTTCTACTGTCACTGCTCCACACCTTACATATGTTATTTGCCCAACCAACCCTTTTAACTTGCAATATTGGATTCCTTTTTCATTTCAGTCTCAAGCACTGGAACTTTCTTACTTCTCTCTTGACAGCCAGTGTGCCATAAGGTGCCTATTTTGTACATGTGAATAGTCTAGAACAATTTTCTCAATATTTAAAGCATTTGGTTTCAGGTAAGACCCTGACCTCATGCTTATATTTATGACTCTGTGTGGATGATCATGCAATTTTAACTCACTTATTATTTGAGATGCTCTCAGTAATTTTCTTAGATTTGTGGTTCCTGAGGCCAGCAGGGATGACTCTTGAGCAGTACTCCCCTGTGTTTACTCTCATTGAAGTGTAGCTGTAAGAAAAAAAAAAAGAAAGAAAGAAGTTTTACAATTGCTACCATAACTTTTAATGAGAGCCTTACTGTTAGATCCTGCACAATGCTTCTAGTCCCATTTTTCTGGCTTCAAGGCTGCAGGAAGCCGTCACCAAAGTTTTCCTCCTTTATAAACTCATGAATTGCAAGTTAGCCACCCTTTAACTTTCTTTTTATAAAATACATGCTAGCTCCTGGGTGGGTTTTCTGCCTATAATAAGTATTTCCAGCTTCTTAATTGTTCTCCAACTCTTCTCTGAACCAATTTTGGTTTGTCAATATCCCTCTCAAAAAACAGAACTGGACACAGATTCCATTAGTGCTCTCTCCAATGTCAAACACAAATATCATTGCTCCATTGCTATTTGAACTACCTCTGTTTCTACATCCAAGGACTGTATTAGACCCTATGCTGTCAAGGAGAAGCTGTTCAAATTACCCTTGCCATCCTTTATACAGATTCTGCTTTTGGGGATGCAGGAAAATTTCCTCCCCTCATTTTTATTATTAAAAATTGCAACCAGACCATGTATTTGAGCAATAAGCTTCAGTTTAAGACCTACACTGTTTAGCTTATTCTCAGTTCATTCAGAGAACCACATTGTTCTGTCTGGCTTTTAAGCTCAACATTGCTCTCATTGTAAAACTCTTTGGTTTCTGGCAGTTAGTCAGTGATCAAGAAGCAGCTACCAGCTGACCACTCTGGAAGCACATATGCTTGCTCATTATTACCTGCTTACATGTACTGAAGACTTGTCACCCACCTTATTTTTTTAAATGTGCTATAGTAATTTTGTGACAGTCTTATTTATTATCAAAATACTAAGTAAGATCTAATCAAACTCTTACCAGATATCTGAGCACATTATATTCTCCAATGCTAGCCAAATTTATCCTTTTATGTAGAAATCTATTTCAAATATTAAAGCATCCATTTAAGCTCTTTAATAAATAGCAAGAAGTAATAATTATAAACTCATTAATTCTCTCCTCTATTTTATTATTGGATTCCATTTAAAATATTTTACCCAGGATGAATGTCAGAATGAGAAATAGCACTTGAAAGCATCTGAATCATGCCATCTTCTGATTGTAAACATTGGCATAGAGCTGAAGATGCCTCTGTCTCTAAATAGGCATTTAAAATTCATCCTAGAAATACTGAGGTCTTCAACCAGCTCATTTAAAACTCCTGGCTGTTGAGAAAGCAAAATAGTCTCTTTCTCTCATTTTAATTGATATTTTAACAAAGTTTTTGTCCAATTTGTCCTAGACTTCTCTGGGAGCACAGTGAGACTGTCCAACAAAACTATCAGTGATGGCTCCATGTTTCAGGTAGGTGCCCTCAAGATTTCTCTCAGTTGCCACCTACCCCTGGAAGCAGTAGTGTCCCAATTGCATCTCTATTTCTGTCTCTGAAACTAATCCCTTCTGAATAGTCAAACTGGTACTTTTGCCTGTGTATCATACTTGCAGAAGCAGCTCTCACAGGTGTCATCTTAGCAAACACTGCAGGCATCTCCCAGCAGCCCCTTGAGCCTGCTTCATGCACAAAGCTCAGTGGGGACTCTGCGCCCCCATGTGCTCTTTCCAGAAGGTGACCTGCAGGGTGAAAGGCAGAGGCACCTGCTCCTTGGGGTTTTCAGTTTGATTTGAGGAGAAGGGAGCTAGCTGTTGCCCTTATCCTCGGAGGACATTCCTACTTGGAGTGCTCCTAGCGGATTACCACCAGTCTGGATTTAAAATGAGGTGAAGGCTTCAAGCTGCTCTCCCTAAAGCATTTGTCCACACAGCTGGGGCCAAGGTCTAGCAAGGACACTCTTCCAGGAGTGGCCCAGCTGTTCCTACAACTAAGGATGTGTGGAACCTCACCAACAGCACACTCTAGGCAGATCCCATAAAACACTTCTTAGAAATTCAACCTCAGGAGAGGCACATTTCCCCTCCTGAACTGACCTATGTAGTGCTTGTTGTCTGGTGGGAAGCCAAGGATGAAAGAGAGATATAGACTTCTAAGTTTATATCTCCTGTTAAGGAAAAAAAATAGGTTCAGATCCTGTTTCATACATGACCTGGCCTCTACCTTTCTTCAGCAACTTCTATGTTAAGAAAATATTCAGCAGGCAGGGGAAGTGAAGAAGAGGGTTAGAAGCTTAAAGTTGTTCTGCTGCTACACAAAAGATGGGTGTAAATAAATTATATAAAAATAATCCACCTAAAAATAAGTAGAAAAATAATGCTAATCCTATTTGGTGATGTGGTGATTCTCACTTTATGTTTTATTTATGAAACTGTAATCTAGAACAGTAAATAGTGTTATTCTCTATCCTCCCATGAGGATAATGTGGTAGAAAGAAAGGCATGTAGCATGCAAAAAAAAAACCAAACATGCTAAAGGAAGAAATTGATCATATAATTAAAAGATATTTTTTTCATGGAGCTTAAGAATGTTTTAAATCAGCATTACATAATAGAGATTTCTAAGTGATTGCTTTCACAAAATATATGGTACAATAAAAATGGGGGAAAAAAAACCCCAAACCTGTTATGTTTCAACTATCTGACACTGCCCAAGCACCCTTTGTCAACAATGAAACTGATGGTTTCAGTTGAGACTTGCTAGTAGGCACAACTTCAGCTACTGCAAGAGCAGGCTTGTGTATGCCTGTGCAAACGGGCTCCACACAAACTCCTCATTTGCTCCTCAATTATTCTTTCTGCACTAGTTCCCAAGAACTATTTAGCAGTCCTGGTTGCTCAGCAGTCTCCTGTGATTTCCACACTGAGGTAAGCACTGTTATGTGGGGCCCACATCTTTGCTCTTAGTGCGCTAATTGAAACTTGGCTTTGGGAAGGAAACAAAATGAGAACTGTGGATGGTCAGAAACCAAAGGTGAATTTTCCTGGCTGGCCAAAAAGATGGATTTTCCTGGCTGAATGAGGTATGTCCTGATCGTAGCTCCAAGTTGAGCTGGAAAAAATGTAAACGTCTCCCACAGTTTTGATCTGCCCCCCCAGCAAAAAGTACATGATTGGGTTATGCAGGTAAGAGTCCTGTTTGTGGCTTTGTTCATCCAAAGCTTGATTGCACTTTATGAAGCAATAATTAGCAATGGCACAGAATTAAGCAGATTTGATCTGTGAATTCAGCCATTATAATAGCTTCTGCTCAGAATTCCCACTTTTATCCATTTAATAGTTGTGATTTCGGTTTGACATCTTAACCTGTGTGGTAAGGAATAATACTGTAAAAACACCACAACCCTCTCCTTTGCTGTGACTGTGGTATTTCTGGGAGAAGAATTTCTTGCACTCTTCCTGGTTCTGTGGGAGTCCACTGGCTGCTGCTCCATAGACTTCTTCTCCCACGTTTTTTGGAGGGTATATTCAATGAGAACACCACCCATGACATCCTTTCTCGACCTGCCGTGCCCCTTAGAAACACACAACTCTCTGAGACCAGGTAGGGTTCACATGGAGGTACCAAAGGAGCTGGTGGAAGAGCTCACCAAGCACTCTCCATCATTTATCATCAGTTCTGGCCAACTTTGGGGGTCCCAGATGACTGGAGGTTGACCATGTGGCACCCCACTACAAGAATGGTTAGAGGATGGAGAGAACTACAGGCCTGTCAGCCTGACCTCAGTGCCAGGAAAATTTATGGAACAGATCATCTTGAGTGTGACCATGCAGCGTGTACTGGACAACAGGGGGATTGGGTTCAGCCAGCATGGATTTAGGAAAGGCAGATCCTTCTTGGCCAGCCTGATCTTTTGTGAGCAGGTGCTCTTCCTAGTGGATGAGGGAAAGACTGTGACTTACAAAAGGCTTTGATACTGTCTCCCATGGCATTTTCCTGTAGGAGCTGGAAGGTCATGGCTTACACAGGTGCGCTCTTTTCTGAGTTAAAAGCTAGCCAAATAGCTGGAACCAAAGAGTTGGGGGGAGAATAGATTACATCCAGTTGGTGACTAGTGACCAGGGGGCTTCCCCAGATCTCAGTGTTGGGGCCAGTTCTGTATAAAATCTTTATCAATGATTTGGACAAAGGGATAGAGGGCACCCTCAGTCAGTTCACAGATGACACCAAATTGTGCAGGAGTGTTGATCTGCTGGAGGTTAGTAAGGCTCTGCAGAGGGGTCTGGACAGGCTGCATCCATGGGCTGAGGTCAACAGTTTTCGGTTTAATAAGGCAAAGTGCCCTGTCCCACACTTGAGTCACAACCACCCCAGGCAGTGCTACAGGCTGGGAACAGAGTGTCTGAAAAGCTGCCTGGTGCAAAAGGACCTGGGAGTGCCAGCTGTCAGCAGCTGGACATGAGCCAGCTGTGCCCAGGGGGCCGAGAAGGCCAGTGGCATCCTGGCTCGTGTCAGGAATAGTGTGTCCAGCAGGACCAGAGAGGTGACTGTCCCCCTGTACTCGGCACTGGTGAGGCCACACCTCGAGTACAGCGATCAGTTCTGGGCCCCTCACAACAAGAAGGACACTGAGGTGCTGGAATGTGTCCAGAGAAGGGCAATGCAGTTGGTGAAGGGTGGGTGAGAGTAACTCACATGTGGAGCAGCTGGGGGAGCTGGGGGTGTTCAGCCTGGAAAGAAGGAGGCTCAGGGGAGACCTTACTGTTCTTTACAACTACCTGAGTGGATATTGTGGCCAGATGGGTGTTGGTCTCTTCTCCCAGGCAATCAGTGATAGGATGAGAAGAAATGGCCTCAAGCTGCACCAGGGAGGTTCATACTGGACATCAGAAAGATTTTTTTCTCTGAAAGGGTGGTTGAGTGTTGGATTGGAAATTGCCCAGGGAAATGCAGGACAGATCACCACAGGAAATGTTCAAGAAACATCTGGATATCGCAGTTAGTGCTATGGTCTGATTGACATGGTGGTGTTCAGTCCAAGACTTGGTCTTGGATATCTTTTCTAACCCTCATGCTTCCACGATTCTACATATAGAAGTTCACAAGCAATCCTACTCATTCACACTTTGTGGCATATGTCTGGCAATGACAAGAAATAGGTGCTAATTTACTTCAATAAACTCACAGTCCCAGGACATACAGGAGCATTTCTTAAATCTCTGTTGATGGTGAAAAGCAAAATTCATCAGTGTTTTGGTCGCACTTTTCCTTGAACCTGGAAGAGGGCATGAAGACTATTCCAGCCATCCAATTTAAAAACAACAATTGAATCTAATTCCTTAGTGTGTTTTCAAGTCCACCCTTTGCTATGAATCTCCGAAGGCTTTAAGGTGACTCTTAACTCATCCGCATTGAGGAAAAAGAAAGACAAGGGGGAGATAGTTCTGGGAACTCCAGGCATTCTCATTTTTTCATAACCTGAAATGCCATATCCCTCCCTCAGCAGCATCCTGTGCAATACAACCGCAGAGTCATAAGCATCCTTTGCCTCACCTGGAATGAGGAAGAAGGAAAGAGTCCTTGAGATAACTGAATAATGAAATAGCACACCTATTCATCTAGACTACCTGGGGCTGTTGCGAGAGGCAATACTGCACACTCACATACCATATACACACACAGACTGATGGCCTGGAGCTGCAGCAGAAGCAAAAGTGAGATGGGAGTAGAGAATGATTTGGGATTCTGTAGATCCGAGGGGACATGTGGAAGGAGGAGTGGGAACTTTGTGTCAGTTTGGCACAGGAAGGGCAATTTCTAACTGGGACTGAAATCGCCTAGAAATGCTTTTCAGTATCCAATTTCCTGAAAACAGACATAACTCCTTCCAGTGCAGTCCTGTGTACACTCCTATTTTCCTTGTACACCAGAGGTAAAGGCTGAGGTGCAGATTCATTATCATTACCAGTGCTGAAAGTTGCACAGCTCAGTGTTTAGGTTCCTGACAGTGACTCTGCTGTCACAATGACAGAATACAGCAGATGTACCTAAGTTAGAAAATCTTTAGCAACTGCTGCAGCTGTAAAACTCAGTGTTGATATACCCACCCTGTTGCTCATTCAGTTTCTCCAACCCATTTTTCAGCATTTTCTTCAGGCCCTGATGTTGTGGGTACAACAGACAGATATTACCCAATCTACTGCAAACTAAGCCCTTCTGAGCCAGCTGCAGGCACCACAACCCTGCAATGTCTGTTGGGAGTGAATGGGGAATGTGTGTGATTAACAATTCATGTCTCTATCCTACCTCTCTGCAAGAAGGATACTGAGGATTGTTGTTTACCCTTGTAGTGCTTTGGGAACAATGTAAGCAATTTTCTACCAATCTAAATACATTATGGCATAGGAAATTAGCTGACGCACAGAGAATCTGATTATGCAGGACTGGAAACAGTGTCTACCCACAAATTAGAAATAAAAATCTTGACCTTAACTTCTTGCTTCTGCAAAGGCCATCTGGTGGTCAATTGGGCATTGGTTATGCAAGCGATGATGTGCATACACTACAGAGAGGCTTTACAGACGAGCACAGTGCTGCAGCAGACCTCCTTCAGCCCCTGCTTCACAGCTTCTGAGAGAGTAGAGCAGAAGTCTGCTCCCCAGGCAGCAGTGAAGAGGATGCTGGCAATATTTCTGAACCAGCAATGTCTGCTCACTGCCCTTGCATGCATACATATGAACTTCAACCAGCCATTTTCCGAAATTATCCATTCTGTTACTTTGAATTTGTACTTCAACGAAAGCCAAAATTCTGCCTGTGGTCATTAGAAGGATTGCGAGCAGGAAGGAAAGGGCCTGGATTTGCTGCTAGGCTGGCTCTAGCCATCATGCATCATGCATCATGCTTGGATAAGAGAGGACTGTCCAAAGGGAAAGGAGAAAACCTCCCTCTCTCTCTCTCTCCCTATATATACATATACATATGTATATATGTATATATATACATATGTATATGTAATTGAAATAACCTGTATGGCTTAATTCCAAGCAACCTCAGTTTCCATGTATTTTTTTCATATTGTAACCAGCAATTTATAAGCAGCATACTTTGCAAACAGCACTAAACTATCAGAGAAATTTTGACACTCCTGAGTAACATATAAAATAAACATATAAAATAAACATATAAAATAAACAAATAAAATAAACATATAAAATAAACATATAAAACAGGCTGATTTCCAGTTTTCAGTCTGAAAAACTAGCAAGACATCCTACAGTAGGGAAATTTGGATTTTGGATTTCATGGTGCACATGCTGTCCACATTTAAACTACTGCACGTTTCAGTGTAGAAACCCCATCAGCACTTTACCATTGTCAGTGGGTTGCCAGATAAGAATTAATTCCAGATTTAGATGGCTCCCTCTCATATGCCTATATGGCAATCAACTTCTGCTCTCACAGCCAGTGACAACATCAGTATCAGTCCCAGCTGATAAAACCTCTTCTTCCTTTTCTACTTGCTGGGCTGTAGCTCCTGGCTGGAACTCTGCACTGCAGAACAGACATTAAAAATCATTTTTCTGGAAACTGGGTGGTTCAGGGAAATGTCAATAAGTGGCTGCCTTTGCTTTTCAAGCACTAGTAAGACTCCAGCTGGCCCCTTCATCTCCTGGTTAAAGGCAGCTGAAAGCAGCTACCATCTGCTTGCATAATGCTTCTCTCTGAAGACTTGGTATCACCAGTCATAAATGCCTGTGTCCATACAGACTGCATATTTCATTTTCAGCAAACAGTTTAAGGAGTCTAAGGGGCATGAAGATCTATGAGTTACAGTTTTACCCTATGGATAAGTAGCAATTTTACCTTGGCAGTAGCTGTATGGGGAAAATACGCTGACAGTTTTACAACAATATATTGACAGCATTCCATCTGCTGTGTAAGCAGGTAGGGAGAGAGAACTGTGGTCTGAGCAGAAGGCTACATGTACCACCAAACTGAATTTGTCTTTGGAGCTGTCTTGGCACAGGGTGATGCCTTGGGTCTCTGCTGCTTGGTGTGTAACTCTGAAACTTCATATTAGGTGTTAGTAAGTTCTCTTCATAGGGTGGTTAGACAGAACAATCCCTTCCTATCTAGAGAATCAAGAACAACTGGTACCCAAAAAGCAAAAACAACTAAGGCTAAGGGAATGGGGCTCAGACTTCATAGCCTGGGGCTGTGGTTGGGTAACTGACTCCAATATGTAGATGAACCAAAACTTATAAAAGTGTAAAAACTCATGGCCGGGATCCATCTTGGATTCTACTTGGGTGTAGCCTCGGCCAGGCTCTTCCACTGCCTGAGGTCTATCCTTTCAATAAAGGCCTGTTTTATTCCTTTTGCTTGGCCTAGTCTCTGTTCCAAGTCAGCCTTTCCAGGCATCAGTTCTGGTGACCCAGATGGGACTTTAAAGCATTTGGAAAACCCCTGGACTGGAGGAACACCTAGCTCCTCTCCCCTGCTCCTGCCATCACTCCAAGGGGGGCCCAGCTGCAGTCCAGAAGATATCAGAGCCCAAGAACCTCCGGGACTGGTACAGAGACTCATGAGTAACTGGATAAAAGTGGTATAGAAGAATACACTTTAGATAGGAGAATAACTCTTTGGATCTACCAAGGACTTGTCCTATCTTTCTAGCAGAATAAGGAAGCTGAGTCATGGAGCTCCATCTGTGCTTTGCCAAGAGCAGTATGCCAACGGAGATCCCAGCCCCTTCTTACATGCTCTTTCAAGCACAGTTCCATATCTATTTAAAAATGTATATGCCCAGTACCTTACACCTCCATTTATAGCAATTTTTTAAACAAAAAGTTGATTTTTGCTGTTATTGACCAAGCTCCATTCCAATTCCCAGGAAAAAAAATTCAAAGTGAATATCACAGGGTATATATTATGCTCCAACTTCCACTCAAAAATTATGGTTTTTTTCCCAGTTAATGCTGACAGCTGAATTTAACAGTTAGAACTGGGGCTGGAACTGAATTAGCTGCTCTTGTAGGACAGTGCCCATAGCTGTCCCTGAGAAGGCTAGTTATGCCTGACTCCTTTCCATGTAATGAAAGGGAAATTACATTACTAGAATTGTTGACCACTTTTCTCCTACCAGACTGAACACTGAAATTAAAAAAATCTCAATTTCTGGCTGGATGCTGTGTACAGCTGAAGGATATTGTACTAGATCACTGTCTATCAGGTATAGCTAATTTAAGTTTCATGCCAATGTCTCCTATAGTGTTTTAAGTGGCTTTAATTAACTATTAACTATTGGTTAGTTAAATATTTTTAGTTGAAATTAAATCAATTGCACTTATCTCAGAGTGAACATGCTCTGCAGTATGAGCAAGTACCTTCTTTGCTTTAGGTCAGTTGAATATTAATTATTTATTCAAGTATGCAAAGAGCCCTTTTCCTCCTACTCCACTGTCCTGACAAAACCACATCTTGACTGCTATTATATAGTCCTGAAGGGGAGCATGAATTTATGGATTTCACCCATGTGCATGGTGTTGTCAATATAGGAATAATGTAGTAGTACTTTGGAACTGATAGTATCTTCTACTTCCATTATAGAACTTGGCATCAAAGCTGGTCTGACTCAGCCAGCTCTTTCCATTTAAAAGTTGACCATCAATCCTGCTCTTTAAAAAAAAACCCCAGAGATGCTTATCATAACATTTTATCCATAATCAGTTAGAAGGTGCATTTGCTTTTTCCAGGTCATTAAGGTATTTGAGGCTGAGCAACTTCCAGGTTTCATTAAAAAAATATCTGCAAAGCGTGATGGAAATTTGAACCAGGGTTAATTCCTTGCACACTTCCATTGGTGTGACTGACAGGGAGCCTGGGAGGTCAATGGTCTCAGAAAAATGCAAGCACGTCACATGTCTTCCCCTTGGTATAACTGTTTGTTTCAAAACCTTATCTGAGAAACAAACCCTTCTGCCATGGAAGAAATGAATGGGATTAAAAGTAACATCAAATTAATTTTTTGCTTAAAGCACCTTGACCGACAGTCTGAGCGAGTCACTGGAAATTCACAAACTTCCTCCCACACTTACCCATAAATATGCCTCAACACTTGACAGACCTCACAAGTGAATGGTGGATTCGTGACCTTGACTATCTCAGCTTTAAATCAGTGCCTAGCAGTACTACCAAGCTTGGTTTATATAACCAGATAAAAATAGGTGGCATATCCTATTTACTATTAGGCAATTAAGTGCAAAAGGTATGAAAAATTACATCTGGTCTACTCTGTTTCCTTAAACAGGTTTATAGGACTGGCTTAAATGCATGGGTGATTTCAGCAACTGTACTATATCAAACCTATGGAGACCTGTTAAAAAAACAATGGGAAATAGTGTGGTAAAATATTTGGCTTTGTTTCTTTCTGCCCTCTGCTAACAAAACTGCAGCCCTGCCTGCAGTGACCAAAATAGTGCCACTGTCTGAATGAAGACGCACTCAGAATTGAAAGATTATTTTCTGATCAAAATGGCAGGGCTGTTTTTGCATATTTAAATTGAGGAGGTTACATTTCTTTGCAGCAGCATCTCATGACTGCTAACTAACTTACTGCTCTTTCAGATTGCCGCAGTTTCTCATAAGACTGTTTCCCACTTGAAAAAACAGCTCATAATAGAAAGGTACTGCACAGCTGCTAAAAACAGATGTAGGTAGCAAAGAGATTCTGATACAATCACATAATATACTGGCATAATATACTGGAGAGCACTTGAATGTATGAATTTATTTGAGTGAAGCAGGAAGGTAGTGCTAAAGGACCTGCAAAAGCATTGCCATTCCAGGTTCTGTGACCTCACTAAATGTTTCAAAACCATCTTAGCAATTTCTTCTATTGTACTTGCCTGGCAGACATTCTGCCTTTCTGCTAAGTCACTGGAAGGAAGCGGATGGCATTTACAGCTACCACTGTCTGCCTGTAACACACAGAGACACAGAAAAGATGGAATTACCTAAAATAAACAATTTTCTCCAGTAAAGCAACTTAATAAAAAGAAGGGCTAGTAATATGATGTCTGTAGTCTTTTTATGCCTGTATTTCTTCAGATTTTATCCGACAGCCTGCCTATAAACCTTGCCAGAATATCTGGATTCCCTTTTTATTTGGCAGCAGATAAGGCACAGAGGCCCTTAGATTTAATATAGCTTAGAGATAAGAGGTGATAATACCCCTAAATGAAAGTGCTGGAGTTGAAGTTTGCTTGCCTATCCTAACTTCCTCCAAAACTCCAGACATAGCACAGTTATATCTCTAATAGACCCATGGTATGAATACCAACAAGGAAAATTGCTGGATTCTGCAATTGGGATGGGGCAACCCCTGGGGGTATGGACAGACTGGGGAAAGCAGCTTTGTGGAAAGGGACCTGGGGGCCCTGGTCGATCCCAAATCGGATATGAGCCAGCAGTGCCCTGGCAGCCAGAAGGGCCAGCCCTGGCCTGGGGAGCATCAGGGACAGCATGGCCAGCCAGGCAAGGGAGGGGATTGTCCTGCTCTGTTCTGCACTGGGACAGCCTCACCTTGAGTGCTGGGGGCAGTTTTGGGCACCACAGTACAAAAAAAGACACTAAGCTGTTACAGAGCATCCAGAGCAGGGAAGATGGTGAAGGGCCTTGAGGGGAAGCTGTGTGAGGAGTGGCTGAGGTCACTTGGTCTGCTCAGCCTGGGGGAGACTGAGGGGAGCCCTCATTGCAGTCTACACCTGCCTCATGAGAGGAAGAGGAGGGGCAGACACTGATCTCTTCTCAATGACAAGACCTGAGGGAATGGCCTGAAATTCTGTCAGGAGAGGTTTAGGTTATTAGATATTAGAAAATTGAAATTGAAAATTAAAAAATTAGAAAAAAGGTTATTGGATATCAGAAAAAGGTTCTCCCCCCAGAGGGTGTTTGGGCACTGAAACAGCCTCCCCAGGGAAGTGGTCACAGCACCAAGGCTGCCAGAGTTCAAGAAGCTCTTGGACAGTACTCAGACATACTGTGGGACTCTTGGTGTGTCCTGGGCAGGGCCAGGAGTTGGACTCATGGATCCTAGTGGATCCCTTCCAACTCAGCATGTTCTGAGGTTCTGTGATTCTGGGATACCACAGGACACCAGAAGCACATGATAAAGGACAGCCACTGCCGCAGTGGAGACAGGACAGGGTGGATGGGAGGAGCAGCTGGCAGACATGCTCAAAGAAAGCTTCAGAGCATGGTAGAGGAGCTTCTCTGGTCACCTCTGCCTGAAACTGCTACATCTGCCTTTGCACAATCTACAAAAGACCCCAATATGTGTTTTGAATATCTGATTTCTGGCCCTTGACTTGAACTTTGACACTAACACTTGAAAAGTAGCTGCAAGTCTGCTAAAAAAAGTAGTGGTTTGACTATACTGCAGTTCAAACCATACATTGAACATTCACTTTTACTACTACTTTGTAAATAAGTTTATCAAAGACATTAATAAGAAAAAAACTCTGTGATGACAAAATTGATCATATTCTGAGGGAGTAGGATAGTCTTCTGCTTCTCTCATCTACTTTTTTGAAAAGTAACTCTGAGAGTTTTGGTATCCAAAAATAGTATCACAGAGCTGATATAGTAGCTGTTTGCTACAATGGCCTATTTTCACAAGCTTCAAAAACCTCCCACTTGCATGAGCCTGGTTAAATGCAGAAGAAAGTAACTTTGCACTCAGTGAAAAGGAAGTTCCTTGTTGCAGCACACCCAGGGTCACACAAGTCCCTGTTGCAGAGCTCCTTTTGCCAGCCTTGAGGGGCAGAGGCACAAGGCACAGCAACTCTTTGCCACCAAGGTGGCTGTCACTGCCAGCTGGCTGTCCTCAACAGCAGGTATGGATTGCTACAGCACAGGGTGATGCATGACAGCTTTTCTGCTTTCTCCCTCGTGTCTTTAAAGGCCACTGATGATGCCAGTAACAGGCAGCCTTTCACGGCTTGAATTTAGTATTTCAAGCTGCTGTGTAATCAGCTGAATGGGTGGTGGCCTCCTTCCTTTCTTTTGCTGCTGCATAACTCACTTTTCTCTCCTATCTCTTTTCACCCTTACTCTTTTTTTCTGCCAACTTTCTGATCCTATGTCACCCCTCTTTATCTTGCTGATAATGAAACAACTATTTAAATAGTTGACAATTGCAAAGATATTCTAGAATATACTGTATCCTTGCCAGATGTGTTGCTAATTTAATGTTGCGCATTACACTTGGCAATTCCTCCTTTGTTTTATTTAATTAAAGTTTAAATCCTATTATTTGTAAAAAATACTATTTTTCTAACTTGGCTTGTGTTCTAGCATGAAACAATGTTTTCAGGTACAGTTCTATTACATTTGAAGAAATCCCAAATCTGTCTATGTCTGTCCAAAGGAATCCATCTTAGAAAGGAGCTTAAATTCCATTTGCAAAAAATGCACTGTACTGTCATATTTTGAGATAAATATAACAGTTCTTTATGGACAAAAGTACAGTCAATATCTTTTAGGTATTTTAATGAGATCTAGTCCCAGCTGAATAAATTACTATTCAAGAAATTGAATTAAATTAAAATTCCTGACATCAAGGCTAGTGGTATGGTTGACATGCCTGAGGGATGGGATGTCATCCAGAGTGATCTGGACCCATGTGAACTTTGTGAGATTCAAGAAGGTCAAGTGCAACATGCTGCACCTGGGTTGGAGCAACCCCCAGCACCAACATAGGCTGGAGATGAACAAACTGAGAGCAGCCCTGCTGAGAAGGACTTGAGGTGCTGGTGGGTAAGAGGTTGGATGTGACCCAGCCATGGGCACTGCCAGCCCTGAGAGCCAAACCTGTCCTGGGCTGCATCCAAAGCAGTGTGGGCAGGAGGGGATTCTGTCCCTCTGCTCTGCTCTGCTCTGCTCTGCTCTGCTCTGCTCTGCTCTGCTGGGACTCCACTTGCAGGGCTGCATCCAGCTCTGGAGTTCCCAGCACAGGAAGGACATGGACCTGTTGAAATGAGTCCAGAGGAGGCCAGAAAGCTGACAAGAGAGCTGAAGCACCTCTCCTATAAAGACAGGCTGAGAGTGTTGATAGCAGGAGATATCCCTGCCAATATCCTTCTGCACAACAGCAATGACCTCCTCCCTCTCAATTTTCCCCATGGCTAAGACCAGCTGTGAACTCAGAAAAGCTTCAAAACTTCTCTTAAAGGAATATAGGCCAGCCAAAAGTAAGATCTCAGTTTTTAGGGACACTGCCCTGAACTGCAGATTCTGCCCATCCTGCAGAGTCTACCTGATCTTCTGTCTTCTCTGCTTCTGACCTGTCTCATGTAGGAAATCTTCATTCAAAGCATCTCTGCCTCCTCAACAGAACTAGGGTGTTCAGCTAATAGAATGATTTGTTTCTGGGGTCTTGTTTCAGCCTCCCAATACACTGCACTAAGTGCCCCAAAGGACCTAAGTAGGTAAAGAAAATCAAACTTCCCTGCAAAGGTAATGTCTACAAAGGGAAGGCAACAAGGCAACACAATATCAACACTTCTGGGACCCCTTGAATCTCTAGATATGCTTGAGGTTTGTTGCCTTTGGGACAGAACGACTTGGCTCTGTGTAGTAATCGATATGGTTTAGTGGTGAACATAGTGGTGCTAGATTAATGGTTGGACTTGATGAGCATAGAGATATCTTCTAACTTTAATTATTCTATGATTCTATTGTGAGGTACTCACAGAGTTTAGCCCACTGCCCCAAGCACTTAAACTACATTTGCCAATAGGGGGGATGGATGTGGAAAAACAAAAAGCTCAGCACTATGCAGGCTCACCTTCTGTTTCAGGCAAGTACAAAAAGAAGAATTTTGATGTATTTGTCTTTAGAAAAAATTGATTTAGAATGGCCTCCTACATGGCACAGTTTGCTCTTTGCTTCCTTGGACTTCATTTTTCTTTTGCCTTTTTCAGACGGATGATCACACTGTGCACATACTACTGAAAACACAAAGTAATACTTAACACCTCTGGTCAGCTTTTGCTTTGCACTGAGCCACCTATAGGCAGACCCCTGCAAAACTGAAGAGAGGTTAGTGCAAAAACTGTAAAAATCACTTTGTATTAGCTATTCCCACAAATGCAGCTGTCCACAACAAGGAAAATACATGTGCATAAACAAAGTAGTTTGAAATCCTGCCCCAATACTGCACACAGGATATGACTATGAGGCTGTAATAACGATGACAGAACCATTTATCTGGCAGGGAGTTACTGTTTCTGTAAACAAGTATACTACTGAAAGAAGAGACCTGTGCCTCAAGATACTACAGTGGAAGTGGCAATTAAGAGTAGACAGCACATTGCCCTCTTTATGATATACACGATTATATAATGTTATTTTGCAGTGATAATTTTCAGTCTGCTTTTGCCTATGTGTCATTTTAGAAAAACAATAAATAACTGGAGATGTTCTTCCCAATAGATTGGACTGCCTGAGGTTATTTGCATACTAGAGATTCAATGCTCAGAAATCTTTAAATAAACTGAGCCCAAATAAAGGAAATCAAATGGGCTATTAGAGGAATAGAAGAGGATTTATTTTCTCAAGGCATTGCTCTATAGGATCTGTGCATCAATTGCAGATGTAAGTACAAAATGAACACAGCGCATTCCAAGCTAAAGTGTGCTGGTCAGTAGGACCTGCTAACAGTAGGCCAGATACATATTGCTTCACACCTGCTTATTCTGTCCTTCACCAAGCAAAATGGGACAGCTTATCTTCTCAGTTCCTCCCAGTCTCACAATCCATTTGCTTTTCCATGCAAAGGACAGGAGCAAGGACAATGGAAAGAAAGACAATAATCACTCACACTGAACTTCTTTTCCTCAGGTCTGTTTGAATTTATTTCCCTCAGCTCTGTTGTGCTATCTGCTGACAGTATAACAAAGAGTGTGGGTAGACTTATAAAGGGGATTGATTAGTTTTGATGTGGGAATCTGAATTTAAATGCTAGCAACTATTAACAAAAGTTTCCTGCTTGATTTGTAAACTAGTGAAAGGATGAAAAATCATGAAAAGCTTGCAATACAACTTGCAAGTGTGTTGATCTCGTCAACTATACTGAATCAAAACATTATAGGTCTTCATAGAGGGAAGGAAAAATACGTGTGTAATTCCTTCAAAACAGACATTTTCAATCAGGATGTTTCAGATAAATCCTGAGGATTTACTTTTTATTCTCCTTTAATAAATTCACAATTAACATCAGATTCTTCATCTCCATGAATCCTATCTGAGACTTTAAGTTTAGACTGTGAACACTTCGCCAGTCTTCAGGAAACTGTCATTTTCTATACAAACCCTAAAGCAATACTCCTTAAACCTCTTTCAGATGCATCTCCTTTTGCAGTTTACACAAGCCAGGATAAGAGCTACTTTTAACTGCTGACAGGACATCAGTCACACCAAGGTGGATATTACACTCAGTTCTGAAGATTTCTGACTCCTCCTCTTTGATCTCCAGTGACCACAACATACTGTCTGAGAAACATTGACTTGGAAAATAAGAAATAAGAGGGTTATTAGTGCAGCTGCTGGCTTTTTCTGCCATTCACAGGACAATATTGTTTGCATGAAGTCTATAATTTCAAGAACAATAAGCCTCTAGAAAGTCAAATATCTTTGGGGCTACAATGAGCAAGCCTGAACTCTCAGACAGTTCTGCCGTTTGAAGAATTTGAGACAAATTTATGGTGCCTCATTAGCAGGAATCTGTTATCCTCAATGCCAGTGCTAGCCAAGGCAGGGTCCTGTTTAGCAGGAAAACAGGAGAGATTCTGTGATCTAGTGAAAAGTATTGAAGAAAACAGCCCTAGCCCTGGTAGAAGCTTTCACAATAGAACCAGTCCAGAGAGTAGTGCTTAGAGGGGAGATATTGCAGTGTTTATAGGGTGTTATTGTACAGTTCACCCCAGACTGTAGATAAGATCTACAATTGGAAGCATTATAACTGGGAATTTTAAAGCAAGAAGCAAATGTTTACAAACGGGAAAAAATGTCACTGAACTGCTCTCCAATATGAAGGATGTTTAATGAACAGGGTGAAGGGATTTTCAGCTTTATACAAGACATTTTAATAGTTGGACTGTGTTTGTTAAACTTGCATTAAATTCATCACTGGTGTAATCCCAATGACATTAGGCACTAAAATCAACGACTGGTTGGGGCTTTCTAGTTACTACAACTTCAGTTACACTAATTTCCTCACCCTGAGACTAATCAAGGAAGCACACAGGGCTCAAAGAGGGAAAAGAATGGATAAAATTGAGTAAATAGTGAAGTTTCCTTTAGATGTCTACACCCAAATCAAAGCTTTGAATTTGCAGTTAGGTTTTAGTGTTGGAGGCACTGTTTTTCCATAGATATTTCATCCCTGGTCTTGACATAGATGAGAAAACTAGCTCTTGCAGAGTGCCCAAGAAAAACCAGGGTTCAGAAATAAGCAGTTTTCTAGCTAAAATTCAGTGCAGTAGATATTTCTAGATTGCTGCAGAAATCCTGAAATCAGCCTCCCTATCAGAATCTGACTTAAGAATGTATTCCAAGCCATTAAAACAGCAGGAAAAAAAGCATCTGTGGGTGGACCATAAAGGTGAATGACAGGGTTGGAGCACCTTGTTATGCCCTGGTTTGCTCAATGGGTTTAGGGGAAGGTTGGTTGATTCACTCTGGGTGGTGTGTGGGAGAAACAACAGTATTCTCAGGAGCTTCAGTGACAAACTTTTGCTTGCAAACTTTTGAACACTAAGGTAGAATTATGTACTTGGCAAATTTTGAAACACATACAGACAAAGTAAAATACTTTATAAACTTTAACTAAGCAAATGTAAACTTGTCCAGCTTTAACTTATCCAGACACAAGGCATTTACTGAGGTATTGACTGGGATTTTTTAGTTTGGCTTACAATATATTTGAAGAAATTAGAATACATAGAGAAAGAAAGGATAACAGTAGAAAATATCCCCACCCATCTTTTGCTTGATTTCACTTGTGTTCAATCTATTGATTGCATCTACCTTTTACCCAGAGGCTTATTACATTAAATGTAGCATGCTATTCCCCTGTACTGTATTTAAAAACAAGATTTATAATTTAAAATAAATGTTTTATGAGAAAGAATGACTACATGAAATTCACCTGGAATTAATGGATGCTCAGCTGGAGGAAAAGAGACAGGTGGGGCTTTTTTTCCAGCTTAGGTAGCTAGAAAAAAACAGTCCAAAGACAAATATTAAAAATTATATATGTACAGAGGAACAAAAATATTTTTGTAAACTAGTTGCAATAATATTAAGAGTTCTGGTTTTGTTTCTATTATGTATAATAGAAAAGGAATTCACAGCCTGACAGATAGGATACCAAATCTAATGTAAAATTCCCATTCTGGCATCAAATTCTGGTTTCATCACTTTAATAGAACCTACGTAACTTAAATGACTTCAACAGAACCTTAAATTGTCTTCACTCGTCTCTCTTAGTTTCTTTGGTCACACTTCAGTCAGTTATATTATGAGAACTGGTGAAGTAAAATCAGACTTCGCCTTTTGTACAGATTTATAATTGGAGATGAACATTCTGAAGGGATATAAATAGCCAGCACAACCTAATTGAGGACAGCCTCAATGTAAAGGACTGAGAGATAGGAATGAGACCACAGAGATACTCAAACTTATTATTTAAAAACTAATTAATAGAATTTATTTTGAAAGAAAGAAGAGAGTGGTAAGAAATAAAAAGCTCTTCTGAAGTAGGTTCAAGTATTGCAGCTAAGAGAACTCTGTCACCCAGATGTAACAAACGGGATTCTACAGCAAGGAGAGGAATTCAGTAAACAGGAGGAGGGTGTCACTTGGCCAATTAAATCATGCCAAAACTGTAAAATCTCAAAGGTCATGCCCAATATGAAGGTGGTGCTAGGATAATTAATTAAAAAATTGAGAACTGATTTCCTCAAAGAAGCAAAAAGTGAAGAAAAGACAAGAAAGAAATTACAGTCAGCAGACAAAGATGTACAAAGTTTTAGGGGGAAGAAAAAATATGATTTTACATTTCATTTTATATTAAATGTAAAATGCAGACATAAACTGATAGAAATTAGGAAAACCCAAAGTAGTTCTGAAAATGCACAGACTTTGCAAGAGAGATTAATGGTTTAGTTCTTTGACATCAAAGCCTTATCTGTCCAGAGGATGATACACTCATGGAGGTAATTTGTGGGTAAATGAAAACTTAGTTTTGAAAGGCAGAACACTTGGTGGATGAGAATTTAATTCCAGCTCCTTACAAGTAAAATTCAGAGACAGAAAGGGAGAAATTCCTCATAACTATTAAGGATTACACACTTGGTTGTTGCTATTTATGTGGAAAGTGATGATGCCACAAAGATGAAATGTTGGGATGCAGAAGTGTGAGACTGGAGGATTTGATCTAATAGATTTGCAAAGGAAACTTTTAAAATGACCGTTATTTTTAAAGTTAAAATTTGGTCTGTCAGCTCTCTGCATCTTTAATGACTTTTAAGATATTCTAAACTATTTGTTCTTGTGAGGAAGAAGAAAAGATGCAGCATGATATTTTATGTGCTGGTGCTATAAATGTTCACTAGTTCCATAAAAAAAACATCAATCTGGTACAGCTAATCAGGATGTTTGGGTGTTGAACTCTGGCAGGAACCAGTGGATGAAATCTGGAGATGTACATCACTGCTAGTCTTTTAAGAGTCTGACAAATAGGTTTTTAGATATTTGAACGATATTTTTAGGACAATCAAAGTGGCCTCAGAAGGAAATCACATGCACTCTGAGAGCACTCCGAGGTTATGGGCCAAATTCAGCCCTGGGAATCCTAGTGGAAGCCATCACCTTTATTGCCAAAAGAGAACTCTATGTAAGCTTAGGAGGTGACATGAGAATGCTAAGCACAACAATAAGGACACATAAAACAAGAGTAGTTTAAAGACAATTGTACCACATTTTTGCTGTGTCACTGAAAAAACTTTGCACTGATTTCAGCAAGTCATGATCAAAATTTACTGCAAGAAATGGTCTAGGACAAGGTTTTCAAGGAGAAGGGGAGATCTTGACTGTAGGTATAAAATTAAATATTATTATTGTTTACTACACATAGTCTTAGATTGTGTAGAATCTCCTAGAATTTCTTGTTCAAAGTAAATCCTACATAGCGCTAGTTGAAGCAATTCCTACTGGAGGTATCATACATCTGTAACACATGCATTAAACTCCAACATTTTTTGTAAGATGAAGTAAAGAACTGAGCGGTATCAAAACTCAGAGGTAATTTTAACTTCTTAATTACATCAGCTCAATTGAGTCAATACAATTGTAAGGGGTTGAGAAGGGAAACAGAAACCTGGAAAATGAGATAATATTTTTTCTCAGTCTCATGATTTTCAGTGTTTCTATCAGAACACAAAAAAGGTAGCGTGTCTCTAGCCAGACAGAAATGCAGAAGAATATTCCCTCACATATTTTTATACCTGGTCTACACATCGTTCTACATCTTCCTAAAGTTAAGCAGCAATAACAGATACTTCAGAGATTTTATTTCAGATAGAACATTCCCAAAGTCAGCAAATGCACCATATTGGTATAACTGGGAGGTGGACTTTTCTAATATGGACTCCCATTAAAATTTTCTAGTGAGGTATGAGCCTGAGCTTCACTGACTGCTTTTATGTTAATGAAGATAAAACAGTTCCTATTTCTTGCAGAAAACCAGTTAATCCCAAAGGCCTCTAACAAGGGCAACAAGTTGTGACATTCCATAAATGCACCATTCTGATGTGTGGGCAAACCTGTTGACTGAAGGTGAATAAACCCAAGATTCTGTGCTCATTTTCACTGAAAAGATCAACCTTGAGATCTTTTTTCCAAGACCAGTAGGTGCTTCTGGAGTTTTTTTTTCCCCTAATAAACCTTACGGAGGAAGAATAAAAGGTCAGGAGCACTGGTGTAGAAAAGACTACTGCAGTAATCTAAAAAAAGAGCACTGAAGAATGGGCATGAGAGCCTTGTAATATGTAAATGCTCTTCATCCGCTCCCAGTTCCTCAGGGGATGCACAAAAGACATTGGGCTTACACTGATTTAGGAGGATGGGCTAGATAACCTCTCAACCTTCAGCCCTACTATTTTCCATGAATCTGCAGAAAGAGAAACTCCCTCAGTTCTTGAGGTTCCAAACTCCCATTTTTCTTTTCAGGTGTCTAAATAATATAAACACAGGAATCTTATCACTAGACATAAACCAGACCCAACATAATTACAACACACATCAGTTATCAGTAGATTCTTGATCCTGACCCTATTGACTTTCTTACTAGTGCAAAAATATAAAATACACAATGCAAATCTTGTCATATGCACAAAAATTTAGGAATAATGACTGTGGTGATTCTGCTTGTTGGATTTGATCATTGGTAATTTTGCCAATTTTTGTCATCAAGGAAAGTCCATTTTGTTCATACATTACCAATGTGAGCTAAGATGCTTTCAAGGTATCTAACAACTACTGCAAGCATCTAAAATACCATTTACTTCATGCCTAACTTATTCTTCATTCATCACATAGTAACAAATAATTACACATCTTCAGAGACTTTAATAAACTAATTTTTACTGCCACATCCATCTCCACTATAAAAAAGATGTCTAGCTGTCAGGCTGGCAAGTTTCTCTTTCTTTACAACTTTTTTTTACTGTTTATTGAAAATGAGATCAAGCAAAGACAGGTGAAATGGACATACTGAAGGGCTTGCTCCATTTTCCCTGACATTACTTTCTTCAGGCTGCATTGTCTAATCTTTCATGAAAGTCACTTTGTGATCGTTTCTGGCAGTGCCAAATTAGTCTCTGCTGTTTAGTGATAGAAGAGAACCTGCTCGTTCCTTGGAGAAGCAAACCAGCAGCATCATAAATTATAAGCTTCCTGAAATCAAACATATACATGTTTCTTGTTTCAGCCTTGTCAGACAAGCTACAGAGATCTTTAACTTCAGTTACTTGTAACTGCTTGGAAATCATCATAAACTGACCATCTGGGAAACTTGACAAAGCTGTCAATAATGCCTGTTTCACTGAAAATCTATGCCAAAGAACCTTCTGCTTGTACAAAATTAGACAATGATTTTAATTTTTCCTTTAAGTTCACTTCTCAGTATTTTGAGAAGAAAGGAATGGGCCTGCCATTAGCTAAAAATGTAAGTCAAGGAGGTATGCACAAGGAAAGCACAGAGAGCAATGAACTGGCAGCATAATGTAGTATCCATTACTGACCCCTCAGGCATGTGTTTGACTGAAGCTACTTTCAGTCAGCTTGCACATTTTTGCACACAATTTATAGTTGAGTTATGTGTCACTAGTTTGAGAGTTTAGGCAGATTAAGTCTGGCATCTGATTTTAAATAACACGTAGGAAACACTGGAATAATTTATGCTCCCATAGCACCACTATACACTCAGAGTAGCACAATTTAAACAGTAAAATGTATGAGTTTGCGTCTGGGATGCTGAATTAATTTATTGCATAGCTCTGCAGTTTATTTCTGAAGTAAAACCTAGGCTCTCTTGAAATCAATAGAAATTTTACCACCTGCTTCTGCACAGCCCAGACTTACCCTTGTGATGTGGGCTTGCACAGCAGAGGGAAAGAGACAAAAAAGACACCCATAACATTTTTTGTTTCATATTCTTGGTTGAAATGGTCAGAACTTGAACAAGAAGCCTCTATTAGACATTGCCAGTTTTTAATTTGATCAGGAGGTCTATTTTGGTCCCCTGTGGCTTGGGCTACAAAGGGAGATCCTCTGTGGCTCAGGAAAGCTCCAGCAGCATGGGAAAAGCATTGCCCTCCTGGGAGCAGCTGCTGCAAGGGCCCCTTCAGGCTGTGAAGAGCTCAGCACACGCTACCAAAAGAGGGAGAAATGAGGCATTGCCAGACCAGACCGTTCATTCCAGGCATCGGCAAGCCTGGAAGTGCCAGGCTGTGGAGCTTTCCAAGCGGGCTGAGGTCTGTTTCTCACAGCCCAGATTCGGCACCAATTGAGTGTTGTTCCTTGGCAGTGTCCATACTGATTAAGATCACTGAAGTGAACAAGGAAATAAGTCCTCTCATCCCTGAAAGAAGTTTCTGCTCTGCTAGGGTTAAGCAATGCAGAGAAGATGGATCTCATGTAGTTTCTTTTGGGAATTACCAGCACAGCTGCCTGACTCCTGTTTGTGACTTCTCACCAGCACACAACTAATGTAAATGATGTGGAAATGCTCCTCCCCTTGCAATTACAGCCCTTTTAATTTCCATGATACGAGTACTTCCACACTGAAAGCACTAGAAAAGTTGCTATTACTCAGAAATTTCCCCCAGGAAAAGTCAGCCATGAAAACTAAGCCATTTATAAATTTTGCCCAGAACTCTATGTGCTTTCCTCCTAGGAAATCTCACATCCACTTTAAGACTATAGAACACATGTAGTTATTCTAATTAGACTATTGTATTCTGAAGAGCTTGTGATCCATGCACTGGTAACCCAGAGCAAGGACAGGCACATGTTGAGCTCTGCCACACTGTGCTACACATATTTCTTGGTCTTCTGGATTGTGCTGTGCTCTACATATCCTGTAAACCCAAACTCAGCTGGTTAATCATAAGGGAAAAGCTTGATGGTCACTAATACCTGGCACCAGTGATGATTCCACAACATGTCCTTGTCTTTATCTTTAAAGGAAGCAGCTTATTTTACTTCTAAGAAAGTCCTGTCAAAACCTGAAGACCTCCATGCCAGTGAATCTCACTCTTGATGGGAAGCCTGCACAGTGTGCCATGCCCTGACCAGAGGTCAGTCTGAAGCCACACTTGTCTTGAGGTTCCCAGCATCAGAAGGGACACAAGATTTTATAACTAGTGATCAACTTGGTGCTGAGCGAGCACTCCTGGTGCAAGACAATGTAGAGGAGGGATTTTGACATCTTTATTTTCTCTTGTTACCTAAGTACTCCTGGATGCATATTAAGGAAACTGATTAATGCCATTCAGGAGAAGCAAGTATGGGAGGATTTAACCCTAAACACTGGAAAATAGCTGATTTGCCAGACTTTTTTTTTTTTTTTTAACATCACATTTCCATCTGATTCTTTGAAAACTCATATGCTTATATCCAACCAGCCAATAAACCCACCCTGCATTTTGAGAGCCAAAGTTACCCAGTAACTCAGGTACTCAGGTTGCTCATAGTTCACTGAGATCAGGTTTGATACCAAAGATTTTTATGAAGTCAGATTGCAGCCTGCAGCTGCATCCTCTTCTGAAGAGAGAGCTATCCTCTTCTGAAATACATCCCACTGAACTTAGCAACAATACAGAAAAAAATACAAAGTGAGAATTATAAACTCCTAGTTAATCCCAAACCTGTGTGGGATTTGCCACTCCAGTTGCATCTCTGTAAGTCCATGGGGCCTGATCAGATTCATCCAAGGGTATGCAAAGAGCTGATGTCATCACAAGACCTCTCTCAATGATTTTTGAAGTCTTGGGAATCTGGACTGGTCCCAGTGGACATAACCTAGCAAACATTTTCCCAATTTTCAAGAAAGCCAGAAGGGATGGCCCTAGAAACTACAGGCCTGTCAGTCTGATTTCAGTGACTGGTAAAACTATAGAGAATATTCTGGGAGCTACTGAAGAGATAGGCTCTGACCAGTGACAGGACCTGAGGGGTCAGGGGAGATTTAAGTTGGAGATTAGGAAAAACTCTTCACCCAAAGGGGGATTGGGCACTGGAACAGGCTCCCCAAGGAAGTGGTCATAGCACTGAAGCTCACAGAGTTCAAGAAGCTTTTGGAAATGGTGGTGTGATTTTTGGGGTTGTCCTGCACAGGGCCAGGAGCTGACATGATGACTCTTCAAGCTCAGGATATTCTATAATATCTCATGATTCTATGAAAGAGGTGTTTGCTTGCCGAGGAGTGCAGAGAGAATCCTCTGTGTTCATTGAAGCTGTCACTTGCAATGTGGAGGATTGTCCTGGTTTTAGGACAGAGTTCTGCCAAAAAACGGCAGAAGTTCCCCTTTGAAATAGAGAAATCAATGTCACGCCCCTCCGAGTGTTATAATTGTTTCAAATCAAGGACTCAAGGCGGAGATAAGGAGGTAAAAGTAACAGCTCTTTACTACTCTAACTCACAGCACAAGTAGAAAACAACAGTAATTATTAAAATTACCGACGAAAAACAGAAGAAACATCTGCCCCTGGTAGCAGGGCAGATGCTAGGCAGCTGAAATGCAGCCGCCTCCCGGGTCTCCTACCTCCTCACACCGCCGAGCAGACTGGAGAAGTTTTCCCCTCCCCCTCTCTCTCCCCGGAAAACAGCCGGGCCCCACCAGAAGCCTCGTGCTCCCTGAGCAGCTCCCCCGCCTCCACCCCCTCCCCGGAAGCCCGCATCCCCTCCGGGTAGCTCCGGTCCCACCCACCCGCCTGTCCAGGGCCATCACAAACCCTGGGCACAGCCGGCGGGTTCTGTTAGCATTACAATGGGAAAAAATTCTCCCCACTCATACATTGAAGGAACACAATCCCAACCTTCAACAAACTGTTAGTCTGAGGTGAAATATGTGAATGTATTGTAATGTCAATTTACTTTAAATTTTAAAAAGGGGAATTTGTGGGACGATAGACTGCCTCCTGCAATATGCTTACAACCTTTCCCAATGAATTACAGCTGTACTGATTACCAAGAAGTGGAGACAGCCTTGCCTACCCAATGAGGTTGGGTGTTACAAAAATGAGTGGGCTAGCTGGCCTCTAGTTGGAGCTCGAGACCGAGAGTCTGCTGCAGTTTGGGATAGAGTGTGCTGGCTGTGCTGTGAGGCGGTAAAGGGATGTGCGGTTGTCCAAGGGACAGATAAAGTAAGAAGATGCTGTGTGAGGGACAGACAGGATTAGGTGGCTAGGAAAGGGAGGGCTTGGGGTTGAGCTAGTCATACAGAAGAAAGAAGGAAACTTGCAGAGAAGGAGTCAGTGCTGTGTGAAGCTGCCTATGAGGGAAGGAGTCAGTTGCCTGAGAGAAGCCCCTGAAAGAAGGCATGTAAAACTTTTAATAGTGGTGATTCTAGTTGTGTCTGTCTTGACATAACTACTACACGTAAGTTAACATAATCCTCAAAAACAATTGCAAGGGAAACTGAGTCAAGAAAAGGGACTTTTACACAGCAATCAAATTTCCGTTCTCCTGGGCAGCTGATTCACTATAATATTAATACCGTAAAGGAACTGTTTTCTTGTAGAAAAGTCTCCAGAGACTAATTGTCCTGGTTTTAGGACAGGGTTCTGCCAAAAAACAGCAGAAGTTTCCCTTTGAAATAGAGAAATCAATGTCACCCCCCTCCGAGTGTTATAATTGTTTCAAATCAAGGACTCAAGGCGGAGATAAGGAGGTAAAAGTAACAGCTCTTTACTACTCTAACTCACAGCACAAGTAGAAAACAACAGTAATTATTAAAATTACCGACGAAAAACAGAAGAAAAAGTCAGTTGTAGTCCTTTCTTAGACGCGGACACACTCGGTCTGTGTCCGTTCCTGGGGGTGTAACTGTAGCAGGGCCGGCACAGCTGCAGGCGCAGGTGGGAGCCAGGGAGGTGGAGTGGAACAGCCGCGGCCGGGCTGGCTCAGGTGGGAGCTCTTCGCTCCAGTCCTGTGTCCAGATGACCAGTTGTATTCCCAGAGGTAGGAAGTATTTGGTCTTTGGTAGTCAGCAGTGCCTCCGAGGTAGCAGGGCAGATGCTGGGCAGCTGAATGCAGCCGGCTCCCGGGTCTCCTACCTCCTCACACCGCCGAGCAGACTGGAGAAGTTCCCCCTCCCCCTCTCTCTCCCCGGAAAACAGCCGGGCCCCTCCAGAAGCCTCGTGCTCCCCTGAGTACCTCCCCCCCTCCCTGGAAGCCCGCATCCCCCTCCGGGTAGCTCCGGTCCCACCCACCCGCCCGTCCAGGGCCATCAAAAACCCTGGGCACAGCCGGCGGGTTCTGTTAGCATTACAATGGGAAAAAATTCTCCCCACTCATACATGGAAGGAACACAATCCCAACCTTCAACAAGGATAAATGGCTGTGAGCTCATAATAAAAAATGAACAATCAGAGAAATTTCCTGGAAATCTGATGTCAGCCCTAGTTGCAGCTCAATTTAGTACGTAGCATTTAAAGTGCTTCCCTTGTACTTGTAAAGATTGTCTAAGTCCCCAGTTCAGAAAAGACCCTGAAATATCTTGAGGAGAGACATTCTTGATTCCTCAGATGGGCAGCTGAAATTCAGGCATTTGTAAATGAGTTTTCTGTGTTGTGCCATCTCTCCAGTCCCTGCAGGCTGTGATCTGGGGAGCTGGCAGCATATTGCAGCTGGCAGAGCTCCTGCTCCCTGAGCATGGGAGCAAGCAAGGCACACACTGTCAGCTTCAACATCTGCTAACTGGGAACAGAGCTCACTGCAGTGATGCAATATCCATCCTATCACTTGCAAAAATACCCACATCTATATCTGCGATAAAGCTGGAGTCTCGGGTCTCTTCTAGTTGGTTTTCTGGTGACAGCTAATGCTGCTTATCATCCCTGCACACCTCATGCCCTAAAAGTTCTCTGAACAGCAGTGGATATGAACTGCAAAATTCTCTTTTGCAAATGCACTGTGAATAACTTGCTGAAGACCTTACTACCTGTGGTGAGAGAGGTACCGATTTGGAGAAATCTGCTTTGCTGTAATAGATTCTCAGTAGTGCTTTAAAGCAGAGTCAAAGATTATTGCTTTAAAACATATAGAGTTTATTTGTTGCTACTTGTTTTTTATTTATGCTTTTGGCATAGACGTGCTAATGCACAAATGGTAAGAAATCTTATTTTTTGTCAAAAAAGAGCCTGAGCAACAGTTAACACTTTTCAGCAAAGAGGCCCATACATGACTTCTGACTATATAACCAGTGAGGAACAGCAAGCAGGTGGCCTTAGTTTATTCTTCAATAGATTGTATCTATGAACAAATGGCTTTTCAAAAAGAAGGAGTTTCAGGAAGCTTAAAAGTCTTAAAGCAGGCTTTTCTATTTTCCATCTTAAACACAGCACTGCATTCCTGCTCAAAAACTTGTTAGCACAGCTGAGAAAACATGCTTGATAACCCATCAACTCTAAAGATGGGATCAGGTCTTAGCATATGGAACTGAATTAAGAAAAAAAAGCTTCCAAAAATATTTGTGGGAGACACTGACTTTCTGTTCCTAATCTTCTTTTAAAGCTTATCATGAATCTCTTCTTTCTTGCTTAATTGCATGTCTTTCAGTAATTACCTCTTTCCACCATTCAGTTTACTGCTAAGCTCCATATTATTTGATATAATTTCCCCCTATTATTTTATGTAATTTCTCCTTACTATTCACCTAGTTTTTATTCTTTTATTTTCACTTTGTGCTTGCATTTTTAATGTCCTTAGGACTCCTTGTGGGTTTATTCTTCCAAGCTGCTTACACCCTGAAATGTTCGACCTGACAGTTCAATGTGTCTGTGACCATCCTCCTCTAAGACAAGACGTCTTTTCTTATCCTCCCGACTTCCCCACAGATGCAGAACATTGTGGATCTTTTCTTATTCCCCTTCAGAAAGCAAGCAAAACAGGGTGCTTCTTTTTTGAAAGAGAGAGCACGAGCTAACAGGTACTGCTTGTGTTTTTTCAGATACCTCTGCTTCTCCTGAAGTGATGAGCATCTCAGCAGGCCCCGAATCCTTGTCATTTCTCTTGTAGTCTCTACTGCTTGTAAATCTTCCCTTGTTTGAGCATTGAGGGAAGAAACACTTCTGCTCACAGATGGTCAGAGGGAAAAAAAACAAACCACAGTAGGATTAAATCTACTGCTTCTTACTTAATTATTTCAAGATTTGAGCAGTTGGTGCTGCAAGAAATCAGCCACATGACCTCTTGCCTCCAAAAGAGTTTCTTGCTTCCAGAAGAGTTTTTGCTTGAGTGCTGAGCACAACTTCATCTTCAAGCAGGAGTCTGACTTGCCAGGTTTCAGAGGAATAAAATACTTTAATTTCTGCCTCCTAGACTGTCAGGTAACAGCATTTTGCAGAGGTAGGTATAGAAACAAACAAAACAAGCAGACATTGAGTGGCTTTGTACTGTGCTGTTGTGAAATAACATGGTTTTTTGAACAGACTTCTTGATCTATTAGTCTCTCTTGCCACAAACAGACACACATGAGAAATACCTGTAGGCTGGCATCACTCTTGCTGACACAAGACAAACGTTTGGACTGTTGGACAGTGTGTTATGCAATGAGACACCATACACATGCCTGGGAGAAGAGTTTAGAGCAAGGAACATTTTGGTATTGAAACTTCTTTCAGTTGAAGTGGCAGAGCAGAGATCAGCAGAGCAATGCAATTGGATGTAGCTGCAGAGATTACTGGTGACCCCTGTGACTGGTCAGTCAGGCAAATTCCCGCAGCACTCAGCGAGGGACAGCTTCCAGCATAGCAGGAAGCATTTTGTTACAGTGACAATGCAACTCTTCTGGTACAATACTCTCCTCCTCTGCTTCTATCATATACATCACTGGCTGCTTTTACGTAGATATACATGCTCTCTTCCATTCTACTTAATTTCCCCACTAATATCAGGCTGGAAGCTTCTGATTCATAGGAACTTATATCCCAGGTCCAGAAGAAGTTTTAAAGTTTAAACTTTGTTATGTCAAATATTAAGCCACTGAGATGCAAGTAACCAGTCCAAAAATTCTATGTAGCGTCTCAAACCAAACTTTCAAGTCAGTAGGAAGCTGCAAAAGACCAAGAGTTGAAGAAATTATTGTGCCAGGAAAGGGCAAGAAAAGTTAAAATGGAAGAAGGCACAGGGTACAGGCCAGAAAATACATATTCTTATTTTAAAGATATTCCCACCTTAAGCATACTGAGATATATGTTACTTAATATAATGGCATGCGGTTACTTGTCATTAAAGACAAATGAAATACATTAGCAGTATAATGCAATTATAATGCAATACAGCCATGATCTATTAAGTGAGGTAAGGTTCTGGGATGTTCTGCTGTCTTTGAAGTTGTCACAGTGTCACCCCTGATGCTTCACTGTACCTTTCCTAATGTCACAACTAATGTCTACTTGCAGCCAGAGAGCACTGAGGAAAAGGATCCATGACTCTGTCTCGCATCAGCTGCTTTCTCTCTAGCATTGTGCAGGCCTTCTCTCTCCAGACTTCAGGGCTGGTTTTGCTGGGTTCAAAACACTGGGGTTTAGGCAGCCCTAGCAGGGGACTTAAACCATCAGTATACTTACTGAAGAGTGTGTTTTGCATCCTCTCTGAAATTGAGGATTATGAAACTGACAGGAGAGGGAAATCCATGGTGTTAAAAATAGGATATTCATGTACATTTGAAAAGCCAAAAAATAGCTAAGCCCATTATTTCCACTCTTCATCTGTAATTCCTACTGTTTATGGAGTATTTATTTATTTTTTTAAAATCTTGCAACCTTATGAACATAGCTGAATCTAAAATGAGTCTTTGGACACTTTACTTTAAATGCTTCTGAATCTTAAAAGACTTCCAGATAAAACACTTCATGTATGTCCCCATATTTTTATTTTCCTGAAAGTGAGGCTGGTTTTTTTTCCCTGTGATAGATATCAAAGATTATCTTTGAGAGAAAGCTTGTTCAATGATTTAAAGTGTGGCCCGGACTACGGAAACCTGCATTTGCATTTATATTCTGCTCTACTACAGGTGATCCTTATGATGTTGGGCTATTAATTTGTTCATTCCTTGGCCCATTTTCCCTTCTCTAAACTGAAGAAAGGAGTATTTCCATGCTTCATGGAAGAGTTATGAGCATAAATTAATTCATATTTATGAGGTACTAAAGGGAATCTGATGGGTACCATAAAAAGGCTGAATTATAAACAAAACCCTCTCTGTATTCTGCGTTTCCCATGATATAGCTGTTTTTCTCTACCTCTTAAAGCAAGGACTTTTTTTTCCCAAAGTAGTATTTTTCACTTGTGACATTTCTTGATTTTACTTTGGAACAATAAGTACTTGTACACTGCAGATCCAGCAATTATTTTTATGCATGATAGGCTATATATGAAACTTTCAGTGTCCTTTATAGCCAAAGAGAACAGAATCATTTCTTTTAAGATTTATTTTTAAAGCCTGTGAAAAAGCACCAGACTTGCAGCTGACAAGGCAGAAGCACCTATAGACATACAGCAGAGGGAGGATGTGAGGCAGAGAGAAGAGCATCATTTATGATTATCATTCAGTCCTCAGGAGGGCTGACTCATGGGTGTGACTGCAGAATAAAACCCAGTATGTATAAACTCTGCTTTCTTACTCCATCTGCACAACAGAGATTTCCAAAGTGTCGTTCAAGTTATTTTCAAGTTTGGATGACAATCCAAAATAAACAAATCAGGCTGATGTGTCTCAAAAGAAAGCAGAGAAACTTATTTTTCTGTTCTTGATACGTAAGCTTGAACCACTTTATTGGCACAAAACCCAGGAAACCTGTAGCAGAATTTATCCCTGCTGAGAATTTTAACACCAGCTTTGAGAAGGAAATCATGTGTACAAGTTTCTTTTGTTTACTGAATGTATTTATTTCTCTATGTATATTTATGATGACACCCAAACGTTATGTAGAAATGAGCCACGCAACACTAGTCTAAAATTTACATAGGAAATAAAAGCTTTCAAAACGAGCAGGGAAAGAAATCTTGACTACTGTAAAATGCAGCTTTAAAAGCTTGAGGATAGAAAGCAATTCAAAATCTTTTCTTATGCTTGAGCAGTATTAGGAATAATAGGAAGCAGTGTGATACAATTCAGACAAGCAGACTGTTTAAGCTCCTAGTCAGGGGAATTCCGTCAGCCCTCCAATTATCCTTCCCTCTGAAAGTCATTGACGTGGATGATAAAGAACCATAGAAGGAGGAAGCATTTTAAGCCACATACTGCCACTTGCAGGTCAAACAGAGTCCATGACAGCTACATAAGACAAGGATAGAAGCACACAAATCCATAGCTGGGCAATACAGGGCTCCAATGAGGGATTTGGTAGAGGCACTCTGGAAGAATTTATTTGACATCCTCGAGAGAGAGCAAGTTTGAACAAAGTTAGCTTTGTCACGAAGGAGGAAGATCTTAGCAGCAGGCATATATCTGAGAGTAACCAGGGTTGCATGTTCAGGTGACTGGCAGCACAGCAGGATGTCCTGGTTGTCCCAACACAGACACAAGCGCACAAGAAACATCAGCATGCTGAGTAAATGCTCTTGAATGTCAGAAACAACCAACGACACAGCACATGGTCAGCTTGGGACTGTTTCAGGGTGAGAGCGGGGTTGGGGAAAGGCACGTGAACTTTTAAACCATCTGAATCACTCCTCAGGATTTCTCTGGATGGCAGTCCATGCTGCCCTGGGACAGGTCTACACTGGCTGACAGCAGCATTCCCTGTGGAGTGGCTCTGCTGGCTAGGGGTTGTGCCCTGTTCTTCCCCTTTGCTGTGGGAGAAATGTAGATTTAATCATTTAGGTTTCTGTGGCCATGAGCTACTTCTCTGTAAAAAAAAAGATGTTTGTGATGCTACTCAGGCCGAGGGCTTGACTCCTCACCTGGAGGGAAAAAAACCAAAAAAAACAGTTCAGGCTGTGGAGTTCTTCAGACACCATGTACAGAGGAATCAAGGGAGAACCAACAGTCAGGAGGGGAAGGAGGGCAGTAGACCTGCATTCCCTGCACACCATGGTTCCTGGAGGGTAGCACAATCAGAGTGACACTAGTTCAGTGTGCTCCACTTGGCACGCTCTCCAGGCTGAGGTCCAGCAGAATTCCACCTCAAATGGCACTTTAAAGCTGCTGTCTGCACTTGAGCAGCACCCCCCTCCAGGGTTCCTGTGTTCTGCAAGTTTTGAAAAATGACATACAAGAATGTTGGCCTCTGGGTCTACATCTCAATTTATATTTGAAGGGAAGGGGATTCACAGACTTTCTGTTGAGCTTGGAGAAGGCAGGAAGTAGAGAAAAATGAGTTCAACACATATGTAGGAGGTGGCCCTCATCTCACAACAGAGATACATTTCTGCTGACATTTAAAATTAATCATTTGTCAAGGGCACTAGAATTAAACCCTAAATATCATATTCTGGCACATCCCTATTGTGCCTGCATGGTATCATCACAATAACTTCCTAGCCACAACTTGATATAAAAAGTAAAAGTAGTAAGAAGTGAGACATTATGAAAATACTAATAACTTTCCAGTCAGTAGGGTGATGGAGCACTTGAGCAAGAGAAGACAACCTGAGATTTGTGCTCTGGTTCATATGCTGCTGACCTGCTTAGACAAGTGGAAAGAGAATTTTTTTGATCTTGTTGAAAAGGTGACTGAACCTTCTTCGTTTTGGTTTTTAGGTGCAAGATAAGTTTATTGATCTGTTTCCATTAAGTATTATGAATAGACAAGAAGCTTCGCTGAGAAGGGAAGATTAAATAATGGTATTCACTAAATTAAGTGGAATTAAAAAAATGCTGTGGAATTAATGGAACATACTCCTTGGTATAAAATTTAATTCCTCTATTTTAGTACTAGATTGTAAACATTTTACTTACTGACAGACAGGTAACAATCATAGAACCTAAGCTCAAAATGATTATTTACTATTTTCAGATCTCTACATTTTTGCAATATTTTAATTAAGTATTTTGTTTTAAGCATTCTATAGCAGTTATAAACATACATATCTTCTATATTTGTATAGGATTCTCCATGAAAAATTTTAGTAGAAATTTGTTAATTTCTAACTTGAATTAAAATTCTGCTGGAAAGGTCTGAAACTATTAAAAAAAGAAAATGTGCAATGAGTACATGCATATGATATTAACTTGGGGATTCAAAACATTATGTATCTCTAGATTTATTTTGCTTGTTTATTATAACTGTAGTACAGTATTTAAATGTCAAATTTTGGCCAGTCTATATTAAAACAAGTACAGCATCATCCTAGGAAAATTAATAGTGTATTAATACTCTATATTTGGGTACTTCATCATTTTCTAGCTTTAGACTTTCCAGAACAAACTTGATGTCTAATTTGAATAAATATATTAATTTATATTTTTTTAAGTCTTGCAAGAGTAGAGGAAAAGGATATTTGAATTTAAAAATCAGTATGTCTTCAAGCTAACCTTGCTTCTACTTCCAGATCAGTCAGCTCCTCAAAGGTATAGACACTTGTTACTCAGACAATTAAGGGGAGATAAGCCACTCCTCATCATTTCTCTTGAAGTGCTAAATTTAACTCTCTGGTTAAGAAAGACACAGGCAACATAAACACATCACAAAGTTCCATTAATGAGCTTCAACTGCTGTCAGATATCTCAGGCATCAGAGAACCGTGTCTGATTTTGGTGAACCAAAGGGTGTGGTAAAATCCCAACAGGCAATTAAACCAAACCTTGTTCTGTAACCTACTATTATTTGCTTTCCATAGATTTGCTTTCTCAGGGCATGGCTGAACCATTTCTTTCTCTAGAACCTACATATGATGAAACAGCTTTCCACTTGCTTCGTCTTATAAGCTAGCTCCTTCCCATATCTTCTGGTTTAGGATCTACATATTTGGTGGCTTTAATAATGACCCTAGAAATAAACCGAAAGAAAATATTTTCAAGTAAAAAAAAAAAATTAAAAATAAAGTTTAAAAATTAAGATCAAGGATTTTGACCCTCTACAATAAAAAGCTATTGGGGAAATTATAGGATAATTAGAAAAGCTCTAAACACCTGGAATTCTTCTGTAAGGTACTCTGTTTGCTAATACAAATAAAAGCATGACTGAATCAGAGGAGACTTCCTTCTGATTTTGGAGAGCAGTTATCACACTTTTTTGAAAAGTGTACTGGAGGCACCTAAGACTGTGCCCTGTCCCATTTCATACATGCTCAGTTCATACTCTCAGCTGTGCACTCTCACAAAAAGTCAATTTTCAACTTTCATGGACACTCAGGGCGCACTGTGCAGAGCTCATCCCCACACTTCCTACTCCTTTCATGCTATTTATTCTTCATCTGTAGCTTAGCATGCTGCATTAAGTATGTTATAATTCTGCTTCAGTGGCCCAGCACCCTGAGGGCCAGTGAAGCCAGAAGTTCTTTTTGTAAGTTTAAGTTTCACAGAATTTTGTGCCATGAGGGGAGAACCTGCTACTGAATAAAGAAACTGAAGTAAATGTGCTCTGCACAAAGTAATTTATTTATAAGATGGGTTTTGGCAGAAGCCTTTCTTGAAGGCCTAAGACACACTGCTATAAAAATAAGCTGAACCCCCAGAAATATTGATATTTTTTTATTCATGTTCAAGTCACAGCTGTCACATAGCCTCCTTTGGACATCTATAGAAATACTGACCTGTCCCAGCTGACCAAGATGTTTGTCTGGGACAGAAAAGAGATGAAAACTTAGACTCATGATTCCTCCATTTCAGGAAAATTCAGGAAAAGGCTGGAGCTTGGGACCCTGAGTAACCTGGTTCTAGTGAAATGTTACTTGCTCATGTCAGGGGGCTTGGAACTAGATGGTCTTTAAGATCCCTTACAATGCAGACCCTATGATTCTAATTTTAATGAATTATATGCAATTTCATAGGCACTATTTAAAGATAAAAATATAGTAGTCTAGTGTGCAAGTGACAAGAGCACTTAAAAGCCCTATTATCCAAGAGAGACAGAATAAAATTTCAGGATTTTTCACAGGTAACGGAAAGAACTGTTTGAGACAAATATAATATATTCTTGTATAGAAAAGAACTAATGCTTCCCTTGGACTTGGGTCCCTTGGATGGAATGGCTGGAATGATGTAGCTGCATTTATTAAAAAATAAGAGTCATGAAAGAAAGGAACTTATTAGGTGTTTGGGGCCAAGAAGTAGCTTTATCTTTCTGTGTATTTATTACAGAGACATTTTCCACTGTTTAGTTATCTACTCCTTGGACATTTTGAGTTAATTTTTACTTTGAAGACCGCTAAGGAAAATATCTAAGGTACAACTTTAAATGTTAAGAGAGCTAAGGTGAAATGATCAAACATCTCAGTTTAGCATAGAGATTGGTACAAAATAAAACTCCTAAACAAGAATGTTTTCTGAAAGTAGCTTAATACCAAAGAAGTATTTCTGATTATATCACACCTCTTTAATTAATTGAGCAATGCATTTTGATAGCTATCTTTGACCCATCCAGTTAAAGGTATCATACAAACATTTAAAGGCAACCAGCAGAGCATGAAGTCTGGGACTACGCAGGACTATCAGTTCAGAAGGATGTGGTCTTGGTTTTATTTCAAGTCTCATAGATACTGATGCATTACTTAGCACACCAGTTCCTGATAACAGGAATGTCAAGTTCAGGTGTATGACAAGGAAACCTGTAGCCTTCCTAGTTTAAGGGATGAGTCTGGAATTCAAGTACACCTGGAAGTTTCCAGAGACAAAGAGAACCTAACATATCTCAAAACGCTAGTCTTTTCTAAGCCAGACCCATGTTGGTTGCGACTTGAACTCTGATATTTGAACATTTGCCTCTTCAGGCTAATTCTTGTAATTCAGTTTCTTTTTGTATTTACGGAGTGGATCACTTTTGTTCTGCATCCAGCAGGACCAGAAGACTAATTTGCAGCCAGTGCCCTACTGCTTCTCTCTTTGGACTGATTTTTTCTCCTGTGCAGTTAGCAAAAGAGCACATGCCAAAGGCTGCATCTGTCTGCACCAAACCGGCTGACAGCTGGTATGGTCAGCTCCAACCCAGACATACAAATCTATCTGGAATTTTTCAGACTTCTGAAGAGCCCTTTGGGTACAGCTCCCCCAGGTTTATGATTATAATATGAGATTATGGTCCCTCAAAGCCAGCTTTGCACCAATACTACTTCATTTGATCTCTGTTGAGGCTCAGCTAATATGCCTGACAGGATCTGAGCTGTTCTGCACAGGCTTGCATCTCGTTTATCAGTCACAGATTTTAAAACTGCAGTGGAGAGACCTGAGTGTGCTGGTACTAAATCTAGTCAGGTACTCAGCACCTCCTCTGTCAGACACTGTTTTTGAGGCCCCAAATGTTTAGCTGCTTAAAGAACAGGACAATGTCTCATTTATTTGGTTTCTCTAGTTTTAAGTCCGGTATTAATGCTGTACTTGTTACTTGGCCAGCCAAATAAGACCGTGACTATTAGAAGTTAACGGCTGGGAAGCCTGGGGTTTAATACTTCATATAAACTCTGGCACCACTCAATTTTCTCAACAACATGTTCTCAGAGTTAACTGAAATTCCAAGGGGAAAAATAGTGTTCCCATACATTAATGGGCTATGGAAAATGCTGGTTCTGCCTTTGACAAAGTTTTAACCAGATGTAAAATTCTTCTCATTAGCAGACTGAAGAGGTATGCATTTGTTACCAATGCAAATGTAACATTTGTATGGATCAGTAAATAATTTTCCATAGCAATGTAAATAGGCTTGGCAGTTTGAATCGGCCACAAATTTCAGTGGTAATTATGCAAATGTCATACGATACCAAAGGAAAACAGTTTCTTAAAATATTCATGTGGGAATATTTGTTATTATAGCAAGACATATAATATTCAAAGTGTACTGATCAACAAATGTCTATGACAGCTCTATTCTGCATGAACAGTAAGGAATGCTCAGTGCTATCCTTCATACTTGTGGTCACAATAATTGTTACAAGTCATTCTTGTTAATCTGCCTCCAGGGGTATGGCTGTGTAGTCCACCCACATCCAACAGCTAAGTGTGCACTGCCACGTAGGCTGCCAGAATACGCCACTGTGTCCGGACCACTGTATGCCATAGAGGGTTGCTTTAGGACATGCTCGCTGTCATAACCTGAAGGAAGAGGCATTATTTGACAAAAGCCCTTTTATTTTACTGGGCCTTTCAGAGTTCTCGGGAAAATTCTCACCTCATTTGTATGTCCTCGGATTAGCAGCAATTGCTGTCTTCAAGGCAATTCCATATTTAAAGTTTCACTATAGAGGGTGATGAAATCCACTGAGTCCAGTATTAGAATTGTAACATGTTTGCTATTGTAACAATAGGCCTTTAGATTCACTCTTCTGGAAGTTCATATCTTACATGACCACCAGGTCTAGTCTGGCACTGGGCACAGCATTAACCACTTCTGCCTCTGCACTATTGGGAAACCCAGTGTCTTCAACTAGCAATATCTGGGGATACAGAAGAATGCTGCTCAGTCCTTTGTGACAAGGGACACTTGACAGAGTGAAGGATTCCTGACATTTTGACAATTTTAAAAAGTAGCTTCTTCACAATGCATCATCACTTGTTGGCTCCTCTTCAGTGTTTAAATGACCTGGATCTTTCCTAACAAGGTCACAGTGTTGCCTATTTCAGGGAGATCCCACTATGAGTCCATCTGGAATACCTACTAAAGATGTGGACACCTAGAAGGTGATAATAACCCCTCTGAAGATAAGCAGAGGTTATCTATGGAAACAAAAGCAAAAATATGCCTGTAATTCCTTTTCTGACCCTTTCATACCACTGTGATCAGGATTCCAGGTTTTTAGATTAACCCATGACTGATGATAAAAAGGCTGGCCTCTATACCAGGCCATGACCACAAAGAAAGTGGTTATAAAATGGGTTATGTGAATGAAACTGGTGCAAGCCCTTAGACTGCAAAATCAGAGATTGGAAAGAAGAAAGTGGATTGACAAAGAAATAGACCCTTGCCTCAGAAAGTTTCCTGCAATCTTCCCCTTTATCTAAATTGGCCTTCACCAGCTGGTCAAAGGTTGTCGCACTAGGGGAAGAGCAATAAAATATCATATAAATCTTATAATCTTTACTGCATTCATCCCGTTAATGATTATCTCCCTGCCAGCTGATGTCAGCAGCAAATCACACTACAGATGAAATCTCTAATTTCTGATCTGCTCTCACCATTCCCTCTTTATTTCATAGTGTTACAATAGTACAGGCTATTCCTAAGATTATCTTCTTGAACTTCTAAAGTTAAAGTTTTTATAACTGCATTTAAATTATGTAGACTAACCTGTATTACTGATAATAATGATCTTTAACACAAGGATATCTAAGAAACAGGACATACTCTGAATCAAACATCACTGCATCGTTTTAGCCTAGAATACATATTGGTTTAGCCAGTACAGAAAAATTTACTTGATTCTATGAATACATATCTTACCATACAGAAAATATCCTTCTGCCTCTGCAAATATCTCTGTATTTATTGTGCTCTGTCTAAAGAATCTATCAATAAGCCTTAGTATGGCAACTGCACAAATTCAAAGCTCTGGCTCCAAATAATTTTCTTGCTACCCATTCGGATTCAGGGTTAACATTTCCCTCAGCTAGTCTAGTGTAAGAGAGAGGGTAGTGTTCAAGAGGAACACAACATACAGACAAGGGCAATGGGTTTTTCTGATCTCTTGAGGGAGTCCCTGTTTTACCTTTTCCAAAGGAGCACATTCAGTGCTACTCCATAGCCATACTAAATAACCAGCAGCTCAGTTTTGTTGGCAAGAAGCAAAATGCCCCTGTACCTCTGTGGCATTCACCTCTGTTCAGAGATCATGCTCCCATTTGGATAGTGATAGATACACCAGCAGAGTCTCCTCAGCCTCTTCTCAGCCACACAAACAAACTCAGCACTCATCTGCAGCTGCTCATATTTCCAGTGAAGCATCCAATTCAACTGCAGGCAGCAGGGATCAAGTAAGTACCCTTAGGATCATGCAGGATCTGTTTTCGTCTTCTTCTCTCAGCTACTGCATTTGGGTGCCAGAATCACAGTCCCCAGAGAGCTCCCTTGAAAGAAACGATCCATGTAGCTCTTTTTTCCTGCACATACCAAGAGCTGAGAAACTCCCTCCTCTCCAGGTCATTTTGCTAATACAGTGTGTGCAGCATAGTTCCCCCAAAGATGGCCCCCACACATAGAATTCAACAGGTCCTACTGCACCTGTGCAGCTTTTCTTCCTGTGGCCCTGAGGTCTCAACATACCCTAGAAATTAAAAAGTGTTTTCCTCTCCAAAACAGATGTCTCTAGTTATGTGGTAGGCTCACAGAAGCTCTGCAGTAGCTATGTCTTCCACATGCTTTCAACATCCTTGCAACTTCCAAGGCTCCCTGATGAGCAGCTATTCCTGTGAGCCAATCCAGCCACTTCTGCAGTCCAACAGTAACTGTGCTGTGAATTCACACACTCTTTCAGCTTCACTGATAGGAAAAGCAGAGTTTGGAACCAAAGCTGGGAAATCAGTTTCTCAGCTGCTATATCCAATTTTTTGTATTTTCCTACAGAATCAAAGCCAAAGCACATTTCATGGTGATTTCTAGATCTACAAAGATCACAAGGCTACAAAGATGGAATCCTGAATTCTTATTCTTCTTGTTCTCACTTTGACACATCTCTCCGGGCTCCATTGTTATTCCATAATCAAGTAGTTAATTTGAAACATATTAATGTTTTTATGAATACAGACAAAATAAAATAATAATAATAATAATAATAATAATAATAATAATAATAATAATAATAATACCCCAAAATGATTAAATAATACAGCATATTAGATAGGTGATCCCATATTATTCAGAACAGGCTTTAGTGTCTCTATGCATCTGCGTCAAACCCACCACAAATTATCACTAAAATGGGAGTACTGGCTTCCAAGTCACGGTATCAGTAAGGAGTCAAATCCTTTTGCTACGCTGTTCCATATAGGCAATAACCATGCTATAACTATCATATATTTTTCAAACAGTTGTCTAAGTAATTTGCATATCATGTCTTTTACTATCCTTGCTTTTTCTTATCTTTGGTGTATGTCTCATCTGTAATTTAGATCTTGGCAGGTGCTTTGAGGTACTTTGAGTTTCTTACAGGAATCTCTTGCTAAGCACATTTCTATTTGCAACTTCATTCATACCTTCCTTGTTTTGAAGTTATTGCTGCTGATCACAGTAATCAGCATTTTGGCAAAGCTTCTCTTTTTATTGCTCCTCAAATACAGTCCTTGTTCAAGACCTCTTAGCAGTGCTGGAAATGTTGAATCTTATCTGCGTTGCCATGCCATGCTATAACACACACTTGCCATTTCAATACTCTGCAAGAAGTGAAAGCCCTTTTCTCACCTCTGTCAGTCCTTGAGTGGCCTTTAAGGCCCTGAGCAGCCTCACCTCAGATCCCCATTCACATCCCTATGTGTTGGGGCCCTATTTAAGGTCAGGTTGGACTTCACCCTTATTCCCTTCTTCAAGCTCTGTCATAGCCTGTGCCTGGACAAGGACTCAAACCCTGGACTGACTTCCCAGCTAGACTCTAGCCCTGTGTCACCACTGTTAGCACCCAGGTGGTATTCTGGTACTCTCTCAGAAATCTCCCTTTTAAGGGTGGGGACATTCCTCAAGGGATTATAAATTTTTGGTCCTATAACCAGGAAGTCTTCGACTTTCTCTTTGAGGAATGACAGCTTCTTCCCTGACATCAAAACCAGCCTACTCTGAAGTCCAAAACTGTAGCAAAGGAAATAATTAGGGTTCGAGGAAAAACTGCTAGTCCTGAAATGTGATAAATATCTGTTCTGTGGCCATGCAAAGTTTTGCAAACCTTCCATTAGAGATGGAATAGAGACCAAGATTTCAATCTTAAATCTAAGATGCTTCCAGGACAAAGAAATGTTCCCAGGAATATTTAACATGTAGTCAAACTCCATGGCTATGCTCTGCTTTATTGTGAAATATAACATTTTATTGCTTTGTCTTCAGTGGACACTACTTAAGAATTTGGAGCTCTCATTGGCTTGCTTGTTTTTAAGTACCTTGAGTAAAAGTACTTAATCTCAGCACCAGCTGTAAGATGCCAGTAATGGTGTGATATCTCATGGTGCTGCCACATACATACTATGGAAAGACATGGTAATTCAAAAGTCACATAGCTGCACCAATTTTACAAATACCTCAAAGGATGTTGAGTCCTCTTTTTATGATGTTAATGGGAGCTCATAGACCCTTCTTTTTGACAGAGTTATCCAGTTAAGGATATTGAGACAAGGTTAAACACTAATCCAGTAACTTTCTGGTCAAGGAAACTGAAGCCTTGTAACATTTGTCCTGTACCCAGGCATAGTAATAACAGGAGAATATCTTACGGGAGCACTGGATTTAATTTTTGTTAAGAGGTTGCAGTATTCAGGTCTCCTGAATTGTGAATGTTTTCGTAATAAATATCAATAAACTTATGGCAAACTGATTCATTTTGCACTGAAACTTCAAGAATATGAAAAAAACCCCACTGTTCTAACCACCATTAGCACGACTTTAGAAAAAAATGGCTTGTCAAGTAATTTCATTACTTCTTTAAAGCAGTGCAAGACACGTCTCTTCTATAAAATGCACATTGCTGTTGTTCATGGCACTCTTTCCTTCTGCTCATTGCTCAGGCTATACTCTCATTCAGTATCCTGTTAGTTGGTCAGTTTCAACATGTGTCTTTCTTGATTTGACATCCTTCTTCTCACAGTAGAAAATTAATCTACTAACTACATTTCTGATTTGCTAACCCTGAGGAACAGCATGCTTTGCCAGCTTGGAACTCAGTATTTCATGTCAGGCATGCTGTACAACCTGCAGTGTTGTCTGATTAAAAAAATCTGCAGGTTCTTCCTATTAACTGCTCCCTAACGAATGAGATAAACTCTTCATTGTACTGCCCACCAGTCAGAAACTGCCACTAAAGACAATACTTTAGCTCTGGGCATGGACAAATGCTTCTAAGCATCTCCACTAAATAACTTGCTTCTGCAGGTTCTCCTCCTGAAAGCTCATATGAGAAGCATTAATACTGTCCACTGGAAAACACACAAAATAAGACAAAATTAAGACTTTGACAATAAGTACTGTACAGGTATATTGTTAACCAGGATTCAGAGAATGAACATAGGCAGTCATGGCATCATAGATTTGAGGAAAAACAGCTCCAGATGACATAAGAAAGTAACTGAGTAAGTGTAAGTCTCACTGCAGTGAGAATAGTGAGCAGAGTCAGCAAAGTGTGAACTGGAACTTCACAGTTCTATGCTACATAGTGTAGCACTTCTCTTAGATAGCACCAGAATAAATACTGAGGATCTGAACAGCTAAACTTTGGGAGCCTATGTATAGTCTTGTGATGATGATGATGATGATGATCCTTAGGTACATCAGGTTTTTGAGAATAATAGAGTAGGGTCCTTTTTCATTATAGAGAAGTAACTTACAGATATCAGGCACAAGTAGTGGCACAACTCAAGTTATGTAGTAATGAAATGTTGGAGTCTGGCTCTAAAAAGAGGATCAATTCATAAAAAAGTACATTTGGGAACCAGAATGACTGAGTGCACCTTAAGTATTAGCACCATTAAACACCTAAATTCAGAATGGGATGGCAGGGAAATTTTATCATTCTGCTGTTTATATGAGAACATGAGTTACAGGAGAGGTTGCATAGATTCATTAAGAGCCTGTCCTCCTAGTCTGTTGTTTTGGGGTTTTTTAAAGGAAAAAAAAAAAAAGACACTGAAGGATATACCTAAAGCACAGAAGTTATCAGGCAAGTGCTGGGCAATCTCCCAAACAAAACAACATTTGAAACTTGGGGCCTTGTTCCTACAACTTTGAGGTTATTTAGCTAAAGGTCACTTTTCAAAATCTTCCAGTGGTAATAAACATTGATATCAGTCTATTTTTATACCAGCTCCCTTTTCCATGTGAGAACACTAATGCTCTTTCTGTGCAATTTGACAACCATTAAAGCCACTCCTGATGAAAGAATAAAGTCCAACCAGATGTAATATGATAGAACCATTCCTAGCATTTCAAAATGTACTGCTGAATCCTGAGTAAACTATTAACCTGTTCAACTGGAAGACTAATTGCAGTAGATTATTCAGAAATTCCTCTGAAAATTAATACACAGTTTCTGTTCAAGCAATATGCTGACCTTACAGCCAGCAGCTGTGTCTACCTATACTCAAAATACAGCAAATCTATTAGCCCAAGTCTAAAACAGGGCAGTACCTTGACACTATTTGAGTAACCAGACACATTGATTAGGATTCCCTCACTGCCACCTTCATACAGCTGCAAACTCATTTGTTCCGTACTTTTGGGAAGGAGACGAGAACAGAAGAGTTAAATCCAGTTGTCCTCAGGGCAGCATGGACGGGAGGGAGCATAGCCTGACTTTTCCACTCCAGTCTGAATGACTGGCCAACAGTGGAGCAGCTTATCTTCACAGTGAAGCTAGTGTGAAGAAAGAAAAATTATACTAAATCAGAAAGAAATAATTTTATTATCCACACCTGTTCTTCATTGGTATGAAAGTTAAACATCTGTTCCTATTTATAAATGAGCAACGAAGCTGTCACGGAGTTAGACAATGGAAGCTTGTCCTCATGAGGATAGCAAAGTACCTTAACAAGATAGGCAGCTTACAAAAGCAGCATGAGTTTCCAGATTCTGGAACAGGAAGCTAAATCATAATCTGATATAAAAATCCCTCAGAGATATATTTCCAACGCTTCTGGATTACTTAACTCACAACTTTTGGAATTCAATTATACTAGGTGTAGAAAAATCACACAGTTCTGGGGACAAGCATAAACACAGGTCTGGTCCTGGCTGCTCTTACATTGATGGGAGATGGACATGGGAGGCTGCAGATGGAAGAGGAAATGACATCAGAAGTGTTATACATCTGTCATTGAGTCACACAGGTGCCAAAAATCAACCAACCAAAACCAACCAAATTTCTTCATTAACTGCCCCATCAGGAAAATATTTTTACATATATCCATCCTACAGAGCATATATAGAGAAATCTTAGTGATCAGGCCTCACCTTAGAAAGCAAGTTCCTTTAACCATCACCTCCTTTGACCACTCTCTTCCCAGTGCTTTCATTCAGAGCAGTTGAGGCCATTTCCTCTGCTCCCTGGTCATTGCTTGGCTTCACCTCTTTCTTTCTGTAAATCCCAGCAGATCAAGGGATTTAGAACTGTACTTAAGATACTAGTTCATGCTGTTCCCAGGCAGAAGGCTGCTTTAGTGATTTGCTGAATAAAAGCACATTTTTTCCCTTGCTACAATGATTTCTGACACTACTAAAGCTATGAACCCGTGCTGGAAAATACCTGACAGGGTGAATTTTATACATTTTCCCCTAATAAAAGGCACCAATGTGTGAGGGGCTTTACTGACCACAAAAGAGGAATGCAAATGCTTTGAGAAGACATTATAATTAGTGTTCCAGAAACAAATCAGAGACAGTAGAAACAATGGTCTGTCTGAATTGAGTTAGTTCCCAAGGATTTAATTAGCAAAGACTATGACCTGATAGTATCCCTTACTGGAACAGACAGTACTCTGCTTAGCCAATCAGAGGGCCTGGGATATAGGGCTGAATGTGGAATCAGCACTGCTTGGAAGAGTTGCTGAAATCCCTGCTACACTGGGTGCTCTGCCCTGGGTGAGGCTGTGGGATTAGTGCTAAATTTTATTTTCTAGAGGAATGATGGAGCTCTGCATTTACAGTCATCAGATAAAAGGCACATGGCCACAGAGAGAATTTTCTTGGACACCACCATTGGTCACGTGCATGACCTGAAGCAACATAACTCCCCTTTTCTTCAGGGCTCTATATCAGGACTTTCAGTATGTCTCAGGAGACAGAAAGTCCTGAGTCTTACTATAATACAGGAAAGGGCTGGCACAAGGTGAATGCAGGCACCTAGATAAATGTGGCAATGGCAGCAATCCAAAAGATCAGAGAAGCATAACCAGAATATTTCTGTTAAAATGAGGCTGCAAGCCTAGATCTAGTCAAGGGTGCAATACTGTGTTTCATAGGATTCCAGGAATGTGAAGCTGCAGCATGTAATACATACAAGCTTTCAGGATAACCCTGAAAAGCATGTACTGATTTTTTTTTTCTACTACTTACATTTTCTTGTAAATTAAATTACAGTTTTACTGTTTTGGTAGTTTGAGGTTTTGGTTTTGGTTGGGTTTTTTCTTGGTTTTGTTTGGTTTTTTGTTTGTTGAGGGTGGGTCATAATTTATTTTTTTTTTTTTTCTGGAGATTCAGTGCTGAATTGGATACTTGAGTTCACTAGGAAGCACTTGGAAAACAGGGCTGCTTGTTAAAATGGTTCATGTGAATCTGGGAGTCTCAAATGAGTGTGTGCCTAAATAGTGTCACAGGACAATAGGGAACAGCCTGTGCAGCATGTTAAACTCCAGTGAGTCTGCCTGAAGGCAAGGCTCTGAACTCTGCTTTCTCTGCAGTACTAAATGTGCAGCTGTCTCTGAGAGGAAGATAAGAAAACCAAACTCCATCTTAGTAAAGCAGAAAAAGGGCTTTATGTTTCTCTATCTAGAACACTGAGAGGTTTTTACCTGGTATAGATAAAACCACACTATTAAAATGTTCCACATAGTCAGAAGCATTCCTTTGCAATCTAGGTGGAATATCCCCAGAATATCAGGATTCAGATATCTATCCTGCACTGGGACATTGGACAAATGGAAAATTAAGAAGGAAGGACTAGAGGATGGGAATAGACTTCACTGTTATCCTACATTTAGCAATTTTGTTACAAAGACGGTACAAAGACAGTTTTGTTTTGAGCCACTCCATAAGTTGTTATCAGCTTTAGTTTCTTTCCCCAGTTTTCTTTCCTATGGCCCCCGTGTGAAGATTTAAATATCTTTGTTAGTAACTGATACATTACAGACCAAAATGCATCAAAGGAAGAGGGTGGCCTAGCTTTAGGAAGAAAACAGCTAACCCTCCAGCGGAGTAGGTGGTCTCAGATCTTGTACAGAGATGCCCTTATAATCAACTTGATGTACAAATTTTTATATAAAATTAAGAAAATTATTACAGCTTTGTCTCTGAGCTAGGTTTATGTTGACACTCTAGTAGTGTATCTTCCTCAAAAAACTTATTTCCTTCTAAAAGTCACGTTGAACTTAAAGGTGTGAGAAGGATTTCAATAGATTGCACTTTGCTTTATTGTTATCCTAATTATATGCTTCAGAAACAACATTCTAATCTTGGAAAAATAAGATATGGTCATTGTAAAACCATGATGAACAGTTTGTCCTTTGACTTTTTAATCTTTAGACCAATTCTTCAATATTGATAAACGTTGTTGACTGCATAGATATAAGTTCTGATAATTCAGTTGGTGATTGCTTTGTCTGAGAGTCCAAGAAGTGCTCTTCTCAGCTGAGCAGACATTTTAATGGAATTATTTAAATTAAAAGATCTTCATTTGAAGTCATGTCATTATGAGGAGGAAGCCAACTGAATGAGAGCTTGTCAAGTAATAAGAATTATGTGTAATACAAATCACATATGTTGAATTACAAATAATCATGATGAATAGCACATACCTACCCGCCCACATGGCTATGCTGATATAAGTGTCCTTACGCTTCATTTCATACTCCCCCTTCCCTTTTTTAGTGCCCTACTTTTCTCTTGTGTCTAAAACCAGCAGATACAGTCTCTGGGCAAGGACCAAGTCTCTGATCTGTCTAAAACCATTAGGTTGCTCTTGAATAAACGTATATTAATAGGAAAAAGTTCTGTGAGGAAGAAGCATCAAACATTCTATGTCTAAATATTGCCCTTAGATCTAGTAATAAATGGAGGCAATTCTCTTCTCTACTTCTTGGTCTCTCTGCAGTGAATAGAAATGGTATTACTGACTTCAGAAAGAACCAGAAACAGCATATACAAACTGCGCTATGTGTTTATAAAAGACATTAGAACAGAGGCTGAAAAGTTGGTGTTTTTATTCATATATATCATGGATATAAATTATGGGCATGTATCCATAATTTCTAGCATTTTGGTGTAGCATTTCTGTCTCTTGGTATTTTTTGTGGCTTGTATTGCCAGAAGATCTTGGAAGAAAATTCTCTGTAGTAAAGGTAGGTTCCTGTTAAAGTCTGCCTTCAGCATTTGAAGAAAACAAAAATAAAAAAATAAATTAAAGTAAGAAAGAAGGGTCTGCAGGAAATACCTGGCTGTACATCCTGTAGTTTATCCTGTAAGACACCAGCATTTAAACTTCTCCATGTACAGCAGAGGCAGCAATCCCACAAAATTAGAAGTGAGTTGGTGCATATGATCCAATCTCATTTGGCATCTGATTATCAGTGGAGAAGGTCTCGGACAAGAGGTTAAAAGCACTTGTAGAATCCAGATAGTCCAAGATACTAATGGGTTATTTCCCCAATGGTAAGCCTCCTTCGCTTCATTAGGTTTTGGATATAAAGGATGTAACTCCTTATTTGGTTTTAGAAAGAAGATTAAATACTCATCATATGTAAGATTTCTGTGTTTCTTTGATTTTGCTTGTGCCACATTTTCTTCAGTGCAATTTTTACCAAGTGCTAATTTTTGCTGGTCTATTTATGCCCTTGGCAACCTTTTCTACTGTACACAAGCTCAAAATAATCTGTTATATACCTGAAGAGTAAAGATGTCCTTATCTTTGTGTGGGAACACCTATTATTTTGAATGCTGCTGGTCATAATAAAAATTAGTTTAAATATGAGGACTTACTGTTGGCCAAAAAAAATGTACTCCCAGATCAGCTTGGGTTTGCTAAAACAGAAAAGAATTATATTCTTCCTGTGTGAAAACATTTTGCTGATTCTTGCTCTGAAGGACTGCTTTTTTCTTTTAGAAACAGGGGCAAGTTCAGAGGCAAAAAAAAGAAAATGAAGCATTAGACAGCCCAGTAATGGTCTCTGCTCAGCCTGCAGTGAAGGATGTGACTCTCAAGTGCATACACCTCACCTCACCACCTCACATGCACCCGTTTATGAAAGTGTAGATGAGGAGCAATTTGGGAACTTGCCTGGGAATCAGTCAGATCTCTAGATCCTGCTCTACCCAACCACTGGAGCACCTGTGGCTGGTGGGTGTGGGGAGGTAAGGACTGATGAAAACAGAGCTAGTCTGAGAGAGGGAGATATGTATGCAGGGAAGAACAGATGAAGCAAATGTGGTGGAACTCCCAAAGACAATGGTTCTATTACCATTTTGCATTCAAAGAGATTCAGCTGGGAGGGGGGAAGGGAAGAGAGCCATATCTATAATTGCTGACTTTCTTTCATCCTCCAATCTCTTGATTCATTCTGAAATGCCTTAATACAACCACAATCCTGTTTGCAAAGGAGGGGGAAAGAGGATTTTTTAAATAAAATAGTAAATGAAACAGTTTATGTAACTCCAATTGTTTTCTTTTTCATCAGCTTCATCACCTGACCAAGGAAATGAAAGAGGTAACAGACTTGGAAGTAACCTAAATACATGTTGGCAGACAATTGCCCTGAGATTACATCCCCAACCAGGAAAAATTTGTATCCTTGTTGTATCCTTTTCATTAACTTGGTTTCATTTAAGAAACTTTCCCAGCGCTGGAAATCACATGAGCAATTATTTATCAACAACTTGGAATAACTTCTGGTGCAGCTTCAGCAGCAAAAGATCACATGAATTTATACAGCCAAAGGGATCAGAAATCTTCTCAGTCTGCTGCTCTGCTTCTCAGTGGCTGGCTTGTTTCACAACAGCACTTATGGCCCTTCATTATGAAAGCTACCATGAATAAGATATATGTGAGAATAACATGAATGGTTTCCTTCTAATTTGTGCCCAATTCATAACCTTTGAAAGTCCTATGAGTTTCCTTGCTATTGTATGATGGCATAGCCAAAGCTGAGCAGACACCCCTACTGGGCTGACTGGTGATTCCTTTTCACTCCTTTGGCCTCTGAACTTCCCCTGACTTTCAAAGGAGAAAGCAAGTACAAATAGGTTTGTCCTGAAGGTTAACAGTTTCAGGCTGGGGCCAGTCAAGGTAGAAAGAAAATTTTACACATCTTCTCCATCAAAATGCTTTCCTTCTTGTGCTCTGCTTTCTAGACATTGAAAAGGATCAATACAAGTGCATACTGATTGACACAGCTGTGCTTGAGGGTAGAGGTGGCACCTCAGGAAACTCCAGCTTGTATCAGGTAAATTAAAAGTAGTGTCTTGAACTGCAAGTGGAGAGAGGAGGTCTTGTAAGACATCACCCTCACTCACAAAACAAAGTGAAGAGAGTGGAAAGCAAGTTCTTCATTCTAGAGGATAAAATGCCTCCAGAAGTTCATCAAGGAATTTCACATGGAATTTCTAAAATACAGTATTTCATTTTCCCATGGGCCTGCTGGTAGGCCAACGTATCCTGGAACTTACACTGTAATAGCTTGTTTCTCACTTTCGTTTACGAGTTTGTTAAACAAGATACATGTTGAGTGATTTGGAAAAATTGGCTATGTAAGTTAAATCATATTTTGTTGATACAGTAGAATTCTCCTCAGGCACATTTTTAAAGACATTGGAAGCTGAAGAGTGCATAGCCACAAACTGTAGCTATTTTAATGGCCAAAAGTGTACAAAAATGTAAAAATAGTAAAACATGGTAGAATTGGAAAGTTGGAACTGTATTCACTGGGATCCAGACTATTCTGGTTTTGTATTAAAGGTTAATGATGAGAATGGAAAACCACAAGGAATCTCATCTTGGTAGCATGTCAGTGGAAGACGAAGTTTATAACAGAATATAATAAGATAACACATCAAACAATATCATCATGATTAAGTAGCAGAGGAACTTCTTACAAGGCCATGTAGGGCATGTAGGGATAGGATAAGGGGTAATGGCTTTAAACTGTCAGGGTAGATTAGATATTAGAAATTCTTCACCTTGAGGTTTGTGAGACACGCCCCGTTCCTGGATGTGTTCAAGGACAGGTTGGATGGGGCTTTGAGCAATCTGATTTAGTGGAAAATGTCCCTGGTCATGGCAGGATGGTTGGGACTAATTCTTAAGGTCCCTTCTAACTCAAGCCATTCTGTGATTTTATGGTAAGTGTTCATTTGATTAGATACATGATATGATATCTTACCATGAACATGACATGATAGAGCAAACCGAATGAATGCAGTTTGACCTGCTTTGTTTACATGAATAATATAAGAGATTACATTCACATTTCAAGGCACAGAATCTACATCTAGGTATTTGAAACATGAAAAAAGAGAGGAAGGAAACAAAGCCTCTGCTAATGGTAACACAGTACTTCACTGAGAACAGGCTTTGAGGTAACTCCCCTCAGCCTCAACCCTAGTGATAAATACATCCAGCACTGACCTGCTGGGGGAATATAGCAGAATCCAGAATAAGTTGTGCACTTCAACTTGTGTATTACAGACAGAACTTGTCAGTCTGCAGCAGGAAATAATGCAATCCTCCAAGGCAGTGCATCCAACAGTGTCCCACTAACTGAGTAAAGATTTTAAAGACCTGAATGGGAAAACAAGTATGGCTAAATAAATACTGACTTTCTCAAGTCAGTTCAAAACATTTGCACTTTGAAACAACAGAAACAGAAAAGAATTTGTTTCGTAGTTAAAACCTGTCATAGAAAAGAATATAAGTGGAACAAGTACTACTGCAAGCCAGATTACTAAGACTTGTGAACTCTAGGGGATTAATGATTGCTAGAGGATGCAAAGCCAAAAGATAGAGACAAAATCAGTCATTACAGACACAGGAAAACACTGGACAAGGGAATAATTTCTGACAATATTTGTTTCTGACCTGGTGGAATAACAGTCTAACCAGTTTCATATTTCTCAAATGAATGACCTAAAGATTTTTTTTTGGTAGGGGGCCACAGGGGAGAAATCTACAAGTGCAGCTGTGCCAGAAAGCTGTCACAACAGCAGATTGCTTCATGTCTTCTTGTTTTGCAATGAAAAATTGAAGGAGTGTTATTTTAGCATAAAGAGAAAAAAATTCCTCCTGATGGAGGCAGAAAGGATCCATTTATTATTCCAAAAACTTGCAGGAAGGGCAGTTCAGAGAGCAGAAGGGAATCAGAGATCCTTAGACTGCTGCCCTCATGTTGCCTTAAAGTCCCTGGACACAGGGAGACAAAGAGCTCCTTGGCATTGGCCCAGTAAGTGTTTCATGTTATTCCAAGGATTACTTGGCTCAGAGGAGTTTCATTTGTTGTGAGATGCAATAGAGTTTTTCCTTTTTTTTTTTTTTTTTTTTTTTTTTTTTTTTTTAATATGATTAATTTATTTTCATGTCTTTGATGCTTTCCAGAGCAGCTCTTTTCTCATTGTCAGTTTCAATTAAGGATATCCTGGGAGTATGTGAGATCTCCCTGCAGGCTTGGAGCAGGCCTTTCCTAGTATTGATCCTGGCTGTCACTTGCAGAAATTTTATTCCACTTTCCATACTTAAAATTGGAAATTGCATTGGAAATGAATGGCTGACAACTAGCTGATAAAAATTAGCATTTGTTACATTCCTGCTAGTTGTCTGAAAAATTATCTGGGTATTGTTCCTACAAGCATCTACATGGTCACCAGCAATGACATGGCAGAGCAGGGTGATTCCATACTCCTTGCATTTTAGGTATCCAAAGGGGCAGGGTTAAGGCAGTTGTGGTAATTCTGGTGCAAACAGGGAACTAAATCCTAGCTTGAAGTGAAATTGGTTGATTTTGGTTTAGATTGGTTGGAAACAAATTTTTTTATAACAGATGTTAGCATTGCCCAGGCAACTGCAAAGACTGTTTAAATCTCATTTCTAGAAGTTAATCTAAAGCAATCTAAGCAATCCAAACTTGGCCAACACTTGCCTGCAGTCGTGCTTGTAGTTTGTGCTGGAGCAGCCCAGGGGGAGCTTTCTTTGACTTTTCAGATCCATCATCTTCTGCAGGTGGGGAGAGGGTAAATGAACTATCTATACCTTGTCCATGAAGGCCATGGTGCCCTCTCTGGGGAGGTTCATCCTGCTCCCTGCCCCTTTCTGCCAGGAAATGGCCAAACAGAGGGAATACTGGATTGCTTTTGGGAGCTCTGCCCTCCTGCATTGTTTCTGTGTAGAGGAATTAACAGTTTGGGCCCTGTTTATCCTTGGACATGTTTATTGGGTCACTGGCAGCAGGGAGGCTTGTTAGCACTGCTCACTGCAGGAGTGTCTGTAACAAAGCACATTTCGGATGTGGGAGGAGTAAGCCTGGTCATAGTTACCCATACCAGAAATATATTTGGTTTTGGCTGCAACAATATTGGAGTCTCAGTTATTACAATGAGAAGACCAATGCTAGAACTTGTGTATAACTACACTACTGCTCTTGACTGACAGCTTGTAATGGACTTTACTACCAGTATTGTCTTTAAGGCTTAGGATAAGAAATAGATATATATTTGCTGTTTAGGACTAGCTCATCCACATTTTTTTTCTAGCTCTTCCTGAAAGAAGTAATTTTTACCAGTGAAGAAATCTTCAAGTGTCTTCAAAACTACAGTAAATAACTTGCTCTGCAGTCTGTAAGTTCAAACAGCATTTTTCATCTTCAGGTTAAAAATGAAAAGAAAGACTCATGGCTTAGGAAAATAAAAACGGGAATGATGTAAAAGCCACATCTGAAATCAAGACACATTTACTACCTCATCACTTATGGCTTGCTCTGGTAAAGATGTCTTCTTCAAATCTGTTGTAACTCTTTTTCCTTGTCCTGCCCAATTAGAACAAAAGAAAAGATTAAATGGTTTTAAATGTTAAGACTATGATCTTCAGTGCTGGCCCTGCTGCTAGAAGTGAGTTCTTACTCAATCCATTAAAGGGCACTGGTTTCCCATGTCATATCTAGTTTTGATCACAGCAGAGAAATGGGAAACAATAAAAACAGACATAATGTGAAACAGATTTTTAGCTTTCTGCTTCATTTTTCTTTGCATCAGTCTCTCACTTTTGAAAATATGAGTATGTGAATAAGAGTTAATGTGATAATTAAAAAAAAAAAATAAAAAAATAAAAAAAAATTAAAAAAAATAAAAAAAGACCCTTTTTCCTGGTGGTGACTGACAGTATTTAGAAATGTGGCTTATGAACAGATCAATTTCTAAACAGACTGGGTGAAAGTCCCCAGTTCAGTACATCTCACCTGAAGCCTATGTTAACTGATTCTAAAACCTGAGTCAATCCATTCAGGTGAAACTTCATCCATTGGGAAAAAGGGAAGGGAAGGGAAGGGAAGGGAAGGGAAGGGAAGGGAAGGGAAGGGAAGGGAAGGGAAGGGAAGGGAAGGGAAGGGAAGGGAAGGAAGGGAAGGGAAGGGAAGGGAAGGGAAGGGAAGGGAAGGGAAGGAAGGGAAGGGAAGGGAAGGGAAGGGAAGGGAAGGGAAGGGAAGGGGAAGGGAAGGGAAGGGAAGGAAGGGAAGGGAAGGGAAGGGAAGGGAAGGGAAGGGAAGGGAAGGGAAGGGAACGGCAAGGCTAAGTAGTTAGAGAGTTGTAATTGTTGTAAAAAGTCCTAATAATCATTCTCCTAATAAACTAAATCAGGAGGCAGAAAGCCAAACTGATGTGCCTGCTTAAAAAATCTACTGAAAAGGACTACATAAGTGGAGAAATAGAGTTGAGAGGTGCAGGGACTGACATTTCAATCCTAAACTATTTTCCCTTAGTTTATTTTCCCTTAGTCTAGTTTCAAACAAGGTGAAGACTACCACTGTGCTCAGTTTCCTACTGCATTGGCAACATCTTGCTTGCAGGCTTAGCAAGGCCTTACTTACAATAAGTTCCCTCAAGCAGAATCAGGCTCTATTCAATTAATTTGCTTCAATGAAGTGCCACATTGTGATGACAAGCAAAAAATGGTAAATTAGATCTTTAGTGCATAAATCATGCTTAGAAGTGTCCCTCACAGCAAGAGTTCACAAGCAGCACTATAATTGTGCTGACCAACAAAGCAATGCTATCCTGGGCTACCAGCTTGCATGCATGGTTATGGTCAATCTCCTAGAAAACTGGCCCTGTGGAGAAGAGAAATTAGACAACTTTTAAAGTTTGAAGCAGTGATCAACATTTATTGTTCCACTGTGCATTCATCTGTCTGTGACTGCCTTGAGTTACTTGGCAAAGGTAAATGAGCCCAGAAAAGAGGGGAAACAGCTGAAAGATATATGTGATTTTTGCAAGTTTTGAGATGTCATTTCACAAACTATAGGGTGGAAATTCAAGGAAATCTTTGTTAGTAAGAGGAAGAAAGAAAACAACCCAAACCACAAAAACCTAAACAAGACACAGCAGAGGAAGAAAGGAAGAGGTAGTGGTGAAGTTTGAGGGTTTGGAGCAGTTACACCTCTAGCTGCAAACTCCTTCTGAAAGCTGCTGACAGAGCTTTGGCATCTGATCATCTCCTGACTGCTGATTAACATAGCACTGTTTTATATTTAACTCAGGCCAGAACAGGAGGGGCTGGGGGGTGGGGTTGCACTGCTTATAAGGGGAGCACGGCAGAAACAATGTTCTTCTGTGTCAGCTCCCTCCATCTCCCTGCCCAGCTGCACTTTTTTGATATCCACATTGCCTCTAAATGCATGTTATCTTTAATTAATTGAGTGTCTCGTGGAAAGAGGTGCGGGAGACAGGCAGAGAACAGCTATAGCTACACAATTAAAACACAAACCAAGACTGCTGAGTTTACTGAATGCACGTGCTGAAGTGACTAATAAGCTTTTTTGTGGTTAATGTTTTGCCCTGAAAACAGACCTAGGAGCAGAGATGGAGGGCATGGATTTTGAGGATGAGAAGTCCAAGAGGTACTGCATGAAGACAAAGCATGTGGCTATCATCTGTGGAGTCGTGGTTGTTGTAGGACTTGCTGTGGGGCTTGGCGTGGGATTGAGCAGACCTAAACCTCCAAAGGCAACAGAGCTACCAACAACAGAAGAGCCTCCTCCCCCAGTGGATTTGGGTCCCTGTCCTTCCAAGAACGATGAGACTGGAGACTGGAGAGATTTTAGGCTGCCCTCTTATGTCAAGCCTGTCCACTACGATCTGGAAATCAAGCCTGAAATGGAAAAAGACACTTACAGTGGGACAGTCAGTATATCTATTGCTTTGGAAAAACCAACCAGCTCCCTGTGGCTTCACCTGCGAGAGACCAAGATTACAGAAATGCCCACACTCCAGAAATCTTCAGGACAGCAGATTGCTCTGAATGACTGCTTTGAGTACAAGCCACAAGAATACATTGTGATGAAGGCAGCAGCAGAGCTTTCTGTCACTAGTGCAAGTGATCCGTATGTGCTCACCCTGAAGTTTCAAGGCTGGCTGAATGGTTCGCTGGTTGGGTTTTATAGGACCACCTACACTGAGGATGGACAGATCAAGTAAAGCAGTTTTATTTATTAAACTTTATACTCTATTTTTACTTGCTCAGGCCTGCTCTATTCCTTTTCAGCTTTTCAGTCTTGTCTCTCACCAACTTGCTGACATTTCTGGGCTGTTCTTTAGTTTTCTCATTCCTCTAAAGAAGATGCTATATTCAAACCCTTTGGCTTCTGACTAGTGAATGTGGGCTGGAGAGATGAGGGGTTTGTTATTATTATTCTGAAAAACCTATTCAAACTCTACTGGCCTGACCTTACCTTTGAACTGAATTACTTCCTCAAAGAGCTGGAGGGATCAAGGCCTGTTTTTCTCTATAGTAAATAGCATACAACTATGTATGCAATAAATAGCATACAACTATCACCACTCTCTCCTGTTATCCCCAAGGTAACGGTTTTGGTGTAAAATGTTCTTCTGATATTTTTCCTGATAGCATACCTCCTTGATGTTGTAAGCCCGAGGAATATTCAAATCAGAACTTCCCTGTCTCTCTGCAGCTGGTTTAAATTATATGTAGGAAAGTCAAAACAATTTGGGTCATCTTTTACTCTTTTGTGCTTCACCTCTTCCTTATTAAAATATCAACAGTCACTGAAAGATTACAAAGCCTCTACTAGTTCAGCTAACCCGTTCCACTTGCCTGGTTTGTACTGCTTCAAGGTAGAAGTTTGAAAAAGCCATTGCCCACTGCTCAAAGGCTTCTCTTCACAGTTAATATATGCAGAGGACCCTCACCCATTTTCTGATATTTACATTTCTGAAGTGACTCTTTCCAGCCTTTACAGCAGGGAGATAAACTTGGCTAGACTTTTACAAGGCCCTGTAGGACAAACATGGAGACAAACATTGATGCATTTTCATGGCATTTCTTTGTCCTCCTGGGACTATAGTGTCATGAGTAAGAGTCTCCTCAACCACTGACAGGAGTAGCTGCAGTGACAGGCACCAGCAACAGCAGATCCAAGAGATAGAGGATAAAGCAAGCATTGATTTTTCCTGTGGAGAGGTCATTCAGGCAACAGCTGGAACACCAGGCAGCTCTTTTCCTCTTGTTCTCCTTCATCTATGACTGCAGCATTGCTCTGACTTAAAAGGTGCTTTGGCTTTATACTCTGAGCAGCTTTGGTTTCATACTTTGAGCATCTGATATCTCCACAGCAGTTTTAAAATGCAATGTCCTACCATCTTTCTAAGTTGTGGTGTGTTACTTCCTTTCCATTAGTGAAGGATATCTAGATATTAAATTTATAGCCCCAGATCTGTCATAACCCCACAACAGCAAGACCAGAACACAGGTCTTCTGAGTTGCAGAGCAGGAGAGGTGAGTACCTGTCCCTCAAATCCAGACAGTATAAGTAGACAAGGGCCAAGCATCTGATACCAGGAAGAAAGGAGATCTTTAAAGAAAGTATAAAATGTGAGCTCACTTTGACTGTTCCTACTTCTTGAATTGGATGCTGGAAACTGCAAAGATGATCTTAGCCAGCTGTCTGAAAACTCTCAATGCAGAAAGAAACTTGAGGGTGTGAGGTTTTTAGGCTTGAGAAGGGCTTTAACAAGAATGAGCGAATGGCAAATTCTGAAATATTTTTCATGCGGTTAAGTTTGGGCAGATTGTTTGTGGGGGTGGCAGAGGTGATGTGCATGATAGTGGTAAGTACAAAAAAAGCAAAGCAACCACCAACCAAGTTGCTGCTGTGCAGCAGAGGGTAGAGCATAGGATGGGGTGAGGAAGGACAATGATGGAAGGGTTTTATTACTTATTAAAAATTCATTTCCCCCCAGCTTTTTGCTTAAAAAAATGCTGACTGGAATTCACATTTTTATTTTTCCTTTGCCTGAGGTAGACACCACCCTTGGAACATTTCAACCCAAATCATTCTGTTCTTGTCATATTGCAAGTAAATATAAATCAGATTAGGTAACAGTAATGATCAAACAAGTCTGTTAATAGTGGATGTTAAAGAGAAGGGGGCTGAGGTGAAAAGGAGATCCAACATGTAATTAACCTACTCTATTATCCCTTCTGTGCAATGTTAGAAGCAGCAAGACCTTTTGAGAGACTTAATAACACTGAAAGTCAGCTCCTAGAGCTGAGCTGATCCCCAGATGTTTATCTGTGAAGGCAAAGGTTTGCCAAAGCATTGCTATAAGGCCTTTTGTTTACAAACTGGGCACATGTCCAGGCTCTGCTGTTGCTTAGATTCAAATCTCCTAGCCCACTTCGTAGAAAACAGGTAGAGATGTGCTGAACATGTCTCTAAGTCTGGGATCCTTGAGAGGCTTAAGGAGAAGAATGCCTCATTTGGGGATCCTGTTCAGACAGATCGCACAATCCTCATCAGGAAAAAGGTGCTTTTGAACATACCCTGAAGCAGATAGTGAGATACTTTGGAATCATGACTATTTAAATTGGTGTGCACATGCAGATAGGAAACAGGAAAGAAGAAACTTTGAAAATGTCAATTTTGGGCATAGACCTGCCTAGATGCTTCTGTGGGTTCCCAAATCTAGCCATAAGCCATTAAGTCCTTTGATAAAATTATTTCTCTGTTTGGGCATTTCATTTCCCCATTGATGGAAAAGGAATAACAGTCCTTCCCTACTCTGCATGATGCAGTGAGCATAACTACATTACACTTGTATTGTTTTCAGATCTTATGGAAAGGAGCAAAAGAAGAGTCCTTGGCTGGTGTACTGGGTTATTCAAGTCCCTAGTTTCTCTTAAGGAATGTGCTAAAACCCTCTTGTATTTTGTCATTAATATTAAAAATAATACAAACATGTCACAACAGTTGGCTTTGATTTTGCACTACTATTAGTGACAAAGTATGGCTTCCCTTTTTTAGGAATTCCCTCTGTCGTCCATAAGAGAGCAAGAGGCTGGCACATGGCAAAGAGGGATGTATTTAGGATTTTATTGAATAGACAAGGGAAAAATTTTCTCCCGTAACAAAAGTTACACTGCTGACTTTCTTCCTCCACTGCTGACTTTCTTCCTCAAGGAGAAAGTTTTCTCAGAAGAAGCAACAGGTCAGAAGTTTGAGAAAGACTAGGAGAAAAATGCTTTAATTAGTTCAGGGAGGAAGGATTTGACACAAATGCCTTGTACTTCAGGGGAGGGGGAAAAATGGGAAATTCATCATGGTTCTAAATGTATTGCTCTTTTATTTTGAGAACAGCTGGATGCAGTCTCAGCCAAATCTTCACTTCTTATTACTATGATGTTTACAACTGTCAACTCTAGTTCATATTTAAAGGTCTGGATAGCAAGAGCAGAAGCCACCAAGAAGTGAAGAAAATCTTATCTAAAAACTACATTATGCAGTTTGAGAGTAAATTGCAACATTTCATGTTTCTATTGCCACTTCTGTGCCATGGTCTGGAGTTCTCATAATCTAGCCTATAGGAAGGGTAGTGCTGAGGTTTTTCACTCCTAATATCTGTCTGTCTCCACAAACATATGAGGATAGATGGATTATCACCTTATAAATCAACATATATATCACAATGTTATCAGTCTGTAGGAACAAGACATAAATGTGTCAAAATATATAGCCAAGTTTTTAACCAATAGCTGTGAAGCACTGCCCTGGAGGCTTGGAGTAAACTTAATTATGAAATAGCTTTCAAATCCTTTGAAAAGTAGAGAGTGACAGCAAAGAATGCACCAAGCTAAAGAAATTCTATTGAGTCTGAAATTATGTTAAGGTGAATGTTCATTATGCTTTCTGCCCATGAACCTTTGAGCCACTATTCCACATAACATGAATGGAGAGAACCCGGACAAATTACCTGTGTCGGGCTTGTAAATGACCCTTGCTGCTACAAGTTCCTAATGACCAGTTTAGTATTTAACCATCACAGGGAAATTCCAAGGGCAACAGAAACATTGAAAAATTGGTTGTCAAGTGAGCTTCTAGGATTGCTGGAGATCTGTAATTTATGATGTACACTTTTAATTACTTTTTGGAAAGAAAAACTGCCTTAATATAGTTTGGAGCAGCTGTAGAAGTGCTGTCTGAAAATGCTCAACATTCCAGATTAATTGAAGGAGCATCTGTGATCCCTTTCACCATCAATCACTGGAGAATATGCTCTGCCACTGTGTGGGTCATTAAAGGGGGGAGCCTGATGTCACTGAAAGAAGCAAGCACAATATGAATTCTCACAACCTTCACCTTATGTTTTTACATGACCCCTGTTGTCTAGCTCCTCTAGCTGGCTGTGCATATCTGAGATTACTTTCTGACTCCCCCAACACATCTTACGTAGCATCAGTTATGTACTAGGATGTTCACCTGAACTTTTGCCAGCAGTTTCACTAATGGAGTCAGGGGAGCATAAGAGCATGAGCAGAAAAATGTATGTGGTAAATGAAGAAACACACAAGCAGGATGAGATTTATTGGCATTTACACAATTTCAAGGTGTCCCTTCAGGAGATATTCAAGACCCTAATAACAAAATATGCTGTAGTGGGTAAACAACTATTACAGTGACTTATTCCTTTTAGGTGATATCATAAATTCTTTATTTTAGGTGCATAAATCAATGGGAAAGCTCAGAAGAAGGGTGAGCAAAGTTTTAACTGTGCATGAGAGGTCATGCCTCTCTTATTTCCTGGCTCCTAAATATATTTGATGATAAGCAATTCCATTAGCTTTTGCTCTGAAACCTAGAGAATATTGATGACAGACTGACTATGCATCAGCTCATGCATTTCTGATGTGACCTGCTTTTATGAATGGATAAATATGCACAAATATTTGTAGTTGAATGTAGTTTGTGAAATAATTGAAAAAAAAATGCTTCAAAATTGTAGACAAGGTTTCAAAGCCATATAATGAAGTCTTGCCAATGTGTTGTTTGTTTCAGGAGCATTGCAGCTACTGATCATGAGCCAACAGATGCACGGAAATCATTTCCCTGCTTTGATGAGCCAAACAAAAAGGCAACATACAACATATCTATCATTCATCAAGATGTGTACCAAGCACTTTCAAACATGCCAGTACAGGTTTGTATTTCCCAACTGCTGCCTAAGAATGGTTCTGTAGAGCTGCTGAAAGGTAATGTGGGTTGCCAGGTTTTACATGTTTGGAGACTCTACCTCTCAGGCACTGTAAAACTCACGGTTAATAAACACTCCATGAACAGAACTGGTTGGCTGGTTTGGACTCTAAGTGGTCTACCAGCACACAACAGGGCAGCACAAAGTCAAATCCAAAGCAAAAATGAAACATCTCTTCTGTCGTTAGCCAGCTGACCCTCTGTTTGTATATTCTAGGTGAGCATCCCCTGCTAACTATAAATAGATATTGGCAGGCTCTTCAGTCAAAATGGGTAAGCTCAGAGAATGAGTACTCTGAAAGACAGCTGCTTCCCAGACGGAAACTCTGAAATAATCACTAAAACTGCATGATGGTCCAGAACAAGGATCTGCTGATCCCAATTTAATGGCAAAGAATCCTGCCAGCCAGAAAGACTAGGATTGCTCTTTTTAATAATGGAGGATCTGAAACCCCATCTGTCGGCTCATGAGTGTGGACATTTGTCTATAATTTCCTAAATAATCCATTTCTAGACCTACTGTGTCAAATTCCAAATTTTGCATGAAATTCAGTGGCATCAATTATCTACCTCTGGGCCTTCTGGAAGAAGACTGAATGGCTTTCAGATATGAGAGTTTCTACTGGTTTCTTCTAGTTCAACCGAATGTATAGTCTATTGCATAATTTCTACTAATAAATTCTGAAGTGGGAGATAAAGTGCCAAGTTTAAAAAGAAAAAAAAAAGGAAGAAAAAAGAGCCTCCAGGCTATTGGCATTTGCATTTTTCCAATCAGTCCCCCACCCAGAAAACAAAGGTCTGCTTTTATTTAGAGTCTTCCAAACTTATTCTCCTAGCAATGCAGCTGAGATATCTATTACCAAGCTGATACAGATGCATCCATACTCTTTGCACATTTAAAGCTCTGACCCATTGTTATTAAAAATATTTCTATGATACCTAGAAGACAACCAGGCACTTTGATGAACAGCATATGAAAGGAGATTGCTGTACCTTTCCTCACAGACCTCAGATAAGTGAGAGTACGAGCAAGGAAGTAAGGGGATAACAAAGTATATTATCAAGATTTATTGTGTTTTGAGACTTACTTTACACCTTGACATGTGGACCTTGCCTCTAATATAGACCTACAATAATAAGCTTGCAAAGGGCTAAGTACTACTTCTTAATTGATTTGTTAAAAAATAAGTACAGATAAGAAAATGTTGGTTATGCTGAATTCATATTGAGGCTTGAATAATGGATTATAGAAGGGCACTTTTTCATCTGGTCAAGGTCAGTAGCTCTGGTCTTAGTAGTGAAAGAACTTTGGGAAAGATCTTTTCTACAGATGGAAATGTAAGAGTTTGTAAATGCAAGGCACATTGTATGTTACATGTCCTGTAGTAGTTTGGGTGGTGTGGAGCTTTATAAATCAGCATGGCAAAATCAGATCAGAAAAATCAGAATATTTTACATTTCATTTGCATTTTTCACTGGAGTTGAGTTTCTTCAAAATTTTTCCACTCAAGTTCTGACTTTGTTGAAATAATAGAAGATATCAAAGTAGAGTCAAAATGGGTAAAATAATGGAAAATTAGATTGTGAATACCTTTTAAATAAAGGAGTTATGAATTTATCTGTGAATAGGTGGTTTTGCTCATGAAATCATATTACCTGTAACATTAACTGTCTGAGCTTTATTTATATTGTGTTTAGAACAAAGAAATCTCATGGACCACTGTAAATCTAGAAGGCTAATGTCTTTTATATGCTTTTGGCTTTTGTTCTATTTAAGTTAGTCACCAGTCAGAAGCACAAAAATTTTCAGACTATAGCAGAAAAAGAATAGAAGAAATATATGTTTAGAATAGAATCTTAGAATAAGCTGAGTTGCAAGGGACCCCTCGAGATCATCAAGTCCAACTCCTGGCCCTGTGCAGGACACCCAAAGAGTCTCACCATGTCCCTGAGAGGATTGTCCAAATGCTTCTGGAACTTTTACCCTCTGGGTGAAAAACCTTTTCCTAAAATCAAACCTAAACCTCCCCTGACTCAACTTCATGCCATTTCCTTGAGTCCTGTCACTGGTCATGGGAAAGAAGAGATCAGTATCTACCCATTCCTATTTAGTATTGTCAATAAACTTAGAGGAAAAAACATCTGGGAGAATCAAGAATGTCTTTTAATTGTTTAGCAAAATAAAAACTATGATCAGGACAAATTTTATGTATATTTAGGGAACCCACCAATTAGCAGTGCTCATTTATATTTGAATTAGTTCAGGTTAGATTCATTAGACTGGTCTATAGTCCATGTAGCATCCCCGCACCATTACTTAAATACATGATGCATGTATTTAAGAGGGGGAGAACTTAGTCTCTTCTCTGCTCTGTCCAAAGTGATGCTATTTTATGCAACAATTGCAAGAACAAAATACAGCATACACCAGAAAACTCCTGTTTGCAAAATTTCTGTTCATGTGAACGATTTCAAATTCCTGATAAAAATTAGAGCAAGGTAAACTTGTTTAGTGCCAATAAAGCAAAGTACCATTTCATGTATTTCAGAAGAAAAATACCTTGTATTTTCTCATGCCTTCAGTGAAATGCCAGAAGAGGAAGACCTGGAGAGGTGATATGTTGCTCCAATGCAGTTGCAGCCTTCATAAAAATATTGTACTCTTATGCATACGTTTGCAATTTCAAAAATCAATTTGATTATTTTTGCATTTTTGCAGCAAACTGTAGCGCTCGGCAATGGCTGGAATCGAACAACATTTGAGAAGTCAGTCCCCATGAGCACTTATTTGGTATGCTTTGCAGTGCACCAGTTTGCCTGGGTAGAGAGAAAATCCGCAAGTGGAAAACCTGTAAGTCCTTCTGTAGCCTGAACATGGTTCAGATGACAGATGTGCCTTGATTTGCATTTTTTTCTTAAAAATCTCTTTTTATACAAACAGGGACATATTTTTCCTCTTCCTATAGCTTATTTTATGCAGCCTATTTTATCAGATTATCATTTTATCAGGTGTTCACAGTGACCCTCTGGCCTTGACAACATACAGTGTTTTGCAGCCCTTCCCTGACTCCCATCTTTGTGAGATCCCAGTTAGTACCTGCCATACGAGCACACAGGTGAGGAAGGAACACTCTTTTTCCAAACTTATCCCTGATTTGAAGCCTGTAACTGAAGGAATGTACAAGTTAGGGGGTACAGGAGAGTCACAGGCCATGAATACAAATACGTTATCGTATTCTGTGGATTAAAAAGTGTGAATTGCACTTGATGTTATTATAGCTGTTGAGACACAGGACCACAATGCTATGTGCCATTATGTACTGACTTGCTTTATTTTACAACAATGGCAACAGGCAATTTCCCAGTGTAAGTTCTGTAAAAATAGGTATGGAAGTGATAGTTTCTGCCTAAACAGGTGGATATTTGGTAGATCCCCTGACGAAGCAAATAGGTTTGAATCTGAATCTATTAAATTAAAATAGCTCCTTCATTTAGATACAGCAGGCAGGCCAATCCATTTCTTGCTTAGATTCAAATCTCTTGAAGGTGTAGCTTAACAGGCATAAAGAGATCACAAGACATTATATTGAATCACAAACTGAAATCCAAAATACAACTTGCACCTCAACAGAAACTCCTCATTTAGCCTAAGCCTAATTTGGGAGACTCAACCTGTTGTTAATCGTTCATTAGTTTAGATCTTTTTCTCATCTGATACAGAGAATGATCCCTAGGGCTATATGCCCTTGCTTCTTCCTTTCCCCTTATGTAACACAAGGTTTATTGTTCACATGAGCTGGCAGTGCTTTCCTCTTTTCTGGAGACAATGTCCCAAATGGACAGGGAATCTAGAATAAAACCCTAGCCAGGCTACTTTCCCTTACTCTTCCTTAGTTTCTTTAACCAAAAAAGCTCATCAAATCCTTCCCTACTTAAGGCTGTTAGCTGATGTTAAAATCTGTCTTGTAGAAATCTCCAAAGTTCTGATTCTTAGCAAAGACTTCCTGTCACAGCACTGTGCTGAGGCTTCCCTCTGTGCCCTCGCCAGTGTCATGCTGTATGCTTATATTATTACTTGACAAATAACTAAAGCTAAATTACAGTTAGAGAGGCAAATGGAGCCTGGTTTCAGATACAAATGTAATGTTCTTAGTCTCTGCTGTTTGACTAAGTAATTCACAGGAGTACATTTTAGGCCACCCAGTCACACAATTTTGTTAACCAATTTCTCTTCAGCATGGCTGATCCACTCATTATCAGGGACAGGACTTTGACTACTTGGTCTCAATAAATATTCTCTAGAGTTCAGTTCCTTTAAAAATCAGAATTTGTCTAGATTTTTGTGAAGAACATAGTGCAGTAGGGGATACATGTACTGAAGAAGTGTGCAACGCTGTTTTCTACATGCAAGAGTTAAACATTCACTACTTGTCCATGCCATGCTCCAGAGTATGGCCCAGAGGTCACTATTTGTTTTTTTCCCCAAGCAAAACAGTACAGCCCACAATGTTCCTGACTGGTTGTAGTTTTTCTAAATAGAAGGGAGTGTCCACTGAAACATGGTAATTAAAGTGTGTGTGTGTAGAAGCAGGGGTATTCGTGTCAGTACAGAGGTTGCCTGAAGAAACATTTTCTAATTCAGGCCTATGTTACTTCATATTTTATTAACGCTGTTCACTAAACAATGTCTGAGGACTTGCCTGCACTAGAAAACTTGGGGTTTAAGTGAGGTTAAAATCATAACTTTTCTTTCTCTTAACATGGACATAGTTCTCCAATATAAAATACATGCGTAAGATCCATCACTAAAAATTATCTTTTCCCCAGGGAAACCACACTATCTTTAGAAGTTCTAATCATATATATAGAAGGTTATTCCACTAACCTTTCCAAGGCTTCCTGTCCAAGAACTTTGAAGACCAGATAAACAATGAAATATTTAAATCCATCAACTGCTGAAAAGAACATTCCAGAGTTTGCTGTGTAAATTTCTAACAATAAATCCCTCATTCAACAGAAAGTTGAATCCACTTGATCCATAAATTACTTTCATAAATAACAGCAAGTGCATACAGCTCACATGACATAGTAAATTATTTAAAAACTCTGCCATTCACTCTGAAAGCCCTAACGAAAACATTCATGAAATCAGTGGTGGGAAATGTGCCTACAGCTGGAAACAATGCTCCTGAGCTGATTACCTGTCAGGAACCAAATGTCTGGTTTGGAAAATCACACAGGACATTATACAAATGAAACCCAAAGTCAGTTCTAGCGCAGGCCGAAGGTTTTGAAAACCATTAATATGGATCAGCTAGGGGACTGAAGACTGCTAAATTGGGTAAAGAGCTTACAGAAGTGGAAATTGCAGGTTGTAATTGCAAACTGACCCTGGGGGAAATCCTGGAATGGCTGGAATGGACTGCTGATTGAATTTCCTCAGCTTTCTTGGGTTTGTTTTTTTTCTTGTTTGTTGGTGGGGGGGCAGGGAGGTTTTTTTGGTCTTTTGTTTTTGTGATTGGTTTTTTTTTAATTTTTTTGTTGTTGTTCCAGCTTTATTTCTGACCACTTTCCCATCCTCCCCTCTCACTGGAGGAGGGGTAATTTATGGTATTGAAACCAATGTGTTGTCAGGCTCCAAAAGTGTTCCTGGAACAGACCAGCTCCTTTTCTCAGCTTGGGCCCTAAACTCCTGGCTGTAAGACAGCACTGAAGGAGTAAACAAGCCACACCAATGTAGTCAGATGAATGTGTCCCATTCATAAGAGTCATGGCGCTGGCAAAATGAGATAGATCGCTTTTCCTAAAACCAGAAACTTCATAGAGAAGTCTCTTATCCACACTGGAGATTTTCAGGGTAGGGAAGAGAACAGCTTATATACAGCTCCAGCAGGCTTTGGGATGCAGAGATTGAGGGAAAGATCCCCAAAATGCTCCATGAATTCTGGACTCAAACTTTGCCTTCACAATGTGAAGATAACTTCTCAAAGGGTTTTTTCAAGTTGCAGCCTCCTCATCATGGGCATGAGTGCCATAAAGATTCTAGTCCTCCACAGCTTGTTTCCTACTGCTTGACAGCAATAGCCAAAGCTGTCCCAGGCATCAGGCTTCAGGGATAGAAAGGTCAACATTCAACACATAATTTTTTGCATTCATATACACAGTACACAGGAGGAGCACAGAAATAGTCACTGATCACATACAGGGCTACCAAACCTGCCAGTTTTCCCTGACTTGCCTCGTCATAAAAATGACAACTGATTTTTGGCTGTGATTTCCTGGGGCACACCAACCCAAAAGGCACCAAAGCTGTGACTGAGCTGTGACCATCCCAAGGTCCTGGTCAAACAGCCACTCAATCTGCACAGGCCAGCATGTCTGGGAAGGGTTACAGATCTAGTAAACACACTGTCTTCAGTGGGTTTGAGATCTTCAAACATACAAGGACAAGAGGAAACTATGATGATAATATGTAGGAAAGGTATGAAGAAGTTCAATAAAATAAGGTTCTGACACATTTAAATTCAGATGTGCACCTGAAGATTGATCTGATGGGATCAGTCAAGATCAGTGAACTGCTCAGAACAAGTGGATCTCCTTTGACTGTGTTTGCCCAGGTTTCCTCCTTGAGAAAACCAGGCCATGGGGAAGTAGGGGCTGCTGTGCAACCAGACCTTGCTCCAGCCTTGGCCACTCTGGACATGGGTCTTGCCAGTTTTACAATTCAGACAAACAGTGGAAAGTGTGCACATGTTGACTTGGTCTCTTTTATGTATGACACTTGAAAAACTTCGTTGAATAAATTTGATAGGGAACAGAATTCAGTGTTTAGGCCAGTCTCACAGAAAACCTGAAGTGTTACTGATATGTATGCTAAATGCCCTTTCAATGTTTGCCACCTATTCCTTTTAACTGTAAACTTTTCTAATTGTCTCTCTGTATTTTTCAGCTGCGAGTTTACGCCCAGCCACAGCAAATACACACGGCAGAATATGCAGCAAATGTAACAAAAATTGTATTCGACTTCTTTGAACAGTACTTTAATTTGAGCTACTCTCTTCCAAAACTGGGTGATTATTAATGTTAATATTTTTCATTTTGTTAATTCAGTATGCAGTTATGTTGCTCCTACAGATCTCTGTGCTTTGGTGGAAAACAGCATTTGGTTGCTAACTGCTGACATTTTGTCAGGATGTTTTAAAACTGCACCAATGTAGTTCAAGATGTTTCTAAATGTCATGATGGATGAGTTGGTCTCAGTTACTGTTTAGTTACCAGTTCCCACTATTCAGTTTGATGAAGAACACTGGTCCTGGCATGCTTATTTTAAAGCATCTTGTGGAAAATCAAGGCAAGCATCAGCAAAGGACCATCATGAGTTAAAACAGCCAGAGGTTTCAGGAAAATGTGTACCACTTCCATGAGAACTGGACAAAAGTCAGCAGTGAGATAAGTGAAGATGTAAACTGCCAGAGAGTATGTCATATTATTTATTAACCTTAGTGCAAAGTGGGTGTGTATAGACTTCTTAGAAAGATGAATGTGGTCCAGCATATAATTTTTTTAGTTTCTATTGCTGGGCTGAATAAAGACCTGGGACTAAATAAGAGTGTCAAATTTTGCCTATGGTTACAAAACAAAGAGAAGGTAGTGCATTTGGGCATCCTTGAACTTGGAATATCTGGACTCTGGATCTGATTCACACAGTTTAACATGCACAATAATCAAGCTGGGAATGCAATTAGAGTTTTGGAAATTCTCCCTCCTAAGACTTTCAAAGAGGTAATTCAGTTAGGTTCATGAATTTAAAAGGATGGAAAAATAGTAGCTGCAAACAAGTTGAGACAATATGGGGGGGGAAAGTATCCCCCAAACTTTGAAGATAATTAATAATGCTGTGCAAACCTTTTGTTGGCTATTTGTACCTGTACCTATCAGGCTAACCTATATTACTTTAACAAAAGACTTTTACCTTCTCCTTTCAAAACAGCACCTGAGTTTACCATAAATATGTTTGCATTTCAACGACAACTGAATTAGGGAAACCAGTACAATATGTTGTTCTTTCACACACTGGTCCTCAGTAATAATAGGTACTAAATCTCACCTATGCTTTATAATCAAACTTTCACTGTCATAAAAGCCTGATGACTCTGCTGTGGCAGCACCTGGATAAAGGTCTGTCTGTGTGACAGGATGGACTGGTATCTTCAGGTCAGCAGTGTCTCAAGATATATATTTTTGTAGATTCTATACTGATTTTCCCAGAATGTCTATTTGTTGGATCACTATCCTTGACTTGCCATGTTGTTCCCTCATTATTAGAAGTTATCCAGATCAAACCTGATTAATCAGATATGTTTCTGCATAATGGTTTATTTAAATATTGAATTTCACATTGATTTATAGCTTCTGGCATTACCTTTCTCCTTGTATCCTCTTTTTGACTGTCACTGAAGCCCTTGCCAAACTATCACCTTTGATTCTATAATCAAGTTGTTTAATTTAAAATAAGTAATTCCTATCTTCTGTTGGAGTGGAGTAAGGGGTTTTCATTCTGTTCAATTTTAAATCCATCTGTACTTTTTCACTAACCCACATAGAAAGCCTGTGGTCATTATTTGCAGAAGAAAATGCCAGTTCAATTGAGTCTGCAATTCTCATTTAAGCCTGTATTGATTACTGACCATAAATGAGTGACCCCCACAAACTGCCAGGCATAGAAGCAGATGTTGTTCACTGAATGCGGGATTTACTTCAGTTAACATGTCAATAAATATTTTTAATACAACAGTATGACAAACAATGTCATGCCTCATTATTCTACAAATAGTTTCAGGAGGTTTACTGCCTACAGCGCATCCCTAGACAATAGTATTAATTTCTGGAGCCCAAATTAAGTAATGCATGATACATATGTTCCTGGGAGATGGCATAGCATCACTTCCCAGGACAGATCCTCAGCAAGTGCAACTGATCCTACCTCTGTCAATCTCAGCAGAACCAGGGCACTTGCTGTCAGCTGCTTTAGGCTAGTTCTCTTCTCGAACATAGATCACAGCCTGCAGTACACAGTAGTAAGCCAGAATCAGAAATGGTAAGCAAAACAGGCTGTAAACACACACAGAGAGGACAAGCTAATTGATTTAAAGGATACAGTGGTAATCATTGTCTCTTTCTTTAAATACAGATAAAATAGCGATTCCAGATTTCGGGACAGGTGCTATGGAGAACTGGGGGCTGATCACATATCGAGAAACAAACCTGCTGTATGATCCTGAAGAATCAGCTACATCCAATAAACAGAGAGTAGCTGCTGTGATAGCCCATGAACTCGTACATCAGGTATATTTTAAGACATGAGTCACTTTTACAGTGTTTCAAATATATAGTCACAACATCTTAATCTTGAAAATACTGTCATTAACTTTGTCTTAGGATCTTCTACGTGTGCTCAGAATCTGATTGCAAAATATCATGAGTTAAAACAGATCCCCAGAAGAGCTTTAAAATACCGTGACTACTGCCTTGGAATTTTTCTTAGGAAGTTAGATGCTTGGGCCCAGACTGTCAGCCAGTTTACAAAAATCTACCTAAAATGTCTTAGAGAAACTAATTTATGTGTGCAGATGTCTCTTTTAGGCATGCAAACAGAGACAGTTATACACTGTGGAAGCTGTCTGAAAACATTCTTAAAAGCAAAAATCATTAAATCAAGAGGAAGAAACTAAAAATATTTTCAGTGGCACATGAATCATTAGCAATCTCCCGAGTAATATGTAATTTTATAATAAAAGTGGTGTTTTAACACAAGGCAAAGTCTTCATTCCTATTCAAATCCCAGAATTATGGTAATTTTCATCTTGCAGCAGGAAAAAAGTAAGCAAGTGAATTTTCTATATGCAGATGTGAGATACTGAAACGTGCATGTACTATTTATCTAAACCTACATCTTTATGTTTATAACTGTAGTGGTTTGGAAATATTGTAACCATGGACTGGTGGGATGACTTGTGGTTAAATGAAGGATTCGCCAGTTATTTTGAGTTCCTGGGAACAAATGCATCAGAACCAGATTGGAAAATGGTAATTATTTCTGCCTTGTGGAGGTTTGGTGGGGCTGGGAGGAATATTTTGGAAGGGAGTAAAATTTAGACAAGGATGATGAAGACTTGAAGTATATTTATAGAAAACTAACATAGTGTGGTGCAACATAAAGAAAAAGTTGGTTTAAGTTTTCCACCTACATATGTTATGGTCTGAAACTAGTAAAAGTAAACTTCTTAAAGTTGTAGTTTGCAGAGAAGAATAATTCTTTTTTAACAAGTGAGTGAAGTGTTTGGTTATTATGGCAAATAACACCTAGGTGGGTTCTGGACAGAGCCTTGACAGTTTTGCAGTGTTGCTTAAAGGTCTAACTCTGAAAGATGGAGACTCTCCTGTATTTATTTAGTTGGGCTGTACTCTCTCCATGGGACTTAGGATCGTTATCTGATCTGACAAGGGTTGGGAACCTGGGCCTGTCTCCACAGCTTGGTCTATTATCAAGGAAAATAGTGGACACCCATTCAGCTTCTGCCAGCATTGTAAGTGTCATTTCAAATGCTCCAATTCAGACAATCTCCATTCTGTGCAGTGCAAAAAAAGGTAGTGACAGTGGATAGCAGAAGTGCTAACTGTGCCAACTCCAGACACTTTAGGGTGTTGCAAAGAAGTTAGCCTTAAATATGCATTATACTCTGAATAAAGGGAGTTTTCTTACTCTTCCTTCCTCCCCTCCCAAATAGATGTGATGGCATATAGCATGCATATTTTCCCCAGCTGTCCAGGTGTAATGAGGTTTCGGATGCTTAGACATACACAGTGTATGCCAGTGGAAGGGAGTAGAGTAGGCTTTGCATAGGATAAGCCTGTTGAAATCTACTATCTCCTGATCCTAGTGACTTTAGAAGAAGGCAGTGCCTATTTCTCTCCCTACTTTCCCTCCCTACAGAGAGGCTAAAAACAAAATAATTCCCTGGGTCACTTTTACACTTGAAGGTAGAAGATTTGTGGTCCTAACAATGTAAAAAAAATTCTAATTACTGAGTTTAAAAATTAAAAGACCTTTTTTCATCTAGATACTGTGTTCATCTAAGATCTAAGACATTTAAATGCTATCCTAGTTAATATTACAGAGGAAAGCTAAATTGAATTTTAGTCTTTTTTGGTCAATATTGATTAGGAAATAAGGGGATTTTGGCTGCTGGCTACTTAATCTTTTCTAAAAAATTCAAATCAATTAAAAAAAAAACATTATAAGACTTGGAACGGGGACCCCTGCCTCCCTCTTCCTTCCCTCCCTTCCTACCCAGCTCCTCTTTTGCAAGAGGAGATCATAATGCTTTGTAAATATTTTCACACTTCTGAAATTGGTAACAGGCTACTCTTTTTGCCTACTGGGGCCAATGGAGGGTGGGATGGGTGTGTCTGTGTTATGATATACACAGGAAAACAGGATCTGCAAAAGGCCATTTATCCTAGTTAATGAGAAATTATATCCCACCCCTCTCTGATGTAAAGCAAGAGTTTACAACTCCTTCTTTAGAGGGCATGAAATTTCATTCTATTTCAAATGGCTGGCTTGGTTTGAAAGACAGGTGCCAGCTAAGACAAGCAGGAGCTGCTTTTTGAAATGGAAAATGTAAGCCCCCTTCCTCCAAATTACTATTATTTTAAAATTAAGGAGCTCTCAGGCAAAGATATGGGAATAGGAGTAACAGGTCTTTACTAGGAAAAATTAAAATAGAGTATTACAAAAAAAAAATCCCAAAACACTGACAGAGTCAGAATACAGCCTGACACCCTGTCAGACCGTGTGGTGGTAGCAGTCTGATTAAATGGTGGCTGCAGCCCTCCTGCAGTGACAGATGTGGTTCAGTTGAAGCAGTGGTCCTGTAGAAGGGTAAAGTTTTCCTCCAAAGGTCCAGTGATGATGTGGAAAGGTTTTCCTCTGGAATTCAGTGGAAAAGGCTGCCTTTAGTGTTCCAAATCTCAGATTTTATCTAGGTAGGAATGCTTGGCTCCTCTCCCTGGGTGGAGCATCACACAATGGGATGATGTAATTTTATCAGTCATGCAGTGGGACTCAATGGCCCATTAACAAAAGATATCTCCCTGGAGGAAGAATGAGTTATGGAAAAGATAAAGAACACTGCCTCACCTGGTTTTTAGCAGATGGCCTGTTAGAAGAGGATATCTCCCATGCAGATAAGGATTCTGGATCCGGTTTCAACAGATGGTGATAGAATACATAGTTTTGGTCAAATCCTGTATTGCAACCTAAGACAGTGGCCTAGAGAAGTTGAAGTTCCAGCTAATTATTTGTGAAGTAGGCATATACTCCTGCCTTTGTTTCTATTCTAATGTCTTTTCTTTCTCAGCTTGAACAGGTTTTAATTGAGGATGTGCTTCCTGTACTGAAGGATGACTCTCTGCTTTCTTCCCACCCAATTGTAGTCGATGTGTCATCTCCAGCTGAAATCACCTCTGTGTTTGATGGGATATCCTACAGTAAGGTAGGACTGTTGTGACTTTGGATGCAAAGGAAGTGCCAGCTTTGGAGAGGAGATAAATGTTGGAGGTACTCATTATCAGGACTCCTAATTCACTTGAGCTGTGTCTATGCAGATCTTTGTTCTGGGACATTCCCAACTGCTGTCAGTGATGATGCATTAAAAGCATCTGTGAGAGGAGCAGTGCAGCCAAAGCCTTGTCAGCCACTGCACACCATGCAGGCATGCTCACAGCATGCAGTGATGCAGCCAAAACAGAGTGTCACCAGCCTCTGCCACAAGAGTGTTTGGTTTAAAATTAAACTAAACCAGGTACTAATCTCTTTCCCCTCCCATCACCTCATGCTGATGCAGCCCAGTTACGTCTCATAATCTAACACAAGGGCAGAGGAAGCAAGGGCAAATGTCCAGGTATCCTTTCTGCCACTTCTCCATCACACTTGCAGGCCAGTATAACTTCTTTTTTGAGGAAGCAAGTCAGGGAACCAAGCAGGGAAAACAGGAAAATGACATTTTATCTCAAGTTGCTCACAGTATCCCAGCCACCTAAAAAACTTTAGCAAAGATGGGTTACATCAGCTTCTACTGGTATTGGCCTACACTGGGAGATAAGTTAGCTCCACATTTCACTGAAAGTTATGGAGCTCAGGAGTTCATTGGAGTACAGCAGTCTGTAGCCCAGGAGTTGGTAGCAGACACTCTATTAAGTATTTGACAAGATTTTTGCTCATCCCATCCCAGTCAGTGGCAGTGAGGACCTGTGCCTATCAAGACTCCCTAAGGATCTAGCTGGAAGAATACCTTGGGTCTGCCTTAGCAGAGAGACACTGGAATGCTGGAGCCATCCAACCACTGTTGTGACCACTTGCCGTGTGGGCAGCCTGGGGGGCTGAGGCCAGCTCATCTCCCTCCATATCGGATGTAGCCACTCTGTTCTTAGACAAGCCTTAGACATAGAACAAAGCAGTTGTCTCCCCGTATCTAACCAGGGAGTCTCTTGAGTCAAGGGCCCCAACAACACTGTTCTCTCCAGTTGTCTTCTGCAGTGCATCAAGACGCAAGCCCAAAGAAGGACAGGAGAAAATACCTCTGTCACTCTTTCCTCAACCAGTCATCTCCCATGCTGCTTCTGAACCTGATACACCATAGTTTTGTTGGCAGCTTCTTGTATGACTCTGTCAGTGATATCTGTCAGTCTATCTGATGCCATAGCATGCTTCCATTGAACATGCAAAATTCACCATTATTAAATACTGTTTTTTGTTTTCCCTCCAAGCTCCCATTATCAGCTAAACATAAAGTATATATATTGCATTGATTTTAGCTTTAGCTGTGCTACAGTCTGAACTGTAGACACTACTTTTATTAGCTAGACTTGATCCATCCATTTCCATCAGTTTTCTGTTTTTAATTGTTAAATTCTCTATCCAACAATACAACCAGTATTTATTGCATGATAAATGCCTCACAGTCAAATCAGAAACCATGTAAAAACCTGCATTGTGTAACACTGTTTTTAAATCAAACTAACAAAAGTCACAAAATATACTGAGCTAAATCAAATACTCTCGATCAAAATGTATTTTAGTGGTGAATTAAGCAAGAGAATATTTTTGCAGGGTCTGTAAAAACAATGGAGAAAAAAAAATCCTAGCTTTTACTCATCTCTTTGTGCCTAGATAATTGTTACATGAACTCATTTTTTTAAGCAAAAACACTTGAGGACTTGTGCATTGTTTGGGAACAGTTTGCTTGGGATATAATTTGGCTTGGGCTATAATTTGGCTTGAAAGAGAAAGTCTTTGCTTAGATTTAGCTCAAATTACTGATGGTATTTATATATAAATGCGTGACAAAATTAACTTGTTTCTTTTTGGCTTTATTTTGGCTTCTATTTTGCATTTTTCTTTTAAAAACAATCTTCTCATGATAATATTCATCACTAAACAAATAAAGTCCAATTTGGAATGCTTTCTGTTAGTCTTACCAGAACAACCAGAGATCTTATCCAGTCCTAAAACCCTAATGAATTGCCTAAGGGAATGGAGTCGTTGCAGCATATTCTGTACAGCTCCTCTAACTGCTGTGTGGTTGGTAGGGCATTATATGCCTAGGAATGCTCTACTAGAGTAGAGCTGGTGAGAAAGGTATTTTCATCTCATCTCTTTCCCAGTTTAATCCTCTCTCTTATTTTGAAAAGTTTTATTAAAGTAACAGTGATGTTTTTTGTCTTAAATAAATTCTGTTAGCATTTTTTTCTTGGACCTCCACATTTTTGGAACTTCCCATCTACAGAAGTTTAGGATTCATCTTCCACATTTCTGCCACAAACAAATCTTATCACGTACTTGGCAATTACTATGAAATTATGTAGGTGTTGATAAAAGACTCCCCCTTATGCCCCTATCAGAGAATATCAGCTAGTCAGATTAAGGTCACTTTCCTGAGACTACCCGTATAGTTGTAAGAAAGAAAAGTTATTAAAACACTGGCATTCTTACAATCAGTGATTTTTGTTAGGATGAACTTTTCTCAAACACACTCCATCATGGACTACAGAGGAATGACAAGAGAGGGGGGAAGAGACAGAAAAATAATAGTAGGTGTAAGTGACTAACTATACATTACAATTTTAAGCAAAAGAAGTCTCCACTTTTACCAAATGCATGTGTAAGTGTGTATTTCTACTTTGGCTTTTAATATAAATGGGAGAGTATGATTTATAAGAGGTAATATCAGATTAGAAGTGGCTGAGACAAAGCTGAGGAACTGAGGTTCCCTAGTGCATGGGATCATGGCCTTATGATCACCACTGATCATTAAGCAGCCTTATGATTACCACTAAGGAATATCCATTCTAAATGTCACTGAATTTGTTTTGAACATATCCCATGACAAAGACATCAGATTTCTGTATCAGAAAAGTCATCTGATGACCACTTTGACTCCCCAACAATAGCCTGGAAAATAGTTTGAGGCATATCTGAGACTGTTGAGACTGTTCAAATCGTCCCTCTGCCATGACTCATCTAGTCATTATTCTTACATACATAAATAGAAGAAAAATTATTTCCTGAGAATCCAGAGAATATTCTTATTTTCATGGGACAACTGGATTTTTTAACCATTCATACCATTAGGCTCTCAACTGCCCCTTGATTTACCCCAGAAAATGAAAATATGCTAATCCTAAAATTGCATCTTAGATTGAATTTGCACTCCTTTCTTTTTCCCTTCATCGTTTTGTGTACACTCTGTTCTTTGTACCACACAGCTCTTCTATTTCTCTCTTCATCTTCCTTTTGTTTCTTTCTTCTTTCAACATCCTAATTGTTTGGTTTTTTCCTGTGACGCCCAAGTTAGTAACTTCTCTGATCCCAAGTCTACCCTGCTTCAGAGGCCAGAGCTCTTACACCAGTCTTCAGCAAATTTCATTCTTTATCTTGAGATAGCATACCCATCCTGTAAAGCTCCAGACTGGCAGCATTTTAAGAGTTCCCTTCCTGTTGTGTGTTCATCTGAAGTCACTTCCTCTCTCAGGCTGTTCTCCTGACAGAGTCCTCAGCTGCCCTCACCCCTATTCTGTTCAACACGAAACCAGGAGCCCTGCTCACACAAACTGGTATAGTGGCAGGACAGTAACCCACAGCAGCAGGGCTCAAGAGCTGAACATAGAAACAAGTGTCTGATCACAACTAAAGACTGATTCTCACATCCAGATTTACCCTCCACCAGGTAGGCACACTATCCACAAGAAGAAAGAGAAAAACCACTTTGTTCATCTGATGGATGATTCTATCTTTGCCTTATAAAATACTCATTTCCATATTGCCTTTTAGATGAATGGAAACCCGTGTTAGAGCAGTGTGGATTGACCTTCTCCCCTTTCCCTTCGTCCTCAGGGTGCATCGATCCTCAGAATGATTCAAGACTGGATTACACCAGAGCTCTTCCAGAAAGGCTGTCAGGTAAAGGTGGCACCAAAGCCCGCCAGAAATACAGCCCATCTTCATGTGACAGTAGCAAAGCCATTATTCAAAAATGAATATCAGAGATCCTGGTATTGGTAGCAAAAGTACTTAGTGTATTTCAGCACTGAGTGGGCAACATGGAGGGGAAGAAGTTCCATGCTGCCACAAAAGCAGAAGTGTGAACTGCATAAAGATTTGATAGCCAGACAGTGAGGACCTAAATTCCTGACAGCTTTTAATCAAAAAAACTCCTCTATCCCACTGTTATCCTGCTGTCAACTGGGATCCCCTCATTCCACTGTAAAGTGTATCTGGAGCTTCCTATGGCCAGGATCGTCCAACCCACACAAGGCTGCTATGTAGGGACACTCTTAGAGGCATAACCTCATCCATGCCCTGATGCAGGGACACCCAGCCCTAGAAAGTCAAGGCAATAGGGAGAAGAAAAGGGCTATATTGCACAGTTCATAGTCCTTTCTTGTGGAGGAAAAAAGTGGTTCTACAAAGTTATGGAATGACAAAATGGGAGAAAGGAGCCGGCACAGAAGATGAAAGGTTGCCTGTCTTTTATTCTGTACAGACATTGGTAACAAGAGTTACAGTGCTTGCCACATTTGTTCTTACTTCCCTCTCTCATGGAGAGCACATTTATGGGCTGCTACAAGATAATTGTATTTTCCTGTACTTCCCCTTTCACATGAGAATCAGAACAGCTACCCAAGATGGCAAAATACAGCCACCTTGTCCCCAAGAGCCCAACCCTTCCCCGCTGCTCAGAGTCTTCAAGAGCAGTAACGTAGGCAGCTGTGGCCAACAGCGAAATAAACAGCACCATCTACTGACTGAACATCACCAGGAGCAGGTGAGGGGGTAGGAAAACACCTGCCAAGCAGCCAGGGAAGACACAGGATGTGAATAAGATTTAGGCATTGCAAACTCTTTGCTGAACACCATTGCTCCTTGTAACAATCATGATCAAAACTTAGAGGTGACTAGACTTTCCTACTTCCACTCTGAGTCCACAGGTAGTGAAATCTCATTAAATATCTTCCTCCTGCTACACAGCCTCTTATATTAGTCAGAAATTTGCAACAGGTTATAGTGGTGTCCATTTAAACAAAACACAAAGAACTCTTCATGTACAAATTTATTTCTTACTAACAAGTCACTCTGGAAAATGCTGACTTTTGGTGTTATGGGATGCATTGGACAGCAAAGCAATTACATCAGCTGAATACTGATCCATTTAATCTCCCATTCACAGTACTACCATCCATGTATGCATACTCTGTGCAACTGAGAGGTACTCCATGTATCTCTGTGAATATGTGTATTGTTTTCATAGGCAAAGAAGAAACACTGGTAGTATTTTCACAGTCTTCCATCTCCCTCTAGGTGTATTTGAAGAAATACCAATTCCAGAACGCCAAGACACAACAATTTTGGGAAGCTCTGGAAGAGGTATATTTTGCATCCACCCAAACCCTTGCTAATCAGTGTTTAATATCTCACCCACTGATTTCAGTTTCTCAAAGTTTTAATATTCTGTAGCTCTTCTGTCAATGAGAGATCACAAGTTAGGCAGCCTCCCATTATTTTTTCTTTTTTCTTTTTCCTTTTTTTCTTTTTTTCTTTTTTCTTTTTTTTTTTTTTTTTTTTGGCATAAGGCTGTGTGAGTGCAATAAGAAACAAGAAAGGAGGCCTTGCTAACAACCTGCTACTCAAACATTCCCTCTCCAACTCAAACTCATTTCATGTGTGAAAACCCCTCTCATCCACCCCACACACATACACCCCATACTGTCTCTTTTCTCTATCCAGATTCAGGTGTTTGAAAGCTTTCAGTAGTATCAATTCCCAAGTAATTTTAGTGTTTATCTCCCTCTCTAGCTTCTGAGTCCCAGTTGGATCATCATCTGTGCCACCATTTTCTGATCTTTCCTGTTCCTTAAGGCTGGATTATTTCTTTCATCTGTCTCATTACCCCCCAGTACACTTGCATACCGCCAGGTTCTACCCTGATATTATTTTCTTTACTTCCAATCCTGTGAACACACCCATAGCCCAAATTGTGCTTTTTGTGTCTCTTTTCTAGTTTTGGTCTTCACCTTGCTCCCAGACTTCTTCCTACTCAGCAGAACGTCCTATTTTCTCTCTCTAGTGCTTTGCATCTTCACATCATCTACCTCATCTGGAGAAGGAAACACTAGAAGTGACCCTAGCTCACTCCCCTCACAGGTGGCATTCTGGGGAGGAAGTGACAGGTTTCTCCAGCTCTAGTTCCTAGGAAAGGTGTTCAGGGTTCACAGAATGAGTCGAATTTTATATTCGTGCAGCTGCTGGTGGTTTAAACTGGTTCTTCCTTCACATTAAAAACAGGACACACTGAAAGTAGGCTCCTGGCTTTAAAAATCCTCCTGTGTCCTTTCTGTCCTGTTCAGTTTTTCTTTCAGAAAAAAAATGGAAAGATCTTAGAGCATGCAAGGGGCCTCAAAGGTTCTTCAGCATTTCTCGTCCATGTTACTGGCCAGTCTCCTGCCTACATATTTCTCATTTCTTCTGTGGGTGTCCAAGTTTTCAAATAATTTCTTTCTTCAATGACAGGCACCATAAAAGGATTCAATGGAGGAATTTTTTGTTCTGAACATGCTCTTTCCTCTGTCCCTTTCTGCTCTTCTTTTCTTAATACCAGAGATACTTTCCTTCCTTTTACAACTGAATTTCTATTTTTACTGCAACCTTCTTCCATCATTCATAGGCAAGTAATAAACCTGTGAAAGAAGTAATGGACACATGGACTAGGCAGATGGGCTACCCTGTTTTGGAGATGGGAGATAATTCAGTATTCACACAGAAACGTTTTCTTTTGGATCCCAATGCAAATGCTTCTCATCCTCCTTCTGATCTTGGGTAAGTTCCAAGTAGAAACTAAGTAGAATGTACCTCATTAAGTGCATTTACAAAACCAAGTTAAAAAAAAAACAAAAACCTAAAATAGAACCCAAAAACCCAAATGAAAAAAGAAAAAAACAAAAAAAACAAAAAAAACCAAACAAACAAAAAAACAAACCAACCAACCAAAAACCACAAATGAACAAACAAAACCCAAAAACCTATCTACATGGGTTTTCTCACTGTATCTCTCTAAATTCCATCCTAGTAAGCTCCAAAAAAGAACTAGTAAAATGAGAATTGTATAAATCTTTTAAGATACTTTGTTTAGGAGATACAAAACAATAAATCTTTTTTCCTGGAGGTAGGAGGAGATACCATAACCTTAATTTCTTTATTTTCTGGAAGTTAGTGATCATTTACTTAACCCAGGGTTATAAAGATGACATATATTTTCCCATAGCATTTGTCACCAAGGAGAAATCTCCCTGGGATGAACTATAATATACTAATATGGAATATTATTGAACAGCAGCTGACTGCTCAAAAGGGCTTAATAATTTTAGCAGCCCTATGCCAATGGCTGACATTATGCTCACAGAATGCTCTGCTGTCTCACATCCCTGACTGGAACACAGTCTTGGTCACAGTCTTGGTCACATTCTTGGTCAGGTTGTGCCATGGCTCCATTCCTGCCCAAATTTCTCATCTTTGTGCTGGGTATGCCCTGGACTGAGGAATCTGCACCTACCTAATAAAGGTATACACGGAACTGAGGAACAAGAAGTAAGGTCGCATTTGCCACCCAGTGTTTTATAATAAAGGAATTAGAGTTGTCTTGGAGAAGAAAGATAGGCTGGAAAAGGCAAGAGGTCCTATTAACTGTATCACAGTGGTTAAACTCATTCATTTTTTCAATCTGTAAAAAAACTTGTGTAATACTTAAACACTTATTTCAAGTCAGCATTGCGAAGATTAACTAGTGTTTGCACAAAGCCATAGACACATCAGCATTAACACTGACACCAGTTATTAACATATAATCATCTTTTACTAAATTAATTGGTTTGTACCCTGCTAGAATATTGCCTGACATATTATTTAGTAAATGTATATGTTCATAAGCACAAGTCAGCTTCATTAAAATAGATGTAAGCACTAAAATAAACAAAGAAAGACATATTGGAGAGAGTTTTTTATCATTTGGCTTCAAATGTAATTTGATTTTATTTCTCATTAAATAATTTCAGTTATAAATGGAATATACCAGTCAAATGGAGAGTTGATGGTTCATCAGTTTATGCTTTCTACAATGCATCGGATTCAGGTAAACATCTTCTCTTTTAAGGATAATGAATGGATAGAGCTTTTCAATATCATTTACAAAAAACAGAGCACAGAATGAACTTCCATGATTTCCAGTTTTGAGATCTGGGAGCTAGCACACAGCTTGGTTGTACTGTAGTTACTAGTAATTTCAGTCATAAGATTACTATTTCCCCTGTACAAACATTTTGTCAATTTAGGCTCAGTTTCAGTATAGTGCTTAAGAGTCTGTTTAAATACAGTCCTATTCAAAGAAACATCTATGCAAACTCTTAATTACAATGTACTAAAATCAGTTTGGCTTAGAAATGGCCATTGTCCAGTCCAAGAAAAGAGAAGTAGAAGGCTGATGAATGCTTCTGTGGCATGATAAAATGGGAACTTGAGTTCAATTAAAGAAAAAGAACTACAGATCAATAATGACCTTTTCTAATGCTGATTTCAGAACTGAGAAAATTCCGACTTTTTTTTTTAATCATTGTTCTGTTATGCAGTCAAATCTGAATTTCTTGTTCTACACCTCCAGTGACAAAAATGTGGGGGAAAGTTACTGACTTTTTTCAGATTTTAAATTATATCCCATTGAATTACAGAAATATTACAAACAGCTAAGCTTTTCTTGTACTTGTTTGTTACCTATTTTAAATGCAATTTTTGTTCTGGGTTTTTTTTTTACCTGGCTGCTTTGAGTATCCATGCAAAAACAAACAAAAAACATCTTATGTCATGATACAACTCAGAAGTTGACACAAATAAATTTTCTTTCTCTGGTTTCCACATAATATGAGGGCTGCAAGGGGCTATCAACATCACAAAGCCTGCAAAGTCATGATTAGGCACTTACATCTACATCCACAAAATTTCTGTTTTGCAGGGCAAACAGCAACTGTAGGGAAAAATCTCTTCAGAAATACTTTATATGTATCATCCAAACAGAAACGTGCTTTAACTGCAACCACCCTCAAACCACAGATTGAAGATGACTGTTTTCAATGAGAAATAGAAAAAAATTTCATAAGTAGCATTACCAACTGGACCAGGCCAAGCTTCTGAGAAAGGAACATTTTTCAAGTATTTATTTTAAATAGAAAAATCCTTAAGCATGAGTACTTGCATGTAGTCTCAGCCTATTTTGTAAATCCTTATCAATAGCTACAAAATAGAATCAAAAAAGAGTACAGGAAAGAAAAGTTAGTCACTTGAAACAAACCGAAAAATTAAATCAATGGAGGATAAAATATGAGAACTTTAATAGTGCACGAGGATGAAAAACATTTTTAAAAATTTATTTGCAAGAACTGCTTCTTTGCAATTTTTTTACTTCTTATAATTACACTAAAACTCACCACCCTTACCCTACTCACAATGATCTCCATTTCAAATTTAACTAGCTAGCCCAAGTAATTACCACAATTCATTGTTCTAAGACAAGTGCTGGCATTCATCAAAATCTGAAATAACTCATTTTTACTCAGAGTCATTTAGAAATAAAGAAGAAATAAATGAAATTAAGGGTTGTACCTTATTTTGAAATCCATTAAATCCATTAAAACCAAATACTTTTGGAGTCAAGGAATCGCCAGTGAGTTCTACATCATATCAGGTGCACTAACTAATCAATGTTTGTTTTGTAGGAATTCCAATACCAGCTCCTCCTGATACTTTTCTGAAGGTTAATCCAGACCACATTGGATTCTTTCGGGTGAACTATGATAGTCAAAACTGGGCCAGGTTAAGCAGTCTCCTGCTTGAAAACCACACAGTGAGTGTTGCAATGTCTAACCTGTCTGGTGGGTCTCTTATAAGAGGTCTGTAGATGCTGGGGTTTTTCTGCAAATAATCTGTATATTCTTGATCCCTTTTTTCCTCTTTTCATACAGAATTTTTCAACTGCTGATCGTGCAGGGATTTTGGATGATGCTTTTTCTTTAGCAAGGTAAACTAATTCTCTGCAGAGATTTCAACACAAGTTTTTCACTTTCTGTTGACTAATAACTAGAATTCACACAACTCAGGTGGTTAAAAGAAATTTTCTGACTTTGGTACAAGCTTTAATTCTTTGTTGCTTTATCTTGTCCTCCAAAAGGGGTGCATTTAAGTATACACATTGTCAACTTGTATTATGAATGTAATCAAGAGAAATGCTCCCTTTCAGTACCATGGTAAGAAAAAAGCAGGCTTTAATCGCACAGCTCTTAGAAAGGGGTGTTTTCTCCATATAATTAACAATAATAGAAGCATTCTAGAAGAAGTTAGGTATCCAGAAAAATAGAGGCATGCCTACAATGCATACCAAGGCACTGAGTAGCTACCACCTCAGCTAGTAGTTTGTTTAGAAACTTGATTGGAAACTTCTAGCTCTTGTGCCCAGCCATGCTGACACAGATAAATTTTAGGCCATCTGTAACAGCCTCTAAGTCTAACTCTCCTCAGCCTTTCAGGATGTCTCCAACCAGCAAATCCTTTATTTTTTGTGATATTAATGTAGTCAGTTAAGGGCTGCCCACTTCTAGGCACACTGGACTGCTGCACAATTCTTAGCAGTCTTCTCACAACGACACAATTCCTATGGGTAGGCATTGATCAACAGTGATCCTCGGTTATCTCTTTGGAAAACACCTTCCAAGTTACATTCCAGACTACTTTCTCCATCACAAACTTTACTATTTCAGGCCTTCTAAAGTAAAGAGTAAACCTAATATTGTTGAAGAAGCAAGTGCTTCAAATTCATTAAAATAACAGAAGTTATGTTTTCTCCTTCCACAGACCTGGACTTGTGGATTACTCTGTTCCCCTGGACCTCACAATATACCTAAGAAATGAAACAGAGTATTTACCTTGGCATAGAGCTATATCAGCTGTAACTTACCTTGCAAACATGCTTGAAGATGATCAAAATGTCTATCCCTCTTTTCAGGTGATGAAGCAAAATAAAAGCCAATCCATCTTGGGACCACTGAATCTGATAACTCAGAATCTCTAGCAAGAATAATACTGAAGTTCAAGTTGCTGAACTATTAACATTTACTTTCCATTACTGTTCTCAAAAAATCCTCTAAACACTGCTTAGTAGTGGTATTTGAATTGGCTTCTGCATTCAGGACCATGCACTTGGAGAAAAGAAATTATGCCTAATTATTTTTATTATCTGTCACCATAAGGCATGTTACAGATATTTATTAGTCAAGGCTGTCCTGCATTCAATTAAGAAGTGTGTATAGGGCAGCAAAATCTCAGACACCAGCTCAGCACAAAGGATGGCTATATCTCTATGTGGCAATGAGTATGTTTGTTAGTTGACCTAAAATATTGAACATGATTTAATGGCCACTAATGTAAGTATGTCCTGAACTCTCTATCAACTCTGGAAAGCAGCTGTAGCAGTGTGTCCTTGCTGTACCCCAGCCTTCATCTGGGAGTACAGACAAGGTTGGAGAGAAGGAGGTTGGCTTTGTCCTATGAGGACATCTGTATTGCAAGCTTTTAGACTTAGCATGCTGTGGGGATCTGGGAAGGTTGTGTGTGTGCCTGTTCATGTTACTTTTCATTCAAGAGATGCTAGTTCTGAGAAAAAATTAAGGAGAATAAACTATTAAATTAAATATATTGTTATTTAAAGAAATCTACACATGTAACCAACATGCTTTTTCTACCTCAGAGTTATTTTCGCGATCTGGTAAAACCAACTGTGGATCAACTGCTCTGGGAGGATTCTGGAGACCATTTGCAGAAGTGGGACAATTTTTATTTTTTCCTTCTCATGCTATTGATGCATTCAAAGAATAGTTAGCAATAGGAAAATATCTCTCCCTCTCTCTTTCCAAGGCTTCTTCGTGCATCTGTTCTAGACTTTTCCTGCAATATGAATGATACAGAATCTTTGAGCAACGCTTCTCAACTCTTCAATAGATGGTTACAAGGAGAAACGTGAGTGCTCACATCCTTTGTGGTTTGTGAAGAATGTAGCATGTGACTGGGTCACTCATCTCAAGAAGGAATGGGGGAAGAATATTTAAGTACTGTTTCTTTATTTTAGTATTGCTGCAAATCTCCGACTTATAGTATATCGCTATGGGATGCAGAACTCAGGCAATGAGACATCATGGAATTACATGTTCAAGAAATACCAAGAAACTTCATTAGCCCAAGAAAAAGAAAAGCTGCTATATGGCCTGGCATCAGTGAGGAACATCACCCTTTTGGACAGGTGATGTAAACAAACATGGAATTCTCTCTTCCTACAGAAGCAACTGGTCACTGTTTGCTCATTCCCCTCTTCCTCTCTTCTGTGCTGTCATTTTGGTCAGATTACAGCATGAGGAGTGCAACACATTTTCAAGACCAGTTATCTAACATGCCCCTCTGAGACTGTGCTATAGCAAGAAAAAAGCCTTGTTCTTTTAGTGGAAAGATATTGAAGATATGGTAGTTGCTGCACACAATCAACTACCTTCAGCTCTTCCAACAGTGCATTTCACCCTGTGCAATTTTAGTTGCTTAATATTCAAGCATTGGGAGTAAATTAGTTTTCATCCATTTCCTCTTTAATCAGTGAAGAGAGGCTAGACCTACAAAGCATTGCTTATACCAGACCAGGAAAGGGGCTTAACATCAATGGAAAGAGCTGCTTTTGGGTGTTGTCAGTTACCCTCCATTGGCTCCAGTTTGCTTAGCCTGGATGTCTACCTTCTAACCAGCTAAAATTAGGCAAACAGCCTTGAGCAATTGTTATTAACAGTCCTATGAAGGCATCCACATGAACTTGCAATGCTCCCTGAGGTGCTGTGCTGCAGTGCTCAAGCTAATACCAAAAATGTTGAATTCATGCTGCCTTGGCAATGATAAGGAGTCTGAATGCTGGCCCAGACTGGTCCAGCAGACTGTCGGACTGGGCAAGTATCTCACCAGGCTGTCACCTTGTGCATAGGCACACCAGCTACTTTAGGCTTATCTGATAACTTTGAATGTTGTATCCCGTAGCATTCGTGCAAGTAAACATCTACACCAGGGCCATTCACCACTGTATTGTATCTAAATATCGTTAACATGGAGCAACTTCTGCTTGAAAGAGTTCCAAGTTTAAAGGAGGTGAAACAAGGAAGTTTAGGAGATTCAGGAAGAATAAATAAAAGAATTAGAGTAATTGAAATAATGGTAGGAAGCATCTGCATTCCTAAATTCTTGTGACCACAAATGCTGTAATCTAAAGCCATTAAATAGCTAATGGCTGAAATGAATAAGACATGAACTAATTAGATAGATCAGCCTGTATTTGCAGAAAATAAAAAGATCCCTCCTAAAGCAGGGAAAGCTTGTCTCTTAATTTACTATTAAAATAACAAGCAAGGAGGAAAGACCAAACAGATTGAACAAAATTGTCCATTACATATAGGGAAAAAGAAGACAATCCTTAATCCCAACACACAACAGCTTGAAAAGGTGTTCTTCTGCAGCCTGCTGTGAATCCATGACCATGCTACTCCCTGAAAACATGTGTGCTTCACCCCGTCAGTCAAAATTAAGATTTCTTTCAATGCAATTATCTCTTGACACAGTTATGTTTTAGATCTGTGTACTTTACCTTTAAAATGCTGTAGGAAAAAAACTATTCCTGCTTGGAAATGAGTCTCATTAATTCCTATGGCATTTCCCTTAGATATCTGAAATATATTTACAACACCAGCCTCATCAAAAGCCAAGATGTGTTCACAGTCCTGAGATACATCTCATATAACACCTACGGGAAAACGATGGCCTGGGACTGGATACGACTGAACTGGGAGTACTTAGTTGACAGGTACTGTACTGAACTCATAGGAAACTACATCTACCTGTAAATGTTGTTACATGCCATATTTTTCTGTTTTTTCTTTGTACAGCTATAATCACTGGCCTCTGCAAAATGAAAACTGAAAGCTTATTCAACACAATTATATCCATTTGCTGTTCAACAAGTACTTTGTTGTTAACTTGAAAACCATTCTTTCCCTAAATGATCACTACCAGTAAATGGTGATCAAGGAGACAAAGTTTTACCAAGGCTGCAGAAATCTGGTTATTGCATGGAAATTAGTGAATCAAGTCTCCATTTTTGCGACTGGTTTAATACCAAGAAGACAGAGTATAAAATTGGGTTTTTTTAAAAAATTTATTCTAATGGTAACAGCAAGCAGCAGATGAGAAGTGGAAGTAATGGCAAACCTTTTAGCTTTTCTCCTCACTATTTAAGTGACTTCTCTCTCTTTCCATCTCCTTTCTAAGCGCTCAGTAAGAACACAGAAGGAAAGCACACCTGCAAGCCTAAAGCTGCAAACCGGACAGTTTTTGTATTGCTGAGCAGCAATATTCCTAACTTCCAGCCTGAAACAAGCAGTAATTACTTAAAAGAAAAGATTCCACCCTAAGAGATTGCTTCATTAGTAAACATATATAAGAACAGCTCAGATATTATGCAGGGGTGCTATTTTTCAGCTATTTTTAAAAATGCTGAAATTTGAGTGTATCTTCTTTAATGTAACACAATTAGAAGTTTAAGCTTCAGATAATTATGATTTTGCATCAAACATCATTTATTAAATTGTTTTTCTAGATTCACTATAAATGACAGAACCCTTGGTCGAATAGTAACTATTGCCCAAACCTTCAACACCGAGCTCCAGCTTTGGCAGGTATAGTGACATCAATTCTCTTGGGTTTAAGTCAATATATTTAAAAATTTTCTGGCGGGAAACCTAATTTTTTTGTCCTCTAAATGCTTAAAGCAGCAGGAGTTAACTGTAAAAGTATTCCAGTGCTACTAGCATGAGCTTATGGATCTCTCCCAGTCAGAATTACCCCGACCATGTCTTTGTAAAAAGCTGTTTGTTCAATAGCAGCATTATTTACTTCACATCCATTCTTTTTCTCTTTACCAGATGGAAAATTTCTTTGAAAAATATCCTAATGCTGGGGCAGGAGAAATTCCCAGGAGTCAGTCACTGGAGCAAGTGAAGAGCAACATTGAATGGCTAAAAGAAAACAAGGAAGAAATACAAACATGGCTGAAAGCACACTTAAGTCTTCAAAGTCTTACTTTGTGAAAAAGATCAGGCACTCAGATCTTCAAAGATGTTTAGCAATGTGGATTTCTCAGCTAGATACCTTAGAGGACTAAGACCTAATATTTTTTTTCTACAAACACTCAGGAGACTACTGCCAGAGCAATGTTTGTGTAGCTGCTTAGCAGGAATAGCTTTATATGTTGAGAGCTGAATTTGCCTGAATGAACAGGACAAAGGTTTAAAGTCACTCAAAGCAGAAGTGATGGCAGAACTGGAGTCCTTGCTGATCACTCTGGTCTCACGCCTTATGCACATCACTCTGCAAAGCTACTTCTTGTTTCACACAGAAGTGTATTCAGTACACTCAGGGATTCCTTTCCAAGTGCACCTCATAGAAGCTTTCTCCTGAAGGAAAGGGAATTAAAACAGTAGTTTTGACACGATCTGAAAATCATCCCCTATATTTATAGCTGAAAGAATTCTTTGACTGGGATTTAGGTTTGCTTTGTGATACTACAGAAAGGCCAGTTAAGCTTCCCTCTCAACTGATTTTTGAAGTTTAACTACCAGTACAGAAGGGATCAATATTATCAACTTCTTTTTCAATGTTATTAGTTGGGATTCTGTAGCTTAGGGTAGGGGTTGTCTTGGTCACTTGTAGCAGCCAATACTGCAAACAAGACATGCTTTACTTACTGTTTCTTTTCTTATAGAAAAATAAAATTTAAAAATCTACATGAAATCTCAATCTCTTTCTAATGAAGTGAATAATCTTCCTGGGTTATAGAAAAACAGCTGTTTCATAGCTCAGCTGTACTGTACATAATAGCTTCAGTGACTTCTGAGGGGGAATAAATCTATTAACTCCTCTGAGAAAACACAGAAAAAATGACAAATGCACCCAGAGGAATCAGATGACTCCCACTGCTGCAATTGAGTCTACTGCAGAAATACTGACAGCAAAGAAAGATTTCTCAGTCCCAAGTCCCTCTGCCCTTGTGATGCTAGAGAAAGCACCAGGGCTACTCTGCCTGTCTCTGCCAAGCTGGAAGCTGGGGGGCTTTGGAGTTCCCAGATTTCCATGTGCTGTGTCCTGGCACTGGACAAGCAGCAAATGTGAGCACCTCCTTGCCTTCTTCCTGGTCTCCTGAGCAGAGACCATAACCAGCTAGAGTCAATGTCTGTCCAGATGTCCTGGGAGCAGGATCACAGAGCACCTCATCGTAGGTAGCCCTGGGAGATTTCATGCACAGCTGTCAGGAAACTCTGCAGTTGGATCAGAGGACAGAAGCAGGGAAAAGCACTCCTCTTACCTTCATCCTGCAATGCTGCTCAAAGGGAAGAGGAGATGACTATAAGGAAATTTAAGTACAGGCAACATGCTTGCCTCTGGGCCTTGGTACAACACAGAGGACTCCAGAACAACTTACATAGTCCCAGATGGAAACACTTTACTCGACTTCCACACTTCATTCAAGGCTGGTACTGTTTTAGGCCTCTCTCTAGACCCCAAATAGCTGTGACAAGCCCAGACAAATCTGGTGACAAAGTGAGTTCCCCTGTTGTGCTGGTTTGGGCTGGGATAGAGTTAATTTTCTTCATAGTATCTGGTGTGAGCTATGTTTTCCATTTGTACTGGAAACAGTATTTATAAAACCGAAATGTTTTCATTACTGCCAAGCAGAGCTTACAGTGTCAGGGCCTTTTCTGCCTCTTGCACCACCCTACCAACAAGGAGACTGGATGTGCATAAACTGGGAGGGACAGAGCTGAGACAGCTGATCCCATCTCACCCATGGGATATTCCATATCATAGTGCATCATGCTCAGCATGCAGAGATGGAGGGAAGAAGAAGGAAGGGAGGGACATTCAGAGTGGTGGTGTTTGTGTTCCCAAGTAACTATTATGTGTGATGGAGTTCTGCTTTCATAGGGATGGCTGAATACCTGCCAGCTCACGGGAAGTGGTGAACGAATTCCTTGTTTTTCCTTGTTTTTCTTTACTTGCATCCACTGCTTTTGCTTTAATTATTAAACAATCTTTATCTTAACCCATGAGCTTTCTTGTTCTCACATGCTCAGTTCTCTCCCCCATCCCACTGAGAAGGAGTGAGTGAGTGGCTGTGTGAGGCTGAGATGCCAGCTGGGACTAAAACACAAGACCTGTCAAAGGAAAATTTCAGTCATTCGCCTCCTGTAAACAAAACATGGCAGAATTTTGACTAACAGTGGTTACAACTTGCTAGAGACACCAATTTCTCTTCAAGGTGAGGAGGTGGCAAAGGGTCAGGCAATTCCTTTCAGTTTTTCTTGTTGTTTAGATTCATACACAGAGAACAGTGAAAGTGAAGCAGCTGCCCATACCCAAAACTACCAGCAGCAGACAGCGAGCAGATTGTCCTTGGGCAGCTGCTAGCTCAGTACAACATATGATGACTCACCTTCACTATTTTACACTTTTGATGAACTGAAGGAGTGGAAGCCAAACAAAAACTCTTTTAGTTTCAAGGTCACAAACAGGTTTGGTAGCATCACACAGTAATGCCATCAGCACTTTGTATCACTTTGACTATCTATAGTACAACCATCTCTGAAAATTTTTCTGTGTACAGTATGTTTTGAATGAAGGTTTTTCATTTCAGCTGGCCATGATGTGCAACATTGCAAAACCGGTAGGAGGATATCCAAGCACACAGCTCAGTCATTTTCCCTTTAAGAGACAATTTAATGAAATTTTTGGCAAAAATAACTGATTTTATTATTCATACATCTCTGCCCAAGTTGCTGTAGAAAAAGAAGTAATATTATTATGGGAATGGTACAAATTAAGAAGTTACTTTAAGATATTTTATCCATTGTTACATATAGCCCCTACTACAATCAAGTGGGACCAGGCTGGCCAACTTTGTCAGCTACAGTAGTAGGCTTTCATCAAGGAAAACATAGAAAGTAATAAAGATTTTCTATGATGCTGGAAAGCTACAGCAAAAGCAGCCTTCATCCAAATCACACAGACAATACCACTGTTTCAGACAAGACACATACTGGTACCATTGTGTATCACTGTAGTAGAAAGAATAAAAAAGGTCAGAGAGAAAGAGAACAGAAACATATCACTGAAACAAAGAGAGAAAGAGAAGCCAAGGACAAGCCAGAACAACTACTAAGCTTATGATCCTGGGTGAATGGGGGAAAGAAGGAGAATTAAAGAGTGAACCAAGCAATTGCCACCTGTCATTTGATTCTAATTCTGTTCAGGAAGTTGCAACCAATTGCAGCTTTTGTGCCTGAGCTGCACTGGACCAGAATGAGTTCTGAGTAGTGCTCAGATAGTTTTTATGTTACAGAAAGGTTAGCTGGATTTCTACACTGATCTTAAGTGGGTAGGGGGACATGGAAGAAAGTCCAATAGCGCCAGAAGGCAGCTGCTTTTATGATAGGGTAAAGGTTCTGTCAATTTTAAATAATGTTCTCTAGATTATGCAGTACTCTTGCTACCTTTAAATGGCTCATGGAGAGTGTACTGTATGTCATGAGCCTCTTTCAGACTGTTTGTCTGAGATGGATAACAAATCTGGTACATGCTAAATCTTTCAGTCAGAAACTGGTGCATTTATAAATGGTCTGTGATAAGCTTAAGAATGCCAATTTGAAACTGATTCCAAAGAAATGTGAACTGTTTTAAAAAGAGATAATTTTCCCTCGGTCATTCGATCAGCAAGGAAGGAATTTCTACTGATAAAGCTGAGTGAGGGAATGCAGAACCAGCTGGCCCCTTAGATCCACACAGCTTTTTGAGACTCTGCTGTTCCCTATTGTACCACACCAAAACCTATTGCAGGCAGTGAGGCAGAGAAACATCTTGAGTAATCGAAGTGCAAGGCGGTGGAGTTAAAGAGAGGCCACTTACAACTTTTGCAGTGTTGCCTTATACCAGCTCTGCAAATCCATCTCATATCAGCTACAGCTGTGCGTCCTATAGAGCCTGAGCCCATCAGCCCCAGGAGGCTGTAAGCCTGATAGGAGCATGAAAATGCTTTATCTTGATAATTCAGGTAAAGAAACAACTGAAGGCATTGTATTACTGCAAAGAGCACAAAAAAAGAATAGCACCAATGGAAACACCAAGGCATCGACATCTTCCCAACTGAGCCAGTTTCTAAATCAGCAGTTAAGATCACTGAGTATGCAGACATGAAAAAAAAGATCCCCACCTTAAACATATGTATGTCTGTTGAAACAGAATGTGTTTGGGAAGTATCCCTCCAGTCGTTCCACAATAACCAGTACCAGCTCTTAGCATTTTGTGTGATGGCATCTTCCAGCAGCTTTTGGGACTCAAATGTGAGAGGGAAAAAGCTAGCCTGTGCTGGGCACAGGAATGCCTAGATAAACAGGGTCTGAAGGATAGGAACTTATCCTGTTGCTAGCAACAACAATACCATACCGCCAGATTAAAACTTTGTCTTGTGTTATATATATCCAGTTATAAAAATTAATCAAACAAGGTTGAGTTTGCTTTCCCAAGTGCTTACACGGAATCCAGTATTCCATTAGAAGTCAATTGTCCTGGAGGGATTTCAACTTCAAATCCACACCTACAGCAGTTGTATGTATGCCCGTATGTGGAAAATTGCTACGGAAAGATATAGGTATATGAGACTAAGGAAATATTCTCTAGCTCACAGGAACTACAGTGGTTCACAAGGCTGCCCAGATACCTGAATTTTTCTAAGATGTGCTTCGGGGGAAAAAAAACAAAAACAAAAAAACACAAACAACCTACAAATATATTAGTAAAACATTTGAAATATATGTGGTTCAGGTAAGTCTGAGAGTTTCTGGCTTCCCAGTATACATTCTAAAAAGTCACGAGGGGATAATCAAGTCCTGAAAAATATGACCACAATATGGTGTGAAAGAAAATGACACAACTTCTGTTGCTGCAAAAATCTCTGTTGTGCTTGTAACAAAACCTAAAATCTAAAAAATACCATTAGTAAGTAGCATTTGCTAATTGTTTCAATAATCCATTACTTGCAGAAAACCTTTCCATATCAACCCTCTCTTCTTCACGAATTGATATCCCAAGACTGCTACCAAGCTGGCATCTGCTTGCTGATGGCTTAATGATGCTGAAACAATATGCATGGACAGTCTCAAGAACCAGGTAGCCACTGAAAGGAAGATCTCCAGGCATGAGAGGAGACTGGAGCCTAACTCTTCAAAAGGAGGCTGGAGGTACATGGTCATTATTTTAGTAAAAAGAAAAAGTTAATTTGAAATAGGTGTTGCAGTTATAAATGCTATATCCACCACACAACCTTCACCCAGCTTAAACCATCAAGGTTTCATTTTCCTTTGGAGACAGATGAGATGACCAGGTGACTTCTAAATATCCTCCCCAATATTTTCTTTAATTGTTTGCAGTGAATGAGGGACTGATCACTGATATGATTTCTTCCAAGGAGTGCAAGGCCAGACATGGGTAATGAGGTTCTGCTATTCCAGAGCTTCCATTCTCTTTTGCCTACCGTCAAATGCATTTCTACACTACAAGTCAGCAAGGAAGCCTGTCCAACCAGGAACTGCAAGCCCTTGAGCTACAGAGCTCATATCTGTAGCAGCTCTGCAACTTAGGGCTGGCTTTTGTCTTTCTCAAAGGGGGATCCTGAAACCAAAAAACTGCAGGATGCACTCTGGAGGGTGGCTAACATAGCTTTTAGCCAGAGCAAAAGTTGAGGAATCTCATGCCAAAAAAGGTGTTAAGCTGTAGGTCAAGTTCTCATAAGCCAAAGGTGTTACTGTGGCAACCTAAGAGGAAGATTTTCCAGGTGTCTGGTGGGCAGCCAAAAATGGATTGGATTCATTTATTTTAGCAAATAATCACTTTCAGCAAACTGAAATCATGGCCCACCCAGATTCCTTAAGCAAATTCAGCTGGAGAAAACACTGTAAGACCTGAAGTTACATAAACTCTGATGAAAAGTCATCATCCCTGCTTTTTTCTTGGGCTGGAGCATTTGCAAAGAAAGCAAACAGATCAAGGCTCAGTTCTGCCTCCTCCAAAGTAATGCACATGAATGCACACAACTCTACTGGGCCTAGTCTTTCAAATATTCCCATGGTACTTAAATAATAGCCAGATTCAAAAGTAATTAGTAACTTCCTAGTTTGTTGCTTTGCATGAGCATCTGAGAACACAGGATTGCCAGACATTTTTATTAGTATTTTATTACACAGTATTTTTATCATTACTTTAAGTAAAGACGGATATCTTCAACAGAGGCTGCTAATGAGCTCAGATTTGTATCAGTAGCCCCTAAGTAATTAGAAATGTAGAGGAGCACAGTTCCATAGTACAGTGATTTGAGTAAAAGCCTGAAAGGGCAGACATGTGGTTTAAAACTCTCTCCAGCAGAAACAATAATTCATGAAGTCTTCCACCTTCCGCTCAAGATCTTAAATCACTGCATGTAAGAGGCATTCCTCTGCTCCAGTGCTCTTGTGAATGCAGCCCTTATTTTACCCTACCACCTCAAGGACTCCAAACCAAAATGTTCAGTCCTGTGCAAGGGAATATTTCTGTATTAGGTGAGACAAGACTTCAGCTTTCCATTTCTTCAGCAGAAAACAAAGCTTCCATCAAGCTGCATAGACACACACCCCTTCTCCCTAATTCAGGAGAAAAACAAAAATGTGCTCCTTCCCTAAATGCACCAAAATAACATGACTTGGCTTCACAAACAAGTTGTTCAGCTCCCTGGCCCAACTGCAACAGAGGAAAGACAAGCTCCAGGCATGAAAGACAACCAGTGCAAACTAGGAAGTGAACCAGAGCAAACCACCCCCTGAGGTATCACCTTAGCCACAAAACATAAGCACACAATTGAGCAATTTGAAAAGGGCTGATGCAAGCTGGGGCTGGTTTTAATAAACATCAAGTCAGTCACCAAGTATTACAAAAAAGTACAGCCAGCAGCAGAGCCAACAACACATAATTAACACTGAAACACCACAACCAAGGCAAAGGTCAGCCATGGCTGAAATCAGATTGTAGGAGAGGGAAATCAGCTACAATACCATAGGGCACATTTTAGCTGGCACTAGTGTGGCCCAGTCAAAAAGTCAGAGCTAGGCCAAAGGACAGAATTCATGCAAGCAAGGTGCTGCACTAACACACCAATACAATGCCTTCTGTGCTGCACCCCGGACAGACCCCTCTTCACCTCCCGTACTCACGGCTGCAGATGCACAGCTAGGAGAAAACTGAGCAGAGCAAGAAAGGTTTGGCCATCTTTGCATTTTGAATGAATGGAGAACAACTCATTTGGCCAAAACTGCTCATCCTGCTCTAATGGATGCGTGGGTTTACTGAGGAAAAAGACATTTTTGAGGTGTGTTCTGAGCTGCCAAGGTGAACCTGGAAACAGTGTGCAGGACAGGGAAACAGAGAGGCAGTTAAGTTACCAAAGCAAGCTGATGCCCTTGTCCTAGTGACACACACACAGCTTGTGTTTTGTTTAGTTAAACACTCTTGGCTTAGGGGCTAACTGTTTTGCAGAAAATATTTAAGAGTTCTTTGCAAAATATTGAAGGTATTTTTATTCTTTACTCAGGACTCCTTGCATAGCTGATTAATGCAATCTGTCCAAGACAAATCATGTGGGCAAGATTAAGGACAGGAAAAAAAGCAACCATCAGAAAACGTATTTATGAAGTATCATTGAGTTTTTACTATGGGAAATATATTGTCCCAAAAACATACATTAAAGCAAAACATAAATTTCCAACTATAATTTTAGGAGTTATTTCTCAAATATTTATTAAAATGCAATACAAAAATTTTGATCTATTTGCTGTGTTCACAAGAAAAACAATGAGCATTGGTGGTCTGGGATATATGGTTTGTCCTTGCATTGGATTATAATAGCAAGCATGATTTTATGGTTAAACAAAACTTTAGCAATGGAAAAAAATAGGATAATCATAAAGATGCATCATGGTGATGAACTTCTTTTCCTCTTGTTAAAGAAAGGAAAAAACCTACTTTATGGGAAATAGAGGATGTGTAGTGAATTTTTTCCCTATTTTTATTTCTTCAAGGTGTATTACGAGCAGCCTCTAGTGACAGTTAGTAGCCATTACATTGAATTATGCTGGCTTTAACACAGAGTGCAGAAACAGAAACACCTCCTTAACTATTTATAATACATCTTCAAAAAATAAACAAAACAACCCCAATCTGGTCTCAGAGACCAGATCCTAAGCACACAGGGGTTTCTAAGTAACATTGCATACAACTATTTAACCTAGAATAAATGGTAATCATAAAGGCTAACATTTATAGGTATAAAAACAGAACAACCAACTCATACAATAAGCTTCTGTGTCGCTTTTTAAGGTTACATTTAGCCATTGTAATCATAAAATAGCCTGGGTTGGAAAGGGCCTTAAAGATCATCTAGTTCAACCCCCTTGCTGCCAGCAGGGACACCTTCCACTAGACCAGGTTGCTCAAAGGCGCTTGAACACCTGAAGGAATGGGACACTCACAGCTTCTCTGCGCAGCCTGTGCCTCACCACTCTTACAATAAAGAATTTCTTCCTAATATCCAGTTTAAACCGACCCCCCCCTCTGCTTAAAGCCATTCCCCCTTGTCCTATCACTACATGCCCTTGTATAATGTTCCTCTCCATCTCTCTTGTAGGCTCCCCGTAGAGTCTCCCTACTGGAAGGCTGCTGTAAGGTCTCCTCAGAGCCTTCTCTTCTCCAGGCTGAACAACCCCAACTCTTTCAATCTGTCTTTATAGGAGAGATGCTCCCATCCTCTGACATCTTTGTGACCCTGTACCAGTTTTGGTCCAACAGGTCCATGCCCTTTTCATACCAGGGGCCCCAGAGCTCAACACAGTGTTCCTGGTGTTCCTGGTAGGGTCTCACGAGAACAGAGCAGAAGGGGAGACCCCCTCCCTCACCCTGCTGGCCACACTGCTTTGGATGCAGCCCAGGACACAGTTTGGCTCTCTGGGCTGCAAACACACATTCTTTGGTCATGTTTAGCTTCTCATCCACCAACATCCCCAAGTCCTTCTCCTCAGGGCTGCTCTCAATCTATCCTCTGTTCAGTCTGTATTTGTGCTTGGGATTGCCCTGACCCAGGTGCAGGACCTTGGCACTTGTCCTTGCTGAATTTTGTGATACTCACACAAGACCACCTCTCAAGGCTGTCAAGGCCCCACTGCACCGCATCCCTTCTGTCCAGTATGTTGACCACACCATACAGTTTAGTGTTATTGGCAAACTGCCTGAGAGAGCACTCTATCTCCCCAACCATGTTGTCAACAAAGATGCTAAACAGCTCTGGTCCCAATACCAACCTCTGAGGATCACCACTCACCATTAGAAATTGCTGAAAATGCAAGTCATATTTCAAAAAGCAGTGGGCACTGCCATGATGAATCAAAAGGCCAAACACTCAGAACACAACAGTCACAAGGAGCTTGCATACATATTTGTATACAGAAGGTGTGCTGGATTCTGGCATGATGTCTATTTTACCTCAAGCAGTTGTTTGCAACTTAAAAAAAAGTTTCATAGCAAAACCAGGAATGTGTAATTTGCAACAATCATAAATGTCCATAAACTCCCTAACATCATTCTGAGCTAGATATTTTTTAGCTTTTTTCACTGATAGCCACTGCGACATTAAGAAGATATTTCATCTTCTTGCAACCTTGTCTTTCTTTTTGGATGTACACACACAAACACTTGTGCTTTGTGGAAACAAGAACTGGTGATTGTGTGGGGTTCCCATGCTCAGCAAAATGCTGAGGGGTCATGGCAGGACCCAAACAAGCTCTGGCTGCCTGAGGTGTGGCTGGGAATGGCAAAGCCAGGCAGTGTCCCATCACAGTTCCGCCAGTAGTCCACAACAATGCCCTTAGCATTTCCAAAACAGGCTTATGTTTGTTTTTTAATCCATTGCTCTAGGGAGTCATATGTTCTTTTATTCCTCACTGAAAAGAAGTTAGGAAATATTTGTTTAAGAAGCCTGAGCACCTGCTTTTAAATAATTTCTTCATTTACAGAAGGAGGACTCATCTACCACTGCCTGTGGCAGCTGCTCTCCTGCAGACGTGGATCTGCCTCGAGCTCTGGAGAATTGCTCCAGCCAGTCAAGCTTTGCTTATAGAAAATGAACCCAGGTTCACAGTCATGATTTATTATTACACAGTCACAGCCCTAATACAGTCTGTAGGCTCAGCATTTCAGCAACATTTTTGAAGCTTTAAAAAGGAAGGCTGGAGAGCCAGGGAGAGTTCAGGAATGTTGTCCCAGGCAGGACAGCAGCAAGGCATCAGGCACCTGTCCTCTGAGCACCACAGGGCAGCATCTGGCACAGGCAGTGCAGCCCCTCTGCCTCAGCCAGGCAGGCTGGAAGGAGAACATGCCAGAGGGATGGGCTCCCTCTCATGGCTGCCTTCCCATGGGCTATGGAAAACAAAACCTTACAGCCAGTGGTGGGGCAGTGCTCGCCCTGGCGGACACGCGGGTTTGAACATCAGGTCCCGGTATTGAGGCAGGTCTGCTGCCCCCCTCCCGCCTACCTCCCGTGCTGGGGTGGCCTTGCTCTTACGCAGTCTGAGAGGGCTGAGGCCTATTCCAGACTCATCTCACACCAGCTGAGCTGCTCGTTCACTGTTTTGAAGTATAAAGCCTCTCCTGAGAGTACAGGAGAGGCCCTAATACTGGGCCCTGGCCACAGCCGAGTGGGGTTCTGCGGCCTGGCATCCCGGACAGCTGCACCCCTCCAGCACCTGGGGCGCCTCTGGCTTCATCTCCCCTCCCTGGCTCTCCTAAGGTCATCATCGTGAGGGAGATGGATCTCTCTTAGGCGTCCAGGAGCCTGCCAAGCATTTGTGTCTCCATGAAGCAGGCACGGCCACGGCAGGGAGAAGGAAAGGCCCTGCCTGCACCTTGTGTGACCCGCAGCACACTCCCCTGCACGAGGCTGGGCAGCACCCAAACCTTGGGCAGTCGAGCCCCCCCGCCGGCGCACCGGGAGGGCAGGGGTGGGTGGCCGCTGCTCTCCTTACAGCCACTCATCGGCTGCTAATCCAATCACCCCGCTAATGAAATCAGGCTGTGCCACTAATGAAATCACCCTGCAGCAGCCAGCAGGGTTTCACAGTGCTGCTGTCGTCAGCATCAGGTCGGCCGTGCTGGTGGGCAGCCTCTGCCCAGAGCCCCCAGAGCTGCTCGGGCAGCGCGGGCTCCAGGCTCCGCCGCCGCGGGCTGTCCTGCCAGCAGGCAGAAGGGAGCAGAGAGCAGGATGGCTCTGAACAAGACACCAATTTCTGGTTTTACTTCCCTGTGAGCATGGATTTGCTCGGAGAGCTGCTGTCCACGTGTACTGGGAGGGGACACCGCCTCGGCCGAGCCCTCGTCAGGTGCCACATGCCTCCCCAGAGCAGGATGCTCAGGGAGGCAGCTGATGTCTGCAGCACTCATGGCCCTGGACAGCCAGCTTCGGGATAATGCTGCTGATGAGTGTCTCCCACAGATTAGCAGAGAAGCATCTCAGCGCCCTGGCCCTGGCCTCTTTGGGATTTATTCCCAAATATTCCCTGAGTATTTATCAGAGAAAGGGCAACCTTTTTCTTATGAAATACTTTATTTCTGATACTATCATGCCAACAGGCTAGAAAGAGATAAAAAGAATGCTATTTCCTTTAAATATCTTCTTTTCCTCAGGAGACTTTTCAAGTTGCCACAAAATATGCCATATTAATGTTTCTTTTTTACATTGAAAGCTGTTGGACACAGGGGACCAGATTGAAGCATCCAGATCATGTTTGGAGCAAGGTCTGCCTTAAATTGGATGGGTTGTTTGTTTCTTTTTCAAGCAACTTGGAGCAGAAAGAAATTACGGAGATGGTGATAGCAGTATTGTTTGTATGAAACTTATTCACAGCAAAGGCTTTAGCATTTAATTGGTGCGTTGTTTAAGGGAAGATTTTAATGGTGTAGGAGGCATAAGCGTTTGTAACTAATATTATCTTAAATGCAGAAGGCCTTATCATGCATTCCTTGCTCAGGCAAGTCTCATCTTGAGATCATCTGGAGTTTTGTGTAAGAGGCACAGAATCAAGTCCATAATGACCCAGCTGCTTAATCGAGTGGTACGGAGAAACACATTCAAGCAGTTTTCAGGCACATCTGCTAGACATCAGTACTGCCGTGATCTCACTAGAGGGAGCAATTTATTTTGAAATGCTAGTCAATATTAGCTCAGCGCTTAGCTGGGCCACCAGTGGGTCAAAATTAAGAAGTCTTTTCTCAAGCAAATACACATTTTAAGATACAAAGACAAACACGGGGAATAGAGAAATGGAAAGACAGTAATAGTTTAAAATCCCAGCTTCTGAAACAATGAGTTGTAAACAGAAAATGGATTTTGTGTGACATATGGAGATGATTTTTATAATGTTTTTCCTGCTGAAAAATCTACCGTAGAGGTTCTGTTCCTGTTTCCAGTAGAAATTCCTGTTTTCAGGAATGGCAGATCATTTTAGTTGGCCCTTGATGTGAGATTTTAAAACATGGATAAGCTATTCCCCTTTTTTATCATAGGCTGTAAAAGGAAATAAATTCCCAGATGCATCGAGATTCTGAGAAGTATTGCTAGCACTCAGACTCTGTCAACATTTGCATCTAAAACTATTATTTAATGTAGAGTCATAAACACCTTTCTGTAAACATTTATTTAGTGCCTGACAATATCTCCCGTCTAAAGGGACGGGGGATGGTGGTGTTAAAAAAAAACAGGGGTGTAAAATATTTTTAATGATATCTTTAAAGGCTGTGTTCTAAATCTGTCACAGTTCAATACTGTCTTTATTCAAATTCTATATTGGGGTAAGTTTGTTCTGGACTCATGCAGTGCCTGGCACAGTAAGGTTCTCAGAGACCCAAGGCACTGCAGCGAAAGCAAATAATATGGACTTAATACTGACTGTGTTTATGCAGTCTGACCCTGAGTACTGCTTAGCTCCTGGGTCCTGCTGTCTGGCTCAGCTATGTCTTTACTCTGTGTTGGGATGAAATGTGGGAATGTGATCCCTCTGCTTCACCCCCTGCCCAGTCTGGAGGGAGGAAAGGGGATCTGTGGACTAGCAGGAAGCCAGAGCAACCTCCCTGAGGTGTGGTAACATGGAGCACCACTGTCCCACAGGCAAGGCACAGCCACCAGGCTTTAATCCCTCCTCACAAAGCCCAAATGATCAGCTTGTGCATCTATGTGAGCAGAAGCTGGGTCTTTGTTTCATGTGCTCAGCAGTCTCTGTATGCAAGATCACTGAGTCTGTTTGCCCTGGTGGGTTTTGGATACAGCCTTTAAAAACCCTGAACTTGCCATCTGGTTCCCTGAAGAGGAGTCTTCTTTCTACAGATCACCAACTGTGTGATACAATTTGCAGGATGAGAGCTGAAAAGTTGTGTGCTACTAAGTGAAATAACCATTGCCACCTCCCAGATGTATTAGACCAAAATATTGTTATAAGCAGAAATTACAAGCATCACAGCTAGTTGGAGATGGTGCCTTATTGAAACAAAAATCAGTTGTCATTTTCCAGATCTGACACGCACACAAAGGATGGCTTATGCCCATATCTTTGCTGCTTTTTGGGAGGCTAGATGGAGGTATGTGCTCCACACTCCCCCAGGCCCCGGCCACCTGCTGGTACAGAGAGCACAGTGGTATGCTTAAGGAAGCTGTGCTGACAGTACAGCAGGATCTGCCTGGATCTGGGTGCCATTTATCAGAGTAAAAAGCTGACCCCAAGGAAGGGAAGAGGAAAAGGAGGGCTGTGCAATTTCCATCTCTATCATGACCTGCAAGAAAAGCCTCACTTTAACTGCTGCTGACATTTTACTGTTGAGAAAATCAAATCTCAATTTTCGGTGGAAAAATTAAAATTAAGAATGATAAGTGCAAGTGAGTGCAGATGTAAGGCTATCTTCAAATATGATTGAATAGTGGAAGAAAATAACTTTCTATAGTTTTAATCTCTACTAATGCACAAGGTTGGGGTTTACTTGTTGCAGATTGAAATTTTCTGATAATGCTTTATATTAAAAAATGCGGTCCTGGTTTATTCTACTTGCTTTTGTCTAGAAGTGAATAGAGATTTAGTAGATGTGCTGTCAGGCAAGGAGGAACCAAAATCTGACAGACCAACAGAATGTGACTAATAACCAGATCATACAGGAAGTATTTTTGTTAACATTGATGTAGCTCCTTTGCTAAGACAGCAGGCAAAAATCTGCTTGGTTCTTTCAGCAAAGCACTGAAGCACAAATCTAACCTTAACTATGTGAATATCACTGAGCTTTTGTATGTATAACTAGTTTCAGAAATTTCAAAATATTTGTGTACTCATTTAATTGCTGAGGGATCTCCCACTGCTTCGAAAAGTTTCCAGAAAGAAAATTCTGAATACTTATAAAGGCATTTCTGGTGGCACCTGCCAATGTGTGTGTATATATACATACATATACTTTGTTGTTGTTGTTGTTGTTTTTGTTTGGGTTTTTTTGTTTGTTTTGTTTTCTTAGAATTATCACAGCACCTGTCTTTATTGCATTTGGTCAGATAGTACTGATGTAATTGCATGGTAAGTAGTATATAAGAGACCATGTAATATCTAAAAATTCATTTAGCAGCTTAGCTCAACTGAGGTGGCAGCAGTAGCCTGGATTCTAGAATGCTTGATTTGTACTGAAAATCCTGAATGGCTTAAAACCCAATCTAAACAAGTATGTATGTAAAGTGCACTAAAGTGTACATAATCCTTTAATATTTAATAAATCCATAACGTTTGTCCATTTCATAAGAAACTTCTTTATGGACCAAGGCTCCTTTGGACTTGCAGCAGGGTCAACAGGACCAAGTTAGCTCTTAGCAAATTTATGATTTTATTTGTTTCCCATTAAAATGTGTTGCCAGAGTAATGGAAATTGAGATTCTTAGCATTACAGGAATTTTAGGAAAACTTCAGAGGGCTCTGTATTGCTATTATTTTTAAATGTTTGGTGTTACATGTAAAGCTAAACACACTATATGTAAAAGAATAAATGAATAGAGATATTGCTTTTTTTTTTTTTTTTTTAAATCCTCAAGCACAGATTTCTTCCTTTCCCACATTTGATTGGGGGAAGGGAGATTAAGCCTCTGCATCCACCAAACTACACCTAGTTCACATGAGCAGTTTGCTGTACAAAATCCACAAAGGCATCCAGTAATCAATTCTTTGGAGGAAAGTGGGTTCATCTATTTTAGCTACAAGGAGAAGTTGTTCTTTGCAAAAAGCCCTTTGCCCTTTGCCATGTGAATTAGCAGTACACTGCTGTTAGTCTAAGTGGATTAAAAAAGGGTAAAGACTCCTGGTCCATGAAAACCTGCTCTATAGCTAGATTTTGTACAAGTGCAACTGTGTCAGTTGTGTGAGAGACCTGGTGAGGGGGAAGCACAAGGGGGGTCTTTTAACTTCATCTACTGTTCCTGGTATCAATGCACTTACAGTGGCAGGAAGGTGCTTGCAATTCATTCCTTTTCCTGGTGAAGAATAACAACATCGGTATGGGGTCTTTATGTTGGTATAATGGCAGTCACAATATGGGGCAGAGGGGAATGGCTGTGTTTGTGGTCTTATGCCCAAGTGGTGGAAGAGACACAGCCCCTGTGTGCAGACACAGCCGAAATAATGCACTTCCCAAGGAAGGCAACTGTGCCGTTCTGCAGCTATAAAGCACTGGGCTTAAGAATTTTGCTTGTGAGCATATCAAGGAGTTTGGCATGCTGACTAGATAAATGTTTAAAAATAAGTCTAGTGCCCAAGCTGACAAGCTTGTATCTTTTTGAATATATTAATCTGAAGAAGAAAATGGATTTATCTGGAAGTTTGTTTCATTTGACTGAGGCTCTCATCAGGGATATAACGTGTACTTGCCATTTTTGTTACTCACCTGAATATTTTTGGTATCTTAAAACAGGGAAGATAAAGAGAGTTGTATTTTATTAATCACCGTTCTCTTTGTTCTGAAGCTACCTCTGTTCCTTCTATCCCTCTTCCAATCATACCTCCCTTACCAAATCTTTAGAAAAAAAGGTAATCACTGCTATACTCTTTCAGGGACTCTAGCACTTACTGGTACAACATGTAATTCTTGTGTCAAATTTGCATTTTTGTCATCTGACTGGGAGCCAGTAAAAAAATAAAATCACATTAAAATGAAAATTTATAAATAACAGATATGAGCTTTTTTTTTTTCCCCTGTGAAAAATGTTTGGGTTTTAAAATGTTCAAAATTTTTAAGAAAAAAAAACAACCGTCTAATTCTGTTTGTTTTTTTCTATTTTTCTTCTTTTCCTTTTGTTCTTTTCTCTATTTTCCTGAGCTTAGAGGACAAATAAAATTTTCCCAGGCAAGACAAAGAAGGGAGAGTATTGTCTTCAGTTTTATCATGGTGAAATAAGCACAGAGAGTGTAAAGTCAAGAATTTTCCACAAAATTGGAATACCAGAGAGGTTATATTGTGTACTTCAGGTACTCACCATTACATGGTACAAATTCCACTCGCATTATTCACAAGTAACTTGTCTAGCAATTATTTTCCCTGGATAAAATAGGGTTTGAAGAAGGATTTGGAAGAAAGTTGTGTAGTTTGGTGTTACCTTAGGGTCAACACTTTTGATAGCCTCCTCTTCTGTATGAGTATCTGAGGGGCACTGATTACAAACATCCTCAAACTCCAGCTCCCCATAGCTCCCTTCTCTAGCCATCATGAGTTGTAATCTCCATGCATAGGTATAACACTGTTCATGTATAGAGATATAAGCCAGTGGTGACTGCTGATAGAACTGTGTGCCTCAGGTCTCCATCCCAGGGCCTATTGCAGCTCCATGCCAGGCATGGGACATATTGCATAGCAAGGTCCTGATGTGACATGGGCTAGGGACATCACTGGGACACATATGTGCACAGTGTGAGTCTAAAGAGTTGTTCAGTCCTAAAACATGTACGCACAGCCCTCAAGCTGAAGGCTGCACACCAGTACTGCTCTTTGGCCCCCTGTTCCCACCCATGGGTAAACGTTCAGCTTGAGGCTTCTCGAAAAAGGCGTTTTCTTCTTCTGGGATAAGTAGAGAAAGACAGAGGTGGCCCTCTTCCAGAGGGAAGAGAGAACGGGGTGGAACTGGGTTCCTGTGTGCAAAATCCTGGGGATGAAAAAATGTCTTTCCCAGACCAACTCATAGTGACAGACCTGCTTCCTCTCCAGCCACAGCTGCTGCCACCTCAGCCCTGAGCCCTTCCTGGGTGGAAACAAGCCTGGCTTTGCATGTCTGTGGCAGAGGTGATACAGGCAGCAGGGCACACTCAGGCTGAGCTCTTCTCCCAGCATGTTCTTCACCATGATGATGGAAAATCTCCTCTAAACAAAATCGTTGTTACCTTCCTTATCCATGCCCATTGCCCACTACTCACACTTACAAACTGCAGAGTGGATATGACCCATCACATTAGTTCTTCCTAATGCCACAGTGCCCTTGTCTGTTCCATCTCGGGCAGTCATGGTCTCGGGCTGTGAGTGTTCTGATTCAAACAGTGTTTAGTTCCCCACCATCTCTACAGAGAAAATGCTCAGTCCTTCCTGAATTTCAGCCTGGCTTGGATAAATAAATTCTTTTGTCAAGTTCTGCTTTAAAAAAGTGGTGATTCCAGCTGTGACTTGACCATAAAGTCTCTTTAAGATCTTCCAAGCTGGCCAAGGAAAAGCCTGCCCAGCCCAGTGGAGCCTGGGCTGGATAGCTGGGGTTCAGAAGGACAGCCTGCGGGTCTGTTTGACAGATGCCTGGGTGGTTCCAAGGAGTGAAGCAAGCTGCAGCCCTGTCTTGCCATCAGTGCAGGGAGCTGGCTGGGGCATACTGCAGCAGCTTGGCTTTGTAACACATTGTTTCCTGCATGTTTCCTGCAGCAGCCGAAGTTTGATGCAAGCTGCACACGCATAAATTTGAGATAATTTAGCTGCCCAGCTCTATGAAATCTTTCTAGATTACATCCAAACTAGAATTTCAGAAATTCGGCTGATAGTATTTAGGAAAGAGCATATTCCCCACACCAGCATCCCTGCCCCTAAGCACATACAAGCCATTGCTTTGCAGCAGGATGAGAGTGTTTTTCTCTCTTTGGAAAATGAGCCAAATGAGAGGTTAATTTCATTATCCCTGGAAACACTGGATGAGCTATTTGTGTTGAATCTTTAATCAAAAGATACATAAATCAGCAACCAAGGTCAGACAACCATCATGGATATTTTTCATATGAAGGAAAGTATGGGAAAATTTTAAGTGCCTAAAATAGTCATTCACAGAGCAAATTTGCATTCTAATGGACGCAATGTAGTGCTGTATTTCCCAATAACAGCAATTACTAAAACAGGCATCTGTGTCACATCTTTTGCTAAAGCACTTCTTCAAGGAACATATTTCACAAATAGTGTGTTAAAAATTATCACACTTTTCTTAATGCATTAGCAGTGAATTTAAATATGCTTCATAATGGGATCTTCCCCCAGCTGCTGAGATCTCATTATCCAAAGCGCGTCCTGTATGCTGTCTTCCTCTTCCCTACACAGGCTGTCCTTATCCTATTCCCATCTTTCCCTTGCTATGGCTGCAAGAAACCGAGTTGCAAGCAAAAATATCAGTGTCTGCTCTGATGGCTTGAAGGCATCTAAGAGAATAAAGTTCAGTCCGGGTCTTCATGATGGACCAGCAACATTCTCTCCCTCAAGGGTCTTCAAAACAGCTACAACCAGCAGTATCCTAGGAATGCAGCTTCCATGCAGCACTTCTTTTTGGTGCAGTATCCAGTCTACTGAACATGGTCCTGTTTATTGCTCATTGAGGAAAAAAAACTTCTCCCAGAATCTTCACAAGCCAATCCCTGGAAGGGTCAAGGTCTGGATCTATTCCAAAAGAAGTAGAATTTTTCTGTCAATGGCAAATCATTGCTGCCTTTTGCATATAGATGCATTGAGGTGGAGAGCTTAAGCAACATACCCAGGGTTACAAAGCAACCAAGTGGTGGAACAGAAACAGACATCTGGCATCCTGACTCCTATTTGTCTTTAGTTTCTATTCTCTCTTTCACTGATGCTTTCAAATCTTTAGTTAACATTGCTGTAATGCATTTAGAAATGAATACAAATAAGTATTTTTTTCTAGTGGGCAATAAAGATGAGTTGATTTTGCACAGTTGTAAAATTCTGTTACATATAAAGGATTCTTTATTTTATAATAGCTATTAGAATGTTTGTTTGTGGGACTTTCTTGGGCTGGAAACTTCAGATGGAGCATTGCTTTGAGCTAATCATTTAGCAAAGGACAAAGATACCTTAGATTGCTGACTTGTCCTATAGTTAATGGTTCTCTCAGGCTTTTCTCTGTCAAATGTGGCAACTATGACATCAAATGTTATCTCTGTAAACACATGCCAACTCAAAATAGCACATGAGGGGGGGAGAAGGACAAAGAGTTCCTTATCCTATATTTTAGCCAAGATTATGGTCGCCAGCATATTCCTCTCAGCTCAGAAAAAAAATGGACTTCAGTTCACCTACACGGAAAAAAAATATATTTCAGTTCATCTACACTTCACAAAATTTAATTTTCAAAAATAAATGACTGATGTAACAAACCATTTAACTTTCAAATTAGCCACATTAGGGGATCATGCTTTAAGTGGATGAAGTATGGAATTCTTAATTCTGGGATGTCAGAATTTGAGTTATATCACCTGCAGAGGGGCACTATAGGCATGCGGATAGCTACAGCTATTAGAGACCTTTTTCTAAAGATTTCCCAAGGCAGTAGACTGGCACTTCAGACAACCAGACTGTTTTGTTGATCTGCCACTGATCTGCCATGTGACCTTGAGCAAGTCTTTTCACTTTTCTCTTGCTCTGCTTCTCCTCCTACAATTTGCCTTATCTATTTAAATGGCAGCTTTTCTGAGCAGGGAATTTCTCACCTTGTGCTAGCTAGCAGTGCTTAGCTGAATGTGAACCCATCTTCCTTGGGATTATTTTATTGCAAAGCCAGCAAGTAACTAGCAATTAAAAGCACTGGCGTAAAATACTAATAAGCTATTTTTCCAGAGGGGATGTTAGTACATTTGAAGAAACAGTGATCCTTCCTTCTCCACTACTTCACTTCTCCTGCTCTTCATATTTAGAAGCTGAAGCAACTAATGCTGCCGCTTTGCAGTCAAAGTTTTTGGAGGCAAGCCTCAAAACCATGAAGATGTGGGGCGTAGCAGTGTGCAGCATAGCTGGCCAAGCTGTGTCTGCTGAGCTGCACTTGGCTTAGGAACAGATCAAATCCACTCCCATGCTGGGTTTTATCAAGGAGGATGAGAGGTGCTCCTAATCCTGCCTGTGAGTGAAAGTGAGCTTGCAGAGCTGCCAAGGCTCTGGCTGCAGTGCTGGACCTCAGCCACCCGTGCTGACAGCCCTGGGCTGGCAGTGTGTATTGTCCCAGGGGCTGGGTACCTCCAGGGGTGGCCAGCTGTGAGGCTCACAGGCAACACAGCCGTGCTGAGCCGCACAGACCAAAGTCGGCATAGCTCTGTCCCTTTAACCTGCACACACAGTGTGGAGCAGCAGAGGACAAATAACCGAGGTGGTTCACAGCCCATCAAGACCTCTGTGCCTGAGGAGGTAATTTAGAGGCAGTTGAATGACATGACTGCTCAGCAGCAAAAAGCCACAGCCTGCCCTAGTTTTTCTAGTGTGGATGATTGTCACTGGCCCTGTCTCATGATGAGACACACCATGAATAAGAACAGGTACAGAGTGCAGAGGCCTGGACAGGCCAGTGTCCTGGGCTACTGTGCACCTCTCCAGAATTTGTAAGCAAGAGCCTCGCGTATCTTAATTTACATGTGTGACACCTGTTTCTGAACATTGAAAAATGTATAAAATAAAAAAAAAAACCTAAATTGACTTTTCTTCATTTTTCATGGCTTGTTATCCCTAGACATCTCCAAGCAAGCAATCTGTACAGCTTGTGGAGTCATATCCCACTAGACTTTTGGTTAGGGTCTTTGAGCAATAGACCAGTAGTGCAGGGAAGCTCTGTTTTCCCCCAGAATCAATGACATTAAGCCCTATTTGGAGTAGAGAGGTTTTTTGGGACTGAACCATAAGTTTTGGAGGGAAGGTATTTTTTGGTGGTGATATAGTGTATACTACAGCCTCTGTTGACTTGAGCAAAGCAGTTTATTATCCTAACTAGGAGTTGTTTGTAAATTTGTCCAGAAATATCTAATATATTTTACAAGCTAGATGCAAGTTATCAGCTTGCAGTACATCCACAGTAGAGCAGTTTCCTCAGCATTCTTCCCATAAATTAGACAAATGCTCAGACTAAGGCAGCAGTTCACTTCAGAGAGCAGGATTTTTTAACATGGGTGTGAGGAGAAATGTGTCTGCCTAACTCATCTGCACAATTTGGGAAGCTGAGGCTTCCTCCCAAAAGGCTTGTATAGCACACGCTCATCATCCTCACAGCATCTTTTTCCCAGCCAAGCAGCCACTTTCCACCTCCATCTGCAGGCTGGGGAGAGAAAGCATAGGGGAGTGAAGCCTCTTGCACACACATGGCAAATCCTAGAGCTTTCTGCCTGGAATCCCCCTGAGTCAGTAAACAGCTGGATTTGTATCCCAGTCAGGAGTCAGCTCTCAGAGGAACATCTGGCTCTAGTCTCTATCTTGTCTGCTGTTCCTTCACACATCTACTTCCTTAAAAAGAGCTTACTGGAGTGAGCAGGAGAGAAAACTGGCTCCAGGTCCTTTTGGCTACTTAAAGAGGACCACCCTGTTGCACTGTCAAACAAAAGTTATTTATTTCCTACAAAAAATATAATACTTAAATAAGGGAGAGAATTAGATGTAGTTGCCTATTGCAATGCAGTTCCAACATCTTTAGGATGACTCAGAAGTTTATATGTGCAAGAATGTTGACTGCTCCTTGCCTTCTTTTCAGTTTCATCTTACAGGCTGTTAGAGAAAGGGCTCTGCACAGAAAGGAGTGAGTGAAACTTTTTGGTGTTTGAGGGAATTGTGTTAAATATTAAGCAGCGATGTCAGTCTGCCCAGACTTCCAGATGACATCCTTGTTTTGCAAATTGCCCCAAAAGAAGCTAGTGGCAATAATTTTAGAGGCTCATATTGCATACTGTGAATGACAGCAGTTGAGTGTCTTCTCTGACAATTTCCAAATAAGCACAAGCATAATGAGAAAGGAGAAGAACAAAGACTACTGCTGTGGGGCAACAGATTTGAGGGAAAAAACTGTGATTTTGTGGTCAGTCAAATATGGAATGTGCTGATGGTTCCGTAAGATTTTCTAATGGAAAAATCATAAGCTGCAAATAGTTAAATCAGAGTCTCTGCTTCTCAGCAAACAACTTAAATTACACATTAAAAATCTCTTAAACACTTTAGCTTAAGGGAAGCCCTGTCTAGCTCTAGATCCTTTGCCTTTTGGGAATTTTGCAGCAGACCACCCACAGGGAAAATGAAAAGTTGGCATTTCTACCACTGTGGCACTTTTTCTGGAGATGAGCTCCTAAAATGCTTTGCACTTTTCCTTGGGAAGGCCAAATGAAAAGGTCTGACTTGGTCAATTTAATTTGACAAAGCAGAGAGATATACATCACTCATGGCATAGTACCTAAACTATTAGATACTCTATTTACATGAATTTTGGACCAAATGTCCAGCTTCACCCCACTACTTACATGTAATGTAATCAGCTCACACTTGTCTACAATTTCACAGAAAGACATGCTATATGCTGTAGATGCCTTGTCTCAGATAATGAGCTGGCTGTACTAATTATTATAAATCTGTCACAGCCCATTACAGTCTTTCCTTAATTATATTGTAGTGAGGTGACTGCTTCATTCTGAGTCAGTTTTTCCTGTAGCTATGCCCGTCTTTTTGATTGAAACCTTTTGTGGTTCCTTAGTGAAGGTAGCCAATTTCCAGTTTATAGGCAGACAAGCCACTTTGTTTCCAGACAATTTTATGAAGATTATGTTTTTGACCAGAATAAAAAGTATGGAGTTGGAACACTAATCTCATGCATTAAAAAACAATAACAGTAACAACAGCAAAAATTATTACAAAAAAACCTCCACAAAAATAAAGTGTGTATTATGCATAGGAAGTACCCATTTCTAGATAGAAATTAGGAAATTAATTTGTTGTTCATATGCTGAAATGCTCTTCCTTACCAAGCTAACTGAGTGTTTCACGAATACCAATGCACTTTTATCTTGACACCATATGAGAAACAATTCTTGCTCTAGTTAGGCAATTATTGCTCAAAGAACAGCTGAAAAAGAACATCGGCATGGCATATGAACTATACAGGACCTTCCAGGTGCCCATCTCCTTTGGCACATACCAAGGACCTGATGAGAACACACTGTAATTCCCTCTAAACTTGCTTGCATGCCTGGTTTCCTTCCTTATGGTTGAATCCATAAGCTTATTCAACATTGACTGCTTAAAGCGTTACACCAGTCTAGATGACCAGGATATGCACTTGGATCTGAGGGTCTTGAAGCATCCCAGATCCTTCAGTTTAAACACCATCTTAGTGGCTTGAACTTGTTCATATGCTTGAAATATGAACTAGTGCTGTTGTCCTGCATTTCACTGGGTTCAGCATATATACAACCTATTTGCAACCTAGTTAGCTAGGCTCAGCTTCAGAACCTGCCAAATTTTAGGATGGGCCAGTAACACCATGGCCATGGGCCGTCTGTGTAGAAGGGTCCAGGAGACAGGGTCTGTCTGACCCTCTTTGCTAAAATCAAAAGATAGGGTCATTCTCCATTCCCATAGTATCTAGCAATTGTCTCACCCTCCTGGTGCTGGGGGCTCAAACATAACTCACCCACTAGCTTCCTTGGGGTTTTACTGTTTGCTCACAGAGGGAGTTGGTAAGAAGAGTTCTTTTCCAGAAGAAGGAGACATCCCATCCATAAACACTTCACAGGGGAATATGGGAGATATGAAACAGCTGAAAGAGGGGTTAATTCTGTGCCTCCAGTCAACAGCAACTGTCGCAGATTCTTGGCTGCTGTCTAAAGCATCAAGAGCCCCTTGGGGTACTGTGTGTCCAAGACCAGTTACTACGCCAGATTTCATGGCAGCGGTTTAATCACAGAGGCCACAGAGCCAGGCTTGCATATCCAATGTCACACCTTTAGGAGTTCAGCAGTGGGGGGCTATAGTATTATATGTAGATGAGTGTCAGATACTATCTTGGATTTCTTGCCAAGATAACAAGAACTGCTTTTTGCAATTTTATACTTCTCGCACATTTGGCTGAAGTCTGTATTTCTAGCCTCGGATCACGTATCTCCTAATGGACAGTGGGAGTATTTTCTTTGTACCTCTGGGAGACCTCAGTGCACTGAGAACAAATCCTCAAGCAGGTACGTTCTCAAACACCCTGTGGCTGGAAAAAATAGCAGGACAGGACTGGAGCTTTATTTCTTAAGGCCTGTTCTAGGGTTTACTTTTTCCTTTGTAACAGCCTGACATTTCTAATCCTCTGGGGTAATCAGGATGGCCATTCTGCCCACAACACTCCACATGCTCTGCTGGTATACACATGTAAACTAAATTTTGGAGTGAAATTTGTCAGAGGCCATGAAGAATAACAAAGAATAAATTATTAGTATCTTCATTACCTTTATAAAATCAAATTTACCAATTTAGCTGTCCCATTTTCCCTCTGCTGGCTTACTTCAACTAGATTTCTTTTAAGAAAGTGAAAATGTGCCATTAAAATAAATCAGCAATACAAAATTGCTTGGATTACATCACCAAAGAATTAGATTCAGAATTATCACTCTTGTAACATACCACCCCTGAACTGATCTAGAGAGTACAGGGATTTTTCTTAATGACAGCACATTGGTTTCAGTGGCATTGTATTCAATTGAGGTTTCTTCTTGTGACAGTCACTGCACAGGAAATCTCCCAGGAACCAGAAATAAGTTCTGTTTTCTTCTTCTCAAGCTGTTTCATCTTTTCTTCTTTTTCATTCTTTGGCTTCACTTGTCCAGACAGAAGAGACAAGTAAGGGAGCCGCTCTGTGACTTCTAATGTAACGTGTTTCTAACATGCATCTGCATGGTGTCTGCTCATGCCTGCAACCTCCACACAGGGTCAGCATGGTCTTCATGGCCTGGGCAGCACAGTCCTTCCCCCATGAAAAGCCTTCACAGAGTTTCTTTAGAGGGTTTTCTCCATTTTTGATTCATCTATTTCCCTCAACATGAGACATACCCTGGTTCCAAAGAGTTGATTGATTTCTCTGGCCAGTGATTAAGTATTTTCTGGTTGGGAATTTTTTTATTCTAGGTGCTGTAGAATCTCCAGTTATTCTCCTTGGCCAGCCATGCAAGATTAAATGAGCCTGTCTAAGACCATCAAAACGGAACCTGTTCCCAGTCCTTCCTCTCCAGCCTTGGAGCCTTGTCCTGATTCAGCACATTCTGTGGGCACATGCACCGTTCCTGCTGTTTTACAGTAGGAGTCGAGTCATTCTCATCCTGTTCAAATGCCATGGGAAGCTGATGGGAGTTATGTATATGCATACATGACCCCTTGGATCAACAAGCACGTCACAGGTTCTGCTCCTTACAGCACGAGGAGGAAAATGCTACACTGACCAGTGTAAGCCTGTAGTATTTCTATGTAAACAATGCTTGCTTGGGTCCCCAAGCTGTGTTATTTATGTCCCCAGAATTGCCAGCTCTACCAGAGGGAATTTGAGTGGTCTCAAATAGCAGTGCCTAGCCATCACAAGAATTAAGTACTCTATTGTCCTGGAAAGAATTGCTAGAGCTGTGCTCCAGTTGTTCAGAAGACAGAAAAATGCAACATGTCCTGTACCCTACATAATTCAAAGGAAACACCGCCTAAGTTCCTGAGAACCTACAACTGTCACTTAATGAGCAATGAGATCACTCTTAGAGGTAATTAATATCCCTTCTTGTTGTGAAAAAGAAAACCCAAACCAAAATAAAACTAAACTACCCCTGTCAGTAGGAGCCAATACTTCTGCTCTGCATCAGGGGTGGAGTTTGAAACAGCATCTCAGGTGCATAGTCCAGTACTAAAATAATGACCTGTGCTGTGAAACATCCCTTCCCAAGTCCTTTACTTACTGAGCTATAGCTGTTGACATGTGAGAATGGCTGTCACCCTGATCGTGTCACGCCAACGTTATTTGTCAGGGATGTTGCCGGTCACCCACTGATTACCAGCTAAAGTCTCTGACCTCCTGGCTCAACCAGCAGTTACAAGTACATCAAGTAGGACAAAGGTGTCCCTTAACATCCAAATAAACCATGAGAATAGAGCCAAACTGCCTGTTGGTGTTAACAAAACACATGGAGTATTTTTATCTCTGGAAAGCTATTTCCTATTTGTAATACTACTTGAAACCCCTTCCAAGTTTTCATTTGATGTTTCTCGCATTCATATATTTTATGTATCTTATTTTCATTTTCCAAACATGTTTATTAAAAAATGTTCTCAGGGTGATGGGCCTTGTGGTAGAAATTTCTGTTTTGGGAAAAGAATGCCAGAGTTGGAGGTTTTTGCCAGAAGGATGTGAAAGCTGAAGGAAATAACAATGACTGGGGCTAGAGATTTGTCACAGGGAGTTGGAACGTGAAAATTTACAGTCTGGCCATGAGAGAGTCCAGGCCAAAGCCATGAATTTATAGAAAGTATTGCCAAAAGCTGGATACTATTATTTTGTTCAAACTTTAGCTTGTTTTGCATTAAAAAAAATAAATTTGAGAAATGCCAGAGACTTTGGCTCTGCATACAGAAGAAAGAGGGCAGAAAAGCCACCTCTGTCTCCACTGCTCTTCCCATCCCAGCTGAGGAGTGGGAAGCACGCATGACCATCCCTGGAGAAATCATGGGAATTCAATCAACCCAAACCTCATAGGGAGAGTTCCTGCTTGCTTGGGAACTGCCCTTGCACTGAGCACTGCCAGCTCAGACTCTGATGACTTCAAAGGAGCACCAAATGGGCTGGGACCTACTCACACTGACATGTCGTCCCCCAGCCTGGAAAGAAATTCCTTCATTCCTTAGTTCTGCATCCACCAAAGCAGATGCAAGAGTTTGTGGCTTGGAACGTTGAAAACTGCATCAGCACAGGCTTGTAGATTCCTGCTTCTCTCCAGATAATGCAGCCTTGAAAGTGCCCATCAAGGTTTTACATAAAAGAAAGGCTTTGTACTCCTTTATGCTTTTATTGTCCCAGTGACTTAAATTGTTGGTGGGGTTGGTTTTTTTAATTGAATGAAACAAAAGAGTTCTCTTCACTTTTATCTAAAAACTATGAGGTCTGGTTCTGCTGGAAAATTACTTGTGAGACCTCTGGATCTCTTACTTGCACAGAAGTAGCCACTTATATTTATTGCTTTACATATGGCCATAATCCAGCAAATCACTCAGGCATGAGAATAATTTTCAGCATGGAAGTAGTCCCCCATGAGGCAGTGGGACTACCACCACACTAAATATACACATCAAGTGATGAGCTCAGCTCCACTCTCGTGTTTTCCCGAGTGCTGCCACTTCTACACATACACACCCAACAGGTCAGAGGGCTTGTTCCTCGGGTTCCTTTCCAATTGCATAAATCTCAGTTGCAGATTTGAACTGTGGGCTGCATCGATGGCTTCACGCCCATTTATCCTTGCCCACGTCTGCCCACCGAGGCTATGAAGTACTGCGCTCCAATCAGATTAGATATTCTTCCTCTTTTCCCTTTAATCCCGAGAAAAACACATAACAAATTTGCAGGGGGGAGCCCTGTTCAGTTTTATAGAGCTTTGCTGCAATGTAGCTCTTCTTATCACAGGCACAGAGACACAGACCCCTCGAAGGGCGGGAGCAACAGGGACAGCTGCGAGCCGCCCCACCTAGGCTGGCCCCGGGGGGGGTGGGGGCTCCTGCCGCCCTGGAGGGCTAAGGGCCGGGCCTGTCCCGTTTCTTTTTCTCCTCGCCATAGTTTGGAGGGAGCTAGGCGGCCCCAGCGTCCCGACGGTTGCGACCCTCGGTGGTCCCCTGTGGGGATTCGCTCTCCTCACGGGGAGGTGAGACTGCATCCCAGGGCATGCGGACCCAGGGTTAGGACCGCAGACAGCCATCGAGATTTAGGGGGAGAGAAAAGGGGGGAGAGGAGGGAATGGCAAATACTGCGTAGCAACGGTAAGACGTGAAGCCGAGAGCGCTAAGTGCATACCAGGATTTATAGGTGGACTTTACAGGACGTTTTACTACAACCTGGGAGATGATTCATTTTTATATATAGCCTGTTACACTGCGGGGCCGCTCCAGCCGGTTAATGTTCAACGCGGGCCGGGCTTAGCGGTGGGCGCAAGCCCGCGGCCGGGGAAGGGGGCTGCGGCCATCGGCCTCGCTCTGCGCCCGGCCCCGCCACGGCCCCTCAGCCCCGGATTTGCGGGGAGAAACCTCAAAAAAAGGACAAACGGCAAGAGAGACTGAAAGGCGATCACGCCCCGCCATTGCGATCAGGCGTGTGTGGCCAGTCCCTGCCATCTCTGGAGCATCCCTCTCATCTGCGGGCGGCGGCTAGAGAGCACAGCCCGCACAGCACCGTGCGTGTGTGCGCGCATGTGTCTGTGTGTATCTGTGAAATATCCACGTGTGCGCAGTAGATATGCGTGTGTGTGTTCACGTGTATGTGTGCATGCGTGCGCGGGAGTGAACCTGAAACGCTTCCCTGCATCATCCCGGTGGGGAGCCACGCTGGGTGGCTCCACACTCTTGCACACTCTTTGCACACTTGCGCGCACACACAGACACACACAGGGCTCACACGGTTCCTTCCTCAGCGCCGTGCCGCGCCGCCCGGGCAAGAGGCTGACTCCAAAGGGCGCTCAGGTCTTCGTCACTGCCGGAGCGAGGCACTCGCGGCCTCCTGCTCCCGGGTGGGCTACTGGGCAGCTTGGGGTTTTTATATTCCTTTTGTTGTGTATATTCCTGTTGCTGTTTTTTCTTTTTCTCTTTTTTTCTTTTTTGTTTTTTCCTTTTCTCCAGGATTTGGGCTGGCCATCAGCCGCGTCCATACCCCGCTCCCGACGGGAGACTCCAGCCCCGCAAATTACGCCTCTCGCCCGCAACTCCCAGAGATGTGCCATTGCAGAGTCGCGGCCGCGCAGGGCCTGCCGAGCCGCCCCCTCCCCGCGTGGGGTCCGGCCCAGGCTCTTGCCGAAGCGGTGCCGCGGGAGGGTGCCTGTCCCCACCTGGGTCACGCTGCCTCCCTCCGCGGGGCTGCAGACCGCAAGGCCCCGCTCGCACGCTGCCACCGCCGGGCTGCGCTGCCAGAGCTGCCGGGCACGGGCTGGTGGCGGCCGTGAGAGGTCGCGGGGCCGGGGTCGGGCCGGTGGCCCACCGCGCAGTCACAGCCCGCCCTCCGAGAAGGCAGGCTCGGCTCGGATCCCTCTGTGGCTACGCAGCGTTTGCCTAGCCCTGCCTGGCTCCGCGGCGGCAGGAGCGACCCGCGCTGCCCCCTGCTCTTCGAGGCGGGCGGGGGGTAGTCACAGCCGCAAGGGAGAAAGCGACCAAACAAGCCACTCTCGTCCCCGAAATCACGGATCGACCAGAGGGACGTTCGTCGAGCACCGCCAGAGGGCTGGCTCCCTGCGCAGGGCAGCGGAGCACTGGCTCCCTTCTGCCCGCTCCAGTCCCGCGGATCTGGCCGGCACAAGTGGGGCCGAGGTCCCGAAAAGCAGTCTCAAATGTCTTTTTTTTTTTTTTTTTTTTCTTCATTAAAAACCCCCAACAAAACCAAACACACGAAAATTAAAACAAGCAAACAAAACCCGACACCTTAAACAACAAAAAATAATACCCTTGCCGCTTAAAATTTGCAAGTTAGAGTTTGTTTTATTCCTTCTCTCTTCGTAAATGCAGGAGGCCGGAGAAATTAATTCCGAAAGAGGTTCGCATTTTAAAAACTTCAGATTTAGCAATCAATTAGTCCGGCATTGTATGGAGCTCCGAAGGTGTAAATCCTTCCAAGTTTCTGGATTATTGACTGTTACGCTCAATCGGGTGCCTAATATCCAGAGCTACATGTGTAATACGCGTACCAAAGCAGACATTTAGCAAGGTAAATTATATGTCCCGAAAAAGCGTGTTAGCGTCAGTGCCGTGAGCCGATCCCGTGTCCTCTCTCCTTGTCTTACGCTGGTATGTGAGACCCCCCTACACCACTCGCACACGCCCCGCAACCCCGTCCACGGCGGCGGGGGAAGGCGGGCTGCAAACCTGCAAACGCCGTCGGCCCCGCTCCGCAACGGAGCATTATTGAAATACAAAAAAAAAAAAAAAAAAAAAAAAACAAACAAAAAAAACCAAAACCAAAAAAACCAAAAAAACACACACACACAAAAAAAAAAAAAAAAAAAACAACAAAAAAACAAGAAAACCCAACAACAAACTCTTGGCTTTCCCTGGCTCAGATGTCAACTATTTCCCCAAGGAAGTTATTTCCCTCCAAAAATGCTAATGAATGTCTAAAGGGGAAAAAGAAAGTTATTTTATTTTGTAGGTAGAAACAACTGTACAGGTATGTAAAGATCGGTAAATCGCCGGTTTGGGAAAGTACACGCGGATGAAAGCGCGCTCGCTAAAAACAAAGCAAGGAGAGTACAACGGGAAGCACAGACAGTAACCAAAAGGAGATCCATCCGTATCTGCGCGTCATTTTGACCTTTGCGATGCGAGGCACTCCGATCTGACGGCCAGGGACTCGCGCACGCCGCCGGGGTTCAAAGTGCGGGAAGACACCGTCGGAAAACAAAAGACCGGAGCGGGGCCGGGACACGGCCCCGGGGCGCCAGCGCGGGGAGAGGGAGCCCGGGGACCCTCCAGCCCCGGCTGGAAGGGGCGCGCTCCCGGCGCCGCTCCGCGACCGCGGCCGCAGCTCCGGTCGGGGGGTGGTGGGGACTGCGAGGGCCAGTGGGACTGTAGATTGGGATGTGGATTGGGATGTGGACTGGGAGGCAGACGGCGCTGCCCGCTCGCACGCCCGGCGCGGGGGATTGCTCAGCAGGCGGTCTGAACCGGCCTTTCCGTGGGGCGAGGGGAGTGGGAGGGGGTGTGAGCCCCTTGTTTAGCCACTCTCCTCCCCGCTTCTGCAAATAGATATTTTGCAAATTCCTCATTTCGTTGTGGATTTTTCTCCCCCTCTTTGAGGCCTCCATTGTTCCAGGTTCACACTGCCACCGCCGATAAGGAGAAGGAAAGCCCCCGGAAAAAAAAGAAAAAAAAAAAAAAAGAAATGAAAGAAAAAAACCCCCACCACGACCCAAGATTTTGATTTACGACCTAATCAAAACATTATATCTTTGGTCAAGTGGCGCAGAAAAATGATGACCCTCAAGGCTTCAGCTAGGGGGAGAAAAAAATTCAGATTACTCTCGGAGTGATTTATGTCCTCTTTGAGCGGTCACGTTGATTTTTCATCGTTTGAGCCATTTACACAGTAGAGTGAAAAACTCTTATCCTTTTTTTTTTTTTTTTGGGGGTGGGGGGGTGAGGGGGCTGGAATCGTTATATATTATTCTTCTAAATGTATATGCGTATACTATTAAATATTTAATATTTCTTCACGCACACACAGATTCTACATATATATACGGACATTTTATATATATAAAAATATATATTTTTTATATTTATAAGAGAGGACTATAAATAACCAAAGCCACCGAGAAGAAACGAGAGCCGAAAAAAGCGTGTAAAATACCGTGCCAATACCCGCAGCGATCCGCTCGCTGATTTCCAAGCCCGTCCCGCCGAGACGGCTTGGGCATAAAAGCTCTCTCGTTTCTCCGGCTCCCCTACTCCCCGAGGGGGGCTCCCGGGCTGCCAGCCCTTCACAGCCATCACCCTAAGACATTTCGCCCGCAACCCAGTGAGGAAGAGGAAGAGAAGAAGGAGGAGGAAGGGGGCACTTTTGCAGTCCCTGGCACTCACCCGGGTGAGGTGTTGACACGGTGCGGAAAAACCGAGGGGAGCGGTGTTGGGTCGGGGAGGCGGCGAGGCCGGACAAGCAAGGGGGGGCCTCCCGCCTCCCCCCGTCCCAAGCACCGAGGTTCTTTCTCTTCACCGACCCCCTGTCAAGAACACACAGAGGAAAAGGAAACAGAAAGACGCGTAAAATATTAAAATAATTTTTAAAACCCCAACCTCACAACAAAATAAGAGAGACAAAAAAAATCTAATAGAAATGTGATGAGGAAGAAAAAAAGAGGAGAAAGAAAATAAAAATAAGGGGTGTTAAAAGAAAATAAAAAAACAGCGGGGAAATAGTGGAGGCTGGGGCCTGCCCACGCTGCAAATGGACCCAGGGGAGAGTGCCCTGATTTCCTGTGGAGCATTTTCCTCGTGGGAACGCGCAGGGCGCAGACCTCTCCCCTCTCCTTCTTTTCTCTGCTCCTCTTCCCGTCTAACCGCTTGGGGGGACGGAACCCCCTCCGCCGTGTCCGCCCACACCCGGGCTACCTCAGCCGCTCCTCCCGACCTCACAACGGCGCGCAACGAGCGCGCAAAAGCCGCTCAAGGATTAAGCTCGCTCTCACCGCGTGGAGTTTCCTCCCGGCCGTCCCCTGCGCCCCTCGCCAGTTTACGCGCCTGCGGAATTTCTTCGTGTCTCGATATTCCCGCCGGATCCTGCGGCTGCCCACCCTCTCGGCAGCCCCTCCTCGCCCGCCCGGGGTGTGAGCCGATGGGAGGGCCGAGCAGCAATTCATCTTGATTTGTTTCAATTGTCTGGCGATGGCAAAGTTATAATCCTGTATAATTTCACGAACAAGCAGGTTGAGAATGAATGGGTCAATATTATTTAAAACAAAACACACGAGAGCACGACCTTTCCCTTCAACGACGTGTTGCAGCACGAAGTCGCAGGAAACTCGGGCTAACCTCTCACCCCCCGCGCTCCACGGGGTTGCGGTTATTTAGGCTGCTCTTTGTTTCTCTTCATGTCTGAAAGGCGGATTTGGAAATAGAAATGTAATATTAAATGAAGGATCTCCTCACCAAAGGGAGAGAAGGTGAGCCCAGGGAGCTGCAAAGGGGACAGATTATTTTGAACAGGAGTAGTTTGGTTGCAAGCTGGATTTTTTTAAAATTTCCCCTTTCTTCCGTCCACCCTCCCCCCGCCTGTTTCTTTAATGTAATAAAAGCTTCTTTAACAGCAGGACAAATTTATGCTCGAGATACAGCAAATTTGTGGCTGGTAATTCTCGAGTCCAGCGATGTCAAATAATCAATTTTCTCAGGGCTGTGCGGGAAAATAAAAGGACCCAAGGGGTTTAAGTCCCATGTTTCTCTAGTATACAACATTAGCGCGAGGGATTTTTTTTTTTTTTTAAATGCAGGTAAAAAAAAAAAAAAAAAAAAAAAAAAAGCGCGCCAGCATTTATTTGCATTGCAAAAGTACTACCCTGAGTTGCCAGAGAATGAGATCCAGTGTCAACTATCAGTCAATCACTGCAGACTTGTTGCTGCTGCACAGCTTGGGTCAGTAAATAAAAAAATCCAGACAAAACTGTATGCTGTATATTTTACTCCCATGAAATAAAACACATTTTTTTATGTTTGCTGAAAAGTAAAACAATAATATTGTACGAAATGTTATACACAGGGCATGTTTTACATTGCAATATCAGAAACATCATTGCATCCACCAGAAGTACTATTCTAAAACTGATATTCACACAATTTTTTAATAATTATATGTTAGAAACATACAGTGTCGCATTTAGTATATACATTCCCTTGCTCGCAAGCGAAAAAATCCTAATCGCTTCTGTGTAACATGCTTTATTTTAAAGCCTAACCTTTTAAAAACACTGTTGTGATATTACTAACACCTGCTTTTATAAAATTAATTTGACATTTCGATATATATACATCCTTTCAGTCATTTTTATGTTAACAATGCTAAACTTAAAAAATAACAAGCTTATAGTAACATTAAAATGTCATATCATATCCAGTCAAACATTTGTCCATATATATATATATGTCCTCGTAACTGTTGAAATACTCTTAGTGAAACAAAGATCTCAGGATCTGTAGGAGGTCCTTTGAAAACAAAGGAACTATCTTATTTCAGTGGTTTCCTCTTTTTTTTCCTCCTCTCTCTTCTGCCTCTGATTTTTCCTCCTTTCTCTTTCTCTCTAGTGCCCATTACTTTCTAGTGAAATTCTCAGTCTCTGCGGGAAATGGGGAGGGATTCTCACGCAGTTTCCTTCTTGGATGTTTCACACGGGTCTGTCCACCGCGTACTGGCAAGCGCTCAGATTGGAAGCAGGGTTCTGCACACTGGCATAGCCAAAACTGGAGTGCTGCTTAGCTTTAAGTCTCAGACTCGCCAAGCTCGAGTTACATGTGTCCCTATAAACATACGGAGGTGTTGGAGGAGCATAAGGACAGGCTGGCGTTGGCACTGCAGAATTCAGGGAGGGATTGCTCAAGTTGTTCAAGTTATTCAGGCTGTTGAGGCTGGAGCCGGGCACCCCAGTGACTGCAGAAGGTACCATGCTTGAAGACATACTCATGGAGGATATGGAGTTTGGAGGGGAGAACATGCTCTGAGAAGACAGAGGGTTGACATTCATGGAGTTGAAAAAAGGAAAGCTTTTGGTGGAGAGGGATGCCGAGGTCAGGCCCTTGGCTGCCCAGTTGTTGTACGAGTAGCCGGGGTACATGTCATCGTAGGGCTGCATGAGGCCGTTAAACTGCGGACCGGCCATTTTTGCAAAGCTCGGCTTGCTGGTTCCTTTCTCTCTTTCTCCATTTGGCTCTGCGGTTCTTGAACCAAACCTTTGGAAACGGGGGGAGAGGGAGGGAGGGAGATGCGAGTTAGTCAGGAACCACCAGCACTACCACAGCCTTTTGCAAGTTCCCGGGGCAACAGCCGAGCCTGTCCGTATAGAAGTTAAATATAAACATTTGTACGAATATATATACATATATATGAATATATTCCTATGTTTAGGTTCACCTCCTCATCTATGGAGCCCTGCACTGGGCCGAGACAGGGGTGCCACTGCCAGGAGAGCCGAGCATCTTCAGGGCCGCCCAGGTTTAGCAAGGTAGATTCGTGGCCGCATCATTCCACCTTCACCACGGCCTCCCCCGCTCCCCCCAGTCCCCTTCTCCCCCCAACCCTCCACATAATTTGTGATGCTCTGATTCGTGCCACAGAGGCCAACGCTTCCTTCTTATTCTCTGCCTTCTTCCTGCCCCCATCCCTTCACTTCTCTTTAGGTTTTTTTGTTTGTTTTTTTCCCATTTTCTCTTGGCTTTTTCTGCACTGAAGCCATCCAGGAAAAACACAAAAGTGCAAAAGCGAGAGTAAAACGGCTGGAAACCTGAGGAATATTTAAGGCGATGGTACAGGAAAGGAGGGGGAAGCCAGCAACTAATAAATCCTTGCTTCAGTTTGTTAAAGCTACAAGTTCCTCTAGAATGAAAGCTTCCAGAACCGAAACCGCTTTCTAAACAAACTTGTTCGTCTGCTCTTTGAGGAGGAGAAATAGTGGCGGGGAGGAAAAAAAAATCACTATTTAACAGCGTCCTAAAGGACTTCTAGAGGACCCTCCCCGCATGACAGTGGGAAAAACGTGCCCTTTCCCAATCCACATCTGGTGTCTGTCTGACCGTCGGGCAGCTGCCAGCAGCTGCCTTACTGTGTGTATTGAAACCACCCCGGGGTGTTTGTGGTAACCCCACCCTGGTCGGAGGCCGGGCGAGGCCGCTGAACGCACTGCGGGGACGGGCCCGTCGGAGGCGCCGCGTGGACCGATACAAAACTTCATAAAGCCGCACCAGGAGGACACAAGCTCGTAAGGCCCCGCTCCTCCGCGTGGCTGCCCCGGCCCTGCACTGCTGCTGCGGCCAGTTCGAGGCCGGCCCCGCTCACTGCCGCCCCAGTTCTCCACTCTCTCCCGCTTTCCTCAAGCCACCTCGGGAGTGAGGATTTATGTGGGATTCAAAACCTGAAGAGTTCCAGCAGTTTATGGCTTATTTTTCTGTGCGTGCGTTTGGGTTTATTTATTTTCTTTTTCCCCAGCGAGGCGTTTGCAGGCGGGCAGGATCCGGCCGCGGTATCTCTGCAGCGCCGCGATGGTGCCATAAATCTCAGAGGGGGGTGGAGAGAGTCCAGCGATGTCAAATAATCAATTTTCTCAGGGCTGTGCGAAAATAAAAGGACCCAAGGGGTTTAAGTCCCATGTTTCTCTAGTATACAACATTAGCGCGAGGGATTTTTTTTTAAATGCAGGTAAAAAAAAAAAAAAAAAAAGCGCGCCAGCATTTATTTGCATTGCAAAAGTACTACCCTGAGTTGCCAGAGAATGAGATCCAGTGTCAACTATCAGTCAATCACTGCAGACTTGTTGCTGCTGCACAGCTTGGGTCAGTAAATAAAAAAATCCAGACAAAACTGTATGCTGTATATTTTACTCCCATGAAATAAAACACATTTTTTTATGTTTGCTGAAAAGTAAAACAATAATATTGTACGAAATGTTATACACAGGGCATGTTTTACATTGCAATATCAGAAACATCATTGCATCCACCAGAAGTACTATTCTAAAACTGATATTCACACAATTTTTTAATAATTATATGTTAGAAACATACAGTGTCGCATTTAGTATATACATTCCCTTGCTCGCAAGCGAAAAAATCCTAATCGCTTCTGTGTAACATGCTTTATTTTAAAGCCTAACCTTTTAAAAACACTGTTGTGATATTACTAACACCTGCTTTTATAAAATTAATTTGACATTTCGATATATATACATCCTTTCAGTCATTTTTATGTTAACAATGCTAAACTTAAAAAATAACAAGCTTATAGTAACATTAAAATGTCATATCATATCCAGTCAAACATTTGTCCATATATATATATATGTCCTCGTAACTGTTGAAATACTCTTAGTGAAACAAAGATCTCAGGATCTGTAGGAGGTCCTTTGAAAACAAAGGAACTATCTTATTTCAGTGGTTTCCTCTTTTTTTTCCTCCTCTCTCTTCTGCCTCTGATTTTTCCTCCTTTCTCTTTCTCTCTAGTGCCCATTACTTTCTAGTGAAATTCTCAGTCTCTGCGGAAATGGGAGGGATTCTCACGCAGTTTCTTCTTGGATGTTTCACACGGGTCTGTCCACCGCGTACTGGCAAGCGCTCAGATTGGAAGCAGGGTTCTGCACACTGGCATAGCCAAAACTGGAGTGCTGCTTAGCTTTAAGTCTCAGACTCGCCAAGCTCGAGTTACATGTGTCCCTATAAACATACGGAGGTGTTGGAGGAGCATAAGGACAGGCTGGCGTTGGCACTGCAGAATTCAGGGAGGGATTGCTCAAGTTGTTCAAGTTATTCAGGCTGTTGAGGCTGGAGCCGGGCACCCCAGTGACTGCAGAAGGTACCATGCTTGAAGACATACTCATGGAGGATATGGAGTTTGGAGGGGAGAACATGCTCTGAGAAGACAGAGGGTTGACATTCATGGAGTTGAAAAAAGGAAAGCTTTTGGTGGAGAGGGATGCCGAGGTCAGGCCCTTGGCTGCCCAGTTGTTGTACGAGTAGCCGGGGTACATGTCATCGTAGGGCTGCATGAGGCCGTTAAACTGCGGACCGAAGCCATTTTTGCAAAGCTCGGCTTGCTGGTTCCTTTCTCTCTTTCTCCATTTGGCTCTGCGGTTCTTGAACCAAACCTTTGGAAACGGGGGGAGAGGGAGGGAGGGAGATGCGAGTTAGTCAGGAACCACCAGCACTACCACAGCCTTTTGCAAGTTCCCGGGGCAACAGCCGAGCCTGTCCGTATAGAAGTTAAATATAAACATTTGTACGAATATATATACATATATATGAATATATTCCTATGTTTAGGTTCACCTCCTCATCTATGGAGCCCTGCACTGGGCCGAGACAGGGGTGCCACTGCCAGGAGAGCCGAGCATCTTCAGGGCCGCCCAGGTTTAGCAAGGTAGATTCGTGGCCGCATCATTCCACCTTCACCACGGCCTCCCCCGCTCCCCCCCCCCAGTCCCCCTTCTCCCCCCCCGCAACCCTCCACATAATTTGTGATGCTCTGATTCGTGCCACAGAGGCCAACGCTTCCTTCTTATTCTCTGCCTTCTCTCCTGCCCCCATCCCTTCACTTCTCTTTAGGTTTTTTTTTTGTTTGTTTTTTTCCCATTTTCTCTTGGCTTTTTCTGCACTGAAGCCATCCAGGAAAAACACAAAAGTGCAAAAGCGAGAGTAAAACGGCTGGAAACCCGAGGAATATTTAAGGCGATGGTACAGGAAAGGAGGGGGAAGCCAGCAACTAATAAATCCTTGCTTCAGTTTGTTAAAGCTACAAGTTCCTCTAGAATGAAAGCTTCCAGAACCGAAAACCGCTTTCTAAACAAACTTGTTCGTCTGCTCTTTGGAGGAGGGGAGAAATAGTGGCGGGGGAGGAAAAAAAATCACTATTTAACAGCGTCCTAAAGGACTTCTAGAGGGACCCTCCCCGCACAGACAGTGGGAAAAACGTGCCCTTTCCCAATCCACATCTGGGTGTCTGTCTGACCGTCGGGCAGCCGCCAGCAGCTGCCTTACTGTGTGTATTGAAACCACCCCGGGGTGTTTGTGGTAACCCCCACCCTGGTCGAGCCGGGCGGGGGCCGCCCGGGCACTGCGGGGACGGGCCCGTCTGGAGGCACCGCGTGGACCGATACCAAAACTTTCGCGAAAGCCGCACCGGGAGGACACCGAGCTCGGCCGGGCCCCGCTCCCTCCGCGTGGCTGCCCCGGCCCTGCGCCAACACTGCCGGCCCGGGGCTGAGAGCCGGCCCCGCTCACTGCCGCCCCCGGTTCTCACTGTCTCGCTTTCCTCAAGCCACCTCGGGGTGAGGATTTATGTGGGATTTCCGAAAACCTGAAGGTTCGGCCAGTTTATAGGCTTATTTTTCTGTGCGTGCGTTTGGGTTTGTTGTTTTTCTTTTTTTTTTTTTTTTTTCCCCAGCGAGGCGTTTGCAGGCGAGCAGGATCCGGCCGCGGTGTCTCTGCAGCGCCGCGATGGTCCCATAAATCTCAGAGGGGGGTAAAGGGTGGAGAGAGACGTTCGTCGAATTGTGAAACCCAAAGAAATAGAAAATGCAAGGAAGGGCGCATTGGGAGTGCCTTGGAGTGATGCAAAAGCTCTTGTGTATTTTACATCTTTTTCTCATTAGAGACAGCGCAGGTTGCAGCCTGTTCCAAGTTGCTTTCTTGGCTAATATTTTCATTAGCCTTTCGATCAAAAGGAGAGGGACGCATTGCACTGTGAGGGCGAAACGTGCAGCAAACCATATTTCAGAGAAGCAGAGACAGATCCCAATCTGTCTCGCTTTGACAGAAGTGTCCTGCTCTGCCCTGCTTTTGTGCAAAAGCTCTGAAGTTTACATAAGAGCCGAAATCGAAAGCAGCTGCAAATATTTCAGCCCTCCTTCCCTTTCCCAACCCACCCTGACCCCCGCTGCTCCGAGCCGGGGTGCCGTGTCAGGACTTACCCTAACCCTGGCCTCCGTAAGGTTGGTCCAGACGGCGATCTCCTCCCGGGTGGACATGTCCGGGTAGCGATTCCGCTGGAAGGTGGCCTCTAGCTCCTGCAACTGTTGGCTGGTGAAGTGAGTCCGCTGCCGCCGCTGCCTCTTCTTCTTGGAGGGGTCCTCGGGCCCCGCTTCCTCATTCTTGCTCTGTTGGCTCTTGTCCTTCTCTGTAAATGGGGAAAAGAAAAAAAACAAGGCGGAAAACGAGGGCGCCTAAGCCTCTTCAGCCTCCTCCCCAGCGGCTGGGGAAAAGCGTGTCCCCAGCGCTGCTAGATCCCGCAGACTGGCCCGAACGCGACTCGACACTGTAATGATTAACCCGTGCCGGCCTCGCTCTGCCGCGGCTCCTCCGCGCCCCGCGGGCACCCACGGGCGGCTCCTCCCGGCGGAGCAGCCACCGCCGGGGCAGCGGAACCGAGCCGCCTCTGCGTATGCAAGCTTGCTGCCTATGTGCATCCGTGTTATTCTCCCGTCTGCATACACGTAATTCGTTTTATTTGCTTACCTACACCCGTATTATTCGCCCGCCTGTAACAGTATTCTTTGTCCATATATTCTTTGTCCCTATTTGTCCGTCTGCATCGATATTACTCGCCCATGAACTCCCACGTTATTTGCCGATCTGTATCCATGTAACTCGCCTACCAGTACACATGCTACTCGCCTATCCTTACATATGTCATTATCTTCCTATACGCCGACACACAGAGACTGCATGCGAAAAACCACGAAACGCATCTCGGCTCGGGTGCGGGACGCTCCCGGGAAGAGGGGCGGCGGCGCATTGCGGTCCGCGGGGCTGCCAGCCGGGCCGGAGCAGGACAGCCGCCCGTCGGGCTGGGGTCCCTGCCTCTCACCCCCTCTTACCTGCGGCCTCGGGGCTGGAGGTGTCGGAGATTGTGTGCACCTCCAGCCGGTGCTTGGCAGACTCCAGGGAGGAGCGCGCCTGCCCCGGCGCCAGCGCCGTCGCCATGGCCAGCGCGGGCTGGTGGTGATGGCAGGATGATGAAGAGGAGGAGGAGGAGGAGGAAGGTGAGGAGGAGCACAGCTTATTCCCGGCTCCCAGGCGCTCCAGGCTTAACGGGTCCTTCATGCAGTTCATCGGCAAAAGGACGCCAAAGTCTACGTGCGCGCCTGGGGGGTCGATAGGAGAAGGTGTGCGTGTGTCTGTAGGTGTCGGTACGTGTAGGAGGGTCCGCGCAGCGTCCCCTCCGCGGACGCGGAGCAGCTCCGCGGCTCCGGGGGTCAGGGCTGCCGCCCGGAGAGCCGCGCCGAGGCGGACGACGTTCGACTAGAACCCAGGCGGCACGGCGAGCCTTGAAACCCCCGCCGCCCGGGGGGGCGCGGCGGCGACAGGAGAGCAGGCGAGTCCGGTCCTGTAAGAGCCGTCACGGCGACACGGCAGCTCCCCGGCCGGCGGCCCGCGGCCCCCGGCCCGCCGCGGGCTCCGCGGGGCGGGGGCGGCGAGGAGCGGCGGCGCTCCGCGGGGTGCTCCTCTCCACTGCCCGCGCATGGACCCGCGCCGCGGCCGGCCCCGCACCGCATCAGCTCAGCCGCTTCCCTCTTGGCCTGACATCTTAAACCGGCGGCGGCCTTCCCCGCGCAGCGCGTCACCCACCCCGCCCCGGTCCGCCCCGGCCCGCCCCCCGGCCCGCCTCTTCACCCCCGCCCCGCCCGCTCCCCGCCCCGCCCCGCCCGCGCTGCCCTGCGAGCCCCACGCCGCCCCCCGCACTCTCCCGGTGATGGGCACTCCCGCCCCACCAAAAAACCTCCGCCCGGTGTGCCCCGCGGGGAATACCCGTGCCTGGATACCTCCGCCGCCAGCTCACAGGGCACCCCGTCGGAGCGGCTCCGAGCGCGGCCGCTCCGCGCCTCGCCGCACTCCCGCATCCTCTAGGCTGAGGAGCGCGGAGCTCGCCATTGCCAGAGCCGCTGCAGTAGGGTGGAGGAAAGCACGATTCCCTCCTCATGGAGGGGGTGCTAAATATGCAGGACGGAGGCGCGACCGGTTAGACAGCGGACCTTCTGCTGCTGACAGCGACAATTAAACACAAACAACAACCTCCCCTCTGCGACACAGCTACGGAAAGCTTCACACTGCCCTCGGAGGCCCCCGAGCTCTCCTAGTCCCCTTGCTCGCCGGCTTTCTGCTCTTCTTCTGCCCGCACCGAAGGCAGAGTACACGGGGGAAAATCCTTTCCTTCGTTCTGCCATTCCCTCCCCCTTCCTTGCAACCGGGTTCCCAAAAGCTAGCCCCAAGGAGTCTTTTCCACCCTGGTTTTACAACTTACTCGCACAGTAATCCACGGGACCATTCCTCCCTCTCGGTGCGGACCCGGAGGGAGTATCCCGCGCCCCCGGCGGGCCCGGAGCAGCCCACGAATCCGCGCCCACGCAAGCCGTTCACAGCGTTTGGCCAAGTCCCACACCGGGCCAGGCGCCGGCACACAAGCCTCTCAAACCCCTCTCCGAGGCTGGGGGACAGGATTTGGCCCCTTGCCCGGGCAGCGGCAGTAGAGGAACAGGCTACACTTTCCCGCAGCTCCCGCTCATGGGACTGCTTATAGCGCGGAAGGAGGCTGCTGTGACCAGTCTCGCAGGAAGGAGGTGGGAGGCTTTTTCACGCGATTCTAAGGCAGGGGCAGGTTGCCCTCCCTTGCTGATCAGGTCCTCCTGGGGCAGAGGAGTCTGTCCCCGAGCCTTAGAACGCAAAGCCAGCACCGTCTCAGGGGAGTTGTGACCGTCTTAGGAATGGGGATTCCGAGAGAGCCTAGGAGCGGGAAATGCAGGTTTCTGCCTCTGTCTTCAATTTAACTGGTTGATTACTGGTATTGAAAGGTTACCGAAAGCTTCTCCATGATGTAGCCCTACACATCCGTATCCCAGGGCCCAAACTTCTGTGTCCCATTCCCATCCCGTCCGCCACACCCCACCCCCATCTCTCTGAAGGGTCTTCCTTAGTCGCTGATTCTCGTTCTAGGTGCGTATCATCCATCGCAATCTTAGTTATCGCTAAATTATACATATTACTTTCACAGCCTGTTAGTAAAGAAGGTTAAATTAATTTACATTCTGCTCATTATCTGGTGTTTAAATGACGTGGTTTTATCCCTGAGATTTGGCGAAGAATCTCTTTCCTCAGACCCCACAGCGTTTCGATTGAGACAATGCTCTTACATTTGTAGTGGATTTTAATCTGATAAGACTCTAATTTGCTTAAGTCTTTTAAATAGGGGGTTTAAAATTATTCTAGCCGTTTTCTTATTGAATTTCCTCTAATTCCCCCAAGATCATAAAGTATATGTGTAAAGTAAATATTTCCTCCCTTTGCACCGGCAGCAGATGACCTATAACTAAGTCAATATGAATCCAGCTCCATTCTGCACAATTTGTTTACCAATCATATCCCAGTTTCTTCTTAACCTCTCGCTACCTCTGTGGTCCCGCACCGAGAACCGCCCCCCGGCTTTTACCCGTGGCGGGGCCGTGCCAAGACCGCCGGCCGGGGGTGCCCCAGCCCCGGCCAAGCGGGCGCGGCCTCGGCCTCTCAGCGAGGGGCACCTGGGAAGGGGCGCTGCCCTCTCCAGCCACCACATCGGGGTGAAAACAAGTGTGCAAAGCCCTGAGTAGGGGTAGCCAGAGGGAGAGATGATACGGAGGTATCTCCTTCTTCACCCGTTTACATTTTTCAGACAGAGCAGTGCATCTCTGTCTTGGATGGCACTCGTCACCACTTTTAATTTTTTTTTCTCTTTTTTTTTTACATTAATTTATTTACAGTCGTTTTGAGGCAGTGCTGGCTTCTTCCGCCGGGACACGAAGCGAGAAGTCTCTCCCGCGTGCGGGGCGCAGAGCGCTTGTTACGCGCTTTATGCCCTTGCAGGGCGAGCGCCGGTGCCCGCCGGCGCCCGGCAGCCGCAGCCTCGGGACATTTGACGGGGGCAGGCCGTTCTCGGCGCTCTCCCCCCAGAAACGGAGAGAGGAGGAGCAGGCCCGGCCACCGCACCGCCTTCTCACATCTTCCCTAGCTCAAGTCCCGCGTCCCACAGCCTCAGGCGGGACAGACCTTCCAGCCGTCCCCGCGCCCTGAAAAGGAGTGCACAACACTGGTCCGAGCCCTGGCTGCCCAAAGGGAGAGGCTGTCGGCATTTCCTTATGGGCCTTTGATTATAACTCCCCCACCCCGGGCAGGAGGGGAGCTACCACACAGCATTAGTTGTCATGGTGACCATAAATCACGTAAATCCAAAAATACCCACCTATAATCTGAGATGAAGCTTTTATTTCCCAAGTGAAATAATATTTTAAAAGCTGTCAGCCAACCGAAAAACAACCTAATTGTAGTCACCCAGGTAATATATTAGCGGTAAAGGTTTCAATTAAAATGTCAAGTTGGTTTGGCTTTGGTTTTTTTTTTGGTTTTTTTTTTTGGTTTTTTTTTTTTTTTTTTTTTTTTTTTTTTTTTGGTTTTGTTTTTTTCTGGTGGAAGTTCCCATCGCTTCTCGGGTTCGGGTCCTGGACACGAAGCCGTCCCCGCCATCTCACTCGCGTACCGAGTGTGGTTGCCATCGCCAAAGAAAACCCCAAAACCCTTTTGGGAATTGCTCTCTTCCCTTTTCGCCCTGAGCTGCAGGGCCCGTTGGGGATGTGCCCCGGTGGACTGGGGGACATCCGCCGCCTGCGAAAAATGGGGAGTCGGGGATGGTCCCTGATCCGCTTCACCTTTTTAATTTCATGGGAGTTTTGGTGTGTTTTCTTTCTTGTTCTTTTGGTTGCTTGATTGATTGGTTTGGGTTTTTCTCCTTGTGTGTGTGTGTATGTATCTGTGTGTCTCTTTTGTTTGTTTGTTTGTTTGTTCGTCCACGCTGTATTTTGAGTTCACCCGGGATGCCCAGTGCCCGCCCGGTACGGGGGGCGGAAGGGCCAAGAGCAGGGCACGAAGCTGAGCGGCTCTACTGGGTACTCCGGAGGGTGGCCAGACCTACTGCGGGTATTTATTTTCCCACTTTTCCTTTATCTCCTCACGAGATCTTTGTTTCTATGCGTAATACTCCCCTAAATGGATAAATTGGTTCTTATGCAGAGCCTCCTACTAGTCCTGTTGTCTTTTACCTTTGGCTTGTTGTCTTTCGCCTATCTCGGATTACCGTCTATTCTCCTCGATGAAGAGCCATTAATTACCCATTCAGTCAATATTAGGAAGACTACAGAGCTTTTTACATAGGATTAAGAAGACATCAGATTGTTCCGTTAGTATATTCCTACTCACGAATAAGCTTTCGTTATACATTTAGTTTTCCCTGGAGTGAGGTTAACAACTGCTGCATATATTATTCTCAGACGGCGGAGGGAGAAAATTCTATAAGCGAAGGGCAATAAATAACTTCTAATTTACGCTTGGCGGGGGTTGCGGGATGGGGCGCGCACCAGCGGAGTGCTTGCGCCCTGGACGGGGAACATCCCGGCTCCACGGCTCGGCTCACAATTCCGGGGACAAATTTGGCCACGCTATGTGGAGGTGAGAGCGCCGCTCGGCTCTGCCTGGCGGCCCCGAGGCGGCAGAGACGCTCCGGCTCCGCCTCGGCCCCCCCGCGCTCGCTCCCTCCCGCGTGGGCAGAGGCTGCGTGCTCACCTCGTCCCGGGGCTCGAAAAAGACACCGGCGACCTTTGCTGTGCACTCTGCAGGGTCTTCAGCCGGTCTGAATGGAAAGCTGAATCAGCTTCAGGTTTTTAACTTTTTGTTTTTGAAAAGAATGTTCGGTTACGAACATTCAGAACAATTTCTTTTTTTTTTTTTTTTTTTTTTTCTTTTTTCCCCTTTTCTTTTTGGGGATACAGTTGAAACAATCAATTTAGAATGCTGAATGGTGATATAAGACGGAATGTAATTTCAACATTTCATGGTGGAAGCTGCTGTTTCAGCAATACCCAGATTATCGATTACAGGGAACGATTCCTTAAGTAGAATTCACAGACCGAACAAATCGTATAGATTATATATACATACACGTACACACAAATAGCTCAAACATCCTTTCGCCCTGCATAAAAAATTATTCAAACAAACCCACCACTGACAACCGTTTACGAGTGCTATGGGTCTGCCGAAGCATGTGCTGCAGTTTTCCTAATTTTGTGGGACTGGTCACCCACCTGACACCCACTGGCTTGCGTCTGACACTCTAGGCTGCAATAATATTTTCATATTTTCCCATTTTCCTTTCCTCGGCATGGCCACGGACTCGTTTCTTCTGGAATAACCCTCCCCTTCGGCGCCCCATTCCCCGCGGGAACTCGACATGCAGTGTCGTTTTGAAGGGTGTCCTACTGAATTTCGTTTCCTCCTTTCGCAGAACCATCGATTTGACAAAACAGTCGCATGTTTTGCTGTTACTGCCAGTGGTTCTACTTAGCGATCATTCTCCCCGTGGCCACCGACGGTGCCAATCTCGCGAAATCACCTTACCGCCCTCGTAATTTCCAAAGCTGAAATGTGACAGAGCGCGGTCCCCAATCACCCCTGCTTCCTTCCCCGCCTCCCCTCCCCCCCCCCCCCCCGCCCCTTCAGCCAGCCCCAAGGATCAGACTTTTTGCAAGTAAATCCCAAAACCATGACGCCCTTACGGTCAGCTAAAACAAAAATCAACGAGTACCGCGCGGTTTTAAGCAAATCCCAACAAACCCCTCCGATATCACGAGAAAACACCCCTGATTTCTACGATTTACAGCAAGTCGCCCGAGCAGCTCAAAACGTCTCGGGACTTGCCATTATCCGTCACATAGAGGCAGGGACTGAGGCAGCACACAGGGTCCATCCCCACATCTGTAGGGGTATTTTGCCATATCTGCAGGGATATATCCGTATCCGAGGTCGTCGCGCTTCCCTTCCCCCTAAATGGGAACGTTTTAATGGTCAGGCAACACCGCGTTGCTTCTTGGACTCGGGCATATGTTTTAATTAATGGCATTAAAGGTGTTTAGATAGCAATTTCCCTTGCAGCCTGGCGAGTAAAAAACAGACCGGCTGGTACGGTAACAAGGCAGGAAATTTTGCGTGTACTACAATAATCCAGGTTCATAATTGATGTTTAAGAAAATAACCATTTGTTTCTCGGCAGAGGAAGTTAAAGTTACCGTGTCAGGGAGCATATGTGGATATTACTTTTATAAATACTTAGTCGAATAGAGCTGACTTGGAAGGGCTCATAAATTTATTATATCAGAAAGGTCCCCACTTTCCCATTAGATCGTGCTAAGGGGATTTGATTAAGAACACCTGTTCATCGGGAAGAAAAGGCAGTGGAGGGTAAAAAGGCCTTTCTTATTTGCAAACCATTTATAAAGCAATGTCACCCTTCCTTTCCATATTACTTAACACTTATTACTGGCCCAGGGAAAAAGTGCCAGACTCTGGTAAAGCTTATTTGTGCACAATTTAATATCGTGTATGTTTCCGGGATTAAAAATTATCGGTCCGTAATTCTTCAGCGTTTGGAATTACCCCGGATTTCACTCGCTAACCTTCCTTTAGCCTAAGCGTTTCTTCTTCTAGGGATTTTGATGTCCAGCTACCAAATCCTGTTTAAAGTCCCCGGGGGCGGGTGGACTCGAGAAAGGGACGTGGCCTCTCCTAAAATCATAGGATGTTATTTGAGAAATAGCGAGCTGTTTGGCCAAACAGGGTTAATACAGTATTCTTACAAGGAAGTGTTTAACCACGAGACCAGGAATACGTGCATTATTAATTCACTCTAGTTTCCTGTATTATTAATTCAGGTTAATGTATTTTATTTAAACAAAATTACGTTTATCTTGGATTAAACAGTCTCTCGAAATACAGAGCACTTGTTTTCTTCTTTGTAATACGTTTGCATTGCTGTTTTTCTTTACCACTCCCCGGGCTTGCCTGTAAGACCCCCTGAATAGGACAGGGGAAGAAAGACAGGAGCTCACTCTGCTGCAGACGGGGCGCTGTGGGGGTGCCTACCTCTGGGGGCAGGAGAGGGCTGGCGACTTGTTTACGGGCGAGGGGGCAGTGTCAAAAAATAGAAAATAAAAATAAATACGAGAGCGACTCTGCGTGTGTCTGAACGGCGCGCTGACAGAGATGCTTTTCCGGGGGACACGCGCTGGCGGCGGGAGCTGGTGCGCGGCCGCGGGGGTGAGCGCACCCCCTTTCCCTTTCCCGTTTCGCTTCCCTCTACCGCGGCCGCGCAGCTCCCGGCGCAGGAGGCCCCCAGCAGAGGCAGCAGAGGGCGCCCTGGCGCCGCGCAGACCGGCCCGGCTCGGCGCGGCAGCGCACCCGCGGAGCGGCGCGGAGGAGCCGCGCCCGTCACCGGGCTGGGGGGGCCGCCCGGACACCGTACTGCCGGCGGGCACCGTGCAGCCCTCCAGCCCCCCTCGCTCATCTCCCCCTTTATTTCCGAAGATGTCCGCCTTCGGAATAAAGACTGGTCGGCGGCAGGCTGCACGCCTGGGGACGGGACACGCGGCGGGGGGGAAAGGGGAGAGGTGACTGGGTGGGGGGGTGGTCACCGCCCGACGCTGCGCAGCCCTTCGCGGAGGTGGCGCCGCTTCCCCGGGGCCGGCCCGCCTGGCTGCACACCCGCGCACTGCTCCGCACGGCAGCGGGGCCGCTGTGCCTCCGGCCCGGCGGGCGGTGGTGTCTCTTACCTAGCTGAACACAGGCGGAGACAAGTTTGCGGCAGTTGGACTCCATTACCCGTTATCTGCAAAAGATGAAGGCATCGGAGTTTTAAAACAATTATTTTAAGATTAAAAAATACATGCAAGAACCCGAAACCCAGCCACCCCGGGAGCTACGTCGCAAAGACGCGGGCTGGATCCCGCACCTTACTCCAGTATGACTGCCCCTTTCCTTGCCTCATCCTCGGGTCCCGGCTAAGTCGCACCACACGATAGGCTCAAACACACTCGTGGCTGTTTCCTAGCCCGTTGAACCCTCCGGCCTGCCTGCACCTCTAATTATTTGGGGACGCGTAGGAAAGTCCCCTAACCTTGCCGCTGTGCTCAGCCGCGGGACAAGCCGACCCAGGTGGCAGGGGTGCCGTAGGACAGTGGGTACCAGCAGCCGCTTCCCCACCGCGGCGGAAATTGCGCGGCTGAGGCTGTGCCTCCGAGCTCCCCGGCCGCCACCGCCGCGTCTCTCTATCTGAGAGGTCGGGCAGTAAAATCACAGGATTAGTGCCTGATTGAGATGTCTGTTCGTGAGATATTACAAAATTCATTATCACAGCTCTCTACTAACTCGATATGAAGTAACACAGATGGGATTTTATTAGTCCAGGCTTCAAATGTTTACTTATGATAATTTCGAGGGAAATTTGCATGTCACCATCATTTCAGTAATCTTTCTTCTTCTTCGCTTCTTTTTTAATGTCTGGACCCGGGCGCATTATTAGCTGGTGCTTAGAAATCCAGCAGCCTGGAGCCGTGGCATGCCTGGGATGAGCAGCGCCAGACGCAGCACCCACCGAGAACGGCCCCGAGGCCCCGGCCCTGCCACCCTCCGCCGGGCATGAAGGATAAGGTCGTAGAAAAAGGAGAGTAAAGTGGAGAAAATAAAATTAAATTAAAAGAAAAAAAAAGGGGGGGAAAAAGAAGAGGAAAGGGAACGGGAAGGTGTGGTTATCGGGATTCCTCGTAGTCATGTCATGACATGGCGATTTATATTCCCAGATGAATTCCCGGTTCCAAGAAGGAACTCTGCTCCCTCCAGCAGCCGGGCCTAGCACACAAGCAGTGCCTGAATTAATCGGGAAGGCAATTAAGAGACACTTAATTCTTCGTAGATAGTCCTTATTTTGGGATCTGTCTCCGTCAAGATTAGTCCTGCGTGACAAACGCCCTCCCCCGCGACCTGCCTCTATGGCTGATTTATCTCACGAGTGGAGACACAAGGCTCCCCCCACGCACACGCACCGAAGGGAAGTTTTTCCTCTCTACTGAGAGGCCGGTCTCTTCGGAGAAAGATGCCTTTCTCGGACAGATTATTATTATTATTCTTTCCTCGCTCGTACTGCTCCTTCCCTTTCTCCTTTCCGTATCCTCTTAATTTTTGTTGCAAAGGCACATTGCAGCACGGGGCCAAGGGGAGCGTTTTCCTATTGTCTCCAGCCCGGCGACTCAAACAAAAGCAACTCCACTTGCTTTTCCACTTCCCTTTTTTGAGTACTCAGATCTAAATATCTCTGCACCTCTGCGCGCCTGCAGCCCCAGCAAAAGCACCAGCCGTGCGACCTTGCGTTTCTCCACGGCCGGGCCCTGCTCGGAACAACTGCAGGGCGCGGACAAGGAAAGCGGAGTCACAAGGGATTTTTTTTTTTTTCCCTTTTAGGTATCTATCACTATTTTTTCGGAGGAAAAAATAAATCCACAATCCCCAAAAAACTGGAGTCGCCTGGCAAGGATCTCACCGCCCGAAATGCTGTGGTCCGTGATTTTGGCGGGAGGCTTTCCGCCAGAGGCCCGCGGCCGCTGGCTCTCAAACGAAAGGGGGTTCCGTGCGGGGCCTACCCCTCCGCGGTGCCCGCGGGGCAGCCGTGCCCCGCCGTTCTCTCGCTGGCTACCGGTGGGTCCCAGCCGCAGAGCCCGCAGCCGGCTCGGCAGACCCGCCCGCATCGTTTTTGGGCGGCCCGAGCCCGTGCCGGCTCCACTGCCGCCCCCCGCTCAGGTCCGCGTCTCCGCGGCAAGAAGGCGCTGCCTGCGCGGCCGGTTCCTCGGCGCCCGCCCCGCCGGGGAAGTGGGATCAGCACGGCCAGCAAACGGCACGGGGGCAGCGCTGCTTCCGTCGCTGACAGCCCTGGGGGACGCGCGGCAGCCGCCCGGGAGGACATGAGCAACCCGAGCCCACAGGACCCTGCCCAGCCGGCCCGCAGTCCCGCTGCTCGTCCCTGCGGGCGTAGAAGTTGGACCTGCCGGGTTCTCAGCCCCGCGCCCGTCCCGCCGATACCCCTCGAGCGTCCCGCCGATACCCCTCGAACGTCCCGCACTCACCGGGGCCGGTTGCGCTGCCCGCCCCGTTGCTCTCGCTGCTGGTGCCTGTGGCTGGCGGGGGCGGCGGGGCCGCACCGGGCTCCTGCGCTGGCTGCGGGGCCACGGAGCCGCCGCTGGCTCCGTCCTTCCCCGGCCCTCCCGCGCCCCTGCCCCGCCCCGCCCGCCTCCCCTGGCCCTGACGTCACACGGGCTCCGCCGAGCGCTCCCCGCCGCCGCGGGGCCGGGGCGGGCCAGGGCGGGCGGCTCCGCGGTTCTCCGCGGGCACGGGCGCAGCAGCGGCGGTGGCAGCCCCCGTCCGCGGAGGGGCAGGGGGCAGGAGGAAGGACAAAAGTCGGCGGAGGCGGCGCGGCGGCGGGCTAGGTAGCCAGAGGAAAACTGAGGTGAGCGAGGACGGCCGTGGCTTTTCCGCGCCCGCGCAGGGCGCGCCCTGCTCCGCCCGGCTGGGGAGGGGGGCAACTGTGGCTGAAGTTTCCCGGGCCGGGCCGGTGGCTGTCCTTGCACCAGGTGTGAAGAGGGATCGGCAACCCATTGGGAGAGGTCTCGCCTTCCTGTTTTAACCCACTTTTTTCTTTTTTTTTTCCCTATTTTTTCTTACATATATATATGTAATTTATATATATATATATATATATATATATATATATATATATGTGTGTGTGTGTGTTTTTTTTTTTTTTTTTTTTTTATTGCGGGGTGTTCTTGTTCGTGTTTGTATCGGTAGCGCTGTGCCGGGATAGCCGAAATCCTGCCGCTCCTCTCTGTTACTCGCCCTGCATCATTTACGTACGATAGCAAGAAAACGCTACTCTCTCTCTCCCTTTTCCCCAAAGGACACCGAGCTGCCTCCAGGGGGAAATTTATTTTCGATTTTGCGGCGTTTTCCGTGTTTAAGAAAATATCGAAGTCGGATTTCTCCATTCAGATCAAACTAAAGCGATAGCTTTTTCTCGCAGCATTTCTGCCGCTTTATTTATAGAGGAAACACGCGAAAATAAAATAGGCGCTTTACTAACTCGGAGGCTACACCTCATCTCTTTGTGGCTATTTTAAAACTATTTCAGCCTGGAGCGAATTTTAGTTCTCTATAGCCGTGGGCAAGGGGCTAGGCGGTTATTGCTGGAGGGAAAAGCGGACCCTTGGAGGAGGCCAAGTTTTCCGCGGGTCGTTAAGTCAGCCCAGCCGCAGCCGGGAGCATTAGCGCTCCACGGCGTGCTCAGAAAAGCCTTTTGATTGCGGCGCCGCAGCGGTCGCCGCGCCAAGCGGAGGGGGTGACTTTCTTTTGCAATAAATGGAGTGGGAAAATCTAGGGAGAAATAGATTAGTTAACTGCGTCCCTGGTATCTGCGTTTCTATCCCTGGGAGCGCTCAGCCAGGTGAAATATGGTTTCTCCGCGCATCCGAAGAAAGAGCGGGAGTGAGAGGGACTCCCAGCTCCCATCTCTCACTTTTGTTTACCTGGGAGAAACAAATTGCTTGCGCCGGTATGCATCTTCCCCTCACCTCCAGCCCCGTTGTGTGTTGGGCAGGCAAGGCTGGAACGCCCGCCTTGGCAGCGCGGCCGCGGAGCGGCACCGCCCGCCCTTCATCGACCGCCTCCGCGCCGGGCGGCAGCAGTCTCCGTCCGCCCCGGAGAGGCTAAAGAGAGCAGCTGGTGGGAAATGCAAATGGCTTCTGGAGAAACATAAGACACTGGATGATTTTCATTCCCTCCTCGAGTGTGTGGAAGGAGCTGGACATACGTTTCACGCTCCTAATCCTTCTTTTACATTTTTAGTCATACTCCTATTAAACAACTAATTAATGCCTAGAATCACCAGGGAATACATTAGACATGCTGCCGTGGAAGAGGGGTTCCAGGGTGTCTGGAAACTATGGAGCCGATTTAATACGAGGATTTCAATTTTTTTTTTCCCCTTCTGTCAGTAATAGATTTCAGGGCGAGCAAAGGGCGCGACGGCTGTATTTATAGTCTATCTCCCCCCTTTCGCCGGAGCAGTGACAGGAGCTTTGAAACCCCCGAGGAGGCTCCGGAGCCATTCCTCGGCGGCGGTGGCGGGGGTCTTCCAGCTGCCCTGGCCCGGCTGGGATGGGAAGAGACCCGCGGAGAGCCCTCCATCCCGGCTCCCGGCAGGCAAGCCGGGTTTCCGAACCGCTTGGGAAGAGGGTCGAAATTATTTATCGCCCCAACAGACGGAAAACCTGTTTTCATAAAACCTATCGTGAGTCTCCGTTTGCAGACACCTGGTGCACCAGCCGTGCTCCCGACTGCGGCGGGTGCCATGGGGCTTTCCCTGGGTGATCCCGGGTCACAGATTGCCGGGTGGGGCAAAGGAGAGCCCGATCCGCTTCTCCGCTGCCCAGGGACGAAGGAAAAAGGAAGGGGGAAAAAAAGGCAAAAAAAGCGCCCCCCCCCAAAAAAAAAAAAAAAAAAAAAACCCCACCACAAAAAAACAAAAACAAACAAAAACAAACAAAAACAAACAAAAACAAACAAAAACCCCAAAACAGAACAACAAAAAAACCCCTAAACCCAAAAAACCAAACCAACTAACCAACATAAAAAACCCCAAAACGTTTGTAGCGGTGATTGAGCGCAGCTCTCAGCCGTGTTTTAGGCACCCTCAGCGTCTGGCGGAGGCTGGGGAACCGGCGGAAAAGGGAGTTATCCTCCAAAGTGCGCGATGGGGCAATTCACTCGCATTTACTTTCTTCATTCCCGGATTATGATCTCAGCCCTCGCAAGCAACCCCTCCCGTCTCCCCCCTCCCACCTCTCTGAGCTCCTTATCTGTCAGCAAACGAGTATGTAAATACCTATAGCTGGCTATGTTTAACACACTCAAACATTATTGATTTGTTGGGCTGCTCGAATATTTTCTTCCTGTCCAGATCTGGTTTCAAATTGCTCATTCGGGCTGTTCGTTCCGATGCTACAATACAGTAATTGTTAAAAATTCAAGCATTTCAAATGGACCCATTGATTTGCATATAAATTAAAATTATTACGCCTCTCGAATTCCAGTCCTCTATAATAATTTCGAAATTAGCGCTTAACCACTTGATCTAAAAGAAAGTATAAATATCTGTATTGAGTTACTAATGAATTGCCTAATTAAAACGTCCCAAGAACGTCGTTCGTTAGGAAGATTGTTAAATCGGTGCACATTTGAGGTAGGGATGACGGTGCGAATCGGAGCAAAGCAACCTCTCTTAACACAGGGTAATATAAGCAGTGACTCCCATATTTATTTTCCTCTGCTTTGGTCCCTTACCCCTCTTCTATTATTTCTTCTTTAAAAATTATTTATTTACTCTCTCTCTCTCTTTATGTCCTTCTATTTTTAATTTATTTATTTATATAAATAATGAAGTAAAAAGAAGAAGAAGCACAAATATCTGCCCGTGCTCCGAGCCTGCGGTCGCCGGTTCCCGGGCGGGTGCGGATGCCCTCGGCCGGAGCAGCTCTCGACTCGAATCTTCCCAGCAGAGACCGTCTGCTGGAAGCAGGGAAGAGCAACCAGAGACGGCGAGGCCCGTCCCGCCAAAGAGATGCTAACACGGCACTTACCTTCGTCATGAAAATAGGGATAAAAAGGTAGCTCTTCCTAGGAGAGGCAGTGCAAAGGAATGCGAGAAGTTCGGAAAAAAAAAAAAAAAAAAAAAAAAAAGAGAGAGAAAAAGGATAAAGAAAGAAAAAGAAAAAAAAGACCAGCGGTGCGAAAATCTGTAGCCTCGGGGGCTAGCCAGCAACCCCTTTCATTTCAAGCACTTATTGATTTGCTGTTGTCATCTTTGGCGACGCAGAAGGACACTTGAAAGAATTTCTGATGGGGCTCTGATCTGAGAAACGAGGTGACCCGACCGGGCTCTCACCAAATTCTTAATTACCACATAAACTGCCTTAAAAATAATAATTAAAAAAAAAAAAAAAAAAGAAAGGGGGGGGGGAAAAGGGAGGCGGGGGGCAGAAGAGTGGCGGGTGGTGGAGGCGGAGTGGGGGGTGCTTATCCGAAGTTTTTTAACCACTCAGAAGCTCTTCGTATCTCCTGCTCTCACGCTGTAGCGGCAGCCCTGCACCTAGATGACCCCATCTCCTCCCGCCCCAGCCCCTGCTCCCCGCAGGCCCCAACTCTCGGTCCACCGGCGCAGCGATCCAGCGAGGCGCCGGGCGCGGAGCAGCCGCGGGGGCTGTGGAGGGGCCAGCGCAGTGAAACCGCGCTTCCTCCCGGCTGCCAAGGCTGCGTGCACCACCCGAAGCCCCCTTTCTTTTGCCCAGACAGAAAGCAGGTCTGGGGAGCAGACCTCCGTGGGCCAGGGAGGCGAGCCTGGGAAGGAATTGCTAAAGAAAACACTTCAAATGCAGCAGATCTCAGAGAAGAAGGGGAGAGAGGTCAAGACAAGGGGGGTGTGTGTGTGTGTGTATGTGTATATGTGTGTGTGCATATGTGCGTGTTACACTTGGCCAGACATGCAAGCCTGAGACTTGTCTGCAGCCAGCTGTTAGAGTGTCATCAAAACTAGATGTATACACTCCAAGCAGGGGAGCAAAAAGGACAATTCATATGAGGAAATCAACACGAAAAACATATTGTTGAAGGCACTGTGCGGCAAATAGTGTTTGGTGTTGGTTGTACACAGGCGTACAATGCTGACAGATGACAGCATGCTCTTGGCTGAAAGAAATACACTGCCTTTGTCCCACATGGTGTACAGACACATGCACATTCCTTCTTCCTATTTTGACTGCTTTTTCTACAGGACAAAGCAAAACACGTCTTTTATATACATAATTTCCCCCCCCCTCCCCCCTTCCCGCCATGTGTGGCAGTTCTTTATTTTATCATCAGAAGTATCAGAAAGCTGAGGGCTGGGATTAGCAGCTTTTTTGTCATCTGATTCTGTCCGCCCCACAGCAGTGGCCGGACACAGGCTGTGAAAGCCCAGCAGGCTGTTGCTTAGCATTTTGTACTCTTGTTAGTTTGAAGGGGCATTGTCCTTTTCAAGCAAATGCCAGTCCCACCAGATCACATCTGTCCATCAAGTAAGGCTGGTGATATTCTTGTTTTCTCTGTCTGCCCCCCTTTCCCATTTCCAGTGGGTCACTTGCTTGGGCATGGCAACCAGGACTATATAACTATACTTGAGTCTCATACTCTCTGTTGAGCCTCAGCTCCTAAAATTCTGGCTCATAAGACAGCACCACCCATCAGTAGAAATTAGACAGCCTAGCATTCATTTTCAAGCCTCATTGTACGGCTTCAGTCATTTGTGACAGGAATTTTCGGCTTGTAGCTTGCTCACATCCTGCATTCAGTACAGTGTACTTAACACATCTGTCTTCTTCCTACATGCCTGACACTTTCCAATGCTGCCATTGAACTTCCTTCTCAGCAGCATAATATTGTTGCAAAGGGAATGAATGAAACCACCCTTTGTTATCTTACAGGAGCTGGACTCAAATTCGAAAGATTTGGGAGTTTAGTAGACAAACCCTAAAAGAGGTGCCACTTGGATTTTTTTTTGACACGGCTCTCTATGTTGCTTTGAAAACCTTTTCCAAAGCTTATGGAAACCCAGGATTTCTGTGTATTTGCTTAATTTATTTTCATCCATACTTGGTAAAATTAGACCTTCTGGTAAGGGCTGCAGGTGTAGGCTGAAGAGGATGTCACATTTTTCAAAAAACAGGTCCTACAGTACAACAGTGCTGCTAGTGTTGGAGTGTCATGATCTCCCCTCCACTTTCACCTGGAAGGCAGGCCAGGTGTCACACCTCCTGTCTGTCACAGCATGGAGGGACCTATCCCTCATGCCAGGAGTGCTGGCAGTGTTTGTGCTCACCCTCCTCAGGGAGCTTCTGTCAATGTTCATCAAGTGACTGTTTCTCCTGTGTCTCACTTTGTTGCTGCCAGTCCATCTCTAAAACTGTAAAACGCTCCACTTGAAATGTGTGATCTCTGGCTGTAGCCTTTGAATATTTCTGAAGGAGAAGGGGGAGAAATGATGCCAGAATGACCCTAAATCATCTGTATATTATGGTTTTGTGGCAAAACAGTACTCTTTCCTCCTTTGGGCACAACACAGTTGTGATGAAGCTTATTGAAGCAGACAAAGTAAATACACATTACTTGGACTTTTCTCTCCTCTCACACATGATTTCATGATCATTCAGTGTGATGATGTGCAATCGATCCATTCCTGGGTCTTGCTATCTTTGCTGAGCTACACGTGGCTGAAAAGGTAGATGCACACTGAAAATACTGTCTGTGTCTGAGCTCACTTCATTCCTTACAGCAAACATTTCTGTCTCCTTTCTGCCTTCTCCAGGCTGTCCCTGCCCTGGTGTGGGTCCCCCACACCCTCAGTCCCTCACTGCAATTGCCCTGGAGTGCATCTTCTATCCTGGTTGATAGGGTTTTTTGGGTAAGGATATTTGGGAAGGGGTGTTGTATGTGCTGTGAAGTTCAGATATGAGTTTTTGGGATGTACAGTCAGGTTGTGGTAGGCGGCAGGACTGTTGCACTACCTGTCCTTTGGAGATGGCTAGAGCTGGCTGTGACAGCCCTGGGTGGCTCATGGCTGTGACAGCCCTGGGTGGCTCATAGCTGTGACAGCCCTGGGTGGCTCATGGCTGTGACAGCCCTGGGTGGCTCATGGCTGCGACAGGCCCTGGGTGGCCCATGGCTGTGACAGCCCTGGGTGGCTCATGGCTGTGACAGCCCTGGGTGGCTCATGGCTGCCTGAGGGGCAGCTGCATGGCAGCCTCACCACAGCCACTGCTGTGCCTCCTCAACCGTGGCTGGCACATGTACAAACCCACCCAGGAGTGCAGGGGATCACAAACCCCCATCCCCACTGGCAGTGGGGTGAGGAGAAGGAGGGCAAAATCCCACCCAGCACAGGGAGGCCTCGCTCTTGTGTTGGAAGGGACACCTGTCACTGCCTTCTCTATGGCATGAGGTGATGGGATGTGGCCAGAGTCAAGACAGGCTTCAGTGCCTGAGGAGCTGGCTGTAAGCAAGAGAAACAGAGCTTAACAGCAGCCTGCCAGTTTGTGAGGGGAGGCTGCAGCCCTGATGCCCCCTACCCAGCAGGGAGGACTTGCTGCCCCTGTGTCAGCCCCTCAGCAGCACTCTCTCCAGCCCAGGGCAGCTGCTGGGTGGTCAGAACGGCTGGTCAGGCTGTGCCCGAGCCTTTGGGACATCTCCGAGTTTTAGGAAGGTAAGAGTATTAAGTGGCTTTTGGGAAAATTGCTTGAGGAAGGGCAAAGGCGGCGGCACCCTGTGGGTCGCTCTCCATCTGGGAGCATGGCCAAGCTCTCTTACTCACTGTAATACACTGTGTCCAAGTGCTGGCTCCTTATTCGACAGCACATTTAAAAAGTATTTCACTTGGAGACGTAGTGCTAAGTTTTCTTCACCAGCTGAGGGCTGCTTTCCTGCTTTATTTTTTTCCTTTTCCCTGATTTTATATGGAGCTATTCTGACCTCTTCCACCAGAGAAAATGTTGAATATTTTCAGAAAAATGTTTGTTCTGATGGAATTTATGATGTGATCTGTTATTCAAATTTATGGTGAGCTTGATGTGGCAGGTTAGGTAAAAAGGCCCTTGATGACATTGTGGCAATCATGAAAAGCCATATTTTTAGGCATGTTTGGACAGCTTACCAAAAGTGTTTGGAAGCAGAATGTTAGTATAATAAAATAAAGAATAGAGTTGGAAATATTGCTAGGTTTAAAAACCCCACAAAGTCCAACATCTAAGCTAAAAGATAAGTTTATAGGTACACTGTAGGAGTATTTTAATATTCTCCAGGTAGAAGAAACTTTCACTTTGAGGTCAAACTTGAGAAAATAAAAGGGAAAATGTTCTTAGCATTAATGTTGGGGAAAATCTTAATTTTGGGAATGAATGTATTCAAATCACTCCAGCAGACAAGAAAACAGAAAAGAAGACCTTGCTGGCAGGTTTCTCCCCCACATTTTTCTGCTTTCAGGAATCTTATTTATCAGGAGAGGACTGTGTCTGCTGGTTCTGCCAGTATTGAACCACCCCACTGAACGCAGAGGCCGTTTGGTGCAGCAGCAGGCAATCTTCTTCCCAGCTGCTTGGTTGTGTTGACAATGTCCTGAGGAAAGCATGCCACATAAACCAGTTCTCCATTCAGCTGGGTCATCCCTCCACCTTTGACTTTAACTAGGGATGCTCCATGAACCCTCATGGAACACGTTTGTGGAGTGGCTCATGGTATCTACAGCCATTGATCTCAGGACTGAACTCTTTACACCTGCTTATTTCAGTTTTTTTCCTGTCTGCTCTCTATGGGCCTTATTTTGCAAGCTTTTACCACTCTGGACAGGGTTTACTAATGCCACTGTTTCTGAGGATAAGAGTTGTGCTGCCTTTCTCTGTTTAGCATCACACTATTTAAAAAAATGTATTCCCCATGTAAACTTTAGGGAGAAAAGAACGAGACCTTTTAAATTGGTAGCAGACTGGTGGAGACTGAAGGAGATCTTTCTGCAGCTGATTTATCTACCTCTGGCTGCTACTGAGTAGCTATAGCACGTTTTGGTTATTGTTTTCCCTCCTGAAAAGATTTTTCTTTTTGTCTTAGAGCGCTGAGAACACAAGGGGCCATGAAAACTTTGTGGCAATTACCTTCCCATGAAAGGAAAGCCCAAATTAAAGCAGGGAGGCTCAGAAAACACTGCATTGTAAGAACAGCCTGGAAGTTATTTCTGTCTTCTCAGATTTTAAAAGCTACTGAATATACCTGTGATTATAAGTGAGCTGTAGGTCAACAAAAATTGCTGTTAGTGCTTTCATTATAATCTCAATTGTTGGGAGTTTACTTAGCACAAACATTTGCTTTGTGGTGAAAGTATGGCATGTAAGCCTTTTGATCTGCAAGCAGTAAAAAAACAAACCCACCAAATTTTTGCTTTGTTTTCATTCCCTCCAAATACACTTTGTAAACTGCATTACAGCATGTGCAATCTAATGTTTGAGCTATAAAACATGGCAAGAACATAGATGACATTGACCACTCCCCCTTTGCTTGGTTTGGGAGAAAAATCTTTTTAAAAGGCACGATAAGATCTCTTTTAAGTGTGCTCAGTAGCAGACTGCACTCCTCTGCAAAAAGATGAGAAGCCTGAAATATGGGCATTGCCTCATATGTAGTCCTGTGAGTGATAGACAAAGACACTTCCTCTGCAGCTCTGAGAGCTGCAAGATGGCAGAGAAAGGCTCAAAATATGGTGAGCATGAAAATTTTAAGATTCTTGAGTTCACACAGGGCAAGGGACCAGGGAAAAGTCTTGAGCTAATTAATTGCTATTTTTAAAATTTTTCTCAGTTGTAAAGGCTCTTCTCTGCAGAAAAGGAAAGCAGCCCACTTGTTGCTTCTCTAAGCTTTTTCAAAGAAATCAGCAATGCAGTGCTGAACAGCTGGGCTCCTTCTTGGCAGTTCACAGACAGGGAGGTGAGAGAAAAAGATTTCCAGATACTTAAGCAGGAGTTGCAGCTGCTGCTACGGCAGAAGTTTTCCTGTGAACAAGCAGGTAAGGATTTTTGTAGTGCCTTGGCAGGCTGAAGTCTCATAATGGGCACAGAAATGGGCATGATGGGCAGCAGCGTCGCTGCCTGCCAAATTCCGTCCCTTGCTGGCATCTGCAAAGGCCAGTCAGTGCCAGTTCGCACGCGGTGGAGGCTGCGGCTACTCAGATGGTGTCAAATGACAGCCTGTTTCTTTAGAAAATCTGTCTGTGGGTTTTCCTAACCTGCAGAAGCACGGTGAAACACACCACGTTTCACTTTTGGGCTGTTTGTCACGCCTACTGAGCTGTGGTACAAGCAATATGTAATCCTGTATTTGCAGGTGATATGATCAAAAAGGAATATGATGAAAAGGAAGGCGTCTTCACATCATTTAGGCATTCCTGACGGCTGCCTTTTTTGTCCGTGGAAGGATGAACTACAGAGTTGATTGTGATCTTCCAATTCCATCATCTGGCCAGAGGACTCACTTTTTTGGACTTTTTGCTTGTTTCTCTGGTCTCTCTCTCCTATGTCAGCTTTCAAGATTTTTGGTCGTCACATTTACTCCATGTTTTCCATTCTGGAAATGTTTACATACAATTTATACCAGGATTAGAATTCAACCTTAGGCATTTTCCTAGCGATACAGAAAACTTGCTCTGATGCAGAACCTTATCTTGCCCTATATGCTATGTATTACTCAAAAACAGATTTTTTTTTTAAAATCTGAATTTTTAGGAGAGAAGAATATTGTGTCTTTCTCTTCTTTTAATAGGTCACAGGCTTATTAAAGGCTGACTTTTTTCCTAGAATGATGCTTCCACACAGAAAAATGCTGCCTTCACAGTTAAAATTTAGCATTATTACAGGCAACCAAAAATATTGGTCATAGGACATGCAGTGCGAGGAAAACATAGAGTAGCAATCAACAGCACCATTTCCATAACTGCTAACAGGTGTTAGCACTTTAAATACCAGCTCTGGGAGGACTATTTTTGCTGGGGTTGAAGGCCTCTTTGTTTTGGGAGGCTAAGGATTTAGAGAATCTTTGCTCAATCCCAATAATTAATTGTGTAGAGAAAGCTGGTTTCAGCAATTCCATTCTCTTTCTTTCCACACTACCTGCCTCTCCCTTTCCTATCCTGAAGGTTAGTGTAAGTGTGTATATATATTTACCAGAAAAATCTGATACTCCTGGATCTTTTGGTGAATTTGATGTTTGCTAGAAATTTTTTTTCTCTTACACTGAGATAATGTTTAGTTACTCAGACTTCTAAATAATTCCTGATAATGAGCAGAGTTGAGGTTTGGGTTCATATCCAGAAAAAGTCTTTAAAGCTAAACAGCTCAAGTTAAAAAGGTATGCTGTGAATACCTTAAATCCAGAGAGCTGATGTTTTAGTCTAAATTCTCTGTTTCTCACGTAGCTCATTGTGTGGGTGGTCAAGTTAGTTTATGTCTTCTGGAAACTGCATTGTACGAACTGGAGGGAACCAGCTTATCGTTGCTAACTGTTTTCTGACTGGCTAATATAACAGAATGGCAGTTAGGAAGTGCGCACATGCTTAAGGAGTGGACTAGGTTGACCTATAGTCAAGAGGATTTTAACTGTGGTTGATGTGGTTGATAAAAGCCTGTGGACTTACTAGCAAATACTTTGACTAAGCATAAAACTTCTGGTTTTATATAGTCTCACACTTTCCTTTGGTCCTAGATTTGGCAGTTTCTCTGAGATACTGTGTTTCCTGGCTTGAGCTGTCCTTTCCCTAGCTCTTTATCCAGCAGAAGATTTTCAAGGGAAGTTGGGGAGTGGGAGTGTTTGGATGTCTGTTTCTGCTCATTGGTACAACTTGTTGGTCTTGTTGGGTTTTTTGCTCCTGTGAAAGGAAGGCAAATTAAGTCTCCTTTTCTTTCCTCCTCCTTCCTGGCTTTGTTATCGGTTTCTTTGATACTGTACTGAGTGTGTTCAACTTTCTACATTTCTGACTTAATAGTGTTAATATATTGAATATGTGTAAAAAGCGTACACAAGAGAATTGTGCCCTAGTTTTATAAGCAAGTAATATTAAAAGTTAGTTAGTTTTATCTTTCTTATTGTATTACTATCTTAAATACGTCAAACGCTTCATTGTTCCCTGATTGAAGGTTAGACTGTCCCATTATTAGCAGTAACATAAGAGATGCTATTTTTTGAAAAAGTAAAGCTGAATGTAAATGTATTAGGGAACTTCATATTAGCAGGCGAGTATTTAAACGATTATTAGCAAACCTTGGATTTCTACATCATTGAATTGTCATATTATACAAAAGCTTTGTTTCAAGTATGTAAAAAAATTTTTTTTTGAGATTAAAGCATGTCTGTATTTTTTTGCTGAATGGAAGAAACTGGTTGTACTAATTCAACACACACTGATTGAAAATAATGGGGTTTTTTTGTATCTAGGCTGGAATACCAGTTGAGTATCAGGCGGCTGCTGCATCTTTGAGGGTTTGTAAAATGTACTTGCAATGTAGATGTTAGAATGTACCCTTCAGTTTTGTAAAAAGTCTGACCTGAGATGAGGGAGAGAAATTTAATAAGAATAGATTTTGAAGTGTCAAAATTAATGTCAAATTAGTGCACAGGTGCTTAACTTCTGATGTATCTGGTACAATCTGTACATGTGCTAAATGCTTGGCATTCTTATCAGTGTCAATGAAATAAAGATACTGTGGAGTGAAAGGGTTGTGAAACTTACTCTTCCTGATCATCTCATTATGATAACAATAATATTTTTAGCTTAACCTAGCTGATTGTTACATGGGAAAGTGTTGAAATAAGAGTCTCATGTTTCCTCCTATCTGCAAAATAGAACTAACACATTTTTGGTGGTCTTCAGCTGTGAATCCTGTAACAAGTGAAGAACACAAATTATTTAACTGTAGTTAGAAAACATTTGTCTCCTCCCCAACATGCGCTTACCTTTTGTCCTTGTCCATAGGATTGCTATTAGGAGGAATAAATGGGATTTTTGGTTTCTGTTGATGTTTATGACCTGGCAGCATACTGACTTCTCTATAATTGTTTGAAATCTTAGATGGTTTCTGGTGTACCAAGGCTATTTTAAGACTGAGATGCTTTGGTTCACGTGCAAATAGAAGCTGTCAACTGTTCAGCAGAACCAGGATACTTTCAGCTCCCCAGCTGAAGGCTGCCATATACTTTCAGCATGTCCTTGTCTGTCTGAAAAAGTTCACAGCTGGTTAGCTGAATGACGTGGAGGGCTTTTTTTCTTTCCTTATGCAGCTGGTGCTAACTAGTGACTCAGTAGTGGAAGAGATTAAGAATTATGAGATTTGAGAAGGAACAAAATGTTAATTTAAGCCCCCCAGAAAGGCCAGATTTGAATGTTTCTTTAAATTGCAATTCAAAACCAGAGGAAGAACTCTTGTTTCCTTTTCTGAATTGAAATTCTCTTTTGGTATCAAATTAAGAGTATGACAGTGAAGTGGCCCCTTTCTCCATCTCCATAGTGTTTAAATATTTGATTGGACACTGTTTTAGGGGTAGTTTTCTTTTAGAAATAATTTAGAAATTGTTCTACTCCTCCTGAAAGGCAAGCTTTTTGTACAGGCTCAAAGAGGATGCCTAAAATTGCTAGTTGCCTGTGAAATGTTGTCTTTTTTTTTTCTTTTTGTCTGTTTGGAGGGGGTATCCCAAGTAACATACTGATGGATATTGCATTTCTGCTGAGTATTTTCTGTTATTTTACAAGCTTTTTTTTGAGTTTGTCTTACTTTTTTTTTCTAGTCATATTGGACCGAATAGCTCAACATAACAAATTATTCTATGTGCCTTAGTTTCAAATTTTCAAGTAGAATCCAAGTTTTAGCATCAGGATTCAATTGGATGATAGTTTGATTTGACTGAAAAATTAATGGCCCGGAACTGAAACCTCGTAGTATTTTTTAAAGTTATTATTTTCAGTATTCCTGTTTTGAATAAAAGTCTGGAATCAGCCCAGTAACATAAAGCTACATGTTCTCTCATCAGCTAAACATACATAATGATTCAATTTAACAGTGGTTGTTTTCTCATTGCTTCTTTTGGCTGCATAGGTATCTTTCTGCATTCATAAAATCAATTCCCTGGCTATAAGCGGCACTATACTGACTTGCTGTGAAAAGTTCCTTGCTACTGTCTGTTGTCCTTTTCAGGAGATGATAATTTGCCAAGTACAAATCATATTCAATAATTATATGTCATTTTCAATGACAGCTTGAACATTCAACTCCTGTTTACGCTTAAATTGGACATATTGATTTTTCATTTTAATGATAAACAGATTGGCATGTAATACATTTGACAATACATCTGCTTAAAATGTGTTAAGATCACTGAATGAAAAAAAAGGGTTTGCAGCGCAGGCAAGTGCATGTACTCAAGCCAAAAACAAAATGAGGATGCATGCTGCTATAGGTAATTCCCAACAAAAGAATGCAGTCTCTTCAATCTGGTATCATAGCAGACATATTTATAATGACTTTTCTGGTTTGCTTTTAGTCTATCTTCTGCCAGAAGAGATTCTGCAGCCAAGAATACTGGGAGTATTTAAAAAAAAATTGTGGCCTTACTTGAAAAATGTTTCTGTTTTGAATTTCGATTTTTTCTCATAGAATATACTACAAATAAAAATGGAATTTGGCCTAACTGCAGGGTTTAAGCTCTTGTTACCTCTGCATTTAGCCCTAAATAATTTCATCTTTGGTGTTCTATATATCTGTGTAGATGTATCTTAACATGTTAGGAGAATATGTATTGACTATATTAAAAACACTTTCTACTAAATTGTTGCTTTTGGATAAAGATGAAAGTTTCAGGAATACTCCAATTTTGCTGATTGTAATGGCTTACTTATCCTGCTCAAGTTTCTTTAGAACTTAAGATATCTTAAATTTGAGTTCTTAAAATTTTTCTCTGGACTTGCATATAAAACTGAGTACTTGACTTTATTATAAGCTATCTAAATGCTACATAAAAGCCAGTTATCAAGTCTTAGTTTTAGTAGGCACTGTGATGTAAATACTTTTTTCCAAGTATAGTATTCCTATCAAACACCGAGTACAACATAAAAACATGGAAATGTATATTGACACATGCATGCTGTGTGTACACTCAAAAGAAAATGATTGGTGAATACTTGAAATGCTGTGGATAGAGCAGATTTAACCAGAAAATGACTGACATCTTTTGACCTACACAAATTGTAACAGTGGGATTGGTTGTGAATGCAGCAGTCTCAAATGCAAATATACTGAAAGAATATCTAAGTATTTGTAATATAAACCTTATTGTTTGTAGTTTGCAAAGGATAGAATTGAGAGCTTTGGATAATCTTGGTATTTGGACTTCTGTGCTTCCTGTCACAGAACATCGTGAAGCTCTTCTTGATCAGTGAGGCCATCACATGTTCTGTCCTGAACATCTTTGTTCATAGTGATTTTTAAGGCTATTTCTTTCTTCAGACTTTCATAATTTGAAACTTGAAGACAAATGGTTCATAGTCCTGTACCACAGAAGAAAATTTTTTTTTTTTTTAAATACAGCATGAAGTTTCAGAATAACAGCAGTTATTTTGCTGCTCAAAGTGGAATGAACCTGAATAGTTTGTCTTTATAGAGCTCTTCCTAGGCTATCTTTGGTGGGAGTGCATATGTTTGTGCTCAGGCTTGGTTTTTAACATGAAGGGGATGCAATGATTCCTCTAAGGGTACCATATTTCTGTGGTTAGTTTGTTGCTAGTGCTTATTCTATTTGAACCCCATGCTCTTTCTGACTTACTAATACTTTTCTGTACTTCCATGTTTTTTTTTGATCTCACTTCCTTGTATTTTCAGGATGCTGCTTTTATAAATTGTGTTGTATTTAGTCATACAAAGGATAAATCCATACTCAGGTAGTGTGGTCTTTGAGCATGGCCTGTCATGACTGGCATTTCTGAAGATTCATAAGACTCTAGATTCAGTATGTTTCTGTGTTTTATTCAGCTGCTGCAGTGCAGAAGTGAAGTATCCATGCTTGTCTGAAAAAAAAAAATTAAATTGAGTATTGATTAATTGTGGCTAGTTAATGGGGTAGGTGCAGAGGATACTTCAAGAATACAGACTGTTGCTTTTGCAACAGAGAAGCATTTTTCAATTAAAGAAGGAACTTCATACCTTCAAAAAATGCAGCTGTTAAAGAAAAGTATGAAGAAGCAAAGACCTGCTCATTAGATTTGATTATATGCAGTATGTTGCTTCTCCCAAATAAATGTGCCTTTCCTGCCAGTCAGATGTCTGAGTTGGGATGGGGAGGATAAAACAGACAAACTTTCAGGCACATAAGCCTTTCTTCATGCTTGATTAGATGCAGTACACAATAACTACAGGTCCTGTAGACACATGGGTCGGGTGCAGTACACTTGTACAGCATTGGGATAGGCTTTTTCAGGTAAAACATCCATTTAAGTGTATAAAACAACTGAGATGGTATCTTAAATTTGTTCTTAGTATAATATGTTAGCTTATCTTAATTTTCTCATTAGTGAGATGTATGATAAATTACTGGAGACTTAGCTGCCATGGCATTATTTATGTTAACTGATACAGCATAATAATGTGATGATGAAAAGGACCTGGGAGAGGAAGAGAGAAAGCAGAACTTGGACACCTATCTACTGAAATGAAAGGAATCTTGACTGCCAGTTAGGTTTTACATGGTTCTCAATTGTAAAAGAGGCATTTTGATTATATTATTAAAAATTAACACACACCCCACCTCCCAAAAGAACCCCAAACAAAGCCCTCAAAACCCTAACAAACAACCTACTATAGCAAAACCTGGGGCTGTGTCATTACTTGACTTGACTGTAGGCAGTCCAGTCACTGTTTTGTCTTAGATTTGTATCTAGTTCTGAATAGTAAAATTTAGAGTTGCTATTTCATTGAGAGATTCTTTTTTTTTTTTTTTTTTTTTTTTTTCATTCTTTGACAATATGCTGATTTCTGAAAAAAGCTAGGAGCTCTTTGGTGAGTTGGTGCCTGGCTTTTGATACACAGCTCATCAAGGCAGGGATCTAAATGCCAACTGTGAATAGTAAAGAGTCTGTACATTCTATTAAAATACCTTTGCTAGCTACAAATAAAAGGGTAGGAGATGAGCCACCTGGCAATGTCCCAAGTACATCTCAGGTCATGGAAGCCTCCTGGCAGCGACAGAAGGACAGGGAACTCATGTAATTTGTGATTGTTGTTGAGGTGGGGGTTGAGGTATGTGTGCATTATAGTTGGGGGGACTGTTGCTGTTTAGACTACAGCTCCAGAAACAGTGGAAAAAGATAATTTGGTTTATGACTTGTGTTTGGCACATAGCAATGAGCAGGAATCTTCTTGGCAGACCCCCTGCTCCTCTTCAGAACCACAAAAATAATAGAAATGGGCTGTTGTAAAAGGAAAGATGGATGTCTGTAAAGGGCACTTGAAACTGGCAAAAATTAAACAACACAAAATAGTTGAGCTGAGCCCTCCCTTCTCCTCCTGGTCTCCTGCTGATTTTAATATGATTTGCAACTTGAGTTGTTCCTATAGTCGGATTACATGTGGGTTTTTTTATCCCTGCTATTTCTTTTCTCTGAGGATTCTTTTGGTCACACTTGCATGCATTTTACCTCTTCAGTTGTGTTGTAAACCCTGAATAGCGGGGTGTGGGAAAGATTAGCCTTCTCTCTGCTATGCCATGGGTCTGATCTCTGGAAGGTACCTTTTCACTGTGCTTAAAACATACAATAGAGCAGGAATGAGGATGACTGTTTTTGGGTACCCATGCTCTGTTTAACCACAGCTGCTTCTCTTCCTCATAGACTTCCAGAGCCAGTGAAACCCTAATCCTAACCTAGTTGGCAGTCTCTTAGGGTGCCATAATGTGGAGTGGGCAAACGCTTCTCTGTTGTTTAATTTGTGGCTGGGCACAATGAAAGCAAAGTGGTGCCTGTTGCTGTGATGTTGGATTGGAGAACTGCTGGACACTGGTGCATTTGAAATACGAGTCCAAACGTTGCTGCATGTATCTTTTTCTGCTCAAAGATGCCTGCCCATGTGTCTTTTTGCTCCCACTGCCTAATTCAGCAGCTGTGAGCTGCAGGCAGTAGCACATGTGCATTGGCTAAAATAACTAGTCAGCCTCTCCCTTTGCTCTTGCCAGAGTCTCATGTTGTTGAAAAGAGTTTTTAGGATCAGATCGGGCTTCTCAATTTACGTTATTGCTTTGCCCAAGCCCAGCAGGAAGACCTCATCAGGGTGGCCTGTCCTCTTATTCTCTTCTAGATCAATTTTAAAAAATAGTAATTTGGAGAATTTAGTACAGTAGCTGAGTGGTTCTTATTTTAACTTTAAAGTACTATTACATATCAGGAAAATGTCTCTTAGAAACAGGCTTTGGGGTTTTTTTTGGGGGTAGGTTTTTTAAAGAGCTCATTTTAATTTTTGCTCTTTTAAACACGTTAAAATACTCTTTGAGTTTCTAGATGCCATTCGCTTCACTGCAAGAAGCAAGGGCTTTTGTTCATCAGATGCCCAGTGCAGACTTACAGGGCAGGTAGGTAAAAATGCAGGTTGTTTGCTATTCTCTTGAAACTGATCCCAGGTATATGAATAATACAAATATGAACTTTGTAAATGCAAATATAATCTTTTTAGGGAAAGAGCCAGGACCCTATGCCCAGAGGAAAATGCACTCTCCTCTATATATGGGCACTTGCTAGTATATTCTGGTCCAAACATTCTTCCAAGCTGCATCCTGAATCAAATTTTTATTATTGAATTATAAGACCCTGAAAACTGTTTTTATAATGGATCTATTGAAAGGACATTAAATTTAGGACCAGGCACAGCTATAATTTTACAGGCATTAAGCATCTGAAATAACTTTGTCTGAAGATTACACCTGGATTTGTCATACGTTTTCTAGAAAATACTTGAACTGTGTTTTATGCACACAAAAAGACTTACTTCATAAGATAAGGAGCTCTGAGATTTACATTCCAATATTCAACAACACTTTTAAGTGCTTTTTTCATTCTCATAATAGAGCTGTCATAAACTATGTATTTGAAACATATCAAACTAAATTTATGAAAAAATTCTACATGGAATCTTGATTCTGCATATTTGAAGTGGAAAGTGTCCTATAAGGTTAGGTCAGCTTTTTACAAACCACATTCTATTAACAGAGAGTCTTGTAGCTTTGCTTGTTATTTAAGCAGTTGCCTTAAATTACATTTTCATATATGAATGCTTGATGTGCAAAGAAGATTTCCTGGAGCTGCATCTTGCACTCTGGGAGGAAAAAAATGAAGAGTTGTTGTTTCATCAAACAGGCAAAACACTTGCAATATGTTCGGGTGCAGTGGAAGAAATTGTCCTTACAGGATGGAATGAAGGCAAGGCCTGTAGGGAGGTTGTATTCCAGCAAAAGGATGTGTGTCCAATTCCTGCATCAGCAAGCTGCTGATGTGCACTCCCTTGACATAGGAACAGCAATGCATCAATGTCAGAATGTCATGCTGGCTTTTAGGGGTCAATCCTATGTTGCTTGGATGTCTTGTAGTGACCAAAATTCTGTCATATAGAGCAGTAAAAGTATTTTTTCTTTCCAAATTTGACTTCAAGCTGTGCTAGATGTACTATTTCTGAGGGATAATCTGTTTTCTCTATAATGTGGACAATATTTTTTTTTCAGAAAAGATGTTGAAATGCTTCCCTTTGCTTTCTGTAAATGATATAGAATGAAGAGCATGTTACTTGCCCCAGATGTCTGAGCATGAACTCAGTAATGTGACTGAACCAGCTAAATAATCTCATTGGTCTGCATCCTCAAGGAGTGTCAGGAATCAGTGTCTTAAATAGTTCAGAGAATCACAGTGTGGCTAAGGCAGGGTGGCTGTGGTTGTAACACCACAGAGTGTGACAGAGACTGCTCACTAAATGTAGGCACAAATGTTTCTGGCTGTGGTGGGATGTTCAGTATCTATTTTCAGACAGATGCTCTTACTACAGACTTAATTAACAAGTGTCATTGTATGAACCTTACTTTTCTGTGCAAAGTTCAGTTCAATGTGTATGTCCTGTGGGGGACTCGGCAGGGGGAAAGATATAGGGGATCAATTCATGTCCAAATTTCATTTTATTTTCACTTCTCTTTAGTTGGGAAGTTGGGATAATATCAGTGGTTTAAAATCCTCAATCATTAAGGCTACTGTAGAGTTAAGTAGTGGTTGCGGAGATTTTCTGTGATCTGGAAAGGCTGCTGTTACAGCAGGGAATATCTAGGAGAAAACTCTCATTAGTTGAATATTTAAGTGAAGTGTGAGTTGAACCACACATAAATTTAGCAGTGTGAATTATTGTAGTGATAACATAATTCACTGAAGAGATCGACATTGCCATCATTCTTGTTGGTGAATAATCACTCACCAAATCAGGGAGAAATTGTAAGGAGAGTTAGTTATATTGCTACTTCTCCCAGCAAAGCAAATTGCAAAAAAAGCAAAGTGGCTGAAGGTGTTACCTACCTGTTTGTGGGAGGTAAGTATGTGAGTAGAAAGGAGGGAGGAAATTGATGGCTCTCAATAGGTGGTATATATTCATGTATATACTGAATATAAAAACCCTGCATCTAAAAACTCTCTTGTTGATTTTTTCTCCCTTTTTAACAATAAAAATATTATTGACCTTGTAATACTTACTGTATCAAGTTCGTACCAAAAAATCAATTTATTTAAAGGCTAAAATTTGTATATTTAGTTATCTCTTACATGCACATTTTAGGAGTTTGTGTCTGTTCCTTATCCTTTATGACTTTACCAGTTTAATAGGTTTCAGATGTAAATAATCTGTGTTGACTTTTGGGCTGATGAATTGTTTCACACCTGCTTTCCTCTGCTTTTTTTGTTTTCCTTCTTTCTTTTGGTGGGTAAAATTGTCTGGGGAAAACTGCAAATCAGGTGAAGTTGAAACCTGAACAGCAAATGTCAGATAAAAATGATGGGAAAGGCTTGCAAAGGTGGCAGAAGCCAAATGAATATTGCAGTTAGATATGTGAGGGTTTTTTGAAGAAGGTATGTGTGGTTGCTCACTTCAGAAAAATATCTATCCAGAGAAGCACATAGATTCAAGAATAGAAAGCATGGGGCATATCTCAAATAATGGATGGGCTTCATTTTTTAATTTAAATGATTTCATAAATGAAGTCATATTAATTAACAAAAATGGAAGCAGGGTGGTGCTGGTGGTGGTAATGTTATGTTTAATTACTCTGCCAAAAACCCAGAATGTGAATCATATTTATAAGGGGATCCCAAGAAAGGTACAGTTTAGATTGTTCAGATGTTTGAATTCATGGTCTGTTATTTAACTGTTGTAAGCTCAAAAGGTGAATAATGGGGATACTATAGACTAGCTGTCCTGGAAGTGCTGGGAAAACTGCTTTATTCTATTTGTCAATTGTTTCATTTCCTGAAGTATACAAACTGATTATTTCTTATCACTTATTTAGGCGTCTCTAAATAACTGCAGGAAATCATTCTGCAAGCCATAACATTAGGATATATTTTTTAAAAACATCTGAAAATATTTCTGAATAGGCCTCAGCCACTGAAGTCTTTGAAGTTTTATGGAAGGCCAGAATTAACACAAATCAAATTTACTACTGCAGTTTTTTGAGATATAGTATGTGGTTGAGCAAAATAACTTGAATTGGAGTCAAAGATTTGCTAAAAAGAAGCTGAAACAAGACTGTGCATGTTTTTCCTAGAAGGAACAGAAATTTTGCAGCGAGCATTTGTATAATGGATGTCAAAAAACCACCACTCATATGAGTGCCATATGAGTAGCTAAGAATGTCGGTTCAACTGAAATATTAATTTTTACCTCCAAAATTAACATCAAATCTGAATTTAATATCTGAAGAAAATAATCAATGCCTATTTGTTTAAGAATAAGTTGAAATTTCTTGAATGTAGAGATATTATATGAGTCTGGCAGATATATATAGACTAGAATATTCTAACTTTTTTTTGTTGTCTAATGTACTGAGAATCTATTGCATACTTTGTCACAAGTCAATTTTTAATAAAATAGCTGTTGACATGGGAGTTATAACAATCACCTTTGATGGGAATGGGGCAGTTCTCTGTAGTGCTGATTTAAAAAAAAACATCTTAAACCTTGAGTTGAATTGGAAGGTAGTATTAAATATAATACCTTCTTTCAGCCTCTGTAATACTTTAATGTCTCTCATTGTCTTGGAGAATTTTATCCAATGTTTCAAATGTCCTGTGAGTGTGTTATACTGTGTTTTGATTTGAAGGCATAATAACCAATGTTTTTTTTAAAAAGTGCTTTAAATTTTGTTCCTAAATCCAGAGATGGGAAAAGAACAGAATTTAAAGAAGAATGGAGTGGTGATGTTCTCTTAGTATCAACTCTAATGAGCATCTTCTAGTATGGGGTCTGGCAGCTATCAATTCTAAGCCTAGATGGGCTCACAGTCTGCTGAACACTTGAAAAAAAAGCCAGCAAACCACTGCAAGCAGCAGGGATGTGGGAGCAATCTTAAAACCTCCTGCACCTGCCACATGTGTCCAGTCACTGCAGATCTGAGTATGAAAAGCTTGCTGGATACCTGTGGGAGGGCTAGACATACTTGTGCTCCTGCTGCACATTATTACATCTGTCAACATATCATATCTATTGCTAGATTTACATGGCGTTACTGACAAAACATACTGTGTTTGTGCTGCCTGTCAAAGGCTTCCTATTTATTGTTATAATTCATTTTTCCCCCCTTTCTTTTTTTTTTTTTTTTTTTTTTTTTTCCCTAGACTGCACATAAGATGGGCAGACAGGTCTTCAGCTCAGTTACCTGGTAGTGTGAGATAGCTGTAATGTTGGCTTAACTCATGGCTGAAAGACTCCTCTGTTGACAGAAGGTCACCAGGGTGGCACTTCTGCTGCCTGAAAAGGCTTCTGCTTTCCTGTTCAGTGTAAGCACCCTTTCCTGAGCAAAAGTGAGTTGGCTGTAACATTTCAAGGTGCTGGGAACTCCTGGCTGCCAGGAAGAGGACTCTGAATCCATATGAGGCTAGGTGTGAACTATTGTGCATGAGACTAGCCCAAGGATAAAGGAGAGAAAATGTGAAGGTGATGTAGAACTGCTGCTGCTTCAACGTTTTTCCTCTGAGGAGGCACAATAAAAAGACAGCTTAGACTTGAGGCCAAACTCTCTCCAGTGGGGATTTTGCTATCTAATTTCATATGCTGGAGATGAGTGGGAAATAATACAAAAGAGAGTTGGAACGGGGGGCCTTTATATCAACTCCTTAGTATACCTAGTTCAGATGCACAAGGTGTTAATAGGTTTCTATTGTTTTGTCTTTGATTATTTGCTTCCTGATTTTTAAATACCTACTTGATTCAAAGGAATATAGGATTTAAAAAGAAGTGTGTTAATATAAGGCAAAGGAGCCTTCAGATCCCTGTGTGATAAGCAAACTTCTCTGAAAAGATCATCTGAAATTTGAACATTGGCTGGGTTGAGTGGTGATATGGTATTGTGGTGCTGAGATTAGCACTGCCTATCAGTACCTGTAAAACTGCAGTGCTGCTTTGAAGGATATTAGTCCCTCATGGGAAGGTTAGCAGCTTTGGACATGAGGCTGCCTTTGGGGCTTTGTCTACCAGCAGTCCGCTTTCTGACAAGCTACATCTCAGCATTTTCCAAGACAAGCATGAATTTTGACAACTCATGCTGTAACACTGCTCTGTAAGGTTTTAAAAGATTAAGTTTACTAAATACAGATTTTATTGTCCCAGTGTTGACAAAAAGTAGCCATTGAGGCTTCATGGAAGATAAAACTTTCAAATATTGATGTACACATCCCTTGCAAGATGTAAGTTTTTTCTAGACATCTTAGGCATTTTTGACCTGTCTTTTGATAATAATCCAAATATTCAGCATCAGTATTGCCAATCTTGAGTTAAAATTCCTGCTGCCAGCATTATGGTAGCCACTCTTCTAGTATTGCTGGATGAGAGGTTGTGGAGATGGGATCGACCAGAAGAGCCAGTGGTTGACTAGTGTCAGTGGGGAAAGGTTTTATACAAAGGAGAAAAATAATCCTAAAAGGTGTTAGTTCATTTGTCCCTGTTGGGAAATGAAAGATGTAATTCAGCTTCCTCAGTCATCAAACGAAGTAATTCCAATAACTTCAAAAAATTCATATATAGGTTTTGTGTCTGGTTTAATTTTAAATATAAAAAATTGTGCCAGGTGTTCTGTGGGTTTTTGCCAAAAGTCTCAAAGAAATAAAAGCCAAATGAACTTGGGAGATTAGTAGTGTGTGCCTGAGAGGGAATTTTGAGTGGTAAAAATCGGCAAGTTCAGCGCCTGCAGGAGCTGTGGGCAGCGCTGTAAGCGCTGAAAAACTAGTATTATAAACCTGAGCAAAGTCAGAGCTTTGTAAATGCATGCAGACTGTCTGAGGATCTTGGACAGATGTTTCAGATGTTAAAACAGGACAGGCTTTGCCCATCCAAACAATCTGTCACTGTGCATGTGTTCAATAGGCAAATAAGAGGGAACGCCAGCTTTTTTCATGTAAATCTCCAGGGATTTTCCTCTAGGGTTCAGAGCTCTGGCAAAAAGCTGTTTGCAAGAATAATTAAACGTGTGTGGGGGGTAAAAAAATCATACAAAATTTAAACAAAATATCCAGTGCACAAGCCCAGCATATGTTCACCTTTGAATTGAACATATCAATGCTTACAATTAGGAAAAAAATCTATCCTATAAAAAATTACTTGTAAAATTAAGTATTTTGAGGTTGTCTAAAGGAGCACATAGTTTTGTACTGGGTATTGGTCTCTATCTAGTATGCTTTACATGTATTTGTTGAAGGATACAATGCACTTGTACTATTGCACCGATTTCATTCTTGGATGATTTCCCCTTTGGCATACTAGTGGCAGCTTTTCATTGGTTATTCATTTATATTATTGATTAACACCTACTGGACCAATTTATTAGTCCCACTGAATCCATTTTAAGTATCAGGGTTTTCTGATGGAGAAATATCCTTTACAGAATACTAACATCACACTTGTAAAACATTCATTAACTTAATTTATTTTACTGTGTAGAGCATTTACCATACATCAACAAGTAGATGTTCTTTTGTTGCAGGGCTCCAATTTTACAAGCCTGCTGGCTTTTTTCATATGGAAATGTTACCTGGAGCACTGTGAAATCTATTCTGCGAGACTCATGGGGCTTTTCCGGTCTATCATGGAACTGTTAGCAGTCCTTCAAGAAAAAAAAAATCCCTGTTCTGGTCTACTTGCACATGTGGTCTTTCTTGTTGTGTTTGGGGAAAATGTGGAGGTTGCTCTGTTGTTTGTATCTCAGGAGTATGGACAGAACTGGTTAAAATGAGACAGTTCACTTTTTCTTCTGGAGTAACTTAAGTTCAAGCACAGTGAGATAATTCTTCAGGAAAGCTCTTGGGTCAAGGCATTGTAACTCTGTGACATAAAAGTACAGGCTGTATCTTCAGAAACCCCTTATGTGCTGATAATATTAAGTACTCTGGTTTAGGACTTTATGTTCCCTATTCTTCTTGGAGAAATATTTTTGCATATCACTAGGTACATATGTATATATATTTTTTTAGTGTTTGCGTTGTCAAACTTGTTACATGTACCAAAATTAATGATTAAAGGCCTAAAAACTGAATGACAGTGAAATTCTACCAGCCTCCAAAGCTTAGATGTTGTTGTTCAGTACATCTGTTTGCAACCTTGTCCTGTTACAGCAAAGAGCCATCTAGGTTTTCTTCCTTATTAGCAGGTAAAAATTGTTTTACTTGTTAATTTCTACCTTTGCTGCAGCTTGTGATTGACATGCTCCTGATGACTGACAGGTGTGTGCTTACAAGATTTTTGCATGATGCCTGGGGCAGGCCTAAGTATATGGGGAAGAAAGCCAGGATTCAAGAAAAAGATATGAATAAGACTAGTGTTCTGAACTTCAGTTGTTCCCCTCCAGAACGGAGTAGTACCAGAAACTGTCTCTCTGCATTTAAAAATGCACTGCTCTTGGACCTTTCTGATCTGAAGTGCCTTAAAGAAATAAACAAAATATAAAATGTAACAGATTAAAAGAAATAACCAGAGTTAGGGAAATAGCAATTAAGACAGAAAACACAATTGTGGAATTTTTATACTCTAATGCTTCAGTAGTCCCTAGATCTCCTTCCAGTAGACTGTTTTGGAATGGTACTTGTACTTTACCAAGTGCACATAACTGGTGAGAGTTTGCAGTAGGGCTTTGACTTAAGATGCAAACAGATGTAGGGCAGTAACATGGCTGCAGCAGATGAAAAGATGATGAATCAGGAGAGCTTTGCATAGTACAAAGAATACATGTTGTCAGTGCAAGCTGTCTTGTTTCTTGTCTTTAAAGACATGACCTCATTTGGAATATACTCTTCTCACCGAATGAAATGTAATGACTGTCTTCTTACTTGGTAACTACTTTGAAACTGGGTAAAGTGTAGGCTGTAATTATGAATTAGTATTTACTGAAGCTGAGCATGCAATTCATGGTGTTATTATATTGCTTTGAAGCCCAACAGTTCATACTTGACAAATTTCATGGGGTCAAAAATAAATATTTCAGTACTGAAAGTGTGCCAGAAAACTCACATGAACTTGAACTTAAATTTTATTTCTCAATGTCCTATTTAGACAACACATGTAGCTCAATGAGATTTGCAAAGCCAGAAACCTTTATGCTAGGATATTCCCTAACCCTCATATTCAACCTCTTCAAAAACATAATTTTTTGCTATCTGTGGGGTCCAAACAGAGCTTAGGGAAATCTGAGGCCTTGGACTAGGGAGGAAAAGGGCTGAATTAATAAATGGCCATAGACTGTGGAAAGAATTTGATGCTGAATAGCATTTTCCTCATGGGCCCCCTTCTGCAGTGAGAAACTGCATTTCACGGGGTATTTGCAGAAAGCTCCACCAGAACAGCTCCACAGAGTGACACAGTCTGGAGAGCTATGCAAAGAACAAATGTTAAGCCTGGTATGGAGTGGAACTCCTCCATGGAGATAGTGTCGCCTGCACTTTCTAGCAGTCAGTGGATTATTTCTTTATAAAAAAAAAGAGATTGACATCCTGGCCATCTCTCCTGAACATACACTTTGGCTATTTTCTTTCTCTTCTGCCTTTAACATTTCTCACTCTGTTCCTGACATGGGAGTTGTGTGTGTGCAGAAGAAATGCAGGACTGTTGTATGGTGGACACAGTATTCTGTTTTCGTAATGGGTTTCAGTGGAAAGCCCTAAGAAACTAGGGGAACAGGTTCTTATGATTACAGTGATTCATGGTCTCAGTAAGGGAGTATAAACCCAGGCTTTTAATGAGCAAATTAGTTTTCATATGCTAGTGACTATATAATTTTTTGGACTTACTAATGTTTTGGAGCTTACACAAGATAACCTTCTAGTTTCTTTTTGCTTGCTTGATTTCCCCTGCTTGTGGGAAAGAGTGCTCAGAATGAATATACAATGTGTGGAATAAATTCTAATTTGATTTTAATTATTTGCTCTGTATATTCCAGTGCATTTTGTGGGACCCCAAAAAGACTGGATGGCAGGTCAATTACAGGATGTCTATCCACAAAAGCTATTGAAACTGGCTTAAAGCATGACTTTGTCGGGAATAACTTGCCCTTGTGCTGTTACTGAGCCATTTGTAGGTTCCTGTCTAGGTTTCTGAAGTGCCCAGAATAGTAAAACACACACAATATGTATGTAATGTTTTGACTTTTGACAAAGGTAACTTCCAGAGACTAGGTAGCTCTGACTGGGCTGGGCTAAAGTTGGAAGACAGAGTGTTTAATGTCTTTTTACCTGTAAAAGAGCAACTTGAAGCTGCAGATTTAGTTTGTGATTTAACAGTCCTTCCTGCCAGATCTCTGCTAATACTAATTAGGGCTGGATCAGTGTGTGTGCTCAGTTGTGCTGTGTTGAGTGCCAGGCACAGCACAAGCTGTGCTGTTGCTACCAGACCAAGCCCTGTTGCTGCCAGCTGCAGTAGCACAGACGATACCTGATCCAGCATAAAGTGAAGAGTGGTGTAGACAGATGACACCTGATCTTGCTCAGTCTGCTGGGGCAGCTACTCCTTGAACATTTTTAACAAATCAGAAATGACCAAGCAATTTTTCACTGACTCTGTAGTCTCTGTCATGGCTTCAGTGTTCCTGATACAGCTGTAAGCATCTTAAAGCAATATTCTTCATCTTGCAAACCATACCTATGTTATTTCAGTAAACATCTGTCTGTGCCCTAAGGAGTTTAGTGACTATTCCTTTTAGATAGGAGACTAAACTCTACAAATTCTAGTTCTATTTGGACTTTATTATTGCTTAGTTGTCAGACAGTTTTGTGCCAAATGCCTTTACCTGTAAATGCTTAAGAGTTTGGTACAGTTTTTTTGCCTTCAGTGAACACTTTACTTATCAGGCTAATACATGTTAGCTGTTGACATCTGGATCCTAAGCCAAAGGAAGTTTTCCATGGTAAGAAGGTAAAGACCACAAACACCAGCTATTTTAATTTAATTTGGATTCAGTTGGAGTCTGATTTTAAGTAATATTCTCTTAGGGGTTATGCACAAATTCCACTGAAAGTTGGACTGAGATCTAAAGCAGAAGGAGGACATTTTTGATATATATTACTATTAATATCTTGGTGTTACATCTGTTATCCAAAAGAGTTTGTGATGTTTAATAAATGACAATTTCTCTGTGTGTGTCTGTAAGCCAGTTTGGGGACTCTCGTGTTTCTTTTTGAGGTGCAGTTCTTTGATGATAATATAGGAGAAGTGTGGCTTGTCTTCTCATAGCACTAAAAGTGAGATAATCCCTGTGTAAGGAATCAGTAAGTATGGTCTGCTTAATCTAGTCCCAGTGTGAAACTGTTGACATTTGTTCTTTTTTTTCTATCATTATGTGACTGGGCCTGTTTTGTGCTGGATTAGGCACAAATCTCCTATGCAGCACATTTGGCATGTTACTAGTAGTTTAACTTCATTAATAATGTATGAAGGAAATGTAATCCATGACAAGGAAGGAAAGAAAAGTATTTTTGCAGCTACCAAATCCTCTGGAATGGGTAATTATTCAAGATTTGATGTTATAGTTTACCAGTGAGCTCCTTTCCACAGAATAAAAAAAATATACATACATATATACAAATATAGTAGCATTATAGGAAACGTGCTCCTTCCTGTTTGAGGTTATATATACTGGTTTAGAATGCATCAAATGCAGAGGGAAATGTAGATTGTAAAAATAATGCTTTATCTTACGTTGTAAGCAATGCTTTGTTTTGATCTCAGTGAAAACAAGCTTAGGCAATATAGCAAGCTTTTTAAAAGGGGAGGGGGAAGGAATGAGCAGCTACTCACTGAGTTATGTTGATCTTGCATGAGAAAGAAGATTAATTCCTTGTGTCTGTCAGCTACAGAGCATAGAGCCCATATTGGTCTATGGGCTGCTTCAAACAAATTTTCTTATTTAAAAATTCAATAGCATACTTGGTATTCCCTCTCACCTGCAAAGCAGTTCTAAACAGCCTCAATGTTTGAGGTGTCTGGAAAGTCACAGTGTGCTTCATGGAGCCTAAACCAGCCCCAAAGCAACAGTCACTTGTAACTACTTTTGTGTTCTGCACTCCTGTCACATTTGTGCTATCAGTGCAACAGCTGGGGAGACTTTTTCAACAAAGATGAGTGTCAGATAATCCTGATGAGATTCCACATCCAACATCTTTGTAATTATGTCACATTCAGCTGTAATGGAATAATTCAAGCTGAAAGGACAAGCTTTGATCCTTTCTTAAACCTTTCCCTGTGGACTGGCTATCTAAAAGATTTAAAGATATTTCTGTTACAAGATCTAATGTTTCCTCAGAGAAGTCATGTTTCTGAAGCAGTGAGATCTGCAAGAGCAATATTATTTGCCAAATACATCTCTCGGAGCATTTTTGCAAAATAAAGATGTCAATAAGAATATGCTCTTCCATAACCAACAAGGAAAGTAGAATTTATTTTAATATTCTTTAAGTCATTTGTGTACACAGAAAATGGGCTTTATTTTTTAACAAATCACAGTGGTGCAATTTATAAATAATGGTGTAAAAATATGCTTGTGCTGAAGGAAATAAAAATTTGTTTAGGTAAGGATTATAGATATTTGGAATATCTATTTAGAGAAGTAAATGTTTCTGAAGAGCCACTCTTTACGAATAATTAGTTGACACTAGGATTTTTGAAATAAGATTTAGTGGCCAGTTTCTATTGAATTTCAATACAATTTCAGTACTTTATGCCCCTAGGCCCTTTCGGTAAACTTAATTAACTTGGAAAGGCCTTTCGGTCTACATGAAAAAGAAGAAATTGTTCAAAGGAATCTTTCTTATTTCAGGACAATATTTTGTATTCTTTAGTGTTACAGAATATGGCACTAGCTATTTTATGTTTCTGAGCAGAATAGTGTGGCTATGGATATGGAAACTGCTGTAGAAGATCTTTCCCTGGGATCCTTTTGGTCTCACTTTGGAGGATAGAGTTTGGATCCCTAATTTTTCTGTGTGTCAGATTTATGCCAATGTAAATCCCTTGACTTCAGTGAACGTTTTTCATTTGTTTCCTGGCCTCCATTGGAAAGAGAACTGTTTCTTAAGGTTTTCACACATGGACTGCATTAAGGGGTCACATTCAGATGATACTCTTCTGGCATTTCATTCAGCCAGGGGTCAATGAAGTGCTATCTGGGCTAAGGATATAGGTTTGGGCATGTGTTTAGTCAGCCCCAAATTTCCCATCTGTCAGACATGAGAAATTCAATGTCTTTCTGTGCCTGCCTGTTTGCTTAGGGTCTAAGAAGCAGTGTGGCAGGGTCACTTCTGAGGGCTGTGCTGGTGGAGTCCTTTGGTATGCCTTCAAACAACCTGGTTCGTGCCTCACTTCTGTCTGCTTGTGTTTAATGCTCACTCATCTTTATGGTCCTGAGTTTGTGAGGCCTAGGATAGAAGCTGACCTCTTCAGAGGTGTACAAATGGGAGAAGCCTGCTTTCACACAGTCTCCTCCAAGTTTCTGCTGCACATGTAGAATGTTATTAATTTTGCCTTAGCTTAAGTTTAGTTAATAAATAAAATCAATAACCAAGGTCCTGGGAGAATATTTTTCTCTCTTTCCCAGGAATTATTTCAGTTATCTGCAAGCTAATAAATGGTAGTGACTAATGATTGGTATGAGCAAACCTCAAAAGCATCAATTCAGAAAGCAGCCTCGAGTTTGGACATTTACTCAAGTTAGTTGTGTCTCTTGAGTGATCAATCTGGTCTGAAAGCTTGAAGGATTTCTTCCTCCATTTTGCTGGTTGAAAGGAATTGTTCTGCCTTCAGTTCAAGAGAGCAAAATTCTGGGATATAATACACAAAGTTGGTCTTGTGCCTCTAAGGATGGATGCTGAGAGGGTTGAATTTTTAACTCTTTCACATCCATTGTTACTCAGTGGGACAATTGCATGCTGCTGGCTAGTGCACTTAATACCCCTGAAAAAGGGGTGATATTTCCATATAGGTAGAAAAGTAAGCCTTGGATTTTTCCCGTGTCATTTGAGTCTGTCCTTGACCATAGTGATTTATTCAGTTGTTCAAGAAGTACCTCTAGAATCTGTGGAGAGTGGTACTAAAAAAACAGAGGAAAAGGACAGTGCTTGCTTATCTTTCACAATACTGAGGGGTTGATGAGAGGAAAGAAGCAGGGCACCTTTTAGACTAACCAGAGAGGATTTAATATTTGGCAAAATTCTGTAATAAACGAATGTACAGTTTGGAAATATCTAGGAAATAAAGGATGAAGAGCAGCCAGAAATACCTCAAAATCAAGTTATATCTAACCAACATAGCCCCCTTCTATGACAGTGCAAAATATACGTGGATAGAGGCAGAGCAATTAATTCCTCTGTATCCTGGATTCAGAAAAGCTTCTAAAACAGTCTTATAAAGCACTTTTCTAACGAATTTAAGACTTGCTGTCTAGATGAAAATATTGTAAGGTAGGCTCCCAACCTGTTGGCCAATTGTACCACAGAGGAGTTATTTGTACCGAAAAAAAAAAAAAGGGTCTACCAAACAGGTCTATTTGGAGCTTGATTCTGTTTGAGGATTCAATTGATAACTTGCCTGTTTTATTAAAGGCTTTAATGAAGCAAACTGGGGTGGGCTGCAATTATTTGAAGGTGGGATCAGAATTCAAAATGAATTCAATATAATTTTAGTAAATTAGAAGTTAAATGATCTGAAAGGTATAGGATGAAATTTAGGCAGGTTGAATGATTATTTGGGGGTAGTAATTGCTTGCATAAGTATGGATGAAAAGCAATGGAGTAACCAGAGGCTCTGTGGAGAAAGATCCAATGCTAAGTCACAAGAGAAACATGACTTAGCTGTGTTACTTTATTGATAAAGATTTGAACAGAACTGTAGCAGGAAGGACAACATTTATTTTCCTCCCTTCTTGCCATTTAAGCTTTCAGCTGAAATTCTATGTCCCATTTTGAATATTATAACTTCAGAAAGACGTCACAGAACAGGAAGGTTAGAAAGAGCCCCTGGAGATCATTCAGTTCAACCTCTCTACTGAAGAAGGGCTCCCTAGATCATGTTGCTTAGGATTGCATCCAGACAGCTTTTCAATATCTCCACGGAAGGAGACTCCACAATCTCCCTAGGAATTTGTTCAGTGTTCAGTCACCCTCACAGTAAAGAAGTTCTTCCTCATATTCAGGTAGAACTTCCTGTGCATCAGTTTCTGCTCATTGCCTCTTGTCCTATTGCTTGGCACTACCAAGGAAAAGAGCCACCTGGCTTCCTGATCTTGGCGCCTTCTTTCCAAATACTCATAGAAATTAATGAGGCTCCCTCTCAGTTGTTTTTTTGTGAGGCTGAACAGGCCAAGCTCCCTCAGTCTTTCCCCCTAAATGAGGTTCTACAGTTCCTTTTCTCTCTTTGTAGCTCTCTGTGGGTCTTGCTCCAGGAGCTCAAAGTATCTCTGTACTGAGGAGCCCAGACCTGGACACAGCACCCCAGATGTGGCTTCACCAGGGCTAAATAGAGGGACAGAATCACCTCTCTTCATCTGCTGGCAATGCTCTTCCTAATGCACATCAGGATACCATCAGGCTTTGTGGCCACAAGGACAATTCTGGCTCATGGATAGCTTATTGTCCTCCTGGTCATTCTCAGCAGAGCTGTTTTCCAGCAGGTTGGGCCCCACTCTGTACTGGTGCACCAGGTTCTTCCTTCCCAGGTGTAGGATCCTGAACCTGCCTTTGCTGACTTTCAAAGGCCATCTCTCCAGTGCATGAGATCCTTCTGAAAGTCTGTGCAGCTCTCTGGGGAATTGGCCACTCCTCTCAGCTTTGTATCCCCAGCAGATTTGCAGAGGAGGCACTCTTATCCCTTCGTCCAAGTTGATGGATAAGATAAGCAATACTGGATCCAGTATGTTATAAATGATTCGTGCTAATCAAATTGTAACAATATTGGCAAACTTGTTGCATGACAATTAATCAATAATTGTATTTAATTGCTGTAAAGCAAAGAGAGATGAAGGAACAGGTTAATAAAGCCTAAAAAAGATCACCCTCCAGATGTTAAGTGGGAGGCAGGATGGGAAGGGTATAGGTCTAAGAACAGTGTCTAGAAATAGGGTTTCAACCTTGGACTGTGCCAAATTGGGATGATTCCAAACCACTGGACACTGGACTAAGGCCTATTGAGGGAACATAAATTAAATTATATAACTTTAAGTTTAATGAGCATGCGCCCCTGCGAGGTCAAACAGCGAACATTGAGGAAGACCCAGAGCCTTCATCAAAAATAAGACCCCCGACAGGAAGAGAGACCCCCGACCACTGGTGGTGCACGCGCAACACAACGCAATGACGTAGATTTTAGAAATAGAAATGAGGAGGAGCTTTCTAGAAGATTCTGTATTAATATGTATTAGTAAACAGTATATAAGCAGAAGTTTTTGGGTTATCTGATTTGGTACGTGCGGAAGGGAGAATCCCTCCCCGTACCCCCGGTCAGGTTTGCTCATGCTTTATTCAACCGAACCAGACCTTTATTATATCTAAATGGCTACTAAATTTTGTATTTACTTAAAATTTATATAACTCATATATTCTGATTGTATTCATTTATATCCAATTATTATCATTAATAAATTACTGCTAAAATTTAACTTTGTTGTTTGATTAATTGGTCAAAATTGAACTCATCCAAAATTTTCATTTGTAACAAGTATCAGCCCTTGGGGGACACCACTAGTTACTGGCCTTCAATGATTGTGATGCTGATAAAAACCCTGAGCCCTGCTATTCAGCCATATCTCAATCCACTTCACTGTCTACTTTTCCAGCCTACAGACTGTGAGCTTGCCTATGAAGATAACATTGGAAATAGTGTGAAAAGTCTCTGTGGAACTTCAGGTAGACAACATTCATTGCTCTTCTTTCATCTATCCAACTAGTTGTCCCAACATAAAGGTAGTTGGGTCTGAACTGGTTGCAGAGAAATAAAAGAAAAACACTGAGCATCTTTGATGTTAGGAGGATGAGACAGGCTGAATGGACTGAGATCTTTAACCTGATGAAGGCAGTTCCAGGGGTGGTGACAAAATGGCCTGCAAGCCTGCTCTAAAACCAGTATAACAATTTTATCTCTGAGGTGAGTAGGAGAAGTAGTAATGGACTTGAATTTCAGGAAGATGGATTAGTAGTAGTTTTTGGTGACATTCTCTTGAAAAAAATAATTTAAATGTTTAAATATCTTGTTGGGAGACTCTGGTCTGTTCTTGAAGAACACTGAAAATAAGGTAAGCAAGTACTATTGAGAATGGTCAAAGCATGGTTTATACTATGCCTGAAGCAAGGTCCAGAAATGACCTCTTAATGTCCCTTATGACAGTATTAAAAAACTGTGTTAAATTCTCTATGATAAAGCACTGTATATGTATATTATGAGAAGGATGATTCGAACTTGGATATTGGTATATCAGTGCCAATGAAACCAATTTGCAAACTTTTCTGGATTGTGTGCATGATCACTGAATAGTCAGTACTTCAGCCACTGGAATTAAAGACAGGCTGCTGGTGTGAATTTACAGAGATTTGGTCTTGTAACTTTTAAGTGTATTGCCCAACCAAAAATTAGTTTAGGCTTAGTAAAAGTGTTCATTAAAGCCTAGGTGTCGATCCAACCACCAGGGGAAATCCAGATTTGTATGCAGTGGATAAAGTTTCACTGAATTGAAGATGTGATTGCAGTTTGGCAAAATCAAAGCAAACATAACCAGCTCAATGCTCTGAAGTGTCATTTCCACAGCAAACTGACAGCTGTGCATGTGGATAGTGCAGGGGAGCTGCCTCTGCATGCTGGTATTTCCTGTGTTAAATCACTTTATATTTTTGGAGATAATGTATTGCCTAGCAGGAAGCTAGCTTGACTCATTTCACATACTGGAAGGTACAGTATTGGTAAAGATCCAGACATTCCAAAAGGCTAGGGGCTGATTGCAGTCTGTCAGCTAATTGCAAATTATTTCAGATTAGGAGGCAGAACTCATAGGAAATGTGTGATGCTGCAAAGTGCTGGTGAAAGGCAGGAGACGCTTCAGAGGAAAGCAAGCAAGAAAGTCACTCTACTCATTGACAGGCTACAATAGTAGCTGTAAGGCTTAAAGACTTCTGATTTGATTCATGTTTCTGCATCCTGTCTACCTGCTGGGGCTTTGATAAGAGCAATAAATCTGTTATTCTAGTGTTTAAACTTTCTTTAGTTGGGAAGCTTTTGGAAATGTTTGTTAAGTGGCAAAGGATTTACTCAAATGAGTGCAGTTACAGGGCTGAGAAATACTCTGGTTAATTTATTTTATTCAGCTAGTTTGTTGTATATACTAATGAAACATAATATTAGGTATCTCAAATACTTAATCTACTTTATGAATTAGGGCATAAATAAAATTATCAAAAAGTTCCATCAGATTTAACTATCATTGGGTAAAAGTGTTATTAGAACACATATTATGCTGCAGACTGACTTGTAAGACATGACAACCAGTGGTGCAAGTGAACTTACCTTTTGTCTTCTCATCTTCCTAATGTCCCAATACTGCATGTCTGGTTGCTCTTGATGTGGCAAAAAGATCATGACTTTGAGGAAAAAAGCCCCAACCATCTTTTGTGAAAGTCTAGAAAGACACTGTATGATATGATTTGGAAAATTTATCCATTATATATTTACTAAAAATATTTTAAAATGTGATGGTTAGATTAAGAACATAAGCATAACTTTTTTTCCTCTCTGGTGTGTTACCAGAGTAATCTGTTTAGCAGAGATGAATTTACCTTTTTTTAGTGAAATTACAGCTTGGATCTTTCTAACCATTAGACTTGCCAGTTTTTTTTAATATATTGCACATTTGGCTCAAACACACTTGTGCTTAATCACTTGGATGAATAAATCCCACAATATGCTCCAGTATTGTGCTGTACAGTGCACTTTTAAGGGCCGCATCTCTCTATTAGAGATCATGTTATTTTTACTCTTCAGCATGAAGTCTGGGATTTCTTGCAGATGTAATGCATTTTTAGTAGCAATTTAAATATAGTGAAATGCTGTGATTTCAAGGCACTTGTAAAGGTCAATATGCTACCAACACTAGACTGTGCTTGAAAGTAATGAGAACTAGTGATTTCAGAGCACTTAATAAGATACTGTGTTTGCATCTTTAGACACACATAAAGTCTACAATTAAAAGAATACAGTCTGTGAATGCTTAAAAAAAAAAAAAAAAGTGTTGATTCTAGACCTCTATCCTGTTGGAAGTAAAGCCTCTGAACCAAAAGTGTGATATACTGCAGTGCAAAAGAAGTTCCTTTGCAAAATGGGAACTAGCCTCAGTGATCACAAATGCATATGGGTAGATGTGAAATTTGCATGTCATGTTAATATTAATTTTAAATTTCTTGAGGAGTTGAGGAATTCCCCTGGAAATTAATACCCACTATACCCACTGATATTTTCATGCTGCATAATGATGGGCATGAGCAGTGAACAATTATGTGCTTTATGTTCTTAATAAATATTAATAACATGCAAAACTATGCTCCAGGAATCTATAAGTATATGAAGAATATAATTTTTTTTCATGAACTTTGAACTACTTTTTTTTTTTACTTTTTGGTTGTTATAGTTTCCCACATTTTGTAACTAGAATTAGTGGAATTTCACTGTCCTCTAACTCATCTTGTGAGCAAATGATTAATAAAAAAATGTTTCAATAGGCATGGATCTGAAGCTGCATGTGTTGCTCATCAGAAAAACGTGATTAAAAACAAAAAAAATAGACATCAATTAAAGGTCTGGGTATGACTGACTAAATATGGAGAAAGATAGATATCTTAATTAAATGTGTGTTATGTTTATGCCTGAGTTTGACCTGAAAAAGACATAATCTTTTTAGAGGAAACATGGTTTGTCTAGGTTGTGCTGCTATTTCCTGTCTGAGTCTAGGAAACACAGCAGCTTATTTCTGTTTAAATCAGCTTACCCATATTTCTACAAGTCAAAAATTTATACCACTACTGTAGCTGTTGATAACTTATGTCAAGTTTTTATTATACTAATGCATGGTTCTTAAATAAGCTGTTTGCTGTGAAGCTTAGCTAACCACTGAGTGACCTTTTGTTCATAATTGTGTGTGCATAATAGAAGAAAGTTCCTCTGATGCTCTTAAAGTCCACATTTACATAATTTCACATTTCTCAGTGAGAGCTCCATGAGTTTAGTGGGTACAAAATCTCCCTTTTCACTTCTTTCAGTTTAAGTATTTCACGGATATAAAAAATAATGGTGTTAGCCATCAATTTCATTCCTGTGGATCATCCTAGATAAAAAACATAAATTACATTTTAGGTTTGTAAAGTCTATGTTACATTAAAGTTTTAGGTGATTACCACAGAATATGCACATAAAAGGTAGCCTTAGATCAAGAACCAGACTATTGACTGAAGCTCTGATTTCTGTTCTTCCCCCCCCCCGACACAAGCCATTTCTTCTCATGTGTTAGAAAGTTGAATCCTTTCTCCAAGAAATGGAACCAATCTTATTCCTTCCAGCTCTACTGTGTTTTCCTAAAGGCCATCCATTTTTAATTTCTTCTAGCTCCTCTTCTCAGAGCTGAATGCTTTCTGGAGTGTAAGAATGTCTTTCTACCTTGTCCAGACACATTTTTTCATTTTGTTACTTCCTCCAAGAGTACTTCAGCCAGATGTAGAAATGAATCTGTTGTAGGGAAGAATAAGCAAATATCCAGTGTGTTTTTAGCTTTATATTATCCTAAATACACTTCAGGCCTTCCTCCATTTTTCATAGCCCTAGATTGTCTTCAACCTTGCCTGCCTATTTTGCTTGGAGTATAATGTTAATGTGAATGAAACTGTTTTCAAAAGTACCTTCATTGGTACCAGAGTTATCACCTTCTAAAATTCAGGAGGTTAACAGCACAGAACATGCTTTTTTGAGTGTGTTCAGGGTTAGGCAAGTTTCTGATTTTGTTTATGCTGACTTCATCTTATTGCCGAGGTCTTCTTCTACTAAGCACTGAGCTCTGCATATTTGGTAAATATCAGAGGTAAGAGCCAGGAGAATACGAATTTTTTTTCTTATCAAGTAACATAAGACACACAAGCAAAATTATGGGAAATATTATTAGTCACTGAACAGGCAGAAAGAAATCATGGAAAAATAGCCATTAACCAAGTGAGAGGAAAATAACATCTTTTATTAATCCTGTTGGTATTATACCTAATAAGGCAGCTCTTGTAGAACAGTGTTTCAAAGTCACCTCTTAACTATAGATTTCAAATCATTTCCTAAGGATGGGCAAGTATAATTTTTGTGGCTAGACTAGGACTAGGCATAAAACTGATCATTTTAGAGCTCTCATTGTAGAATCCAATTCTTTAGGCTCTGGTTAGAGAAGATGCTGTGAAAGGTTGTATTTCCCTTTTTTTGTTTTTTTTTGGTTTTTTTTTTGCTTCTTACTGATTTGAAATATTAAAGTATCTTTACAAATGTGTTTTCTTGCATGACTGTCTCTATTTCACATGTATCAAAAGCCAGAGAGACTTTTTCACATTTATAGGTACTGACTTGTACTGTTTAAGCAAGTAATGTTATTTGATCTGCTTGACAAATTGTGTCTTCACATTGTTCCTACTGCTATTACATTTTTTATGGTTTAATATGTTCTTAGGGGAAAAGGAAGTAGAAAAGTCCCTTGTGTTTTCTTGTCCTAGACAACTGATAGAATTTTACCCCTTTCTTTCTTTTTTCAGTGTGATTTCACTTCAATCTCTAAGTGCAGTCAGGAATGACATACAATGTGTATGTGTAGAGGCCTTCCCTTTAATTTTCTTTTGGAAAATTGTTTTATTGTTATTACCATTTCAATAGTGTAGTATCACATGTTAGCATTGGTTAATGTGAGATGTTCTTTTTACCTGACAAAGCTCTTGAGACAAGATCCATCACTGGCATCATGTGTCTGCTGCAATTGGCAGAGTTCAGTATCTGCATATAAAAGAATTTGCTGAGAGTTGATACAGGATGCTGGGCTGTATTTCTAAGAGTCTGAGCATGGATTTAAGATTCAATTCTAAGAATAATGTATTCGATTTCTCTTTTATTTTTGCTAAATTATATAAAAATTATAGAAGAGGTAATGAAATATGTAATCCCTACACAGTTGTGTTGGCCTGAAAAGAAATTAAAGAGGTCATGTGAGTTCTATTTTTTGCCTTGTTAGCATATCACTAAAAGTGATCATTTTGGATAAAGCAGTGAGAAATAGCAGTTTCTTCCCCTCTTTTTTCTCTATTTGGTTAAAGGAGAGTTTAAGTGTAACATATTCCTAGTATATTAAAGGTATAAATATTCTTTGTCCTCTCTTTTGATTCTGAGAGATGATTGCTGTACCATTTGCCACAAAAGGAACAGAAATTATATTACAAGAAAATAATCTGGTTTTTTTGCCCTTTCTGACCAAGATACAAAATCCTACTGAAATGTCCACATTGATCTCAAAAAATAAAACAAGGAACTCTGGTTTTTCCTAACTTAACTATATAGCCCAGTGATGATACCCATTTTCCCTGCAATCTAAAGAAATATTTCACATAGCAGCTTTCTAAAAGAACACTCAGAGGGTTTGGTGGGATAGACTGTGGTCTAGGCAGGTAATTTTGCATCTCTGGAATTGAATTTAAATTGCTAGTGAGCATATTTGGTCTTTTATTTTGTCCGTGAAGAAATGTTTATTTGGTGTTTCATTCCAAGGTTGCATTTTGACAGCGGCATCAGATGGACTGTTTAACTTTTTATCAAGCAGAAGAAAACATGTAGTAATTGCCATATTGGATTGTTCTTGTGGTCTGTCTAATGTACTACCATTTCTCTGATGACCATACCAGATGTTTGAGATGATGATGGTAGACCCCATAGGAATTAGAGGCTTCTATGAAAATTTCATTCTAATCCCTTATAATGAGAAATTGAGCTACAACTGAAGCAGGAGTTTTTATTCTTTCCAGCAGTCTTCTCAGGTTGGTGACTCTAACTCCTCTAAATATTCTTATCTGTGACCAGATTTGATTTGCCTTTGGATAGTAGTGTTTGGGTTTATGTTTTTTAACTTGTGGCAATGAACTGCATGAACAGTTAAATCAGATAAATTCTTCTAATGTAATTGAATGTCCCCTTTTCTCTTGAATCAGTCTTCTCAAATGTATGTCACACCATATTGTGGTTTGCAAAGTAAGTAGCAATGTAGAAGGCAGCTACTATCTCTGTGTTTTCTCATGAGGGTAGTCAAACTATGGTGATAGCCTAACTACTGTCTGTATGTACAGTCTGGGAGGCTCAGCACCTCCCCTGCACCCATATTCTCAATAACCTGTTTTTTGAGTATTTCAAATTGGGCACCCCAAATCACTGATTTGCAAACTTGCATTGGTTCTGTGGCTTCTCTAGTGAGCATTGGTTAATCAGAATAGAATTTTATTTTAGACTTGGATGCTATATTGCAGCTAAAACAGGTATTTTTAATACTTGTTTGTAACAGGCATGGATTGATAAATGGGCTATATTTTCAGATTGCTTCCAAGTCTATAGCACATGATGATTCACCTTATTCCCAGGTGAAATCTTAGATTTAGTTGTCAGTAAGGAAGATATTTCATAAAGCCAGTTTGTGCACTGTGTCTAACCCATCTTTCCTAGGAGTGGATAACCTGCTTTTGCATGTCTGTGATATATCCAGCTGTGTTGTATAAAACACAGACTCCAACTGGAGTGATGGAACCTCCTTGATGAGAAGCAATAGTCTGATTTCTATTATATCTGTGTAAGTCTGAATTCTTCTCCTCTGTTCTCAAAGATATTACTTAGTATGATTCTGGATGTAGTTGGGATTGTAACTGGAGCAGTTGGCTGTGTAATGTTAGAGCACCTGGTAGGTTGGGTCTTGCTGGAGTCTGCCTCCTCCACTGGGACTGGAAATGCCCTCGTATACCTCAAGAAGTCAGATGCCAGAAAATATCTCTATTTGCAAGAACTGTTTGACTGGGATAGGGCTTTGACTGAAACCAATATCAGCTGCAAGTACATGCTAGTTGGGAACCTAGTGAATGCAAGATTGTGACTTCAGAGGATTGGAGGGAGCTCATTCAAGGGACTGCAAATCTCTGCCAAATAGATTGTCTCTTAAGAAAGAGATCTGTAAATTCCTTAATTACAGTAATCACCTCTTGAGTTTATCCTCGAGTTCTACATGAAGAAAACTTGACCATGGTTATTGAAAATGTAAATGCTATTGGTCACCTACCATTTCCAGTTTCTGGATTGCACTTTATTTTTTGTTAAACCCAGGCTGTCCTGGTACATAATTAAAAAGCACATTCTTTATCCAGCAATTAAATTGAATATGTTGCATAAAGTATTAAAATGACTGAAGTTATTAATTTTAGGACCAGGATATAGTTTAGTAACATTAAAAACCAAGCTTATTAGGATAAACCCTTTTGATGACTTCAGCACTGAAATGGTAGTTACAGTGCAGTCCTGGTGCATGAAATCCCGCAACCCTCTTGTGGAAGTGTCTTGTTGATTTCCACCCCTAGTCCTCCTTATTTTCCCCATTTTTGAATTCTTTCCTATTGGTTACAGTGTCATTGGTTAAATACATTTTTCATCACAGTCATGGCACTTTATGAAGCCTTAGATTCTACTATACAAGATGCTTCATGGATATGGTTTACAAAAAGGTCTCAGTGGTTGTGAGGAAGACACAGTGAAAGACTACAGTGGACACCAATGTAAAATTTTTTACTTACAGTGGCCTCAAAGTTGGGGGGAGGGGTGGGATTTTCTGTTTGTTTTGTTTGTTCTTTTTGTTTGTTTGTTGGATTTTTTGTTTGTTTGTTTGTTTGTTTTAGGCTTTGGTACAGAATAGCTTTAGAAAGGGATTTGGAGGCGAAAACTGTGGAGCTTTGAGAATGGTTGAACATAAGTTTCATACAACAGAACACTTCTGTGTCCCCACTAGCATCTCAGGAAAATAATGTAGGTAAAAAGTGTGGAGGAATAAGTCTGGAAAACGATTTTTCCCCCCTACTTACTTGCTTCAAAAATGCACTTTTATATAGTCATTTTTTCTACAGTGGAAATTAATTTGTGGCTGAGTATTAGCAACAATACTATAGAAAACTGACTCAGAGTAGTAGTGTAAAGCTATGTAAATATGTATTTAAAATGGTGGAAAAAAATTAAAAAGACAACCCCCCAGAAAACTTCCCAATGATTTTCTGCCTTTTATATTATGAGTAAGGAAGAGCAATGATGCTGTGAGCACTTTACAGGAACTTAACAGCTCCATTGTATTTTAAAAAGATTTTTTAATGTTACAATATTTGAAAACATAAAGGTTAAACAATGGAGAATGCTTAAGCTATCCCAGAAATGTGTGTATGTCTTGTTTAATCAAAGGTGTATCCTGGTTAAATTTGACGTTGTTTGAGAATAAGATTAGTCAAGGTAAGCTCTTCTTGGACATCCCATTCATAATTTTCTAGCAGTTAAAAGTAACTCAATTGATTTAACCTGTACTAAAATGAGCTTGCTAAAGCTAGAAGAGTCTTGACCTTAGTTTTGGGAGCAACCAAAATTGTTACAGTGCCTGAGTAACCAGTGCTGTTTTCTCTGTAGATCCTGTTGAAGAGATGGATATCTGTGTTGGTCACAGAGCTGGGAGACTAAAGTTTCCTAGATTTAGGTGGTTACCTTAAAGAAAGGTTTGTTATCTTTGATGGAAATTTTCATGCTTAGATAAAGTTTTAGTATTTGTAAGTTTTACAATTATAGACTATTAATAAAAGGTATTTAATCTGCTTTCCATCCTGTATTTTTCCAATCATTGTATCATATCAAATATTAGATCTGTGTTCAAATGTTTTTGTTTTGTGTCTTGAGAAGTTACTGCATCTACCAGAATACTTATTTTACTGAAATAATGCTTTGCTCTTAGACAAAATATTTTGCTAGGTTTGAATCTAAACTTCTGGGAAAGCCTTAGGAAAGAATATATTTTTTCTCATCTTCTAAAATAATCACATGCTCCAAAACTGGGAGAAACACCTTTTCTGGATTTTTCTAATGCTTTAGGCTCATGCTCACTTTCTAGTTGTTGCCAGAATAACATCATAGTTACACTGGTTATTTTTCAGCCTCACTGCAAAAGAAATTAGAAAAGTACCTTAGAAATAATGACCGCGATGCAGGTCTTCCCTGAAGGTTACGTTACTTTATGACTCCTTAGTCTCTGCACAGAAGTAGAGCAAGCTTTCAATAAGCTTCAGTTGTTGGTATCCCTTCCATTTGGGCAGGTAGTGTGGTGTACATCTTGACACAGCTTAGATGCAGATGGAGGTGGAGCAAAAAAAGGGAGAGGGCAGAAGACAAATTATGGAAAAGTAGACCAAGGGTGAGGAGGCCAAAAGCACACTAGACTTGTTATTGAGGAAGTCTTGAATCCCAAAGTGATTCTAATGGTGTCAGGGTGAAAACAGGCTGATATAATCATTGGGCAACATGAAAGAGGAGTGAGGCTGTCCCTACCTCCCACCTCAGTAGTGAAGGCCGAGGGCCTTCTGCAGGTACTAAAAATCTTTACTGATTTGCCACCAAACCATTTCTACATGGAATTCTTTCAAGCTCCTCTGTTTTCAGAAACTTCTGTATGGCCTTGCCAGCATCACTTACAGCCAGGAGTATATTAGAGGAGGACATATACTGATTGGGTGGGAGTGCTTCCCAGTCAGGTTAATGGTTTCCTAGATTGTTGGTTTGAACTCCGTTTTAACACAGACTTGCTTTTCCAGGTAAACATACTGTTCCTCTTCTTCTATAAGCTGCTAATGTTATTGGACTTTTATTACAGACAAGTAAACTTCAGAGTAGAGATGGACTTCAGTAGACCCGGGAACATTTGAAGAATGTCTTGCATCATACCCTCTCTGATATGTTGTTTAGGGTGTAAAATTTGTACCTGATCTAAACTCACTGTGACTGTGTGGCTCTGCATGCTTGTCTATGCAGCCATGGGTATACAGATTTCCTGTTTTCAGTAAGGCATGGAGCATACACATATTATTGAGTTTTTTTGTTTTTTTGTTTTTTTTTAAAAATAAATCAGCTGTGGTATCTGTTGAACTCCAAGAGACATAGCATATGATTCTAGAAATCTGCAGGAGTCTCCAGACATTTTAAAATGCCAACAGACTCCAGCATTTGCAGCCTTGCTTGAGTCAGGAACAATAGAAGAGCTGTGCTTGCAACTTTGCCCATTTATCTTTTTTTCTTACTGGTGGGATACTGTAGATTTTAGTAGTAATGACTTTCATATGAAATAACATTTAAGTAATTATCAGAAATTATTTGCAGAAACTGTCTAAAGCTGTAAAGTTAAACCAACAAATGCATTTAGATAAAAACCACTTGTGTTCTATCAAAGGAATTGTCTTTTTCACAGTATACTTGCTATGACAATTCCTGAATATACGAAAAAAACAGCTATTGAAAAAATTGAGGGAAATCCCTTATGTGGAGGCTAGTTATAGCATAAGGTGAGAGGAATGGATATTTTCAACATGGGACTTCAGAGAGAAGCTTTGTCGTGACTTTATGGGACACCTGGCACTTTTTTTTGCTTGTGATCAAGAGGCATTGACAAAGAATGCTTATACAGGCCAGAAAAACTCAAACCCACCTTTTATTCACTCAAAAACATTCACATCAAAGGAATCCATCATTTCTTTCATGCAAATTCTCTGGGGATTGCTTCACCCAGGACTGGAAAGCAGCCAGGCTGCATAGCATGACAGCTACTCAGCAGTCCACAGCAAAGCTATACACCACGAAGGAGCAGGAATGGATTGCTGGTTTTAAATCTGATACATATTTGCAACAAATGTTCAGAGAGCACTTTATTTCTGTGTTTTGACCTTATCTTTTCTAATGTGCCATTTCATGAGCCTTATGGTACAGCCTCAAATCTTCACTGTTTTTCCTGTAAAAAGTAGTGTGTCTATACATAATTAAATGGTTTTGTAAAACTGTGTGCCTACTCCATCTCTTAATAGCTGCAAAATGGCAGCCACTAAAATGGCTACCTTTGCAACTGATATTGATGATTTCTCTATGCTTGTTTACTAGATATTAAGTTGTATCCAAAAGAAAATAAAGTTTTTCTTGGTTTTGGTGTTTTCTCACAACATCTCTAGCACCTTTTAAATTTTTTTCTGTCGTGTGTGACTTCTCAGACCTGCACATTGAAGAAAATCGCAGAATTCTTCCAACCTGAAGTCTTTTTCTTAATGCAGCCTGCTGAATTTTCACACATTAAAATTGAACCTTGTAACTCATTAATTTCAAAATAACCTTTCTTAGAATTCAAAATTCTACTGCTGAAAGTATTCTCCATTTTTCCTCAAACATTTTCCAGCTGGCTTGAGGCAATGGATATTCTGGCTTTCCAAATAGAATAATCTCAATTCCTATGGGATTCAGGGCCCACCACACAGCACATGCAGATATAGAAGCATTAAGTGTTCTCCATAGAAAATCTTTCCACTGAGTGTTAGTGAGCAAACCTGAAATTAGCAAGTGAGGGTAGCTACACGATTTATATCTTATATAAGAAAAAGTGAGCAGGATCTAAGAAATTAGCTGAAATGAGAATGCACAAAGTCTCATTCTTTCTTATCAGGAAGAAAAATCTTTCAGATGAGAAGTTATTTAATCATGTACTTGCCTCCAGAACCTGAAGTTATATAATCTCATTTTATTTTTAGGCTTCCATTTTTAAATATCAAACATGATCCCTGCTACAGAGTTGCATTGATGTGCATTTGACTACTCGTGTACAACAAATAAAAAAACCAAACAACTTCCTGCAGGACGAAGCAGATGTAAAGGCTTCTTTCCAAAGAAATGTCAAAATGCAGGTGACATCCCCTTCATTGTGAGGTGTCTGCTTGCTTCTTGTCTTTTGAATATCAGATTATTTACAAAAGACACAGGGAGTAATGTACCTTGTTCTTCAGAGCTTTTAGACCATAAATGTAGCAGGTTTTTTTTTGTTTTGTTTTGTTTTTGTTTGTTTGTTTGTTTTTTGTTTTGTTTTGAGTTTTTTTCTTTTTATTTTTTTAAATTTTGTTTTTTTGAGAGGAGGTTGGGGTACAGCTCTCTTTAGAAATACTACTTTTGGATTACAGTAAAATCAGCTGGTCAAGATTTCCTTTTTGAGTTTTATGCAAGGAAACATGCATGGCATGTGTTGAATGTGTACTTGTCATAGCAAATTGGATGTAAGGACTATTTCAGTTATGGCATCTACTGTCTATCACTTCATGATGCATTTGGATTTTCCAAATAAATCTTAGATGTATTAGTTCTTAGTTATGCTCTGTACATGTAAAAATAACTTTTTGAAAGTGTCTTAATGATTTTGGAGTACAACTGTATTAAGGGAAGTATATATCTTGTGGTTGCAATCACTCTTTTTCCAAAAATGTACTTTAACATTAAAGCCTTTGGTTTTGGCTGTGAAATTTTCACAGTGGATAGGTGTAGAATTATTAGGAAACAGGCTGAAAAGGTAACAGGAAGGATCAGTCCTGCAAGGCAGCACATGACTTCTGTCAGAGATGCTTTGAGAGAGATTTGATGCATCAATAAAAGTTAGAAACTTGGGTAACTATTGGATGCAGTGGCTAGAATGAAGAGTGTTTTGTACTTCTAAAAACATTGAAGTGACTGGGATATGTGGGGTAAAGGCTGCTCTCTTCAACCTTTTTTTATGACCTCTTTTTTACTTGGTCATGCACTTCACTATTACCCTTGCTAGGCCTTTATTTGATTTGGTCTAGCTACTCTCTCAGGTTTGTATCAGTGTGCTTATAAATGGCTTGGATAAAAGACTAGTGATGGCTCCACAGATGGCTGAAGCCATAAAGGTCAGGTTTTTGCTTCTCTTTTGTTGTCTTTATAACAAGAGATTGTAAGATATATGGTATATTTGCAGGCCCCGAGTAAACTTAAATCTTAACCAATGATATGTTAGAGAAACACTGAAAATTATGAATAAAGCTCACAAAAAAAACAGAAGAGGAGCAAGATACTCAATAGAGGTCCAAAATACGTGTTTAGAACTGTAACTTACCCTAAATCTTGACAGGTTTATGCACAGCTATGTTCTTGATTTGCTTATGAAAGAGGATCACAATTCTGCTTTTTCAGAGATGGGTGCTGTACTATCTGATCCCAAAGTGATAAAACTGTGTAACCAGCTAGAGACGGTGATAAATTTTTTAGCTGAAACTCTTGATAAGTTTTCTTTGAAACACATTTTTTGAGGAGCAATTTCTTCAGAGCTGTATTTGCTAATGAGGCTAGAAAAGAAGAAAAAAACTTGTATGTTTAGACTTCTATTTATTTATTGAGAGCACAGTTGTTAGAAGCTTCTATTCTGCAAATAAGGATGGCAGAACAAAGTTTTGCAGCCTGTCAGAGAAAGAACAGATATGCTAGAGATACACTTGGCATCTCAACTCAAACCTTGCAAGGGTGAAAAAGGATCTGGAGCATACTGATTTGCAGTCACTTATGATCTGTTGTCAAGGTTGCCGCAGCACTGTGGTTCATGGAAACCAGAAGCAAATTCCTCCCATGCCAGCAATGGAAACACAGCAGGTATTCTTACTCAGCCATGGCTCATGGCTTATGTCTCTTTTGTGTTGCTCTCACTAGAATTGGTCACTTTACTGGGTTTTGAAAGGAAGAACAATACTGGTAATGGATATGAGGGAGTTTTTTTAACAGTGGGCTTTCGTATTTACTGTTGGCTGTCTGGGGTACTCTCATTACTAACAAACTAAGTTAGACTTATATAAACATGAATTGTGTGTTGTATTCATTTCCTCTCCTCCCCCTGCCCACTACTGTGTGTATAATGACCGAAAACAAAATGTTTTAGAAAGTATTGAACTGCTATGTGGGATGGTTTTTTTCCAAGTTGTTTTGCTTGATTTTCCTCTCCCTTAATTTCCTTTGATTATCTGTCTCCTACATCTTTGATAGGGAGCTCATCAGGTTGCATCCCTTATAGAAAATTTTGGTCATGTGCAGTTCAAGGCTGTTGAACACTCCCTGCTTGTGCAGCTCAGGATGTGTTTCCTTTAGGAAATATTCTGTTACAAATGACTTCTCATGAGAGGCTTGTTAATCTAGATTCCCAGAAATTTCTTCTCGTAAAAAGCCAATTTAGAGGGTTGATAAATTTAAATTTTTTTGCCATTATGAATTCTAAATAAAATCATTGTCTTTGAAAAACTAGTAACACACTTCTTATATACAGCTGTTGAGTAGATCAAAGTGCCTACAGAGATACAGATAATGAAAAATTATTATGCTCCAGGCAGATTGTGCTGAGCACTGCTTTCTACAAACACTACTGGACTTTACGGACCGCCTCTATCAGCCTGTGTCCATAGCCTGTAGGTTTAGAGAGCTGGACTGTGTTCAGAGGACCACTGGCTGTTACAGTTTTGTATATTTTTAGTGCGCTGTGTCATCCTAATTGATGGACATAGATTAGCATTATATATATTAGGCTTGATTCCTGGGATATATTTGGCTTATTTAACAATGCTATCTTTAGAATATCATCAGCATGCTGATCCTCATTAGTTGTATGAATGGCTTATCTTGGTGTCATTTAATTAGATGAATTGGTTCTGTCGGCCTATGCTACTCTACTGTGTTTTTGGGGTTTTTTTTAAGCTCATGGAGTAGGCATTTCAAGTATAATAAAGTGAAGAATTTTTCTTTGTATTTTCTTATTTTCTTCTTGTTTTTTTAAACCTGTATTGTTATAAAAAGGGTGAAATTTTGATGACTTTTTTGGTCTTAACTTTCAATCTGTTGATTTACTACCTCTGCATTTATATCTCAACATACTTCTGTGACTTCTGTTGTGACTGAATATTATGTAACTATGGGATTAGTTTGATGTGTTGGGCAATAAGGAAAAGAAGGAAACCATTTCTGCTGCTCATCAAGGTCATCTTTACAATTTGCAATATGGCTTGCCTAAAATAAGTCAGAGAAGTATCTTATACTGCTGGTGGTTGAACTCTTCAGGGATTTAAGGACGAACATTATGGCCTAGATGAAAGCCACATTTGGAACTTGGTGTCTCAGCCTATTGAGCTGCAGATAGGCAGAATCATAACAGCATAAATATTAAATATACCCTGCCTCCTTTCACAGCAACTGTACCTTGAGCTCATACCACAGTCTTCTGTTTGTTTACTAGTAATTTTCTAAAAATTTGTCAAGTTCAGCTCATGCCCTCACTGTTCAGTTGATGTTTGGGTGAATACTCTACAAGTGTCCCCATACCTTTCTGAATCATTATAATGAATGTAAAGCTTGTTTTGAAGTAGGTATGTTGTTTTGCCACTTTGTTACTTAGTGGTTTTTGGGCTCTTTACTAATATAACATGCATAACATTTTATATAAAATCTTGTAGGATTCCACAGTAAAAGCTGATTAGTAAAATACTCTACTTTGATTTTCATATTTAAAAATAATTCCAGTTTGTTAGGTGTGGCGCCTTCTTCAGAGCATCATGTAAGAGATGTTACAATCAGTGGCATATATTTATATGACCAATTTACCTGCAGATGTGTGAGTAGGTTAATCTACCACTGATAAGGTTTTTTGTTTGTTTGTTTCAATTTACCTGTGCTCTTTTAGCTACATGCTTTAGTCTAAATCACTTCAATGTGGCACTGCTGTTCTCATTGAGGTAAATTACGAACACAGGTGAATCTAGGATTTAATAGTAAGATTGTGGAATAAGAAGATATTGAGGACAGGACTCTACTGATTGTGCTTTCACATGGGAGAGGAGTGATGGGTTCATGGTGGTATTGACCTTAAGGACTTCTTTTCTTTTTAGGTCTGCAAAAAAGGCAAATGTGAAATTAGTAAATCTAAAAATCAGGAAAGTGGATGAAGGTGTATGATGATACTTATCTTGTATTGTTACCCCAGAACACTCTAATACTTTTGTTTAAAGGAATTATAGACATGATATGCCTTTTTAAAAGAAATAATATTTGGATTGCTTTCTTCAGTAACCAAATGGAAAGGTAAGAAGGGACAGTGAGATACCATGGTGGTGCTAAATACTGAATGAGCAACTTGTGTGGCCAGTAGAAACTCTGTGTGATATCATCTAATCTACTTCTTAGTGCAACCAAGAAAATGCTTGAGAAATTAATTTGAAAAATAAGCGGAAAAAGACATTTAAGGATGTTGTAGAGCAATCTAGATTGAAAATGATCTCTGAAAGTCACCTGATCCAATCCTATTCTGAAGCAGAGCCAGCTGTGGTTCTTGAAGTGTTTCTCATAGTTGTGCTTATAGCAAGATGCTTAGCATGCCACATAAGAGAGAAACAATGGTTTTAATTTTAGTCTTTCCAGAATAACGGGTAGAAATGGACCAGGTTAATGTACAGGCTATTCATTTGGGCAATGCCTAAATTTAATCTGATAGCTAAAACTAGGTACCCCAAAGACTCAAAAAGTAGGAGAAATAAAGTTCCACAGTTCCACATAATTTCTCCATTTCAAGGTAACCTTTTAACATTGTATTTTAAATTTTTTAAAATGAAATAGCATTTAAACCACCTAATGAGGCCAGAGCCAGTGGAATGTTTTGAAAGGGAAGAATATGTTTTGGCAATTCTGCTTGATACATGTCAGAATATTTAGAGGCTGATCCAGATTCGAATTGAAACCATATCCCCCTACTACCATGAAGTTATACATTGTTAAGGCTGCTTCCAAAAGCAAAGTGTCTCTATCTGATTTTGCTCTCTGTCCTGAGTGCTTTAACAAGCTGAGTGGGTTTTATGTGTGAAAAATAAGTTAGGTTCCTTCCAAGTAAAAGTTAAGCACAGAGATAACTTTGGTTGAAGTAATTTTGGAGGGGCATTGTAGGAGAAAAGGGTTGGGGAGGAGAAGAGTAACTGTGCTGTTAAAATGCTTGACTTCGGCAACAGCAGCTCAAAATGTGAATGAAAGGACATTAGTTTTAATGTCACTTGAAGAAATGAAAGTATATTTGACCTTTTGATCATCAAATAAATGATGCATCCTACCTCTGGGGAGGTTTACATAATGAAAGGTTTCTAGGGCTGAATATAAAACAGTCTTGCTCAATGTCTATCTGGAGCAAATCACCTTGTCCTCAGTGATGATTTTATGGTTTTTTTTCTCCATTACAGAGGCTCTGTTCTAGCTTTTGAAATTAAATGTGGGATACTGCCATGTCTGTTGTTGTTGCCAAGTATTTACACTGACCTGTTTCCATCACTTAGTCAGAACACATTTTCAATTTGGCTGAGTACAGTGCAGATGTGAAACAGTTGGATATTCTTAAATATGGTTTTGGTTTTTTGTTGTTTTTTTGTAGACTCTGCTGTGAGGTTCATACAGCCCCTGACACAGAGGATGAGGAATGAGATGTGTTGGCAGTTGAAGGAGAAAGCCAACTGGGTTGTGAAAATGCGAAATCTTGAGTATGAATTCCAGGGTACTGCGGTAGTCCTAAAGAGTCCTAAAGATAATCAGTGAGAAAAGGACTGGGTAAAGGCCAATGCAAGATATTCAACTGAAAAAATGATGTCCTACCATTTAATAGTTTTATTATCAAAAGGAGTTTTAGTTTGTCTTCCTATTCTCACACATCCCTTAAGTATAGTGAAACAAAAATAGTTTTGGGGAGGGAAGTAGGAAAAGCTGGTGTGGTAAGTGCTTTAGGTGTTATGAAGCAAGGTCTCTTCCCTTGATCTGCAGTCCTGCCCTTTTAAAACATGAAAAACCTATGGAAACACATTCCCCTGCAAACTATTGAGCCACTGTAGGATAGACATGCAATGAAGTTTCAAAAGAGTAGATACTTTTTAAAAAATGGATGTTAAAACAAGTTTTAATGTTTACCATGGAGCCTGAAACAATCAAGTATGAGATGCTGTGTCAGTGACTGGCACAGCTACAGTGTATTTACAATTGGTATAGATTTAGCAGAGTGAAGAGGATTTCCCATGTTTTCCTATGAGCAATCAAAGATGCCCAAAAAATGTGATGTGTGCAAGGTGTCAGGAAGCCTGCTATAAACAAAAGTTGAATTTAGGTTTCCCAAATCCTGATCCAGTGCTTAAGTGATCAAAAAATTGGATATTCATACAAATCACATTGATTGAATTTTCCTAACATGATAATGATCATTTCAGAAGTCCTATAGGCTGTGTAGAAGGAGGTTTCTTTCCTTTTGGGGTTGCTTTGCAAAAATGTCAATGACATTGCAAGTTTACTTTTTATGAAGCTGAGGGTACTACCCCAGTGATTATGCAGTGGAAGTAGTGCTTCTTAGCTTTTAAAACACCAGCTCTTCTTCATTATGGAGACCTTTAGCCTCTAACCCAAAAGAAAGTCTTGTTGGGACAACAGTTCACAGCTGCTAATATCTAAATAAAAAATCAGATGCCACAATAGACCTGGACTGAGGGAACACAGCATATTTCTCTTTAGTTTTTTAATATTTTCAGGAGTCTTTGTTAGCAAGCCTATTGTGAGTATTCCACTGGTAATACGCATCATCTGAGCTACTCTCTTCCTGATTCCATAGCTTACTCCAAAACAGTCTCTTGAGTATGAAGCTCTCTTCTTAATAAGTACCATCTTTCAAGCTGATGTTGATTGGCATTAGGCCATGTTTGCCTCTCCTGGGCATGTTTCAGTCTCCAATATTTTGTTTTCATTGGGTTTTACTGCTTTAGCTTTTTCTCACTTTTAAGTTCTCCAATAATTTAAGCTCTCCTGTGATTCTGCCAGCCTTTTTGTATTTAAAACCAAGCTTAGTCACTTGGCAGATTTTCCCAAATGCTCAGGTTCTGAAAATATCCCCCTGACTCTGAAGCAAAATATGTTGAGAGGGGACTTTTTCAAGTCACTTTTTATGTTTCATCCTGTGGAGCCACTTTCTGTTACAAGTCAGAATTGCATCAGGTTGGCTGTTTAAAGAGCTCTGCCTAAGCATTGACTTTCCTTAGAGTGGAGTGAGAGTAGGAATGAATAAAATGTTAGGGAAATTTACTTCACTTCTTTATTCAAGAGGAAAAATGAGTGTTGATATTCTGCAGGAGATCACAGAATCGCAGAATAGTTTGGGTTAGAAGGTACCTTAAAATCAGCTAGTTCCAACCCCTCTACTATGGACAGGGACATCCTCTACTAGACCTTGTTGCTCAGAGTTCCATCCAACATGACATTGAACACTTCCAGGGATGGCATTCATAACTTCTCCGGGAAACCTGTTCCAGTGCCTCATCACCCTCAGAGTTAAGATTTTCTTCCTCATACCTAATCTAAACTAACTCTGTTTGGATCCATTCCTCCTTGTCCTGTCACTACACACCCTTGTAAAATCTTTCTGGTACACTCCCTGCAGGTACTGGAAGGCTACAATCAGGTCACTACAAAGCCTTTCCTTTCCAGGTGGAACAAACCCAATGCCCTCCATCTTCCCTCACAGGAGAGGTGCTCCATTCCTCTGATCAACTTGGTGGCCTCTTCTGGACTTGCTCCAACAGGTCCATGTCCTTCCTGCACAGGGAACTGCAGAGCTGGATGCAGCACTGCAGGTGGGGTCTCACCAGAGTGGAGCAGAGGGGCAGGATTACCTCCCTTGCCCTATTGGACAGGTTTGGCTTTCTGAGTTGCAAGCTCACATTGCTGGGCCATGTCCAGCCTTTCTTCTACCAGAACCCCCAAGTCAGCAGGACTGCTCTTGATCCATTCATCCCCCAGCCTGTGGTGGAATCAATTTAGTCTGTAGGTGCACAAAGCCAGTAGTGATCTTGTTTATGTACATGTGTAGTGAGGATGGTTATAGCGACTAGAAAAAAAATCTTATTTACATCTGTTTCAGTATCGTGAAGTAGATTGCAATTAATTATGAAGTTTCTGGTGTGGTAAAAATCATCATATAGGAGGAATGCAAACACATGATTTTCAAAGAGGAATTGAATTCCATATGTGTTATGCCCTCTCCCAGCTAGGAATTACTTGCAACTTTAAAAGAGATTTGATTATGTCTGTTTAAAAAAAAAAAAAAAAAAAAAAAAATCAGTGACAAACCCCAACTCCCTCCCTTCTCTGCCATGCCTAGCCACATTTTCAATACTGAGGATATTTAAATGAATCTAATTTAAACTTTTCTTTCATTACTTTACTCAAGTTGAGAGAGTGCTTTGATCAACCTTTGAGTTATATAATTTATTAGAGTCAAGGGAAGAGGATAACCCTCAGATGTGTTCTGTGGTAAAGAACTGATGCTTTACCACAGAAAATGTTAAATGTTTGCAGACTGAGAGCATGCTTGGCTGAAAAGGCCAAAAAATAATAAATAAAATGTGATATGCTTTATTTTGTTATTTATTTCCTAGTAAGAGTACAAAACAAAAGTAAAAATAAATAATTTCTAATTCAAAACATGGGCATGAGTTGTCTGGAATGCACCTCTTTGTGGTGGTATCCTCCCACACCATATATGATGTAGAGACATATGCAGTTAGCTTAAAGGCTGTCAGTACAACAATTTCATGAAATCCTTCTAACTTCTTAATACATACATTGTAAATCCCATGAAGGACACTTGTATATCTTTATTAACACATGTTGGAGACTGCTGCTCTGTTGCATTCTGTAGATTTGTAGTCTGCTTTTACTTTCTACAGGTACTTTCTTGCTGCATTCCTAATTGAGTGTGTTTCACTCAATTCACTCAATTGTGCTGTGTCCAAGTGTGGTATAAATCTGAGCACCTAAATCCATAGTTCTTTGGTTGCTGGTGCTGACAGGATAATTAGGAACAAGAGCATTCAGATTTGCATTTCTAATTCATTGTGGAGGCAAAAATTAAGCCAGTTGAAAACATCGTGTGCAGACGATGTGTTGGCTGACAGTGTTAGAGTGAAGAAAAGAGGCACTATGCAACAAGATAGTAGGGATCTGGGTGAAACCCTCTCTCTGAGCTTCAAAAGTAACTCTTGTAGTATAGCTGTCCTTTGAATAGCATGATCTTCCCACTGAAGTGGGAAGTAAATGGGTAAGAATAGCTGGTCTTCTCTCAGGTTCTGCTAAACATCAGTCAAGCTTACTGAAATGACACACCATATGAAACAATATTAGAACCTGTCTGTTTCACAGAGAAAATTAATGTGCAAGACTGAAAATGGAAATGCTAAGGTCACTCTGTGAATAGTATATTTTAATGCCCAGTGCTTGAAATTCAGTACTAGCCTGTGAAATTATTCCCTCCGGAGCTCTAGGCACAAACTTTGTCAGGTAATTCTCTAAAAAAGCAAGCAGCTAATAGTTGCTGAAAAGGTTATTTATTGCAGAAGCACATCAATCTCCAAAGCACCATCACAGACATCAAAGTCCTTACTAAGTTTAGTTTGGAGTCCCAAGCTAAAGCAGAGGCTGTTCCCAAAGGTCCCGGTGGGGCCGATGTTGGTGCAGCAGCCCTATCTTCTTCTTGGGTGTTGACGGCTGTAAAAGCAATGGCAGCAAAGCAGAAGGGCAAGAAAGGCAAAAGGCAACTAACTCTCACCAATATTAACTCTTATATAGGATTTTCTAACAAGCTAAGATGCAAGCTCGGACCACCACTCCTCAACTTATTCGAATCCTGATTTCTTAGCACGCTAGGTTACGTATAACACTACGCATACACTCTATCTTATTCTATCTAATAAATGTAAGCAATATTCTTACTGTAGCTCTATTATGTCTAAGTCCTGTCTTCAGCTGTGGACCTGGAGCCTCTACTGAAAATATCAGTATATTTCGACCTTCAATAGAGCTCAAGCTAGTACTGTGGAATCCAGACCTTTGACTTACTAAAAGCACTACAGCTCCTACTAAAACTTACTGACTTACTTCTACTTTATGTGTAAGTAGCTTAATATACTTCAATTCCTCCAAAGGCTTTAATTCAATCTCTGCACCTTGATTCCTTCTTGAGGGATTCAAAGAATCCCCTAACTCACTGACTCCAACATTAGCCTGTGCAAATATCAGCCCTGAAAGATGCTGATGGACTTGCAGGTGAGATGTTTATTGCTGGTCTTGCTCATCATCCTCATTGTTTGCTTGGCAAGGAAACACATCACAACAGAGTGACTACCAAGAGTTACTGCAATAGCTATTGCTGCTATTGTCTTCTGGGACTGAAGCTATTGGGGTGGCAAGCTTCTTAATTGTTCCTGTATCAGATCTTTTAATGTAGTTAGGTGATTTCTTTGGCCTAGGGATTTTGTGTTCATTTGCAGTTAGCAATCAACAGTAACTTACTTCTGTTCTTTACTAGGTTACCTGTCAGGCTCTGGGGTCCTTTCTCTTTGTAAATCTTAACAGTGGTTTAAACAGAACAGTTTATGTATACTTAGTTTTGCTTCAGTGTTGAGTGTTTGCCAAGATTATTTAAGCACTCCTGATTTTATGCTTCTGCGCAGAGTAATTTCAAAAGCTGGATCCAGGTTAGGTTCCTAATTGTGTTACAAATTTCTGTTTGAACCACATACAAGCTGAGGATAGGTGCAGGGTGGTGTAACTGCACTAACATTATCTTCGCTTCCAGAGGGAGAAGATTTAAAACATGTGGTAGTGCTATTTACACTATGAAGAGCTGCATACAAAGGGTAAAGTGATTGAGTGGAAAGCAGGAAATGGTAATAAGTCATCTGCCAGCTGCAAGGGAGGAGAAAGTATAACAAAATATGGATTAGTCTTAGGTGTAAATGTGACTAAATGGAATATGTTTTGGAGCCTTACATGACATGCAACCAGAACTGCAAGCACAAGATGCAGAGGACTAAGGGCCAGGAGAGATTATGATCTGATCTCATCTACCTGCCTGTGTTCATCAAGACAGCAAACCTGACAAAAACAACACATAGGCATTGATCCCATTGCTTGTTTTTATTTGAAACACATCTTCCCAAAACAGTCTTGATTTGAAACAAAACTTTTTCATTACTATTTAGTTGCTACCAAGGTTAGTCAACTTCACTGTTCAAAAAACAAAACAATACTATTTTTTAAAATCTGCTTTTGCTAGCTTTACTTGCAAGTTATTTATAACTTTTAACATTGGTTCAAAGAAATCCTTTAGAATTTAGTACTTTTTATGAGAAGATACCAGCATAGTCTGATTTAATAAATTAAACAGATCTAATAGTAAATTAAACAGATCCTTTAAAGTATAAGAATTTTCTCCAGTCTTTACAATTTTTTAAAAATTCTTTCCCACACCCACTTAAACTTCCAACAAATTTTAAAATAATCTGCCTCCCAGATCTTTATGCAGTATTTCTAATCCTTTGTTTTTAACTAGAATAACTTAGCTTCCCCCCTTCTATCTCTGAGCCCACCAACCCTTTTTGAATTGCCAAAGTAGTTGTCTTCATAAACAATTTAACTAATTCATAAATTATGTTTCCAGGATTTTCAATTTTCAGTTGTAATTTCTGCCTAGATCTTTCCTTTCTGTTAGGTTATCTTAGAGTTTCCTCAGTTTAAGGGAACTGGCCATTCTGAAGCTCAGTGACAGGACTGTGTTTGCTTAATTCTTCCTGCATATTTTACTTTCTCATCTCATCCCTACTGCATTTTCTTTTCATGTGTGCCTTGCAACTTTAACATTCTTCAGCCAGTTTCCAACAGATGATCCATGAGAACTGGGATTTTTCATTGTATATAATCTCTTCAACAGAACTGTGATGTGAAGATCCATGCTACTAAAATCTTCAGCTTCACCAGCCATACAGTTCACCTCATCACAGGTGAGGGGGATGTATTTCTTAGACAGGAATTTGGCTTGGTTTTTCCTCTTCAACTCTTTCACAGTCCGTGAATTTCTTTAATGTGTCATTCATTCATGGAGTATTTTCCATTTGATGACATGCAATGGAAAAAATGTCAACATTAGTAGAGATATACAAGATAAATGGAGGCTCAGCAGGATTATGATTTGAAGCAAAACTTTTTCCTGTCCTGCCTTGTTTTTTTTCTCTGTTATCAAAATAATTTGGTTTTTATTCCAGTTTAGGATAGTCGATTACAGCTTTTGGTAAGAACTTTGAGACAGATTGTGGAAAACATAGTTTCATCACACTTTTTTCCTGGAATCTGTCTTAAACCTTATGGGATGTGATTTAATAAGTTTCTGAAATTAGTTGTAAATACTAACTCTATATCCACCTGTATATATCCAGCTACCTCATTTTGTTTGAATAACTCATGCAGCCTATAATTCCTTAGTCTAGTGGTATACTGCATGATGATGTTTCAGTTGAGTGACCTTTTGAATCTTCCAGGAGCTCACAAATTTGAGAAAAAGGAAAAATAGCTGTTATGACCATCTTTTGCATACCTCACTCTGTAATTTTTCCTGTGTACTGCCTTTATTTTCTTCTTGTCTGAAATACTGCTTCCAACAGCTTCATCTTCCAACCTTATGGAAAGTCCTTCCTCCTGTATTCCTTCATTCTCATCAGCTTTGTCTTTGTACCCTCCGATTTTTTTGATATTTTTTAAAAATAGAGAGATTGTGTATAAGAAGTAAATCCACTGTGAATTCTGAATATTGGATGTCTAAGTGAGGAGGAATCAGGCCAAATGGATCTTAGGTTAAAACAAATAGCACACTTGGAAATTATATATTCATTCCAATCTTTAAATAAATGAGGAGAGGGGAAGTCAAAGTTAAGTTGAAAGAAAGTGGTTGATAATTTGGGAGAATACAACACAAGACTGGCTCAATTATAAAGGAGAGAAGCTACTTCTTGATTTTTCAAGGGAACAGAAAACTAGATCCCCATCAATGTGAAGTTCTGCTTAGGCCTTGCCTCTTTACTAGGTGACCTGACATACGGGCACTCTGGGGTCTGTTGGGAGGTTTCTCTTGATGTGTGCATTTGCAGTGGGGAACAAAGCAGTAGGGTAACAATGGCTGTAGGCTGGAAATATGTAAGATTTGGGGCCAGTGGAGGGAAATTCAAAGAAGGCATTGGGTCAGCGAATCACCTGTTGAATGTGTGTGACTTGACAAGCTGGAAGAGGGGGCTTGTTTCAGTTTTTACCCCTTTGCTTTCAAGACATGCTGGGTGTGCACACAATTGTTCACAGAAGTGCATTCCTCCTGTGCAGAATTCCTCCTGTGTAGAAGAAGCCTGTGCAGCAGCTGGGCTTTTTCCCTGTGCATTGTCAGCATGCAGTGCTTAGCAGACTTTCTGCAAAAATTCCTGTATCACATTGCTATATCATTTTTAGAGGAAGAGGGATTTGAGACAAGTTGCACAGGGGTATTGATTGTCCTCAACCTGCCCTGCCTGGTTGGCTCCCTGTGTTGGGTGACCCTCCTTCCCTCAGACATGTACACACAATGGCAATATTGCAGCAACTTTCTTCATATGGGACCAGGATTTTGAGTTTGGTGAGCACCAATCTGTCATTTCAGGCAGTTGGTTGAAGGAACAGCATATAGAGGAAAAGATGATGTTAACTTTGTGCTTCACAACTTCTTAGCATCTTCTTAACATCTTCTTAGTTTTGCTCTGTTCCATTTTGCCTTTCTTGCAATTATAATCTGCTGCATTGAATGCTTTGCTTAAGTGCTTAAGTTCTTGCATGGTCAGAGAAGGGAGTCTCTTTTTTTTTTTTTTCCCCCAAACCTATGTACCTTTAAAGCACTGAAAATTGAAGTTAATTCAAGCAAGTGTTCAGGCAAAATTATGGGGAGAGCTATCTGGGAAGGTAAACCAAGGTGGTTTTGTATTCTTGCAAGGTGGATTTCAAGAGTCCCTTCTGTCATTCATCCAGTCCGAAGTGCAGCTTCCAGCTTGGAGTCCTGTGGCTTGTGAATCTCTGCTGGGGAGTGAGAGAGAGGCCCATAATGTACAGCAGTGTAGGCCCAGTTAGAAAATAAAAGTGCTTTCTTCCATATACACCTTGGCTAACAGGATAGGAACACTTGAGCTGCACAGTCACACACAAACAATATGCTTTAGGGAAAGACCACAAATATGCTAAAAATCATAATCTGATAAACTCAGATGCTTTCAAAATACAAATGTCCTGTCATTTCTTTTCATAAGAAAAAAGATCACTTAAGACTTTACTGCAGTTGAATATTCACAATGTAAACATCAACAAAACTGATGATTGTTTCAGGACCTAATGTGGTGGAAATAAATATTTTGGGACCCGATCTCTCCACATGATATTTCCAATAGGAGCCCACAGTGGAGAATCACCATTTGATTAGATAGCTGAAGAAAAGCAGATTAAAAATGCAGATATGGAGATTTCTTTTCCAGACCATTTTCCATTTCTGAAACTTATTTTTTTATCACTATTTTAATCTCTTCAATGCAATCAGAAATTTCTTTCCAAAATCCTGAGTCCATCTTGTCTTGAAGAGCGGAATAGTTTATGACTTCTCAATTTTTTTTTCCCACCCGAGACTCAAACCAGCTGCAGGCTTCACTTTGTTTCTTCTTCTCCCCCTCCCAGATTAAAATCCCAGAGTCTTGGGTTTTGGCAAGAAAGTGCAGCAGCTTTTTTGCTGTGGGTTATTGGGGGCTGAGCGTAGAGGAGTGAAATGGAATTGGATTTCCATGCCTGCCTGTACTGCATGTGCAACCAAAAGCAGCTGTTATGGAGTACCCAGCTGGATTAGGGGGGCTAATTTGGTACATGACTGGTGAAACACCCCTTACTGCTGCTTTATCCTGGTGCTGGCAAGATTTGAGTTACTTTCTTAGCCAATTCTGCTTGGTATAGGACCCCTCTCCTAAAGACTGTTTCTGAATATGTTTTGTTATTTAAGATGCACTGATCTTAGTAATTTATGCTATTGTTCCATCAATGTATCATTTTTCTCTGGCTTCACTTTTCTAGTGCCATTCATATAATATTAAACATGACTTTTCCTTTTAAAATACTAACATCTAGGATTAATTTAATCCCGTATTTTTTCCTGGATAACTTAAAGTTTTGGATGAATCACTCCTAAAAAAATATTAACATGTCCAAACCTCAGCCTAAACATGAAATTAAACCAGGATTCAAGAGGTTTGGATGAAAGCCTGCTCTTGGGCCCTCCTCAGAGTACACACTGAATCAGTGTTGAATCTGTCCTAACAAGTCTGACAGCCTTGCTGCATTGCCTAGTACCTTTGGATCCTCTGTGTTTGGGAGTTTCTTCTGCATTATCCATATCTGAAGCATCTCAAACTCAGACAAGCAAAACTTCTGAGACTTAGATGGACTTAGTTAGAGAATGGAAAGGGATTATTAGTGAAACCTGATGTTGCCACTTTGTAGCTTGTTTTTCTTGCAGGTAAGACTTTTTAGTACCTTTCTTAACAAAGGGAAATGTTTCCAAAGAATTTTGCACCTTGGGCTGCAACTATTTTAACAGAAAGAGTTGAAAGCAGCCAGAGCTCCATAGTATGAGAAATTTTGGTAGGGAAAACCTGGAATGCACAAGGTAAAATGAGCAACTGAATGTGACATGCATTCAATTCATGGCGCATCTACAAAAGGAAGGAATTGTAATTTCTCTCTAAGGCTGAGTTAGGGCATCACATTACCAATGTTCTTCTGCTTTCTAGTTTCTCGTAAATTCCCTGAATTTTCTCTTAGTTCTAAACATGACTGCTTGTGTGGTGTTCTTTTATCAATTAGTGTTACCCTTTCATTCAATATGGAAAATGTACTCCACTTTTTTGAAGAGACATCTGAGGAACCATGAGAAGTTCTATGTCGCATATGAAACTGTAGTATTGTAAATAATATAAGTATTATTCAGCTATAAATCAGTGGAAAAGCTTACACTTTCATTACACTAAAACAGAACCATCTGTAATGCCACCTAATACGGATGAAAGGAGCACACTGGAGCTGGCAGCTCTTAATGGGGAAAAAATGGGAAAAAAAATGGGGAAAAAATTAGGTGTTGTAAAGGCCTTTCCTATTTCACTCAAAGGGAGATAATTATTTTTCTACAAGCTGATCTTCAATTTTATAAAAAAAGGAACATATAATTGTTCTGGGAATAGGAAGAGAAAGATAGTAAATAAAATAAATATTAGAAGGAAGAAGAGTGGAATCTTCAAATTGCTCAGAAGTTGTTTGAGTTGTACATTTTGTAATCCACCACCAAGAGTGATAATTTGCTTACCTTGTAAACATCTGAAATTTTTTGAGTTCTCCAGTAACAACGCAAATTCTTATACTTCCTTTTTTTTGAGGTTAGAATGGGTTCATCATGTGGCTGCTGTCTTTCTTCTGGTCTGTTTCTGTTCTCACAGAGGGTCTCCTTTCCTCCTGTTTTTCACTAACTTTGCAGTCTCTGCTTCCAAGATACATGTATCTCTTTCACCTTGTTTCTTGATGGAAATTCTTTATCTCTGCCTTTCAACTCTCTTGCTTTCCAGTATGGAAGGTGTATTTTATTCCTTCTCTTCTTTCTGCCCTTATGATGGGCTGTTATCTATCACTTATCCTATTCTGACAGACAAGTTGAAACCCTTACAAAGGTCAGACTTGGGGGTGAGGTTTGTGTCCAACTGTATCTTCAGATAAATGAGAAGCTTGTGGCTGTGCTGCTTTCTGAATTGCATAGTAAAACTGCAGGAGAAGAAAGGAGGTGTAACAGGTAAGTAATCTGTTGTCCTGACACAAGGTTCCAACAGGGTAAAGTTAAGGAAAGCTGAGCTGTGATCCTTGTTTGCAAGCATTCTGTAGCTCATTCTCTCTCCTTTGGTTTGCTTCATAAGAATTTTTATCTAAATAGACTAAATTGATATTTATGTCCCAGTGCATATGTTGTCATGAAATACAGTGTTTTAATTGTGAGTGTCAGTTTGGGTTGTCGAATGCCGTGTCCTTGCCCTTAACCAAAATAAAAACCAGACTCAGTGCACCCACACAGTGCCGGGAGGAACATGGATATAACATTATGATAATATTTCATCTAATGTAGTTGAAGCCACTGGTATTCACCAGCATTGGGCTGTGGGCCAAAATTCAGCCTCAGAGCACTTCTAGGGGCTGCTAGAGTTGTTCTGTTGGCTAAACTCCCCCATTTTCTCCTCCCTCCCCTTCCTCTTCCCTCTGCTTCAGTGTCTGAATTAAGCAGTTTGTCAGGCTGGAGAATTAACTCTTGTAAGGCTAGGGAAGAATGTGGAGGTAACCCACTACAGCAAGGCTAGGATCTTCCAAGCTGCATATAATTGTTGCTGCTGAAAATAATAATTGTTTTAAGATTAACATTTGGGAAAGCCTAGGGACAATTATTTGTTAATGTTGTACAGCCTTTTGAAAATAAGGGAGGAATGTAGTCTTTGGCAATGATAGCTCTGCAGTAAAGCCAAGGTGCTTTTCATTGCTGCCTCCTTTACCACACTCAAGGCACCACCAATTTCACTGGCACAGAGGCATCATCTTTGTCCTGTACAAGAACCTGATTTTCTTACTGTACTCATACTTTTCTAAAGCCTGGTGTTGCAGGATTGCAAACACTTTTTCCCTGACACAGAGGGAGCTCTCAATGATAAGTTTTGGGAAGTGCCAAGAAGGCAAATGGCACGCTGGCTTGTAACAGGACTAGTGTGGCCAGCAGAACAAGGAAGGGATGGTCCTCTCTATGTGGCACTGGTGAGGCTGCATCTCAAGTGCTGTATCCAGTTCTGGGCCCCTCACTACAGGAAAGACATTGAGGTGCTGAGTCCAGAGAAGGGCAGTGGAACTGGTGAAGGATCTGGAGGGCAAGTCCTGTGAGCAGTGGCTGTGCGAGCTGGGGGTGTTTAGCCAGGAGAAAAGGAGATTTGGGAGACCTGACTCTGTGTAACTATCTAAAAGGAGGTTGTAGTTAGGTAGGGAGTTGGTCTCTTCTCCTAAATAACAAGGCATAGGATGAGAGGAAATGGTCCAAAGTTTTGCCTGGTGAGGTTTAGACTGGATATTAGGAAAGATTTCTTTGCAGGAAGAAAGCATTGGAACAGGCTGCACATGAAAGGGGGGGAGTCACCATCCCTAGAGGTGTTTAAAGGATGTGTAGAGGTGGCACTTAGGGACACGGTTTAGTTGTAGACTTGGCAGTGGTCGGTTAACATGGGACTCAATAACCTTAAAGTCCTTTGCAAATCTAAATTATTCTATGATCCCATAAGTACCTCTGGGCATGTCCAATGAGCATTATTATTCCAGAATTTTTAAGCTTCCTCCTCTGCTTGTTTGAATGTAATGTTGAGCCAGTGAACTCTAGTCCTGACGATCTCTTCAGTGTAAATACAATGTATTTCTCTTTATTCTTAATCTATTCTTCTCTCTTCTTGATATCCTGAGTTTTCTTCTTTCACATTAATCTATTTCACTTTTTTTCCTTTGTCTTATTCTCTTGTCCTTTTTTCTTCTCCAAATCTTTAGTCACATCACAAAGTTCAAGCTCTCCCCATTTGTTACTTGACTTTCACCCTATTTCTCTTCACCATGTAAGTGTTTTCATTGCTTACATCATCTCTCAACTCAGCCTGCCGTTTCATTTTCAGCCAGAAATCTTTTCACTCAGCTGGGAAGATGCAGCAGCCTTGCTTTGTTGGACAAACTGGGAAGTGGTTTGTGTAGTAATTTCTAGGTGGTGGGTCAGCCTCTGCTTCTGTGAGCTCTTGGCTCTCTGAGAGGTGCTGTGCTGACTCTGCTCCATGGTGTGTCTCCTCTGCTCCTTGCCAGATCACAGGGACTGTGTCTTGAAACTGCTGGAGAGAGAGTGGAAGATGCTGGCTACTGTCCCCAGGAGCTGCAGCCAGCAGTTCGTGTGGGGGGCTTGTTTTCAATCATCCACTATTTTCAGATTTCTGTAAACTCCACTGGAAAGAAATTATTTCCTTCTGCTGACCTGTCAGGATGGGGCCAAACTTCATCTGAGGTTTGGGCCTGCTGCAGAACAGCATCTTTAGTAAGAAAGACTCAAACTTTTGGGTTCCTGAAAATTTTTAAAAGCCCTGATTTTTCAGAGGTTGTGGCTGTAATCTCTGTGCAGAGTACTCCAACAAATGAGAAGGACAATACAATACTGCTGCCGTTTAGAAACCAAATTTTTGTGTTTGAGAGTGTATGGGCAAAGCAAGACCTGGAAACAGGCATAAAACCACTGGGCAGGAAAGGTGCCTCTGTGATAACTTGTGCTGACAATGGAGTGTTTTGCAGTGCACAGCTTTAGGCTGTGCAGTGGCTTTGGCTCAACAAGTGCTGGTTGCCTGGAGCACAACTGATTGGTTTGGAGGTTTTGCATTAATAAAAGTTAGTCCTACAGTCACATCTCCATCCTCTCATTTCAGAGCAGCCTGCTGTTGTACCATTTGAATTACTGTGCACTCTAGACTTTAAATCCATAAATTGCTAATGCCAGACTGTTTCGATGAGCAGCTTTTTGATATCCTTTACATGTTAAAAAGTACTCAGGCCTGTTGACAAAGCAAAGAAATGGTGTCAAAAATAATTTAAAAACCTTTTGACCTGCAAGGTTTAAGAGAATTAGGCACAGATTCTTTGCTTTAAGCCTCTTGGTGACAAGAAATATGGTCCTATGCTAGCCAGTTTGATTGACAGTGGCGTTTGTAGTTTCAGCTGCTAATACACTATGCTCCTTGTATATTCCTAGTGTGTAAATATAGAAGACTATTTGTCACCTGGGTTGATGGATTATGCATAAGTGAGACAATGTGGTTAAAATTCTAAAGCATAAATGAAAAAACATAAACTTTACATAACTCATAAAGCAATGCTTAATGCTCATAATGAAATATCCTTATTTTAATCAAGGGAAACTGTCAGACTTTCAAACAAGCAAAGATTATGCAGCTGGCAGGGTCTGTGGGGCTTTTCATAGCTCCATGCTACTAACCTGCATCATTGGATTTTTGACAACCATAATAAAATGTATTGGAAAATTGATTTGTTTTAAGAGACTACTCATAGCCAGCTGCTTTTATTTGTAAATGTCATGTATTCAGCCATTGTAGGTTTCATCTATTCAAGTAGAATTCTTGGCTGAATGTGAACCTTTGCATAGGTATAAAAGCGCTCTTGTTTCACACTCTTCAATTAGTTTTTAGCATTTTCATGTGTATTTGCAGAAGTAAAATTTTCCTAAAGGCTTTCCCACCATAAATGGTGGTGTATTTACTTATTTCCTGCCACGTTGTAATTACAAATTATTTGTGCTCTTGAGATGTTGTATATTTGTAATAATACCATGATGACTTTGTAATTGATATTTTCAGAAAATTCTAGTGTTTTTTCCAAGGAAAAGAGCACGGTTAAGTTATTAATTTTTGGGTAGAGAAAAGAGAATTTGCCATGAAAAGTGTGTTATCACCTCTTGAAATATGCAGTAAATTTTCAGCATGCTGCTCTTATCTTTATTTGCTGATAGAGAGAATATCCAGATTTTTTTAGCTTTAAGGGAAAGGCTATGGTTAGGTTCATATTACTCAGCAAGTAATAAGTATGAAGTACGAGAAAAGGAGACATAGCCCTGTATAGACCTTTCACAGGTTTTGTTTAAGGAAAGCACTTTTCATAGCATAAATTAATCTAAATAAATGTAAGTTCAAAACAACATCTCCTTAAATCTGTCTTTTAATCACATAAAAATCTGTCTTCTGAAGCCTTTTTATAGACTAAGCTACCCTGCTGACCTGTGGGCATTCTATATGAGGTGCAGGACTTGAGTGTAAACTGGTATGTTTTTTTGTAAACCACTCTGAAGCAGTTTTTGGGAGGCCACATCCTGCTCTTTTGCTGTACACTGAGTCCTAATAGATGTCAATGGCAATTTCATTGCATGTTTTGAGAGGGCTGTGCCCTTCAGTATTTTTTTCTGTTCTACAGAAATATTACAGCAGTGTTTGGTTTCTGATTAGATTCTAATTTTTAATTTTTTTTTTTTTTATAATGTGATGAGCTTTCTGTGGCTGACTGCTGGCATTTAACATAAAAAGCCTAGACTCAGAAGACACAAGAATGAATATGAACAGAGGCATCAGGATGATTATTTTATTTGGTTCCAACAATGAGGGCTTCAATTAGATGCATTTTATCATTTGTTCTGTTAGCTCACATATTTGCTTTGTTACTTTAGAAACCAGCTTCTGAACCCAAGCATGCCCACAGCTGAAATAAGTTGTATTCTCAGATGAAATGTTTTAAAGTGTTAGTTATCTTCAGTGGATTATTTTAACTAGCTGCAGTAGCTTCTTTCATATGTTTGAGTCTCCGTTGTAGTCTAGACTGAAGGATCCAATTGTCACTTTACTTTGTGGCAGTTTGTGTATTTCTCACTTGTTCAGTGAAACCCTAGAAAGTCACTTGGCAACATGGGTTAGAAGAGAAAGATAACATACACTGTAGTTTATTCACACTATGCACCTATAGTATGACAACATATAACATTTATTAAACATTCTGACTCAGAAAAAATGTGCAAAGGGTGTTGCTATAATAAGATTATATAACAAAAATTAATGATAAAAAAGCAATTCTAGAAGAGAACATGGCTAGCCTGAGTTTCATTTGGTACGGATGTTACTTCTCAGTTTTTAGTAGACTTTTTCTCTTCTCTACCTGGAGGAATTCTATTTATGGCTAGATGTTAAGGACAAGCCTTATTTACATTGTGTGGATAAAACTCATTTAGGCAAAAAGAGAAATAAACATAATTGTTATGGTTTTGTAGAGGAGAAATTGTCCTTCATTTTTTCTTATTTCATTCCTTGAGCTTGATAGTGCTATTCAAAGTCTGGGAAGTCAAAAATAAACTGCTTAAATAAGGCTCCTTGAGCTCCTAGCTGTTATTGGTAGTTATGTTTTAATCCTTCGTTTTGTGAATATTGAGCTCCATACTTTTTCAGGTTGCCTAATTTAGTGTAATAAAAGTTATCATGTCTGTTTGGGAAAATGCCAAGAGATAACTTTACTATTGGTTGACTACCAGTTCTCTTGTAAAAAATGTCTTTGCCCTCACTGTAATTTTTTTTTCCTTCAGCATTCAGATACAGATTTCTATTACAGTTTTCAATTACTTGGTTAATTTTGGACTCTTAATACATTCTCAGAATTGAAAAAGAAAGCTTGTGGTCACTCACCCTGTTGTGCATTCTGAGGATTCTGCTCTGCTAAGAGATCTTCCCCAGTATGCACGGTATTTTAAGATCAGTTTTGAAAAACTTAAAAGCCAGGTTCACCTCCCCTCACATATAAAAAGAACCCACAGATTTGTTTTCCTGCTGTCTGGCATTTAAGAACCCATGTCAAGTTGTCCATTATACCTCCTTCTAGAAACCTCAAAGATTATGAAAGCAGCATCCACACTTCAATATTTCTCTATAATTTACTTGTTTCCCCTTTTTTAGTTATGATTTTTAATTTTTTTTTAAGCATAACTCTGATATAGAAAGAGATCCTAAACATTTATTCTTTCTAAAAAAAGCACAATTCTTCTGTGTTTTTGCATCTGATAGAATGTAAGGATTCATGAAAGTGATATGAAAATGTTATACCTAGATCAGCTGCAAAGTGTAAATGTAATCTGTGATGTACCTTTTTTCAAGTTCAAAACTGACAGATGATACAAAACAGCTTATGAACAAGAAATGCTAAAAATAAAGTACTAAATGGGAATCCTTGTTTTGCATGACAAATGAACAGAAATATTAACACTTGACGGCCATGGTTGTCATCCAGTTTATAGCTTTTCATTTTTTCAATTAGAATTTTAAAAAAATGCTAACAAAAGCAGATGTGTAATTAACCCTTTAAGGCCTTCCAAGTCTTGCCAAATTCTGGGCTGATTTTGTGAGGAGGACTGCACCTTTAACTTTTGTATTTTGGGGTTTGTGATTTATTCTTAAAGAAAACCTGGGGAAGTAGCTTAGCTGATCAGGGTAGACTGATGTGCCAGCGCTTGATTTTTCCATGCTGTAGAAACTGGTGCTACTGATGTAATGCTGGAAGCATGTCAATGTTGCAGTAACTTTTACTTTGAGGTACACTGCTCTGCTTGCATTGAAAGACTGAAGTATGAATTTTCTTGCCTCAGAGTTGCTGCTTGGGTAGTTGCTATATGCTTTAGAGATCAAGCAAATTCTTGAAATTGATTCAATAATATGTAATAGATTGACTTGGTTTGATTTCGTTGTTGTTTTTGAAGTCAGTGTGGTTTGGTGACGTAGAGAATCTGTGTGTTTAATGAAGCAATTTCTGAAGTAAAGGGGAAAATATAGAAATAGGAAGTCATTAACTTCTGATGTTATGCAGTGCATCAAGACTTCAAATTATGTCAAAACCAACATAGTGCACTAATGTGTAAGAGTACAAATGTCAGTCTCTCAAACTGTGGTTTTTTGCATTTTTGTATCCCTTGGTCTCATAATAAAGTGGCTTTCTAGCTCTCAAGTGTTCAATCCCAAATGCTGGATTATCCTGGACAGAATTATTTAAATAACATACCTCTAAGAGATAATAATGAAATTCACAGAGAAATGAAATAACTCATGTTGCAGATGGGTTGAATGTTTAACTTCATGTTTTAGTAAGCGAAAACAAAAACATACCTTGTTTCCCCATGTGCAAAATCTGTCCTGAGTCTGTTATACTGTAGGGAATCTGTCCACATGCTCGTTATCCATCCCTGCTGACAACTATGATGCTGCAGTATCATCAGAGTAATCCCTAGATATTTGACAGAATAGGGTTAAATATCTCCTGTAAATTGTCATTTACCCTTTGTGCCTTGGAACAGAACTATGAGGAAATCAGCTGCGTCTGAAGGAAGAACACACAGAAATAGGTGTGAATTTTCTGTGTGTTTCCCAGCAAGCTAAGTGGGAAAGTGAGGAGATCAGGACTTGTAGAGGCTGAGGGAGTTGGCTGCACAAAAGGGGGAGAAGACATAATTGAAAGGGTAGGTTTCAGGAACAGAAACCTGTCTGCCCATCTATGTTCTAGCTTTGTGATGGGCAAAATAACAAGAAATTATTATTGTAAATTTCAAACTTTGCTTGTAATGGACTGTTTTGTGTCCTTGATAATTGTTCATTAAGGGAACAGATTGTTGAAGGTCTGAGAATTCATACTCATATCAACCAATTATCAAATATAAAAGAATACAAGGTCATTAGTGCTATTCTACTGAGAGCCCCATTTTCATATTTTGCTTTCTATCAGAAGGCCAGTGGGAGAAAAGCTGCTGGGGTCTAAACCAGCTCATGGACTTGTGAGCACATGTGCCTAGAAAGTGACTTTCCACTGCAACAATCTGTGTGGTGTCCTTGTGGGTTGTTATTTTCTGGAAACCCTGATTTTAAGATAGCTGCAGGTGGCAAAGTAAGTGACATCATCATATCACAAAGAAAATAAATGCTTGCTACTTATTTCATTTACATGGTAACCACTTTTCTATCCCCTACTTTAGCATACACTTTATTATATAATTGCTTTCTTCATGGAAGTTGACAAATAAGTGTTGGGGGAAAAATAGAGAAAGTGCAGAATATATCAATTTTTGTTCATTAATATTTTCTGTTCAAGAGCTCTTTGTCCACTCAGCTTTTATCTGCACAGTAGTTACAGAACTCAGTGCAGCAGCTTGTAAAATACATTAAATGATACCAAAAAGAAATCCAAACCCGAAGCCTTTCTCCTGCTGTGTTTAAAACCCCACTCTAAGACAACTGAAAGCTCCGTGCCACATGGAGGTCACAGCACTTTTGAAGGGAAGACATTTCCTTGTTATATTAATAATTTTTCCATTTAGAATACTCAGCTACTCTCAAGCTTCTGACAGCAAAGTAAAAGAATACTTTGCACCCATAGACTAATTTTAGCAAACACAAACCAAAGATTTCCCTCTTTAACCAAATGACCTTGTGGTGGCCTAGAAGTGCTTATATGAAGCAGCACAGAGGCTGTTTTGAGGTGTTGATCCTGGCAGGGGGATGATTTCATGGGCCTCTGCTGATGTCCTGAGTCAGGTGATGTGGCTCACAGACCCAGGAGGCAGGCAGACAAGGAGGTTATCGAGGCCATGAACTTGAACCGTCCTGATGGAAATGGCAGGAGCTCCCCATGACAACAAATGTTTTGAAATGAACTTGAGTCTGTAGAACTGTTTCCAGACTGGATCAGCCTGTCCACTTTAATCATAATGTTGAAGTGGGGTGTGATTGTAAATTACAGAGATTTCAGAGAAGGATGGTAGTGGTCTGCTTGATAGCCTGGGAAACAATGAAGACTGGTGGGCTTTAAGTTAAAAATCACTCACTCCTGCTCACTGCTGAATTTACTTGGCTCCTTTCCAATATGAGAAAGCACAAAAGCAGTGCCAGAAGAGCATCTCCAGAGTGCTCTGGTACCTGCTGGGCTATGTGTAGGTGTCACCCATGTGGAGTTCTAATGGCTGTGGCTGGCTTTTCCATGCACAGCAACTTTTGGGTTGCCCCATCTGCAGGGAGTAAATATACCTGACAGCTGATTTCAGCTGGTTTGAACCTATTCCACAGCTGGAGATTGGGAGCAAGGAAGAACATGGCTTTACCCTATGGTGTTGCTTGACATAAACGTTATGTGTGCATCCTGTTTTGATGATCAGTGAATGCTACCATTACATTTCTACCATTCACCTACTATCAATGCTTTTAAAATAGCACTGCTCCCTCTCTTGAAACAAGCAAAAAAAAAAACCAAACCAAAAACCAAGCGCAAAACCAAACCACCTATTAGTATTTATATTCTTATATGTCTTAATTGAGTAACACTAACCTCAGAACTAGTTTCTGGATACTTTTTTTTTCATTACAGAGATACTGTGGTTGATAATTCTGGAGGGCTGAAGGAGCCATTGGTTGCACTGTATAAGGCAGTGAATTTCGCTAGCGGCTCTTACAGCTGGTTAGGTAAATTGTGACTGAATTAGCTGAGTGAGGTTTTTGAACACATAGAAGGGATCTTCTTTTGTTGATCAGAAGAGGGATGACAACTCTACTTGTGTCTTTTAGTGCAAAGCAGTATTTGATGTGTAATAAGAGTCAGCTGAACAGTAAATGGAGGAGAGGAGAGGAGAGGAGAGGAGAGGAGAGGAGAGGAGAGGAGAGGAGAGGAGAGGAGAGGAGAGGAGAGGAGAGGAGAGGAGAGGAGAGGGAGAGGAGAGGAGAGGAGAGGAGAGGAGAGGAGAGGAGAGGAGAGGAGAGGAGAGGAGAGGAGAGGAGAGGAGAGAGAGAGGAGAGGAGAGGAGAGGAGAGGAGAGGAGAGGAGAGGAGAGGAGATCTCAGGGAGGTACTGCTAACACAGTCCTCCAGTGGGAATGTAAACCCCATATGCGGGCAGAAGAAAAACTCTGCTGTAAACTTTTTTCTCAGCACCTATAGTGAAAAGCAATATTTTATGTCTTCCTGGAGCTGGGGGTAGTGTAATTGAGAGATTGAAGGTGTGACAAAAGGTTTGGAAGGCCATGGCTAAGTTGTTTTGGCAGAGATGTTGTAGGAAAATGTGCAAATATCTATTGTTAATCCTGTTACTGAAGGATGCCATAGCATTGGCTGGAAGTGGCATTAAACATATTCCTCACACAGCTCTGGCAGTGGATCTCCTTCCCACTCTAAAAACTTCAGAATATTGTGATCTCATTCTTCTGTTTGTGTTTATATATGATGGACAGGGCTGCTAACGCTACCTATGCTTAAGGTTGCTTAACGTTTTCAGCCAGAAGGTCGTGCTTTTAACTGTCCGTGCTAATGCTGTCAAAGCTTAAACGATTTAGGCTGAGGTTTTCCAGATGGGTGTCTTCATTCAAGAGAGGTGGGGAGGGATTTCAGCCTGCTTATACAGTTGTGCTTAGAATAAGCTGATGAAAAATTACTGGGTTTTTTTTGTTTTTGTTTTTGTTTTTTGTTTTTTTTTTTTTTTTTTTTTTTTTTTGTTTTGTTTTTTTTGGTTTTTTTTTTTTCATATTACAAAGGGAAAATGTCCTGCACCTTGCTTCATTTGGATAGGTAGGAGAAGAAACCTTACAGTCTATGGTTTTCACTTGAAATCTGGCAGGCAGCATTTGATCTTACTTGGGGAGAGGAGAAGAAGTAAATGATATAGTAATGAAAAATTACACTTCAGAATAATAAGTTTTACAATGTCTGTCTTATGAGACTAATTTAATTTTCACATAAAATCTTAACTCTGGTGTTTTCTTGCATATTTGAATGCCTGGCTGTGCAACCTTAATCTCATTTTAATGTGCAAAAAATGTATGACTTTTTTTTCATAACAAAATGAGCTAAGCAAAGCTCCATCAAGGGATATAATTTTGGCAGTTATGCCTTTCAGCTGCTCTGCCAATGTCTTCAGATCTCTTCCACTGAAGCAAATGGAGCAATGTACAGTGGCTGTCACTGTGCATGGTTATCTCAGCAGGTACAGCCAAATCAGGTACATTTTGCAAGCAGGTAATAGAGCTCTTCCTTAAAACCACAGGGCTGTTGAGACACAGACCTCTTAGGCTTTAATACAAGCTCTGGCTGGATTATTATTTAGATACAAACCTTTTCCTTCCTTTCCTTCCTTTTCTGAAATGCTATGCTTATAATAGTCTTCAATTCAGTCTCTTTCCAAAATACCTTCAGGGTAAAAAGAGGCTTCAAGAAAGCCTGGGGTCAGGAAGTAATTTTGTTCCTTCTTCTCTCACAGCATGTTAATAAGCCTTCATGTTTTTGTACTTAATTTTCTTCATGTATATAAGGAAAAAAACTAAGGATGATTGAGCAAAAGGATTGCTTTTGCAGCACTTGAGCTCTGGTAGTGGAGGTGGAACAGAGAATAGGTGCTTATGTAAAATGATGCATCAGCGAAATCAAATGAGAGTCATAGGAAAAGGTGTCTGCATGGTCCTAGAGAAATGGATTACTTATCCTAGTGAGGTAATTTGTCAGTTGAACTACAGCTCATGCCACAGTTCTTTATATTGAACAATAGAGAGAATTTAAAAATATTTACTCTTCAGTAATGAAAGCTTTAGACCTGGTAAGGTGACAAGAAAAGCACAGTGAGAAGACAATGCAGCAGTTTTCATTTTGACTAAACTATCTGAACTCTAGTAAAATTGGGTTGTTATCTAGACTTATATTTTCTGAATATTATTTTTGGAAGTGCAGTGTAGTTGTTTCACTTCTTAAAGACTGTGATAGAGTACGTGCAGTCTGCGGGCTTATCTGTTTGATCTAGAGTTTTTGCCAAAGAGGATGCTTGAAATAGTCTTGATTTCTTTCTTCTCTTTTTAGGTCTTCTCCCTCTTTCCAAGTGTCTGGACAGCAGAGACTGGAAAGTAAGTAGAATTACAAGAAGAATGAACTTATCCTATTAACCTTTTAAAATACAGTTATGCAGAACAACTTCTGATCAAATCACTCAACAGTAAGTCACTTTTTACTGGGAGATTCATTGAGGTTAGCAAAAGGGCTTTATTCCATGTGGATGTGTGTGTGTGTATGTATATATTTGAACTTTGTTCCTGGCTCTCTTAATTGCTCTTTCTTAAAAAGAAATTGCCTGCTTCAGAGTTTTTCAAGGGCTTCACCTAAGTTTTATCTAAGTTCAAGATGCATTCAACTTGGAGCACAGACTACATTCCTGTGTTTCTCTCTGCAACATCGGCAGAACATAAATAAAAATTGCTCTAATAAAAAGAAATAAGGAGTGTTTATTAATTTTATCTCTGTGCAAAAGAGGTCATTTTCTTATTTAATCTTGGGTATAAAATGTTTTGTAACATCACTGCCTATCTGAATTTCCTTTCACTTTTCATGAATTCTGTCTTGCAAGCCATATCTGGAGTTGGCATCCCCTTCTAGCCTGATTTCTTCTACAGTTCTTCCACCTACAAATAACACATGCTCATTAATAAAATCTTCAGCTAAAGAATTATTTGTGCAATATAATCATATAAACCTCAATATCTCTCCTTTTGAGTTTACAATTACTGTAATTGATGTGAATATATCAACCATAGACATAAAAATATATAGGTAACACAGGAAAAAATTTCTTTTGGTTTCCGGAGTTTGACTGTGCCAAATATTCTCCTCAATGTTACAGAAAAGAGGGTACTGCATTGTTCAAAAGGTCCTGTATTTCTCTACTCAGACCTCTGGAAAGCCCCACAAAAAATTATAGCTGTGGAGGCTGTAGAGAGGGTCCTCAAGACTTTTTTTTTTTTTTTTTTTTTTTTTTTGAATATGGGGCAAAGCTGTTAATCTAAACTTGTCATTTTGCACTGCAGGGTAACCTCACAGCTGTCTTTCAGGACAAGTTATACACTGTGAACGATCACTTGCTGCTCATGTCAGTTTTCTACCCAGATTCTTGGCTGTGCTGGCTACAATTGCAGCCACAGTGAAAGGAAGCAAATCAAACAAGGGTATCAAATTTGGCCGTTCTATTTTAATCAGGATATTTGATACAAAGTTAGAACAAAGATTATCAATATTGTAAAGAAAAATAATTTGGATAATTTGCTTATGTTAATAGCACCTCTTAAAAGGATATTTGATTTTTTAGTATGTTGGATTAGCTCCATATTCTGGTGTGACTCAATTAGAATAATAGGAATATATTTTCTCCAGTTCATAATCTGATCTGCCTTTTTACCTAGAAGATCATAATGGTGAAAAAAATCTGGGGCCAGAGCATCCTATCTTAACCCTTGCCTTTTCTTTTTTTCCACCAAATATTTCCCTTCAACTCCATAAATAATCTGTTAGCTGCTTTTATTTTTGCAGAAAAAGAACATCAGAAGTAGGTGAGGTGTGATACTGAGTAGCTCTTACCACTGGATAACTGGGATTGTCGAGGCTTTCTGTGGGATTCTCTGCATATGGGAAGACTATCATTGTTTTCCTGTTTCCACTCAAATATTTTGCAGTTAAATATACGTGGTTTGGCTTTCACTCAATAAAGCACTTACACATTTGCTTTATCTGAGGTAAACTAACATCGTATATAAGCAATTGCATTTCTTATATATGTGAAACAGAGCACATCTTCTCGAGTCATGGCAGCCTCTGTTCTTACCAGGATATACTGTAGAGCGGAAGTGATAGTCGATTTTCTCCCCTCCTCTTGCTAAATGTACTTGCTACAAGAGCTTGTTAGAAGATCGAGTCCTTCACCTTGTATTTCCATCTGTCTCATAACCATCATTATTTGGGAAACTGTTCGGGTATTATTGGCTTACCTGTACCTGTTTGCCACAATCTTTCAGTTTTACTCTGGATCTGTCTTTTTATAGCATGACTGTGAGTACAAAAACAATCTTCAGGGTCATGCAGCCTTGACTGGGGCTCATTGATGCAATTTGATTATTCTAATAATAACATAGATCATGTTCTGCACACAAGGTTGCTTTCAGGCTGCATCTTTTTCTTTAATTTTTGCACATATGTAGCGTGTCTCAAAGGCAGCAACTGGCATAGATGTGCACTTGGGAAGGATTTTCTTCTCTAGCTGTAAAAGGGTCATTAGCTCAGTATACTGAGAGTGAGAAGCAGAAAGGCACTCTCCTATATAAAGATCCCCCAAACACTCACACAAGAGCAACGCTCTCTTCTTGCTACAGACTGAGGCAGGTGAGAAGTTTCTGAAACGTGCAGGTTGTTCCTGACAAAGCATGAAACTTTTCTCTGTGTGTTCTGGTGTAAGAGCTAACAATAGATTGAGCCTTTTTTGTTGTTATTCCTGCAATTTGATTGCAAGTACGTTTGTGAAGCCAGTTGGCGTATGTCATAAAATCTGATTGATTGAACAGTTAATCCTTGAAAGCTTCCCTCTGAAATATTGCCAAGGTCAACAAGGGATAGTGCCCATGTATACATGTCATAGAAATTACCTATTTAGCCATTTTTATCTATACCTTTATAGCTAGGAACATGCAGAGCATTCTGGTCTTGTCATGCAAAGCGTTCATTCCCCAAAATACTCCTTTTAGTGATCTATGTTCTGCTTTTTTATAGAGAAAATTTCCTAACTATGATGAAGATGATCAGTAAATTTGAGTATTCCTTATAAACTGTGGGGGGTTTTTTTGTTGCTTGCTTTTTTTTTTTTTTTTTTTTCTCAGTTCAGAACAGTTTGTGGAACAGGTTATCTTATGTATCTTATGGAGAAGAAATACTGTAAAAAATTTTGAAGAATCACTTATTTTGCATTTCCTGTGAGGTTTGTCATACCTTGAACATAAGTTGTCATTTACATAAGTGTCCCACACTAGAGATTTTACTCAGTGCCACAGACGTGCCTTCTGAATGCCATACCTGTTATGTGAAATGAGGTGCTGGTCAGGGGAATAAAAACTGCATATTACTTATGCACTGTAAGCTAAATGGAAGAGTTTCCACATATCTGCTGTTCTTAAGCAATAACAGCTTATTTTTTTTTCTATTTGGCCTTAGGCACCACCCTTGTGAATTTATTGTAAATTTCAGTTTTTGTCAATAATTCAGTTGCTTATCCCTGATATACATTAGATTTATGCCAAAGTTTGCAGAAAATCCAGGCCATTCTTGGAAGACTCAAACCTTCTTCTAAGGTTGTTGAAAATTATCTAAAATGCCTCTATAGTGGTTCCCAGGCACTAATGTCCTATTATATTTCTCTGAAACAGAATGAATGCCCTCCTGAGACCTTGTCATAGTATACAAGTTTTCCTAGGTGACTCTGGCAAATAGATAACCTGTTGTGTCAGCTCTCACTTAACTGAGCCAAGGTCTGTGTACCCTTCCTGGCTATGTGAAGAGATGATCCTTGTGCTGTGGATGGCTTTCTGTGCTGTATTCCAGGAACATGGCCTTTCTTGACACCTGTCACTTATCACTAATACCCACTGAGTTCTTTGTATGAATCAGTAGGGGAAACTGGAAGCATATAAGAAAACTTTGGTAATTAATTTACCATAACTCTAAGCGAAATGAGCAGTTTCATAAGATAGAAATGGGAAGGGAGAGAAGGAAGCTGTGATCATCACTGAACTTTGTCAGTGAGCAGGGAACTTGATATAAAATAAATTATTGATATTGGCCAGAATGAAAATCCCTGTCCTTTGTGGAATGTTGTGGCAGAGATTCATCCCCTTGTTTTGAGGAGGTTTTATTAGGGAAATTGCTATGTCTTGGTCTTCTAAGGAAAAAAAAAATCAAAATCACTAATTAGTCCACTACAGAAACGATGCAGTAGGAATCAAAATGTACCAGAAAGTTTGCAATGCAGTACTAATTGTTGCACCCAAATGTATTCTTGTAGAACCACTCTGCAGTGTTTCCTGTACTGATCTTGTTCTGCTGGTTTTAGAAGCAGAGGTGTCTTAAGCTTTGGCAAAACATAATTTATGCCCTTTAGGTTATAACCTAAGAATTTAGGAAAGAAAATAAAAAAAAATTTTAGTTAGATGGGAATTTCTGTACCCTCTGCTTTTTTGTTCATTTGCTTTGAGTAGGTAGGGCATACTGCTTGTGCAAAAGTCTTTGAATTACTTTTATCACAAGCCAAGCTCATGCATGATTTAGAGGGAGCAATAGCTGAACAGCAGTCTGCATTGTAATTGTAGAAGGAAAAGACATAAAATGCAGTCAAATTTATCAGTAAAGACACTGCTGCCAACTCTGAAAAGCACCTGGCTGGGTATTAAAAGACACAAATATGATCCCCTTACTGAGCAGTATTTTATAGGCTGTAGTTCAGAGCCAAAGAAAACAGCTTTTGTAGCTTTTAGGTGTCCATAAACAGCTAGACAAATAAGAGGGAGCCAGAATAAGGGATAAACAAGGCAGCTAAGTATCAGCTTGCCACATTGCCTTTTGGAGCTCCCCAAATACCCAACTGAACTTCAAGTATATTACTTCCCCAGCATTCATATTGCTTTCTGTGATTCCTGGAGGTGGCGTCCCTAGCATCAGAGAGAAAGGGTCAATGGAGCAAAGTCATGATATAAACTCAAGCTGTGTCCTGTCATCTGTATAATTGCTAGGATTGCATAGTTGACCATATTTCATGGGAGTTGGCAGTGACCACCAGTCTGTAGTCAGGACAGGGATTTGGAAGAAGAGCTGCACCTATGGTCTCTGATCTCCCTCTTGTCGCTGCTGCCAGCATTCAAAGCATTGCAAACGAGTTTCATAAACAAATCTCATTAAATGTTTTTAGACAGAGGAAAGCACATAGCCATAAATAGAAAACTGATAAGTGGGCAACTGTTAAAAATAGCTCAGTTAGAAATGGTAAGTGCAGAAATAATATGGATGTGATAGCATAAGGAATATTCTACACACATACTTGAAGCCTTTAGCAGTTGCCAAACCTCTGATGAAGTGAATGAAGAGCAAATGTGTTGTATTTCAAACACATACCATTACACTGAGCAACAGTAACATTTTATTGCTTCAGTCACATTTTTTGACTGAAGTAGTAAAATTTGTAAAAGATAAAGAAAAATATCTCTCCCTCCTGTCCTATTCTCCCTCTTTCCCATTTCAAATTCAAAACAGATTTCATGGTTAACAGTATTGGCACTCAAGTTATGGAGATGTTTAAAAATTCACTTGACAGATTCAGAGAAACATGCAGTTCAGTACACATCTAGAGTAATAAGAAATACTTTTTAGGAATTTTATGATTATAGCTTACACCTGGTGAAGTAAGAGAAGAAACAACCTACAGAGCTGGTTTCAGCCACAGTCCTACAAAGATTTAAGGATTTATTAAGTCTTGTCCTGTAGAAGTAGTCAAAGGCAGGTAAATTGCAAGGTGCAAAAAGCTAGACACACGTTAAATTTTTTTTGTCTGTATTTTATTCAGTTTTGTTATGAGTGATTACACTAATAAATCTGAATGACCTTATTCAAATTGAGCTGCTTTACAGGTGTTGCTCTATGCTATTGCCTTGTAAAATGGAATTCAGTTTTTCAGATGTAATTGTGCATTACCTGTAAGCAATTATGTAGCCTTCTGTTTTAAATCTATTGTTTGTTTTAAAATGACAGAGAATCTGCAAAATATTCCTAACCTGAAGATAAGCCATCAGAGTATTAGGGCTTCTGAATCTTATTTCATTTTAAGCAATACCATCCCACCACTGATGAACATTGACAAACATAATGACTAATCTCATAGTGCACACAGTTTCTTAAAAAATGAGTTATGTGCATTTTAATTCTATTGTCCAGAGCCAAAATTTAAAGTACAATCTTATGTGCATCTATTAACCTTTCTGCTGCTGTTCTTGCTGAAATGTCAGTATGAAATAAAAAACTGTTTACACTAAAAAGCTTTTTCCCAAAGTGTCCTCATATAGGGATAAGGATGGAAAGTCTAATATGGAGTGAATGATCTTAGAACCAAGCTCCACTTATCATGAAAAGTGTGCCTAACATTTTTCTCTCACTCTGCCCTTTATTTTTGATCTGGACTGGAAAGAAACATAAATTATAACAAATATGCGTTGTTCTATAGGTTTTTCTTTCAGATCTTTTCCCAGAGGGTGATTGTGAGCAGTTTGCTTTAGTGCTGTAGTGCTTGCATGCATCCTGTCCTCTGCTGGGGGCATGTGAAACACTCAGCTTTGTGGCAGCGGTTTATGCAGTTAACAGCTGGATGTTGTCTCTGTTTAGGTGCCAGGCACATATGTTGCAATAGGATGTTTCAAGAACCTGTTTGTAAAGCATTTCAGCAGCCACATATTTGTTTTAAATGCTTCGTTTTTGCAGGGTACCTTACAACCCCAGAGAATAACAGTGGATTAATGACATGCCATCCTGATTTTGATCTGAGATAATTTGCTCAATCCTGAACTAGGTTTTTGCACCACAGCTGAGGCATTACAGTATCATACTTTTTCTTCCTTAACAATGGCTTTCTAATAGAACTGTCTAATGGTCTCCTGTATATTGATACAGTGTTGTAATATACAGTCTAGACTAATGAAGGACCTGTGTAAATGGAATACCATAACCATTGCCTACAAGCAGGAACAAACAATTTGCTGAGTACATGCATCCATGTCTTAAATTCTGTTCAAAGCTGTGAGTAGCAGCACTAAATACTGAGACAGATCTAACTGTGCAATTCTGCTCTACTCTTTCACACCTCTGTGGGTATTTTTGCTTTCCCATTGAGGATTTCTTGTTGTTCTTTGTGGGAGCTCAGAAAGAATTTTGTGTGTTAGAACTTTTTATTTGGAAGAAGAGTCAAATCAGTGGTGATCTTCAAATGAGTTCTGTTAATACACATAACTCTACATGTAGCCAAAAGAGAGTACGTAAAAATTCATTGTAGATGTGCCGTGACTTCATTCATGCTTCAGTGATTAGTTGAAATGGATAATTCTTTTAGAAAGGTATATGTTTTCCTTGTTAATCTATGCGCTAATCTGTGTTGCTCTGACAACTTAATAAGCAAAGAGGTTACATTATGGTTGTAAACAAAAACAAAACAAATGGTTGTAGATAAAACAAAACCAGAATGCTACCTAATGAAATGTTGCTTAATTTTTTTTCTTTCAGAGCAGACAAGTTTGCGTTATGTTCTTGCTTTGAAGCATAGCATTAGTTGCAGTATTTCTCTTCAACTAGGAGGAACATTTTGTAACTTCCTTTTATTACAAAACAGCAAATATTCAGACTTATGAAAGCAATTTGAATTTGGGAAACCTAGAGAACTGTATGGAAGACATTCTATTTTCTGTGGTTTGCTTGTTTGTTTTAGTATGAGCATGTTTCTCTGTTAGTGCGTGGCTCAGGAGGGACTTACAAAGCAGACTGCCACGTTGTTTTGTGCTGTGTCTCTCAAAGAAAGTAGTTGATTCCTGCTTGTTCTACAAAAGAAAGCATAGTTATACTGCAGAAAAACATCTTGGTCTTGGATCCTGAACTTCCATGATGAAGGACACCTCAGTGCATGATATCCCCTGCTGTGTTTGTTACTCCATTCACAATTTTATGGTGCTAGACATGTGGGACTTAAACTATTATTTTTTTTGTTTTTCATTCTGATACGTTCTCTGCTTGAACTGAGTAGAGCTGGAGATCTAATTCAGTAACCTTGAGCCCACTGCAAGACCCATAAATCTGGTTTCCTGCCTTGGATTATAGGCATTACTGCCATTCTGCTGCACTTCTTTGGCTCATCTTAATATGATTTTCCTGAAACACCAGTGATGCTTTTTTTGTCATCAGGATGTCTTTGGTCAAAAATCTGGTAAGGTTCAGGGTTACCTGCACTCATCAGATAAACAAGGCTTTTCCAAAAAAATGTTCTGCTAGCAAAAAGAAGACTTTATCTTTGACTGTATAGAACTGAGAGGTCTTATACATATATAGACACATGTGCATAATTATGCCTACATATGCATTTAGGACCAGGACCAGCAATGCAACTCGTGCAGCTGAATCCTTAGACTGAAATATTCTCTATAACTTGCAAGAATAACATGTTCCACTACAATAAACACTCACCATGACAATTGCTGCTGTAATAGATAAGTAATAGATAAGCAGTTCTTCGTTCATGACAGCAGTTATCTTTTTCCCTTACAACATCAAATTAAATAGCAGTAAAGTGATCCCTCTATTACCAAGTCGTAACCTGATGAACTAAATAGTAGTGTCATGTCTATTTTCAGAATCTTTGTTGCTAAAAACAGATCTTTACTCTGTGGACTGCTCTAGCCTTTCCCAAAGTGACAGCATTTCATTAGAAATAGCTTGCTGGGCCTTCCTGCCCAGCTCTCCGCTCTAGTGCCTGGTTTGTGAGAGCAGACAGCTGGGGGAGTTTGGTGTTTTGAAGGTTAGGATCACAGCAATTTCATAAGTGCTTTATTTCAGTTCTGTTCTGGCTGCACTGGGGACAGGTGCGGTCTGGTTCTGATTTCACTGTTCTTAATTTCTTATCTGACCTGGTAGTTAATCAAGGGCATGAGAGAGGAACAAGGGAAAGTGGGAAAGGAACAGCCTTAGACAGGCAGACAGTAAGAGTGTAATGCTGAGCATCTGACTTTGCTCATCCAGGAACTGGCAGATCTGCCTGTCATTCAGTGCTTCTGTGTGTACAGACACTGCCCTGTGCAAAATGGATTTCTGAGAGTTAACCATCATGTTCCTCTTTTCCAAAGGGTCTTCTGTAGGATTTCATTTGCAGAGCACAGAGGGCAATATCTAGGGTAATTCCAGGGCTTAGTGGCTGTGATCTTTTGTCAACTCTACTTGTGAGTGAAATTAAACTTGGTATGAGCACCCACAATCTGAGCTTGTGCAACACAATTCCTGGCCAATGAGTGAAAAATCATAAACCTGACAAGTATTTATGAGAGAGAAAAATGAGATGTCATATTATAACAGGAATATATTTATTAAATCTATCAATTTCACAGAAACCAAGAATTCCCTCTTCAGTAAAAGGCTCTGAGTAGGTTCATAAAGTCAGATATTCTTTTATGAGTTGTAACTTTTTTATGCTAAAACACAGTGTATTTAAATTCAGGTCAGTATTTCCTAAGAGAACAGATGACAAAAAGGCTGAGTTAATGTGATGTTACAGTAGCCAGTCTGTTTTTAAGAGGATATTGGCCAATGTCTGTGAATCATCTTATTGCAGCTGGAGCCATACCTTGAAAAAACCTTACAAAAGCAATAAGCCTGCCAGGGGTAAACCTTGAATGTCAGTGGCCTTGTGCTACTGCTTATCATCAGAGGATTTGATGTAGCAGAAATATAGCAAAGACTTCAAAGAACAATTTCCAGGAGTCTTTCCCATATGAGCAAGATTGTTCCTGGAAGAACTTTGTGTGTGAGCTCCACAGAGTCTTCTTTCCTGCCTACTGGAGCAGAAAGGTGTCTTTCCTGTCAGAATGAGCATAGAACCCCAAACTGAAAATCTGGACCTCTTCAGCTTCTTGAGGACATTAGCTTATGCAGTCAGGTTTTCAGGAGTAGTAGCCAGTGTACTGGTGATGCAAGGGACTGAATGGTGTAAGTATGCAACATAATTCAACTTCATATCAGTTTATAAGATAAAATAAATTCCATTGCTAGTAGCAGTAAGTCTTTGCCAGTGTTGAGCTTCCAGCACAAAGTTTTCCAACAAAAACCAAAAGCACAAGTTATAGCAGCGCATGATGGAATTGGCCAACTTGCTCCCTGGGAAGCAGCGCTGGCTTGCTGCGTCCTCAAGTCACCTCACCAGCCTCATATGCAAACCTTTATAACTGGTGAGATTCAGATCATTTTGGCAAAAGGGTGCAAAAGGTGGCTAAGCTGTCAATGGGATCTAGTGTGTCAGTATGGATGGATGGCTTAGGTATGGTGAAGGCAGATGGGAAAAGACCAGAGTAGAAGCAAAGTTCATCTGTATTTACACCAGATGAATGTCACAAACCAGTATCTAAGTATAACTGGGCTGGTGTTAGCAGGTTAGATTGGCACCTGCTGCTGACAGAGAGGAGGTCTGCTCTTCCGAGCTGAGCGGGTGTTATATCTGTGTCACTCAGTTCTCCAGCCTCTTGCTTCTTTCCATATGATGGCACCATGCTGTGGAAAAGCTGCTCATATGGTTTCTGTTGCCCTGGTTCCAGCTGCTATTGGTTAGAAAAATGGGAGGTTTGGGGTTTCTTTAGTTTGATTTTTTTGGTTGATGTTTCTGTTTGTTCAGTTTGAGGGGTTTATTAGTACTTAAAACACTTTTTGTATGAGTTAATGATTGTAATCCCTGTGCTAAGATAGTTTGCAGAGAATTCCTGCCCAGTTTTGCCACAACTATATTTCCAGATTGGCTACACATAGCCAATTCTTTGCTATTCTGTCACTCATTCTTGGGTAACTGTCCTGTATGGGATCTAAAACAGTGAGGGGTGGAAAAAGCATAGGCAGAGACTAAAGAAAGAGGAAGGCTTTTACTGCTCAAATCCCTCCACTGCCTAGTTTTTCTTTAATAGCAAACAATCACAGCTAGAGAGCGGAAAGGTGCACTCATCCCCGTATGATAATGCCATGGATGCTAATGCATAAAAACTTATTAAAAAATCATCTGTACAGGATGTGCGGGATACATGTTAGAGTCACAAAGTCAAGAGACACCTCTGATATTTAAAAAAACACATATCTAAGTGTATTTCATTTCTTGAGAGCAGCACAACTTACCTATTATACCTAGAAATACTAGCTCCTAAATGTTCTCTGTTTACAAATGGCAGCCTTGACTTTACTGTAAACTTAGCATTAGCACTAGGTGTCCTTTCAGTGGAAATAATTCACCAGCATCATGAAGAAATATGAAGTCCAAAAAAAGTACAATCATTTATGGCTGAGTAACTGTAGTTAAAGCCTCAAAACCCTATTTTTCAAAGTGTAATTTCATCTCTGGTGTCTGAGTAAATCAGTTTTTCACTTAAAAGTAATCAAAGCCTTTAGCTGTAGTCTAAACGCAAAACTCTTGAGAGAGAAGTTGTATTGTGTGAGAAATTTCTTTAATAAATGTAAACCCTTATCAAATTATATCACTTTTGTTTATTTGCCCATGGGCCACATTTAGATTAATCTGTGGGAACTTTGGCGTTTTCTATCACCCCATCACACAAAAAATGACTGCATGTCTTCAAAGAAAAATGGGACCTCAGTCCTTTTTGAGGTTGCATCTTGTAGTACTAATCAGTCATCATCCTTATGGTGTGCAGAGATCAAAATACAAAATCCTTAACTGTTCCTCAATTTCTGAACTTTTGAGTGCTTGCAGTAATACATTTTAATGTTCAACAAGGTTGCTGCTGGATAGTCAGGATAGCAGTGACAAAGTCTATCACCACTTACAAATGTAACGATTAGTTCAAAGCCTTGGTACAAGGTTGTTCGTTAGCAAAGACAGCTTGGAAACTGAGACAAAGTATTAACAAGCAGGGAGTGAAGGGTGATGTGTTGTGACAACTAGAGGCATTGTGCTAATAGTCCAGTAACCCAGCTGGAACAGCCACTATTTGTATGTTTTTCTGTCTGTTATTCAGATTATTTCCTCCTGTGGTAAACGCAGGTTTACTTTGGGTTCTTCCTGTTGTGCCCATATAAGTGGAAAAAAAAAAAAAAAGTAAATAAATGAATAAATGCTGTACAAGCAAAATGCTTTCAGAAAGCTGGCTAGGTTTCTATCTGCCTGGAGAGAATGACCCACTTGATTTAACTTTTTAGGTCAATTTTGGCCTTTCAAAAATTTTGGGGGTTTGATTTTTTTTGCTTGTGGTGGCTGAATGACAACTCTTCTTGACCTACCCAGCACCACATTTGCTGATTCTTATGCAGGGAAATCCCATGGAAGGAGTACTGGTGTGCCCTAGCTGGCCACAGTCCAGGCAGTGAGGAGCACAGGGTGCTCTAGGGAAAGGCTGAATTACCTGTCAGAGCCTTGAGGGCATGTGTGGCAGAGGGCACTTTGCTGCTGCCCTGGAATGGAGCAGTATGCTCCTTTTTGTTGCACCCTGTTGGCAGCAGTACACTGGATACCAGTCAGGAAAACAGACAGCCTTTTAGACAGCATGTTGCTGCTCCAAATGCTGGCACAACACCTTCCCCCTTTCCCACCCCCCCTCTGTCAACCTTCTGAGTGCTGAACTCCAGTGATCTTCAGGATGGTGGCTCAGGTGCTGATGTTTCATCAATCGAGGCTGATGTCACAAATACAACATGCAGGAGCAAGGTGCCTGGTGGAGCACGAGTTTCTGGAATGCTGGGCTACTGGGAGGATCCTGAGTGGGAGTTCTGGCAGCCTGGCAGAGATTTGCTATGGATGTTGCCCTGACCAGGCTGTGCATATTGAAAGCTGCCTTAGCAGAGCTGTGAGCTATGCTGCCTTGCCTGGCTCTCACTGCTGGGATGGGTGTGGATGATGGTGGCCCTTCCTCTTTGCTAAGGTGGAAGTGCTCCGCCCCAACATCTTTCTGCTACCTAGGTGTTTCTGTCCTTTCCTCCTGTGATGCAGTGGACAAACTTCTAGGAAAAAAAATACACCAAGGTTGTTCTTAGAAGTTGCCACTAATGCTCAGAGGTCTAAGGAGAAAAGAATTTAATTTCCTTTCACGCCAAGGCCTTGACATAAGCAGCTGGGGTGGGCTAATGCTGTAGCCCTTCTCTTTGTTAGAAAGAAGTCCAAAGCACTGCAGTACAGCTTTGACACAGCAAGACGACTTTAGACAAAGTGTAATTTAAAAATATCTCTATTTTTAAAGCAGTTCCTAGAAGACAAGCTCCGTCTGCCTTTCAGACTGGTCAGGAGCTGAAGATTCTCTCTGTGTGTCAGAACCACTTTGGGACGGACGCAGGTGCAACATCAGCGAATTCAGAGAATGTATAATAATCCAATTGGCTATCACCAAAAGGTGGCAGCGTCTACATCTGCTTTTCATTATAGCCCATGCTGGTAGTTAAGCCAAATATCCTAGATTTAGGTGCAGTGGGAGCAGGGCAGTAGCAATTGGTGCTGGGTGAGTAACAACGGCAGTTCCATGTTTGCTTAGTCTTGATGTTTTGTTGGCCAACCCAAATGAGGATAAATAGGCAGACAAACAGATTAATGTTACTGATGGGCTCTGAGAAGCCATCCTGGTCTATATTTCATCTCTTCATGGTGGCCCCAAGCTAATCCCAGGGTCAGGACACTTCCATGTCTGGGGATTCAAAGCCCTGGTCTGAGTGTGAGATTGCCCAGAAACAAGGGTGCTGGGAAGTGTCGGCACTGGTGTTTTTACAGCAGGAAGTGAGCAATGCAGGCTCAGCAGTGCTGTGTCAGGAGATACAAAGCAAAACGTTCAAGTTAGGTTATAAAGGAAAACACAGCTCATGCATCCTGATGAAAATAATCTTCCCTCTCTCTCCTAGAAATAGCCTCTACATAGCAAAAATAAAAGCATCTGTACATATTTATATTTTTTACTTTATTAGTAAACCATTTTTCATGTGGTAAAATGACTGATGATTGTCTTCAGATTTTGTCTCATTTATAGTTATCATATGAAAGAAAAAAAATATTTAGCCAGCTTGATTGAATTCTTTCATCTTCCCTTAAAGGATAAATTTTTGTCAGAGTCCCTTAATGTTTTCCCTTTAAAGAAATATTCAGTAAGAGCGCTCTGTTGCCCTTTTAATTCCCTTGTACCTTTTTCTGAGCTGCTATGTTGCCCCAAGGTAACACGTTAATTAAATTAGGATGAAAACTGTGTTTCAGTGCAGCAAAAGAATTGTGCATGTTTGTTTGTTCTATGAAGGAATTTTCTTTTTTGCTTTTTATCCTATAAGGCCCTTCTAAAGTGCAGCACTGACTGAAATCTTTGCAAACAACACTTTGCATGCTGGGGCCTGATGTTTTAATGCTGTTAAAATCAATAGATTCTGTTGCAAAGGAGGAGAGACAGATTTTGCTCTGAAAGCCTCTTCTAGGCAGTTTACCTGCAGAGAAGTCCTGGTACTGTGGGGTGAAAGTGTCTCTCTCTCTCTCTCAGTATCAGCTGAAGTCAATGTTAATAGTATATTCGTGTACTCAGAGACTGGCCTTTAGAACTTTATACATGAACTCAGAGATTATTTTACTCTGGATCTTTTTTTTCTGTTATATAACAGCCTCTTGCTACATATAAAGGCCATATCCATGCTTTGTAGACAAGAAATCAAATGTGGGGGCAAGCAGTCTTAGAAAATAACACACTCCTTTGTGATTGCTTTTGTCATGTGCTTACAGTAGCAGTGTAATATTTTCAAAATTATGAATATTATATATGGAATCCAAATGAAAAATATTATAGACTTTGCCTCTGATCACAGCATTACTAAAGCAAATAAGGTAAAATAATGTTGCTTGTTGAGAAGGGTGTTGTCCTAGCCTTAGAGGTTTCCTGGGGTTCCTCAACTGGTACCAAATCCATCACTGGAACAATACAATGAGATAGTGGTTTTTGGATATTGTTTTTGATTTAGTATTAAGTAATTTAGACGGGAATTCTGAGCAATGCTGAGTAATAATAATATTGATCAAATTAATTGCCAGACCCACAGAAAAGGTTTTGATCAGTTTATAACTAAAGTGAGACTCAAAGATATTTATGTATTATAACCCATTTGTGGACTCTTGCTCCTTAAGGAAAGGGATTATTTTGGCTAAAATTTCATGTAATACTTTCAGTTGTTTCTGTTTTTAAATAACTATTATATTTCAGTGTGTAAATTAAATAAGCAACTACTGTTTTCTTGTTTATGTTTATCAGAACATTTCAGGTTTATGGCACAACATGTAGCAGCAAAATCATGTTTTTTTATCAGAACTTGTCCTTTGTGACAAAATTTGATGGAAAATGTTTCGGAGATCTTTGAAATATTTTATCTCCTGTTTCAACATCTCACATGCATCACCATTTAGCTAATTTTGTACCTAATATTTAGACCCATTACAATTTTTTTCACATAAGTAGAAATGAAGTGGTTGAATCAAGACTATATTAGAGAATGAGTAATTCAATATTAACAAAAAAAGTGAAAGAGTTCTATAAAGTCTTGAAACAAGGTTAGAATTTTTGTTCTGGTTTTTAGAGCTTCTCCTTATTTTAAAACATTTTCAAAAACAACAGTGGGAAAGAGAAATGGTCATTGTTGCTGTCTAATTTACTGAATCAAGGTGTAAGACAAGACTGCTAAAATTTCTGACATTTCTTATTAAGGACTTTGGAATTTTATCCCTGTCTCAGTTGTTAGAAACTTTAAGAAATGTACCGAGAAATTTCCCTTTTCCTGAAGGAAATTAGCAACTTTAATGCATCATGATCATAAATTCTGCAGCAATTGAACTTGCTAAGCCTCCCTGGCAAAAAAGTTAGTCTACCTTTCCCATTGCCTCCCATTTTCAGTAGGAAAAACCCCTAGACTCCAAGCCCCCTAGGTTCAGCTATTTATATTCAGATGAAGAGTAATGGAATACTTTGCAACTCCTTTGTTATCAACCCCTTTTCATCCTGGTCCACTATTTAGTGAAAAGTGTATACCTGTTGCTTAGGCCAGGAGTCCTCACTTTTCACTCATAACTTCATAATGTGAAACCACTGCTTTAAACCCCAAGCTTATTTCACTCCATCAGTGTTAGAATGATCTCTGCTTTTCCAAAACAGGTAAATCCTTAAAGCTCAAGGGGTAAAAATGATACCTTCTTACTCTAAGACCCCTGCGCTCCTCCTCCTGATACTTGGTGATCACAGAAAACCTCTTGCCTACAGCTCTGCAAGTAACCCTGCTTTGGGAAGAAGCATGGAGATGTTCCCAGTGCTCCCTACCTATATGCAGAAACTGCACCTTTATGTAGTATCTATAGGAATTAATATGACTTAGCCCCACTTCCCTGATGAGTCTCTCTTTCACTTACTCTCTGCAGTGATGCTTACAGTATCTTTGCTGTAGGGCTGATAGCAACCAATGGTTCTGCAGCTCCTAGACGTCCATCCAGTGCATCCTGCATTCTCCTCTGTCTCTATATACATGATACAGGGAGTGTTATGGGGTTTATTTCTTATACTGGTATCACCTATGTCTGAGTTGCAACCAGAAGTGGCACTGCGGCATTTTAAAACTGGTTGGGTAGCTGACATCACGGCAATTGGCACAGTGGGAATGGTACAGGTTGCACCAGGCCACCCAGGATGCTGGGATTTCCTTCAAGGATTCATTTGGCTTGGTCTGTAAGGTCTGTAGGTCATTGTCTTTACTGGACCCACTAGCCACATTGGGAAAGTTATATTAATCTTCACATACTTTGCAAAATACCATTCTAAGTATGTGGACACTTGGCTTCGTCCAAGTATGCCTGGTGAATCATAGACTGTACTATGTAATTTTTTTTTGGAGGAACTGTCTGATAGCCAGGAATGAGACTCTTCTCTGTCCGTGGTCTTTTAGGGAAGGAAAAGAGCAGAAAGACAGCAGTGCATCTGGAATGACTTATAAAGTCTGAGTATTTTTGTTTATTGAAGTAAAAATGCCTCAGGCACAACCTTTATTTTTTGGAATTACAACTTGATTCTCAGTTATCAGACTCTGGAAAGTCTCTTCCAAATGCTCTGAAACTGTATTCTGCACCTTGGAAAATACCCAGTGTGATTAAGGAATATCCTAGAAACAACAGACTAACATTCTCCAAAACATTGCATTTTAAAATTTTCCATGATTTTTAGCAGCCTCCAATATTTTATTTTAAAAACCTTAATATGAAAGTCTCTTCTTGCATAATACTAATGGTAATTACATCATGAAAATAGAAAGCAACCTGACAGACATAGTTTCCATTTCTGCTATAAATATAGCTTTCCCCCTGTAAATCTATTTGCATTTGCTTTATTAAGTCTGTAGAAAGTTGCTCCTGAACAGTCTGAGGGCATGAATGCAAGTATCCTGCCTCCAGAGAGCAGCTGAAAACCCCACCTGTTCAGGCAAGCACTGAAGGAAGATGACAGATTTCAGTGAGACTGTTCGCGCAGATGCCCTCACGTATTTATCCATTCATAGCCTACGCTCCATCTTTTCCTGCCACGCAGCCAGGATTGGAGGGAGGTTGAGCCTTTCTGCCCTATTAACTTTGGCATGTTTGCTTTGCTTTTATCTCCCAGTCTCCTCTCCCCAGTAGCAACTGCCTTGCCCTCAGTCCGGAGGATGGCCCCATGACTCCTTTGTTTAACTGCTGTTATAAGCTGCTGCACAAATTGCTTGGCAGAGGGTGATTTGTAGTGACAAGACTTGAACCTTATCCCTGGAGATTCACCAGATACCTCTGCAATGTTCTGCATCTCAGGACAGGGAATAGCCCAGCTTCCACTTCCAAGCCCGATCTTGCATCATTCCAGTTATTGCATAACAGTTTAACTGAGATGCAATGGTATGTCATCCTTCTCTCTGTTCCATTAATGCAGCTCTGCTTGCTCACAGGAGGTGAGCAGATCCCTCTTTCCCGTTATTTATGGATCAGTACACACACAATGGCTTACACACATTTTTTAAGATTCTAATGAAAGGTCAATCAGATCAGCAAAAAGGATAAATCTTTTAAAGTATTTTGAGAAGAAGTGGGTAAATTTTAAAAATTTTTTTTGTGTATGCCCTAAAGTGTCAGTTTAACTTACAGTTAACTTACAAACATTGAGAAAATGGCAGAGGATTAGTTTGGAAAACTGATTTAACTTGTATCTTATTTTCTTTGTTTTCAAATTTCATGGGTTTTTTTTCTCATTATTTCTCATTTTTTTCACTGCATCTGTGATACATGTCAATTTTCTGTTGCAGACTTGTTACTGTTCCCTAACTTTGCCTGATTTTCACATCACATTTTGAAATCTGATGAAGATCGCATGATCTATTTTAGTCCTTTAACACTTGAAAGTTTTCTGCTAGTGATGATCTTGCTTTTATTTTAATTTGTGTCTGGTATCTCTTCTTTCTGCTAGAACTAAACCAACCTCCTTCTCTTTCCCACCATGCCTTATGGTCCCACAATCTCAGATGTCTCCTTTGACTCTCAAGCCTTTAAACAACAACAAAACAGGATTATAGACCTCCTCTCCTTAGTCATTTGTTTGCTGTAGAAATACTTAAATACTTAAAGGCAGGCAGAGGCACGTGAGTGTGTGGAATCACATGGCAATTTTTGGCCCATAGGTTGCAAAATTACCAACTCTTTTCTACCACTGTGAGGGTGGACTTGCAACACTTAAAGGTGGCTATGGGAAGAAGCTGATGGAAGTTCTGTAACTGAATTTGGGTAAGCTGAATTTTGGGATAATGGGCAATATCCCATTATTGTTCATGACTAAATCCCAGAGAGTGATTCAGCATGTCCTAGTGGCCATGAGTTTACTTCCAGGTAAATGAATAAATGAACATAATTTCTTTTACATTCCTGGATTAACCTCCTTATATTTTGCTGCTCTGATTATTTTGGTGCTAAGATCCAATGGATAGTTAGGGAAGTTGAAGGTGTTGGTAATTTTCCTACTTTGTGATCTTGAAGTATGGGCAGAGCCGTCTTGGTGATAAGACGGGTGACAAAAAGGGATGTCTTCCTATTTTCTGTCTCCTTCATTTCAGTCTTCAGGAAAAGACTTTTGGCTCTGACTTACCCAGGGAATGACCTGCAGCTTCACAAGCCAGATTTATCTTGTCAGAGCTCATGGCAGGCTAATGGCCTCAGGACTAAAAGCCCAAGAGAAATAAAACACCAATGGCTTTGAATTAAGAGGTTCACTTTCTTTATACTTGTAAGAGTATATGCAAATTTTAAGAATTATGAGTGGACTTTGAGACTAAAGTAATTCAATTTACTTTGAAAAACATAGCCAGGGTTCCTGTATATTTTGCAAGAGACACTGAGCCAAGTAACCAGCCTAACTGATATGTGTCTGGAGAAAGTCTGGCTTTGGACATGACTGGTATTTTACATATACTGCATCATTGGTTATTATTGGTGTATTGGTTATTTATATTGCAAGTATTTAGAAGACCCACCAAAAAAAAATTGCCTTAAAGCACACACAACTGAAACAGTTACTGCCACAAGAAAAAATTTTTGTACAACTTCTGATTCTCTGATAAATTTGGAATACTGAAAAATTGTTGGTTCAATGAAAATATTGCTTCATTACATGCTGTGCACTGATTTCCTTTAGCACCAGGGACATTAAGGATGTCACATTGACTGCATTTTTAAAATGCATGTAAAACATCTGCTGAAAAAGTTGGAAGAAGTTTTTCTTTATGTATTAGAAGTGCTACAAAATCACAAGCACAAAAGCGCAGATGTTCTGTGGCTGACACACAGGCTTGGGAGTGCTTGTTTCTGCATCAAGATATTGTCTAACTAGATAAAACAGCTAAACTTTTTTTTTTTTTCTGTCAGAGATCTAAAGAGATGAATGACAGGTCTTATAATAATGGTAAATATGCTTGGGGCAATGTAGAGGCCGAAGACCATGACCCTGTATTGGTAGAACACTGTTTTCTGGGAGAATCTTAAGAATTTTTAGTAGACTCAAACATGCATGGGAACATTTGGGATGGTTTCAGTTTTTTCTTTTTTTTATCTCTTCGGAATAAGTTATAAATATTTAAGAATGCCCCTGCACCATGTCTGGTCCTGTGTGAAAAAACTTAAGGGAATATATTTTAGAATTGTATCCCAAGTGTTTATAAGGACCGGGTAAAGGTTGTAAGGTTAGAAATTCCCCCAAAAGCATTCATTTATAACTGAGCTGGAATTCTTATATGTGGGTAACAAGGAAAATCGTGCTTTACAGGTTGTGCTGCCAAATCAACAACACTTGACTTACCCATGATACAGGTATAAGATAATTTGCATGTCTCAGAGGATGAAATAGGTGGAATGAAATGACCAAAAGAATCACAGAATTGTTTAAGATTCTTGAGGTAAGATTGCCAAGGCCACCATTAAACCATTTACCTAAGTGCTACCTCTACATTTCTTTTAAACACCTTCAGGGATGGTGACTCCATGACTACCCTGTGCAGACTGTTCTAATGCTTAATGACTCTTTCTGTGAAGAGATTTTTCCAAATATCCAGTCTAAACCTGCCCTAGTGCAGCTTGAGGCTGTTTTCTCTTGTCCTATTGATTGTTGAAGAAAGACTGACCCCCACCTTGCTGAAAGCTCCTTTCAGGTAGCTGTGGAGAGTGATAACTTCTCCCCTGAGCCTCCCTTTGTCCAGGCTAAACAACCCCAGCTTCCTCAGATTCTCCTCATAAGACTTGGGCTCCAGAGGCTGGCTCCACTGCCCTTCTCTGGACCTGCTCCTGCACCTTAATGTCCTTCTCACAGTGAAGGGCCCAGAACTGGGCACATCACTTGATGTGCGGCCTCAGCAGTTCCATGTACTGGGGGGACAATCACTGCCCTGGTCCTGCTGGACACACTATTTCTGATACAGGCCAGGATACTATTGGTGGTCCTGGCCACTTGGGAAAATGCGGGCTCATGTTCAGCTGCTGTCAGCCAGCACTCCCTGATAATTTTTTGCTGGGCAGTTTTCCAGCCACTCTGCCTCAAGCCTGTAGAGCTTGTAGTGTTTGTTGCATGGGGCTGTTTTGACCAGGGCAGGACCCTTGTTTAACATTTCACCTTGTTGAACCTCATCCAAATGGCCTTGGAGGATGGATACAACCTGTTCAGATCCCTCTGCAGAGGGATCCTCCAGCAGATCAACACTCCCATCCAAATTAGTGTCATCTAGTGAGCTGACTGGGGGTGTACTCTATCCCCTTGTCCCGATCACTAATAAATATTTTAAACAGGGCTGACTGCAATGCTGAGCCTTGGGGAACCCTGATAGTGATTATCCGCCAGCTGGATGTAAATCCATTCACCAACACCCTCTGGGTCCACCCAGCCAGTTTTCTCACCCAGTGAACTATGCACCTGACCAGGTAGTGAACATCAATTTTCCCCAGAAGAATGCTGTGGGAATCTGTGACAAAGGCTTTAGTAAAGTTCAGGTAAACAACATCTGCACCCTTCCCCTTACTAGACAGGACTGCTGCTAAAGATAGGAAGTGATTTGGTGAGAATTTCCACCAGCCCCCTTGTGCCGGGGACACATGGAAAGGAGGGGGGGGGGGGGTGGTAGCCCATCCCCCATAGAGGCCACATGGAAAGCACATGCTGCTGAGACAAAGAGAGCAGGGGTCTTCTCTAGGAGCCTCCCCTGAGGCTGCGGGGACCAATCAGAGACCTGGTTGGTGATTGACAGCCCAGGAAACCAATTAGAATGCTGTTTCGCTTTTACGAATCACAGGAAAGAAGTGAGTTTTGTGTCTTTTGTTTTCCGGGGGGGCAGGGGAGAGGAGCTGGCCGGGGCTCCGGGCCCCGGCGGGCCCGGCCCGGCCCGGGCTGAGCTCCGGTGGGGGGAAGAAGGGCCCAGCCCCAGGATGACTCCCGGCCCCGGGAAGGCCCCGGGGTGGACTCGGATCTGGCCCTGGCGGGCCCCGGCTCCGGGATGGCCCCGGAGAGGGGGCCCGGAGCAGCCTCGGCTCGGCTCGGCTCGGCTCGGCTCGGCTCGGCTCGGCTCGGCTCGGCTCGGCCCTGCCCGGCCCGGCTCCAGGCCTCGCACGGCGGCAGAGGGAAGTCCAGCCATTTCATCGTCTCGTGTGGCTGCGTCTTTTCCAGCATGGCTTCAGCCTGGATCTTTACCGTTTGGATACAAGTTTAACTTTTAGTGCCTGAATGGGACTTCGGATTTTCCTGAGCTCCCCAGAGCGGAAAGCATGAAGCAGGAGGAATTGCAGAGGTCAGCAGAAGGAAGACAGCTTCTTATAGAAGGAGAGATGGAGGAGTCGCCACTGATAAGTAGCTTAAAACCTTTTTTTTGTAGGCTTTAGAGGATCGTGACTTTACTTAAAATTCCTTTAAACTGTAGAATATACTTGGGGAGGTTAAAAGTGCCTGAGAAGAAGACCTTTTTTTGCCCTGAGAAATGGGCCTCGGGAAGTAGAGCTCTGTCTTTGGGACTGGAATTGGACAGAGATATTTGAGTGGAGAGTGAGATGAAAAGTCTTTTTGTGTTCTCAGCAGCCTGCCTTTAAAATGACACCCCATGTGTTTTTCAGCAACCCATACACAGCTCTAGAAGGACTGTAAAAATGGGAGGAAAAATCATAATTTGTAGTTCCTGGGTGGGTGCAGATTATGAGAGTGAGACACCCTCTAGGCCTAAACAAAAGAAGGGGCTTCTCTCCCTTGATTGAACAGAAATGATTATTTAAGTGAATAACTGACAGAAGTTTTTTTTCTGTATGTTGCTGGTATGAAGAAAGGGGGAGGAAGAAATAATCTGGAAATCTCATTCTGAATTGTTTTGTGTTGTTAATAAATTTCTAGTTCCCTGTTTAAGCTTTGAGCCTGCTTTGTCTTTACTCCTAAACTCAATCCCCAAAAGAAATTAAATATATTAAAATTGGCAAACCCAGTCACACCGTGACACCCCTCAGCACCCTTGGGTGGATCCTATCCAGCTCCATAGGCTTGAGCGTGTCTAAGATATGTATCAGATTTCTGACCTTTCCTCCTTGGATTATGGCATCTTCATTCTGCTCCCTGTCTTCCAGCTCAGGGGACTGGGTACTCACAGAACAAGTGCTAGTTATTATTAAATAATAGGCAAATGAGATATGAAGTACTTCAGCCTTTTTCTCAGGCTTTGTCACTCCTAATCCAGTAAAGGATGGGGATTCTTGGCTCTCTTTTTTGTTGCTGGTGTATCTATAGAAACACTTTTTATTTTCTTTTATGACAATAGCCACACTAATAAAGAAGAATGGGAGCCGTCTTGTAGGGCAGATTGAAGTTTCAATGCAGAACTAAGTGGCACAGCAGGAAAAGAACACTGAATGTTGATGTAAGCTTAATAATGATAAAAATTTAATTATTGGAAAGGGGACTCACTGATAAAAAAATTGCATTCACACATGAACTGGAGTGAATTCAAATGCATGCAGCATGGAGAAAACCACTATGAAAGCATGAGATTGTTGATTTTCTTTTTTTTATTTATTTGTAAAAAATATGGTTTTTATTTATAAAAATACATGCTTTTCTAGCTTAATTATGAAATTCTAAAGAACCTCTAGATCTTCTACTTGAAAAGTATTTTTTTCACCAGTTGACCTTTATTTCCAGCTATTTACTTAGAATAATTATAGAATAGCACCGATAATTCCACTTCATAGCATTTCCTGACCCCCAAGTAAATTTTTCTAACAGTATGCAGGTCCTTAAGGGTTTATTTTACAACATACTCACATATATGGATATCTCCATACTTTCTCAAGGGTCATAAAAATCTACTGAATTCTTTCTAATGACATGACTGATCATCAGCTGAAAGCTTAGAATACTAAAGGTGACTAGATTGTCTCATTGTAGTACCTACTAAATATACAGGAATGTAATAAAATTTGTTTGTTTCTTTTTTGGTGGGGTTTTTTTGTTGTTTTTTTTTTTTGTTTTTTTTTTTGTTTGTTTGGTTGGGTTTTTTTGTTTTGTTTTGGTTTTTTTGGTTTGTTTTTTTTTTTTTTTTTTTTTGTTGTTTTGTTTTAAATATGGCACACTATTTTATTTTCACATTGCTGGAAATACATTTGGAATTTTTTGAATGAATTGAAAAACACTTGTTCTTTTATACCTTCAGATGAATTTTTTTTAGATGTATACATTTTGACAAATGTTTTAGCTTCTGACGGAATGCACTCTTTCATCTACTGCTACTTATTAATATAGCACTTGAACATTTTAGTCATAATATCATGACACCTAGTGTTCCTTTTTGTATTTTATTTGTGAGCAAGGCAGTGCTATAATCTTACTCATTTCAGCAGTTTTATGTCTGTCTTGTTTTGGTCATGTCCGTAAATAAGCCCTACAGCAGAGATGGTCATCCAACATGCATAGCCACTATCTTTTTCAAAGACTTTGGCACTTGTTTCCTTGTTTGTAAGGAATAACAAGCCGTAAAAAGCATGGAAAGCAGAAGGAAGATACATTATATATCTTGTTATATGGTTTCCTTTCCTCAAACTTTTGTAATCCTCCTTGAAAGACGCTGACCCTGATCACTCCATCCTGTGCCAAGGGAGCAATGGAACTGCAGAAGGCTGCTCTGCCTGCTGTGAAAGGAGGTGTGGTCCCTCAATAAGGGAGGATAGAGGTGTGTTCCAAGGGGCCAAGTGTCTGCAAGTGTCCTGCCAAGAAGTAGGCTGTCTACAATGACAGTATGATGGTTTGCAACACCTGAGGACACAACAGTTAAGTTTCAGGCCTGGTGGCAATTATCATGCCCACTCCCTTTCACAATGAAACTTGTGGCTGAGGACTAGGACAGAGAGCACTTTCCAAAAGCCGAAATGCTGGCTATATTTCTGTTTAAAAGATTATACACATCACTTTCAAACTTACATTTGAATAATACTACTTAACTTTTTTCAGGTAGTTTTGAGTGAATTGCATGTTGTATAAGTCCAGCATTTCTTCACACTACTTCATATCAAAGTAATTTTTATCTCTCAGTAGCAGAGAGAAGGAAGGTGGGGACGGTTTGCAGGATCTGGTGATGGTGGTAATGTTTGTCTTCAGCTGGTACACAGGTGCTATTGCTGAACACGTTTCCAGACCTTAAGCTGTCTGTTTAATCAGCTCTCAAACATTTGGGGTAAACAATGGACTGGAATCGCTTGATGCTAGTGCTGCTATTGTATTTCCTTACTCTGAGAACTGTCAGATTGGACTGGACTCAGCCACGTTTGCTGTTGGAGTTCCCAGTGTTTGTTTAAAAAAGGAATATTCTGAGAGTGCAAGAGGTCTGTTATCATTTTCATCTGCATACATAACTTTCAATGACTGTAATGGGAAATACGGAGAGGGAACAGATTGCCTAAGAATGTCTGTCTTTAAAGCAATTAGTTTGATAAATGACGTGACTTGACTGGTCAGAAAGACAACAAAAGAGAGACTTATCTATGAAGAGGCACCAAATCACAGTGACCATTCAGGACTCCTCTACATTGAAAAAGAGGTAAAGCTTTTTGTATCTACAGAGTTTTATTTTTTCTGGTACTAGACTGTGCATTTGAAGGCTTTGAAGCAGTTGCTGTTATTCTCTGCTTTTAAAGCTAGGGGAAATGGAGGCAGGAAGCTTGGGGGTTCTCCAGATAGAGGAGGCATAGGGTCTTATCTGAGGAATTTCTGGGGGTTCTTCCATTCAGTCACTGTGGGACAATTGGTTACTGGGCTGAGTGGAGTAAGCAGCATCCCAAGCTACAAATAGGTTAGGCAGATGCAGTTAATTCTGAGAGCATTCAACTTGGATGTCCTTCAGCTGCTGTGGCTGAAGCCCACAGCGTGATGCAAATGTCACATCAGATGACTCATGTCACTATGAGCTGTTCTTTCCATGGAAAACTATTGAAAATCAGTGATTTCAGTGAGATTTTACGCAAATAAGTCTGTGTTATCTGCTGCACAAAACTTAAAGGAATGCTGGGAATGAAGTCCTGTTTTCTGGTTTTCCCTCACTGGTTTCTCAAGAGGTCTTCAGATGCTCAGGAAAGACAAGTACTGTAAACAGTTCAGCATATAAATGACAACACATACTCTAGTTTCTAACATCAATAAATAATTAAAAAGATATTTTCGTTTACATTTTCATATTTTCAAGGTTTCTACCAACAAAGCTGGCTTGTTTTGTTTTCTTTCTTTCCTGTCTGTCAACAGCTGATTGGGGTAGATTGGTGCAATTCTTTGGTGAAATATTTTTCCATTGATGTATGGTGCTTAACAAAGAGTTGTTCTTCAACAAAAAAAATGTGCTCATCCCCTTAAAATATTTCAGGGAAAAGCATCAAACACACAAATCTGTAACCATGGTTATTAAAACAGAAAGTTCAGCTTAATTTCAGCATTTTGGTATTATAACCTCAGATTTCAAAATGAAAGTGTAGGAAAAAATACTTTAAAATTTAAACTTTTAAATTGTTAGGAAATTATTTTTAATGTGTTTTCCTTTACATTTGGGACAAATTCCAGGATGTTCAGGTTTTCTGTGGAGGATAAATCCTGAGCCTAAACCAGTTGAGGACAGTTTTTTCTTGTACATTCAAGTTTGCATTCAAGAAAATGCTTAATTTGCAAAAATATTGAGAAAATGTTACAGGTCTCTGCACAGCTCTTACTTTTGTGAACCCCTAAGAATGTACTTACTTGAGTCAGTGATAAGAGTTTTGAAGTATGCCATTTGTCATTTAACAACACAGGGAAATGCAAGGGGAAGAGAGGTGTAGTTTCCCATGAAGTGAAGGAAGACCCATAGTGTTGGGTAGTAAGCTGAATATTACATTTATTAAAAGCCAGATTCTCAATTCTTATCCCTATTCTTTTATCCCTTGCTCTATGCTGTGGCACCACTTAGATGAGGCTTTCAAGCAATTCCAGGGACAAATGCAAATATGTTAATACATTGAAAGAGGATTTTTCAAGAGAGATTTTGGTTCCTGAGTTCCTCAGTTTTCTCTTGAGTATATGTCATGTACTTTGGTTCTACCTCCCTGGTTTTGCCTGTTTTATCCTCTAAAAATTAGAGAAACCTGAGTGGTAAATTGTAGGATCCCAGAAGGTTGCAAAAATCTGTTCATCAGGATCTCATGACATAATACAGCCTTTACAGTATAATGAGTATAGGTGCAAAAATCTTTGTCAGCCAAACGAGATGGGGACTTACACATTGCAAGCTTTGTGTATTTGTGTCAAAAATGTGTAAATGAATACAAATTTCTTTCCAAATGAGTTATGGCTTATCCAAGGCTCAATGCTGTCTCTGTGTTTCTTACTGAATCAACATACTGTCATGACATTTCCTTACTAGATTTGCATTTGCAAGCTGAAATATGATTAAAATTGAAAACCACATCTATATGACAAATTCTTTTGCTTTTGCCTGTGACACCATAGATCAAGACCTGTTTTTTTGGATTTTTTTTTGAAGGCAGAGAGAAATGCTTATGAGTAGAGATCCAGTACAACTTTATATCCAACAACCTAAGTTTTTTTCTCTCTCGTGATGATTGTCCTTCTGTGGACAGTCTAATTATTCACTTTTCTTTAGTTTGTCTTACCTCCTTTTGGCTTGTTTGTTTTTTCTTCTCAACAGGACTGCTCATTAAGTTACAACTAAAATCATGAAATGCATGTCTAGATCCCCAAACCTCTTTACATCTGGAGTGTATTCACCTTTTTTTTCAAAAATAAGCTTATATCCGGTCATTGACGTGATGCCTATTTATGGATACAGGCTGGCTCCTTTCTGAGTCAATATGAGTTTTTCTGTTGTCTCCAGTGGAAGTTAGGGTTGTGCACTTGAACATAAAAAGTTTGATGGAGTCTTTAATTAAGTTTGTGAAAATCATTAGAGGATGATAACCTTTCATCCCTCCTGACCTCAGCTGGATTTTGAACTTGCTACCTAAAGGTTAAAAATTCTGTACTCCTTTTGCAATGCTTTGATCCAGGAAGCCCATTTTATTTTCAAATCCTTTAAATTTCCCGTTTTCTGGCTTCATTTTAAATGGTGGTGGGTAGCTCTTCTGCTTTAATTTCCTGCTCGTCATTCTTCCCCATTCATCCCCTCTAAACAAGGTTGCTCGTGAGATTCAGTCTGGTTATTAGGAACCCTTGCTGTAACTCCCTTTGAGGCTTTGTCTTCTCTAGAGTAGACAAGAGAAGATCTTTGTGCAGAAGCAGTCTTGGATAATGCAGTTTTGTGTGTTGAGAAACACTTGAATAAATCCCATACCTTAGGCTTTAGCACAGTTTGGGATCTAGTAAAAATGTCCATTCAGAAACTAGAAGAATGGGGGTTAAACTGGCTTGAGGAGAAGGCTAGGAAATGTGAGCTAAGACTTTCTGCCATTTAAATTTCTCCCAAATCTTGTGAGAAAAAGTTTATTGATACTTTGGCAATTCTCAATCCAGCTGTGCAATTTATAACCTGGTATCAAGGTGTCTGTCTATGTTTTACACATCACAGATTCGGTCAAAAGTTTGGTTACTCTGAAACAAGGGGCAAATTTCTCATTTCTGTCCAAGACTTAGAAAAAATAGGCTTTCTGATACACACAGATGAGCTTCCTGTTCTGGATAAAAGCCTTCTTGTTAGATTTCAAGAGTTTTTTTAAAAATGAACTCTGCTTTCAGTTTTAGCTGCAAATCTTTTTGGGTTCAAACTTGTTTTATTTACTTCAAATTCCAGATCAAGATGGAATGCAGCAGTGAAAGGTACTCAGACTCTGCAGGATTCCCACTGGCCTTTAGTCTGGATTAAAGTTTAAGTAAATTATTAATTTTCCTGCATGGTTTTGCTTGTCCTGTTGTAGGAGCAGAACAATTTACATTGGATTAGCAGATTTTGACTAATTTCTAGCCTTACAGTGTTCTGAACTCAAACCCCAGATGGTAACAGAGACTTGTCCAAGTCTCAAAAGCTGGAATACACATATGGATTCAAAGCCAGATGTTGTTGCTTATATTAATTTTCAAATACACTAGGTAAGCCTATCCTTTCTTCTCCAACACTCCTGAATTTCATTAGGAAAAACACCTACTTATATTTGTTGATGAAATAATTGAAAATAATTAAATGTTATGATTCTTTTCTTTCTTCTCTGCTGTGTGTTGATTCTTCTCTAGTGTGTTGATTTAATGAAAGTACAGTGGTCTTTTTCTAGTATTCTGTCCTCACAACTGCAAAATCCTATCTGATACTTGTTAACAAATTGATCACTCCATTAACAGTTTTAAGCTCTGAGTTTGACTCTTAAGTGTCCAAGTAAATCCTAGAAACCAAGGCTGACTCCATTTATTTATCTTTTAATGTGTGCAATCACCATTTTACTGGGAAATACATAGGGTTGGGGTAACCATCAGTAAGCCACGAGTTCTAATGCTTTTTCTAGCCATGAAAGATTCTTTTATCTTTTAAACACCTTATCGCTGCTACAATAATTTTTAAACTTTCCACTAATTGTTTCGAAAATCTTGAAGGTTGTTGAGATAAGTCAATCTTCTTTTATTGAGTTAAAGGTAGCCTCCTTCTGGTGACTAAAACAGCCTGCTGGTGCTATAAATGGTAACAATTTGGTTTCTTGGCTATACATTGAGAAGCTAAAGGGCAGTGATTCTACAGCTAGTAAAAATAGAAATTCCAATAAATAATTTTAATCTTAATTTTTTTATTGGAAAAAAAGAAGAAACATTGAAAATATTTATGAATATAAATAAATTCATTTTTCTTTGTACAGTGCTTTTTGCAAACCATTAACCTGAATCAAATATTTGCATGTTAAACTAATGCTGAAGAGATGTAAATATTCCATACATTTTTTTGCTCTTCAGTAGGAAGCATTGAAGGGGTGTTAATTTTTTTTTTTTTCCTTGTTTCGGTTTTCTTTTAGTAGCCAACCAAATCTAATGAACTTTAGCATTGCACTGAACTTTCATTCGTGCAAGTAAACTGTCTCATTCAATGCAATAGGAAATCCTTTACACAAATGTAGCCTAGTTTTACTCCTTAATCAGACTTAAACAGGACACCAAAGGCAGTGACATTATCTTACATCCCAGAATGGGATGGGTGCAATTTCTTTGAAGTATCACAGTATCTACTTCAGTTACATTCCCATCAATAACGTTGCTTGAACAAAACCAAGGCTAAGTGATTTATATAGTGGAATGCTGCTTAGCCTGTCTCAGGTTCAGTAAATGTTTCACTGCACAGTAGAGTTAATATAGCAGTACCCTGTAGCACTTTTTAAGTACAATTTTGCATGCTCCTGCTATGTGAAGGTAGGGTGCTTACTGTTAATAAAGGTGAGGCAACTGATGAAATGAGTTGATGATGAACAGAGGAAAATCCCTCTGAAATTGTTTACCAAAATGTTCCCTTAGGTTTAATTGCCTTTCAAGAATTGCTACTCTTGCTACAAATTGACAAAAGAGGCAAAGGAGCCATCTTTGATTCTAGAAAGATGATTAGAAATGAGGACAAGATCTTAAAAATTCTAGGTGTAAGCATGACAGTTTTAGAACTTGCATAAGGAAGAAACAATTAGGAGAAATAAGAAACATTTGCATCTTTTTGCTTAGCAGCTTAGTTTCTGCATGTTTGTTTGCACCTCATCTTATTTCTAAAGGTTTTGCAGGCTGTTACTTGATATATTCATCAATCCTGTCCAGAGTTGCTAATGTTTTCTTAACTGAATTTTTAAAGCTCTCTAGTCAGTCAACAGCTCTGCCTCAAACAAACCCTCTCAAGTTTGGATTTCTTGCAATTTAAAGGTGCAATACAGGCAACTTCAAAAACCTAGAGATTCCTTTTGTTTGACAGACTTCACAATATTGGAGGAGAGTCCACAGAAAATCCCCTTTATATAATATCAGACATAATTCATGGAAGAATCAAGCCAATAAACCTGCCAGAGGAAGAGAGGCAGCTTCTCTGCTGTGTTCTATCCCCTTCTACACTGACCTGGGAGAACAGGAGTGATTAGTTTTGTGAACATAAACTTACGCAGGTGATATCATTTTGGGACATAAGTCATTGCTGGCACACAAGCCCTTTGTTTTGAGGCAAATAAAAACGTGATATTGAAAAAAAAATACCAGTTAGAGGATTTACACAACTGCTGCCCTTTTGAATCTAATGCTTTACAGAAAGGGATAAGGCTCAATCCAAATTGTGCTTCAGTCTCTGCTGTGTAAATCTCAAGTATCTGCTGATATCTACTGAGAGCTGATTCATTCCTGCTTTCATATGTACCTCTCCTTCCATAAAAATGCAGGACTTATCAAGCATGTTGCTAGATAGGGACTCAGCTGTGGCCTTTCCCCATGGACTTGAGATTTTATGGTTTTGTAATTTCAAGGGATGGGGGCCGGGGGGGGGAGGAAATTTTGCACCTTTTTTTCATATTGCATAAAATAGAAGTATTTTAAGCCAAAAAATTGAACATAGTAATTACAAAATTGTCCCTTGTAAAAATAGGGGATAGGTCAGGGTGCTCAGCCAAACTTGTTGAAGTTTCTCAATGTTTTGACATATCTAACAAAATCCTACACGTTGTATAAAGCTGAAAAGGTATCACAGGAACCAGCGATGTTAACAAAATAAACCAATAATAACTGAAGCGCAAATATAAACAGGTGATGAAGCTAGTACAAAATACTTAAATATAAGTGTACGGCACTGCTTATGATTACTTTGGGGGAGAAAATTATAGCCATCTATGCCTTTAAAATCAGGTAAATAGGATCTTTCACCATGATAATTGAGTAGCCAGAAAAGAGGAGCATAATGGTAGTGCATGTGGAGTTCAAGTCCTACCAAATGGCACTGGGGTTAAACTCTGGGTATACTGCCCACTGTTTAAATATGAACAACTCAAAAGAAAGATGCAGAAGTTTAAAATAACAGCATGCAGATTTCTTTATAGAATTTAAAGAATGAAAAACACTTGAAAAAATATCAGCAGGCAGGGGCAGGAAGAACAAACGGTAACCAAATTGGTTCCTGTGACAAACCATAACATTTACTTTAAAGCATCAGCGTGCTAGTCAGTAAAAGTCAAGCTACTACTCTTTTAATAGATCCCAGGCCTTCTTAAACTCACTGGTCTGCAAGTATTATCCAGGTCAAGAGCAGGTCAAAAAGTGAAAACCCATGTGAAAGTAAACTTTAAATAGCTGCTTTAGAAGAGCTGTAGCAGACTGTCTCTGCTATAGTAAATATAGTTCCTCTTTTGTATGGTATTATACAGTATACTGAGCTTACAAAATTTATCCTTTCTTCATCATTTGTTCAGTTAAGAATTCAGAATCTCCCTCATTACAGTTTTGCATAAGCCAAATTTATTTTACTCTTAAGGTTGTGGGGGATTTAATTTTAATTGTCATGGCATTTTACTGGATTTTTTAATAGACAGTATCAGCATTATTTACTATAACTTCCACTCCATTTACTAGACCATGTCTCTCAGTTAAAGATCTCTTTTTAAACTATTTATATACAAGTACACTTAGGCAGGTTTGATTTCCAGCCTTGCTGCCTGATGATAATACAACATCAAGATCCAGGGAGCTGAAAATAAAATCCTGGACTTAATTCCAAAACTACAGACAATATTGCATTGGTACAAGGTACATTTTAAAAATCCTGCTTCCCTATTTATTTCTCTTACTGGGATACTATGGATTTTGTTTTGGTGTGTTTGATTCTTTTTTTCTTAGAGTTTTACAAACATTGGTGTTGTATGTTGGCGTTTTCAATCTGTGGTCTGAGTCCTCTTCAGAATTGATGTCTTCTTTGAGCTCCAGAGAGTGAGGAGAATCTGACTCCGTGTTTTGAATTTATTTGCCTAGTAGAATGTGTATTAATTTGGCCTGCAATACACTTGCTGCAGCTTTTGTTGGAGTGAAAGGTCTGAAGCTGGTTTTCATTTTATTTTATATGTGTTAACGTAATACCTTATTAATTACCCTGGATTTTTTTTTCTGACAGCCAAAAAGCATAATCATTTTTCCTTCCAGGAGGACCAGAAAAAAAGCAATAATTCCTATTTGTGACATGATTTAAATTGTTTTCCCTCATCTTTTGCTCCTTCACATATAAGTAGTGAGTGAGATTCTGGCTCTGGTTAAGTTGGTGGCAAGGCTCCCATGGATTTTCATTGGGCTGAGATATTGCTAGCTGTTATTGTAGTTCTCACGGCTGTTATGCTTGCACATGAAATTTTTACCAGCTCAATAAAATAGCCCAGGTCTGAAACAAGTTGAGCTGTTGTTTCACTGTTACACAAGGGCCCATTCTGCTGTTGTTATGGAGGCAGAAGTGCCAATAAAGGGACTTCCCAGTCTTTCATGAATGATGAGGCTTAAGAGGAGGAAAAATAATGTAAACTCTCTCTTTCATGCAGTTGTCTTCAAGTTTGATGCAAATTTGTGCTAAACATGTGTCTATGATGGGACAGCAAAATGTGAAATTGTAAGTGATGGGGCAAATACAACCTGAATTTGAGATTTGTTTTTGCCTCTTGCTCTCTTGGTATTCAACTAATGATACATAATGATATGTATTTTGCTTATTGGTTGGGAAGAAGAGGACTGGATGGATAGCTAGGGAGGTAGATATAGGGAGCCAGAAAATATATGATTGTTTTGATTTGAAGGACAGATGTCTCCTAAGGAAGGCAGAAGCCTCCCTTAAAATGGCAGATGTAAACACCCTCTCTCTGAATTATTATAATTTTGAAATTAAGGGGCTCTCAGGCAAAGATATGGGAATAACAGTTCTTTACTAGGAAAATTAAAATAAAAATACAGTAATACAGAAAACCAAAATACTGACAGAGTCAGGATACAACCTGACACCCCGTCAGTCAGGGTGTTGGTAGCAGTCTGATTAAATGGTGGCTGCAGTCCTCCTACAGTGATGGATGTAGTTCTGTTGAAGCAGTGGTTTTGAAGAAAGGTGCAGTTTTTGTCTGAAGGTCCAGTGATAATATAGAAGGGAATCCAGTGGAAGGAGGCTGACTGTGGTGCTCCAAATCTCAAATTATATCCAGGTAGGAATGCTTGGCTCCTCCCCCTGGGTGGGGCATCTCACAATGGGATGATGTCATTTTATCAGTCATGCAGTGGGACTCAATGGCCCATTAACAGAAGATATTCCCCCTGGAGGGAGGATGGTTGTGGAAAAGATAAAGATCACTGCCCCACCTGTTTTCAACAGATGGTGATAGAATACATACTTTTTGTCACATCCTACATTGTGACCCAAGACAATGATTTTGTCTTGCTTGCTTGTTGCTATTTTTGCAAGCTGTGATGCTACAGATATTTAAAATAAAAACCTATGCACTTGCAAAATAAATTTCTAGAAACTAGAGAGGAAACTGAAGTTTAGACAGAAATTTGCATCAGGGTAAAAAAACTGTTCTCTATGTTCGGAAGAATAGAATAAAAAGCCAGAACAAGACACAGGTAGATGAATCCAGACTGCTGCACAAGACACGTCTAATGGAAGTCACACTTGCCTGCCTCCAGTGCATTTTGGGGAAAAAAACAGCATTAATTTTGCTTCTCCAAGGGCATGAGGGCAGAATGGAAGTTCCCGTGTAAATGATGGGAACTCGATGAAGAAAAATGTCTTTCTTGGGGACATGTATAATTTGTATAATAATGACAATTAGTTTTGTACAAACTAACTTTAACCCTCCTTGAGATTGTTAACTTTAATTTTTTTCCAGTGAAGCTAAATCTTCTCTTGAATGTCTGTATTACATTCAGCTTTTACCATTTCATTACAGAGAATGAATTTCAAAAAATTTGTAAGATTCATATCAATATATAGGGCTGCATGTGGGCTTTTGTGAAGGAAGGGACTAGTAAAATGCCACCTGGGACTCAGGAAATTGTTTCATCTCTTTGCTCTATCGCGGATATTTAGGTGCACTTAGATACTGCTCAGGTCAGCATTGCAGAACTCAAGTGATGCAGGAACTGAAATATCTCAGGAGAAAAGCCCAGCAGTATCTAGAGTGAGAGATGGAATCTGAGCTCTTGAATCAAGCACCATGTCTCTGCAATCCCTGCAGAGCTGCTGCTGCACTCTGCATGCTTACAGACCCCCCTAGCAACTTGGTGGGCAACTGGGCAACCTTAAACTGCCCAAGTGTTTGCACCTATCCAGGAATGCACTTTCACAACAAATTTAGTAATGCAGGCTTTTCTTGGGTGAAACAAATCCAGTTTTCAGCTGCACAGGGATGCTCAGTGTGCTCTGACAGAAGCAGGCTCTGTCTAAACTGGAAGTGTAACGCCACCTTTCTCTCAAATTTCAGTCAAGAGGAGGCAGAGCTGCTGACAGCAGTGTGCAGAGGGACTCCTTGCACCGTGGATGGCTGGTCAGAGCCCCTCCTTCCTCTGTGGAAATGTAGCGATGACTGTTCTTGAATTTAGAGAAAAGTAGTGAAGAGAAATAAAGGAAAGATTATTACAGTATTGAGAGGTATATTGGTCATACAGCATTCCAGTAGTGCCCAACATCTAGGTGTTTTTGGACAGCTGATCAGAATAACCTTTAGAAATCACCTGGTTCCAGAGAACACATCAACTGGGTGGGGATACAAAAATGAAATACAAAAATTAAAACAGATTGAATTGTTAATTGTCTGTGAAAGCTGGTAATTTTTAAGTCTCTGTATATGTGTGTGCATGCATGTGCTGAACCCGCTGTACTGCTTGTGGTTACACTGCAGAGTCTCAAAGCAGGTACCCAAGTACAGCAGCTTCCTATAAAAGACCTCTCTATCTGGTAATGTAGTTGTCTCCTAAAGTGTTTTTGAGGGAGTGGGGTTGTGCTGGGGTTTTTTTCCCCCTCCTCTCTTTTTTTTCCTTCCTAAATCTGGGCTTGGTTACACTTCACTGGGGTAGCAACATGGGTTATATCCCACTAATTAAAGAATAGGGTTTTATGGCTTTTCTGGCTAAATGGTGTTCTCTATTGCTTTGTGTCGAACAAAGCCAGACATACTCGTTACGTTGCATTTGGTCAGTAGTGCTGTGTCTACCATAAGGATTCCTGCTGGTGGGGATCAGCTAGCCACAGGTTAGGCTTCAAAATACTTTGTGCCGCTTTCTCCCTCTGTTTATACACATACATGATATATGTATCAGTGCTGAACTGGAGACAGTGTGCTCATGTGAATCCATCCAAGTACTTGTTTTTCTTTTCTGCAATAAACTCTGCTTAAAGAGAAATTTATATGCTATCCTTTCAAAACTTTGTCAGTAATTGTAGCTTCAAAAATATAGACATCTAAGTAAAGTTACATATTTTAAGGCTGGTTTTGTCCAGATTTCCCAGAGCAGCTGTTGGACGTGAAGGTTTGTTCCTCTGAAATACCCCTTTTGCCCATGAAGCTTAAAATTCAAGTGTTCTTTTTCTTTTTCTTTTTCTTTTTCTTTTTCTTTTTCTTTTTCTTTTTTTTCTTTTTCTTTTTCTTTTTCTTTTTCTTTTTCTTTTTCTTTTTCTTTTTCTTTTTCTTTTTCTTTTTCTCTTTCTCTTTCTCTTTCTCTTTCTTTTTCTTTTCTCATCTTTTCCTACCTGTTTTTCATTCTTGAAGACCAAACATTAGTGTAAAATCAGGCAATGAGGAGTGAATCGTATATCCTTTTGCGTATCACCTCACCTCTGTGATTATCTAGTTCATAGATGTTTTCAATTACCCTGCTGTTTGTTTGCCTTGTGATCTTGCCCAGTCAGTATTTAGACAGTGATGCAATGTATGTACAATCCCATCAAGTATTTAACAATACCTCTTTGCACTTCGTCAAGCTTCTTTCCCTAAATGTGCCTTGAATACCACTGGAGCAGAGAAGGCAGATTAATTTCAAGAAACTACAATAATAAATTTTAAAAGTCTGTACTTTCAGATTCACAGTAAAAAAAAAAAAAAAAAAAAGAAGCACAAACCTCCCCTTAAAAACAAACAGCTCAAACATAAAAAAACTCCAGGCTAGCAGATCTACTTTATAGCTTATAAAAAGCTATAAAGTTTTACCTTGGCTGGCTGAGAGTTCCTGTGTGGAAAACTGGTGTGGGCTGCTTGTTTACAGGGATCTAAACATGTGTATTTTTATAACTTCTCTGCTGTCATAATGAATTACCAACCATAAGCTGTCCTTTGTTGGTTTTCAAGAAAATCAAATGAAACCCAGCAGGAGCTCCCAGAGTGCATTGTCCAAGAGTGTAAAAATGCTGTGTTGATGACAGATCATACTGTTTTTATTAAAGCTAAGAACACTGACTTTACTTTGCTTTTTGACCCTAGTGCTTTACTGTCAAGGTGATTTTATTTCTACAAATTTTCCTTCTGCAGGCCTCATCAACGATTCACCATAAAACATTAGACAAATTCCCATCATCTGTATATGATTAGAGCAGGTTCTGTTGTGCTGCTTGCCACAACTTAAGGCGACATTTTTCAGCTTTTTCTGAAAAGGAGTCAATTTACCAGCCTTCATTCATAACACAATGTCTCCTTGTTTTCATATCAGTTTCCTTTGGTTCTTTTTAAGCTGATAAGAACATAATTGAAGGAATTTTAATGCACTGTTTGCTAAAGACTGCAACCAATTTTTCAAATCTACTCTCTAAAAAATTTTACCTTAAAAACATGGCTTTGTAAAAATGCCCTGACAGATGAGCAGGATGCACATGTGACAGTCTGCTCTGAGAATAGTATGAGATAATTGAAATTCTACTGAGAAAAATCTTCCCAAATTAAACACATGATGACATTGCAAGATTTTGCCTAGTAAATTTCAGGTCCTTTTCTATAAGAATTTCTCAAGTAGATAATAAACTAATCTTACACTAAACCCAGCCCCATGCTGAGTCAGAATAATTAATTCTACTTCTGTAAATTTTCCACATCTCTATTTACCCAAACAATTAATTTAATACAATATATGTGTATTAAAACTATATTCTTTTCAGGTAGAATTATTTTAAGAATGAGAACAGTTTTTTACTTCCATGAAGTGTAGCTACGAGATAGAAGAGGAAGAGCAGGAAGTCTTGTTTTTATTTTTTGTATCAGTACACACAGTCTAGTCTCACATGTTACAAAAATGGACTTGACACCGGCTTATATACAATTCCCAGCAATGTCTGTCTGTGGTTTAGTATTAAACATCATTTTCTTGGAAGAGAGAAAGAAAGACTAGCACAGTAAATCTCTCCTGGTGACCTGGACATTCATCAGGTATTGGCTTCTTGGATTAGAGATTTCTTTTCTGATCTTCAAGGAACCCAAAAAATTCAGACTAGCAATTCTGGACCAAGTATTTGTTTTGTCACTCTTGATGACTTCTGATTTAAACACTTCATGGCCAAACAAACACTTGGGTCCTCTTATGCCTCTCCTCACACACACACATGCATCTCTATTTGACATCTGATATAAGCTTTGAATTATTTAATTTTTTCTGTTTAATTAGCTTACTGAGTACTAGTAAAGTCATCATCTCTGTCAAAGTGTCAAAACATATCTGCTTATTGACTGTTTTACAAAATCACTTCTCTGGAATGAATACTTTATACACTACTGTAGGCTTCAGATTTTAGTGGAATTTTTTCTCTCCATGTTGCCAATTTATGGTATAAGACAAGATACCAGTAATTCATTTTAGAAGACTTCAAGCTGCCCTAGGGCACCCATGATTTATCGCAGCTTTACTCTAGTGTAACATTACTGATGATGACTTTTCTCTGTCAGCCTTCTCTGACATTTTTCCTCATTGCATGTCCTCTTTTCACCACAATGAACAACGACAAATCTTAAAACCCAGGGACAAACCAGCTGTAGGAAGAATCTCTTCTTAGAGGTATTTGTAAAATTTAGCAAATATATGGGAAAGTACACATTATACAAAGCAATATAATTTTATAGAGGTGATTTGGCACTGAAATCCCCAAAAATGCTTCATGGCAAACTTTGCAAAGCAGCCGTATGCAGTAAATTAATGTGTGGTATGATCTCATTTCTACAGTCCTAATTCAAGATTGTTGGCTTCCCTCATCTTGGAAGACTTTGACTGGTAAACATAGTTAAATGGTCACTAATATGGTGATGATCTTCAGAAAATCTGCATTTTGGCAACTAAAATAAAAATGCCAATGTACTGAGGTAAATGTTTAATAAAAGATTGATTGTACAACATCAGGCTGAATCTCTACTTGTATTAGGAAAACTGCACGTGTCAAAAATCAATGCAAGTTTCAGTCACCGAACAACATGAGAACTGAGGCTGTTTTCCTCTGCATTACTCAGTCTGTGAGTTACGTCAACAGGAAAGCCAAGTGTTTTGCACATTTTAAATTGCTGGCGAAATCACAGGTTATTCTGCAGGAAACACAGTGAGACAAACTATGTACTCAAAATAAATATGAAGCAGAACTTTTTAGACTGGAAAAGCAGTTGTTTTGAGAAGTGCAAGGTCTTTTGTTTGGCTTGTTCTCAAGGCCAGGCTGGTGCCTTAGACCCCACAGATTCAACCAGTAGCACTTACGCTGCAAAGCACTTACGATTTAGAGGTACGATCTTTGAATGGGACAGACTGATTTTTACTGGTCATTGGAGACAAATATCTTCGGATCAGCATAGACAGGAGCTGATTTGCCAAATACGGTGTCTGTTGCTCAATTTCATGAAGTGGCTTTGAGGATCTGCATATGCAAAAGACATTTGCCAAAACTGGAACTGGAAATAAGCTACCCCAGGAAAGCTGGGGGTTGTAGGATTTTTAAAGAACTTCCATTTAGAGACTCATTATGCTGTGGGGTCAGCTGGGGAAATGCTATGGACCTGAGGCAAGGATGAACATGGGACAGAAAGGCTGGAATTTATGTAGTTGGGCTGGGCAGCCTGTGCCTGTCATCCTGTTTATCTTTTAGCACTGGGGGCCCTTCATCTGGACGTAGGATTTCTTTGTCTGAGGTCCCCCACATTGAAGAGCATCCAGTGCCCACTTCCTCCTGCTCTCAGTCAGCTGTCTGTGGCTTCCAGCTCTGTGTGAGCAGCTGAGCCAAAAGCTCAAAGCCTCCCCTCTGTTCTAAAAACCTACCCACTGGAGAGGCATAGTAATTCTGTTATTAACCTCTTAATTTGGCCTTCTCCCTGGGAGGAAAGAATCTGCCTTGGAACAGATGTACTGCTCAGTTTTCCTCTGTTTTCATTTAGTTTGCTTTTTTCCGAGTAACTAGAAAATCTGTGATATAATAATTTGTTGTGCAAGTGAGGGTGCTGCTATGCTGTATTCCTATTTTCCCTGAGACGGATGCTGAAGTTCATCGATCAAAGCCCAGTCATGGCCAGGAGTCACTGCCTCCTGAGAGTATTGATTGTGTCTTGCCCTTTGAACCTGGGTGATCTTGACTCAAGAAGCTCCCAGCTCTAACTAGGTCTGTTTCTTGGGGGGCCATTGGGTATGTTTCCCACCAGCAATTCCTGCAAGGTTCTCAAGGCACTGAAGTGCTTGGTTGCTTAACGTGTCTGTGCCCTGATTTGGCCCTGTGCTGTCTGGTGTTCTGATCTCTTGCCAAAGATATATTTTAACCATATTGTCATGGAAATCTGCTCTCTATACAACTCCTAGGGCATTTAAAAACAACCCTGTGGCTAATTTTTGGATTTTTTTGTTTGTTTGTTTTTTGTTTTTTTGTTGCTGTTTTTTGGTTGGTTTTTTTTTTCTGAGAAAGGAATTCTTAATTGATGGAGTTATTGATATTCTTCTTTCAGTTTTATTTTAAAAAGTCTTATGTCTTTCTTAAGAGACTGATATTAAAATTTATATTTATTATCCTGAAATATTTTACTTAGGTTGTACTTCAGAAAAGAGTAGACTTTCTGAAGAATGTTATGTCGTAATTAAATCAGCCACTTCATATAACTGTATTTAATTTTTCTGCTAATAAGAGGTTGCTCAGAGAAATTCAAACTGCTCATTTATATTTCAGTGCAAAATTTTCAAGGATCTTTGAAGACTGACTTTGGAATCTTATGGTGTTCTTGTAAATATGTATACTTGGAAACACAGAACCCGATGTGCAAATTTACAATTGCTGAATGTTAAATATGAAACAATCATATAAATATGAGGTAAACCTGTTAAGTAGCAGCTGTCTGTGTGTTTAGGCAACCCATCAGCCATTCCAGAAAGTACATGAGGTTTGTGCCGCAGAGCTCAGGAGAATGCCTTGGTATCTCTTATTTCTGCTCTGACTCTCTCTGACAGACTGATAAATTTAGCAAGTGATGCAGAGGATTTTAACTGTAAATGGGTATTTTCTTGGATATTTTTTACTGCTGACCACATCTGTGAGGCTGAACTGGGTGCTGGGACCCACAGCCATGGAACAGCTTGTATAAGTGTGTCCGTGGTAGCTTGACTCATCCAAATACTAGATCTGTTGATTTAGGATCCCTATTCCTGCAATTAGGGCTGCCAAATTAGTCTGCAAAAGCACCTAATCTCGGTAATCTCATAATCCCATACATCTGTGTGTTAACACAGACGCATTCTAGGAGATCTAGGCTGGATGTGCATGTGTATCACAGTGGCAGTTACACCTTTGAGTATAGTACAGTTTGGTATTGCTGTGCTTCTTTGTGAAATGAACAGCTTCTAAAATTAACCTAAAAATAATCTTTTTGGGGAAGCCATCTGAAGTTAATGTATAACTAGTAGTTTTGCTGTGCTTTTTAAAAATCCATGTGGATTTAGTTCCCAATTTTGTCTTGTTTGATGATCTGTATTTTGTAAATAAAGGAAATATTATTTTCTTTCATAAAAATCATCATATTATCCTGGGATATTTAACCATTAATACAAATGAAGTAATTTTATTATGCTCTTTGGCATTAACGCAATATGTTCATTAAATAGGTTATCTCTCTGTATATTTAGGTATGTATGAATCACTGCTTTCATCTCAATTGCGGGAAAAATGATTTGGACCAAAGTAGACCAGCTTGACATTTTGGGATCTCAGACTGAGTGGTAGCTTGACCTTGGTTGTCTACTGGATGCCCACCCAGCTGCTCTTGTCTTGTTCTCAGTGGCACCACATAGAAAAAAAGGATGGAAAATCTCATGGGTTAGATAAGATAGGAGGGTAACTTAATTACCATAATGAGTAAAACAGGCTTGACATGGGAAAATTTAATTAATTGCCAGTTAAAATAGAGCTGGATACAGAGTTGGACAATGAGATGCAAAGACACCTCCCCACTATACTGGAACCATCAATGTCCAGCTCAGGGTAGCCTCTGGCCTCCTTCCGCATAGACCACTGGAACCACTGGGCAGCGTCATTTCCTGGTCCCTGGTGGCCTCTCTCCTGGTGAGTGCAGGGGTCAAGCAGTGGCAGGAGTAAGAAAAGGGAGTTGTGGGCAAGCTCCAGCTTCCACAGGTCACTCTCCATGGCCTGAATCAGAGGAGCATCGGGCAATTTATCAGCTGAGCCTGAGCACCATCAGTGAGCTTCTCAGTGCTGCTTCCCTCTACATACACTAGCCTCAGCTAAGGACGGCTGCAGAAATACCTGCTTGACCTTGGCAAATCTGCTGGGTTTCTGTAGCCTCACTGTATGGCATCTGTCTGCATGTGGCTTTGTTGCAGCAAAAAAAGTAGAAGGTATAATCTCCCACTGCCACAGATCTACCACCCCTAATGTCTCAGATCCTCTGGTGTTGTCACATTCTGTGAACAGCACAGAGCATGTATAGGGTCCTATAAGTAATCTGTCTGAGAGATTTTTACCATTCACACAATCATAGTGTCCCCTGGACAGGTTCAGAGAAACACATAAATGCATGTTTTATTTTAAGCATGTGTTTAAATCCTATTAGTATTTATGGGAGTACAATGTGAGCTCATATTTAGGTACTTGCCTAAAAATGATTTATTGAGGAGAGATAAAATTAAGCCTACACTTAAGAGCTTTGCTCATTGAGAGAGTGGAATATTTACATTTGTTCCAAACACAGGTTCAGGTCCTCAGGACTTGTGATATATAAGTGTGATTTGCTGCATTTTTGTTGTCTTGCAATTGGTTAAGGAGAGACCAAGGTGCACAAGTGTGATACTTTATAGGTAGATTCTCTTTAAAAACAGTTCATTAAAAAATAAAAAGAAAGTGATTTCTTTTACAACAACCTGCATAAAATCTGATGGGTTTTACTTTCATTCCTCCGTCTCTCTAAATGTGGATATTGGGTCCAGGTCCATAGATGCTTCATAGAGAGCAGGGTGCGGCGCTCTCTGCTTCAGGGACATTTCCACTGTGAGTGCTGCCTTGGAGCTTGCAGGTACTCTAACCATTTTTAAGGTTTTGTGGCTTTTGATTTCCATTTTTTCCCCCCTCTCTTCTATTTTGTCTGAATTTATGTGCACAGAAATGCTAGCGATGAGTTACGGCTGTGAGTGTGCGTGCAGAAAAGCTGTGGCACACAGCTTCCTAATGGGAAACAGTTGGGTTTGCTCTGCTGTGTTGCAGAGCACTTACTGGAGGAGGTAAATACTTTAGAAATTAAAGATAGAGTTTGTGTGCTTTCTTGTTTGGAGAAGTGGAATTTCTTAACCTGTTTTGACTAGCTGGAGAGATTTTATTGCAGGCTTCAGGAGAGTTCTATGTTCTTCAGTGCCTCTCTGCTGCTAGTTCACTCTTTTATCGAAAATTTAAGTGGCTTCCAAGGTTTTTGTGTTCTTTTGTTTGTTTGGGGTTTTTGTTTGTTTGTTTGTTTGTTTGTTTGTTTGTTTGTTTTTTTTGGGGGTTTTGGGAGGGGGTTTTGGTTTTTTTTTTGTTTTTTTTTTTTTTTTTTTTTTTTTTTTCTCTCTTTCAGAAGAAGCCCAGCTCTTGGAAGCAAGTAGCAAGGGTCGAGTCACAGCCTTCATTGTGTAAAATAGGCATGCGCCAGAGCTTAGTATTTCAGCAAAAAACTCAGTTAAAATGTGAGTTAATGAATCTTTTCAAAACTGGGCTTTCAAAAGTTACTGTAAAAGAGACCAAGTTATGCTCCTACCTTGTGATTTTTTTAAAGGTCTCTTTCATGATCTGAGGTTCCCACTCATGATTTATCCTGAATACTTGGGGTTTGGCAGTACCCTTGCTGCATAGGACCAGAGGCATTTGATATACTATTTACTTCTGTTGATTCTGAGAAGTTTAAAATATATGTTCAGTTTTATGGTGCAAGAAGCTATTGGCTTTCTGGAACACTTCCACAGCAAACTGGGTCTCTCAATGTGCACATGTGCCCCCAAAGCCTCCTCACACAGCCCTGATCTGTGAGAGTAATGCATGCAGGAGTTCTAGGCTGCCAGAAAAGCAGATATTAATGAGCTTTACCATAAACCATATTTGCATATCAGTCATTCATACTTGAAAGCAGGGGTTAGTACCCTTTCTTTCTAAGCTGAGATGTTCCTCTGTGTGTTCTGCCACTATGGCTTTGATATGTAGAAAAGCATGTTTACTTTTTAACCACAAAATGGTAGTTTTCTTTTAATCAGGATCTGTAGCTCAGCTACAGGGTAACAAAACAAGTGAAAAATGTTTAAAATGAAAACTTAGTATTTTCAGATGAGTGTTGTCTTTTACGATAGAGAAAATGTGCTCTTCAAAGATGAAGGTTAGTTAATATCTAGATGGGTCCACTCCATTTCCAGTATGGTTTTTCACTTAATCAGCAAAATAAATCTGAGTTCATTGCTTGGAGGCATTAGGACCATACACAGCAGAGTTTATAAATGTGTGCATATCTGCCTCATTTTGTCTAAGAAAGCACCTTTGGCAAAGATGGCATTGGTTCCTGAAAAATAACTTGCACACCAGATTTATTTTGCTTGTGGCCTCTGTTTGTAAGAGCTTTACAAGGCTTTGCAAGCTGGTTGGTGTAACCTACCTTTGCTCAGGAAACCTGTAGCTACTGAAACTGAGGGCACCATAAGCAGGCAGTGTTACTTATGGCATAAGGGCTTGTGATGCAGAGACATGCCTGGTACTCCAAATTCCTATCTCTGTGTGGTACATGTCCTGACTTTTGCTTGTCTCATTTGCTCAGCTGTGAGATTGGATAAAGCAGGAGCTGTTTGAAAAATATGTGATGTACCTGAGCTGAGCTTTCCTGGTTGAAAGAAGGAATTCTTAAGTTTTTCTTCTTAACCTGTGTTTGTTGCGCAAGTGTATTTGGGCCATTTCTCCTGTTAGTTTGAGGCTGAAGGTAGCACAGAAGAATGAGGTCATCATATGAAAATCATATCCAGAGCCTCTCCACAATTTCACAAGGGAAAATTTGAAGAAGGCCTGATTTAGTGTGCTGGGTCAAAATCTCCTCAGGGTAGATGATGGATGTTTTAATAAGGAAAACCCTGCAAGAATCAAAGAGAAGAATCCAGCACAAGCCCTTATTGAGCTGGTCTGAATTTTTAGTGAATTTGCCTGCGTTATGTTTACACCCCACTTATTTTTCTTTCTTTTTTAATACATAGCTTGTGGGCATGAACAGTCCCATAAACAGGAAGTTCTGTGTGTCTCTTGGAGACACACCTCAGAAAGGGAATTTTCAAATTTATTGCATGAGGCCACATTGCATTAGCTTAGAGTTTCCTTTAAGACTTGGATATGAAATTGTTCGCATGTGTAAAATAAAGAACAGGATTAAAGAAAAGCTTAATCAAGTTTCACAAATATCATCACCATCACAGCTTGAATGTGGTTAGCTAGATATAGGCACAGATGTTACCATCTCTCAGTATTCTGTTGCCACTGGAAGCAATGAATTGTCTTGTAAGTTTAGTACCCAGTAACTGAAAAAATTGCTTAGCAAACAGCTCTGCAAATAGCCCTCACTACTGGGCACACCCCATAATGAATGTTTGTTGCAGCTGTGAAATGCACAGGGAAACTCGATTGAAATTTCTCAACTCATTTGGTTTGGCATCAGCATCCTCTGTGCTGTTGGGATGTGTATGGTATATATTTGCTGATATAACACTGCACTGTTCCTTTGGTTTCAATGGATTTTAGTGTTAGGAAAGTGATGCTCAGAATATCTCTTTCTGTTTTTTTCATTAGTATAGAAGTAAAAGATTTAAAGATCATAACTTAGTAACCATGTTCAGCCATGAGTTTTGGAATTAGTACTGATTGTACTAAAGTAATACAGCACTGCAAGCAAAAAACCATGTATTTCTGGATGAGAGTCAAAAGGCTCTGCTCAAAAAGACATAAATAAGCCACAAAAAGACCCCAGATCCCCACAGTAGATTCTTCCCCAAAAGACTCAAGGCACTTTATAGTCTGACCAATAGAGTGGGGCTTCTGTTCTCAAAAATGGGCTTGTTTTTTACTTTCACCTCTTTAATTTCACATGTTGCAGGTCAGACAAATATTTTAGTTTGACACCTGCTTTCTGCTTTAAGGGCAATGAATCCCCTGCTGCTGGATATACTGGCTCCATAACACTAGGACCACCCTGTCCGATGATGGTTGCCTCCAGAGAAGCGTCCTTATGCATACTGCCTTTAAACCCCTGACAGCACATGCTGCTCTCTTCTGAGTGATCTCAGAGGATCTCCAGCCTGTATGCTGGAGCCACGGGCTCCCTTCCAGACTCCCTCCCTGGCCTTCCCAGCCCTCCTTTCCTGAGGCTGAGGAGGGCAGACCTGTAAGGGCACAGGTCCGGGCTGGGCCAGCCATGCTGGGCTCAAGCCGGGATGCACCAGCAGTCTGAGCTGGGTTACACAGTGCATGTTGCAATGCAGCTCCTGTTTTGAAGACCACAGAGATGTTGTCAGTTCCGGAGAGAGCTAGATATCATCATTTAAACTTACTTTGAAGTAGAGAGGACCCCACACCTCTCTCTCTTAAACTGTGTTGTTACATGTCACTTAAAATCATCATCCAGTTGCATCTTCAAATATATTACTATACGCTTTCTACAGTTACAAAACTGAGAGATATAATTTTCAAAACTATATATGCCCATGTCTACTATATAGATTAATATATCTGGACATCATGTGTACTTGTATCTATTTTCTATACAAAATGAAGATTTTCTTCCAGAACATCCCTGTTATTTTTATTAATCTCTAATGATGAATGAAAGCACATATTTTAAAAACCTCCCCTTTATAAGGCAGGAAATTATATTTGCTTTTGCTCATTGCTAGCGCCAGTCTATTCTGACAGATCTGTGACACAGATAGAAAGCAGAAGCATCTCAAGTACTGACTTCTACATTTATTTTCCCAAAGCAGAGGGCAAAGAAGCTAAACATTTTAAATGCATGGATTCCTCTGAAAGCTTTAAACCTATTAGGGCACAAACATGGCAACTTTGCACACAGATTGCCCCCAAAGTAAGTCTTGATTTTAGGACTAAGCCAAGCTGGCATGCAAGAGCAGTTGCTGTTGATCTTTTATACTAATTTTGGATTAATTGTGATCTACAGCACTGCGTAAACATGCTAACCTAGTACTTCAGCTTCACCACAGCTAAACATTAATCCTTCTTAATGCTCTAAGTCAACTTTTAGTCCTTAGCAGAATTTACCTTAATCTCTGGCTAGGAAGCTAACTGATATACAAAACATAATCCAAGAGCTCCAGAATCTTAAGGAAAATATGCAGAGAAGCAATTAATCTATGCAGAATAATACATTTCCCTGGTATCCTTCCTAAGGCAGTACTGGGAGTAATTATTCAATGATATCAAGGCCTATACTTTAAAGGTGTCTTTCCTTTTTAAAGATAAAAAGCATATATAAATTCAATTCACCACATTGATTTTCTTACCTTTCTCACATACTTTTATTTATGTTACTGATTGTTATGAAATGTTAATTTGGAGGCATTTTTATATGTAACATATATTACTCAATGTGGACAAACAAGTCCATGATGCTGAAATATTTGAATTTTATAATCTTTTTACCTCAATTCTGTGTAGCATTTTAGTGATCCTCTAAAAATCAGATCACTCCAGAGAGCTTTGGGGGTAATTTGCAGAATGGTGTTTTTCTTGTGTTACTTTGCTTTTGGAGAGGGGTATTGGATAGCTGGGGAGTATCTGGGAGGTGTCTTTATGGCTAGGAGTATCTGAGGAAAATGCACGTTGGGTGGGTGTTTTGCAACAGAACTGAGAAAACTTCTGTATGAGGACCAGTTAATACTCCAGACTGTCATCACCCAAAATGTTGAGTCAAAAAGGGAAGGGTGCAGAGTTGCATACAAAGAATGTGGAATAACTCAACTAACTTGGTCTTCGTAAGACTCTTGTACATGAATTACACATTTCAAAGGCGGGGCTATTCTGGAGCCTGTCTACTTACTACTTCTCAGTCCTTGCTGAGAGCCTCTGCTTATGGCACATCAGTGTCTGGAACTGATTGCTTTTCACTGTTTTCATGCTTTAATTTCCTTCAACATCTTTATTTGCTTGTATACTTATTTTCCTCAGTCATCTGATCCCCGCCCCCGCCAAGTTCACTTCCTAGCTTGACTACTTTATATGCATCACAGATTATGAGCTTTTGCTAAAAAACCAATGAGCTGGATCTGTCCTGAGGAGGTTGGGGAAGAAGATGTAGTGACACCCAATACCTCAGCCCAACTTAGCAAAAGCGTTACCAAAATAAATGAGGCATGCTCATGCTTTGTGAATATCTCCTTAGAACCTGAAGGGGAAATTTTTACTTGTGTGCTATTTTACCCTTGACAGCTGTAATTCTTCTCCAGATTTATGTTTTCCACCTAACAGTGCGAATCTGTTTTTCACTGAGATTTGTGTAAAATTTGGATTTTCCACAGCAAATTTCAGGGCAATTTTTGAGGCGTGGGGGAGGGACTGCTCTGTCCAGGATCAGGGGGTTGTGGTTTGTGATTCTGTCTGGTTGAGTTCGAGCAGCCTGAAGACTGCTCTGAGTGAGAGATGTCCCTGAGGGAACAAGTTACTGTGCAAGACAACCTCTGCTCCAGCTCACCACCTGCCTGGTGGCTGCAGGAAGGTGTTGTGAGAGCGTCACCAGCTGTCAGGAGGGTGCTGGACTGCAAGTCCCAGCAGCAGAGCCTATGTGTAGTTGTTTAACACATGCCAGCAAGCAGCAGGAAGGGTGCCGGCCACAGGAGCTGCCCCTCGGGGTTCAGGTTACCGAACTAAGCTGGCAATGGGTAGGACCTATATTTAGATCTGGAATCTGTACCAGTGTGGTAGAAAGCTCATGTAGACACCATCCTCAGGTAACCCCTCTGCCCTTTGCCCTGAGAAAGCCTCCTGACTGCTTGTCAGGGTCCAGCTGTGAACAGCTCTCCTCCTGTGTGGTGCAAAGCATATGGACAATTTTCACCTCTTTTACAAGCTACCCGGCCCAGAGTGAGGCTCTCAAAAAGCTGCCTGTCCGTGGGCGCAGCACACCTTGTCCCTCAGGCTCCGAGTGAAGAGCGGCTCCCACGGGCACTCCACGCCCCACCATCGCCCCCGGCACAGCCCCAGGCAGGGCAGCCACTGGCTGACACCCTCCCTGGGCTGCAAGGCGGTAGAAAGAAACAGAAAAGAGCTGTAATGCTCTGCCTTTAAATCTAAAGAGGAAATCAGGCTGTCTCAGGGATTTTGATTTAACCGGACTTATCTGGGTCAGTTTGTGATGGATTTTAGATCTTTAACACTTCATAGACGTATTACTCTCAAGTCTCCATATTGACTGTGTTTCCAGAAAGGCTAGGGATCAGGATTTTCTGTAAAATTCTGTAAAAGATTCTGTGAAATCTGGGCTGATCAATTTATTTAAAATACATAAGTGTCGTGTCACAGTAGCATCTTCCTTGAGTCAGATATTTACACTTTGCTTTAGCCTGTTCTCTGGTTGGCTAGCTCATCTGACTGGAAAGGAAAAATATGTGATTTTAGGGAAATTCCCCTAAGGCTAAGCACAAATGTACTTGGAGTATTTTAACTATATCTGCTTATCTTAAAATGGTGTAAAATCTGTAAAATTCACAATTCTGTTTTTACCAAAGCTCTACGTTTCCAAACAAAGGAAACTAGTTTGTTAAAGTTCAAGGTTTGATAAGTCCCTCTTTTAATGTTTTGGGGTCTTACCCAAAATGTTATTACTTTGACATAGAATTGGCAGGAGAGTAATCAATTTCCAAACCAGTGTCTTGAATTAATTCATTTTTCAAAAGGAGTTTCTGCCCTACATTTGCCTGTTCACACTCATTAAGATTTTTAAATAGAAGTAATCTGATTTTGTTGCTTTGGTAATTTTTTTTCACCCTTTACAAGCTGGGCCAAGCACTCTTGCTAAACAGCGCAAATATTTATCTGCAGGGCAGATATGCACATTGGAGAGAACTGGTCTTAAAATGCATTGCATTAGAAAATGAAGCTGTAGATAGAAGTTATTAAAATTATATGATTTACATATTATTTATGGACTTTTTTTCTTTATGTATTGTAATACTTGGAACATTTTGCTTTCCTGGTGGAATTGCCTGGCAGGATTTGTATGGCACAGATGACTTCATTCACTCATCCCGAATTACTGAAATAGATTTTGGAAGAGACCTCATTCAGCCTTTGGAAGGGAGATATGATGCCTAAAAATGCAGACACTCAGGATCAGGTGTTTAGATGGACAAATTCTTTCCTTCTTGAGCAGAAGCTACAGTTGGGAGACATTGCATGAAGCCAGACAGGGGGAAAATTACACTCTCTGGTCCTAGAAATAGGAGACATTTGGGGGACAAGGTAGGTCTGGAAAGCAGCTGCATTGAATAAAAGGAGTCTGAGTGGAGATTTCATCCCTATACGTTTACAGGTTTTTCAGGTGCTTTTTGGGTTTTTTATTGCTGGAGTTTTTTTGTGTGTGTGGTGGGTTTTTTGGGTTTTTTTGGGGTTTTTTTGGTTTGTGTTTTTTTTTTTTTTTTTTTGTTTGTTTGTTTGTTTGTTTGTTTTGTTTTGTTTTGTTTTTGTTTTTGTTTTTTGTTTGTTTTTGTGGGTGTTTTTTGTTTGTTTGTTTTCTGAAAAATGATTTTGCTTCATGAGAGGATCCACGGAGAGCCTGGGAATTCAGGATAGCCCAAAGCAACAGGGCTTTGTTGTTTAACAACTACCTGATTTATTCCTGGATACATTACTTGTGCTTATATCGGGCTGCTGAAATTCATTAATTGTATCACTTATTGAACTAATTTATGTTCTCCAAGACCTGAGGAACCCATAGCATGTTAAATGCCCACATGGCTCCAATGATTGGGATGACTGAAGGGTTGTTTATTTTCCTCTCTTGGGTTTGTGTTGCAGTTGTCACGCTGTTTGCCAACACTAACCAATTTCTCTGTGCTGCTGCTCACACAAATTCAGAGCCCTTTGAAGGAAGGAGGGCAGAGATGACATTTAGGAAGGTATGGCCTTGTTTAAGAATTGGAGGTGTTCTATGACTCCACAAGCATTTTAACCTGAGGGAAACAAAAGGCTCACTGCTAAGAAAGGCTCATTTAGACTTCCTAGCAGGGATACTACTTATTAATGAACTTGGTTTTGTTTTAATTTGTTTGGAGCTTCTTAGCCAGAGAAGTGCCAAGTGAGGCCCCACAAGCTTTTCTTCCTCTACTTTAAGTGACCCTGGAGAAGAGGTGCAGAAATGGATCTGACTCCTGCCACCTCATAATCTTGGTAGCTGTAAATCCTTCCGTCATGTACTGGAAGGTTTATCAGAAACAGCATGGAAATTCAGGTTCTTTTAATAGATACTTGTTATTGAGACAACATAATCATCCCTAATGATTTTTTATTTTATTTTTTCTTTTTTCTTTCTTTAACTTTTCTTAGGACCACTGACTACCCTACAATAAACTACGTCATCCTTGGGATTTTTTGGGAACTAGGCTAGGCCTCTTTAGGGCATTTGATTTTTTGCTATGTGAGTGCAACAACTTGCATGCAGCACAATGAAAAAAAAAAAATCAATTTCTACAACTTCATTAAAGTTCCTAGGCCATGTTTCTTCAGGCTTCTTAAAGGATTAACAAAAAAGAGCATAAAAGTGAATGCAGCATGCTGTGCCACTATGTTCAGCTTAGGACCCTGAATGGTTATTAATTACATTATATTTTCTTTCTGAGTTTTCACAGGTGACAAATCTTGTTCCTTAAACTAAATACAGTTAATAATCATACCTAAAAGTATGCCTGTAACATATAAATCTTGATCATAGTGTCACTTCAGAACTAGAAGTTGCTAGGAAATAAACCTTTTGCTTGTACCTAAATGCTGTGGGATACATAACCCAAAGGGAATGGTTGCTTAAGGAGAAAGAATAGTATTGGTACCTTTTTGGCAGGCAAATGCATTTTATGATGTATAACCCAGCTTGGTATAATCATGTTGATGTGAAAATCATATTGTGGCTGGAAAAGGGTGACATGTGAGCTGCAGAAGCAGATGTAGGTGCCTGATCTGTTGTGCATCTGAAAGCCTTTATGTCATCTTCCCAAAGTCCTTCCATGTCAATACGTATTGCTAAATGTCACTTCTTAAAGGGATCTTGCTATATTTGTATTTGTGACAGGTGAACATGATTTAAAACATCTTAGTTTTAAACATCTTAATTTTTGCCATTTAAGAATACATGTAATGTGGATTGCAAATATGAGAATATTGCATCTGCAAATAATGACCTTTCCCTTCTTTAAGGGATGTTTTAAAATGCAAAAAAGCAGTATTTTCTTCCTTAAGGAAATGAAAACATATATGAAAAGAATATGTACTGTTTAAACTTGTTTTGGTAATGTCTGTCTTTTAGGGCTCTATGGTGTTAGCAATAGTAGCCTAAAGTTTTTTCTTTTTTTGTGATAACAGTAGACCCAGAGTGATGGGAGGAAGGCACATCAAGATATAATGTAAAGTATTTGGTATTTTCTAGTTTAAGTAGAAACATTGAGGTCATCCAACCTCTGTTTTATTTGATTCAAAGATAATTTCAATATGAAACTCTTCTTACTGCAGGTGTTTGTGAAAATACCTTGTCACTCTATTTCTGGTGTTCCCAGAAAAGCTTATTTGCTGTTATAGCCACACCAACAAACTTTAAGGAAGGCCGAATACAAAAAGCATTTAAAAATGGCAAATGCATGTGACAAATAGGCTCCAGTGTGTAGTGCTGGCTCACACCACTGCTTGAGAGGTTGTGAGAATAGTAATCAGTTTGGTTCAGAAAGGGTTTTTTTTGTACAGAATCCAGATACATCCAGTTAATTTCAGATACACATCAGTTGCGTAACCGGCATACTTCTATTTTAGGTTAGTTCAAGTGAAAATAAGTTGAACAAATTATGTAGTAAATAGTCTATAATATTTTGTTTTACATATACATGCAGATGGATAAAAATATGTGTATATACAAGCAATTTGCTATGATTAGCTGACAAGCTGAGGCATGATACAACACTTAATAATGTCTAGTAAACCTCTAAATGATGTCAGTGTATCACAGAGCTCTTTTCCTGATATTATCAGCAGTCGTTAAAGTTATTTATTGCTGTCATCATGCATTTCTGTAACCCGTGGCAACTTGGCAGAAAATACATTGCTAGCACAGCTGATGATAGATTCAATTTCAGATTTTGGATATGACAATCTGAACATATTAATGGTATTTTTATGCTTATTGGCAGACTGTGCTTCCCTAGGCATGCTGTATTTCAAATACAAAAATACAAAATATAAAAATAAATAAAGCATTTATTTCACACTGCCTTTTAAAAGCATCTGCCCTTTAATAAAGAATGATTAATCTGCAGATTTTGGGGTGGTCTGTTGAGAGGGATATCACTATCTCTGTTTTACAGATACAGGAAAATGAGAAAAAGAGACATTTGCTCAACAAGTCAGCTGAGGGGGACAACAGTCTCAAAGAGGAGTGTTCCACTCTCTTGAGGTACAATTGCTGCTGCTGCTCCATCCTACACTTAAGCATGCTGCTTTGAAGGCAACAGCTAAACCCTCACGTCTTTAAATCTACCATTTGCTAAAATTATGGTGTTAGGCAGTTGAATTGCTATAAACTGATTCCAGCATTAAATTATGAGTATGTTGTTTTTCAAGAAACATATGGTATGTATTCAGAAAATCTGTTTAATGAAGGGAGAAAATGGAGATTAATAAATCTGTTTTTCCCACAAGCGTTTAACTCAGACTAGTTGGCTAAACAGGATTAATTCAGCTTGATGTGCAGTATGCAGGCTGTAGCTCATCTTCCACTGTGGCATTTATTCTCAATGATTTTTAAAATATTTTGGTATTTAGCAGGAAGTTAACAATTGACTTTAAAAGAAAAAAAAAAAGAAAGAAGAGGAAACCTGTGTAATTTAATTAATTGGCGGATATTTTTGTTGTTTTTGTTGGTTTTTTGGTTTGTTTTGTTTTTTAAATGTTAGTCTTCTCTGGTGAGATTAGTGTACAGCTTTTAGTTTGCTATTTTTGGATATACTGCTGTGGGGAGACACTGGTTGCTAAATATATTCCCCCAGATAAACTTCTTTTTCTTTTACCCTGACTACAGGGCAGGGGCAGGTGTCTTGTTATCACTGCAGCAATCATCGTGTATAGAAATTATATGGCAAAGATGTGGCCGGGATGTATTTGCAGAGTTCGGTTCCTGCATGAGACAGGAGCTATGAAATGCCGGAGGAGAGCCAAAGTTCAAATGGAGTTTGGTATTTTCACCTGTCATTATGTCCTGCAGGGCTTTCAACTTCAAATTTCTTCCTCTCTCAGGCTATGGGTCTGGTTGGTGCTGCAGGAGCAGGCGCAGGCAGGGGCAGGTCAGGGAGATGGGCATGTGCTGTGAGTTGGAAATGGGAAAGGTCTTCAAACAGTTAGTAAAGCAAAGGGCAGGTCATATCTGAAGTGCAGTTCCACAACCTTACCAAATAATTTGGCTTGATTTATGCTAAATAGAAGTGTAATTTATGCTCAAGCAACATGCTCATCTACTTAGAATAAATACAAATTATTCTGGCTTCTGAGTTTTGACATAGTTTTTGAAGTTTCCTGAAAGTTATTATGATCAGATGAACTTAATTACAGGGTACTTTACATATACTCATCTGGTAAATGTCATCCAACAGACAGTCAAAGGGAAGGTATGCAGGATTTTCAGTCTCCCTCTTGTTATGCCCCTTTATGTTGCCAATTGAGCTTCAAGCATGCCTGTCTGAGCTGTTCCTGTGTTAGAAAAAGAAAAATCCTTCTGCCTCTCCCTTGCCCCCTCTCCTCCCCCTGCAAAATTCCACCCCACACAACAGTGCAAAACTCAGATTGTTGCCTGTTCAGAAAAGAGAATGTCTGCCAGTTCACAAAAATAACTGCCTGGAGAAATCCCTGGAGTGGGCAGAGCATCACCTCTCCACTGCTTACTTCAGCAGTAGCAGGGAGCCTCTCCCTTGCATGGCAAGGATACAGTGTGTGTCTCCCCTCTGGCAGTGGCAGTTTAGCTGCCTCTCAGTATCTGGGGAAGAGAAAAGGGCTGGGATGGAACATGTCTGAGAAATCAAAGGCTCTGGCAGCAAGCTTGGCTGGACTCCCACCTTGAGAGTACAGCCATGGTCTCTTCCTGGGATGTGCTGGCAGTGGAAGGTGAAGCAACCTCTCCTGAGGTATGCTTGGATCCTCCCAGGGATACTTCCTTTACAATGTTGTTCCATCATCTACCTTATTCTTTTCACTATGGCTCAATAAACCTTGTGTTGGAGCTTCTAAGAACTTAGTATTTAAGCAGATTTTCTCTTCCTTTGCTCAGAGTGCAGTTCAGTGTGTGCATATCTTGCTGCTTCAGACTAGTGGAAAAGTGGCCAAGTGGCCACTTTAGAACTGAGTCAGTGCAATTTCCAGTGGTACTGTATACATTAGCAGTGATAAGGGCATCCTTTAATCTACAGGGTCATCTCTTCCTACTGTAGTAAAACAGTTTTAGCATGTGTAAAGTAACTTTGAGTTTCTTCATACAAAGAGGGTCTGACAGTCACGTACGGGTATATAAATATACACAAGGTTAAGCTTCTTTAGGTACACACCCCAAACACTACCATGTTCATATTCCTTCTCCAAGTGATGCTACATGAGGTATAGCAGTACCTTTCCTTCCTCTTGCAGCATCTAAGAACTAATTGTCATTAAAGTTTTGGTATGTATTTATGCACTGTGCTACATGCTATAATTGGAACTGTACTTATAGGTTAAAAAATTGTCATCTGGAACACACTGAACAAATCTATTCCAAAAGAATATTCCAGAAAACAACTACTAAATTACCACTGTTTGTAGAAATGTCAGCACTTACAGGAAGAGTAATTGTTTTCTTGAAAAAGTTCTGCAAATGAGATAACACCAATAATATTTTTTTTATTTTTTGCTGGTTTTCACAGAAAGCTGTTTTCAGGTAGCAATGTGCAATACTCTTTCTCTTGGCATGTTTTATCAGGCTCTTCATGGAAAATCTTGCTTTGTCTTTTTTTTTCTTTTTTAAAATTTTAGATTAAAAAGCATCCTGACTAAATTGTGCTGTCTAGTTAATAAGTAACAAGTGGCTCTAATTAGTCAGCTGTCATGCCTTTTTTTTACAGTGTAGGCAGAAATTAAGGTGGGGGGGAACAAATCTGAAATGAATTTCCATCACTCATAATGGTTTTTGCTAAGAAAACAGTCTTTCAATGTAAACAACATCTGTATTTTTCATGTTGTCTTTCTAAATAATAATTCTGTAAATAACTTGTCCCCACAGTAGGGCAACAGTTAGATTCCTTAATCTCTCAGTCATCCAGGGCTCTGTGCAGAAAGCAGACTTCTAGCATATTTAAATATACATCTCTCAAACTTTTGGTATTTTTTCCTCATGGCAGGATTTCAAAAGGTGGATGACTGCAAAATGCACTTTCATTCTCTGTGTTAGTGCTTTAACATTAGCCTGACTTTAATAGGCTGGGATGATTTCAGCTTATAAATCTTCAACTGGAGGATAAAGTTCAAGTAGATAAAATCAAACAGATGTTGGTGGGAGGATTTCTTCATGACCCATAAAAGTGCTATCATCAAAGCCTAGAATCATTTGTTTTGAATTATTACATTGTTATCAAAAGGACTGTAGCAGTCTGTTTGTTGAGAAATTGGATCTGTTTATCTGAAAACAGAACAAAGATGCTATGCTAAGACATCCCTGGGAAAGTGTGGGTTAGCTGATGGCTGACACGGTAGGGTAGCTGTGAGACATTTTGATTGACAGCTGTCTAAATAACTGCCAGGCCTGGAAGCAACTGTGTGTGATTATATTATTGAAAATGGCATCTGATTAAATTTTTAAGTGATGCTTTTAAAAAATAAATATTTTTTCTTTTGTTTTGAGTAAAGGAAGATTTAAAAAATCTTTTATTCTTTTTTTTTTTTTTTTTTTAAACACAGTGGTAAAACAAGGTTTACCTTTCAGTAGTAATTTGCAGTCATGACTGAAAAGTGTTGATGACTTTGCTGAAGTGACATGTCATGCTTTTACTTAGACTTAAGCAGTATGCTGTTAAACAAGTTGCACCTGCATAAATGAAAAAAAAGGTGTTCTTTTTATTACTCACTGAACAGCTTTTAGTCTTTTATTCATAATTTATTTCATTTAAAAATTGGCACATAAGGGACATATGTACCAGTGTTTGGAGTGAATTTAAGACCAGTGCTCAGATTTAAGTGGACAGCATGTAAATGATTGAGAAAATCACTTTTAAAATCCTGCAGCTACTACATGTTTTCTCCTGTGTGTATTTGCATATGCATATACAGCACAGTTCAAGCTTCACCAACAACAAGCACCTTCCCTTTCCTACTGAAAACTGCCAACTAAAACCCAAAATTTGTCAGGAAAATAGTCTACCTCATACATGAATATTCTGTAGGAGGACTTGAAACTTGGCCTGGAGCCCTCAGTGGGGAATGGGGTGCAGCATCTCATGGTCCTGCAAAAATGTGCTTCTCCACTGTGATTCTTTCAGGGACAAAGCTTCAGTGTGCAAACACTGGATTTTCAGTTTTCTTTGGTGGGTGTTAGACCTGAGTGTGAGAGTAAATGCTGTGAACTGGACAAAGAAACTGTCCCCACCTGAAGCCACAGTGAAGGGTTCAGCCCCATCTCCCTTGGAGGCCACTATGCAGAGAAGAAGGTGAATAGTTTTCCTTAAGTTTTTTTCCAGTCAGAATATTGGCAAGGTTTTTCTATTTTCCAAGTTAAAGTCATAATAATACCTGAAAGAAAGGCATCAGTGTGAGCCATTGCTAAACACTGCAGTCTTCAGATTTTCCCAAATGCTTTTGCTGATTGGATACCTTCACCCAGGCTATTTGCTGGCACTTTAAGGTCTTCTCCATGTTGTGCACAGAGGTTGCAGTACACCTGGCCAACTGTGACATGAAGTGTGCCCAAGGCAAGGGTTAGGTCATGAACAGGCATAGGGGAAATGTATGCAAAAACCAGGCTTTTCCTAGGGGACTGCCTTCTCTGTTTCCATGGAGGGTCAAAGTCATGCACAAAACTTACTTGAGCCTAAAGTTTTTGAAGTCTATTCTCAACTGGAAGAATGAAAGCCTTTGGGAATTACATGTTATGACACTGCTTGCTCTTATTTCAGTAAAATGCCTTATCTTTTAAATGGCTTTCATCTTCCTCCATGTTTCAGTTGTGACAGTGACTGTGGCTCTGCTAATGCTGCATCTGATAAAAACCAGGGACAATGAGTTTGTTGAGATACTTGTGACCACGTAAAGTTTAGCAAAATTCTTTCTTGAATTCAAGCCCTATGTTTAAATCTCCAGAAAACATTGAACTCTAATTTGCAAACATTATCAAGATTCTTACCTGAGCATATTGGAGATTATTTTAGTGTTAATAAATAATAGAATTTATATATTGGTATTTTGTTTTTATTGTTTACTTTTTAAACAAAACTTTATTTTGGAATATCTTTTTAGCTTTGATACAGAAGGTTTAATTTTAGAGTTGCAGCCTTGTTTTGAAGGAAACTTGCTGGCAGATTTTGGCCCAATCCTGCAGTGGCTTTGCAGTCAGCTATGTCTGTATAAAGTTTGCCAGGCTTCAGAAACAGCTTAAAGCAGTCCAATGGGGAAGTCATGCATGACACATTGTTGATTTTACTCTATGTGTAGAGAGAAATAGTTGTCCCTTTAGTTTAATATTTTAAAATCCCACTTTTTTCTCTGCTTTGCTAAAACTTAAAAGCTTACTATGTGTAAAATACTGAGTCCTCATGGCCCATTTCATTATCACTATGAGAGCAAGCTCTTTCTTTCAAACAGCCAGTGAGTCCAAAGAAAGCGCAATGTGTGCCTAGAGGTGGCCCCTTCAAAAATGAGTAGGTGAGCGAGGCAAGGTTGGGAGCAGTTTCTGATGAGTGGCGTGGGGAGATGATGAAGATGGGTGGAGAAGCTTGTTGAGATGCAGGATGCACACAGGACCCTGTAGCAGCTCTTCTTGAGACTTGGTTTGCTGGAGCCAGGAAGGGATATGGGAAGAGCTTCTCTTGAGAGGAATTTGGAGAATGTTTTGGAGCATATTAAGAAACTCTTCCTGGATCTTGAAGAACCAGCTAGCTGGCCAAGACTTGGACATAAGCACATTTTGGATGGCGAGTAGGGCAAACCTTTGAGGGGCTTCATTTTAAGTTTTGACAACTCTGTAAGTGCTATTCTGACAGTGAGGGAAAGTGGTGTTACATCTTCTCTCCACATGGTTACCAGAAAACAAAGATGCAAAGCAAGAATGCTGTGCCCTTCCTTGTGGCAAGGGCTCCTTCAGAGAAATGAGTCGGGCAATAATTGATTACTGAATTTAATGTGGAAGCTAATGTAACCAAAAGCAAACTCATCCTACTTTATGATCTTTCACATTTTGAAAATGTATTATAGGAGAATATAAAATCAGTTATTACAAATTGCATTCAAATGCATTGTTTCCATCTGAACTTGCTGATGGTGCACATACTTTTGCATTGAGTGAGAAGCTTCTAGCAAAAAGCTAACATATAAAGTGGAGATGGTCAGAAAATATTTATAACTCCTTGTGGTTGAAGATGCTTTCCTACTTGCATTGCCAAGTCTAGTAAATTATTACAGTTTAGAGAGCCACTTCTATATAGTTTATGAAAAAACATTACTTTACAGCTTTTGTTGAAATGGATTCTTGAAAAAGCATTTTCAACCAAGGCAAAACCACTACACATTGTGCAAGTGGTCAAGGACTGTTTACTCTGCCCTGAGAGTGCAGAGCTTGTCTCCAAGACTTTCCTCAGTTGAAATTCAGGGCTCAGTCCTCATATCAATTGTGAGTGATCAAAGTCATGGGAGAAAAATCAATTCAGAAAACAGGTAGAATTTCCTGAATTTTTGGTTAATTGGGAATGTAAGAGACTGAACTTTGGCTTTATTTGCTTAGGAAATCAGTCCCTTTAGAAACCCATGGTTAGGGAGGAATGGATTGTTTTTTTTTCACTTGCAATGTGTTAGTGGTGTAAGAGAGCTGGAAGGCAGTCACACCACTTGACTTTTCTCTCTTTGCTCCTAAGTTGTGTATTCCAGTTTTCTTCTGATGCTGAGGTAGATGAGAAGTTATTCTGCGGAAAATTCTCCCTGAGAAAGCAGACATACTCATGATACTTCTAGCAGAGTCTGGGTTTTGGGGAAGACGCACATGGGGTCTGACTATTTGAAGGCCCAAGATAAAAAATTAGTTGTCTGGGGACAAGGTGAAGGTGAGGGAAGAAATGCTGCTAAAGAATGTTGTGGCCCAAAGGAGAAAACACCAGAGGAATAAGTGATGGTAAACTGCTGAGTTTCCTTTATCTTTCTTAGTCCTTAAGGATCTCCTTTCTCAAACTAAGTGGTGCTCTGCCTCAAAAGCAAGTAAAAAGCCTGGAAGAAACCAAGTAGCACTGTATTCCTAAGCTCAGAAGTAATAACATATTTTATAGATATTCACCTTGTGTTGCTATCAATAGTGCACAGTAAAGCTCTAGGACTTGAAAAAACTCTTTCTTTTATGAGGCACCATTCTGTTATACATGTGCTATGTGTAACACTTACTGCATGGTCTCTCTGTGCTGTAGTATTTTGTCACTTTCACTATTTTCATTGTGCAAGATGAAGGGACATCTTGAGAAACCACGAAAATTATTCATAGTGTCTGTTTTGGCCATTCAGGTTTTCCCCACTCTGAGTTTGTTCAAATATCAAATTAGAGCTCAAAAGAGCAACATCATAGGAGCATATGCAGAAATGCAGAGCTAATGAAACTCCCTCCCTCTGTTTCAGGCAACACGTTGTTCTTGCTCTATACTGAAAAGGGATTAACAGTAGGTGTTTTCTGTCTGACACACATGCAGTGTCAATTGCTAATAGCGATGAGCAGCTCTTATCTAAATAATAAAACTAGACTAGAATATTTCACCTGGAAGAGATATAAAATAATAGCCTAGTCTAACTGCCTGAGAGACAAAAGACAGCCACCCTTAATGAACATTGTAATTAAACAACTTGCCTTTAATGAGCTGCCCCTCATACTTCTATACATTAGGATAGATTATTTTTGAACGCTACATTAGTACTGTACCCTTTCAGAGGTCTTCAAAGCTCTATGAATTGTGAAGGGAATGAGTAGATTAAAAGTAAAGAGAAGTTGTTGGTGCTGGTGGTGGTCAGGGATCAATTGTCAATTGGGACAAAAAAGGATGAAATCTGAACAAACTTGCATCTAATTTCAAAGCAAAAAGAAAGAAATCTCTAAATGATCTTACGAGGGGCCGAGTGTTCTCGGGATTTATTTCCTCTGTGCATCAGTCTTCCCTCTGCCCCCAACTTCCTGTACTACTCTTGGGAGGAGACTGATGGCTCTTTGCCTGTGAGTTTTCTGTAAGCCTCGGGGGTGCGGTGGGAAGAAAGGCCAAGGGTGGTACTATGTGGAATTCTCTTCATGAAGAGTGCTTGCTTAGGTGAGCATGTACTGAAGGGTTTTTTACCCTTTTTGGTTGATTTCTTCTTCCCCTGAATATAAAGTCAAAAGGAGTCAACTTTTGAGGATATGCAAAACCAGTGATTAACGGGGCTGACCATGGAAAGATACAACTATTCAAGTGTAATCAAGAAACAGCTCAAAAGACTGTTCTGTTGTGCACAATGGCAAACCTGTGTGATGGTCCTTAAATGAGGAATTAATCTGTGGTACTTTAGAGGGAAAAAAGGGTGAAATATGCAAGATCTCAAAGGAGAAGGTTAAAAAAAAGTATATGTTAACTCTATCAAGTGTTGTTAAGGTGTGCAAAGTTAATGAACTCACTCAAGTAAATAAAGAATGGAACCAGAGCAGCCTCTGTGGGAATTTTTTCAAACAGCTCCTGAGAAGCTTGGAGAGAAAATTATTGTAATGAAACTAGTGAAGAGCAAGTGAAATGGCATACAAGAAATTGAGTTCCTCAGTGAGACTGGAGAATGGGTAGACAATGGGTAACAACAACAAAATTAACTTTTTATCTTTTACTTGGACTATAATAGCTAAGCAATAATTCACAATTAAAAAGCAAATTTAGTAGCCAGAAATCCCCAAACAAGACTTTGTAAGCTTTATGCAAGAGAAAAAAACAAACCAAAGCGCAGGAAAACAACTCACTTGGCGTGATACAGTGTCACAAACAAAATAATGCCCCGGAGATGGAAAATGACATTCAGAACACCGAAGGAAATTTTACACAGCTGAAGATTTCAGGTAATGGCACTGAGAAGTTATTAAATCTGCAGCAACTGATTTTTAAAGTAGCCTCATAAATTAAATTATGTCATATTCAAAGTACACAAGGCACTATAGCTCTGCTTCTGAAACTTCTGAAAAAAACCAAAGATTTTTTTCTAAAAGCCTGGGATGCTTCCAGATCCAGATATTCTAGGCTTCAAAACTGAGAATAATTATTCAGTCTGTCTTGGAGAGTAAGTGAAAAATTGACGTGTCTGTGCAAGATAAAAAGAGACAATGGCATTGCTAAAGGGCTAGTGCTGTAAAAGTTTGATATTTGTACTAATAACCATGGAGAAGACATTTTACATTTGGATGGATCTGAGCAATTACCTTGTTAGAGATCTCCAACCAAACACCTACACTTATAATAATAAATATTATCCAGCTTAGTTTAAAAAAATAATTCCCTGTACTCAGTGCCAAATGTTACTGGTAAAGAAAGCAGTTACCAAATCACGCTCTGAACACTGGCAGAGAAATGAATATTCTATGTAGGATAAAACCTTCAGCAGAAAGATCCTATTGCCACCCATGAGGCTTACAAATAGGCATATGTAGCAACACCAAGGGTGGTGACATTCTGATGTATAGGCACCGAGACAGTAGGATAGAAGCTGTGGCACATCATGCTCACAGCCTCATATGTCTGCCAGTAAAAGCCAGGGGAGTAAATCTAGAATAGAAATAATGAAATTGTGAGTGACTGTAGGTTCATGTGTGGAACAGTTATGACCTCCTAAGAGCTAAAACCTGACCTCCAAAAGGTAAAAACAATACAGGAAAGCCTACTACTAAAGATATTAAATCAGTTCAGAGATTATTAGGGTTTATAAACTCAGACTGAATTTTTTTTCTAATAGGTCTCAGATGTGTGCAAATTCCTGTGGCAACTGCTAGGCAAAGACTCATACTGGAAGCGAGTCTCTTCATATGACATGCTGTACCCCACGTGCTAATAGCTGATTACCATATATACCAGAGTTTCAGGTTTATCTTCTAGTCGATTCTCTTTAAAAATAGGAGGATAGCAGACATTTCTGGCTTGTTTTCTAGGGTTTTGTTTGTTTGTTTGTTTGTTTGTTTTGTTTTTTGTTTTGTTTTTGTTTGTTTGTTGTTTTGTTTTGTTTTAAATTAACCCCATGTCATTCAAGTTGGGTTATAAGAAATTCCATTAACAATAGCAAAGATTGGTCTGCAATATTCCCGCCCTTTGCACTGTGCAGGGGAGTGTTGCATTTGGTGGGGTAGTGGCATATTTCACCTGCCAAAAGTGCAGCAGCCCATGTGAAGGAGCCCAGTAACCAGTGGATAATCAGAGGCTCCGGCTAAGCCCAGGGCATAGGCATGCTACTTGCCCAGGTGTTTCTTTCCTGGCTCCACTGTTGTTCCCGTTACAAGATCCCTGTTGCTTAAGAGGGGACACGTGTGCTGTCAGGGCTGTTGAAGGGAGGGTGAGGTGGAGAGAGAACGGCCTTTCTGGAAAAAATAATTGTGCTTGTATTTTGAGTGAGGAAGAATGGTAATTCCTGCAGTTAAGGGAAAAAATTTCTATAATGTCATGTCAGATGTTGTATTCTTTCCTGTCCTCATTCCCGCTTGCTGTTAAGGGAATGAAGTGGAGTGAGAGTTATAATTTTTCTCTGCTGGTGTTGTGAGTGTACATGTTCCAGTGAGGTATCAGTGGTAAGATAGGCACAAGTAAAACTGCTCATAGGGATTGCAGCTTCATGGCTGCCATGGCTGTTCCCTTCAGGGTTGCCTGGCTCTACAGCAGGTCAGTGACAGTGAAAAACTGAGGACATGGAACAAATACCCAGAGCAGATTGAACCCTTTAAAACACCCCCCCCCCGCAAATGCTGTAAGTGGTGGCCTGTGGGCTGCAGGATTGCTTAAAAATGAGTGACTGTAGCTTCGTGTATGAAACAGTTCTGATGTCCTAAGAATGAATTTTTTCTTTTTTAAAAATACTTCTCTGATGGGATACTGTGGCTTTAATAGGTGCTGAGTATTGAAGTACTCTCCCTGCTTCCCTCTTTACTGCTGTGTTGGAAAGTTTGGCTGCCCAGGGAGAGAGCAAGGGAAATGCTTCTATGACTTGAAGGTGTCTTGATTTTGTCAGAGACTAGCAGATGCCAAGCCCTTGTTTCTTCAGAGCCTCAGCCTGGTGGCTGCCCATGGAGGAAGCCTTGGGCTGAGTATATTCCTCATGGGGATTTGATGCCTGAAGCCAAACAGAACAGGCGGTGGCCCAGTCAGGCCACCAAGGCCTTCTCTGGCAGAGCCTCTTCTCTACCAGAGCCACAGTTGCCACAGATCTCCCTGCCATATTTCAAACAGGTGATGGGGAATTCCTTCCACGGAATTGCTTCCATGGAAAATAGAATTGCCACTGTAGAGTGGCCCTCATGCAGAGGGTGTTGGGGAGCCAGCCACAGGAGTGACAGGTTTGAGCTGTTTTCCAAGATTAGCCTAATTTACAAAGTGCACATATATATATAAAGTTTTTTGTGCTCATACTGAAAAGCTGAATTTTGGATGGTGTTTAGAGGAAATGAAGGCAAGCGGCTTTCAGAGGAGTTGCTGGCTCCTGAGTCTCTTGTTTCCCCTCACTGGAGGCCCAGATCTGCTGTAACTGCTTCATTAAGCTGCTGTGTGTCACAGTGGTAACTCCACAAATTTAAATTATCTGGGTTTGTCCACAAGGGTGTGAAACTGGAGGACCAGGAGAACCAGCTCTGCAGCTGCATTTTCCACATGCTGAGTGGGGGCTGATATAAACATACTTTTCCTTTGGGGTTTTGGCAGCTCTCACCCAGTCTGTTGGAGAAATGGTTATGACTTCTCTTCTTTTTTCAGATGAGGCTGTTGAAAACTTACAGCCTCTCTGGGAATTTCGGCTTCTTTCCACGGACTAGTAATAAAACCCAGTTTTATGTTATGTTTAATTGCAGACAGTTTCAAGTGTTAAGAATTCTCTCTTGGCAAATGTAAAAAGACAGGGAAAAAACCCAAAACAAACCAAACACACCCCTTATTCCCCATTTTTTTTGGTCAAAACTCAATACTTATTTTGTTTGACAATATCCACAGTTTTTATATTACTTGACTGGCAGTTCCAAGAAGCTGCTCACAGCAAATATTTGCTACAACTTAGATAATAATTTTTTTTTCTGTTGCTTTCTTTGCCTAGTTTCTAAACAAATATTTTTCTTAAATTATATTAATTTAGCTTAAATTATTCATTTAAGTAGTTTTATTTCTGCTATTAACTTTTTATTGGCTTATAACCTGTGTTTTTGTAATGCCTTTTAGTTAAATTGCAATTCCAACAAAAATGACAGATATATGTTAGAAAAAGCCCTTAGGTGGAGAGCAATTAAATACAAAGTCATACCAAAAGAAGAATTAATGCAGAACCAGCATCATATTAGAAGTGATTAAATGAACCAAATTAATAAAATTTTATTTTTTAAATCCCTCCTACTCTATTTTTTAAAAGTATACCACTTTAAAAATGTTTCTGAATGGGATTTTGTTTTAGAAGGTATTTATAGAAAGCAAATTTCATATAAATCCCAGATGATCAAGAGGATATTTATGTGTAGTTGTGGATTTTTGTAAAATGTTTACTTTTCCCATGATAAGTTGTACCTCTGGATATTCATAGTTTCAAGGGTTTTTATGTCTAGAAGCAGCTTTCACAACCACAGACCTGGTCATTCAGACAGGAAGCAGAAGCAGCAAGTAAACAGCAAATGTTTGTAAATGAATGTTTCATTCTAAAATGAAGAGAAAATGGAGAATAAATATGTGATAATTGCAGCTGGTTACATATAGCTTTTTGTCTGGTATCACACTGAGGAAAAGAATGTTAAAGTGACATTCTTTATTAAATAAACTGCTCAATGGAAATGTTACTCCCTCTTGTTCAAAGAAACATTTAACAAGTGTTAACAAAGAAAATTTAACAAGTGTTTTAGAAGAAAATTTGCTTCATGCTACTGCCAAACATATTACATTCAATGGACTTGATTCGAGTTTTGATGACAAGGTATCAGTGGTAGTGGTAGCTTGGGCTTTGAATAACAGCTTTCCAGGAAAGATGGATCTACCCTGAACTTATATAATCTGGCAACCAACTGAGTAATATGGCTTTGGGTCTTATATCCTCATGACAGATTATATTTATTGTATTCTCAGTGAAAACAGAATGTCAGAATGTCTATTCTTGGAAGTGCTCAAGATAAAAGAGGAGCTGGATAGTGTGATGGTAAAATCGAATATGGAGATATGCTTTATTTTAGAATTTGCTAGTTTTTACCGCTGGACATAACTCTCTGTCATGGTTTTCATGTGTGTTTTGTTTTGATAAGCAATTATATTGCAATTGTAAATCACAACCAATCTATCCATGAGGTACAAAAAAGGGCTAGCAAGGGTAAAACAATCACATAAGTGATTCATTTTTAGAGAAGTTTTTCATCTGAGGAAGCATCAGGCAATGGTATGGTAGGAGTACCACCAATGCAATTGTGGTCTCTGCTTATGCCTAGGAATCTCTTCTTCCTGCAAAATTTGCAAATATGCAGTCCCACGTCCTGTGGGCTTCAGTGAAGCCACAGGCTGAAAATTGTAAAGGCCTGAGGCCTTTTCTCCTTTCTTGTGCTAAGGAAAATTTCTCTCGGGCCTGTTGCAATTTCTTTGTTCCTCCCTGAATCTTCCCAAGGTAATAAACCTCGGGAAAAACAGGAAGGAACTCACAACAAGATTAAGCACCTGCTGTTTTTCAGAAAGTAAGGAAAAACAGTTCTCACGATCCGTGAGAACTGTCTGTTTTCTTCTACTATCCAATGGACGGGCGTTCCTCTCTTCTTCTGCGATCCACACTATAAAAGTGGTTCGCCTTCACAATAAAGTTGCTTCTCTTTGCTGTTAACTGGAGGAGTCAATGTCGTTACTTTCCGCGGCCGAATCGCATCTAACGACAACGTCCAGCACAGCATTGCCCAGCTGGTGACTGGAGATATGCACACGACAAGGATGCAGTTATGGGTGGTTCCTATTGAAAGATGTGGCCTGCATTTTAATGTTAATGGTTATGATTGCTCATTACTTAGTACTTGGTTCTTATCATGAAGCCTCACTGAGCCTTTGCATTTCTTTCAGTTAGGTACATGATAGAGGTTTGAACAAAAGCTTAGAGATTTGAAGTCAAATATCTTAAATTTCAAACTTCCCAATAAATATTTAGACAAAGTATATCTGATATATGTAAATGTCCTTGAACAAAATATTTTTTACCTTTATGATTTCATTGCTTTAAATTGAAATTAGAAAAGGAAATCCTGTGCCATGGTAATTGCTATAGCTATCGTGTTTCACTGTGCATGCCTGTAGTGGCTCACATCCTTTTCCTTAACTAGGCAATGTGATGTTCTTGCTAATAAAAAAATTTTAAGTCATGTTACTTTTTTTTTTTTTTAATGGGCATATTGAAATGACTGTTCAAACAGGTCATTGACCTAATTGGATATTTTCTGAAATTTATTTAAATCCTGAACAATTCTGCATTTTAAGATAGATGATAATTGCTACCCTTAACTACAATAGCATGTAAATTCTTAGCCGTTTCTTGAAGACTGTCTTCCTTGTCCCCAGGTGTGCAAGACATACTTGGTTGGAATTGTGCCTGATTTCCAGGAGCTACCATTTCTCCCAGAGATACTTCACATTCTCAGGTTATCACATGCCTTCTGGGGGCAGGAGGAGGCTGTGAACTTGGCTCCTATTACATCCATTGCTGCCTTGCTTTCCCATTCTTTCTCTCCTCTATAAGGGAGTGAAAGTGCTTGCTCTCTTTTTGCTGACTATCACAATTTAGGCATTGACTTTGGAACTGCCTAATATAAACCAGACTTTCCATAAGCAGCCTAGTGTAAACCAGGTAATCTGTTTGGATAGAGGACGTAGAACAATGTCAGTTGATTAGAGCTTGCAAAGGCCTCAGCAGCTGCTGTTGGGTCTTCAGGTAAAGCACTGCATTGTGCATCTCTTCCCTGCTCTATTCTGATTTAGTACTTTTATGAGTCAAGCAATTTTGGTTGTAAGTAGGTTTTATTGATGCTCCGTAGTATTTAAGGAGGTATGTTGAGAAGAGGAATTGCCTTGGAAGCCTTGTTGCCACCTGTTGTGGATTTGCAAGGCTTAGGGGATCTGGACTGTAGAACTGCAAATGTTGGGTACAACACACCTGGGTAGGAGTTTTAAGGAGAAAAGCGATGTGGAAACTTGTGGTCTTTGAATTGCTGTTGGGACTCTCGTGTTGAAAGTTATTTTTAATAAGAACATCAGACTCTATTGTCATAAGTCCTGCCCCAAGAAGCATTTGGGAAATGACATGACCCGAGTCCTGCAGGGCTGGGCGCCCTGACCTCACTGGGCAAAAATAGATGGCAGAATGCACACAGTAAGCAATTTTCTTCTTCTTGCCAAAGCGCATGTTTTAAACCCTTGTGCAGTTTAAAAAGCATGGCACAGGCTGATGTGTCACTGGAACTGTTTCTTAGGAGGTGTTTTCTTCTGTCTTGTTTCCTTTATGAATTTTTCAGTGTTTCATGAGAATAGTTAGAGTTCATCATTGATTAGTTGTGTTTAATTATTTTTCATTTATATTGATGGGAGAGGGAGATTCTCAATAACTTTCAGAAATGGGTTTTCCATAATTTAGTCCTGTTTGCCCTTGTGTAACATAAACAAATACACTAGCAATAGTAAGTCTTGTAATTATAAAGTATAACTGTAAAGATGAATTAAAATCTAGTGGTTTCCATGAAAAACCCTGTAATAATTTCTATTACATGTTTTAGTAAAAGAAGTATTAATTAATTTTGGATCTAATTATGCTTGCCTCTAAAGAAGATGTCTCTACTTCAATCTCAGAAATTCTCAGGTGGAACTCACACGTTTGGGAAGATGGTAATTAATTTATGTACTACTTATATGGTGGGAAAACAGATGTAGAAACATGGTTTTCCTTCCATTTGTAATGAAAAAGGTAATTATAACAAAGAAAAAGCTTACTCATTTTATTAATGTAAATGTATACAAGCTCTTTATTTGTTTAGTAGTGTGAACTCTGGGAAATTTAATAGCAATATTTTAGAAAGATTTTTAAACTGTACAGTACTTTTTTTCCCTAAGCTGTAGCAACTGACTAGTACTGAAGAAAGCCTGAGCAGGGACTTTATCATGGTAATAAGACAAAAAGCCACAACTCTCATGTAACAGAATATCTTCCATCAGAGGGCTCAATTCAGAGAACTATCCAGCCTTATGATACGGTTGCTCAGTAGCAAGGGTGATCTGTGGCAATGATGATAACTCAAATGAGGCAATGCTACCTCCTGGGATGCTTTAGTCCCTTCTTTGATCTCCTGAGGGCATCTGCATCTTCCTGGGAGCATGGATACTTGAGCTGGCACTTTGTATCTGCTTTCTCCTGCAGTCTTTAGGTCCTCCAGCAGTCACATCATTCATGTTGCCAAAACAGATCTAGGGCTGTCTCTGCATGCTTATTTGATTGTGATGATAGCCTTGCCAACCTCCAGGGTGTTGCGAATCATCATAGGAAAGACTTTGTGTTTGGACACTGTTGAAGAGGAACCTCTGTTGTTCCAAACCTTGTAAAAATCACAAATGGTGTTTGACCTCATAGTTTAACACAAATTTTGGAAAATGTTTGGCATCTAGAATCTTCAGTCATAGTCTACTGGGATTTCTCTTTCCTATGTACCTTCTTTTGTCTTGGTATCAGGCAGCCGAAGACTCAGATTCATTTCACATGATGAGCACATTTGAAGTGCTGGTTTGATTTAGAAAGTCCTGGTTCTTTGTCTGCTTCTTCCCATCTCTTCATGTTGTCACACACTCTTGGTTTTTTTATTTATTTTTTGCTTGTTTGTGTTTTGTTTGCTTATTTTCTGCCTCAAATTTGATACTTATTCAAGCCACTTAAAATCACCAACCTGGTAGAAAAAAAATAATCTGACAAAATCAGCTACAGAGTTTGGCATTTGAGCTGAATTGATTCCTGGAGTCATGATTCCTGGAGTCAATGATTCCTGCATTCATTGCAAAAGGGTGAAATAAGAGGGTTGGGATCAAAGACAGAAAGACATGGAAAACAAGGGACAACAATTCTTTCCGTGAACACAGCTGTTTGTAAAGCTGCGTTTCTTTCCTACTCCTCCCATTACTTCCTCCCACCTGGTTCAGCTAGTAGTGTATGCCTGTATAGTGCATGTTTCAATCTCTGTCTAAAGGAGAAAGATGGAAGCTAGATGTCTTTTTACTTGAAGGCTAGTATTTCTCTGTATTGTGATAATAAAATATGTTTTTCAACACGTTTGGACATTCCCTCATGGTAAACAGATGTGCCACCAGATTTCAAGGAGGAGTAAAATAGGTTAGAGTTAAATTTTGGAATTGTTTGTATGAAATTTCAGAGACTGCTTTGGACTTTCATTTGTACAGAAATGAAAGGGTTTTACTGAAATAAAGAATAGTTGAAATAATATCTTCTATAATTTATTAAAAATTATTATTTTAACAAATATAACTTTTAAAAAATGCTAAAGATCCAGGGCACAAATTGTTAGCTGCCTTGTTAAAAAGGAAAAAAGAAAAAGGAAAAAAGAAAAAGGAAAAAAGAAAAAGGAAAAAAGAAAAAACCCCAGTACTGCTAATATCCAGATAGTGACTTATGTATCTAACTCTGCTGTGACTTAAAAAAAATGTAAAAAATTATGAATCCTATCTCATATCGTGCAGAACCACATGCTGGAGCCAGGGTGTGAAGTCTCTGAAAGGTGACCACCCAGTCTATTCAACAGGAACACTGGCATCTCTGGATTTAATGACTTAGCTCTTAAATGCGAGTCTATATGATTTTATAGCACATGAACATAATTGGCTGCAGGTTGGTGGGACATTTCAAATATTACAGTTTGAAATAGGTTGTGTATGTTGGAATATAGCACCACTTAGATGATTGCTCTACATTGTTTCACTTTCTTTCCAGTATAGATCCAAAAGAAATTCAAATTGCTTATGTACTGTAACTTGTGTGGGCTTCTTATTATATATATCACTGTGCCATGACTCAGTAGCATATTTCCTGTATATAGCAAACAAAGCAAGAAAAACTGTGGAGGCTTTGGGAATTCTGTCAAACTGAATGTAAAATTCTCCTTGAAATGAGTGCCTGTTTTAACAGGATACTTCAAAGTTGTGATGGATCATTTTTGACCTGAAGTGAATGAAGCAAAGTCTTTGTGTATCTGTTCTTAAAGTGAAAAGTGCAGCTCAAAAGTTGATCAGACAAAACAGCAAAGTAAATGAGAAAACATTTCTGAAAATCAAAATGTGTCCGAAGATGTCCAAATATTTGGGGTGGGGTGGAATAATATGGGATGTGTTGGTTGGTTTGTTTGATTATGTGGTTTTTTTGGTTTGTTGGTCTTTGAGGTTTGTTTGTTTTTCATTTTCATGGGTTCCCCTAATCTGAAAGGAGTTATATCAAGATCACATCTCTGGCAGACCAGATACATAAGCTTTCCGCAAAATAATGTACCTTGTTGAATATTGACTGCTCAATTGATATTTAGGAAGAAACATTTTGTGGCACTACCTATAGGTAGGTCAAAAACATAGAAGAGGGAATAATCTTGCAAGGCCAGAAGTCAAATACAAAACAATGAGGAAGAATCTTGACAGGTGAGGAATAACATAAAGTATTAATAATCATGATGGAGATCAAGGAGAGGAAGAAGATAAAAATCTTGTGAAGTTAAGAGAGTAGCAAGCTTTGCTGTAAGATTTTCAGAATTGGACTCTATTACATATAACTTCAGAGGTATGAAAACCATTAAGGTCCAGCAATGGAAGCTTGTTTTTCTTTCCTGCTCACTTTTGATCCTATTTCTATTAAATAAAGCAAATAAAATAGAACCTTTCAAAATCCTCAGTGAGAATTTTGAGTAGAAATTTGAAGCACTTCCAAAATGTTTATTCAGTAGAAATGAAGTGCTGAAAAATATTTTGGAGTCCTGCACTAGTTGTGGAAAATGTGCACTTGATTTGCACATTTATTTTTTAATAAAATGTTTGTAAAACGTTTTTTTAAATTGGAGCATAAAATTTAGTCATTTGGTAATTAAAATATTGTACATATTTGGGGTTCCAGTAGTCAAAATATTGATAAAGCTTCTAAGGCTGTAGCTGGAAAGAATATGAAATATAGGAAAGCTAGTGAATTTAATGGAAGAAATGCAACAGCACAAAATCAGTGCTGTGTAACCGTAATGACGTGGAAAAATATAAGTTTTTGAGTTTCAAAAACCAATTTTGTTATGAAAGCTAGTTTCAATCTATGCTTTCACATTGTGCAGAATAAGGTAATTCATATCAATAAAATGCCTCTGTTCTCAAAGTCAACAGTTAATTTTAATGTACTAATGCAGAGATATAGAGAGAGTATACATCAAAGTTTATATGTAAACACTCTTTCTAAGCACATAATAAATGTTTATTAAAGATATGCTTTGAGATATGTTTCTTATTTAAATCATATGGTGTTTACTTTTTTCAGTTCTTAAGACATTTTTGTGTCTATCTCCTAGGAATTCTTATTAAGTGAGAAACGTGGTGAGTTTGATTGTGAATGCAAGCTGTTGTCTTCTGCTGTTGCTTCTCCAAGATTATATTTTGACTTTGAAAGTAGCCTTCATATTGTTTGGAGCTACTAGTTGCTTGGCACCTCTTTGGAACTATTGTTTAACTTATTTTAAAATTAGAAGTGGTCCTTTCCTCCTGTGCTTTATTTGTTGGACTCTTCTTTTCCTGCTGGTACTTCTTTGGTGTTTATAGTAAATAGATAGGTAAGTGAGACTGATTTTGGTGATAGAGGAAGTTACAATTAACATGTTTGTTTTTTGTTGATTTATAAATGCTATGTACTTGTATGTATCCAATATTTTTTGATTCTTCGTGGATAAGACTTTAGAAAGTGGTATTATTAAAGCCATTGTTTATTTCCATTTTTTATGTGTGGGACATGAAATAATTAATTTATGCCAGGAAAAAACAAGACCGTCACAAATTAACTCTGCATGTGTATGCAGGATTATACATGACTTGGTCAAAAATTTTCTTCTGATCCAGTCAAAAGTTGGTTGAACTATTAATAAAAAAGAAGTGTTAATTCTTTATTTAAAGACAAATTCACTTTTGCATATTGTGTAAATGAAAGCTTCTGCTAAGAAAAATATGAGAAACGTGGAAGGGTTTTTATTAAGGTCAGACGTTTGTGGAATGAGGTGCTTTAACAGTACATATCTTGGGAGGGAAGGGGGAAGAAGAGAACAAAGGCAAAAAAAGCTGCACTTTTAAAGGATGATTAGTCTCTTGTTTCAGAACCTGAGAGCTAATTCTGTCAATGAAGACAATTTTGTAATTTTTCTTAGAAGCTAGAAAAGTATTTTTTCAAGCATTACCTTAAGAAGGGAAGCATTCACAAAAATTTTGTACAATAAGTAGTACATACATGATATGTAATGGCAGTGTTGAGAGTATTTGATGAGAGACAACCTTTTCCTAGATTTTGGAAGTGTGAATATGAAGAAGATAGAGAACAAAGGAAAAATGAGAGATTAAGGGAAAAAAAGAAAACAACGTATTTTATCAGTTTTCTTTTCATGAGAAATAACCTGAAAATGAATAAAATTATAGCTCAAAAATATATTTATTTACATCACTGCCTTTGAGAAGACTACCCAACATTATTAGAAATTAATTCTGAGACTATCTTTTGAAGGTCAAGTGAAATTGTTCTCTTGGATATAGACTACAAGCCAAGCATGTCATCTGTGCAGTTAGAAGCAACTTGCTTCACTAAAGGGAGTGAAAGCTATTCAAATTTACTTGGAGGGAAGAATATATCTCTTCATTTTATTACAACAGTATTTGCAAATGTAACTACATTAATTTCTAGTTTTATACCTCACTTAGTTCTGCAAAGACACATAATAAGACTTAAGAAAACAAAGATTAGAAAATGGGAACATGATTTTCAGGGTTTTTTTTGTAAGTAGATTCAGTAGTTCATAATATTTTCTTTTCACATATTTATAAATTGCAATAAACTCAGATGAGCATTCAGTACAGGGACAATAAATTGGTAAATGAAATAATTTTTCACTAACAAAAAAATAGATTCCAAATAGTGTGTTGTAACATAGAATGCATTTAACTTCTCTAAATTATTCAACTAGGACATGAGGTGTTTTTCTTTTCCTTTGTCATCTTCTCTGCACCACTCCTTCCCATATCCCCCTCCCACATTTCTAGGTGTGTTGTATGGAAATTACATGTTTTCATAATTTTAAATCTTAGGGTTTTAAATTCACCTTTCACACCTAATTAAGTTCATCCTGTTTCTTTCAAAGGTGCTGAACTGTGTCTCTCAGAGAAGGGGCTCAGCGGTGTTCAGCCCTTCTGCAAATAACATACTGGAAATGTAGGCGCTTTTATTTTAGATAGTTAAATATTGATTCAGAAGGCTCATCTTAAGCCTTTTCATTTGGAAATATACCTTTTTATTGGCGTCTTAATTTCTAAATTCTGCACTTCTTTAGCTTGAGTGGGCCACTGGTGGGACTAAACTGGTGGGACAAATGGTCAAGTGGATGTGATTACAGAACTGCTGGCTGATATGCTTAAGATGCTGATTCTTTTCATATTTGCATAGTAAAGATCAAAGTTGTGCTACCACAACTTCAGCCTTTCCTTTGGTATATGCCAACATTGTAGCATTTAAATTACTTTAATTTCAACATACTAATGTAAGAAAATTTGGTATTACTCAGCAAAAATGCTGGAATTATTACTTCAAATATAAAGAAAGTGTTTCCTTTGTGCAAAGGATATTTTAAAAAATTGAATACACAATTTATATGTATTGGGAGTTTCTTAAGGTTAAAAATAACTTTAGATCAGAACTGTGTGAACAAAGAACACTCAAACTAGCAAGTTCTTTTTGACATAACTTGGCTTTATGCGGTGCCATAGTATTAAATGATTTGGAGTATACAAAGGTATAGAATAATATAACTGGTGGGTCCATGTACACACATCCCTGCCTTGCCTTTCCTGCTTTACCCTCGGCAGCGATGCTGCACCCAGGCCCCTGCCTGTGCTCGTGGTGAGCTGCCCTGCATGGCAGCTTGGCCCGTGCCCTTCAGCTCCAGCTGCCATCATGCAGGGTTTAAACGACACGGATAATTGTGTGCCGACCCAGCAGATCTGCAGGATATTTGTGTGACTTGCAAAGGGGGCTTACATTTGTACATCTGTGGGATTTGCATTGGTGCATAACTTCGAGCAGAGGCTGATTTTTAACATTAGTGCAAGAAATCAGGCTCTGTCATACAGAGTCAAATATTTCTGTAACTCTTGTCTCTTTCTTAGCTCAGTCTATGAGACTTCTAAAATGAGAATTGCAAAACTAATGTTACTGTAATATTTGATACGTGATAGTCTGTAGTGGAGAATCATTTCCTCTTCTCATTCATTCATAATTTGAAAAAAAAAAAAACCCAAAATAAAGAAAAACCTCAAACAAAACAAAACCTCACCAAAATTAATCTGAAGTTTATAATAAATGAAATGCATAAATAGAACAATAAAACCAGGATATATGATTATTTTTGATAATATTCTAAAAACTCTGATATTAAAGTTGCACCAAAAAAAATTGTTACAGAATACTCTGTACTAAATATTTTTGTTTTCATTAATGTATTTAATATTTAATTTATATTTAATATAAATCAAGCCATAACTTATATGAATTTACATTGCAATTCTGTTGTCCCTTACAATAGACAATAATTTATATTACAATAGACAGTAAATTATGTTACAATTTTTCTGATTGCTGATGTATTGAATTGATTTTTATTTTTGTTTCCCTGAAAAAAAATCCAATAATCTTATGGAACAATACAAGAATAAGGAAGGTATTGGTTTTTAACTCTGTTTTTCGTAGCTTTGGTGTTACTTGTTTATCTGAGATGATGTACCCATGCATAACTAATTCCATTTTATGTTACTGCATGTTAGCATTTTTATTTTCTCTGTTTCTTTCTTGTAAATCCTTCTGTGATTTAACTTTCAATTTTGATTTCAAAGGCCAATTTTAGACTAAAGTCACAATTTAGCATTTGAAAATTATTTTGGAAACTGTAACAAATTGAGTAAAAATGACTTCTAAAATTCCTCTTTGCAAAGGAGAGGACTAACAGTTGTGTTTGCCGTAACTGTGCAAATAAGTGACTCTTTCAGCTGTCTAAGATGTAGAACAATCTAATTGTGTTTTTAAAAAAAAAATCAAAAACGTACACAAAAGCTCCCCAAACAAACACAAAAAACTCCCCAAATACAAAGAAAACTCCCCCAAGAAAACTGATAAGCAATGGAAAGCCTAACTAGCAGTTATTTTGGGAATGGTTAAGGATGTGGCACTGATTTCAAGCATTTGGATGCATGTGTCTCTTTAGGTTTTCATTTGTTTGCATATTTAATTTTCTTCTTTTTGTTGGTTTTTTTTTTTTTTTTTTTTTTTTTTCTTCATGCTTTATGTGAAATATTCCATCCTTTATTTGAAAGGTGAATTCATTTCTGGCATGGTACGAACTGAAGCTATGAAAATCACGTGGGAAGCCTAAAATACAAAGGCTTAGTCTGTACTATGAAGATTCTCATGTCCTTAAGTTGTCTCTTGTTTATAATATTTTCGTTTATTATTGAAACAGCACACCCCATTTCCAATTTCATTCTGGGCTTAGCACTAACAAAGGGTTAAGAGTTTAGAAATGGACTTATAATATTGAACAGGGATGCTGATCCTAGAAGAGGGAAGTATGCTCTGACATGAAAAGTATCTTCGATTCATTTCATCTAACAGAAATTTCTTCCTCTATTACTCCTAATAGTTGGGAGGTTCAGGAGAGTGTCTGCTAAGAGGGGAGGGGGAACATATAAGAGAAAGGGCCCTCTCTCCAAACCCCTGAGCAGCAGATGGGATATTCTAGAAATACTTAGATCATACCAATAAATAAAGACTAGCACATGGTTCTAAGAAACAATGTTTTTGCATATACAGTAAAAAAATAATAATCTAGTCTCAAAGTCACAGCTGCAATGGCACAATGACTCATAGTCTCTGAAGTGTGGGATACTCCCTTTATAAAATGGAGTGGAATGAGCTGCTGGTCAGATGCAAAATCTTCTCTAAGTTCCACAACTGAACTTTGAACAGAAATGTTTTGACTTGTCAGCAAAAAAAAGTGGCTTTCTTCAGAAGTAGAAAAAAGCAGGAGCAGGATGAAAAAGCATATGAGTAAGATATGAATATAAAGTGAGTTCTCCCCCTCCCCCCAAATCTTTAAGCAAGAAATTGAGATTCCTGTTTTTGTGGTTTGATCGCCTTCTTATTCATCCCTCTGGATTTAAAAAAAAAAAAAAAAAAAAATATTAAAAGTTGCTATTAGACATATTTTAATGGAGTTCTTCCTTGGGGCATTGCTCGTGTTCAGTCTCTTCAAGTGCACATATTATAGGAAAAAAAGCTATTTTTTGATCTCAATAAAGATTTTTAAGAAGACAATAATATTACTACTGTTTAACCTGGTTTTTATACATAGATATTTTACTGTAGGACTACAGTAGTTGAGGGGAAAAAAGTAGTTTTAATTAGAATTGCTATTTTTTACCAGCAGTAGCATTGTTACTTGATGATCCTGGACTATAAAAAAGGGTTTATAGAAAAGGAACATGCAGTTTTTGGACCGATATAATTGTAAAAAAGGGTCTGCTGCTGAATGTGCAAATCCTTCTTTAAGTCACTTTTTACTAGAGCTTTAAATCCTTGTTACTTTATGCCTGCTCATTCTTTAAAGTTAGTTAATAATACCAATATATCATTCTCAGCTGCTTGCCAAGCTGCTGTATATGAAGTCCAAGCAACTGAACAGGACATCTGCTTCCAGGGATGCAGGCGTGGCAGCCAGAGGGAACCCACGCACAACCCAGTCTGCTGTAGCAGTGGGGTGCTGCACAGAACCAAGCAGTTTGTTCCACTGTTTAGGCTGGATGAAAGAAAATGGAGTCGTGTATCTCTCTCTTTACTTTTTATTGGTTTGGGAGAGAAAGGGGAAAAAAAAAAAAAAAAAAAAAAAAAAAAAAGAAAAGAAAAAAAAGCAGTTACTTTTCTTCACAACAGTGCAAATAATACGGCACAATTTATGTTACAAAATTCTAAGTAAGGGAGAGATGTAAAAGCCCAAGGAGGATCCCTGTATGGCTTCAGATTTCCCTGGTAGAAGAAAGAAAGGCTTCCTGGAGGAGCCTGTAGAAGGGATTGTCTCTGTACCTGAAATGCTTTTGCAGTGTCAGTCAGCAGGAGGGCCTGGGGAAGCCAAAGCCATGGTACTTGTTGAGATGGCCTCTTTGGTGGGCTGTACATTGTGATGTTGGCTGTGCTATGCCAAATGTTATCCTTAAACATTGCTGAACTACTGTAATAATGTGCCTCTAGTACAGCAGACTGCAAAGCTGTGTCAGTCTGGGCACCCTCTCACTCCTGCTTTCTGATCACCTCTGTGGAGTGGAGCAGCCAGTATTTCTGATGCTCTATTTGCTGAAGGCCCATTCACTTGGAAATGAAAACTGGGAGAAACCTTACACTATCTGGTCCCATGTGCATTTATACGGAAAGATAAAGCTCAGGTCTCAAATTTTTCCATTGCATTTAAGTGCCAGACAAACCGAATCAGAACAAAACTGATCCCACACCTATCTATAAAAGGAACTTCCATTGCCCCTCTACTTGGGTTTTGTAGAAAGCTTCAGAGCTCCCATGTTGAAGTTATCATTGCTATGATCTGAAACAATAGTAGCATAGTGACTTGCAGAGGAGAATGAATAGTGGTACTCAGTGCTTTTAAACAAAAATCCTGGTCATCTCGGCCTGTGTATTAGGAAGCTGAAGTGGATAGCAAAATTGTCCGTGTTAAATGTGTGAGACTATAAAAAAGGCGTGTTTTTAAATGTTTCCTTTCAAAAAATAATAGACTATATTAATTTCAGCCTTTAATTTTAGCTGAAATGTGCCAGGGACACTCTTTTAATATTTGGTGCCATCTTCTATCCATTTGGAAAACCACCATGTCTTGGGAATTCTTTCTTCAAAGACATCCCGCAGTTGTAGATGTGTTTCTGTTTGTGTCAAATGAGGGAAAAAATTTGACGAAGTAGCATCCCAAAATACAGAGAGAACCTATCTTTACAGCTAAAGATAGAATTTATGGGAAAAATATATCCGTGTGCAAATAAATTATAGCCAATAATGGCAGAGTCATGAAATTTCATATACATACAGAGCCTTCCTTATATAGTGTGTTTCAGAGGCCTTTGCTGAAAATTCAAAACTTTTTGTAGGTACTGCTTTATGATTGTAATTTTCATTCAGATGCTGTCAAAATTTAAAATGAGAACCAATGCTGTGTTGTTTAGCAATCCAAAATGCAGACAAAAAATCCCCCAAACAACAGCTCTGTGAAGAACGTGAAATATATCTACATGAGTCACAAAGATGTCATAAGGATTCAGATTTACACTTTTGGTGAACTTGAGACTCTGCTGCTTCTTATAATGAAAAATGTTCCTAGAAGTGGAGCAATGTTAATTTTCTTAATAATGATACACTAGGAACATTATTACTGTATCTTTCTTACAAGACAGAATACTGCTTTCTCAATTCCAAGATATTCAAAATGTGTTAAAAATGTGTGTGCATATGTGGGTATATAAACATATTTTAAAAAAATCTACAGATCTAATATTTTTTTTTTAAAAATTCTGCTTTCAAAACTGAAAGACAGCATAATTCTGAGTTTAAGTATTTTGACCAAGTAGTAATGTTGTTTCTACACAGAATTTCTCTCTTGTATCATGGGTAAAAATGTAGTTCTCTGTCTGTGCAACATGAAGCCTGCTACTGGCCAGCAGCATATAATTTTAGAATTTTAGTGTTTCAGGAGCCTGTATTTGTAGCCCTAGTGAAGTTGCTATGGATGTGTTTTAATAAGCTCATGCACATTAAAAAAAACCTAAGAAGTCACAAAACTGGATGCTATAAAATAACACAGAAAGAAGCACTCATGTTTTCAGTTTCTTAATCCATATCTTGATAAAATATTTAGTAAGGTGAACTGTGTCACAGGCAAATGCTGTGCGGGCATCTTGTTTTAATTCTGGTCTGCACTTACTAGCTCTGCAGGTTTGCATTTGATCTCTGAGCCAGATAAAGCTCACAATGAGAACCAAACAGGGCAAATAAACAGAAATGTCTGCTTTGTTAAAGGGTGTAAAACAGAAGTATTCCACTAGGTCCAACAGTATGTGCCACCAGGCACTGTTATTCTCATAGCCATGGTTTTGAGACAGCATCCTCAGACAAGAGTGACAAATTGTGGTAGTGGAGGAGACGTGGCTGCTGAACTCCAGGGAAAGTTGAGAGAGGCAGCTGTGGGTGCTCAGGAGAGGCACAACTGCCCAGGGCACCACACTCACACTTGTGCTGCAAGCATAGTTTCACTTGTAGTCTGGTTTAGGTTACTATGGCAGGCAAGGATGAACATAAAACTAATGGATTTTCATTACCCTTTCCCAAGTGCAACTTTTACGTGCCTTACCCTTCTGAGTCTTGGGGTTTTATGTGACACTTCTGTAAAAATGTTTTTTCTTAATTAATAATCACTAAGGAACTGGTCATTATCAGCAGTTTATGAGTACTTTGAAACTAAGGTGTGTCAGAGGATTATTTCCTCAAAAAGATGAGTGTTTGGGAGATGTTGCCTTTTTAATAATTTCCAACTTTTTGTTTGTTGCAGCTAGAACATTTGTTCAGGGTAGTCTGTGGCTTCAGACTGCTTTCCATCACTGAGGAAACATGAGAGACTAAGTTCTTCGAACTCTAACCCTCCTCTTGTCTCCCTGTCTGAAAGGATGAGGGAACACATTTCAGAGTACAGTCGTTTAAATATTTAGTAGTGACTTTACTGCTTACTGCTCTTCATTTCAAAGGGGTTAGCCCCAGAAATAAGCACAGCTGCTGCATACTCAATAGTAAGTGTTTTCAGGATGGCGCCTTAACACAGCATTTGTACAGGACTTGTATGGTATTAACAATTTTAGGTCCTGAACCTGCAAACACTTACGTGTTTCAGTAACTTTACTCTTGAGAACAGTCTGGCAGTACTCACATGAGTGTGATTACAGACACCAGTAAGTGCTCACAAGATCCTGGCATTAGTTTTCAAAGGGACTGTAAACTCTATGGACCATTGCAGAAATATATATACTGCAATGACCTGTGAAATTGCCACATATATATTTTGCTACATGGAGTGAACTGTGCATTCCTTGTACTCAGTTCTGTGAATGTTTAAATGAATGAGTAGATTTACTAATGCAAGTAAACCAAAGCAAATATAAGGAATGATATGGGATTACTTACAAGAGTAAAGCTGGACATACATTAATGTGTTTGCAGTTCTGTCCTGCACACTTTACTGTCAAAAGATGCAGTTTTATTCCAAATGTGGAATCACAAATGCAGTGCTTTGAATTCAAATACCATAAGAAAAATAAACTGGTGAGTTTGCAAGATGAAATAGAATCAACCAAAAATCTCCACTGAAAAGGTGTCTGGTAACTGCAGTGGAGATGAATAAAAAAATTACTAGAAAAATTAGTAATATTAATTTTGTATTTAAATTTTTTAAAATTGAATGTATATAAAATGTATAAACATTAAATTATATCAGTGGACCAAAAATGGCACAATGACATTATTAGTTCCTCCTTCTTTTTGTTTCCTGTCTTCTGTTGCATTTGGGTGAAATCCCTCCAAAGTTACTTATAAATGTTAATATGTTGTGTAGTTATCCTTCCATTAGGAAATAATCAGCATTTCATGTTTCTGAGCTCTTAAAGATTAAAAAAAAACATCAAGAAAAGGCAGTATCTCTGTGTTCCTTTTAGGAATGGAAAATCAAATAATTTCTTAAAACTGAACTGTGAGGTATTGCTTGGTCATAGACCTGAAGTCACAGAACACCATGCTTATAATTGTGCCAAGATAACAACCAAGGTTGTTTTCTAATAGAAGAGAGAGAATTCCATTGAAGCAGCTTAAATATTTTCATTGTGTTTTAAAAAGTGTTCTTGTGAGTTTGTCCCATTTGTTAGAGGATGCAGAATGGATATATACTATGTCTGTCTTTAGATACAAACTAGGCTTTTGCTTCACAGAGCTACCTGAACTTAAAATATCATTGTCTGAGAATTGAGTAATTCATTCTACTGTTTAAGAAAGTTGTGCTAACATATTAAGCATTTAAATATCAGGGATTTTTTTTAGCTATTATTGGAGAGTTACTTGGGGACTGCTATTATTCTTTGTAGTTGCTATGGAAACTTTTTAATACCAGCAGTTCGGGAACAAGAAATTGGAAGTAATTTTTTGCATTCCTAAATCCCGTTTCCTAGTAATAAAAGGAACAATCATTGATTATCAGATTGTTACCAAATCTTTCCACAAGATTTTAAGATTATTAATCTACAGAAAAAGGAGAGAAAAAATTATACTAATAAACTTTTACAAAGAAATAGGAAGAAATGATGATAACTACTTTTTCATCTTATGGAAACTAATCAGTTCAAAGCCCAGGATTTTAATATATTCTCACAAAAATGCTTAGGTAATCAAAAAGTGGGTTTTGTAGAAATGCAAAACAACTTCTAAATTATTTTAATAAAAAAGCGAGATAATTATAACTAAAACCCACTAATTATTACATTAAACATAAATGCTTTTAAGGTATTTAATTTCTCTTCTTTGTTCACTTAATGTAATCCTTTTACAATAGAAAACATTTATTAACATGATTTTACATTTGTTTGGGAACCTGATGACGGGGGTCTTTTATTTGTGGATTTCAATGCAGCAACATACCTAAAAAGACTGAAAAATGCTAAAACAGTTTTGAGAACAAAAACACTTGAGCTGGCTAATATTTTTTTTAATATTAGAATTAAAACTAAACCCCCTACAAAGCAATAATGATTTAAATTTGTTTACAAAATTATTTTAAAAGTGATGTTTTCTCGTATTTTCCAGTTATAATTATTTTTAGTTTTTTAGAGTATTTAATTGATTTTTATGCACCAATGTTTTTTATTAATTTCTAGTGAAAGATATTAGTAAAAAATTATTTGAAGGAAAGTGTTTTTTTTTCATTTTAATTTGAAAAATTCTTTTCCAATATAATTTTGTTACTAAAATTGTTGTTTTCATGTTTATCTAATTTGGTGAAAGTTAGGTTTATTTCTGGTAAAGTAATTTGATTTTGGCACGAAAAGTCTACTCTAAAAAATTTTATAACATTGCTACTGTCTTTGAAGAGAATGGCTTTCTTAAGAATTGTAATTGGAATTTTTTAAAAGTGACATTTGAAATAAAACATTGACAAATATAACTTATTAGGTACTGAAAAGTTTCTTAGAGCATTTAATTTTAATAACATATTTTTGTTTCAAACTAGTCTAAATTTCACGTAGAGTTTTTTTGTTTGAGGAGGACCTAATATTTTATAAAATTAATGTTCAAAGTTATCATAGCATAAAAATTTGAATTTAAATATTGATTAGATCTCTTCATTTTGCTTTCCTGCTTGTGAACTTGTCAATTGATTTCCACAGGGATATGAAAAATAGGTTTTAGACAGAGATAATCCACTATAATCCCAAAACAGAAATCAGAGGACAAAATGGTCACAGCAATAAATTATTCTTTTAAACATTCTTGTTACCTTGATTCCTCCAAAATTTTCCAAATCCCTTGCTTAAGGTCACAGGAAATATGAACCTCACCAAAGACTTAAAATAAGGAGGTTGATAATACATTAAAAAAAAAAAATTACAGTATATTTAAAATAACATTATTTAATTATATTAATTACCATTTGCTCTTTAAAATTGTTAGTCATATTTATAGTAGTGGCATTTTTTACTATTTCTCTATTGCCTGGAAATGATGTTTTCATTGATTAGATAAAGCTTTAAAATATTCCAGAAAGTTCAAAGTTGACTGCAGTCATTTCACATCAATCTATATGAAAACATGTGTTCTCACAGACAGATGGGCACAGAACAACTTCTGTGAATGAAGTTCTGTACTTGGAAGTTTAAGGTGGGGGGGATACTGAACTTCATGAACCTGTTCTTGTGATTTTCCCTTCCCTCCTTACTTCTGTTAGCCTAGAGGTGGAAAAATTAATCTTAGTGCAACATGCATATTCTGTGGATATGTTGTGACCGTCATTTGTTTGTAAAATAAACTGCTTTGCACCAATTACCATCTGTTTAAGGATGCCAATATTGTATGCACATCATGCTCTAATATAACCACAGAGATGCAAATGAGATTTTTAGGAAAAAAGTGTAAAGATTTAGGAACAGAAAGTTGGTATAGTAAATACAGGCATTTTTGCAGTTGCCTTAAATACGCACATTAGCAATGATGGTAGGACTCATGTTTAAAAGGTTTGCAATATAATTTGTTGCTAGTAATCAATATATTTGGTAGCAGGAATGGGATATTTTTAATATTGTATAGATGATTTATGGACTGATAAAAATTTGCAATGCATATAAACTAATATCCAGAAAAATTCCTGTTTAGTTAGAGGCATAAATTACAAGTAGAAATTTCTGTTCAATAATATTACTTCAAGAAATAAGGATATAACTCATTTAGAACATTTCACTATGCACTAATTTAAGACACAGTTAATCATGCAGCACACAGAATTTGGAATTTGGATTCTGCAAGTATTTTAACTTCAATTTTATTTCAGTGTAACTATTCAAATACTGTTAAAGCATGCACCAAACTAGCTATGATACAGAAAACTGTGTTAGAGGATGTGTGAATTGCAAGGATTCTGGCTGAAAGGAGGATTGAAAATCAATACGTTCTCGGCAGGGAGGTAAATTTGAGCCAAGCTGACCTCTCTTTGCAGCTAATGTACAAGCTAGGAATTATTAGTGTTCATCCAGAGAAAAGTTTTAATGCAAACTGAAAATACTTATTTTAGAGCAAACATGGAAAACTGAAGGACTAGCTTACCTATTTGATTAAATGCAAAAACGAGACTGCACGTAGGATTTTGTTGTGCTGTGATAGAACTTATTTTACCAGTCCCTTTCATAACCTTTAAACAGCCTTAAATAGTACATATGAAAAACACATTCATAACAGATTCCCCATAGGGAATTTTCTTTGGTTTAAGAAAATTTTATTAAAGATTGGCATTGCAAATAACATTTTTCATAACTATATGTAGACCTGTTAAAATTTTTATTAAAACTGGAGTTTGGCCTGTTCTTTTTCATCATTCTATCAGATATTAAACTCCAGCAGCAGCTGTAGGAAATGGAGAAAGGGATTTTCAAAGGGATTTGAGTCTCCCCGTCTCCATGCCTTTAGTGATCATATTATCATAACTATCACACATAACAAAGCTCTAAATCTGTAATTCAGATAAAGTAGTCAGGACTTTGAAATACAAAAATCCAAACATATGCTGTAACATTTTTTTTGCAGTGCTTGTTCCTTTAGCACGGATTTTGTAAACTTGGGGAGCTATCCAACAGATTTTGTATACTAACACATGCTAAATGGCATTATTACTTAAATGTTTGTTGGAAATTTAATTAAAGATATGTTCTATTATACCTACAGAAGTTCCAATAAGAATGTACCAGATACTGTTCTACCAGATGTTGAGCAAACCACTAAAGGTTAATGAGAAATTATGTTAGAAGCTTTTTTTTTCGGACTGAATTATGTAAGCTAAACTGCTGAGGAGGCAATGCCCATCTTTTCAACAGTGTGAGTCCTGTTTCATGAGGGGACAGCTCAGCATAATGCTGTGTTGAAATGGTAAGTGTGAACACAATTCTCTGATGAATTTATAAAGCTAGAGATGCAATGTAATAAAAGTTAAGGAGGCTAACTTGTAAAGTAAAAGCAATGTAGTACAAAAGAAATGGTTCCCAAAGTATTTTATATATCTGTTTCTAAAGTTATTTACTTTGAGAAAATGGTTTTGGTATGAAGTGCCTAGGGAAAACAGGAGATGTATTGTGAAAAGTAAGGAAAACTCTAAATCTCAATATCAAACCAGCTTGTAAATGAGCAGTTGCATATATATTTATTGTAACACTGCCTTCTGCTGGTCACACCTCATTTATGATGTAAGTGAAAATGCTGATAATAATGAGAAATTGTGTTTATCTCAAATTATTCTCAATATGAAATATTTGATGCTTAGGAAACACTTCTTTGGAGATAATGTACATCACAAAAATTGTAAGCATCAATGATAAACCCATTGCATCTGTACTATATGCGTAGAATTTTTAATTTCATATTTTGTTGATCTCAGTTGAATGAAAACTTTTCATGTATAACATACCAGAGAGTTACCTTGCTTTGTCATTAAATTGATTCCTAGTCTTGCTTATTTCGATAGAGTTAGAATTTCTGCTTGTTTCTGGTTTTTCATCTGGGGGGCTTCAGATGTCCGAGAGCATACACCAAACAGGACATCTGCTGAAAAATTTCTGTTTCATAACAGAATGTCTATATGTAACAGAAGTTAGGAGACTGTTAGATCTGTGTGTTTATGTACACATTTTAGTGAGTGTTTGCATAAGCTACACTTTTTGTTACTAAGTACTTTATTATTCTTCATCTGGTCAATCAAAATACACACATATATTATGATAATTACTCCTTAGAGGAAAAATACAAGGTTTTGAACGTAATTTCTGTTTCATTTTCTAGCATGTCAAACATTTTCTTCTATAAAATCCAACAAGCTGTTGTAAGAAGCATTTTCTGTTTCCTAAGAGTGCATAAACGGTGGAAACTGTAATGTAATGTGAATTTATATATATTTGACTGCATGTCTGCCAAAATTAAAGAAAATAATTATCACTGTATAGTAGCTTCATCATAATAGATTTAAGAGGTATGAAATTATACTCTATTTCAGTCTGACATAAAAACCCAAAATTAAAAATCAAATATTTGGTAGGAGTTAACTTCAGTTGTACAGAACGTAATGGTTAAACCACACATTTACTTAGTGAAAACATTGGCATGCATGTCTAGCTGCCTCCAGTAAAATTAATGACTAGATTGTGCAGTGTGGGAAAATTTTTATTTTACTTTGGTTTTCCTCAAGAACTGAAATCCTGCTTCAGTTGCCTGAGGCTACATTTTAAAGCACCTTTATTACAGCACAGATAAAACCCCTGCTATCTGACAAAATGCATTCTGTTTTATTACAAAGGATTACTTCAAAAAGCACAATTCTGTACATTCTGAGAATAATTTAAACACCAAGAATCCCTATTGTATGGCGAATAAAAAGTAATTATCCATAATGCATACTAAAATTGCATTTTAATGGACAAGACCAATCAGAAGATATGCAGATTGAAAAATTTCCATTTTTAAGTTCCTTCCAAGAATTTGTGGGTCTTGCTCAATGGCCCGAGGAGGATTGTACCCTGACTCCATGGGATCTTTGTCTGAGCAGCAACTGCAGATTCCAGTCCTGCAATCCTCAGAGGATCCCTGTGGTCCCATCTGACCCTTGTAGTCTATGAACCTTAAGGTTTTTATAATCAAAGACTAACCCCATGTGTGCATGTTTTGAAATTCCAAACCTCATCTTAGATGTAACAGTAATTAAAAAGTCACTTCCAAAGTGATAATAGAGTCAGACTTGTAAGTGCAGATATAGCAATACGCATAATAAAGTACTCCATGACGGCGCTAGAGAAGACTAGGTGCTATTAAAAGATGTAAAAGGAGGGAGAAAAAAATGTCTATAAGGTTTTAATCTTGGTGGCAGAAAAATAAAGTTTTAATGGTCACACAGCCCATCAGGAACAATTCTGCTTTAAAGGTGTTGCCGTTATCTTGTTATAGATGACATTTAAATTGAACTGTTTTTCCAGATTTACAGATTTTCAAGGAGATTCCTTGTTCCTTTATATTTTTGTGTGTTTTTTATTTGCAAGCATCTGTCTTTGTGATTTGTTCACTTGCATGTATGTGAGCTCATTTGTGTGTGTGTACACACAGCATGCATGAGAAGGAAAATCCCAGAGCGAGTTTGAGTTAGGGTGGTCACAGCAACACATAACCATGTTTAAACCAGAGTGTTAAAGTGTGTGTATCCAGAGACATAATATGTGATAGTGGGCAGCATAATTCACTCTCATTTCCCTGTGTTAGAAATGACTGCATAATTCATGAATGTCAGAACAAAGTCAAGCCAGGAGCGAGTCGCACGTGGACATCCCTAATGAATGTGCATACTACCTACTGCCCACCAGATAATACTTAAATCACAGATATTTCATGTGGGCATTCCCTTCTCCTCCTCCATTTTTAGTTGTTAAATGAGTTTTCCAATATTATGCTTGTAAAAGTTGCTTGTGTATGGGAATTCCTTATTCTAACTCAAGTCTCTTTGTATGTTAAGGCAGCAGAGTCTATCTGGCACTCTGTTTTTAAGTTTTCAGCAGTATCCTTATACATATCTGTATTTTGCTTTCAGATTTGTGTCTATTGGTTCAAACTTTTATGTTTTACCTACACATACTCTTATGCATGGTCCCTTTATTTCAGTCTTTTATTTTGGTGGTGTTTTGTTTTGTTTTGTTTGTACCATATATATTATTGTGCAACCTGTAATGAGCTATTTAGAAGTTCACTTACTGTATACAGACAAGTAGAAAAGCAACAATTGTTGATTCCTTGAACATAGCAGTCTTAATAAGTAGGGTCCAAAAATGTAGATAATTGAGTGTGATCATCTATGTAACAAAACATATTTCAAAGGTTTAAAAATAGGAGTTGAATTTTATTAAATACATATATAGTACTTCAAAGACAAAAAAAAAAAACTGTAAGCAAATTAGCAATGGTATTTTGCTTTCCTCAACACATAAATATCAAAGTAATTTTCACTCCAAATTTTTGTTTATTCTGTCTGGAATTTGGAAAGAATAAAGTAATTGAAAAATTAAGTAATTTTTTTTCCTCCTTAATTCTACTGATCTAACTTGCCCACTGAATGAAATATTTTGTTGTGTGTAACAGAGAAGTGTTATAATGTGGATAAAATTCTTCCATTTGTAATATGGATTGTAGATTATACATAAAAACATGCGGGTTATGATGATTAAATATGTATAAAATCAGCATAATCCATTCGTATGTTTGTAAGGGCCCAGAGTCCTCCAGAGAGACTCACAAATCCACTTGATGTTCTTGAGTGCTGGATCTTTTTTCCTCCCTGATTTTATCTAAAATATGTGTAAAAATTCAAAAATCAAAGGGATCCCTGTTGGTTACAGCTAAGTAGTCTCAAATATATATATTTATCCTTCCTATACCTGGTGAAGTCCGATGCTTATATGTGTGGAATAGTTTTGATTTTGGACGGCTTTTTTTGGTTTTGGTTTCTTGCGGGGGGTTGCGATCGTTTTGAAAATTCACATTTCAGCAAGCAGCACCTGTCTTTAATTTTTGAAGTAGATAAATTCTAAGTAAAATCTCACACTCTTAGAGACATCCTTCCTCATGTTTCTGTACATGATGAGAAGAGATTCCACTTATTTTGGGAAAAGTAATTTTAAATAAAATAACTTCTTTCAAGTCCTCCAAGTACCTATTTCGTCCAGATTTTTAGAAAACTGTAATATGAAGAGATAGGTAAAATAAACCAACCACGTGAAATACTTATCTAATTTGTTTGCATGCTTTTATTATTTTGTTTTTCTACTATAATTTTAAATTATTAATAAAAAAATATAAGTTATGCATTCTCAGGAGAAAAACAAAAAGGTGCCTGTCTAGGGGTGTATGTCACATACGTGCTTATGTGTAATAATGCATGTAATGTAGGGAGAACCATCCCCCATTATGCCCAGGTGTGACTCTTACCCTTTTTGCACCCATTTTACACCTACATGATTGCTTTGATTGTCTCATACATTTTGCTCACCTCTCCCAGCTTCCACAGGAGTTGAGTGAACTATGGAATAAACATGCTTCTGCATGATTACTGTATTCCATAAGAATTGTTTTAAAAAATCTCTTTAAAAACATAAAATGTTTCCAATGTATTTCCTCTGCATTGGTTAAGAATCAAACAATTTGATTCTTTTCTTAACTAAATGGAGTAGAATAAGTGTAATTTTTCAAGCTAGCCACTGCTGTAAATCCTGTAAGCAATATTACTGTGATAATTTTGGGGGCATCAGACAGGTATTTAGCAATTTGGTTCAGGTTGCCTAGGACAACAAAAATGCCACTATGCTGCATCTCAAAGCTTCTGGGATGAAATGAGTTGTGCCATACCAGTGAAGATTAAATTTGTAACAGATAGAACACCTTTGAAGTACTAGCTTATGATTTCACAGTGGCATTAGGAGACTTACTGTAGTATTTAAGCAGTTAGAAAGAATGCTGGCTATTAGTGTTTGAATTTTGTTTGATTTTATTGTCTTTTAAACAGCCATGTCAGCAGTTTGTATTATCCAAGCACAACATTTTTATTGCTGTGTATTACTGTTGCAGAAGAGTTTTTCACACTCCCGTGTGTAAAACCAAGGCACTTAAGTAGGTAAATACTTTTTGTCTGTTGGTCACTTTCAGCATTAAATTATACAACCTTTACTTTGTTTCTGTTGTTTTCCTTCTTCCCTCTTTTCCTGGTCAGTAGCTTAGACAGGAGAAAGAACAGAAACATTCAGTGTTTGTCTCAGATAACACTGGAAGATCAGATGTCCAAAAAATGGTCTAGGCCTGCACATTTTTACATATGGTAAATTACTTTTTAAAAAAATAGCACCATTTCAGATGTCAGATATGCCTTTGTCATATGGCTTTATGACGTGACATTACTAGGACATAAAGTTACTATGCTTTATGTCTGAATTGGATCACATCAAAATTTCCTGGCATATCAAGTAACAGAAATAGAAACTTGTTCCTAAAAATAATGTCTAGAAATCTTCAAGTATTCATCAAACCATTTGAGGGGAAGCAGGCATGAGCCTCTTTCTCTGCAGTAATCTCTTAAGGATCACTAGACTCCATATTACAATTTCCAGTATTACTAATTTGTGAAAGTTACTTTAAAATATTAATCTCTGCATTGGTAGGATTTTTTAATGAGCCTCAAGACTTCAATGGGTTAATTTTCAATGAGGGTCGGGTTTTATATGTTTATGTTTTCTTAGCCTTGGTCAGGAGAAGTGGCTTTGCTTGCCCTTGTGCTGTGCCAAAGTGATAGGGTTTCATTCGTTTGAAAACCTAGCACATCCCACGAGGTTACCTTGGTGTAGATTTCTTCTTTCTGTATTAAATCGCTCATTGTCGCAAAGTGACTGGTGCTGCTGGGCTTTGAAAATAACTTCTAAGAGGTTAAAAAAAAAGCTTCTGTATAGAAGGATTTTTCAGTTCTGCAGACAATACAGTTTGCAGCTGTTTGACTTGCGACAGTGATATGGATCTGATTGTATACAGTATACTAGGAGCCATGGATGCAGCTGGAATAGAGGTTATAAATTTTAAAAGCAATGCAGATTTTGGCCATTAATTGGCTGCTAATAAAAGCAAACTCAATGGGTTCTAACTGTGGGAGCCTGTAGCTCTGTATCTGATATCAGGAATTCATACACATTACACAGTTTTACTGATTCAGACCACGACTAATTGAAATATGAGGCATACTGATCAAATTTAGCATTACCAGCATGCACTCTGGTTTGGGACTGTATGGCGACAAGGTAGCATTTATTACTTATTCTCCATAACACTGCCTGATTGAAATATCTAGCTATGTTGTCAGCAGAGGCCCAGCTGGGCTTTAGTACAGCTAATTAAGTCATTAAAAGAGAGGTCAAGCAATCTAACTCTTGCATACTAAACTACATAAAAGTCTTTATTATTTTTTTAATAAGTCAAGATTTGAATTTTTAAAGAAGTTTGTTTTAATAATAAATGCATTTGCTGACTGCTTTGTCTGGATCTTGATTAGAATATGCATTTGTTAGCAACAAAGTGAAAACTTCTTGAGGCTTAGTTTGTTTAAAAAACCCAACAGAACTAAGTCTTGTGAGTTTTTTTAAGTGTCTGAAAACTAAGCCTAATTCAGGATGATAACAGAAACATGACTGTCCTTGTGCCAGCAGACAGGACCTGATTCTCCACTGTGGAAGGTACCAACGCACAATCTGTTCAGAAACCACTTGTGTTTCCTGATGGAGTATCTATTTATTGGCTCATTGTGAGGAAGAAACACACCTAAAGGGAGAGGTTCCATGAAAGCTAAGTACAGAATGATGTTGGATGACTATTGTTACCTATTTTATGAATTCAGATGCAAGAGAGTGTAAGATGAAGTGAAGCAGCAACAATTTATCATTGGAATTTGAAGAGCAAGTCTCTGGGTTGCCAGAATTTGGAGGAATAAAGCAGGGAAAGGTTAACGGTACCAGTGATTGGTGTCAGAGATGCTGTGACATCCTACTCTACGGAACTTATCCTTCATAGCTTGCATCAATGACCTTGCATGTTTGTATCTGCGTGGGGACCTCAAATATAAGGATGACAAAAGTATTCCAGAGTTGCAAATGGCAGCCTCAATGCTTCAGTGATTCAGTGAAAGACCTGAGAGGCACTCAGCTATTTCCTTGGTAAATTTAGGATATTTTGGTCTAGAAATTCAAATTCTGGTCTCCCATGTCCTTTCATGTTACAGTAACTGGGAAGAGACATCAGTAGGTTAGATTGATAATGCATCCAAGGCAAACACCTGAGATAGAACACCAGGAAATGATGAATTGTTTGGATTGTTTTATTTTTTTTTCCAGTTTAGATATCATCTTTTTTACAGCTAAAAGCAACAAGTCTTAAAACCCCAGATCCCTGATGTTAATCAAGTGGTTCCTCTGAGGTCAGGCTTTATTGCTGTGAAGTGGGAAAGTGCAACCCAGCAAGGCATGTATTTCTAATGGTAGCACATATTAGTATTAATAGGCTGCATGTTTCCAGTGTTGTAACAAATAGATCTTACTCCTCTTCTGTTTCTTTCTTTCTTTCAAACTTTGAAATTTGTTACTCTCAATCTCTGAGTAAACCCTACAAATAGTGATGTCTGGTTCAGAAACGTGGTGCTTTTAAAAACAAAAAACATGACAAAAAAAAAGTTAGGGATTTGGAATGTAGGCAAAAGGAAGCAAATGTATTGAAGGGAAGTTAATAAATAATTCAAGAGGTGAATTGTATAATTTTTTTTTCTCTCTTTTTAAAGTGAAGTAGTATTTTTAAGAGAAAATTATCTCTATAGAGTAAGAAGAGGGTTATGATAGTAAATGTTCTGTTCCCTATACATTAAAAATCTGACACTAATCAACTTCATCTGCTTTTCCTTATGCTACAACTGCTGATCTACTGTGAATATTTTCCTGGTTAGGTTTGTTTTATTACTTGCAACAAACATGATATATTTACACCTCATTTAACTTACCAGGTGGTGGAATTGTATGACCAGAAAAGATGCCTTGTGAGCGGTTTTCTGAATGTTAGAAGACGCAGTGTAAGTAACTCTGTATTGAAGTAGAGGAATTCTACATAATGTAGCCTTGTGAATTCATACTGTCTTATATGAATATGGGAGTTACTTCCTACCAGAATTATTAGAGCACTTTGCATTTTCCATTAATTCTTTGGAAAGATTTAAAAATTTTAAACTATTAAATAATTTTCTCCTTGCAAGCAATGGACGTAAAATACATTGGATTTTAAAAATCTTTTCTTCATTGCAATGGTGAGAGAGAAACTTTCAGAATAACAAAGATCATCTGCTTCAAAAAAGAACTTTGCTGAATGTTTTAGCTTTTGCAAATAAATGTATGTTCACCTAGTAGTGTTTCAGAACTTTGCTCTTTTTCATTGCTCTATTTTCTTAAACTAAAGCTGAGATCCAGATGCAAAAATCCAAATGCTTTTATATATATAAATATATATATAAAAATATATATAAATATATATATATTAAAAAATACATAAATATAAAAATATAAATATAAATATAAATATAAATATAAATATAAATATAAATATAAATATATAAATAAATAAATAAATATGTATATTAAGTATCAAATTCAAAAGAAGGTGCTTTTCTAAAATTCTGTTGTCTTTCCCCCTCTTAAAATTAGTAAATTACTGGTATAGGCAGTAATTTGTTTTTTCTTTTGGAATCTTGAGGGGATTGGAGCAGGCAATTAAATTTTGCATACTGATAAAAAAGAATATTGCTTACATCAGTGAAGAGACATAGTTCATAATAACATCAGTTAAGAGAATGTAATGGTCAAAGTGATGTGTGTTTGACTGGTCCATCAAAATGAACTAGAGCAGTAGCATTGGGTAACAAGGATGACTCAATAGATGCTCTCTCAAGAACATCTACCTCACTTCATGGTCTATCTCTGGTGATGGCCCTAAGTGTGTGCCAAGAAAAGAGCAAGAACAGAACTACTGTCTATAATAACACTTTACTTTAATGTCCTCTTGGCCTCTCATCGTTTTAGAAGTTATCCAGACCTTGTTACAGATTGTCTATTTAATGTTTCCTAATGGATTTTTCTTCCAAATACTTATTCCATATTCCCTGGTCTCTTTCTCTATGACAGCTCTTTACTCTGAGCTGGTGGGAGACACAAAGCCAAAGTAAAGAAACATGAGCATTCAGAAGTAAATTCAAGTGTGAATGAAGCCTAGCAGTAAGTATTACCCTGAGCTAGAATACTGTATATTCTTCATTCTCAGGGAGAGCTGTAGGGTATGATTATAATGAGCTGGGCTGTAATTATTGTTCTGGTGTTCCTGACTAAATTGGTATCAGGGAAACTTATAATCTGTTCTAATGGAAGAAACTAGCACTGTTTTTACAAACAAAATTCATGTGTTCTCATAATGGTTTGCTGTCTTGGCACTTTCTCCTAGAACTCATCCTTCAAATCTGTTGAGATGTGTCCATGAGTATTATGCATATGGGTGTGCATCACGGTATTCTGTGTTGACTGTAATTAATAATTCATATTATGTGATCTTATTTCACCGTTCTTCTAAGTGCAGAACCAAGCCATACACAGGATGAATTCCACAGCTGAAATCAAAGACAAAACCTCTGTAAGCTTCAGCACAGATTTCATCTCGTATGTTAATACAGTTGTTTGCATTGTAAAGATAATCTCAACAGCATTTTTCCCTTTCCTTGAAATTTGTGTGATACCTGAGGATTCTACTTTCTCAATGAGATTTTTTTTTTGTGTGTTATGGTTTTCAAAGTAATTTGTTGGTTATTTTTACTTATAGTAGAAAATAAAATTATTTGACTGATAAGTAGCACTAGGCTAGTACATTTAGTCTAGATGGGAATGTGCTGAGGTCTTTGTACTAGGCTTGTGTGTCTGCCTCCATTTGTCTGTGAGACAGAAAAGCTCAGAGGGAGTTTTGTGGTCCCAGCAGAGGTGGAGTTTCATGTAATAAAGATGTGAGTAGAGCAGGATGATGTGTGATGTTATACCTCTGCATGACAACTGGGTGAATATAGAGGAGTTTATTTATGTATTCCTTTTCTTCCCTCGAAAAGTGCCATAGGAACTCTACAGCAAAAGCACTGTGGGGTGACAGTGAAACACTTTAGTACTATGACAATGACTGTGCTCAGAAACCTTAACTCTCTCCTTCATGTGGGTGATGCAGTTCCTAAACAAGCTGTTAACATCGCTGGTTTTTAAAATTATGCATATCTCAGTTTTCCATTTCCTCATTGAGACTTCATAAGTGTCAAGTTTTTCACACCTTAATGTCTCTTCGTCAAGATAGGAGATACAAGGTTAAACTTAGTCTTGTCCTAAAAAGATTTTATTTAGAATAATATATCTCTGTTCTTGTTTCCTTTTGTCTTATACTTCAGTTCCCATCTATCATTATCAGTGGAAATAAAGATTAAGATAATAAGAAATAACTTCATCAGTAAACCATAGTAGTTAACACACCTGGAGTTCACTATCTGTGCTTTTAGGCTACCCCATAGCTAACCCATGGAGAAGTAAGAGCTCCAGCCACAAATTTCATGGTGTTTCTCAGGAGTGTTGATTCAACAGTGATGAAAAAATGCAGCATTTTAAACAAGCTGTTCTCTTTTTCTTGAGACGCTAGTCTGACTGGAAAATGAAGTGGTAAAGGCCATTGATATGCTGCTGAAACTCTTGTTTTTTTAAATGCCCTGCTTAGGATGAGTAGTTATGAACTGACTGTACAACAAAAAAATGCTGTGGGAGTTCTGTCTTTTTTCCCCCATTAATTAATTTGGTCCATTTTGAACTGATGGATATTCTCATCTCTTTATTTCATTGAGAACATCCTTCACAAATACATGAGACAGCCTTGTACAAATGGAGAGGACTTGAGACAACTCTTAGAGGCACAAACAGAAAAATCTTAGACTCGTGCTTTCTAGGAAAACAGAGGGGCAAACATGTCTCCACACTTTATCCAAACAGAGTTTTCAGTTCCCTCAGCAGGACAAACACTTTTTTCAGTCTCAGCATGCATTTCGACTTCTGTACTGACAAACAACTCCATCATTAGCTTGAACTCCTGTGAGAGACAGGGCCAAAAGGAATCTGTGTGGGAAGAAAGGGGAAGAAGAAAGCTGGTAACACCTTCATCCCAATTTTTTTGTCTATTTCTCTTTAGTTACTTGTCATCACATATGTTTTCTTGGTAATTCTGTTCATTGAGCGACAGCTCAAATCAAACCAGACCATCTTGTAAGGAAGTCTTTACTGAGTCATATCCACTTCTCCCAGTGGAGACTGAAAAAAACCAGATTAATTGGGTTGTCCAAGCTGTTGCATGCCATGTGAAGTGGCCACCATCTATGTGGCTCATGGGTTTCCCTAGTAGCCTTCACCCATTCATGGTGACTGTTGTTTTGTTGCCTTTCAGTGCCAGTTATTCCTCTTTATTTTAATTACCTTGCTGTCCTTGACACATAGGGACTCTTCCTGCCCCTTTGCCCTGTTCTCTCTGAATGACACCAAGTTCTTGCTGAAGTACATTCTATCTCCTCAGGAAAGAAGTCTTTTATGTCATTATTTTGTCATTGTTCTGTAACAGTGTTGAAAAATCTCCTTATTATTTATTATTTTCCAGAATCTTTTAAGCTTTCCTTACTATCCAGGACACATTAACTCCATGTGAAATATGATAATTCCTTGCTATTGTTAAACAATATCCACCTTTAAACAATAAACTCCATTAAGCTCTTTCTGCACTTTGTGCATCATCCGCTGCCAGGAGCAGTAAGTTTTTCACTTAATGTTGTCTGTCTCGTCAATAGATCTTCCATACTTGTGTTGATTTCATATCCCCAGTTTGGAAAGGATAAGGTAAAATCTGGGTTTGTTTTTGTTAAAATGAAATGAAATGAAATGAAATGAAATAAAATAAAATAAAATAAAATAAAATAAAATATTTTAAAACATTTTATTATTTTCTCCAGTGCTGCTAGGAAGACAGTTTTCAGAACAATGACTAAAACAGGTAGAGTTTAGTCATTAGTCAAGACTAAGGAGTGCTTGAAACAAGGAAATCTGTAAACAGAAAATCTTTAAAATCCTAAGCCAGGATTTTGGGTGCCAGCTGAGCTGTGGCATGATGCTGTCCTATACACAGCCCATGCCAAATGCTGTGATGCCCTTTTCCCAGTCTCTGGAGAATTAAGTGGGGTACACTTAAAGTAAAACTATTCCTCCTCCTGCCCCTGCCCTTAAAATATTTTGAGTTTCTGTTTGATAAGGCTAGTGGAAGAGACCATGAGAGTTTGGAAAGAAGTCGCATTTCTGATGAAAGAGTATTATGTTTCATGTCTCCTTTTGGCTATAACTTTCCTAGGCAGAGCTGCCAGCCAAATTTATTCCTTTTGCCTTAAATCTGAAACCCATTAAGCTTACCAATGAAGATCTACAGAGGCAATTTCCTCCCAGGGCTAAAGTACCTGGGTAAGTATTGTAAGCTTTCCCAACCTCCTTTCCACTACCATTTCTGATGAAAAAAATAAATTGTGCCGGCTCTTTTCTTCCATCTCTTTGCATGGCCTTCCATCCTGCTTTGCTCTTGTCTGAGCTGTTGCTCACAATCACAGGAGTTATTCATTCAAGCTGGTGCTGGGCACAGGCTGACAGCCCTCCTCTGGGAGCTGCCAATACCCAGGGAGCCTCAAAGGTCACCCTGACCAACTCCCCTTCTCCATTGCAGAGTTGTCTGCCTTAATCACTCTAAGTTATTATTGTTGAAAGAATACAGAGGAGTGAGGCCTTTCCTTTCTTGGGCTTCAGACTTCGAGAGGTAAAGAGCAGACCAGAGTTTTAAATCACTGAAGAGGAAAAATTTTAGAGGCACTCATGAATAACAATGCTAATTATAATCGCAGAATTCAGAGAAGCTCTGAAGAGATTTTAATCTAGGTATTATAAGTGAAGTGCTCAGAAAAACCTGTCTTTACATAGTACTCAATATGTTTAAAACCCTGCTGTTTTAAAGTTACTTATTTGTCTGTTAGAAACTAAGACAATGCCGGTATAATACTATTTCTGTTTTTTCCTGTTAGGGATCTGTGATTTCTGAGAGTTTCGTAAGGAGGTTTGCAATAAAGCTGATCATAAGACAGTAAAATAAAAAAACCTGACACTCCATCAGAACAAAAGGTTCCCTCCAAAAGAGCTGTATTTATACTTCTAAAAACATTTCTTTTACAATGTATTTTTTGTTCTGTCAGACATTTGGCAATATTTTAGTTTACATTTTAGAAGTTAAACACCATGGTATAGAGTCTGAATTCTTTGTCTGAAAGTCTTTTTGTTCTCAACCGTCAGAGAATATAAAAAAAATCAGCTGTGGTATTTTCAGCCATCTCATATTTCAAATGCCTTTTATTCAGTTCTTTTACTACCAGTTGCTTGACAACATATAGATATAGTTACTTCATGTGAACAATGCCCCTGTGCAATTGGTGCTGGTATGTATTTTTCAGGGTATATGTCGATATACAGTAGTTCCCAGCCAAGAGATTTTTTTTTAAAGGGCTTTGCTGCAGCACATTTTTACATGGTGAAGTGATGTTTTCATTGAAACCCTTCCATGACATCCTCTCTACGTTGCATCTATTTTAAGATCCAAGTTTTAATAATCTGAAGTAGACTATGCCCTAGTGGAGCAGCATTTTAATGCTTAAAGCATCTTTTACATGAAGTTATCATGGTGTTAAAACAAAAATTAAAGCAAACAAAAAACCCTCCCCAAAACCATTCAATAAATTATAAAAGCCTCTTTTGCTAAAGTGGATTTATTGGTGAAAAGGGAGATGAGAACATAAAGAAAGAAAAATAAAGTGTCAACAGAAATAATGAAAATTTTCAAGGTTCACTTTCACTTTGTATGATAAAATATATGGTATTCTTTCCAGAAAACATTTTTTTTTAAAGACATTATATTCTATGGGAGAATATATGTAATTTTATGTAAATAAAATTTTATGTAATTTTAGAAAAAATTACAGCCTTGCTCTATGGCATATGATAGTTGTGAGGAGTCTATAGAAAGTATATGATTACATGGTAAATGCTACCTTTTTTTGGTACTAATTTCTACAAAATCCCTTAATACTTAATTTCTGTAGAACTCCAGCAATTTTATGCTACTGTACTCCTTTTTCATGAGGAATTTGAGATTATTGTTTTAACCTTTTTTCTCCACTGAGTAGACAATAAGTGAGAACAACTGTGGGTTCGGGGCTTTTAAAAAATTTGTATTGTCAGTTCCATCTGCAATTTTTACACATTTCATAAAAGGGATTAGTCATGAGTACATTAAAATAGAAATAAGTACATTAATCTGGAGAAGTTTGTGCATGCTTCCTTTCGGAGTAGTGAGTGTTTATTTTTTGGGCTATTTCCAAAAAGTGGCAGAATTATTGCACAAGGAACTAACTCTGGAAAACCCCAAATGTAAACATTACTGTAAAATTACTAGTCAGGTGCTGGTTCATTTACTCAAAATTTAAGGATTTCTGTCATTGACAAGCATCTTTGCTTGTCACGTAAATTCTCTCCATCTTAAACAGAGCAGGAAAGGTTTAAACTTTTCATGTGTTTTATAAATTTGCTCACCACTGACTTTCAGTTCATTGGCATCAGGTACATGGGGATTCCTTTTGTGTCTCCTGGTACAAGAGAGAAAACATTTTGCATTTTGTCTATTCCATGTAGGAAACAGTCATGGGAGTGAATAACAGCAGTGCAGTACAAAATAGATAGTAAAACCATATATGACTTTCAAAGTCATTCTGACATGACTGCAGACAGGATAATCCATCGTATTTTTATTTTAGTGAATAATTTAAGGTAAGTTATCAAGACTATTTGTGCGGCAATGAAGATGATCTCAGAAAATGTATTAAGGGAGCTGTGCAGTGATTTTTAGTGTTGATCCTAAGCAGTTGGGTTTTTTCTTAATACATCAAATATAGTTTAGTGGGTCACCAAACAGTAGATCTATACAAAGAAAAAATTAGTTGATGGCAAACATAGAGAACTGATATGTTTTCGAGAAGGACTAGCTGCACTTGCAAGTGATGATAGATGTGCGTGAAATATAATCCTGATTAAAAATGCATGTGTGAAACTGCTTCCAAAAAAGCGCTGTGTCTAACAACACGTTCAGAGGTCCTTTATGTGAGAAGCACTGGGTAATGTAACAGCTCTTGCACCATTCACTTTCTCTTCATCTCTTGCTCAACTCATTGTTCCAAAACTTTCAGCAGTTTTAATGCCAAAGAGGTATGAATGCAGAAAGCAGCATGAGGAATTGTAAGGGACTCACACTGAAAGCAGAGATTTTGAAAATACACCTAAACCAGACTAATGCTCACACATGTCTCTGTGTGAGCCTCTTCTTTCGTGTATGATAAGGAGTGCCACATTTGGGATCAGGGACAGACATGGTCATTTGGTAACTTCTATGGCCTGTCAGATATTAAAATCCTCACATGTGGGTTTTTGCAAGCTGTTGACATCTGCACTGGAAACATTTATCAAAGTTATAGCAGTGGAAACTGATAATGAATATTTGCTTTTAGGGCCAGACCAAGCTTCAGTCAAAGGCACTGAGTGGCACATTCACAATCCCGGCTGTGTATATGTAGGAGGTTGGCATGAGTGGCAACAACATAGGAAATGGGGTGGCCTGTGCTGTTCACAGGGCCAGATCCTGCAACCAGTTTTACATATACACATGCTTTTTGCTTTTCTAGGACATCTTTACTCTGGATCCCCCAAGCCTGCTGCTTGGTTTTTGTTTGCAGGAGCTATTGTAATTAGTAATTGACTAAATTATGAGGTTGCTGAGAAAATATTTATGTGTTTTTCTCTAACTGCTTCTGATTTCATTGACTGTGGACTTTCTGCATCCCTGGCTTTCCCTTAAAAAAAGCTCGTAACTGCAAGTGAGGATTCATTATTTTTTTGGGAAAGTGCTCCCTCTAACCAAATACTGCAGGATAGCCAGGCAGGGGTGGGTAATGCTTGAAAGCTGCATTTTGGTGGAACTGTGCTGTTACAGGCACCTTTATTGTCACGTAGAAAACTGGAGCTGTGCCATGTCAAAAGAAGCTGGGAGAAGAGCTATGAGCTTGAGAGGCATTTCCTTCCTCTCCCTCTCCCCTGCCTGCCATTATTAAAGGCCAGGGCCCACTCAGCTGCGCAGACTGTGACATTTGAGATTCACTGCTTTGCCTCTTCCTCACGCCTTGGAGGCAGCTTTGCATCTGACTGTGTGTGTGAGAGGGTTTAGTGCAGGTCCAACACCTGCAGCAGCCATTGAGGTGGAAAGAAGTCACCTGTGGGATTGTGGAAGAGAGAAAAGAGTATCAGCCCCTCTTGCAGCATGTGAGATATTAATGCGGCATTTGGGGCCATTTTTAGAGGTATCCAGATGCCTACAGGTGCTGATAGGCACCAAAAGGGATTTTCCAAAGCTTGCACTTTTAAAGGTATTTAGGCATTAATCCAACATTGGAACCTCTAATTCTCAATTTCAAAAGTGCCTAAGGGCCAGATTCTTAAAGATCTTTAGGTAGTGGGCTCCCCCTGAAATCAAACAAAAGTTACACCAAATGATCTTATTTCCCAGGATGCTATTTTAAAGAAGAATATTAATGCACAAAAGACCAAATTGATCTGAATTGGGAGGATATCCATAAGTATCTGTACATGTCGGTTTGACTCAGAAACCATGTCTTAAAAGATTCATTCTCAGATAAGGATCTGCTAGCTCTTTAGCAATCTGGCACAATGACAACTGCCTATTAAGTTTGTAACTCAACTCAAAATAACTCAGCATTCATTACGTGCTTTTAAAATAGAATTTTTGTGAATTATAGAGGTTATGAGTGAGCAATGGCTAAGAGCCAGGATGAATATGGTGTGTATTTCTGGCAAGTATTGCACAGCTTTCCTGCCCAGCACATTATTTCTTCCATTATGACAATGTTTTCCCCATAACTTGAGGTTACAAACTTGATACTGGCTTTACATGTACAAGTACATATATAGTCAAGCCTCTAAACCTTTTCACTTTGCATGCAACCTGAATTTTGAGCACAGGCCGGAGAGGAAAAAAGAATGCACAGGTAAACATGCAATTTCAAGCTTTCTTTTTTTCTTTTACTCTCCTTTAAAATTTAATTATATACAAGTAGAGTCTCCATTTTGGGCTAATGCTTATAGAAGTAAATATTTCTGTGCACAGTAACCCATATGTTTATATTTGCCTATTATATTTAGCCCTTTACCCAAGGCACTGAGATCTGGCAAACTCACTGTGCAAAGATACTTCAGTAAAGCTCATGAATAGTGAGGAAACAGAGCTGTGTGATGAACCCAGGCTGCTCTTCCTGCTGTGCATCCTGCAGAAGAGAAACTGAGTCAGGAAGTTAAGAAGCTGAGGCAAAGGAGCAAATTAAATCCCTTACCCTGACATTGGAGCTGATCTGGGAACACAGCTCAGCCACATGTTTGGGAGCAGGGGGCTAGGCTGCCTGCCTGTACCTGCCCCCTCCTGCTGCAGGTGCTACTGGTGCCTATTCTGCTTCCCCTGCACACAGGTAGGAATGTCCCGTGACGTGGCAGGGAAAAGGCAGGTCAGCAGTGTTTGGTAAAGCTCAAAAAAAACCCCTGATCTAGCAGCTGTTATTCACAGAGGGGTCATGTGCAGGATCAGTCCCTAAAAGAGGGCTGAGGAAATCCAGTACAAGCACTATTGCTTTCTGCATCTGCATGAAGAACAAGTAGCTGTAAATATCAGAGACGAAAGGTATATCTTGCTTGCTTTTTCCTGCTGTCTCCTGTCACTGCTGGAGGGAGCTAGTTTGCCATAACTTATACAATTACCAATAGTCTTTTTTAATTTGACATTTTAAGAGCTGTGCTGGGCAGAGGATAATGAATAGCACTTACTTGCTTTGAAGTTGAGCTTTAAATTATATATAACATATTTATGTCTAAAGCCTCTCACTACTTACCCTAGTAGATATTTCATCTGCATTTTACTGTAACACAGCTCCTTCTGTACAGCAGCACTAATTCTTTACCTGGACTACTTAAGCTCAGAAACATTGATTACATATTGTGATTTTCCTGCAATAACCTTAATTAATTCCTGATGTCTCTACCTTGTTTCAATTGTTTCGAGTTTCAGCTCAATATAAGGAGAAATAAAATGGTGGATGAAATTTCATAACAAAATTTGTTGCAGGTAAAAACCAATGAATAAAAATTACTCTTTTCAAGACCCAAACCCACCAAGCTTCTAAAACCTTTAAGACCCTGAATATTTTTCTAATCCCTGGGTGCCTTTTAACAACTGAAACTATTTTTTATTTTTTGTAAAATTGTCAATGGCTTTTCAGATTTATTGTGGCTTCTATTTAGCATCAATGGTTGACTTCTGTGTTGAAGCAATATATGCACTAATGCTTCTGCATGTGATTGCATTTTTTTCTATTATCCTGATAGCGGTGAAAATAAAGACGTAAAAATCAAGATTCTACTTGTATAACCTACATGGAAAATTGTACAGTTAGGGTTCATTTATTCATTGCACACACACTCACACAATCTGCTTTCCAATAAATATGCAGACATTAGTGACAATGAAATCTTGGTTATCCTTAGTATTCTGCAAATATTAATTTGCAATTAATTGTCTTACCGGGTTACATCTATATTAGTATATGTTTCCCTTCAAATTCTAAAGAGAGTAGAGTCTCTAATTTATTTCCCATCCTGCAGTTGATATAAGCAGGGCTTTAATGCTGGTGATCTCTTTCTTAGTTACAAAAACACACTCTGAGTGCTTTGAGATTTATGTAAGAACCTGGAATTCAGACATGGAGTTTACACTGCTTCTTCAGTTAAGATTAATTAGCAATTATTATTAATAAAATTCGCAGTGTGAATAAAGTGTTGTCTTTCTAGTCTCTCTTGCAGCCTCTTTTATTTGGACTTGAATATTGACATGGCTGTGAACAGTGAGCAATGCTGTTGCTACCATAGTCACAAAAATTTTTATTAAGGAAAGACAGATGGTTGCTTAATATTAAGCAAGGGGCAAATTGCAGTCTTGATTTAATTTTGGTTTAGGTGATTTTAGGAGTAGGGAGGGAAATCAGTGACTGCAGAAAACACAAATGTACTTTTAAATATTTTAGATTTCTAATGAGCTTCAGCTTCTCAACTGAATTTAAAATGAGTAAGCCTTTCACTGTGCTCTAGATAATAAATGAAGCTTGAAAGCAGTGTGTTCTAGAAACAAGCTGTGTTATCTGATGCAGCATTTTAGGGCATAATTAAAATAACCCCCCAATAATGAAAAATATCAGGTGATACCAAAAGTGCTGCCATAAACTTTTGTTTTATTGCTGAGAGCTGAAAAAGTAAATAAAGACACTGTTTAGACTGATAAGAAAAATATAACGTGCAAAGTCATATGAGCCATACGAGCCATATCATATATCTTGAGATTGGAAATTTACTGAAAATTAATCCATTTTACTGGAAAATACAAAATTTTGTTTTGTCTTTTTTCCCCTCTCCCTCTCATACTTGTTTCATTGAAGTTTATCTAGAAGACCTGAATGATTCATCTCTGCATTTTAATGGAGAAAAAAGTAATTTTCCACTGCCAAATTGCACACGGCAGTCTTTCTCTTGAATAAGAATACGACCTGGCTTTGGTGGCCAGCAGCTCCTAGGAAAAGGCTGTGTCGATGCTCGAGGTCAGATTGGCTGTCACGGATGTGGGACTAAGAGGGAGTCGTTTGGGGGCATGTAATTCTTGGGAGCATTTGCTTCTGCAGGAGAGAAGATTGGCCAGTTCTGGGCACATTGTAAATAAGGATTAGACAAATTAGCCTTTGATTCTGAGTGACCTTTCCAATATGGGCTATACACAGGGAGGCTGTATGCCTCAAATGGCTCATAATACTAATTGCTTATATAATAAATAAATTTTCCAAGTAAATGTGTTTCTTCTTAACCCTGACCAATGGCTACAGAGAACGATAACATGCCTACTGGCCTATAGTCCTTAGTTAAATCATCAGTTTGTTAACTGCTGTTTGCAACCTAAACCCTCCCTCTGGAATGGACTTCTTTAAAGCAAAATGAAATAAAATAAAGGTAAGTAAAAGTAAATAGATTTTCCTATTGAAAGTTATTACTTCAGGAATGAAGAAGATGGATATTGATCCACACCATCCTTTGCCATTACAGTCAGGTTCACATAGATAGCTCAGACCCTTTATTCTAAGCAAACAGCCATTTTCTCTTTTGACTTGGATTCCAGTGAGAATTGAAAAAAGTAAAAGGTTTGTAAAAACATTTTTCTGTCCTTCTTACAGGGACAATTTATGTTGAAGTAACAGTTTCTGAGATGCTTGCACCTGTTATTGATTTATTTCTTCTTTGTCATGAACAAGCTCCTGTTTTATAATACAGTTACCCTTGTACGCTGCCCTAAGGTAGTTATTCAGAAATAGTTTTACTACAGAAAAGTCCCAAAAGACTCCAAAAGATTAAAAAACATTCTGAATAAAGGAATGGTCACTTGTCTATACATTAGGGGTTCGTTTCATCTTATATGGCCTGTCTCAATAAATTTAATGTTTGTTTCCCATAGCAGTAAAGAGTATGAGATGATGTACAATCGTTATAATCCTGCAAATGATGCTGGGAATCTATAAGGCCCTTTTCCAGCTTGAAAAATGGCCTTTGGAGTCTGTGGAATGGAATAAAATTGAGAAAACGAAACAAAACAAACTGAAATTTTAAAGTGAATAAAAATAACATGATTTCTAGGTGCTGCAATCAGAAGTGCATATGTTCTTTTCAGAAAAAAAAACACGTTTCTTCTGTTAATGAATTGGAAGTGAATGTAGGGTGGAAAAATAAGCATATTTCATGTATTAATATACATGTAGACATGCACAATTGTGTGCTTGTTTTAATATAATATTTCCATTATTCCTCTACAGTATACTATTTTATAGTTAGAGATTAATGTGTGACCTCTGCCTTCTTGATTTCAACTGATTACTACAGAGGAATTCTTCTGTTTTTACTTTTTATCGCATCTGACATTTTAGTGAATAATACTTGACAGCTATGAACATCTGCAAAAGTTATTGTTATCATAACTTCAGCTCAGCAGAGCTACTGTCTCTGATGCTTAGGGGAGATCACATTGCAAATGATGGGGGAGTGTGTTTATATATATATTTTTTTTAATTCTTGTTGAATTTACATTAGGAACATTGTATTAGTGCACTCTTTCATCAGTGAAGACATGTCTCTTTTATATTTAAAAAGGATAGGTATAACACTTAGGTTGCTTGACCAGTAAGTTTGCAGTCTAGACCAGGCTGCTTGATGAAGCAGTTTTCTTTCACGTAAAATTTTTACACACATAATGGAATGAATGACTAGGTTTGTTTGGTTTTGGTGTTATTTTCCCCTTTCCCTTTTCCTCTTTTTTTCAGTCTACTGGGCAAAGAGCTATTCCTGGACTAAGAGTCTCAAAGAATATTTAAATAGTACAGACTTGTGAGTTATTTGTGTTAAAATAATTCCACTTTGTCCAATTGCTTATGCAGTATGCACCCGAGGAAACTGTTAGAGTCTCCTTGAAGACAGCAGTGGAGACAGCAAATGCAGATAGTCATTTATGTGCATATTACAGTATAAATCACAAAGATTAAGAGCAGTCATTTTTGGGACCACTGCAATTTTGCAACCAAAAGCACTTAAATAATTACCTTTTTAAGCAACTTTTATTGACTATGTAGGAGGATAAAAAGTAATCTTACTTGTTTTAAATGGCATAAGGCAACCAAATGCCATTAACAGAGTGTTACATTTCTTATTTCACTCAGATTGCTGAAGCTTACCAGCAAGAGATAAAAAATGTATAAATTCAGGAGCACTGGCTAGCAATATCCCAAGCCATTGTCAGTGGACTCCTACTTTCCCCTGCCAAAATATGTGGAAGCATGCATGGATTGTGCTAGATTAGTACGAAGGGCTTGTTTCCGTGGCATTAGCCAGGTATCTTAGCAACAGGATCATACCAGATTCTCGCAGTGCTCTGTGGTGGTGCATGTAATATCCTGGACATAATCTGTCTTTTAATTTTCTTTGGATTGTAGTGATATTACAGATACATGTGTTCAGTTATAGATCTTTATTTAATAAGAAGAATGCTTTAGCTGAAGATTTGTACTATGTCAGAAGTGGGCAACTCACAATAATGTTACTGGAGGTTTAGCCCAGGTACAGCCTTGTCTTGCATTTCAGATTGACAGGAAAACTTACTCTCTTCATTAAGATGGGCCTCATAGTTCATATCTTTATGCTATGGAGACGGGGATGCTGCCAGAATTCATAATAATGAGAACGTTATTTAATGTCAGATAGAATGCAAATTGCTTGTACAATTGAAATGTCATCTAAAACATGCCACCGTATGCAACACCACTTTATTATAAGTCAGTGAGAGCAATATCTTAAATTTGGAGTTGCACTAATCCTTCATCTGCTTTTGTTTACCTTTCATCTATAATAGAGATGTCGAATTTCCTCCAAACTGCATTTGCATGTTTTAACTGCTTGCGCACACAGCTGAAAATGTGTGGGAGAGGCATGAGCAAGAACTTGCTTTTGATTTTCATAATTTTTTGCTTGTTTGTTCAAAGCAAATTAATAGGAAAAGATAGCTTTCAAATACAAGACACAATGCCATGTCAACCCTTTTTTAAAAATAAGCTGAAGCTCCAGTGAGAACATTTTTTATGTAAAGTGTGAATTGTAATACAAATTTGATTGCATTGATTAGATTGTAATTGATTTTCTTGGTAATTTATTTCTGTAGTAGTAGTAGTTTTATATCAGTGAAACACTAAAAATAACTTCACAAGATTAACTTGCTTCGCAGTAAGATGATGTTTAATGTATTTAAGATTTTTGGCATACTTTTCCTGGAAAGAGATATCCAGAACAATTACTTTGTAAATGCAATATATGCCTGTGTTGAAAATACAGTTAGTGCACCAGGCAGGGCTGCACAACTTTGTTTATAAACATTAGTTCAAGCAGGAACGCTTTTAATTGAAAAGGTCATTTTTGAAATATTTGAAACAAAACTATGGTGGCATCTTCCTTCTCCTACTGCCCTAGCAGCCATTCTTCCTATGCTTCCATGTGAGTTTCTTGAACAGCAGGGGAGGCAAGAGGGAGAAAATAAAATAATGCCTCCCTTTCTAAAATGTTTCTACTGAGGTGCTGCTACATCACCCATCTGAAAACCTCTGCAAGTGCAACAACTGCTTTCATTTTTTCGTTGACAGTGATTGGAGCCAGGGAATCCCATACTGGACACTCTGGGAATCTGATTTACATGAGAGAATTGTGTGGCTGGGGTTCTCTGAAGGTGCTGAATAGTCCCAGAGTTGGCAGGCTCTGGGCACTGCCTTTGCACTGAAGCCAGCTGCAGCCTCTGTTTCTGGTTGCCTTGTGGTCAGGAAAGAAAAAGAAGATGCCAGGGACAGGCTGACAGATTTAGGAGCTGCATGTTTGCCAGGTGTGCTAAAAGTTTTAGCTTTTGACTTATTTAGTCTAAGACTAAGGACATGTTGAAAAAGTAGTTTGAAAAATGTTCACCTTGAAGAATAATTGAAGTTCTCTAAAGCTGAAAAGCTATTCTTTTAGGAAGTACTTCTTGCCAGAATTGTGCAATGTTACTTAAATACAGACTTCTTTTCCCGGACAAAAAGGATAACACAATAAAGGCAAGGAATGATGTATTTTCTGTCTGGAGGTTTATCTTCCAAGCCCAAACTTACCATGGCAAAATGTATTCTCTTGTATCTATATGCTTTACTTCAGAGCCAGATCTCATTTTGAGGAGGTACCTTTCAGTTCACAAGGAATTTGATTTTATCAAACTAATTCATTTAGAAAATGTCTGGATATTTTTTTATTCAATGAGTGGTACAATGCCGTGCTCATTCCTGGGACATTCAGCCTTGCTCCTGCCTCTTTTCTGTTCCTTTTCTCTTCCTCAAGTTGGCTGAAACATCTACTAATAGAAACGGCCAGCTTTAGGTGAAGATAGGGAAGAACTTGTTTGCATTTTCTGTGTAATTCATTCGCCAGGCACATTTCCCACCACGGGACCTCTGACCCTTATTTTATGATTAAGAAACAAATTGTGACCTGTTGTTTCTGTAGGAAACCTGCTGTCCAGAGAAGCTGTGCCTCAGATACAAAGAACACTTTGATATTTCAATAGTGGTAGCAATCATAACAGCAAAAAGATTGTCTGCAGTTTTGCTTCAAGTGGAATAGAGAATATTCAAGTATGACTGGGTACTTAATAAGGTTTGCCTGACATCTTAAATGCATGTGGGATCAATTCTCCTGGCTGGAAGTGATCCCATACATATACTACTGTGGAGAAATGTATAAATTAGTTACTTTTCTTTGTGCTTCAAAGTTCTTGGAAGATAAACACAGCACTTAAAATGTTGGTAGAACAAAGCTTTATCATCATCTAAATGGACCAATGGCATGTAGCCTTGCAGACAAGACCCAGTGGCTTAAAGCAGCACTCTCAGAGAGCCCCAAAAAGGGTGTCCATTGTGCAAGCCTGGACTCCATAATCTGGTGCATTACTTCTGCTTTAATGGGGATACAGGAGGCTACAGCCTGTAAGTTTTAGTTATTTTGGATTGAGGTTTTTTCCATATGTATAAGATTTTAAATTTTCAGTTAGAATGGATGCTCTTCTCAAGAAAACAGTGCTACCTTTTTTATTTAACTGGTTCATGGATTTCTGACCATGCTGAATACTGCTGTGCTTGGGAACCAAAGAAATGAGCCAGGTGAAAAAATTGTATTCATACACAGAGCTTCAAAATTCTTTGTTCATATGTTTCTTTCATCTGTCTTAAGGCTTCTTCTGTTGCAATTTTTTTCCTCTTTCCTATTGCAAATAATTTCTAAGCTATTCGAAAAGCATAAAAGAATCTGTCTTTGCTTCCCTGTCTGTTATAGATGCATGACTGCTGCAGAGCCCTTTCACATGAGTCTCGTTACAAACCCAAATTGACTCTGTATTTAAATCCTAATTGTATTTGTGGCCTAGAGCTGTCAGCCAGTCTTACTCTCCTATGCTAGACACTAAGCAAACATATAAGCTAATGATGGCCTCCACTCTTAAGAGCTTAAAATCTTTAAAAGACAAGACCTCCCAGATAGATAAGACAAATAAATGGGCCAGGTAAAAAACCTCAAATGCACATGTGCTTTTGCTGCTTTTCATCTTTGATTTTGTGGATTTTCTTTTTTTTTTACAGTAAGTAGGAGAGATGCTTAGGGTTGCCTGTCCTTGAATAAATTCATACCCAGAGATTTGATAATGAATTAGTATTTTTGTTATTTTCTCAGCCCCTTTTCACGGGAAACTGACTGAACAATGAATTTACAGTGGCATTTTTTAGCTGTTTTTAGGATGATTGTGTTATTTACTAACTTTGAGAGCTTAATATCGTCTTTTTTTTTTTTTGTTGGAACCCTTAAAAATATTCTTTTTCCTTCTTCACTGGTCTCTCTCCTTCTCATAAGTCTGAAATTGTTTCCCTAAAGCAACTTTATTTCTTTATCAAATATTATTTTTTCCTTAAAATTTATATTCACAGATATTGTTTAACATTATTCTAGGCTGACTTACTCTTTTATTTGATAACTGTCAGGGAGAGTTATCAGAGAAATGTTAGACAAATGAAAATGATTGTAGGTGCCTGCAGCAGAGATGCTAATGTCCTTTTCAGCTGATACTTTAGGGGAACTCAACACCCTGCATTGAGATACTTCAAGGGTGAAATGTGATGAATTTAACAAAGTCGAGAGGCACTATAAAATAATTTGGAATGTGAGGAAAAAAAAATGCCATCGCTGTAAAAAGGTACAAGAAAATTGATTTCTGAAAAATGTATTTTTGAGCTTTGAGTTGCCTGTTTTTCAGGGCCATTTCCCATAAATTTGTTTACCACATTCTAAAGGTTAGAGATTTCTGGATGATGGCAGAAAACATATAAGTAACCTCCTAAATGCTGTGAGTTGAGGGGGAAAAAAGTTCTTAATTGAATTTAGAGTTAATTTGAGAATGGTAGGCCGACTCTAATTAATCAGGCTGCAAAGAACAGTATTTCAATTTAATTATCTCTTCCTATTAATCATCATCTTTGGGCTTACAGAACGTGACTTTTAGTTTTATATCACAGAAATGGCAGACATTTTGGTTTGTAATCAGGCAACTGATTTTTACAATTGCGCTCTAAAAGTTTGGTCTTGAAGTATCCACTGTATGCCTATTGAGGAAAGATAACATTACTTTGTATCTGAGTACAAAGAAATATTTATGCAAAGTATATTAATTTCTTTGGTAAATGCCCTTAATGGCATGCACAGCTGATTTTAATTTTTGTTAGTGATTTGTAATTTATCACCAATGAAATGCTCTTTTGTTTTGTTTTGTTTAATCTCAACTACCCAGTGGTCTGTTAACACTGACATGCAGCATGCTGGCTCATTTCAGGGGATGAAGATTTAGCTTTTGCATTTTGTCAGCTCTTTGGGTGGGGCATAAGAGGGCAGGAAGAACTTAAATGCTAATAAATTGGCTTGTGGGCAGAAGTTGAGTCAAATTCTTAGGCTTGAGTGTGGAAGACTTGGTAAATGAGAAAAAAGGGACAAGAAAACTTGTGACCTCTCATTTTCCACCAAACATTGCCCAAACCCCAGTTAAGAAAGAGATAATACAGTTACTCTGGATTTCTACTCTTAGGCCCATATTTGTTACTGAGTTTCATTTGAAAGTTTACTCTTATGAAGACTGTAAGAGTGTCCATCTTTTTCATAATCTGCACCATAAAGTTATTAGTTTTTAAGTTTTAGTAGCTGGAGCCATTCACCTTAGCTAAATTTTGTCACCTGTTACTGTGTACACTGAACTAGTACCAAAGGTGGGTTTTTTCCTCATGAATTATTAAAGAATTTCTGAGTGACACTTTGACTTTTTGGGGATCTTTTCTTATTGGCTTTCTGAAATGTTCAAAGCACATTAACATTAAATGCAGAAATATGACTCATTCTTGATCACAAGATGAGCTGTCGCAAAATGTATGCAAAGATTCAACCTATGGAGACAGCTCTGCCTTTTCATGAGAAATGAACTGGAGGGATCCTTGTGAGCTATGGGGCCATGGAATAGAGCAGGTAACTAATTTTGCCATATGTCTGATCTCAAACTGGCTCCATTAAACTAGGCTTAGCATGCCTGCGCAGGGAGCTTAGCCCATTTATCTGAACTATATGAAATAAAAAGTACTATATTTGTTTGTTCAATGCTCTGTTAACTCAGGTTGTTAAATAGGAGTTCCTTTGAAAATGCTTCCTTACTTTGAAAAAGATGCTTTTACACATGGAGGCTGATGATAAAAGAACTGAAGTAATTTGTTTGACACATTGGAGTCAGTGAATATCATTATAAAGTAATACTAGTGCCAGTATCTGTTGGACTTTGTAAATCAATGTTCATTTTTACCAAATACTGTTCAACAAATACCAGCCTCAGAAGATGTGACCCTTTTAATTCCTTAGTATAGGCTATGGTTCGGTTTGATTTATGGAAGACCAGTAGTCTCTTTATAAAAGATGTATCTGCAAGATGCCCTTTATGAGAAACTTGGCTTTTGGGACACATTAATTCTAAGTGCAGATGCAACTTTCATGTTTTATAATATGGCCCTGACAGCTGTAATTTCAGATTAAAGATTTTTCATTCACATTCCCATCCTGATTGCACTGCATGGTCCTTATATTACCTTATTGTCAATAGCAAGTGTTCATCCTATTGGGAGTCATTTAATAACCAGCTGCCATTTAAAGTGTAGACAGAACATTTGTCTCAGCCAGCTCATCTCAAGTGTAGTTTCTCTGCATGAGGAGCTGGGACTTCTTCAAGAAAAACAACAGCTGGACCTCACTATTGTTCCTGGCCTATTCTTTTGTAGTATCAAATTAAAACAATGTGAATTTTCTGATTGCATTTGTGGCACTTGTTTCTTTATTTATTTTACAGGAATGAAGTAGTATCCTCTCTATAAAATACATCTTGTCCTTTCTAATGCCAGACAGACCTGCAGTGCTCATTTGGCCTTGGTTTAAAACATTGCTGAAAGTTAGGCAACAGCAAGATTCTAGGTTTTGTGCCACTTCACAGAACTTCTGTCTTTCTACATTGTTATTTCCACTATATCAAGCTACTCCACTTTCAAAGTATTTTAAGGCCCATTTTAAAACAACAGTTTAAGGGCATCACTTTATTTTCAGATGTGATTTTCCAATCGAAGTCATTGGGAAATAAGTATAACTGGTATATATGAAAATTAATTCATGACTGGTAACGATTTTTTTTAGAACCTACCTTTTAAATTTCCTTAACTTGACAGCTGGGGATTATCCTTTGTGGCAATGATCTGTAACAAAAAAGAGGGGGAGGAAAGGCCTCAGAAAAAAAATTGACTCTTTCATGGCTAATTAAACTGGAATACAGATCAATCAGCAGAAATAGCTGATGAATTTATTATGTCTGTGCAAGCTTACTGTATCCTAATGTGTTTGATGTTCACTAAAATTTCTATTCCCATCATCTTATAGGGTAATCGTTTACCTTAAGCTTTACCTTTATCTATAATATTGATCTGAGACTCTTGGGCAAGTAATGGAAGTTTGGGTTTATGTAAGTGTGCAGGTTATAAACACTAGAGCCATAACAACTTGGAAAACCTGTCCTGGTGATTACACCCTTTATTTTTCTTCTCAGATCAAGTTCTCTAGGTCCCCCAGGCTTGTAAACCTATGTATTAGCTTAATTAAGTTAATGGAAGGGTGGATGAAGAGGCGTAACCACTGAGAAGCTCTTTCAACCTGGTTTCTATAAATATTTTACCATGTAACATTTGTCCACTTATCATTGTACACTTCTGCTGGTGGACTCTAACATGCATGAGTTTGAATATATTATAAACGTGACTTGGAAAAGTGTCCAGGAGCCAGGGGTTACAGAGAGAAATATATACCAAAAGGTTGAAACATTTTAAAGATTAGTTTGGAACTTTGAATGCTTCTTCTCAGTTATATTCAACACCGGAACACCGTGGTCATGTAGCTGCTGACATGTAGTTTGTTGTTTAGTTAACTATCATAAGAGACTTCCACTCATGCCCTCCCCTTGTTTCTGAGGTGATGAGTGGGGCTCATCCGTTACAAACATGTCTGGCAGTGGATTCAAAACTTTTAGGGATTTTAGAAGAAATTGCTACATGTCCTGTAGAGAAACTTGATTAAGTCATGAAGGAAAAATTTTATTAATATGTTAGTAATATAAATACATGTGATGGGCATCTTGCACAAATCATTTCCTGGTTATTTTGAAAAAAATGATGAAATAAAATGCACAGATTAATTTCCATTTGCTCAGTTGAATAGTTTCCCTTTCCCTTTTGCCAGGTACTTAGCCACCCTTGAGATCGGTTAGGTAGTCATTCTTCAACTACTGTTTTACAGCTCACCTCAGCCCCACAAGATAAGAAACTCAATTCTCCCCATGAGCTCAAGCTCAAGCTAATTTCTGCCAGGCTGCTAAGATTTTATTTTCCGTTCAATTGCTGGTTCCAAGGAAAAGAGCAACATTTTTACTAATGTCCAAGTCACGTGCTCCTTGAGCAAAGAATGAGCTCAGCTACTTACAGTGTATGTCTTCCGACTGCAGATATGTGTGAATAATAAATAATATTGTGTTTATTGACAAAGGGTCAGAAGAGAATCCAATCTCCAAACAGAGCAGTCAGTAGGCTGTATGCAAAGGGTATGCAGAGGAGGAAGCAATCTTTCCCCCTAAGTGTCTAGGAGAGGGGAACTCACTGTAGTGTGCCACTCAGGTGGTAACTGTACAGGCTGGATTTCAGACTTTCTTGGATCTTCTCCCTAAACCTCTCCCAACATCTAATTCTTTTCTATAAACTGTAGTATTCACCCAAATCCCTCCCACAATCTGCCAGTCCTGGATGCAAAATTTGCGGATTCCAGTTCACTTAGTACATGTTAGAGTTAAGTGTTGAAGGGCTGGAGAACAATAATAAACATCTGCATAAAGCTGGATAATGCTTAGTTAATGAGGGTTAGCACTCTCCCTTAATAATCCCATGAAATATGCTATATATGTTGTTTGTCAACAGTTACTTGCTTTTGAAAATGTAGTTGTTCTGATTGAAGGCTCTTTAACAAAAAAACTCCAGCCAAACTTAAATTACTGTTAATTTTAAATGACTGAATTTTCATCAGGTTGTTTTCTTTTTAAAGTGAAGAAAGCAATACCCAGGGCTGCCCTGCACACAAACACCAAACTTCCAAACGTTCCTGAAACAGAAGGGAGAAAAGCCTCCTCAGCATTTCCTGTTCATGCCTCCGCTGGCAGTGCTCTAGTATTTACTGTAAACAAACCATACTGTCCTCTGGAGGTTAATGGGGCTGTTGATTGGTGTTTGCTCATCACAGCAGGATCTGGTGTGTGATATCTGGTGCTCCTGTGTATTGATGAGTGTGGGCTGCTGGTGGGAGGTACAGCCTACTGGAGGACAGGGAGGGGGGCACGGGGGCTTGTTAGCTCTTTGTGGCTTTGTGTCTCTCTTGTGGGTGGAATAGGAGACTTTGTTTATTTAGCATTCTTAGCAAGTCCTCCAGGACCCTTACAGAGTCTACTAAAGCAGAATTCCCCCTATTCCCATGGATCTTTGTAGAAGTATCTAGCTGTTGAAAGACTGGACAAGATAGTTGCATGCTTACTTAAAATAACCTTCGTGCATCTGATCAAATATCTGCTCTCATCTGAAAAAGCTTAGGACCTCCATAGAGGCTTATTAAGCAGGTAGCAATTTAGAGTATGTCCCTGTCAGAGTTGTGTGTAATTGTTTATATTCTCTCATGCAATAATGCAAAGACAGAAAGGTTTGCCTGACATAAGGGGCTTCAATCTGGTATGGGTTCCTAAGAGCACAATTTAAAAAAAAAAAAAAAAGTGCTATTAAATTCTTAATTAAATTACTATCACATACATATAGCAATCAGAAAATTAGGAGCCTATTTACAGACCTACATGTCTAAACACAAGAAGCAAAGCAGCTGATTTGACTAATATGAAATGACAGAGAAAGACGAGAAATAGTAATTTTCATCCCAACTTAATTTAGAATTCTTTCTCACCTTCAGTTTTTCTAATTTGATAGTCTGTTGTGCTACGGACAGAAGGACAAAATGGGGTATTTTTGATGGCTTTTTTGGAAAGCAGTATTTGTGTTAAGAGGGAACTCTGTTGAAACCATTAAAGCAAAGTTGGTTGGGGCATATTAGTTTTACTGATAAGAATGCTTTAGAAAATATTAGTAATGAAGAGGGCTTTATTTTTATTTGTTTTCTCACATCACAGAAACGTTTTCAGTAGCAGAAGAATATTTGGGGTAATCCTCCCCTCAAATTCTTTTATGCTTGTAATTTATATTTTATATATATATATATATATATATATATATATATATATATATATATTTTTTTTTTTTTTTTTTTTTTTTTTTAATCCCCTTTTGGTCTTCTCTACATTTATTGTTAATTTTCATTCTGCATGGCTGAGAATTCTGGTCTTATCAGTGCGTAAGTAGGAGATGTGAAATTTTTCCTTTTCCACAATACTGTCCACTGTCAAGAAGCTGCACCAGTGCAAAAATTTCCTGCTTAAAAAGCTGGCCTGAGCTCAAAACTCATATGCAACCATCCCCTTTATCCTTACATGTGAGAATACATGCAAGGTGGAAGCACCTGAATGTCAACATCAGAATTTAATGTAACTGGTAATGTCAAGAAGCAGCAGCCCTAATAAATATGTTTTCTCTTTTGCGATGTTTCTACAAGGTTTTCTTTTCCTCTTTTGTGATGTTTCTATAAGGTTTTCTGTCTCATTTAATAGTATTCATGAAGTTATGTAGACTAAACGGTTTTTAAAATAAAGCAGTGTATCTCAAATCTTGAACAGATATCTAGGAAGCAACATTAAAGTGATGTTTAATCAAGAGACAGAGAAAGTCTGTCAAGAGATTTGAAAGAGCACAAATCTATTCATTTATGATCACTTCCGAGAGGGTCAACCTGTTCAAGGATATTAAAGACCCATTAGGAGTCACAATGATTGTATGTTGCTATGGAAATCATTATAAGGCAGTTTCTAAAAATAAGACACAGTCCTTTGTTACTTTAATATTTTAAAAATATTTTTAAAAATTACTTAATGACATTTATGTCAATGTTAAGATAACATGTAAAACCTATTAGCAATAATAATGAAACACCCTAAGGATGCTGTGCTATATATGTTTTCTTGGCATTGATATCTCTGTAACTGCCTTTCAGGATGATGTTGCATGTTATACTTTGAGCTTGGCTAACCCTAAATCTGTTGCAGTGTCTCCAAAGAGGAGAGCTTGTACCCCTTCTTCCCGTTTCCTGTCTGATGGCCATGTAACCCTTCTTCTCTCAGAGGAACTTGAGCTGGCAGAAAGGTAATCCTACCAAAAACTGTTTGTGTGCTTTTGCTGGGGAAAGTAGGCTGAATTGGCTCAGCAGAGACGTGTTCCCGCTGGCACATGGAAAGTGTCAGGTCAAGCCTGGAAGAGGAAAAGAAGTTTAAATAAGAATGGAAGGAAGATCTTCCTGTTCTGGTGTCTACAAGGTATTATGTTGTCTATAATGTGTAATTTCATTCTCAGTTAAGCTAACATATTGTTTGTAGGGCTGCTGTATGAACAAGATGATGAATGTGGGGGGCAAGCTGGATTTGCTGTCAAAAGAGGCATTTATGAAAATGCACTCTTGGACTAGGATGTCTTTCAGCTCCTCAGTGTCCTGACTTTCTGTGTTTGGTTACACTGGCTATCCAGTTTTTCTAGATTTAATGTGGATTTCTCCCTTTTCCCACATTGGGAAGGGAAATCTTGGACAGGTAGAAAGTGCTTGGAATTTAACAAAAGTTGTTTGACATGATATACAAAACTAAAAATTATTTTCTTACAGATTTTGTTTCAATTTCAAGGTAACACTGGTTTATTTCTTCTTTTGAAGGAAAAGGGATTGATAGATTGGGTAAGAAAGTATCCAGTGTCTTTACTATATCTGAATATAAACCATCCATAGGGCAGATCAAAAATATAACAAAATACTCAAATTTAATGATCAGTGTTAATGCATGTAGGACTAAAACATAAATAACAAGTAAGAGAGAATCTTTCTGGAATCTGTTTGGTGTTCTCACCTGCTGTTGGATGATATCAGCATGGTAAATTGTTTGTGAGTACAATATTTCACCCTCTAGAGACCAGTTCATCAAAAGCGGATATGTCATCTGCAGCACTCCCCCCTCTTCCACTTGAGATAACCTCTTGCTTATTTCGTCTCATGTTAGAGCATGCTTCAGCAGCTGTTGTCCAGAGGTGCATTAACTTTACATGCTTTCCCTGACTTTAGATAGTTGTTTTTATTTAAAAAATGTAAGAAAATTTACATTTTCAAATATAAAATACTGAGGAACTGTCTTTTTCATCAAAGAACTTGAAATTTGTTGACATTAAAAATAATTTCGTTAGAAGCAAGAATACTGAGAACATTTTGGGAAATTTTCTTCAGAAGTTAAAACTAAATTCCATGCATTCAGTAAAAGTAGGTCTGGATTTTAGCAGAGAATATTAGAGCAAATGGAACAAACAATAATCAGTGATGATTACAGGGAGATTGAGGATTGTCCAGCCTCAGGTACTGCTTCTTCTTTCTCCATATCACTCCCTCCACATTAATGACTGGATACTCCTTCCTTGATTTTAGTGGGACGTCCACAACTGCCCGGAGTGGTTTGCCAGGACACTTCTTGGCCTAACTGCCCTGTCAGTTACAATTAAAAGAGTTAATATGATAGTCAGAGGTCATAAATTGCTTGTGGCTAGTGTTCGCTGCTTGTCTCGCACAATGGCAACCAGGAAATTGCCCTGTCAGTTACAATTAGAGGTGTTAATATGGTGTCTAAGGGTCAAAATACTTCAGTAGGAGGAGGGAGTTGCAGAGGACATTTGGTTTACATTAAGTGACAGTTCAGGAAAACTTTCCTTAAACGGGATGGTCACTAAATTGGGACGTATTTCAATGTGAGTAGGAGCCCTGAATAAGGTTTCTACTGCATTACTCTCACAATATGAAGAGTAGGAATTATGCCATTCTGGGGGCTTTCTAAAGTTTACAGAAATGCCACACTGGTGAAAAAAAGTTAGTAGAAGACATACTGTCTGGTGAAATATTTTTAGAGATGTAGTTATGATGCAGGGAAAAAAAATGAAGGAGAATAAAACAGCTGTGTATTACTGAAATTTGTGCGCATGAAATTACGTGAACAAGGTAGAGAATTTTTCCTTTGCAGGTGAGTTTTCCCAAAAGATCCTTGCCTCATGTTATTATCTTTGCAGTGAAACCCACCTGGACTTCAGAAACAGCAGGTCAAGCCCCATCTTCCCTTATACTATGGTTTTCTCTCTACTTTATATCTGTTTCTTCAGAAAGTGTTTTTTCTATCAATTCCACTGAGGCCAGCTCCACACTTACAGATGAATTGAAGCAACACAATAAGAATATCCATTCTCTTAACATCCTTTGGACTTCAAAGTGTAACTTTGAAAATGTCTTTAAATGTTATATTTATGAACACTATTCTTATTCTTGTATTTCCACTGTAAGGAGATGATACTTGATTCCTGTGTATGCAAAAGGTGAATTTTCTAGTGTATCCACAAAACTGCTTGAGCAGCCAGGTGGTTAACTCATGCTCAGCTCTGGTTTAGCATGGCTATAGACCAGGATTGGTGCAAAGCTAGCTCTGATGTGCCCACGCAGATGTGGCAGATATCCATGATCTTTAGGGACTGGAATCTCTTTAATATCACAAATTGAGTAATTACAATCCTAGGATATACCTAGCCACTTTCTAAGAGCTTCATGTTTCTTTTTCCCTATTACTAAAGAGAGTCACAATATTAAACAAAAAGCATTGTCAAAATAAACGGTGGAGATAAACACCTGTGGGAAACATTGAGGATTTCTGATACACTGAGCTGAATGAAATGTTGAACAAGAATAATAGACGACAACCATTCAGGCTGTTGGTTCAAAAATAATTTTGGTGCAAACAGTCAATGAATGAAGGCAGGGGCTATAAGACCTCAGAATTTTGGGCCTTCTTGGTCAAGCTGACCATGCAGAAAAATTCTTGCAGCCCTACCACTGAAGGAGAAACCAAACAACTAAGAGAAAAGAACTTATATCAGACAAAAACTTTTTTATTACTATTCTACTCCTGATCCTACCTGGTTTTTTAATCTTACAGAAATTAACACAACAAGACCAATAAGTACTGTCTTTTTACCTTACTGTGTAAAATGTTTCTTAATTCAAAATATTTAAAAGACTAATGTTCCAGGACTTTTTGTATGTTCTTTTATCATGTGGATATTTTAGGAAGACATATCCAAACAGAGGTTGTGCATGGTATTTTGTTGTAAAAAGTCCCACATATTTGATAATTTTAAAAAGTTTTTTGTTATATCTATATATTTTTGAAGGAAATTAGGGAATCATCTTTTATCTAATTAATATCCTTAAATTTCCAGGGATGATAAGAATGAATATGAATCTTTCTTACAAAAGGCTTAATTTATCATTTCAAAGATGTAAGATATAGGATTCAGCTTTAAAAACTTTTGAAAATATCTAATAATTTCTTCCATCAGTAAAATGAGAATTAAGAATGTATTTGAAAGCAAAAATACGTATAGCAAAATATCCTCCATGTTGAAATTCAATAAAGAAAAAAGGTTCAGCCTCATCAAAATTAGTCAAAACACTTCTCATTAGACATAGGATAATTATTTATGTGGTTCACTTCCCCTAAAAGCATACTAGAAATGTGGCTTTCATTCTCAGGCTGAGAGATTGGTATGTTAGTTCTCTTACTTTTAGAACTGTTTCTTGTGCTTCATCTATGAAATTGAAGTCTCTGTTTTTATCCCCCTTAACATGGGCACCTTATAGATCTTATGCAATTAAAAGGTAAATCAGGTCAGGAGTTGTGAAAACCAATTTCCACTGTTATCTGATTTTTATAAATAATTTAAACAAACTGAAGGCCAAGCAATGTACTGAGGACAAAATGATCCCATAATTCTGGTATCACATATCAACTGTTGGCAAATCAACTCTGTATGAAGATACATGGACATGAAATCAAATTTCTGTGTTACACCTTTTCAAAGTCATAAGCACAATACATATGCTGTTGGACTGATGTGAGGCAGAGATCAGATTTGTCCTAGTCCATAATACTCTGACAAAATGAAGACCAGCAAAACGAAGTCTGTGTTCAATCAGTATAATTTCTTGTTATACAAGAGAATTTGCTTGGTCACATTTTGAAAGAAATATCTGTTGCATGGGTTTTCAAGTCTGGGGGTTTTTCAGCCATGCTTGATGTATTTTAGGGAATTGTTTGAAGAGCTGTGGACACAGAGGGAAGGCCTTTTAGAAGTTAAAATTTCAATACATTAGGAAAGAAAAAAAAAAGGTTTGTAACAGAAGCATAATGATGCTACATTTCAAATTTGAAATGAGAAAAGAGAAAATTCTTGAAGTGTGTAAATATTTACAGCTTTTCTAATTAATCAGATTCCATTCAGTATTCATTGGGTTAATTATTCTAGTCCTGTCCATGTCTGTGGTGTTTATCTCTTTCGTGTGAGTATAGCAAAAATACATACATTTTTTCAGCTCTAAGAGCCACACACTTCTCTGGGTGTTTTGCATGTTGAAAGCTGAGAGAGAAAAGTATTAATGAGATCTGTTTTGTTCTCCTGTCCTCTTCCGCCCTAAGGGCAAAGGATAAAAAATATGTACATGGCAATATACAGCTACATACAAGATAGCTTTATATTTGCAGTTTTACATTTGTCTCCGAGTTCTGTTCTGTGAAGAGGAATTTTTCCTCAGTAAAGCCAAGTTAGCAGAAAGGTAAAATGTATACTGACTTCTAGTACGCTGACAAGATGCTTTTAAAGGCTGGGAGATATTTTTCCTCATGTTACATTTGGGGAGCTGAACAGAGGCTTAATGGTCTCTGATAATTCATAACTCTCAGCACGATTGCAGTTGTAATCATTACTTAAAATCAGCTCATGATCAGTGTTAAAAATCACAGCACTAAACCATTGCTACTGCAAAAAATTGTTCCCTCGCTTGAATCAACCATATTATGTTTTGAATGACTGGTTGCTCTCCTAACACCTGAAATAAGTTACGAGAGGGTGGAAAAATGTAATACCTTCATGGCTGCCTATAAACAAACATTGTCACTCAGAAGGTGTTTTCAAAAGGCTTTTTTACTTTTGAAAAATAAACTTACAGCTAATTATTTAAGGCTTGCCTTTCTCCTGTAGGTAAACAGTGTTAATGAACTTAATTCATCACTAATTGCTTTATTGGTTTTGTGCCTTCTTTCTGGGAAACTCTCTACTTAACTGGAACTGATGGGAAACCAGAGCCTTCACAGTGAGAGGTGGCAGCATGCAGGAAGGGGTGGTGTGGAAACAAGCTTGAGGTCATGCTTAGGAGAGGAGAGTTCTGGATGGTATTTGTTGTCATAGTGTTCTCTTCTCTGGGGGAAGAAACCAGCTGTGTCAGAGCTGTGCAGCTAAGCAAAACCAGAGCAATTCCTGGCTCCTCTTCAGTTGGGTGACTATCTGGCAGAAAGCTGTTTGTTTGGGTTTTCCCAGCTTATCTGGAAGTACATTTTGAATTTTCATTAGCTGTAGTCCAAGGACTAGAAGGTCTTCCCAATATAATTTTCTTATTTTTTACCAGCTCCAACTAGTGCTAGCTAAGCAATTCAGAGCTAATAGAGCTTAACTTCTTTTTTCTTTTCTTTTCTTTTCTTTTCTTTTCTTTTCTTTTCTTTTCTTTTCTTTTCTTTTCTTTTCTTTTCTTTTCTTTTCTTTTCTTTTCTTTTCTTTTCTTTTCTTTTCTTTTCTTTTCTTTTCTTTTCTTTTCTTTTCTTTTCTTTTCTTTTCTTCTCCTCTCCTCTCCTCTCCTCTCCTCTCCTCTCTCCCTCCCTCCCTCCTCTCCTCTCCTCTCCTCTCCTCTCCTCTCTCCTCTCCTCTCCTCTCCCTCTCCTCTCCCTCTCCTCTCCTCTCCTCTCCTCTCCTCTCCTCTCCTCCTCTCCTCTCCTCCTCTCCTCTCTCCTCTCCTCTCTCCCTCCTCTCCTCCTCTCCTCTCCTCTCCTCTCCTCTCCTCTTTTTCCTGCTCTTTTAATTTCAAAGACTAAAAGCTGGAAAAGGAGGAGCAGAGAACAGGAGACAAAGGAAGAAGAATTATTTGGAGATAGGGAAAGGAACACAATACACTTCATCTAATTTCTTTGGGATATGAAAGATTATTTTTTGGCTGTGTGTGCCCGCATGTGTGTTATCAGAAACAATTCTTGCAAGCTATCAGAGTGTACATTTTATAGCCAATCTCAGTTTTCCCAGTGATGTTATAGATCAACCACTGCTCCATGGTAAATTATTTTATTTAGATCCAGATATTGCAGATGAATGAGACTGTTGAGATCTACTGAAAGGGACCAATTAGAGAGAGCTCATGGTTGGAACATGGCTGGAACACACGTGTGTGTGGGTGCTAGCTGCATCCCAAGAGCAATATAGTAGTTACAACATCACAGAATTGCTCAGGTTGAAAGGGACCACAGTGTGTCATCTGGTGCAACCCCTCTGCTCAAGCAGGATGCAAGATTTGTCCAGACAATTCTTAAAAATACCTCTAATAAGGGAAACTCCACAATTCCCCTGGACAATTTATTCCAGTGCTACAGCAGCACAGTAAGGAAATTCTTCTTTATGTTTAGGTGGAACTTGCTGTGTATCAGTTTCTGCCCACAGCCTCTTGTCCTATTGCTCACCACCAAGCATAGCCTGGCTCCATTCCCTTCAGATACCAATAGAGGTTGATGTAGCATCCTATCACTTGATTCTTCTCTAGGCTGAAGAGGCCCAGCTCCCTCAGAGTATCCTCATAACTGAGATGCTCCAGTCCTCTAGTCATCCTCATAGCCCTCTGCTGGACCTGCTCCAGGAGCTCCATGTCTGTCTTGTACTGAGGAGCCCAGAAGCAGACACAGAACTCCAGACGTGCCTCACTAGGGCTGAGTGGAAGGGCAGGATCATGTCCCTCATCAAGCTGGCAGTGCTCTTCCTGAGGCACTCAACAGTAGTCCTAGATTTGAAACATTGGGATGGCGTCACCAGAGGCTGTTCACTCCTGAACCAAAGGTTACTGACCCCATCACAAAGACAGCAAGAATAAATGGACTCCAGATCTTCAGCTGCCACAATTCACAGGCAGGTGGGTAAGTCTGGAACACAGATACATTGACTAAGCAATAAAGGTGGTTTAGAAAACATGTCAGGCTGTGAATTGTAGTGGCTGAAGGTCTGGCACAAGCTTATTCCTGCTGCTGCTAAGTTTAGAGGTAGGTGACAGCTGCCAGTGGTGACATCTTAAATCACAGTATCTAAATATTCCAGAGCTGAGTGTCAAACCCAGAGCCTGATGACCTATCGATGAAGCGGTTTTGCATGTCACTATCATGTATGTAAGTGTAAACAGTAAAGTAATGGCATAACTGGTATAACTTACTTATCCTGGCTCCTTTTTGGTACAAAATATTTCAGAAATGAAGATGCATCTTTCTTTTCAAAGTGTGAAACAAAAACTGCAGTCAAGATACACAAGTTGTGGCTGCTACCACTTGATATGAAATAAAGTACATGGGTAGTAGGTTATGTCCCATGTACTTTTATTTTCAAGTGATGTGCTTATGTGAATGTGTCGTGAAAATGCTAATTTAATCTAAGATTGAAGCTTTCACCTTCTTTTCTGGACAAGAAGCAATATCTTTCAGCAAGTAGCAATCTGGTATCTCAGTGCTTGTCCATCTTTCTCCATTTGTTTATGGTTGTGTGTAGAGTTCATTGCAATTCTAATCTTGGCCTCAAAAATTAATCTTCCAGCAAAATCTTCACAGTTCTGGAATGTCTGTTGGGAATTGGATGGAGATTGCCAATCTCATTTTTTTCTAGATTACCAAGAAATTTCTGTAAGGTTTTGTGTTTCCAAAACTAAGAGTGTGGTACAGAGATTTTAGTTGCCCTGCTGTGAAATAAAGTTTTGAATATTTAAAAAATCCCATTACTGGTATTAACTGGTTTTAAGGGAGTTCCTTGAATTTTAATTCACTTTTTTCCCCTATAACAGGTAAGATTAAAAAAAAAAAAAAAAAAAAAAAAAAATGTATAAATTATTTAGCAACTGTGGAGTGTATTTTTCTCTTGATTTGTATTCTTAATTCCCATTAAACTGAAATAGGAGAGACTACACTGCTGAATGTGCGTGTAACATTTTGATATGTTCCCAGTTGGTAAGAATGAGAGTGACACTGACAGCTGCTAACAGTGTCAACAGTCTCACAGCATGAAGTGTGGCGAGCCCCCAACTGTTTCCCATTCAAATGAGTTATGAGTTCTCACTGCTCAGGGGCACCCTGATAAGAGACCACTCGAGTTGTGAGACTTGGAGAATACCCACCTGTCAGGATGGTTGCCATCCTTCAAATAAAGTAAAATCGGGGAGGACATGTCAGGAGAGGGAGAGAGTTAAAATAAGGAGAGAGGATGTCAAAACCCCACTAAGGAGAGAGCAGGTGTGAAGTAGCCCCTGGTACAGGGAATAGGATGTGCTAAGGATGGGGAATGCTCTAAAGGAAATGCAATGAGGCAACATGAGATGACTTGGGAGCCTATCCACCATCCAACATCAAAGCCTGACTGCAGAGAATGTTTGATCATTTGGTGCTTAATGTTACATGCTCTATATTGATGCCAAAATTATTGGCCTGCTGCCTTAGTGCTACTTATAGTACTTAATTCAATTTGTTTGCTTTCCTATTCACTTTAATTTTCCATTTTTCCAAGAAACATCACGTAGGGACAATAAACTACTTACTCTTGGTGAAGAAGAGCCAGTGTTATCGGTGGTCTGCACCTGTGCTCCTTTCCATTTAGAATACTCCCATGTAATTTCCTTTTCCTGACACGTAAATAATGTGTGAAGCATTTCATAGAAGCATTCATTGTGAAAGGTGCCTGACAGATTTTGTAGTTTGTTTCCTGGGATTACAACAGAATTAACTTCATTATCCCTAGGAGCTCCATAACAGATGGGTGTTTAGCCTGTCCTGAAAAATTCCTAAAAGTTTGTAATTTCCGAAAACTATACCCTTGGATAGTTTGCTCTTACAATTTTCAAGTATTCTATCAGATTTTTCCATACCAAGTTCTGAAACTCTTACTGCTTTACTGTTCAGATACTTAGACCAGGGGCTTTTTTAAAAATCCTTCTTTTCATCACCCAAAATTACTTCTCTTTTTCTAAAAAATATGGCTCTTTGAATCTTGATATCTGTTTATAGTTTAATCAAAGATGAAATGGTACTTTGAATTTGGGGTGTGATTTTTAAATTTTTTTTAAGCTGGGATGTTTCTACTAATGCAGCTTAGGATCATGCTCTTCTTTCAAGAAAGAAGCACTCTTGGTTTGTCACCTGTAAGTACCTAAGTATATTAGTCTTTTCTCCTTTCTGTAAATTTTCCATCTGATTAGGCTTCCCTAATACATATGTATTAGTATATATGGATCAGTATATATGGTCATATAATATGTGTGGATCAGAGGTGTTCCTCTGCATTGGTGCTTTTTGTGTTGTGCTATTGGTGTTTTTAATGTTTCCAATCATAGCTTTAAAATTACTTTTTAAAGCATTGATCCCTCCCTGCTGGTTTAACTATGACCATTAAGAATTACTTGTGGTCAGATGTTTATCCAGTGATGTTTTTGCTTTTTACGCTGGAAAACCTTACTCTTGAGATTGATCCAAGAGTGATGTCATCCAGCCACCATCCCTTGGTTTTCAACTGCTGCTTCTCCTTTCCCATGTCAACCAGTTAGGAAAAATATGGAATAAAAACAGTTGAATTGCTGCTAATGTTTTTGCTTCAGCAAAGTGGCTGAATAGTTGCCAAACAATCTTTCCTCTTCCTGGGGAGGAAAAAACCCCAGAATAACTGAACAAAATAACTGCTTATCTTTTGCTGACCAAACCTCAACCCCTTTCTTCCTCCTCTATCAAATGTTAGCCTTTCAGAAAATCCACTGGGGACCCTGTGCATCCCAAGACAGCTTGTTCCACCCCTTTTCACTTCAGGAATTCCGAAAGACAGAAGTCTTCCCAGCTGAGGCCACATCACAAACCTATCCTGGAAGTGTATGAACTGCAGGAAGATCTATGAACAAGAAAATAAAATTATCCTATCCTTCCTTCACAATGTGTAGTAGTCCTTTTATTCTTCCTACTTTGTTTGTACATCAGCTGGCAGATTTGGCATATTTAGTTAGGAGCTGAAATTAATATATTTATATGGTTGTAAATTTAACACACGCTTTAGGATTCTAAGCTGTGTTCTCATGTAGGCTGAAAACACGGCTGAATGGTGCATTATTGGAAGGTGTAGACATCATGAAAAGCTGCAGTTTGTAAAACCACGACACTGATGGTAGCTGTTGGTGGTGGAGGCTACTTGAAGGTAGCTGTGGACATACTTGTATTCACCATAGCCAAAATTGTGCTCCCTTCCATAGCCACACAACAACTTGTGTAAGATGTATCCAGTTGAGCCTGTTATTATATTTTGAGTGGATGTTTTATCCATTAGGCTGATACCAGAGATATTTGTGGGATTTTTGTTAGCTATGGGAGAGTTCTCTTACCAAGTCTCTCTGTGCAATATGAATACATTGACAACGACAGGAAAAAACCTACAACTATTTGAAAAAACTACAGCTAGCATAAAGAGGGTCAGCTCAAAATAATTTTTTTTGTTTCATATTGAAGCCTATTTTAAAAGTATTGCAGAATTCATACGTAATTTACACCATGCTCAATTTTGCCATCCATGTGTTGAATAAAGCTTTATAGCTCAGATTTCTAGCACAAAGAGGACACCAGAATTTATATGTGCAATGCTTTTTTGCTATCAAAGTATCAAGAATAATATTCTTACAATGTTTCAAGCTACAGTGTACCTCCAGAAATAAAACTAGATTAGCAGCACTATTCTATTTAGTTGGCAAATAGGGAAAAATTTGATTCCTGTTGTGAACAGTGGTGATTTTTAGATGCTTGATTATATAAAATACTTTAAAAATAGCTCTGTTGTTGGAACACTGGCAATTGATATCCAAATAATTAGCATTTTGTTCCCAACGACTGTCTTGCAGTGCTTGCAACAAAATAAAATTTATTCCTAGAGTTTCTAGATAAATTAAAAATATTTTTTAAAAATATAGTTAATCTACAAGAGGACATGATCAGCTAGTCATCTGATACACATTTGCCAAATACTTTTTTTTTAAAGCCTTAATGGCTCTAAGGATTCTGTACCATTGATTAAATGCTCTAAATTAAAATACCATGCCTTATTATTTTCAGGCTATGCCCAAAAGCTCCTTTCAGGCATTATATTTTCCCTTGGGTATTCAGCTGGAGAAACCGACATTTCCAGGTCTTCTGTTCATGCTTGCAGTTTCCAGTCAAGTCCTACTGACAGCATTCTCGATAAATTAAGCTGCAGAAAGTCTTTCAAAATAGACTGATGTGCTCCATTTTGCAAATGCTACTCATTATTATCTTCCTCGTTTTTTTTAACTATCCTTTTCAAATTGTGCATTTTTTTCATGCAATTACCAAAACCGTATTGTCTTTTTATATATGACTAAAAGTATGGAGAAGTCCTAGTTGAAGAGTGTATAGAAACATTTGTCAAACTATAGTAACATAGTTGAAACTGAGATGATACTTCATGAAATAATTTCTGTACATACCTAAGAGCTGTTGACTGAGAGCAGAATATCTTTACTGTGATGATGAACCAAGTGGACTAGGCAATGCTCTTTAATTGTTTTGACTTAATATAACTTATTTACCAGGTGCCTTTGCTCAGTAAGCCATATAAATTTGTAGAAGTTGTCATGTGCTTGGGGATTTTTTCATTGTTGTGAAACTTTTCACTTGTTAAAATTTTTTCACATAACCAGCATTTGAAGCTCAGTAGCCTCAGAACATCTATGTTCTTTAGTGGCTCTCTGTTACAGTTTTATAGACTTTAATATGTATAATGACAATGTCTAGTACTATGTAAATAATAGTATGTATCGGTAAGAAATCCCTTCAAGATATGTCTAAAGGTAGTTTTGAGTTCTTGATTCAAGTCTGTTTTACAGGGAGTCAGTTGCCCCATTTCATGCTATAAATTAGGCCACTGTAACACATTTCTTACTTACTTGCTGTAGGACTAATGATTTATTTGAAGGACATAAAAAGAACTCCAAAGTTCTGAACTCCAAAGAGGAAAAAAACCTGTGCTTTTAATATAATTTGGCTTAGAAGTTTGCAAAAACTTGTAGAAACATGTGAAGATGAGCTTTATACTTTTCTCAAAGCCCAGTTAGAGGTAACAAAAAAACAGTGATACTGGATTAAAAACTAGCAACAAGAGGTTAGTGGATTATAAAGGCAGGAAATACTAATTTCAAAACACTATTGGGCTTAATCCCTGTGTCAAGTGTCAACTGCTTTTTGTCTTTTCTTTTTTCTCTTAATGCTTTCTAAAGACAATGGTATTGTTTATAGTTTCTGTAGAGTATTTGCAAGCTGGCTTTGTTGGACTTTGCTGAACTGTCCTCAGCATGTTGAGTTGTGGCCACATGGCAAGAAGCAGAAAGGAAATGTCAAGGCAGCACCTCTAGAACGATAATACCTGTTTACATTTTCTGCTGCTACCAAAAGGAGACTTGTTGAATCATGAAAGAAATCCCTGAGGCCACATTTATGTCATAAGTTCTGTGTGTTGTATGGGATGAAGCCTTGTCCCATCTCAGTGACAGCTTAAACCTCGGCTAAATATGTTTGTACAGCCACATCACCTCGAGTAGTGATTTTTGTCAGACATTTGAAGCAAAGAAATGTCAAATATTTCAATGGAGCAACCTTAGATAAAATGCAGGATCGGTGATTTCACTGGGACAGAAAAAACATCAGTCTCTGATGTTGGTTTAAATGGTGTTGAGCAGCCAAAGAGGAAGTGTAAAATTAAGATGAAAACTGTAGCTTGGATATTAAGTCCATAAGAAATTGTGGCCCAGCCTATTTTCTTTTTTTTTTTTACATGTTACAAGCTGTTGTGGAAAATTTAATTTAAAAAATGTTATGATTGATTTAATTTGGGCAGATCTACTAATGATGATTTTATAGGAATCTGAACTGGAGGTTATTTTATAATTTAACATATGCATTTAAAATAGATTCTGATCATAGTTGAAGCCAAAAAGAGCTTTTCCCTTGATAGCTGGGACTCCAACCTGGAGAATTTTGGATTTTTTCCGTGCCTTGGAAGTCTTTAGCAGGGTGACATACACTATAAATTGCAGTTTAAGGTTCTAGGTATACTAATACAGGGATTTAACCCGGTTCATTTTATTTGCTGGATACCATACAGTGGACTTTTAAGATAAATAATCATATGTTGGATCTTGTCTAGTCTTTAAAGTAACACTTAATGTTTGTTTGATTTAAACTGGACCCTGATAACTAAGGAGGTAAAAATTACTACACATCAGATCATACTGCACTCCTTATGATAAATGATGTATTTTCCAAAGAGGAGACCTAAATCAGATGTGATAAACAGAAGTAGAACTTACTAAGATGGGGTGGACTGCCAGGGATGGTCAGAGTAACGTTTTCATGCTACAAAAGCACCTTGAAGATGTGAGCATAGTGGCAGCTAATGGGGAGGAGGAATAAGAGAGGTCTTGATTCCAGAGCTGTCTTGTAATACAGAATGATGATGGCAGAATACTTGATGTCTGATCCTTGCTATGCCATATTTCCATAAAAGTGTATGCAATAGTTTTGTGTATTACTTACTATGAATAGCCATTTGTAATGTGCTTTGTCAAACACTTCACAGATAAAACAGGCATTTTGAGATAGTGTCAGATACTGTACATTTGTTATATAGTCAATGAGGTAGGAGACAAATGAACATTGCACATTCAATCTGGGGCTGACATGGTGGGTTTAGTATAATGGATGTAATGCATTATTATTACATTATGATGAAAAGATCATCTGCCTGCCATACAAAAATAGCATTATTTAAAACAGCTAAACTGTTATCTAGAGCAATGTTTCTCAAAACAGGAATCCCTCAGGAGGAGGCTAGGGCAAAGCCATCAAAGCTAGGATAAATTAAAAAGAAGAAACCTTGGTCACTAGGTTTTGTTTAATCTGTATTTAAAATCAGCACCAGTGGAATCATCTATCATTTGTAGGACAGTGGCACATGCAGCTCAGACCCTTAAGGCAGGTGTGACAACTCCCCATAGCTCTCCCACATCTTTTGCAAGTGCAGCTCAGTCTGTTCTGAGACATTCTTCAGCATCTGTCCCAGTCCTGCTCTGGTAAGGCTCTTGCTGCACACAGCTGGGACCTCCAGCAGCTGCCTGTGTGGGGGTCTCCTGTGTCTGCCTCAAGAAAACTTGTGCCATCTTCACATCCTCTAGATTCTCAGCTGCTCTGCAGGTCAAAAAAGCTGCTGATTGCTTTAAATGATGGCAGCCCATCTCAGGCTGCTTCTGCAATTGCTGTATTGCCCACAGGCCTGAGACCATGCCTAATTCTGCCCCTTGGCACATTTCCTCTGCAGGTGTGTGCAAAGAGAGAGGAAGCAGCTTCATGGTGTGATTTACAATTGCAGCTCCCAAACAAACCCTTGACATGGCAATGTATTAAGGGAGTTGGGCAGGGAACCAAATCCATGGACAGTGAAGAGTGTATCTAGCTGCATTTAAGTTACATTTCTCATTGAACAAAGATGGCAGTGGTAAAACATCTTTTTCCCCTCTACTACATGTGCAGTGTGCATCTCTGAAATGCATCACTCTTCCTATTTCTATTTCTTTCTGGGAATGCTTCTTGTGCACTTCTCTTCCAAGACTGTCCTTTGGGAGGTTTGGATATCATTTATGCACCTTTGGGGACTAGATTTGAGAAATGAGAGCCAAGCCAAATGTGGCAGTTTTCCAGCCTATAATTGTATTATATTTTAAGGCAAAATGATTTTACAGTAGTTATGCAATAAACATATGTAATGTATATATGTGCAACTTGCATAATGCATCAAGCATTTGAAAAAAGAAAAATTTGAAATAAAAAGTTGGCTCTCACCTTAAAACTAAAGGAAATAATATTGAGTAAAACAAAAAAAAAAGCTTCTGCACTAAACTTTGGAAGTCAGCAAATCCATTCTGAGGAGCATACCCATGTCTTCATGACACAGTACATTTCTGTCAGTGTGTTCTAAAAATGATCATGACTTCCAGCTCAGGATATGAAAATTGGGATTTCTAATAAAAGCAAAAGAAACATCTTGTGAAATTAATTTGTTGCCATTTTGATATGCTGGATATTCTAGGGGAAACATTCATTTAAATTTCAATTGTTCCATACACTGTACACAGAAAAAAATGATCGCAGTGTGTTAACATAAATCATCAAAAAAGTCAGAAGTCAAATTTACTACATTTTCTTGAAGCCCCTTGGAAAATGTGCTGATTTTTGTTTCTGAGAGCTTGTGCTGCCCTGGTGAGTGATATCACATGTGGTGGTGAGAGCCATGTAATTAGTGTGTGTTTCTTAGGCATCTTTGACCACTTATCTGTCTCTTCCAGAACTGCCTTTCAGAGTTCCTGAAGTTACCACTTGGTTGTACTTTTTTTTTTTTTTTTTTTTTTTTTCTTTTTTTTACTTTGCTCTTCTTTTTCTCCTCTGAGCATTTACAAACTTTCTCAACATGTCTCATTTGTTTTGTAACATAAAGAGCATGTCATGTTGGATTGCTGACTTTTCATTGGGATGAATGTCATATTGAAAGTAATTTTGAATTATTCCTAGCAAACAGTTCTCAACATATTTTTTCAGTAAACTTTCCTGTCTCCCGAGGATATTTTCATGTTACTGATTGTTGTCAGAATTCTTATCTTTCTGTTTCTGTTGAATTTTTACTGTTTTGTCCGATACATGATTATGTAAACACTCCCATACATGGATGTTGATGCAGGTTCTGATCCCAGAATAGTAGGTTTTCTGAGGATGAAGAATGTTTTATAATGTCTATAAAATGCTGCATTTACTTATGGTGAGCAGATATTTTATTAATATTAATGAATGTATAATTGAAATTAGCAGGCTCTCTTGGAAAGGTAAACTATTCTCTTTGTGTTTTGATTTTAAAATTTAAATTGTTTCTTTAATCTTTTATTCTGCTGGCATGTAAGTCCCCTTCTCTTCCCTTGAAATTCAGCTTTCCAATTTCAGCTTTCCAAGAATGATCTTGAGAGAAATAATTCTGTTCAAAAGAGGTTTTTTCCTGGATGGCTTTTAGTGACTTTCCCTCTGAGACCCTGGTAAAATGACTGAATTTTTTGGTCTAGGTCTGAGAAAGAAAAAAAGGACAGGGACTTCTAAGCGGTTCTCTTAGGACAAAGAGAAGTTACAGACACATCTTGTTTGTAAAGTTGTTGGGCAATAATTTTTAGAAATGTTTAAACCACAGCCTTTTATTGAATGGTGACATGTAGAGAGGTACTACCATGGGGCTTTTGCTGTTCTGTGATCATTTAGCTCACTTACAGGGTTATTTACTTTTAGTGTCAGAGGAATCCAATATGATCATCTATCCCTAACAACATTACACAAGCCGGAGAACCAAACTTCATATGCATTGACGAGAGCCTAGTATTATTTTTTTCTGGTTAAATTATAGAAAAGGGGCTTGGTCTAAGTATGTTACATGATGGTGGATCCCCTACATCTTCAGTGAAATGCTCCAACAGTAGATAACCCTTTCAAAATCAGTCTTTCTAATATCAGCTGTCATTTTGTCTTCCTCTCTTTAAGATATACTGCAGAGCTCCCTGCTATCACAAATGTCTTCCTTATGTTGTGACCTAGAGTCTGTGGTCAGTCACCACTTGGATTTGTCTGTGATGAACTAAATGGGTTGAATTTCTTCAGTCTCTTACTATAATACAGTATTTTCAATATGTTGAATCACTTTGTGGCTCTCATTTGAGCTATCACCAGCTTGCTGAATTCTTTTGGGGAGCTCCCAGTGCACTACTTATGATCTCACTAATGCTATATGCAGAGGGTCATATCAGCTCATTACTCCTACTTGCTATATGCTATTTCTCTGTTTATGCATTAAAGGATAGTATTCGTTCTCTTGGCCACTGTGCCTTGTGAGATTTACCGCTGGGAGGACTTGGATAAAGCTCAGAGATACTCAGACAGCTGTTGAGAAGACCTTATTTACTAGTAATGGCTGGGACTCCTTCAAGAAATTTGTCAGCAATTTGGAAGTCTTAAAGTAAAGATAAAAATGAGAGCAAGTGCTGGCTGCACCTCTCCTTGAGAAAGTAAGCTCTCAGGCTTACTTTCCAGCTAAAACACAGTTAATTCCTGTGGTGCCAAATTCTACAGCTATCTTTCCAGACCCAGGAGGGCCACGACATCATGCATATGCATCATATAAAGACAATCCTGCTTGCTTAGCTCAACAGCCAGGCAGAGGCTGCTGCTCCCATGGCAGCACAGAGAATTAGAAAATGGTGTGGAGTCTTCTCTGTCTTTGCTTGCAGAAATATCCACAGTGGCTTTATTTTTCCTATCTCTGTGACTCAGAAAATGCTTTTAACTAATTTCCCCTCATATAAAAAATTGTTGTTTTGAGGTCTAAAGAAAATCTCAGATTAGTTGGGAGTCCTCACGTGTGAAATTACTGGTGCCATCATGAGATCATTGTCCCCTTCTGAAGCAGTGGAAACATACTGTCCATGCAATCAGTTGCTGAGCAAGCTCTATCTTTGCTGATTGTTAATGTGTTGGCCAGGACAGCAGCTGTAATAGAGAAGATTTTTACCTGTTTAGTTTTGTTGTTGTTGTTCTTTTTTTGGCTTCAGGGGGTTTTTGTTGTTGTTGATTTGGGGTTTTTTTCAGTTTTTATTACATGTTTTTCATGGTTTACAAAAAATAGAATAGTGAAAAGGGTTTTGTAAAAATTATCACAGAATTTTTTTCTAGTAGAGATTTTGCTTATGACTAGTGCCATATACTTTTATGGAAAACAGTAAAGGAATAAATTATGACTAAGAAAAGGATGCTGTTATGAACTGAAAACAATTGACTAATCTTCACATATAATCAGAAACAGGTCTGTACACTCATAGAGAAACCCCTCTAGAGTTTTGAAAATAAAAATATTGAAAATTGTTCATAAGAGGTGAATACTGGTGGTCAACAGCTATTTTCAGTATCAGTTCAACTTGGACAAAACAGGTGTGTGCTATGCAGTTTTTTCCTTGGAGGTTTGGAACAGAAATTTCTCAGTCTGCTCTTTCTTTGTCTATTTTGTTCCTGTTATGTGATGAAATGACCCTGCTCTTTGTGATGTGACTGGATCCCAGTCAAAGCCAGCCTCAGATGTGCACTAGCCACATGCTTTTTCTCTTATGGCAAAAAAAAATGCAGGACTGAGAAGGTGAAAAACTGGTGGTTTAATTTTTTTTTTTTTTTTTCCTTTCTAAATCAGAATCAGTTCAGGGAACAAATGGATCTTCATAGGAGTACAGTGGGCACAGATACTCTGTGAGCACAGGTTTTGAAGGAGTATATTGTCAAAATTTCACCTCCTTCCTTTGTGATTTCTGAACTAGTATGAAAAATACTTCCTATGAGGCTGACAGAGTATACAGATACTGTGAACTGCAAAAAACACTGTCTTTTTTAAACCTTCATTAAAAGAGGAAGGAGCCTTCTTTCATGCGTAAATTGATTGTTTAGGATTATCCCAAAGTCTGAATTAAACTTCATCCAGCTTCCATTCTTATCTCGTGTGTGTTTTATTCTTGTTATTTTTATTAATTACAAAATTTTAACAGATTGATTACATTGGTTATAAAACTCATCAGAGTGAACCTTGCTTTCATTTGTTCAAAACGAAACTCCCCACTATTCTTGTGTTTTGCCATTATGGTTAAATATCCTCCAGATTCATCCAGATAAAATATGCCACTGTTGGGGGTAAAACTTAGAAGTTATAAGCTTCATTGAGTAGCACAGCATACAAAGGCTTCAGTTTAATATCATAAAATTCCTTACTATGGCTTACCTGCAAATTGTCATGCACCTGTTTTGGTGAATAGAAATAAGTCAGTTTAGTAGACTTGGTTTAGAAGGGCACAAACCTCTCAGTTAAAGAAAAGGTAATTCTTTGTGTTTTAAATCAGCTGTGGTCTTGCACAGACCTAGGTTTGACTAAATCAGTTTAGAATTTGGATTTGAGAAAAATGTGTTTTTGCGATTATAGGGACATATGATTCTTTCATGCATTCCTCATTTTGTATCCAGCCACACGATGAATTCTGTGTGCTTTTGTCTCATTTATTTTTTATTTTATTTTTATTTTTTACTTTTTTCCCCTCAACCTGTTTGCATGTTTGAATTATTAGATCATAATGAAGGTGAAGGCATGTTAGATTTCTGTGCTCTGTTGGCAGTTTGGGAATGACAAATGAAAGCAACTAGTCATTCAATTTTGCCCATCTGCTTTAATCATTACCAAAAAAAAATCCCAATAAACTTTTATTTTCCTTACAGAAAAATAGGAAACTTATAATTGGGTTTAAGTCATGGCAGAGGCCAAAATCATCCTGCATTCTTCTCAGTCCAACTCTACACTTTGTGCTTTTCACAAATAGGCACAAGCAAAGCAGCAAACCTCAGCGCTTCTGATGGTCCTCAAAGGTGAGCTACTGCAAGTGGTGCAGCAGTGACAGCTTCATTCTGCCCAGCCTAGAGTGTGGACTCTTAAGTGCTGTGAATGCTTTTATTTTCCTAATAAAATTAGAAGCCTTGAGAAAATAAAGGAATCAGAGCACATTAATCAGAATTACCAATGTGCAGACTGTGACAGAAATTTGAAAAAAGCCCAACCACATAAACAATGGTTCCTCTGTAAGAAAAATAATTTCAACCCAGTAAAAAATTGATTGGTAATTCAAACCAGAAATTGCCCTGACTGTTAACGTATATTGAAATATTTCATGGGCTGTTTTATCATTGCAACTTGTTGACATTATTTTGTAACTTGTAACTTCATAGACTATAGCCATTTATCACATCAGCATCAGACATCTGCACAAGCATTTGTCATGCTGCTGTTGATTTTTTTCTTCTTCTTTTTTTCTTCTCCCCCCTTGCCCCCTGTTGCCTGATGGAAACCTATAGCTAACAGAACAATACAGTGGAATGTGAAGGCTATCATTAGGGGGCAAAAACAGACTTCAAAGAGGAAGCACATATGGTTTTGACTTTTATAAAAATGGCAGGTGTACATGAAAAAAATGTTGATTTCAAATTTATTTTCATGATAGCTGCAACTTCTTAAAAGTCCAAGGTGATTAATTTTCAATTTGGCATTCCTAATATCTGAACTAAGATCACAGTTTTAAAACTTCCTGAGGCAGAGAATGAGAGTGACAAGATATTTTTGGTATAAAACAATGGCAACCCAAAGCAAGAGGGTTCCTGAGCAACAAGAAACATTTTGCAAAAGGGTTTCTGAATGTAAAGCATGTTTATGAAACAAAATGAAATCAGCCTGTTGTGAAGCATACGTTAAACTCAAGGATGTTTGGTTATATTTTAAAAGAAAACCTTTTGTTTATAGACTACTAAATGTCATTTGTATTACTAACTGAAATAGGAGTTGAATACAAAAGACTTGAAACAAAATTAAACACCACTACCACCCCAAAAATGCTGTCTTCCCCTTAGTGTTTCTTTTTATATGAAGGAATGCATGACACTTAATTTTCATTTCTGCATTATCATATGTTATTTTATATCTAGCATCTGAAATCCTTGTGGCTGGAAAGCCAGAGCTCTCTGTACCTGTGGGTAACTTGCTGATGATGTGAAAGAATAAGCAACTGTCATTTCTAAGTACAAGTTGAATTTATCCTTCTTATAGTTGCTGTATGTGAAAGTTGCTGTATGAAAAAGAATATTAGTAATCTTGCCTATATACATTAATATATTAAACCTAGACAGAACATATTTCTGGTGGGATGTTCTGTTCAGTTCTTCTCAGAAATATAGCAGTGCTAATACCTATGGCTCAAATTTAACTATGACCTGCATGTGACTGGATTTAAATCCCTATCCCTGCTTTGCTACTACTCGGATGAAAAAATTTTTCTATCCTTGTTCCTGTTAATTTACTTCTTATTTCTTGTATCTTGTTCTGAAATTTTGGACTACTCAGAATGTGTCATGACTAAACCTCTCCCAAAATGGACCTATATTTTCCCAAAGTATAAATGATATAAAAATAATGATGGTATCTTCCATGGATGATTATTTATCATTACTTCTAAAGCCAATATTGTATCAGGGTGGGATATATTGCAATAGTACCATTCTCCAGAAAAATCAATCAATCAAACAAAAAAACCCAACATTTCTTCTGTCTTGTTATTTCTCCCCTGAAAGTGCCAAGAAAGACTTCATTTTCCCTAAATAAAAAATAATCCGATGTCTTTTATCAAGAGGTTGGAATTAAAATAGGACTGCATTCCAGAAGTTGCCTGCAGACTGGGACTTGTTTATTCATTGTTTCTGCAGAAAGACAGGATTACTGTTTCTTATAATCAGATATTTTATCACCTCTCTGAGAACAGTACTATATTGTTTTCTCTACTGGGAAGTATTATTTTAGTACCTGAGATGTTATGCTGCTAAGATGCATCTGTCCTCAAGAAACAGTCTCCAGAAATGGCTGTGTAAGGTTTTCTTTTGAGGGAAGTCTATTTTATTTCAGTCGGGGCCATGTGGGCTTTTGAGGGTGAACTAAGGAGATGAGAACTTACATGAAAGAAATGAGATGTTGGTCCACAACATGGTCTTCTGCCATTGATTTTGAAGAAAGAAATGTTTTGTCAGGAATTTAGTTTTCAGTGCTCAGGTTGTGGGACACAAGTCCTTTCTAGCTAAAAGAAAGTATTTTGAAGTGTTTGCCTTCTGTATCAGGCAGACACTTCTACCAGCCAGTCTGGCTTATAAAGCTCCTACCCAGTCCTCTTAATAAAACCATTCTCTGGGACACTTGGACAGAGTGGGGATCATGGTGGTGGTACTGAGAGTGGCCCATGCCTCCATCCTCTCTGAGGTCTTCTCAATTGCCCCTGCTGGAAGCCTGTTCCCTGAAGGCGGATATGATCATCAAAGAATGTTTAATGAGCACACTTCTTCTTACATCTAAATCAGTTTGCCCAATTTCCTCATGAGTATAGAAAAATGTTTCCTTTTATCAGTTTACATATTATGTTCCAGATTGCTGTCAGGATCTGTCTTCCAACTGCTTCCTCACTGGAAAATTTTGTACCTCTGGAACTGCAGAATAATAATAAGAGAAGTGCTAAGCCTGTCCAAGGGGTAAAAGCATGCAACCACTCAACCTGTCTATCACTTTCAGTGGGGTTTACTATCAGAATTCAGCATGAATATTTTCAGGAACTGCTGAATCATCCATGCATCTGGTCATAAATTTATTCCTAACTTACACAGAGGAATATTTAAAAATCTAATTGCACTCTATCCATTGACAATAGAAGCACACCCTTTGTACTTGAGGAAATTATGAAGGTGCCATTAGCAGAGCTGTTTATTTCCTCTAGCTTAGTTCCTTATATCCTTCTTAGTTTCATAATATCTGATGGGAAATCATCAGAAAATTCGTCATTTTTTCAGTAAAATATCAGTGTGAAAGAAGGGGCAGGAGACAATAATTTTTGCCCTGTAGAAAATACAGACTAGTTCTAAAAATACAAGACAAAAAATAAGCACTTCCTTAACACATACACCATTGATTCAATGTTTGACCATAAATGGAGTAGTTTAAGTTTTGACATCTTTGGGGAAAGGAAGCAGTCCCACAGCTGGGAAACTCAGGTTTGGCTCAGTTTTCCATATAATGTCTGAAAAAATAAATTTTAATTAGACTGTGTTATTGTGTGGACAAACTTACAAATAAGTGTCTTTAAGCAAGGTAAAAATGAAGCATCTCAATTATAAATTCTTTTTTTTTATGTTAATTAAGTGAAAAAGATTGGTCTACATTGGAAAAGTATTGGGGTAGAAAACTAAGTTAGGGAATATAGCATAGAAACAAAACCAGGGAAAATACTTTAATTAGAAATTGTAGTGATCTCAGAATTATTATCAATCCAGTGAAAACCATAGTCTTCAATGTGCTATGGAGAAGGCAGACATGATCTATGGAAAAATACCCAGTCATCAATTAATTTTCTATTGAGAAAAAAAACATTTTAATCAAAACCACTTTTTTTACCAGGCCTAGAAGGATATTTGGTATTTCATTCTGTTGTGGTTTAACCCCTGCTGGCAGGTAAGCACCACACAACTCCTCATTCATACCTCACTGATGGGATGCAGGAAGGAATGGTAAGAACAAAAGTAAGAAAACTCATGGGTTCAAAGGCAATTTAACAGCTAGAGCAAAGCCAAAATCAAGCGAAACAAAGCAAGCAATTCCTTCAATGTTTCCCATGGGCAGGCACGTGTTCAACCACCTCCAGGAAAGCAGGTCTCCTTCACATGTAATGGTGGCTTCAGGAGACTAATGCCACACTCTGAATGTCCTCTCTTTCCTTGTTCCCCCCGCTTTATGTGCTGACCATGGAACCACGTGGTCTGGAATATCCCTTGGGCCATTTCAGGTCAACTGTCCTGGCTCTCTCCCCTCTCAGCTTGTTTACCCACAGCCTCCTCACTGGTGAGATGGAGTGAGAGGCAGAAAAGACCTTGACTCTGTAGGAGTTCAGCAATAACAAAAACATCTCTGTGTTATCAACCTTGCTTCCAGTACAAGTCCAAAGCATAACTATGTATCAGATGCTCTGAAGAAAATTCTATCACAGCCAAAAACAGTATGCACTCACTCTCTCCAAGAGAACACCTAACACTGTAGTCTTGCAGTATAGGGCTAAAAGCAGCTGTCATGTACTCCCTTTCTAATCCACAGAAGTGTCCTCTGTAATGGTATTATTCTTGATGGACTTCTGTCCAATCTACTCTCCATGATCCCTGCTGTGGAGATGCTTTACCCCTCAAAAGAATCTACTGCAGTCTTTCACTATCTTTACATTTTCCAACTTTAAGTAATTTTAGCCACCTCATATATTCAATAGACTCAGAGTAGAATAAGGTCTTCAGCTATTTGAAGACCTATAATTTACTTCTCTTCCTAACTAAACTAGTCGAGATTTTCCTAAATTTCTTTTTGTAGTATGCTGATAATGCTTCTTTGTTGGAACCCTGGATACTGAGAGTTTTAGACTTTCTGTGCTGACAGGCACTGACCCTCAAGAAAGCACTGCTTTTGACCTGAGGCTGTGAAGAAGGCTTCCAAAATTGAATGACAGAACTAAGATCACAGGTGTGCCGTTTGAATAGAAATGTGTAATATCACATTGTGGAAAATTTAGAATTTAATGTTTTAGAATATAGCATTATATAGAAAGCAAGATGGAGGATTTGGGGCAGAGGTTTCTTTCTTCTTCACCTTCTTCTTCATGGGTCTAGGTGGTAGTTTTGTAATTGGATAGAAAATTCTGCATTGCAGGTCATGGGTGTTTGGTTATTGGGTTAAAAGTAAAAATAATTTAGATGTCTGTTCTTAATTGAACAGTTTAGGTTTAAAAGATCTTGTAGAGAGAGAGATGCATTGTCATTTTTAACTTGTTAGTTAGAAGTGCTGTAGCACTCACTGCACTACAGATAAGAATTAATAAACATCTGAATCTGAACACGAAATACTCTCTTGAGCTTTTAATCCCAACTCTGGCAGAAGAAGAAAGAGAAGACAAAACACGATACTTCTTCTTTCTTGTCTTTGAACACTCTGAAATTGGTCCACATAAAAAGCACCCCTAACCAGTTATTTCTCATCCTCCATTTGTGCAGTTATCAATACCTATCTTACATTTTTCCTAAATAATTTTCCATCCATTTTCAAGATTGTTTTAGTCTGTGTTTGCTTTCCAGCATATCTACATTTTGCTTCATGCTAAGAGCAAATTTAAGAAGCATACTCACGGATGAATATATTCATTTTGGTAGGTGAATGCTTCTGGGTGATTTTACAGTAGATGTAAATTAAAGGATGAGGAGCACATCTGCCTAATAATGTAGTAACGTTTACTAGAAGAAAAAAAAGTGCTAAAGCAAAAGATTTCAAAGTCATCATTCACACAAGACGACTGGAGTGTTGCTTAAAGTGAAAATCTAAGAGCTTTGTAGAAGTTATTACCATTGCTGGAAACCTTAGATTTGGACTAAGAGTTCGCTAAGAAGTGGACTATTTTGAATAGGTTTTAAATAAAAAGTTAAAGTATTAATTAATGTTTTCCAAATAAAAATGTGTATTCAATACACCCAGAAATTCTCTGTACCATGTCTGTGTGGTTGGACTACAATCTCCAGAGATCCCTTCCAATCTCAACTATTCTCTGACAGGTTTCAGTGTTTTCAATTGTAAAGATATTGCACTTTACAGTTCAGGAAGTAGTGCTGCTGTCACACCAGCAGATATCTCCAAGGCTCGCAGTTCCTGAATCATTTCAAGATTTTCCCTTTTGCTCCTTTAGGAATTATTTCAAAATGCATGAGAAGACCATTTTTCAGTATCCAGTAAAATACTTAAAGACCCTGCATTCAAAGGGAAAAAAGCAGTGCTGTCTCTGTCTGGGAGGGGCAAGATATCAAAAGTGCAAGAGTCCTTGCCTGTCACCAGGGTAAGTTGTCAGCAACATACAGGTGAATATATGCCAATATTCGTGGGTGCTGTTCATATCTCATTAAGTATATGTGGACACTCAGAACATAATTCCAAGTAAGCAAGGGTTTGCACATGCACAGAGAAAGAGGTCACACCTGATATCACTCTTATTGTTTTATCTCAGACAGTAAGTGCCTCAGCTAAGTGCCCAGAGTTGTGGTATTCTGTCCTCTGGGTTTTTTTTAACCAACTCAAAATGTTCTTCCATAGATCCTGTTCTATTCTTGGCATGATGAAAAAAATCATAGAAATGATAAACCACTATAAAATCCTAGTTTTGCTATTTGTTATTGCTAAGCATGAGAAGAGAAAATCCCAGTGGTCTAATTGCTATTGTGAAGCCCCAGGAAAGTCAAGTTATTAAACAAAATTTTCTGTGCACCTTATTTGATCAACTTCTAAAATAATTCCCAAAATTAAGATGTAAATACTTCTCTTTTTTTGTGATTCAGGTTCCAGTGGCTGCTAAAGCATTCAATTGAAGCAGAACATTTTAAAACCTTTTAAGAGCCAAATAAAATTATTACTTATAAATTATTAAAAGCCTCCCACAGATGGAAAAATACTTATAGAAAAGTCCTTCATAAATAATGTTCAAACTAAATTAAGTAGTAGTACAAGGAGTGCATTAAAGTTTGTGAATGAGATATTAGCAGTGTGTTCCCTTAACCTCAAAGTTATGATAGCTGGAGCACTTGCTACCCCTCCAAAACCTTGCAACACCGAGTCCTGGCTCGCTCTGGGAAAGAAACATGTGGTGCTACTGGAGATTGGAAAAAGAGCTCAAGGTCAGGGGTCGACACAGTAAGGGAGTTTGCTCTTTAAGAGGTTATCTGTGGATCTGCAAAGCCAAAGTGCAATTGGGTTCTGTGATGTGATTTTAGTGAGTAATTGTATATGATCGTAGGTAGTTACAAAGACAAGGTTGGAAGATTTTTCTAGCCTGCTTGTGATATCAGTTTTGGGGAGTCTGTATAGTTTGTGATGGACAATGCAGTTTCTTCAGAAATTGTCATCTGAAGTGATACAGCTGGTAACTGATTCATTTTAATTATACATTTAGCAGATTGGTAATGTTTTTTCCTTTCTCATCCCTGTGATACCTGTCATGTAAATCAGCAACTTTGAAGTCTTGTACATTTTTTGCCACTGGTAAAAACTTATGTTTGCTTTTGAGTGGGAACTGCATCAGAGAAATTTTTGCATGTTTATTAAGACAATACAAGTTACTGTAATTGATCTGCCTGGATATTGCTTTTTCTTTGGTCTATGAGTAGATAGTTTGCCAGTGGGTTATCAAGTTACTGGCTCTTGATTATTGAAAACAATTTGAAACAAACATTTGCTATTGTTTTAGTTGTTTAGGGTTTCCTTGATTAAGCTGTCACCGCTGTCAGTTGTGTTCTTATAAGCCTGCTCGGATCTATTTCATGTTAAGAAAAAGCTCAGATAAATCCAGGAAAGCTTAATGTTTATCCAATGTGAAAATAATTACTCAAAAGTGTTATTCTTAATCCAGATAATTAGAGTGAGGAAGGAGAGATCAGTGTCATTGTGAATTATGCCCTGGCAATTGACTCTTGGTCCTTGTAAGTTTCAGGTGAAGATGTGAATGGATAAAGGTTAGATTAACCATAATCCAAAGTAGCTGCAACCTAAATCTGTTATGATACAAGGATGATCACTTAAAAAGAGCTGGATTGTGGGATTGTTTCTGGTTGGATAAGATGCCGCTCGACTGGGACTAGTCTTAAAACACGCTTAGCACCATGTCACTGCAGCTGTAAGCACTTGTGCACGGCTTCAGGTTGCCACAGACTGCGGGGCTCTCCCTGCACAGTGTAATACTACACTGCCTTGCAATATCTGTACTTTACATTAACATGCTTTACTCTGTGTTTCATGGAAAATAGATGGTAACTTATGGAGAGCGATTTGCTCAATGATCACTTCTGTGTGCTGTTAAATATATTTCTTTGAGTTCCCCATCTGAAACATTCTGTGCATCTACATGTAGTATAGTGTACAAGGGTACAGGTACATAGTTATGAAAATTGGCCAATAAAATGTAAAAGAGACAAAATGTTCACTCTATTCTAATTTATACCATATTTTGTAGGATTACTAATTATTAGAAAAGAAAAAACATAAGTGTAGTCAATGTAAGGATAAGGTTTGCAGATGTTTTTCTCTTTGAAGTTGCACAGTTTACAGAAATCCATTATAAATTAACAAGAATAAATGCAAACAAATCACTCTGAATGCAGGAAAAGTAGCATTTAAAAGAGGACACACAGCACATAGTGGAATCAGAATGTATTTGATGCTTTAGACTTCTCTGTTTATAGATATGGACATAATGGTGACAGCTCACATGACAGTATGTGTGGTAGCTCTCCATAAGTATATAGACTCTTGAATGTCAATGGTTACTTGGGATAACACTGCTGAAAGAGAAGACAAGAGGATGAAAGGCCATTTATTAAAAAACAGTACAGGAAATATTTGGTCTCAGCAGACAATTTATTTGCATGGTCCAGTCTTTCTCATTGTTTCAGTACAAGCAGAAAATAAACTAAAGAGATTTTTTTTTATTAATATTCAGTTTTTGTAGTAAATTGCATACATTTATACTAAAGTGATACATTTGTGCAGATCTTCATCCTTATTGGAAAACTGGAAGCAGCATTCCTTGATGTGTGACTAAGGTGAGGAAATAGTTTTAAAAGTAATTAATGGAATGCAAGAGCTAATAAAAGGAAAGTACTTTAATACACATTTGAGCTAGAATCTTCTCTGTGAATAATTAAAATAATTTAAAGTTCACTTCTGTATTTTTCATAAAGTATGTCTCAATAAGACTCGTTCCTGGTCTTAAACCTTTCTATGCTTAACTCACTACCTTCTTTTGGTAGTTATTCTTATAATTGTACTATTTTTTTTTAAAAGGAGGTTTAGATTATGTTTTTGCTTGTCTATGTTTTAAAAGGAAATTCTGCAAGAGGCATAACATTCCTAAGTTTTGTTTCTAACATAAAAATTATTCATTTAGAGCAACACATGAAAGTGTTTTTTCTAATGCTACATAATATTCTATGGATTTGTGTCTATATAACTTGCGTTCTCTTGCATCCTAAACTCCTTGCCTTTAAAATAACATTTCATGGAAGTGTATGCTGTTAATAAAAATTTTCAGACTTATGTCAGAAAAGATTTTAGGGCAGGGATTTAAGTTCTCAAGCTTTAGAATATAAGTCAATCTTTAATTAAAGTAGGGAAGGAAGAAACTTCTCCACTTGATAGCTCATCACATGGGTGTATAGCACAGTTTCCTCACACCTTTCAACAAAGGCTTTTAGTGATTGATACTGAAGGGACCACTGGTCTCATGTAACATAGTCATTCTTAAGTTAGAGAAAGGAATGTAAGAGAAATTCCCATAGTATAAAGGGGAATAAGAGCTAAATGCAGAATTGCTAACACAAATTCTGACTCTGAAAACATTAATATGGAAAAAGTGGTTAGTAAGGCAAAATGTCTCTTCAGGATTGAAACTGCAGAGAAGGCAACATCTGGACATACGTGGGTAATGCAGTTTTCCTTAGTGGAAAAGATGAGTTAAGATGAAAATGAAATGATAGAACTTAGAGTTGAGCATTCTCAGCCCCCCTGCATTTTACAAGTACACTGGTAGACAGATGACTGTCTAAGCCACAGAAACATCACTATTGATTTTTAAGGAAAATAAACAACAAAAAGGAAGATAATAACACTATTAAAACCTTGAAAGTTTTAGAAAATCAAAAAGCCAGTGAAACAAAACCAGAAATGGTACCACATTTAGTGTGTTGGAAAAAAAAGAGAACTGCATACCAGTATCTGTAACTTTGGGTTCTTTAAGTAGCTTGAAATTGCCTAAGTATTAGGGATCATAGAAACTAATAGTAATTATTACAAAGGAGATAATATAACTAGATCCCTCAAAAGAGAAGTAATAAAAAAATTTAAGCATTAAGTTGCAAATAGTTACAGAAGATAAAATGTTTTGCTCACGGAATTGAAGTAACTGGAAAAACTGTGACATTTATCACTTTTAAGCAGCTTCAGTGTTGACCAATGACCAAACTCTGTCAGTTTTTTTGAGTAGTGATGATCCCAGGAAGCTCAGGGAATAGGAAAAGAGTTTCTGATGAATCACACTGACTTTTGCTACAGGATGAACAGATTGCTTCCCTGCTCAGCCTCTCTGAGGTCTGGAAGCCATACGTCAGTGGAAAAAGCCTTGGCTGATTTCTCTAATTTCCCAGGATTAGTGGGGTTTTAAACTAAAATTACCATCTTCTGAAACTTCCATTAGTGTACCAGGAAACGTAATTCAAAAATAAAACAATTATTTTATTGACTTACAATTTTATCTACTTACTTGCATGCTTAATGTGCATCAACCAACTGTATTAGTGTTTCAGAACTTTACAAAATAGTATAAAATAATACAGAAAGAAATGCTAGAATATCACTTGTTCTGAGACAGCATAATAATTTACTGACCATGGACAATTAAGAAAGAAGTAGGTACCTAAAGACAGCCATGAAATCAGTGCAGATTAGTCACAGCTAATCTATTTTTGTAACCCAACAGAGCTTTTCAGTTTCAGAGAAAGGAATTTTACTTGTGCTCAAGACTAGTTCAAAGCAAATTGAGCATTCAGGGAATTTTAACAAGAATTATGGAAATGCATAAAATGTATTAATTTCTAGAAAATATATCTTATTTTGTCAGTGTTTTCTAACTTTTTGTACTTCCCACTAGGCAAAAATAAGGTAGTGTTTTGGCAGAGAGTATGAGTGATTGCTCTGAATCATATGAAAAGTACATTTTGTCCATTAGCCTGTTTCTGACAGTCGCTAGTAAATAAGTACAAGAAAATGCCCAGTTGAGAATATTTTCTATCTTCTAATGATTTCAGCTTTAGATATTTCTTTTCATGGGTTTTACCACATTGTTGCATTTTAGTGCCCTTGATAGTCCTTTGATCATTAAATTTGTCCAGTTGTGTCTGATTCTATTCACACTTGTGGCATGATGCAGCAATGCCTTAGGTAAAACAACTAACGTAATTACTGACTTTAAAAAAAAAAAAGAATTCCTGGTAAAGTGCTTATTTTAAATGAATTGTGTAATAATTTAATTTGATATTCCCTAGTTCTCCTGTTGTGAGACAGTGGAAATTTTCACTTGAGAACATATAGAAGGAAAAAATTCTCTTGTACTGTGTTTTTACAGTGCTGAAGTGTCCCAAGTCTAATTAGTTTACCTGTCTTGAGAATGGCACTTATATCATTGTTCATTCCTTGTTATCAGTGGTATATTTCTTTGTATTTTTTGGAGCTTTGCTATATTTTTATGAACAGTATCCAGTCTTCAAGAAGTGGCTGCTGCACCAATGATGTATACTACCTTCTATTGTTGACAAAAAAAAAATAAAAAAAATTAAGTATTTATTTTTATTAAATTTTAATAATTTATTTCTTTTGCTACACATTGAGCAGGTGTTTATTGTCCACTATGTGTCCATAGTAGCCTTCCTTAAATTTGACATTATTACCCATTGTGATAATATTTTAATTGCCTTTCCTACCTATATTTTATTTTATATTCATTGAAAGTCAATTTTTCTTTCTTGATCTTGTAATCAGGAAATATTCCCGTGACCAAATGATTAATTTTTGTGATGTCAAAATTCTTTTTGAAAGTAATTTATAGGGCATTTGAACTGCATAGAATCCTATGGACGTCCACTGACAAATGTCCTCTATTTTGAAATCTGTTTTGGGTTTTTTTTAGTCTGTTTTCCTATTTCAAAATATTTTATATTAATTACATGGCCTTTTATGTTGTTCTGCAGAAGATTACTTTAAAAATTACTGGTACGAACCCCCTTTTAAAAAATTAATTTTATTAAATTAATGTATTTCCAGGCAATTTACCTGGTCCAGAGAACTGTTTCTACTTCTGCTCTGAGCACAGACACATCTGGTTAAAAGGCTGGACAAGCTGTATGCAGCTTTACTTTGCAGTCAGCACTCATCTTGCTCAGATAAACTTTTATTTCTGTCCAAGATCTTTGGGAAGATAATGGCTGGCTTCTAAGTTAGAGAATCAGGCCATCCATTTGGTTTGAGTTGTGGGCCTCATGTCAGTTTGGTTGCCATGTTTTTTGTCTGCTGATTTAGCAAGAATAATAAAATATGTGAGAATTTTAATCCTCAAAATAGGAAATCCTTGTCTCAGTAAGGATGTTGAATAGCACTGACTTGTCCCTGAAGCTGTCATAAGTATCTCCTTGATATGCAATTCAATAGTCTATCTTATGAAACTAAAAGTAGTATCAAATTATTTCTTCATCTGTGTCTTTTGATTACTGTTTCTTCACTCCTGTATTACTTGGAATCAGCCTTGCAAGATTATTCATTAAATTCTCATTACTGGTGTGGGTTTTTAGAAAAGTGTGTCTATGAAAAGTCCATTACTCCAGAATAGGGGTTTTTTTTGGTAAATATTGTAAATATTTCCTTCATTAGCTCAATGAAATCTGAATATCCTCAGTTTAAACAACATAAACACCTACTAGTATTTATGGATATGGATATCCATATATCCATTAAATATATATTTTGAAATGGAAAATAAGTTTCTTAAAATACTGTTACTTAAGATAAAACCTTTTCTGGCAAAATGACTGAAACTAAATTTAATAGACACCCATATAGGCAATAGAAATTCCATGTGTTCTGTAGTTTGTTCCGTTTCCTTGTTCTGTATTAGTACTGATGAATTATAACTTCTGCCTTCTTCACAGTTCCTTCACACTGTGAGCTTTGCTATTAAACAAAAAATGGCCATGAATGCTTGAGTCAAGCAGGCTTCCCTCTTATTGAAAACAGAAATTAAAGGAAATATTTTTATAGAATTTGCAAGTATAAAATTGCTAAGTAAATAAATGTTTCTTGTTCTATAAAACATTCATTCAAAGGCATTTTGTAGTGAAATCAGTTGTTACAGCATTTTTTTAAAAGGGTTTGTGCTCCCTAAATTTTCATGAGTTCCCTCTCAAATGGAAAACCTCCCATTTACGATGTGTTTCAAGGCATTATTGTGTAAGGGTTTGTTGTTTTTTTTTTTTTTACCGCTCAATTCCATTGCGGCTGCAGATTTGCAGGCTAAATGGGACACTTACACTGATTTTTATAATATGAAACTAATAATTTTATGTCCTATTGTATGTGAAATGTTTGAACTATATGTTTGATATTTGAACTAATAAATCTTATGATCTCTGCCGTGACCCTGTCAGGTGATTAATGCACATTTTGGACTAGCAAAGTCAAATAAGAAATTTTCTTTGGTTGGGACACCTGTCCCAGAACATGTACCCAACGGCATAGTATTTCTGGAGCTCATCCTGTTCATTGTCATGCCCATAAAGAAAGCTTTTTGCAAATTCCACACGTCTCACGTCTGGCAATAATAATCTAATATATAATGCAGAGCAAGAGAGTAGAAAGAAAATCTGTTTCTGTTTTTGCATGCTCTTCAAATGCAATTCTTTCAAATACTGCAAGATACAGGTTTGTGATCATTTCAGTATTTCTCATGTGCCTGGTGGTGTCTGGATGCTGTTTGCTCCAATGAAGATTAAGTTCCTCTATTGAGAATTAGCTTTCTTGTAAGTTTTCTCAGGCTTTCTAGTTCTGATCAGAGGACTATTAATGCAAAATTGTTTATGCATTCCTGATTCCCATCCTAATAATAAAAAATATGAACAAAAATTATTATAAACCAAATGTATCTGCTTGTTTCAAATTAGAGCATTCAGCCTAGCTTTAGTTTGGAACTTCAAGCGCTATTTCAGGTAATTTCTAGCAGTATCTGAAATAATTTACATATGATGTATTTATTAGGAGTCCCATTTTCAGATAATTTCTTGGATATGTTTTTCTCCCACAGCTTAAAGATGGAAGGTTTTCAAACAATAGAGATTACTGTTCTTTGAAACAGGTCAGAGATGTGGCACTGTACATACATTCTACTCTTTCCATTTACAAATTTCCTCTTATTTCAAGGATCTAAAATAGTAACAATACATTTCTATTTTCTTTCTATGACTTTCTGTTGCTCTTCTTTTTTTCATTTCCCTTTTTTATTTCTTTTTCTTTATTTTTTTCCTTCCTTCTTATTTCCTTTTTTTTTTTTAATTTACACTGGGCATTGGTTTGTCACAGGTTACACTATTGCATAGACCTCATAATCTGTAAATCCTTCTGGGCTCTTTTATTGCGCAATTACCTTTGTGTGTGAGAGATGGTACTCAAAATAATAGATGATGGCCTGATATCCTGTTCCTAGACCACTGTGAAATAGAGGGTCAGTCCACAGAGTTGAAGTTTATATTATGAGTTAAGCACCTCAAAGTTAGTAGCATATCCCTAATTTTTGTACATTCTTAATGTTCTGGAAATCTGAGAGATTCACTGCATGTGAATATATAATGTGAATATATAAATCATTGCAACATTAGGTGCTAGAAAGCACAATTCTTGTTTCAGGTTCAAGGGCTCTAAAACAGTTTGTCCTGTAGAAGTGAACTTCTGCAGTGCGAACTTCACTGGAAAAATAGCATAGGGGAGATTTGCTTTGTTGACATACTCATGGGGGCCAAGTATAAGCTCTTCCTCTTAGTCTGTGCCTAGTTTAATATCCAAATCAGAAATTGTCTAGGTACAGAAAGGCAAAAAGGCATTTCTGGTCCGTGATTTGATACACAGGTTGGAACACACCTTCTGTGCCTGAAATAAAGTTGGTATTGTATCAATTAATGTCATTAATTCTGATATGGGATTATTTCCAAAGACAAAGAAACATTTACGTGAGAAAATCTAGGTAATTGAGTTCCAGTAGACATGCAGTGAATATAATTTGATTTTGTGGTACTTAAATTTACATTCTGGACCTTTAGGAGTCCAGAACCAGAAGGGCGGAGGATCATGACCAAAGCTTTTAGAGAAGATTCCTGTTTAACTGAGCATAGCAGAAATGCAGAGTGTAGCAAAACAAAAGTACAGTATATAACCATTTTCTTCTGCAAAACTAGGCATGGTTTAAGTGTGAATTTGTGAAAACAGAAATAAACAAACCTAGATGTTTCTTTGTTTCCCTCCTTGAATGTTGATGCATCATTGCCTCACAGAAGGAGCCATTGATTCATCATCATGTGCTATGACTATAATGCACTGTGTACGTAGATGCCTGCATCTGAGCAATGAGCCTACACTCTTCCAAAATCTATCAAAATCAAATGCACTTAGGGTGCACTTCTTCTATTAAGACCGATAACTAAAATTTGTCAGATGAACTATCCTGGACATCTGCCTATTTCTTTAATTTGAATATAAGAGATGACAAGCTCTGATATGAGTGTCTGTATTTTTAGTACCTGAGGTACAGGCAATAAATCCTGCTCATTGTGACTGATAGGATAATTCTTAGGAAGGTTCAGGGAGAAAAGCTACAGCTGCAATGTCTCTTAACTACCTACTGTGTTTATCTGCCCACTCAGAAATTGCTCAGAAGGTAGGTGAAGTGTGATGTATTGTTAGTTTTTTCTGTTTTGTCTTTAGGGAAAAGAGAGCAGCTAGAGAAATAATGGAAAAGCTCTATTTGCAAAGTAGCCCACAGCTGTAAAATAAGGTATATCTGCCTCTAGCTAGGGTAACTTTAGACTGTTGGAGTTTACTTTATCTTTACTTATTTTATAAGCAGAACTTGTATTAATATGCTGGTTTTGGCAAGCCCTTCTTCTTGTCCTTTCACACTACCTCATCCTTTGCCTTTCTCTTCCATCCCCCTTCATCTCTTGCTTTCTTTGTTAATGTATAAAGCACCTGCACACCTCCTCACCAACTTTCTCTTAGAGGAGACTCCAGTGTTTGGTTAAGTCACAGGAGATGTGGGGATTTGTGCAGTCCTCTTGCCTTCGCGCTGCGGAAGTGATGACAGAATGGTCCCGACGGTCACTAGAGAAACTGACACATCACACCCAATTATGTGGCCTCCCTGGCCCCTCACACCATTCTTCCCTGAAATATAAGCTTTATGTCTCACACTCTATTTTTTTTTTTTTTTTTAAAGAAATTTGTTATGTAAAAGAAAAGGGAAAATGATGTGTGTGGGGGGAAGGAGTTAGTGTATTCTAAAAGAAGCTATTAGAGTAAATCTTCAGGGACATTCAATGTATCAGCTTAAACATAATTTAAACGCTTGGAAATAATATTTTTAGAATTCACACAGGAAAAAATACCAATTTTAAACTGATGATAATAGAGGAGTCAAAGCTTGTCATTTACTGTAACACTGTCCATCAACTGTTGTGAACTAGTGGGAGTTATTTGTCAGTAACAATAAAGTAGAAATACATGCACTAATCTATATCTGTTGGGGATCCCCCACAGTGTTCAGCCAGATGTAGAAAAAGCAGATGATTTTTCATGTTAGTACCACATATGGCAAAAAATGCAGTCATTTTCTTTCCTCATCCCTAGAACGATGTATCCCTTGAAAGTGAGAATTCATGAATGTCACAGTTTCCTTCCTTCTCTTTGTATAACAGCAGTTGATACAACAGAAGAACAAAACTGGCTTTCAGATGTTTGTTTGCATTTGTAAGAAGAGGAATAATTAGAAATACAAATACATATTGCAGTGATAATTAGGTGCATTTGAGCTAAAATTGGATTCTGGATTCTAGACAAGAAGCAGTGATAACATTTTATAAAATTGCCTAAGAAGAAGTTCTCTCCTCTGAACTTGCATGTAAAATTTTGTATTAGAAAATCTACTGTAAATGGAGGCTTTCCCAGTAGCTACTATTTAAAGTACACAAATGTCTTTGGTTTGGGTTTTTCTTGCTCCTTGTTAAGTTGTTTTCCCATCTTTAAGTTCTGACAGTTGTCCTACGACAGCAGAAATACAGCATTTATGTTGTGATTATTTGGCAATAATTGTAATACAAATTATACACATCTTTGCTGTGAATTGCAAAATAAAAACTTCAGAAGTTGTCAAGCAGCAAAGACTTTTCTGCTGCTCTTTCCAGATTGAGAAAAAAAAAAGCATTCCACATACAAGATCATGAGAACATGGAAGATGAGTGGTTACAATCACCACATGAGAAAATAAACTCATCTGAAATGAGTACAAACTCTTCATGAGAAGAAAAGAATGCATTTCCCTGTCTTCAGAACTCTTACAACAGAAGAGCTTCTAAAAGAGAGATTGGTACAAGAGTTAAATAGTGTGCATGTTTTTTGACTGACTGCTTTGCAGCTACGGAAGTTAAAAAGGCTGGAACATTGGTGAACCAGCCTCCCAGGAGGGCTTGTGAGATGTTCTTCATCCTCTCCACCTGGACTTGACCAAGGTCTGCAGACTGTGTCCACCATCTCCTCCTGGCTCCTGCAGAACTACAAGAGAAATTTATGCTGTCTAAGCACTCCTGAGGAGCCAACAGGCAACTCCAAACTCCTGCTTTTTTCCTTTCTCAACTTTTGTACATCTGCAACAGGGAGAAGCAGATTCACACCACTTCAGTGAGCAATGTAAAATTAGGTAGAGTACCAACTTTTTCTTAGCTTCAACTCTTTGAAAGTGCCATAAACATTTGCATCCTACTCCAGTGACTGCCACAAACATTTCTTATTACTCTCTCCAACCATGACTGTCTTTCCCATATTTGAAACTTTTACATGTTAAAAGACCTGACGAGCAGGTTGACATTCCCCTTAGAACTCAGGCAGGCGAGGTGCCACTGTACAATATGAGAGGTGCATGCGTTTGTTGCTATCTGCTTGAGCAGGTATGTTCATGTATCTGAAGTGCCAGGGGCAAAGTCAGGATTCGTACGAGTTTGGAAACCCTGCAGACACAGGCACTGCTAACACAGATGAATTTCAAACTCCTGCACCATGTTGGGCTTGGTATTGAACAAATTCATTGCATATCAACAGCCAGCTCCTCCCTTCTTCGGAGATGGCCATCCCAAGTCCTGTGGTCATTCCTACCTCAACAGAGAGGCTGCAAATTTAGTGTAGGTGCTCTAAATCGAACATGTTTATCAGTCTTGACCAGCTGTCATTTGGACCCCTTGTGACAGCACCTATGACAGCTCCTCTTTTTCCTTCTGCCTGTACCTCAGGTACCCTGATCTTCCCAGACACAGTGTGGGAATGGACAATGGAACGTTACCTTCTATTGTAAGGAAAGTGGCTGAAAACATTCCCCAGCCCACTGCACGCTCAAGCTAAGGCTATAATATAGTTCTATGAATCAGATGAGACTTTTTTTCCTTTATTTCTCTCTATAAAAGCAATTTTTTAAAAAAAGAATAATTACATATAGCAAGAAAATATGACAGTTTGCAAAAATTTTGTCAATTTTTTGTGGGTTTATTAGTAAAATTCTAAGTTATGCACACTTGGAAGCTGAATATTAGTGCAAAATTTCATTCTTATTCATATCAATTTGTCCACTACTGTATAAATAATAAAATGGACTTAGTCCCTTGATAGCACAGGATTATTTATTGTATGGAATGATCTTTGCCATTTAGTGTGGAGATCCAAGAGATGCCACCCTGCTTTTCTGTATTGAAAGTTGTGATCAACTGCTTTTTAACAGAAAAACTGTTTACACCTGATTATTTGCAAGGCTGAACAGGCACACTGGACTCTCTGGGATTTGTAGAAAGACAGAAATATTGTCTGGACAGATTTTATTGTTTAGACAAGAACTGTGAAATACTCCCTCTTCAGTTTGCATTCACTGGCCAAAATCTTGCCAGGCAAGATGGCGAATGCTTGTCTGGGATATTGTCTGCCATAGATATGGTGATTCATGCACTGTGCCTCCCAGTGGTGCATCAGTGAAATGGGGTGTGATAATCAGACCCCATAACACATCAGTTTTGTTATGGGTAGCCTGATGGCTAAGAATTAACCATTGGCAATATTGTCAGGGTCTTGCAGAGGGGATCCACCACATGAGAATCCTAATAAATCTGAAGATTCAAAATGACATGTCAGAAGTACAGTGGAGTCAAACTGGGATTGGGTGATTTCATCAAGGGGTCAGACTATTGCAAACACAGTTTTATATACTTTGCTAAAGAAATGATGAGGCAATGGTTATGTTCAATTGAATAGCCTGTGTTCAAAGTGCAATGGGTAGGGAGCAATGAGGTCTACACACATGCCTACATGAAGGATGGCATCAGAAATACAGTATTTAGACATTCCATGGGATAAGTATATTGTGCATGCAGGTTATCTAATGATTTGGGCTGAAGCATGGTTTGAGGGATTATCCATTCAGAAGCTTGTATGTTATCCTCTGTTTCCACTGTAGGGGAATGGGTTACCTTTTCTGTGTGAAACCACACATTCCAAATGTACTACGTATTCTGCTGAAATGTAGTCTTAAATTTGTATTCTTTTCAGAAGGCTCTTGTCTTCAAAACTGGTTGCCTGAAGTCTCCATGGAAGGAGAGAAAAACACAGAATATATTTAGAAATACTTAAATATAACTTGAAATGTTTTCCCATTCATTAAAAGTTTGCTTGACCTGAAATGTCAGGACCCACCAGTAAGAAAAGCAAGAGATAAATATCTCTTGTATCACCTTTCCACTCATATAAGCTCCAACTTTGAGCCTGCTAGAACAGGAGGTGTCTGGAGTTAATCCTGTAACTACAACTGCTTCTTGCAACTCTGCCTCAGTGTATTTTGAGATTTAAGTGCACAATTGAGGAGGAAGAAGGAAACATTCATGATGATTTTTTTTTTCCATAGCAGTTGTTTCAAACTGTTAACACGCTTGTACCTTTAAAAGTAGATCACAGGAGGAAGAGACTAAGAATCAGATTGCAGTTAAAGGGCTAAGAAGCACACAGTAAATGTAAGTAAATTCAGAGTTTTCTCAGATAAATATGCAATTGATCATTGAGAGAAGAGGTAAAATTGTGTAAAGAGATTTGCACATGCTTTTGGCTCTCCTGTGGATACATGGTACACTTACTGAACACAGAAATAAATCCTTGTGTGCAAAAGATTGGTACCAAACCATCATTAAAAAAGCAAAGTTGTATCTGCACAAAGTCTTATAAAAAAGATTTTTTTTTCCCATTAAAGAACATACCTTTGATTAATCAAGCATATTTAGCAGTTATATTTTAGAAAACTATCTGAAAATATAGATCTCTGTTTGAAATCAAGTTTAAAATAATGGTTTTAATATGACATTGTAAAAATGTTAGGAAGGCTGCACATAACTTTTGTAGTTTTGAAGGTAGCTAGGACTGGTGAGATAAATCTGGAGTATGCTGTATGTGATCTAAACTATTTCTGGGAAAAGACTATTTTCCTTTCTCAGTCTTGCATATCATGAAGAGTAACTTTTGAAAGATGTGCCCAAAAATCTGAAGGGAAGACATACAGACAGATTGTACACTAATTTTTTACTGATTGCTATTGTTTTTACCAGAAGTTTTTATACATAAGGTTCTTATTGTCCTTGTAGAAAGAGGGAGGTAGAATCAATTTCCTCTTTAACATATTGATAAACAACTCCAGATATGATGGTAGGGGGAGGAAGAAACTACATTTACCTTTGTGTGACCTATATAGGAATGCTGGAAAAATTAATTCCAGAATATTATGACTACATTCCTTTAAGTTGTGGATATGATTTACATAGTAGGTCTTCTTGAGCCATGCAGCTTCTTTCATCTTTATACTGTAAATTGCTTTCATCCCCCGCCCTGCCCCCCCTGCCAATCTGTATGCTTGAGGTATTGTTGTGATAAATTATGGAGGTACAGAACTGAAAATGGTGTGTAGATTGTCTAAGAAATTGAGTGCAGTCAGCCTTCAAAGTGGTGGATGATGTGCTAAAACAGCTACCTTCCCCTGGTCAGGTCGCACATGTCGTCAACAAGCAGCTGCTTTTAACTTTGCCTTTTGCCCAGAGCACTGAAAGCAGCTGGATTTATTGAATTAATAACTGCTCCATTTGGGGTGTTTTGTTTTCCCATGACCGTGAAATCTGACTATAATGTTAGCAAAGTGTAAGGTATGTCTCTTTTACCAAACAAAGTGTTGGGGTTTTTTTATTTTTACATGATACTTAAGGCAGAAAATAATTGGAATTGTACCTGTGGAGGAGTAAAAGAATGAAATGTCTCTTGGTAAACCGAGTTAAGAAAAAGGGGAGAAGCACATAAAAATGAGGCAGCCAGTACACACATGTTGAGTGTGATTTTGAGGATGCTTGTTCCAGTCCTCAAATTCATCTCTTTTGTTGCAACACTTAATAGTGGTCTCTTTAAATCACCTGATGTATTTTAAACAGTGTGGGCATGTTAGTGGTAGTGGTTGGATAGATAGTTCCTGTGCTTTGGATGTTGTTTTTTTTTGGTTTGGTTTTTTTTTTTCTGAAGGCTCTGAATTTCATAAGACTGGTTGAGAAGTGATGGAAGTGTGCTATGCAATAGATGGGTGAGTGTGTGGCCTCTGGTCCCTCTGAGCGCAAAGGCATAAGGAATGTCCTACTACAGAGATTTGGGCCAATTCCTCTTAATGGGCTTTTGTGTGGAGCTGTTGTAGGTAGGGGTCACTCATTCTCTAGAGACAATTCATGAGATAAAACCTTCAGGTTTTATAACTCATGACACATTTATAGTAATCATTCTCCTGTTATGGTTAGTCTACTGTGCTGAAAGCATTTGAATTTTCTTCTTATTAACAAATTTCTAAAAATCAACAAAATATGGGAGGAATTGTTTAGCTGCATTCCTGGGATAGAAAAAGAAAAGAGAAAGGACCTTGAGAACATGGGCCTGCATATAAAACGCCTTGCATGCCCTAGTTATTACAAGTGGCACCTATTATCAAATCCTGATCTTGTGTCTTCAGCATGTGAAAGGGGAATTCCTGAAGTACTTCAGGCCTTGTTGACTTGGCTTCCTGCAAAAAGATGACATGAGCTTGGGAGAAATGGGACTGAACCTCAAGCTGCCATTTCTAAACACATGTACTTGTTAGCTAAGCATGAACTGTGCCAACAAGGATTTGGGCTTGTATTGTGGCTTCTGTACTCCTGGCAGAGGTTATTTATATATATTTTCAGCCTCCCAAAGATTCTTTGGGAAAGGTAGAGATCTGAGCTGCTAGAGCCAAAGAGCTGCATTAAACTTTCAAAAGTTCTCTAGTCCTCACCATACCTGTCTTCCCAAGTATGCACTGGCATCTGCCAGCCTGTTGCTGCATCTTCTAATTCTGTAGACACTCCCTTGACAAAATCTTTTTACCAAAACTGCACAATCTCCTTTATCAAGCACGGTGAAATTATCTGTGCTTTACCTTTTAGGTTACTCATATTCCTTATTTATGTTTTATGTCTCTGGAGTTTCAGAGTTCTGCAAATAGATATAAATTTGTTTGTTTGTTTGTTTATACTGTATAGATAGATTTACATCTGTATTGTGGAAATTACTGCTCTGGTAGCTTAAAAATGTGCAACTCTTAGGAGCAGAAATGGCCATTTTACTCAACCAATTTTAAAATTGCTGCAGAGGTATTAAAAAAAATTATGCTGTGCCAAGTATTTCTTTCATTTGTTTTTCAATTGCCACAAAACATCAGAGTGATTTAGTGCATTCCCTCCAGAAAGATGGAGAGTTCAAATTCCAAATGGGGAGAAAGGCAATTTGTTCATAAAGCAGCCATCCAGTTTGCAAAACAATTTACAAGACACTTGAGAGGGGTTAAGATAACAAAACACAGTAACTTGTATCCTTGTTTTGTGTGTACTTCCTTGTAAGTAAACAGCTCCATCATCACTCTTCTTCCTATGAAAATAATTTTTAATTTAGGTTAGAGAAGTCTTGTGCATCCTTATTCAGAATTTTTTTTTTTTCCTTTTCTTCAGAATATATGGTATGTACTTAAAATGCATAAAATGCCCCGGGAGTGGGATATTCTGCAGATCAGCACCTTCAGCTCATGTTCAGGTGCCTACACAGCAATGCCTGGCTCATGCCAGCCTGTGAAAGGGGTTCTTTTAGAGATGGAAGAATCTCTGAAGAATCTAATTCACAAGTGTGAACTGTTGTGACAATGAGACAAGGTCACTTCTTTTCATATTCTGTGGTGGTCACCTTCCCTTACTGCAGCTTTGGTAACTTTTGTAATGGATGAAGCAACTACAGCTGTTGCCTTCAAAGTTTGCATCCATGTCCAGAGAAGACTGGTCCTGTACACTGAGTGAGAAGAGAGAGATTTGAGTAAACAAGACACATTTGTTATTAAAAACTGAATTTGTGTTATTAAAAACTGTAAGTTATGGGGGGTACAGGAGTGGGGAACTGGAGTAAGGAAATGTCAGATTAGAGTTTTCTGAATGAACCTGTGATTTCTGCAGGAAAGTTACAAGCTTGCTAAACTAGTGTTTTCTAAGGAAAAACATTTAGCTCTGAATTTCACATTAAATCTCATCTATCCTGGCTCTATCCCTTTCTCTATAAAGTGCTCATCACATTTTTTCCTCTGCTTAAATATCCATCAGGCTTGTGGGAGCATTAATAAGGCATATGAGAAATGCTGGTAATGCCTTGCTCCTCGCTACAGGACCTGGCAGCAACCCTGAAAAGAAGCAGAGCTTTGAGAGAAAATTTTAGAACTGCTTCCAGGTCAGTCTTGCCCTAAGTTTTTGTCCATCCTGTCTTTTGTGGGGTCAGAATGCAATTAATAAGGTAAAATCTTCAAAGTGTTCACTTCAGAAAATAATTCTTTAAAGTGGAAGCTATTTTTACTAAGACTGTTCTGAAGTAGTGATTTTATTTTTTTGTTTGTTTGTTTGTTTCTCCTCACAATGTTTTCCATTTTGGCCAGTTGAAGGCATTTTTGAGTAAGTGGTAACAAGCCACCCCTGCTCTGAATTTCTGTCCTTCAAGTACAAGAGGCAAGAAGTAGAGATATTTTCCAGAGTAACTATGTCAGTGTGAAATGTTATCCTTGGGAGTTAATTTTGCAAAATTATAAGCAACGTGTAAAGAGGGTTTTGTAACAACAAGGATGTGGCAGTTTTGGGAACAAGCTGAACTACCTGCCCGCCTTGTAAGAGTTTTTGTCATTTATTGTAAGTCTATTGGCAAAAGCTTACAGCAGAAGTTCAACAAAAAGAAATATGATATATATATAGATATAAATATTTAATTAGAAAAAAAGTGCATCTGTATGCTATGGTCAAAATTGGTAGTAATAATAATAGCCAGCAATAGATAGACCTTGACAGATGCAGACATTTGTTATGTTAAATGCTTAGAACTTTGAAAACACACTCATAAACTTCCTCTGCTTTACCTATGTACACCATCTGCCCTGAATAACAGGTCTTAAATTTAAATTGTCTTTGATATGAATTCCTACTAATTTCTATTACCAGACTGCTCGTCTAGTTTTATTATCCTCTTTTAACTTGGTCAAGATAGGTAGCCCAATAACATGTACTCACTAATGTAACTAAAAATGAGCAAAGTTACCCTAAGGATGGACATTCTAAGGGGATCTTTATATTTTTTTTTAATTTTATGTGATCAATTTGCTCTTCTCTGCCAGACTGTGATTCCCAAATTATTGATACAGAATGTGATATGGAAAAAATATTTGCCATTTCCCTGCTGAAGTCAAGATGACACATGGACATTACTGAAATCCTGCAAAGATTCTGCACCTCTTTTGCTCCCATTCTTCTGGACTGGGAGGAAACACAAAATCCCAAGAAAAACTCCTAACTTACTGAGACAGTACAAAAAAGAAAAAGCAGCACAAGACTGAGTCAGATCCACACTGGCTAGTCCTGCCTTGGTTAACAGACACCACAAAATCCTGGTCATTTGGGCCTGAAACAAATTGTTTTTCTATTAAATAGAGTGTGACTTGAATCTGAACTTCAAGTCAAACTATATTTGAGCCCTAAAATTGCTTGGACTTTTAAATTCTGAGAGTATTGATGGAGTGTGAAGGAGCTCAGCCCCTTCATTGGTGGTGTTCTGTATCTTGCCAATATAACCTGTAATTGAATGAATTGTTAACCTGAACAGAAGCCAAGAAAGTGATTTAAGCCAAAAATGTTAATCCTGCCTCTTCTGTACCTTTACCTTCATATACATCCATAGTATTTTTTGTAATTTTAGCATAATGTTTGGACTAGGTAGAATGCTTTGCATAGTAAGTAATGGCTGATTTTTGTGGCACCAAGTAGATTATTTTTAACTGCACAATTCTCACTAAGTAAATCAAAACAACATCAGTCAATGGCCACTTTCTGCAAGGGAAGGTGCATTCACCTTGTCTGTTTGTGTTGTCCCTAGGATGATGCTTTATAGAAAAAAAAAGACACCTAAAATTGTTTTAATCCTTTACAGTTACATTAAAATTATGTGGCTGTCCAGCTGATAAATTGATTCCATCATATCTGCTGTGAATTTATATAGATAGCAAAATTCTGTACAGTCATAAATGATTTATCTTTTGTATTTGGAGGAGAGTCATAATCATTCACTCTTTTTCAAGTCTAGTTTGGCAACTTTATCTCACTTGCAGTTTGCATTTCTGAAAGTGGAAATATATTCTGCAGCTTTTGATGTGTTGATTGGTAAGAAGGTAAAGACAGCTGCACACATGTCTCCAGAGACTCAGCTCAATGGCTAAATGAAGACCTCTAGTGCTTTCTTGTTAGCCAAGATAGATCTACATCCAGATGAACCACAATTAGTCAATAGTGAAGGCTATAGGTTCATGTGATCAGAAGCCACAAATCAGTTTTCCCTCGGATTTAGTTATTGGCAGATAACGCCTTAGGCTATGCCTTGCTGCTGCTTGCCTGACTGTAATTTTTCCCCTAGTGAAGTTTTTAAAGTCACATACTGAGGCAGGAGCTGTGATCTCCTGACAACATGGCTGTCACTGGCCTGTCAAATATCAATTGCATATCAAACAAATTGTCTACTACTTTAATGTACCTGGCTCCTTGCTATTAACAAAGCTTAAAATGCTGCTGATTTCTGAACTGCTATTTAGTCTGTTGGTGCCTATCTGCTTACCCACATACACGGCTACTTTTATGTGGCATGGGCCAAATCCTTCCTTCCTGCGACATCCATGGCAGCACACCTGAATGACTTATACCTAGGTGGCTGTGTATCATTGTGGACTCCTGAAGCTACATCAGTAGACTAGGAAGGAGCCCTAATTCCTGCTGGAACCTAAAACCTGGGCCAAAATGTTTTTGTTTCAGAATGTTTGTTCAATGTATTTATTTGCCTGGCTAGCCTCACACTGTAGGCTACTTTGCATTTAGTTTTGGCTAAAAATTAGAAGCAAAAATATATTGTGAGGAAATCCTATTTTAGGCTTTCCAATAACTTGAGGGTTGGTGGGGCAGAAAACTACACAATTCTCACAAGTGACAGATAAATATGATTTCCTAATTTCATGGTTAGCTAAAATAAGTCTCAGAGAAGATGCATTACTTCCTCATCCAGTGGAAGAGTTGCAGATGGACACCATAGGTCTTATCATCTGCCCCTATTCGTAGCTACCAGCCAGTCTGTCTCCTGTGCAGTTGATTTACATGCCAAAATGGCTTCTAGGCAGCACACTAGTTGAATCAAATCACACCTTTCCCACTGCTGCTCTGCAAATAAAGCAAAAATTAAGGCCAGTAGAACTAAAAGTAATTTTTTCAATGAACTGAGCATATAAAACGTGCTTTAAAATTTCCAGCACCCTGCAGTGATGGTGATTAGTTAAAGAAACACCACAGCCTTGTTACTGTCACATCTTTCAAAACCTTTTTACATTACACAAAGACCGTCTAAGAAATTAATTAAAATGTTGGACAATAACATAATCAGGAATATCTATATTTGCAGTCTTTTCTCTGTGCTTGCATACATCTTTTATCTGTCAAGTACAGCAAATAGCTAATTAGCCCCCTTTTAAGTGCTTCACTGCTTATATTGGAGCTATAGTCATGCCCTAGTGGGATGATTTCCAGGAAACCTGATATATATTCTCAGCTGTAAGAGCATAAGCTTATTTGTAGGCTACTAAGAAACTAGTAGAAGTTAAAAAATGCTCATTTAAAAAGTACAGTTGTTTGTGTTTCTCAAAGCACATCTGATCTGTTGGGGTTTTAAAAACACAGCAAGCCAAACCCCAGTCCCTACATGGCTCCTACACAGCAAAATTTTTGCCAATGTTCGTGAGTGGGTTACTAAATATGAGCTCCTGGGTATCATCTAATGTGTTCCCTAAAAGTTAGAGTTTTAATACGACTGATGTGACTCATTGTGTTAAAATCTTGCTCTTATTCGCTCATTCTTTGCTTGGGCAAAAAGTCCAGCATAGTTGCAACTGAACTAATACGCACATATTTTGACAAGCTGCCTTAAAAGTATTAGCTAGATAGTGTGTTATACCACTGTGTATTAGCAATAAAGTAATGAATTTGACAAATAAACTAACCACATTAATTTTACATGATGTTTAAGAACATTACAACTCAAAGAGATGTTGGGAGATTCCATTCCCTCCTCTTTCTGCATTAAAATCTTTATGGTAGAAAGGCTTCTTTGAGGGTTACTATAACATAAGATGTGACATGCCATCTCATGCTGACCACAAAAATAACTCAAGGCGCCACTCTGCTGCAATTACCAGCTGTAAGATTATGATGTTTTGACACAGGTGAGGCAAAGATTTTCAGGCACAAATAGAGTGAAAGTCTGAATTACACAACTATTTCCTCACAAAAATACCATGTATTATTTATACACCAAAAATGTAATAAGGAAAGACTTTTATTCAGACACCTGAAACTAAATTTGGCCATCAATTAATTTGCAATGTGACAGCAGAATTTGGCCACAGTTATTTAAAAATTTCTACTTGTTTATTTGCCTTCTGACTAAATCTGCTTGTGTCTGCTGCTTCCCTCATTGAAAAGTACAAATTATGGTAGAAGATGATTGAATACCAACATTTGCTTATGTCCCACTGTTACTGTCACTGCTTATGTCATACATGTGAGAGAAACTCTATCCCCTTTTATTCACCAAGCAGTATTTTTCTGTAAGTGGTGTGGCTGAATATATGCTGAGCTACTTATGAAGTAGAATATTGTATATTTGAAAATAATAATCACACAGCTATATGTTTTCATCTGGTGAAAGGGCATCTTACAGATATCAATCAAGTATTTTCTGTGATGTTTGAGATGTATCTAGACTACACAGATTTTAAAATCTAACTTGGGAGCAGATTATTATGCTAAAAAAAATATGTATAAAAAGGCATTAGATAGTCACCTCCTTCTTCCTTTCCATGCAAGTTTTTTTTGTAAGATTTGTTGTTTCCCTGATATGCACCCCTATAATACCCCTTCTCTAACATTCAATTATTTGTTGACTTTTCAAAAAAAGTGGAATTTGCAGCTGCAGTAAAAAGAACATAAGGCTAATATACCAGATGAGTTACTTCTATAGCAAAAGCCCTCACACATGTCTAGGAGCAGTTCTACAGTGCATAAAAATAACTTCATATCAGCCCATCCTGCTCCACAAATTTCCACAGGTTGTTTGCCAATGCTAAGTTCTAAAAAAAAAAAAAAAAAAAAAAAAGAAAAAGCCACCAAAAAAACCCCCAAAAACAAAACAAACAAACAAACAAACAAACAAACAAACAAACAAACAAAACCCCAACACATCCCTGTTGGAGATGTGTTCCCCTGGGGGGGGGGATGCTATCTATCATCCATATGCTACTTTTGAGGCTCGGGGTGGGGGGGTCCTGGTGTAAGCCTTCCATGTGCAGCTTTTTTAAGCAAAAGAGAGGAATAGATCACAATTCTGCAGCCTTGGTATTAAGGTAGACTTGTAGGTAGGAAGGTTTCCACATTGCATTCCTCAACACAAAGTAACTAAAATACTCATTGGGTTGGCATTGGGGCATGAAAACCTCTCCTTACCGCCACTATCAGGGAATTGAGTTGCCTTAACCCTAGTTTTCAGTTTGAAAGTTTTCATAAATGTTCCTCTATGGCAGGAGAAGCTGCAAAAATTAAACCTGCCCAGGATTCTGCTACTGGGCAGCAAAGTGGGAGATGCTGAACTGACTGGATGGCTCCAGGCTGAATTCTTGATTTCTAAAAAAGATACAATAACAGCTCTTTGCCCCACTGAAGTGTCATGAGTTTACATATCCTAATACCTTTGAGGTGCTTTGTTCTGTGGTGAGGGGGAGAAAGGGTAGATAGCAGAAAGGGTAAGTACCATACACCCATTAAACACTGTAATGTGTTCTCCATCCTGCCTGTGTGCTCACCCTTGTCTACATAACTATACAGAATAATAGAATCATTTAGGTTAGAAAAGACCTTTAAGGTTGTTGAGCCCAGCTGTTAGCCCAGCAGAGCCAAGACCTGCTGTCAAGCCATGTTCCCAAGTGCTGCACTTGTGCATCTTCTAAATATCTCCAGGGATATCTCCAGTGGTCACTCCACCACTTCCCTGGGCAGCCTGTACCAAGACTGACAAAAAGACACGAGGATATATATAACTGTACAAATATACCTATTCAGATAAGAGTCTGGATCAGTTTTGGTCCTATTCCAGTCTCTGGGAAAGTCTTTTTGAGTGTGATGGGTTTCAACATTAAAGTGTATGAATGAAATTCTATACTTCAGCAGCATCCGCAGAGGGAAGGAAGAGAGAGGGGTGTTAGAGAAAGGTAAAGTGCACATAAAACTGGATAATGTCACCTGCTGTTCCCCATCATGCAACTTAAGAAATGCACAGGAATTTACAATGTACAAATGTTCTGCTTTGTAACTACTGAATTTCATGGTTGCGTATCTGCCACTTGTGAATCTGTAACTGGATATTAGCAATTCCAAATGACTGGGATGTTTCTGCACATGTAGCCCTTGAAAAAGTATAGTAAGAATAAGAGAGAACCTGAGTATTCACTGTGGAGGGCACAAAAGGAAAGAGAAGTGCTAAGAACTGTTCTGCAGTTAGCTATTAAACTGGAACAACCATATTAAATATGCAAGCATGAGCTGATATGATTCATAAAGCATTTCCTTATGGATATAGTAGAAATGGTTATACTGTCCAAGTAAGAGGCTAAAGCCATGGGGTTGTGGGCAAGGTGGTTAAATATAATGAAGTCATTAGAAACTATTGCTAGGGCAAAACTCAACTATTATTTGATCCCCTCATGTTACTTTCAACAGAATGGGATTAGATCCAATCTGCCAATGGTACTGGGTTTATACACCAATATGTGAGAGGTAGAATTTGCAGAACTAAATTGATCCCTGATTTCATTCACCTCTTCTGAAATATTACAAGTATTAGATGACCAGAATGCCATATATTACAGCTACCACTTAATATAAGTGGCATGCAACGATTGTAACACTCTAGATTTATTTTTGTCACTGTTACTGTCACTGTCACTGTCACTGTCACCGTTACTATATTATTATTATTATTATTATTATTATTATTATTATTATTATTATTTTTTGCTGTTACTATGAAAGCGATAGAATTTGCCTTTTCATTTTGTGTTTTCTCAACACATATTATGTCAAGGTTCATGCATTGATCTGCCTGGGTATTCTTATTCCTACTATCCTATCCTAATTTCCTAATTTTACCATTTTAATACTACTAGGCCATGTCATATTAGCAAGTCCTTGATCATATCATATAAATTTGTAGATTAAAAAAAAAGTAAAATTGAAAAGAATGTAAAATTTTAAATATTACACCCCACCTACTAAAATTTCCAAAATTATTGGGTTTTTAAAAAGTTTTCTAAAACAAACATATTTTTTTAATATAAATTAATTTTATAAATGATTAATTATGGCTTGAGTTTTTAGAATCCTCCTGATTCAGAAGGAAAACTAATTTCCATTTTAATAAAAAAAATCCAATTAGAAATCAACATTAAAAATACTGTATGATGCATTCGTGCCATATGGCAAAAAGCTTTAACTCTCTGCTTCCAGTGATGTTTGTGAATTATAATCAAACCAATGGTGAGCAGAGTGAGTTCATTTCCCCTTTCTTTTATTATTTTCAACCTTTTACCCTCCATACTGTTGGATTAGGAAGTTTTTCCCTTTTCTTTAAGGCCCTTTGTTTGTGATCTGCTGGCCAAATTCATCTGTATGCATCATTTTCAGTAATATTGAGAGTTATACCTTCCATGAGTCTTTGGCACTGCATGATGAAGCGCTCTATTTATATTAAAATGAAGAAGTTCCTAAGGGAGACATAGAACAGAATGAAGCAACAAACAGAGCTTTAGAGAGTGGATATGCGAAGTGACAGTGACAGCAAAATGGTAGCTCTCGTTATGGAGTGGCCCAAAGGGCTGCAGGAAGACTTATAGCATGAGCCACACTGGCTTGAACTTGGCAGCTCTTAGAGGCTTAAGTACTTGCCACAAGAAGATGTTTTACAAGGTGGAAGTTAATCAAACAATTTCTCAAGATTGCACATCTTGATTTGGGATGTCATTGGCAAAAGACTTTGTGCATGGCTTTGCTATATATAAATTAGAGGAATTATTTTAACTTCAAACAATATTTCTTCATTTAAATCAGTGTGCAACTGTATTGCTATTGTTATGATTTACTTAGTCTAGATAATAGGAGAAACAAGACATGGACGTCACATACAGCAACAAACGTCTTGTTTGCAACTTGAGGGAAGGGAGAAAGTGAATTAAGCTGCTACTGAAGTGTGCCCTGGAGTTCAACTTGGATCAGATAAGAGCACTATAAAGTGGTTTATTGTGGCAGGGGGGAAGCTGAAATAAAATTGCCTGGAGGAATCTCTCAAACCAATCATGGTGAGGAAAGGAGTGAGGTTACTATCTTCTGATGGTGCAAGCAATCCACATAGTCATCCAAAGGTACAGGAAGAGGAAAAGGATGATAATTATATTAAAGGTGAATTTCAAAGAAAAATAATATTTTGCAAAGCAGGAAAAAATATCAGATATGATTTTTATTTTAAGAAGAAAAAAAGAAATGGAGGAGTCAGGAGAGAGTATTGCAAATTGCAGTTTTCTTTGGCCATCAAGGCTTTCTCTGGGCTAGCAGGTGGAGGAGCATGGTGCTACCAGGAGGGGAGAGTTAAGACTGAGAATCTGCAAAGGGAATACTCTTTTATCTTCTTGTTTTCATCATGCTATATTTGACATCACATTCCATATAAAGCAAATATTTTGGAAGATTCATTCTGTCCCTTTTGAGGTTGTTAATTAGCCAGTTACAACTTCCCATTGAGAACCAGTGGGAGAGCCTGTCCTTCATTCCATAACAATGGGAGGCAGTCTATACTTAATATTCCCTAACTCTAATAGCATATGTGTAAGGAACTTATTTTCAGTTTCAATATCTGCTACAAAAAGAGGGTACATTCTGTTGGAAATAAATATAGTCAGATAATTTAATAAGCAAACTTGGGAAGAAATTAATTGTTCCCTATGGATACAGACTTGCAGATGCTTATAGCACTGGTAGAGAGGAAAAATCAGCTTTCTAGGATGCAAAGACACAACTTATCCTATTCTTATCCACAGGAAGTTAAACCCAAGGCATACTCTTGACATACCTTTTTTTTTTTAAAGACCATTTCTACAAAAAATTAAAATTTGAAACATCTAAAACCACTTTCCATCTTCTAAAATTGCTTTCCCTTTGTTTGAGAATGTCTTTTTTTGTAATGGTTACTGTAGAGGACAGGAATTGTCAGTCAAGTAGGAAAAGTTCCAAGAAGCAAAAGGTAGACTTGTGTTTTTGGGTTCCAATCCCTTACCATATCTGCCTCAGGTCATGTTGTCTGACACACCAGCATCCCTGCCCCAGAAAATGTGCACCAAACAAGAATTTCTAGTTACCACTTATTTAGGGATCCATCACTGTGGAAGTCTCTTGGCATCCCATCCACTTGCCATTGCCCTGAGATTAGAAGAACCCTCCAGAGCTGTTTTTCACTACTAATGCTAATACCCTCAGAATAGTGAAAAGAGAGAAAACAAGGAGACTGGAGGTAAAGATCTGGATAATAATTTTCGAATAATAGAGTATGGAGGTTTGTTGCTTTCTTTCTCTTTCAAGAATAGGAGAGTTATAAAGAGATTAAGGACTCTGTAAACTCTGCCCAGGGACAGCTGTGCAAATTGTCCATAAAGGGCAAAATTTGAAGGGAATCGCCGTCTCTGAAAGGGCTTCTTTCCTTACAGATTTTAAATTCTAGCCATGGAATATGTGAACAGTTTTTAAAAAGTGTTTTCTTTCATCAAAATTTACAAGCCTTTTTACCAAACCAATTGTCCATTCTATCTTGATCCCACTCCTCATTCAAAATTTGATCAGGTTTAGTGCTAAAATGACACAATTTCTGAAGAGATTGTATGTGTGTGACACTTGGGGTATTTTTCTTGCACCAGCCAGTATATCTGACTGGCATTTCTCATGTCAAATTGTCTTTCAGGCATCTACCTCTAAAATACCTGGAGAGAGTGCAGCTAATCAGTTGGAGAATGGCAGTGATGTAGGACTTCCTCCTTCTGGCAAAGCATTGCAGAAGAGGTACTCCTTTTATTTCCACACATTTGCTTTTTTTTTTTTTTTCTCTACATAAGGCAGTTTTTCTGAGCTATTTTGGATGTCTTGAAAAATTTCTTATGTTCTTAACGTGTTTTGGCAGCAGCACAGTTTTAATTTCTCTGGCATGCATTTCTGTATTTTTTTGATAGAAATAACACCTCTGTCTAAAACAGAGGAATCTGTAAAGTTTGGTAGTTGACCAAGCATAAAATGGGCATTTCCGAAAAGATTAGGGAAGGTAATGAATCAATGACACCACTGCCTATTTAGAGTCAGACACAGGAAGAAATTAAGGAATTATTTTTTTTTAAATCTATTTCACTCAAGAATTATTACAGAGCCTTAAACATATATACTTAAAAAGCAGAGTATCATGCCATTTTAGGTTAATTCTTCAGAGTTCATGGTGTAGCTAATTCAGCTAATAGGGAAAATATTGCGAGATGTGTTCCTTTTGACCTCTAAGGGTGAGCTAGACCCCAGAACTTGGCACCAGACTGCCATCACTCCAGAATATCCATGTTGAGAAATAAAATCCTCCTCCTCTAACAATGCAACTAAATTGTCCTGCCAGCTGATCATTGGGCCAACTAAGTAGTTTAATCAAGAAGTCTGTAAGAATCAGCTGAAAACCATGTATACTTCTTCATTATTAAAATACTTGAGACAGTAAGTGACACTGTGTAATAGCAATTACACATTATTGTTCAGGTCTCCTGCTAATGCAATTTCAAGTAACTGTGTTTGAGGCCATGTTTCACTAAGTCACTCTGTAAAGATTTCAAGTAAGAGAGATCAATTTTAATTAAGCACATGTTTTAGAGATCATATAAAAGTGGAAAGAAAAAATACTTTTCTTTTACTAGAGAGTTATTGAATATATTGTAGAAGATTATTGTTCTGGATTTGTTAATTAGTCTTTTTTATGATGTTAAAGAATCTGGAATTAAAAAAGATCAGAAAAAAGCTAATTGTTATCTGAGAAAATTAATCACAGTAAAAAAATAATATATATATTAAATTCAAATACAGCAATAGACCTGCATTTACTCTACGATAACTTACAGCAAATATCTTTATGTGAAATAACTTGTTGTCTAAACTTGCTAATGTAACATATTTTACCTAAATTATACTTTGAGTAGACAGCAAAATATTCATATGGCAAAAAACATGTTTTCTTTTAGAAAGACTCAGCACTTTACCATAACTCAAAGTTTTATTGTGTATGATTTTCTATCTGCTGTAGTTCTTCCTTCAAACAAATCAATTCTTCCTTTTCTGACTATAGAATATGACTTCATAAAAAAAATTACTGAGAAAAGAAAAAGGTATTTCCAATGTGTAGAATGCATTTTCAAAGAGAGTAAGAAGAAAAAAAAACCCAATAAGACCCATACATTGGCCACTGACAGCTCACAGAGGCAGTAGGTTGAGCACTTACCCCTCCTTCTTACAGCCCATGCTTGACTGCTTCATTACCTGTCTGCCACTGGAAATGGAGCATCCCTGGTTTCTTGCTCTGTGGATTTACTAATGACCTTGGTGTTTCAATGGGCTTCCAATGGTTTGTAAGTAGATGAGGTGGAACATGTTTTCCAGCATGTGCACACCAGCAGCATAGCCTGCCCTGGCCTTGTTTTCCCACCTGAAGTGTCTCAGGCAAGCCTACTACAACTGCCCTGCAAAGCTCAGCTCATCCCTGGGCCCTCTTTCTTTTGCTCTCTGGGTCCTACTCATGATCAGAAGTCTTTGTGGATGATGAAGTGTAGTGCAGGGTCTTTACTTATGGAAAGAGAACCTTTCACCTGTAGCCTTCTGCAGTGTTACAAACTTTGGAATTAGCAAATATCAAGAGAAAGGAAATTTTTAATATAATGAAGGTGCAATTAAGGAAAAAAAAACCCACAGTTTGCCGGGTTAATGCACTTCCTCCAGAAAGAAGTGGAAGAGCATTTTCAATGCTCTTTGATTCATCAGGGTTTAGTTGTGCTGTAATCATTTGACTTTATATATGTGACCACCCTGAACAGCCTGGTCACTATGGGTCACTGGGTTAAAGCAATGTTTTGTACCATGTTTTTGAGGAAGCTGTGTTTATTTTATTGTTCATTGCTGTGCTCCTGTTGCTATATTTTGGTGTAAATTTTATCTTTTTTTTTTTTTTTTCAGACAATCAAAACCAGAGATACTGTATGTAATGACTGGCCAAAGTTACCTCTTAACTAGAAATAATCACTAGAAAATTAAGGTGCAAAACCATGCCTGGTGTAATTGTTGCATACTTATTAGCAGCTTTCCCTTTCCAGATTCTCTGGGTATTTGTTGCCCATGATAATGTGAATACTTAAGGGGAAAGTGTAATTAGCGACTGTGTAGTTCATTCAGTAAACATTTCTGAGTTGTTTGATGTGACTGAACTGAGCGTCACATATAATTTTACACTTTTATCCTACCAGGCAACTGACAGGTCTCTAATCTCAGCCTCAGAGCTTTCACTCTGCTTGAACTTTGCTTCATAGAGGTCATTTTCCAGCCACTTGGGAGCAGGAGCCACATCCATTAAATCCCACAGAGTCGATAGATGCGATAATAGCTTTAGGCACATTTTCTTAGAACTCAGGGGGAAAAGACGATTACAATAAATGTAAAGCTATACTATCTACAATCCACAGAATATGTAAGAAAATCTCATAGGAACACATAGTTGTCTTACCTCCTGGCAAGAATCTTTTTAATAGCAAGATGTATTTGTTTATTTTCACTATCAACACTTGATAAGGCTAAGAAGTCACACAAGATGCTTTAGGAAGGGAATAAAGAGGAAAAGAATGAACAAGGTGAAATGGCCAATAAAGCATTCCCTCAGATACTGCAGACTGTTACATAGTCTAATGCACATTTTTCCCCTCAAAGGAAGGCAAATGGTAATAGGGTGCGTGCATGATTATCTGACCATCATATTGCAAATAAGAAGCCAAGTGTTAGCTCAATGTACAAACTATTGATAGAGAAAAGCAGAGACCAAGCATCTCTAAATACATGCTATTAGCATGCCAAGGAGGCTTGTACACATAACACTTTGATATATTTTACATTTTATAGATCACAGTTCACCAAAATAAACTTGCAGGTTGTATCTGTCAAGATAATTAACAGACAGCTCCTCTGTAGCAGGTGTCTAAGTAGGAAGGACAGTTCTTCCCTTGACATTGAATCAAAGGAGAAACACCTAATATCAAAATAAAATAATGAGAGTTATCTCAGTTTGATCATAACTGCCTATCATAAAATCTCCCTCCATGACAAAACAAACAATCCCTACTTGACTGTCAAACTCTCACAATGAAAATAAACTTTCCAGCTCTTTCAACATTTTTGCTATTCTATTTGATTTTCTTTTTTTCTTGATATATTAGTGGTGCAAAGGAATAAATCTTGAAAGTAAAGTATCCCCTCCAGCAAAATATTTTACACCATTTGCCTTGGAGAATTCACTTCAGGGAAGAGAAAAGGAAGGGGGAGGGGAAAAGCCTGCAGAGTAGCTGGAACAGCTTTAAATGCAATAGCCTACGAGATTTTCCTTTAAATGATCCTGCTAAATATAACAGTTCAATAGATCAGTGGTCAATACAAATGTTATCTGCAAGCTGGAGCTATTAATTTCTGCTACACTGTTCCAATGCCAAATGTTAGCCTGATGCTTTATAAGCCAGCACACTCACACATACACTTATATGAACATCAGGCATAAAACAAATGAGCAACTAAGGCTCGTATTCCCATATTAAAAGGAAAAAAAAGTTGTTAGATCACAAAACAGAATTTTAATTTTTTTTTTCTTTAAAAAATCCTTTGAGGAATTGTCAGAACAATGTCGAACCTGAACAGAAGAATGTTTATGATGGTGAGTGAGAATTCATACTGCTTCTTGACAAAGATGAGAGAAACAGAAAAAAAGAATTATGTAGAATAATTTAACTCCATTCAAAGCTTATAGTCAGATATGGCAATTGTATTTAGTGTCTGTACAGTAGCACAAGGTTGAAAGCTTTTAGAGAATAAATTTAGAAATTAAAAATATATTAGGCTATGGGAGAAGAATGTGAGCTAGGAGCTGCCCTCTGCTTTAGTGTCTGCTTTGGCAGTGGTAGTGCTGGGAAGAGCTTTCCTCTGGTCCAGGCTTCCAGAGTTGGGGTGGGCCTGATGTAGTGACTGCAGGGGGATTGCAACCCAACCTGCAGCATGGAACCCCGAGAATTCCTGGTGGCAGAAAAGGGAGGTGAACTCTCTTCCTTGTTGTGAGAGGTGTTGGGCTTGGGGGAGGATGTAGGAGACAGCATTTGCTAGACTGGATGTCATTCCTGCCCTCATTTATACAGTTATTTAGTTATTTTGGAAAACAGCAGCCTGCAAGTGTTACAGCATCTGCAAATGACACAGATAACAGAGATGACCTACGTGCCACATCACATCTTCCCACTGTTGATGTGTAGGCTGTGAGCCACTGTCCTTCTAGGTCCTGGTTTAAAACATTTAAAATATCTGGCCTTCCTTATTTCTTCTCATCACTCTGAACACCATTTTCTGTGCCCAGTTCACATTCCCTAGGAAGAGTTATGTAAGATCTCTCTTTGTCCCAAGATTAATGTTTGCTTTTGCAAGTTCATCTCTGGCCAGTAACTGGAGACCACTGGGAGTTGTGACACTTGTTTCAGACTTGATCAAAACATGGAAAGTCTGAACACAGCATTCAGTGTGCACAGCCTGACATCTCACTAGGTTACTTTGCACTTTCAGATGCATCACATGGGAATCCACAGAAGCAGGTCTTCAGTTTTTATCTTGTAAACAGCACAAAGTGACATTCTTATTTTCTCCTAAATTTCTAAGCAAGTGTCCTCCAGAGATTCACCGGGTTACAGTTATCTGAGTGCAAGGTCCTAACCTGTTGAGTGAGCAATGTACTAGAAATTGATATTTCCTTGGGGAATCAAGGCTGGAAAGCTAGTTCTGGAATATGATTTGCCTCTGCTGTTATTTTGTGCATTTCAGTGGTGGTGTAAGAGCCCAGAGAAAACTTTTGGGAGAAAACATCAGAGAATCACTATGGACAGAGGGAAAATACAGTCCAAGAATCTAATTGAGGAGAGAAAAAGAGCTCAAAAGGTTTGCTCCCTGTTGTACTGAAGCTGGTTATCCTGTTTCAAATCATGAGTGCTGAGCTGATTCTTCTATTACAGCGTTTGTGGCTGCAGTCAGGCCAGAAGTGCATATTCACACTCAGAGGACCTTATTCTTGCCTTTATTTCTGTCTTTTGAGTGACAATTTTATTTAAGCAAGCTTCCACCTCTACTTCATTACCCTGGATCTGTTTTCTTCTACCCTGGCCAATCTTTTTGCCATTTCCTCTTACATGCTTTGTCCTCACCTTGCGTTCAAAGATTTATAACTTGTATTTCCTCTTGCCACTGCCTCCCATTTCAGTCATCATAAGCAAGTCAGGTCAGTCTAACTTTCCAACAGCATCCAGTCAGTCAGTTCTGTTCTTCCCACCCATCTCTGACCAGCTTTTGTGACCCAAGGCCCTCTCACCCAAGCTATGTCTAAACCTAGGAGATAATGTTCTTCCTGATGTTATAAGCACAGGTCTTTCCTAGACTCATTCACCTACTGTCATAGATTAAGTTTTCCTCATCTGGTCGTTTGATGGCCTTCTTTTCTAGCTATATTTTCTATGCTATATTTTCTATGCTATATTTTCAGCTATATTTTCAGAGCTATATTCTAGCTCTGTTTTCTATGTGTCTAAACCTTAGTAGCCCTGCCCTGGAAAGGACTTCACCTTACCTCATGTTTTGATGTGCTGCTTGGAATACTGCAAGTAGTCAGAAGTTGATTTTTTCAAGTTTGCTATTTATTTAAGCAATTCTCATGTCTGGGAAACCAAGTGGGGAGTGATTTATTTATTAATATCACTTTGCTGGTATATGTCCAGAATTAATTCCTCTCACAATATATCCTGTATATGAATAATAAATATAACTGAAATAATATCAGATTTACAATTTTTATGATCCATTGATGTCCCCATGCGATTCTAATAAGAAAAACCCATGCTGGAAAAGAAGCTCTGAAGTTTTATTATGTCTGTACTCTAATCTTAATCCTCCAATGCAGAACAAAATCCATCTATGCCAGAAAATATTATGTGGAAACCAGAGACCTTTCTGGTTTTACTGCTGCTGTTCCAAATGGAGGTATATATGTGAACACTGCTGAGCTCAGAATTATGGTCCATGACCAGAATGACATATGCAGTGCCAGAAGACCTTATTCATTACAGAGACAGGTTTAACATATTTATGCTTTACCTGAATGTATGGCTGATGATGGTTCCTAAGTATTATACTGGCACACAGGGATTCCTGGGAAGAAAATCTCTCCTTTATTATTGCCAAATTCCTCCAAGCACAGAAACAGTGAAGAAGGATGCTTTGTTGGTCCTATGCCACTCACCATTCCTTCCAGGTATTTTTCATTCACAGAGCCCATTGCCTTTTTGTTAACTTGCTCTTGTGAACAGGTACAAAAATCTATCTTTGTAACTTGGAGTCAGAGAGAAAAGTTCCTTTTTAGAGCTTTAACATGCTTTTAACATGCTACAGGGAATTATTCCTGTAGCAAAATTTAACAACTCTTTTGGACTTGTTGCACTGCATTAAATAAGCAACCCTCTATAAAAGAGTTTCTAAACAGCAATTTACTTAACAGAATATACTGATGGTCTAAGAGAGCTTGTTTCCAAAATAAATTTTTTAAAAATCCATTTTTAATATGAAACCACAAGTAAAAGTGCATTGGATGCAATTAGTGAATTCATTGAATTACCAAATTCTATTCCATTTTAAGTTGGTCGGCTCCTTGAAAGGCCTCAAAGATACATTTTGATATCTGCAAATCTAAAATGATCTCTGGGAAAAGCATTTTCTTTCTTAAAAAGTAGACAGAGAAAAGGAATTGAAAAATGTAAAAATGGCTTCTATAGTGTGAAAGCTGAGAGAAAAAGCTACAAATGGGATCAATCTGCCTTGCTCTTGCTGCCTTAATCCAGCACCTCAAGAATCAATGTCTCAAGTCAATCCTTCCAGATGAGGTGCTGATTGAGTTCCAGTCACTTGGAATGGTAGGAAGGGGGTTGCTTTTGAAAATAAAGAGCCAATCTCTTCAGAAGAGTTTATCTTACGTAAAATGCTAAAAGAGCCATTTCTGCCACAGGACTGAGTGTCTGCATTATGGCACACAGATCAGCGTCATCATCTCCTCAGCCAAATATTACTGTCTTTAGTCATGCAAAAATTTCATGAGAGACTTGTGACTAAAGGGCATACTTGAACCATGTGCCTCTGTTTTCCATCCTGTATTACTGGTTTACAAAGGAAATACTAATTTTTTTCGGGATAAGATGTGGGGATGTTGATAAGGTTGTTCACTTAGTAGGAAAGAAAGCAAAAATGCCAGGAAAAGAAAAGAAATCTACCTGGTGCACTTCTAAAATATCCATGTCAGAGATTTAAGAAGTGGAAACACTTCCTGATTCATTAAAACTTTGTCTTTCTGGCCATAAAAAGCTATATATTGCTGGTAAACAGCCCTTCTAAAGGTATGTGATCATCCTGCAGTTTTTCTTTTCTGCAGGTTATGCTCATCCATCTCAGACTAGAGTACATTCCTCAGGGGCCATGGACTGTGACTATCATCTGAAAAATACTGGCATCTACAGTGTAGTTACTGATGCCACAGAAGTGTTCTGCCACAGTACCAATCTGTTAGCACTTCTGCAAGAAAATCTGCATATTTAGTAATGGAAAAAAACCTGAGGTTTTACTGAAGGTTTTGATCTCTCTAGAGTGGGTGGGACAGGCCTGCAGTGGAGAATTAATCATTAGAAATGTATTTTATCTGCAGAAAAACCTTCAGTAACATCACACAAAGATCAGAGTGATGCCAACACAGTCTGGAGATGTGTATAAGGAAAGGGTGGATAGACGGTGTGTGTGTGTGTAGAGACTACACAAAAGACTTGGGGTTTACTATTTAACACTAGTGGATTGTGCTAAATATGCTAGAAAGGTAATCTTTATGCTGGTAAAATGCAGAGCCATTTTAGCATCATGCTTCTCCTCAGGTAATATGTCCTGCCATTTCAGCAGACCTAATGAGACCGAGCATTGAAGACCAGGATGTCAGGGAAGTTACCTTTTTTTGCAGCTTTCTCCTGCTGACAAGGAAGATTCTCAGCTGCCATAGTTCCACCACTGTTAGCAATTATCTGCAAAGTGCAATAGCCAATTACTTCTTTCCTCTCTGCTTGCAATTTGGGGTATGAGAGTTAAGTCTATTCTCTGTCCTTAGCTGTACATATCTTCCTGTGTGGACAAGGTACCTCAAAGCTTACCGTGGCTGAAGAAACCTTTGGATGTCTGTATGAGGCTCCACAGAGAAATTTCTTTCATTAGCATGCCTGAAAATAAAACAAAGGAAATCTTTTCAGAGCTTTCCCCAATCCTGTTCAAAGAGCACAAAGCCCTGAAAAACCCCTATAGTAGAAAAATGTTATGGTGGTTGCCAAGTCATGCACAAAAAAGTTAGTAAATATTAAAATGGAGTCTTCTTTAATAATGCAGTTCTTTCATGCATGTAACTTGGGACTTAACTTTCAACTGAATAAGCAATTGAGAATGCAAAATGTTATTATAATCATTATCTCATTATAGCAATATGGTGCTCAAGAACTTTTCATCATGCAATGTACGGGATATATTCCATTTTGGGACACATGGAAAATGTGACAAGGAGAATTTTGGCCTGAGGTCCCTCAGTTCAGTTCAGGCAGATATTGTCCCAGTGTTTTGAAGTTGTCTGGTGTTAGAGGAATGTTCACTCCAGAAAAGATGGGGAGTAAATGGAGAATTTTTTTTTCAGAGCAAGGTTTGAATTCTCTTCAGTATTTTCTTAATATTATATAATACTATATTACAGTTCTGTAATATTTCTGTGTGATGCAAATCAAGTGGCCAAACAGAGCTATCTTGTGTCATTCTAGATATCCCAACCAGAAAAATCAATGTGAGGATGGTACATATGACCCATGATGGATTGCCCTTCTGCAATAACTGGGTGAAAGGGATACCCCAGGTAGCCCAAGTGACACTCAATATCTTTATTTATGCAACTCGTAGTTACTCTGATGATTAGTGTTTTGCTTCGAGAAAGGAATATGTGAATGGAAAATTACTATGAACAGTTTATTTATTTTTTTTTTAATTTAAGGAGAGCAGTTAATTATAGGATTGAATTTTCATGAGGAAAGGATACACTTTATTAGTCTGAATATACCCAGAGGTCTTAAACCAAGCCCTTAAATATGGACTACTCTTATTCACTGCAAACAAGATTGACACACTGTCTTCATCTTCGTTTGCCCTCATGTAATTCAAGCTGAGGTTTCAAGAGGACTAAATTTGGTAACTTGTACATAGATGCACACTATGCCCATCAAACCATTCCCACAGACCAGTCATCGTGGCAGAATAAATTAGTTTATATTTGTACTCACTTTGCCTTGCTCTTTGGTTTGGTGGTCCATGGAGAGATAACATTAAAATCTTTATATATGTGATCATTGATGCCAACATGAACAGCATAACATTAGAAAGTGGGGTTTTTTACAGTTATTAGGATATGCTAAAAGGTATATTTCACTTTAATTTTGTAAGCTTGCTAGCCATAGCTTTTAACTAGCTTTCAAACCTAGACAAAGACATTTCAGGCTTTCATACATGTTAGGACAATTCCAAACTATACAAAATATTGGAAAACAGGATGTAAGGACAAGAGGCTGATTCCCCACTTTATTAACAGAACTGAGGAAACAATTTCATTTTTCTGTGCTGACACCTATATTTTCACATGTATTTCTGTGCTAAGTTTCTCTGTTCTCACAAGCAACGGGATTAACGTGGTTCAAATTAAACCAAACATATTTAACTGAGTCACAGAACACTTCCAATGGCTTCATTTGGCTTTGAGTCAGGATTCAGATCAATTTCACCTGCAGCAGGCAACATTGGGAACAGCATATCCTTTGAAAACAGGAAAACATTGATATATTTTGCATGTCCAATTAGTTACATAAAATTAGCAACTGTGTTCAGATATGTAATACAGCACTCCTCCTTTCAAAGCTGAGGAACCCGTAAAATCTTGTAAGAACAGGACCTTCATGTGAAAAAGTGGCCTAATTGGAAGTGATTAAAACTGACTGGAAAGATTTCCATTGACATTGGGGCAAGCTTGTCGCAAAGGATCACATATTTATCTTTCAACAAAAATGAATCCTCTGGGGTTTCATTTGTATTGGTTGTTTTGGTTTTTAACTCCGTATAAACTTTGTTGTTGGCTTTTAAAGTGTATTCACTCTAAATGAAGCTATGAGTTGACTCTGTCTCCTAAGTTGCTGGAAAACATCAACATCAAACAATTAACACAGTAAAAGGAGGCAGCAGCAGAGGTGCAAAAATGTATTGCATCTTAGATATTGTGTTTTCCCTTTGGGGACAACTTGTGTTTCTTTGTCAGTGTAAAAATATTCACCCAGATTCAGACGAAGCCACTGAGCCTCCTCCTCATGAGGGTGAGTGTTCCACACCAAGCACAAGCAATTAGCGGCGCGGCACTCGCGTGGCTGCTGGCCCCGGCCGTGGATGATTGCCCGGAGCGGCAATGCTGCTCACAATGCAAATTGTATCTGGTCCCCCGGTAATCGGGATCAGCGCTGCCCTGTCTGTCCACTCGCTGCTCATGCCCCCTCCACACTGCAATAATGGTTTTGGGGGGCAATCAGGGAAGGTGCCTTCTTGACTCATCTCTCATAATAGATTGTCCTCCTCAGGCAAAATTGAATAACCCCCGACATGGCCTAAAGGCAAGCAGCATGAATTCAATAAGTCTGCAGGGTCAATGTCCTCTCATTTTTGGCAAGCAAGTAATTATTCTGCACTAACACTCAGTAATAGGAGCAGGAAGCTGCTGGAGACACCTTCCTCCATACCCAGAATAACCACCTTAATAGGATATTTCTCTAATAAGTAATTCTGCTTCATTCCAATGCCTCTTGCCTTCAAGTTTGCTTTTCATGCACATTTCATGTACAAATTCTGCAGAGGCATTTTACCAACAGCATCTGTGGGAAAGTTTAGCAATTTCACTGTCTGTTGTCTAATATTTTCCACTTTTATGGGTTACAGTTGCGCTGTCTATTTGCTTTTAGTGATTTGTGAAAGATTTATTATAAACCAAATACAGCTGTTCTCTCCTTTCATAAACTGAAACTATTTTGGCAAAACCTATTTTCCACTATGAAAATAAATTTTAAATTGCTTCCCTCACCCAGCTTTCCAAACATGAGCATCCAGTTGTTATTTAGTGGTGCAGAATAGGTGCCAGGGTGGTTGTAAGCTCACTTAAGGGAAAGAAAATGTCTATGTTTCAAAAATAAACAGCAGAAATGTTGGGCTTTTTTTTCTCCTTCCCTCCCCTTCCTTTTCCAGGGGATTTAATATTAATTTCAGGGGACCTGAAGAGTTATGATTTTGAATATAAAAAAATTGTCAGATTCAAACCATTTTTGCACTCTGATTTATTCTGAGGTTTTTATGTATTTTATTTAGATACTTAACTTTTAATTTAAATTATATTGTTTTCAATCGTCTAATATAATTCAGGGGTTTTTTTCCATGGCTTAAAATAGCCCTCTGCTTACTCTGAAAGGGTACACATTTGGATCAGTTTCCACTGACAAAGTTTGGATCAGTACAGTATTTCCTGTCATTTTGGAAGGGAATATTAAGTTCTAAACACTTCAAGAATATTTTAGTATGGAATATAATATCCTTTTCCCTCTCCTATATTAGAAAACTTAGGATGCTGCATTTTGAAATGAAGTAAGAAATAGAAGAATAGAAGAATCTTACTAATGCTGCTTCAATCTACATATTTTGGTATTTTTCTCTTGCCTTGTATTTTCCTGTTTTGTATTTTCCTGGATTTAAATGTGTCGACTCCATGGAAGCTATTGCTTTATTCATTGAAAGAAACCTTTATCTCTCATCTCTTGAGAACAGTGCACATATATTAAATGAAGATCTTTGTATAATGGCAGAATAAGCTTTTTCTATGACTGATTGATGACTGATTATTGTAGGGCTGTAGCTGCACATCACAATGCTTTTTGGACAGCAGCATTCATTACCAACATGACAAATTTGTTTTAGTCTGTACTGGTTCTGTTTAATAGCTGGGACAAAACCTGGGTTAATCTTGCTCATGTTCATCTGTGAGCATTGATGTAAACTGCAAGTATGAGAAAAATCCTGTTCTAAAAATCGACCAATTTTTTTGTGAAATGCTTGTAATTATTGGTGCTGTTTACCATCTCGCACCAAAAGTAATTGTTTTTCCTCTCCTCAGTGCTTTTAAAATGCCATGTGCAGTACAGATTCAATATGATTTAATTTTACCATTGGAATGTTCTTCTAGCTACTGTGTTGACAGCCCCAAGTAAGATCCATCTCCATTTGTTTGTTTGCCAGCTTGGCTCCATGACACATACTGCCTCAGCCTTTGGATCATGAAAGGCTTTAGGGATTTTTTTCACTAGCACAAAGGTACCTTTCTTAGTGCTCTAGCCAAAGTACCCAAGATTCATGGTGCTTGTAATAAAGCTTACAAATACACATACTTGGTCCATGAGAAAGTTTTGTTGTGTGCGTTACTGTATTGCAAAAGAAGAATGATTTTCTAAAAGAACCGGAATATTAGGAACTGCAACAAAGGGCGGGTGTAATGCATGGAAATAAAATCATTGAACAATTCAGGACTACTATAATGGCTTTTAGATGCAGTTCCATGTGAGTCTTGGACCCCTCTGTAGCACGTAATACAAAAGCCACCAATCTTCTTAGGCAGAGTGAATCACTGATTTTAACTTCTGCTCAAAAACTGTTGGCATAAGAAACCATAAAGAGAGATAAACACTTTCCTTAGTAAAGAAGAGCTCTAAGAAAGGCTGTCATCATTCTCTGTGGCCCTATTTTAAAAATGTGTCTCCATGTACGTTTTATGTTTTACCTTATGATGTTATTATGCTGTGATCTGTGGCTTGCGATACCAATGAAATTATATCAATTTCTTCACCTTGTATAGAAATATTCTTTTTTTACACCTAACTTACACACATGTATTTGTACACATACAGTTATGTTTTTTCTCTTAAAGTGTATTTTGAAGGAAAAGCTGTAAAAGGTTGGATAGTTATAAAACATATGGATATTAAACACCAAGCTTATAAACAGACACTGAAATTACTGTTGCTTTCTTAGGTTTGTCTTTTACCTTTCTACAGCTTGATTAACTCATAAGTATATGTATGGTATTTTACCTCAAGCTTTTGAAGGTATTTAGTTTTAAATCCATTTCAATATGACAGATAAAATTAAGACTTGCCCTGTAAATCCTTTTTTGCTGGACTTGCCTAAATTTTCCCATTTATAAATGAATGCGTGTGCAGTGCTTTGAAATACCTGGATGGTTGTTACTGACCTGAAGTGACTACTCATGTGTAGAAAGGTTGCAAGGTAAGCCTCTGACATTTTTTAAAAAGAACCTTAAGTTTGAGCATAGTACCATGTGGTTTTTTTACATATATTTTACACAGGTTCTGCTGAATAAAAAACTAAACTTCAAACAGCTGGTGTGTTCTTAGCTTTGCTCAGTGCATAAGCATTACTCACAGTAATGCTTCTTTTATTTGAATAGAGAATAAAGAAATTAAGTTTATAAAACTGTAATTTATAATTTGTTGGCACAAAATTTCAAGCTTTCCTGTTCGCCTCTCCCAGCCGTCTTTCCTTATTTCTACTTTTATCTAATCCAAAATTCCTGCTGCTTCTTAAATGCGCGTTTGTACATCAAATATTAATATCCTTTGAATTTTTTGTGTTTCCTTTTGTGTGCCATATTAATGCTACTGTGAAACACCCCAGTTTTAAACCTAAGGGCAAGAAGTTATTCCAGAAATTTGCTAGTGAGCTTGAATTTTTTTATTATTTATTATTTTAATATTTTCCTACCATGCCTTTTTTCTTTCTCTTTTTTTTTTTTTTTTTTACATTACAGATTCTAAAAAACTCAACAGAGGAACACATTTCTCAATCGTTTAAAAACACATGCATACAGATAAGAGAACAAATTCCACAAGACCTGGTCATGAAAAATCTCTTACCACCTGCTCCGATGGACAGATGCAAGGAACAAAAAAAGCTGCAAGGTAAGCACCAGGTATAAAGGTGCCAGCAAAAGCCAAAAGAGCCTCATACAAGCTAGGCATTCAAAGCCAGGTTCTCATCTGTCTCTGTCCCTCTTGTGTGGGTGCAGAAAAGAGGTAGAGAGAGATGTCTGCATCACAAACTTCCTTGCTTAAGGGGATGTTGCTTACAAGTGTAATATTATTTTCTGGCATAAATTTTTTTCTCACAGATGTATTTGGTAGTTACACAGATGGTTATTTCCCACTGATGTCAGAGATGAGGAGATGAAAAGCAATAGAAGTGAGCTAGTTCTTCACTGAGCAGCATCAACCCTAAAGAAGCAATTGCTGAAAAACCTGTTTTCCTAAAGCTCTGCAAGTAGAAATCATACAAAAATGAAGAAATATAAATATAAAAAGTAACACTGTAGCATGCATCACAGCTAACTATCCAAACAATATTGGAGGATAAGGTAAGCATGATTGTGGGCCAAAGTCATCACTAGAGGACAACAATTTCCTGGCTTTGTATTACTGTTCTGTCTGACATGCTGTGTGTCATCTGCATTTCTCCTTCTCATTTCCTATGACTGTTTCTTTTTCTCCCTGATTTTAGTTCTTGCTTGTTTGTATGGACTGGGGAGCGGGGGGAATGTGGAGGGTATTTGAGGCTTTTTTCTTTTGTGACCAGAAATATTCTAAAAAAGGGTACAAAATATAATCTTGAGACATGATTTTTTTATTTCATTTGGCTTTGTTTCCACTACACACACACACACACACACACACGCACACACACCCCACTTTCTTGGCATTGCTAGTGATTTTTTATATCCCAGACAGCTGCAATGAAGTGTGCTTAGTATTAAATACCTAAGTTATTTAAGACCTTCTTAGGTTCTTCTATTATTGTTGTTCCCATTGTTATTACTGCTTCTTGTTGTTTCTTTTCACTACCATCATAAATCAGGGAGGAGTTATGGGTCAAGAACTTGTCTGACTAATTGCTGTACCAACAGTGAACAAAAGACAAGTCCTTCCAGTCGAGTGTTTCCAACACCCAAGCAAAGGTGCAAAATAGAGGAAATTCAAGGATTACCTTATCTATGCTGTCCAAAGAAAGCTGAGAAAAGGGATGAGAAGGATCCTGGTAAGGAGGACAACCAAAAGAAAAAAATGAAGTGATAAAAAAAGAACAAAGTGCAGAGGGGCCACAAAAACTAGAAGGTCAGAAGAATTAGTCAGGGTCGACTGAATCAAAAGCTGCACAAATGGTGACATCTTGCTGAGGCCAAGGTTGGGCTGAGCAACACTGACAGTTGCAATGCACAGGTTTTACAGCATGTGTAGAAGATCACTTACCTGACCTTGTTTATGACTCTCTAAGAATATTCATCCGTTGCCAAGCACTCAAGTTGTGATACTGAAGTCCTTGCTCTTACAGCGCTTGTGGATGGCTGACGCCACCCACAGGGGCAGGGGCCCATGCTAAGTGGTTCAAATCAAATTTAGTAATTTCTGTGGTGCTCTTGGCTTGCTTATGTAACACTAATATTCTATGGCTTCCAGCTGGGATGATTAAAGAGGTCAAATAGATCTAGATGGTTTTAGTCTACCATAGCCTGACAAGACTACGATAGAGTATTGTCTCCTATATTTTATCTCAGTGATGAAATATAAATTAATAATAAAAAACTAATTAAATGCCACAAAAAGTTATTATTTTATTAATATTTGTTGTTGTCCCCACATTTCTGCCTTTTCATTTCTATCTGTACAACCTCTATCCATTTCCTCCTGAATCCCTCATCTCCATAACTGACTCATCAACAACTTATTTCATCACCCTGTTTTCACCCTATCTGTACCCATACTGGTCTTGAACTGAGTTTAGAAATTTCAGATCAGGTAAGAATGAAAACTAAATACTCAGAATGTATTTTTGAAGCTTATTTAGGCTCTTCAACATCATTTTGCAATCAGATGGGTATCTGCAAATTTGAATTAGAGGTGTATAGTGAAGTAGAAGATAAAACTTGATGTAGAATGATAGACAACCTTCGTTCTCCATCTCTCTGCAATGCCATGTAGCTCTTTCCACTGGCTGCTGCTGGAAATAAAGCAAAGAGGTCATCATGCAGGAGCCATGCATTTAAACAGCTATTTCCCCCTTTTTGAAGAGATTTGAGTTCAATTGTAATGAGTGTGGTACAGTGAGTCAGACATGTGATCCATCACATCAGGTCAAATAACTCATTTTTTATTCCTAAATCAAACATGTTTCTGTGTGAGAAGAAAAAAAAATTACTCTTGCGAAACTTATTCCTTAAAAGAGTTAGGTTCCTTTTGGAAGAAAAGTAAAGTACACATGAGCAATAACATAAATCTGGCAGATTCTTTTATTTTTAAAACCGCATTCGGTGGCATAATAACTTTCCATTGACAGATCTTCCCACTAATTTCTTAGAAAATACTTCAGTATGTATTTCTTTAGACATTTTGTGGATTCTTGTTTTTACTGAAATAATAAAAATGTTTCAATGTTAATGGTGAAAAACTAAGAGAAAAGCCTCCTGTCTTTACAGCTACATGCCTAAGATACAAGACTCCCGTGCAAATACATAGTAATTACAGACTCAGCTTGGGAAAAGATGATTACACTGTGATTGAAACCTCTGTTAATGGTCTGTTAACTAATTTTTTTTAAAATGTGACTGTGATGTAATGGTGTTGCACATATGACATTTAGTGAGGAAGGAAAAAGACACTCACGGAATTTTTTTTTTTTAAATAGCTGTTGACATCTTCCTTTATGTCTGACAAAAACCAATCAGTGATTAGTTTTTAGAATTAGTTTTTAGAATTTACAAACTGTTAAACCGCTGAGAAGGCTGAACACACCCCTGTGAACATGCATTTTAAAACAAAGTCCAGGAATCTCTCTTTCCCTTACGGTCTTAGTACAGGTAACAGCCTGGTCTGGCTGCTCCGTGCAGCCGGGCCGGGCAGGGCTGGGGGGCTGTGATGTGGGGCTGGGGGGGCTGTGATGTGGGACCAGGGGGGCTGTGATGTGGGGCTGGGGGGGACTGTGATATGGGACCAGGGGGGCTGTGATGTGGGGCCGGGGGCTGTGATGTAGGACCAGGGGGGCTGTGATGTGGGACCAGGCCCCTTCTTGGGAACCGCTCCGGGCTTCCACCCGCTGGCGCTGGGCACTGCTGTGATGCAGCTCTGGCCGGAGCGGCCTTCCCCCTGCCCAAGTGCAGCCAGACCAGCCTGTGGTTCGGCTGAAATGCTGCCATGCTGACACCTAGCTGACATTAAGCCCTGCCCAGCACTGGCCCGGGCCCAGGAGCAGCTCCAGGCTGGACCCGCCGCTCCGTGGCCTGCACAGCCCCCCCGGGAGCCGGGCCCCCCTGGAATGGGATGCAGCCCAAGCAACCACCGCCTTTTGTGGTTGGGACCCTTCCTGCTATCCTGGCTTAGGCCCCCAGCGTGACCACCAGAAAGCTTTCCACCATAAACAGCTCCCAGCAGTGACCCAGCGGGATCACATGCCCAGCCACTGCCCAGGCAACATATTAACTCTCACTGCACAGATGAGACTTGCAGACTTCACTCTCTCTTGTGTGAAAAAAAAAAGGACAGGGAGGAAGATGCACAGAAACAGCATGGAGACATTGACGTCAGACAAAAAGGAAGAGTTAGATCCCAGATGAGAAAGGGACTGAAATTCTCTTGTAAACTATGGAAAAGAAATAATCGATAAATCAGACTCTCTTTTCCTGTGACTCATGGAATGCCGATGAGGTGGTGGAGCATTCACATTGTAAACACGAGCAAAGGCATTCATGCTGAAGTAAGCAGGTGTTAAAGTAGATGTGATCTCATGAGAAGTTTGAACAGAGAGCGAGAGAGAGAAGCGTGTGATGCCCTCTGCCCCCAGGGATGAAGAGAAGATCGCTGTTCCCAGAGTTGAAGATGATTTCAGAGTTAGATGAAGAGAAATTTGCTCTGAACTGCTCATCCTTAAAACAAAACCTCATAGTTTACATGGCCCATAAGTTCAGCTGTGGGAAGTTGAAAAAAATAGGAGGGATTGCACGAATGCAGATTTCCCAGACAGCTGCTATTTGTGGAAATTGAAACCACAAGAGAACGGTTTCTTGTGGAGAAGTCTCCATAGACTGAAGAGAGTCCTCTCCCTAAGCAAGTTAGAGAAAGACTATTTCAGAAATGGTAAACTGTTGGTGCCAGTAAATCAAGAGTCCTCTGAATTCTTCAGAGGGAAATCAGAGTGCAGAGACTGAATGAAAACCTTTGGATGGATTGAAATATGTTAAGCCACTCACACATAAGGTAGAGGTGTAAATTTAAGTTTTAGAATAAGTAAGCAAGTAAGTAAGTAAGTTTTAGAATGAGCTTTAAGTGCTTTTAGTGAGTAAAAGGTTTTGGATGCCAGAGTAGAACTATGAGTTCTAGTGAAGGTTGAAAAACTTAGTCCTAGATACTAGTGTTTCTGTGGAGGCTCTAGGAACATAGTTTTAGACATAATAAAACTATAGTAAGAATATTGCTTACATTTTTCAAATAGATAGACCATATGCGTAGTTTATACGTAACCTGGCATGCTAAGAAACTAGAATTCTAATAGGTTAAAGAGTAGTGGTTCGAGTTTGTGTCTTAGCTGGTTAGGAAGTTTCTATATAAGAACATGCATTGGGAAGAGCTGGGACTTTCGCCATTTGCTTTTTGTCTCACTTTGCGTTTTGCTTTTGTTCCTGCTCTCTTCACCTCCATCATCATCGCCCAAAGAAAACAGGAGCCGCCGCAGCAACATCAGCCCTGCTGGCACCCTCGAAAGCAGCTTCTGCTTCTATTTGGGACTTCATACCAAAACTTAGCATGAACTTTAGGGCTTGTGACTCTTTGCTTTTTGAGACTGATGTGTCTTTGAAATAAACAAGTTTATAGCAACTGTTAGCTGCTTGGCTCAATAAAGAAAGCAATGACGACCTGACACATAGTGCCTAGAGCATCGGAGAATTAATCCCACGGTAAACTGACTGATTTGCTTCTGTTCATTGTCAGTGTAAAAGAAAAGAGAGTGTGGGGGGAGGAGAAAGTGTTCTGAAGGTTTTATTTTGATTCTTATTATTTTTTCTTTTAGTTTCTGTTAATAAAGTTTTCTTTATATCCTTCAAAGTTTTGAGCCTGCCTTAGCCTTCCTTGTAATCCTATCTTATAGCAAGAAATGAGTAAACAATTCTAGTAGGTGCACTGGCAATTTAGCCAACACCAAATCCACCACATAAATTGGTGTATTGGCTGGGAAATCTCAAATTGGAGAATCAAACCCACTACACGAAATCGGTGTTTCCACCCAGTTAGAGTAAAACAACTACATATACATGATCTGCACAATTTCTACTTCTCTCATACACTCAGAAAACCTGAAATGTCCTTTGAGTCTCAGCTGGAATGCAGATTAAGCAACACTGAAGCCATAAGAGAAGTAGTATTTAATACAGATATGGGTAAAGGGTTACTTTGAAACCTACATGAATGAGTACATACAAGGCTGGGCTGAGCTTACTGGACTAAGTACTTTTCTGAAGTAAACAGCATGGACACGACTCAGTTTCACACTTTTAGTGTCTTAGGTTATTCTCTTTCAACTGCTGACTTGAGATGAGGATAAGTTGTTCTCCAGCAATGTAAAATTCCTTGACTTTTTAAAATTTGGAAATATGAATCCAGTAATAAAGCATAACATAGCAAGCAATACAATACATTATAACAAACAAACAATAACATTAAAAAAAAAAGAAAAAGTCACAAGTGGTGTATAGTTGCAGTATTGGGTGAGCTGGTCACTTACCTGTTCAGCTTTGTTCCTGTTTAAAAATGTGTGTGGTTGTCACCCCTGAAGGAATTAAAAGGTAGAATAAGGTGTTCATCTGGCTAATAGAGCATGAGAGTTTTCCCTTAAATTTCCCTCACTTCACAGGAAAGTATAGTTCAGAATATATTAAGTCCATGGTAGCATTTGCCAGCTCTTGAAATCTGCACCTAAATAACTTTGTAAAAACAAAACTCTGCTTGCTGAATGGTCAATGCATGGGTATAAGACAGAAATAGTCAAAAACTCCCTCCACAAATTTATAGGCAAGAAAGGGGGATTTTCTATTCTCACACACGCTTTCAAGTCCTACTTTACAACCACATATTTGCTCCCTTGCTGTTTTTAAAAAGGTTCTGCTTACTGCTTCTAGCGTGTGATGACAAAGAGGGAGTCAGAGCCTCCAATTCACATGCTCTGCCTGCCCCTTCACTGTCAGATCCCTTGCAAGTAAGAGCATTTGCTGTCCTGATTCCTATGTCTCATTCTCATTCTCTCTCTCTCCTACTTTACATGCTAGTGTGGTTTTTCACTAGCTTGTTTGGCTTTTTTATATAGCAGCTTATACATTTTTTTGATATTTTGCTGTATGCTTTATTTATGCAGTTGCCTGTTGGGGTCTGGAAAGGATTTCCCGTAATGGTAGATTGGCTGGTCAGACTAAATTTTTCAGATGCCTCTTAGTAGGGGTACTAAATGTTAATGATTAAGTATAACCTTATGTCAGATATCAATAACAGTAACCAAGGCTGGTTCAATAACATGTATAAGGGACCCTTCCTAAAATAAATAAAACATATGGCTCAAGCCCATGCCTAAAGCTCCCAGGCTTTAGGGACTTAAAAATTAAGCCCTGTAGTCACCTTTACAGGTATTTCTTCCCCAGTCTCACTCTTGGGAATATGAAACCACAGGCACACAGCGTAACACAGATGTTTATATTAAAAATGAATTGAAGCATACCTTGAATATTGCCATGAAGGCAATACCAACCTCTGAATCACAATTATTATTTGCCCCACTGACTGAGACCTAGTCAGCATTTTTCATATCTGCAGGACATTTTGTGTTCTTTATTTCATCCACCTCTCTCTTCACTGTGAATTTTAACAGGCTCTGGGATGTCTGACCTTGCTTTAAGGGTTCTCCTTTGGTCCATGGGGTCAGTGGACACTTGGGGAGTCACCTCCAGTGCAGTATCCTGAGTCTGACTCCACTGCCTGCCTGCTGTGTCAGCTATCCCTGCAGCATTTCTTGCTGGAGATGCTGCTCCACTATCACCCGGCTGGTATCATAGGGGCAGAGTTGGTCCCATCAGGAGCAGCTCCATCTTCTCCACATCAGTTTTGCGCGAGATAGGAGCCTTACGTAGAGTAAAAGAGTGGCTCAGTCAACTCAAGTAATTTCTTGACTTGTCTGAGTGGGCAGCTTTGTACAGGGTATCTGTCTTTTAAAAATTACTGTCTCTTTCCTGCAGCTGCCTTACTGTACAGTGTTTCCTCAAAGCACAGAAACATGCAAATACATATAAGCTCTGTTTTGTTTGCAAAGGCAAGTGCTCAATATATAACAAAAAGCAGAATTAAGTTTTACTGTTGTGCTACCAGAAATGTAATATCTTTAAATATATGACCATGCACTACCTTTTTACTTCCTACAGGATTCCCATATAGTTCACGGGTGCCAGTACTGGATTGATGAATTGTCTAAAAGCTTACAGAGAATCACCTATGTTTGAATGTATCTGGTGAATTGAATGCATTAAGCATTTCTCACATTCTGGAACACAACAGACAACTCAGTTGAGGTAATTAAAGGGAGTTTTAAATGCTGATTGGGCTTTTAATTGAAGATATGTTTATATCTTCCTTGTACATTGTACAAGGAAAGACAACTGCTAGAACAGCCACTTAAAACATATTCTGACTAATAGCCTAATAATAAGCAGTATGGTTGCAAATGAAAAAATAAATGAAATTAATTAGAGTAGTAGAAATATTATTTATTCCTATGATAATGAATATCAGCCTTATTCCTTCCTTTCAGCCTTCACAGATTACCATGAAGACTGCAAAACATTGCCAATACAAGACCCTAAAATGATGATGCTGTTTGTGCAGTTTTTGACAGTAAACCATGTGACTAATTCAGTCTTAATTGCAGTTAATATCCTATCTGAAAGATTTCGTAAGTCTGTTTATTTCTTTCCTGACAAGCAAACATATTGACAGAGGGTATTTTGTGTTGTGTGTTCTTAACTTACTCGAAGATAAACCTATTGTTGTGGTTTGTATAAAGCCTAAATTGTATACATATGCAAACATGCAAACATAGCTCTTGAAAAAGTATTAACTGCATTGGATAGCTAGCAGGTATTTTTTCTGTTTGCATTGTTTTGGGTACAGTATGTAGTGAGTAAAAGAAAAAAAAAGAAAACCTCCTTTCAGGTATTTCAAAGCAACATTTTCCGCTTCTCAAATACAAACCTTGGTATTAAGTATTGTGGAATGGGCATTTTTAGAAAACATAGCTAGCTGCATTATTCAGCATTTTCAGAAAGAACTAAAAGTGTGCTGTAGCAAAGCTGGATGCAGCAAAGTTATAATTATTTTTGAAATAATTATGCTTAACATTTCTATATAAGCCATTGGTATAATAAGTCAGCAATAAAACAGAAAAACTTTTAAAGCAGAAAAATAAAATAAGAGGGTATTTCGTTCTGTGGCAAAATCTTGTGATTTTAAATGTTTGTGTGCACTTCTTGTTTTGATTCTCTGAGTTAAGTAATTTGCAATGAGCCTCTAGATCTTTGCTAAAGAGTGGATGTGCAAATTTATTTATATGTCTTGGCAGCATCACCATCATAAATTGCTTGAGCCATTGAAAAACTAAACTGAACATGCTTCAAGAGGAACTAGTGCCTCTCGTTGGTATTACCTTTTTCAAGATGACAGGAGATCTCAAGAGGCCTGAGAGTTCTTGGTTGTATGAGTTTGTGACTAATAGGTGGTTTGATAGGACGAGTGCTCGCTACCTAGGGAAATTGAAGCATCTTTGAGCTCGATACCCTTTGTGTCTTATCTTTTTGTAGGTTATCGTTGGGAAGCCTGCAGGGACCTCTTATACAGTTTGCATCCAAAGACATACACGATCAGCAAAATCTTTTTAGTTTTACTGTTCTTATTGATCTGCTGCTATTCTGTGCTGCAGCTAATTTGCTTGTTAACAGTAATTTTAAAAGGTTATCAGAGTTTTATAGTCTGTCTAACTCTCATATATTTATTTCTTGCCTGATTAAAAGTTAAAATCTTAGCAGTGAAAGGCGTACTTCAAGCAAATGTGGGGCAGTTTGCTTCTTGATTTTTCATTTCTCTCCTAATCTGAAGATTATGCTGAGGCAATATGGAGACAGCTGCATAGTTTACTAAGGTATTTCCATTTAAGGAACCCAATTTGTACAAGATTGTAAATAACATGATGACTTACGAAGGGTATACAAGAAACTCATGCTCATATTAAACAGTCATAGCTTGTGAGAGATTCCATACTAGCAGAGGTCACAGACAAGAGGAACACATTATTAGAGTCTGGCTAGGTGTCTTGTACATTTTTCTTGACATCATATAAGAATGAGATAAAAAGAGGAAGAAATATGATAGCTAAATTACATGCACTATAAATTGAATTAAGCTCATCTGAATGTCTGACTAAATCCCCAGCCTTAAAACTGAGCTGGGTTTTTCACTGAATTTGTCTTTCTAATGGAGCTGAAGAGTTGTTTGATTTCAGTAGGACTGGAAACATACAAAAGTGAAACATTTTAGAAAGGATACAAAGGGTATGCTGAGGGGTTTCACATAGTTTTAACCCTTCCATGCATGACTCTCAGAAAACCTCAGTGTAGGGCAGCTGCACATTTGAGCTGGAGGGGCAAAAGCAGCTTCCACTGTTCACAAGCAAGAGTGGAAATGCGAGAATAATATTTTCACTCTTTACCGGTTCTGCTCAGCTTAGAAGGCAGAGTTTTGTCCTGTAATTGTCTTTAATGAAATTCCATTGTTTTCCTCGTGAGATAAATCCTAATTCATGGCATTAAGTGGGCACATCAGGAACAACCATGTGCCCCTCTGAGCACAGCAGGAGCTAAATTAGTCTAAATTAATCCATGAGGGCTAGATGACAACCTTACAATATTCTGAGGATGAGGATCAGGGTGTTATTGCATAGCCCCTAAAATAATGAAGGAAGCCTGGGGAGGCTGCTTCTCTCTCACAGAAGAGGGATGTGGTGCTCAAACCTCATGTGGCCATACTCCATAAACTGGCTCACGCCCAGATCTATGGTTTCAGTTTATGTTTCCTTCCTGAGAAGTTTTATGACAGATTTTCATTAACGTCCAAATTCATGTAATACTGAAATAGATATGGGTCAAAATAAGACTAGAAAACGTACAGACTCGTTGACACTTCTGTGACTACTTTGACCCTTTCAGCCATGGCAGATTTCCTGGCTCTAGAATATATGAAAATTTACTACTAATGCAGTGAAAAAGTTTTAAAATAGACATTCACAACAGACAAAGCAGTCAAACAAACACTGTTATCCATGTTTAATTACTTGCTGTTACTGTGTTTTTTGTTTCAGTCCTTATCAGCCAGCTGGGGTCTTATGTCTGGAGGAGCTGAAGTCAGTGGAAACACACTGTTTCAAATAAGTAGTATTCAGTTATTTTGAGAAGGATTCAGATATTTTGTTCAAGCGAGATCTTGAGTATTCTAATTAATTAGATCCTATGAAATTTGTGAAAATTCTAAATTTCATAGATGTGTTATTCCCGTATCAGTTTCCATCGTCAAGCCATTAGTCAGATGTGATGATAGCTAACTGAAGCTTTGACTGTTTCTTCTGACTGCTTGTCCTGCACTCGTACAAGAAATTGTCCTTCAGTCTTCTTAGGGATTACCCTATTTTATTCCTGTGTTCTAGCACTGTCTTGATGAAAATGTGCTAACAAAGCAATTAAAATACATGCAATACTATGTTTAAATAGAGATATGTGTTGCCTGTTACCCCAAATTTCTAAGCAGTACGCAAGGATTCAGCCACTCAGCTCTTACTAAAGTTAATGAGTCAAAAGGCACATAATATTTTGGAAATCTTATCCCAAATAGTTCCAGGATAAATTTTATTCATGGAAGCTGCTCAGGTGTTTTTGAGACCAGGATAATCTTTGTCTTTAAAAAAACTGAATAAATTATTCTTTGTTTCATATCTGATTTAATTAGACACAACATAGGTTGCTTTAATTGCATATCTGACAGTTAATTGACTCTTCAACAGAACAAGGCACAATTTCAAGTAATAGATGTTAGAACAACCTTTGATTGCCTTTTGGCCTCATTCCTATCCCAAAGGATCCCTGGGCTCTAATGGGTAGAGCAAAGACTTCTGGGTGAAACTGTTTTAGAGGACGTGGGTCTACTGAGGAAAGCTCCGTGGAGGGTGGAAACTAGAGGAGGATGGAAGAGATCCATAAAAAGCTGCCAGGAGTATAATCCAGCATCTGTAAATGTTCAAAGACTTACACTACCCCAGTGAAATCAATAGGATTTTCTTGGGATGAATAAGAGCCAATCTGATGATATTATTATGTTGATTAAGAGAATTGTCCTAGGAAACAGAGTCAAAAGGATTGCTTGCATCACTGTACTAACAGTCATGTTTTCAAATACAACAGCTATGAAAAGTTCTGGTAAATCTAAGAGTCGCTGGATCTTGTTAGCTCAGATTATGAAATGCAAAAAACATCGCACAGAATGGTTTCAGCAAAAGAAACTACACAATTAGTTTTTTCACACCTGCTTGTAATGCTTGCATGCACTCTGCCCTCTATAAACCACAGGCTTTCTTGTTTGTGCAACCATAGATTTTTTTTGGCTGATGTTTTCTAATTTTAAAATCCTTCACTGAATTTCAGTAAACCACTTGTTGAACCTAACTCCATGAATTTCAGAGGTAGATCAGAGCAACTCCAGTTTCTGAGGAAATTTGGTTAGATATTCTGGTTTGTGAAACCTTGTGGAGAGGTACCAAAGCCACAAATGTCAGCCTACATCTAAATCCCCCAGAGTTCAAAGAGATTCAGATCTCCTGCCTGCAATGATTCTGCTCAAAATCCAGGCTGGTCTTTTATTCATATCACACCCCATAAATGTAAGTCACAGTGGCAATTCAATGTACTTAAGTTACGTATAATTGGTTCCTAAAGCTGCCTGCCACTGAAAACAAGCATATTAAATTCAGACTTACAAAATTCCTTATGTCCAATCCCCATTTAGGTGGGGTGGGCTTTTTTGTTTGTCGCTCTGTTAGAAACAGTGCTATTGTTAGGGTTTTTTTCAACATAACTGTCCTGGTTTTAAGGACAGTTATCTACCAATAAAGGCAGAAGCTTCTCTTTGAAATGGAGAATGTAAACCCCCTCCCTCCAAATTATTATAAATTTGAAATTAAGGGGCTCTCAGGCAAAGATATGGGAACTAGGAATAACAGTTCTTACTGGGAAGATTAAAATAGAAATACAGTAATACAAAAAACAATTCCAACCCTGACAGAGTCAGAATACAACCTGACACCCCGTCAGTCAGGGTGTTGGTAGCAGTCCGATCAAAATGGTGGCTACAGTCTCTTGCAATGGCAGGTGTGGTTCAGCTGAAGCAGTGCTCCTGTAGAAGGGTGCAGCTTTCCTCCAAAATTTCAGGGATGATGTAGAAAAGTTCAGCTTCTCCTCTGGAATCCACTGGAAAGAAGGGTAACTTGCTGTCCAACAGCTCCGTTTTTATCTAGGTAGGAAAGGCTTGGTTCCTCCCCCTGGCTGGAGCATCTCCCAATGGGATGATGTAATTTTATCAGTCATACAATGGGACTTAATGGGTCATCAGCAGATGGTATCTTCCTGGAGGGAGGATGGGTTATGAAAAAGATAAAGGTGATTGCCCCATCTTGTCTTAAAGATGGCCCATTAGCAGATACTGTGTGCCACGGAGATAAGGAATCACTACCCCACCCGGTTTTAACAGATGGTGATAGAATACACATCTCTGGCCACATCAACCCAACGCAATAACTAATCAAGAAAAAATTTTAGAAGTTCAAGTCATTAAGCTGTTAGGAAATCTATAAAAGGCAGTTAATGTTGTAGAGCAGACTTAAAAATAATTATAACAGAAACCTTCATAATGATTCTTGAAGCCTCTAAATAGTTAAAGAAAAATCAGACATGAAAAACAAGCAAACAAAAAAAGACAGTGCAGGGAAACATTTTTTTCAGTCATCAGTATGAAAACTAACTTTTTTTTGCACCCCTATCTGGAATACAGTAGTTATTTAAAAAAAAATCAAGACATGGACAACCTTCACACTACCAGAGAACCTTATCAGATCAAATGCTCTCCATGTTTTGTAAAAGGTGTATTAATCTCATCTCACAGGAGCTGTCACTGTTACAACTAACCCTGGAGCTGTAAAATGAGCTGTAAAATGGATTTGATTCCATAATATTACAAGTTCTGTCATTATGGGTAAGATTAACAACATAGTCTGATGGAGGTCCGCTGCTCTTGCTGATGCAAGGATGTGCAGTGTTAGAAACAGCTTCATAATTATAGCTGTCTTAGTGGAAAGAAAAGGGCAAAAAGGGAGCACATTGAAATAATTATGAGTAATAGAGAGATGAATGCTCTGAGCAAGGGACTAGTGAAATAATTTAATAGAGACAGGTTATAGAAAATGGTATGTCCAAAGTAAGTTAGCAGCTTAAATACTGATTTAAAGTTCTAATGTCTGTATGACTGAACCATGTGCTAGAGCATTGCATATTTGGAGATCTATCTTCAGAGCTTCTAGCAGGATTATTTTGCAGGCCCCTGTATATGCTCTGTTGTCAGTCACACTTTTGGGATGTAAATACCAAAGTCTTGTATGTGAAGACAATGGGAAGTGCATCAAATCCTGGGATTTTGGAAGAAATGTTTTCTGCACAGTTTCTTTGCAGGCTGAAGGCTAGCTGTGTATACATTGCATAATATGAAAATACCTGACATTTGAGTTGGTTTTAGATACATCAGTTACTTCATTATTAGTCATCTATTTCTATAAGTCTACTATGGCTAGCTTTTAACCAAGTGGCTGAGTACATAGCTTTTCCTTCCTTTACAGTGGTGTGAATTGGGAATGCAGATCTGGAAAAATGGTTTAGCCAGTTGGCAAATAGCAAATGACAGTCTAATTAGTACACATGGATTCCCAGTCTTGAAGTGGCATACTGCTGGCTCTTGGTGGGCATTGTTACGGATCACAGGGATATCAGCTGGGACACAGGAAATAACAGCAGCCTCCATAATGTGTGTTGTGTTCCCCACACCCACAGCTTTGCTTCCAGTCATGCATGCTTGCAGCACATTTTCTGGCACAAGTGTGTTCAGCACTGCTATGAGAAAACTCTGCAACCAGGATGTAGCATGTCAGCAGCTGTACAAGTGCCAGCCTCCATTCAGCCATTCATGGGAAGGGCCAGGACAGAGAGGGAGGTGCCCATGGTGAAAAAACAAAGATGAAAAGCACCAGAAAGTTGAAAAATATGTTTTGGGGTGTTTTTCCTATATGGGGTGGTTTGAAAGTATGAGCCAAAATCACTAGTCTGAGTTGTCAGTGCATTTCTTTAATCTTATTTGTCTAGCTCCTGTTAGAAAGAGACATTAAAAGCCTTGTAGGAAAAGAGAGCAGAAAATGATGCAACTTAGAACTCTACTATCAGTTAAACAGTGCTAAAGTGGATGTGGATATTTCACAGAAATGTTGATTTCTCATTTGTGCTATACCTGAGAGACAGCAAGAAATAAGATTAAATAGAGAACACTGTATTATCTTCACTTAACCATATAAAACACATTCATATAGTCAGTCTTCTGACTGCATTTTTGCTTCTCTCTTCAGAAACAAAAAACGCCTCAATTAAATGAAACTGAACCTCAAGAAATAATGTTTTCCTTTTGCTGATTTTTTCCTCTTGCTGGCTCATGTTCATGTGAGTTTTAGTCAGCATGGTAGCTGTGATAATGTGGTTCATTTGTCTCCATACACTTGCACACTTACACATAAATTACAACTGCAGAAGCCATGTGTGTGGTGAGATGGAAAAATGTGTTAGCCTTAATTCTGCAAGGATCAGGTCCAAAGATACAGTTCGGTTTTGCTTTTCAAGATTAAGAAATGAAACTACATGTGAGAACATAGCCACATTTCCACTCTAAGATGGCCAGCTCATAATCCTGGAGGCAGGTTTGTTCGTCTTAGATAAGTACTCTCAGTCACGGCTCTTTACAAGAGCAATTCTCATATAAGCGGCTGGTATTGCCTCAAAACACTCTAAGGGCTCTTGAAAGTAGGACAGGCCTACACCACACTGGCTTCAGTGGCCTGTGTCCCTGACTTCCAGGGGTCTGGGATAGTCTTTTAACAGAAATTTCATTAGTACAGAAAGCCTGTTACTTTAAAATTACTCTTAGGGTACCACATTTGATTTTCACTTTTCTTTAGACCAGCCAACACACAAATAGTTGGGGAAACATGGCAATGGCAGGAGTGAAACAGGGCAAGAAATGATGACACAAAAATCTTCAGCTGCAGAAAAAGGATTCTTTTTCACATGCATTTTATCACAAGGGTTGAGATAGAGAGAATGTATTTGGGTTAATCTGTATCTCAAAGCAGTGACTACTGGGAACAGTTAATAACATTTTTGCTAGGACTTGTTTCTGCAGTCCATTCAGTTTGGTGTCTAGTAGCAGGGCTGTGATCTCTAGGAGTTTGCAATCATTACATCTGAGTTCAGCTTCTCAATTTGTATTGGTGTTAACAGGGATCATGCAGCTTAAGATCCGAGGCAGCATTTTAGAAATGAAGGAGTGTCGGAGCACAGAGTACATCCCTTGCCAGTTCTCAACAGTAAGTTGTTATGTTTTTAATTGTCAGTGGACACCACTGCTGCTGAGGGTTTGTTATGGCACTATTAGAATGCCATAGAATTAGAATGGACAACCAACTCAGGTCTATTTATTGATCTGCCAGACTCAAGAACAAAAAGAAAATGTGGCATCTGAAAATCAGGAAAATGGGAATTCAGGAGAAAGCTAAGGATTCTTCATGCTTAGTATGCAATGCAAATTTGGATTAATTTCTGTAGCAAAATAGCTCTGTGATCTCAGGTTAATAATTCTTTGTGTTAATATAAATAATTTTAATTAATAGATTAGAGTTTTGTTTGTGGGGAAGAATATTTCTCTTTGGGCACAATAAATGCATTTGTTCTGATATGAAGTGTGGATGAAAGACAGGAGAATAAAATTCTTTGAAATTCTAATACCAGAGGTCTTAGTCAGACTTCTAACTACTTCTAGGTCCCTTCATTGCAAGGCAAGCTCCGAGTATTAGTATGCACCGAGGGTTTTTGAGATATAGTGAAAACACTGATGCTGCCTTGCTGTGGTAATTTACACACAGTATATGGTGTAATGGACTTTGACTATGTATACCCCTAATTCCCTCCCTGTGATGGACTGTGATCTGATCTACATTCATAATCCTTTTGTAATGCAGTGTGTGGTTGCTGAAGGTTAATTGATAGCAATTGACTAATAAAGTATTTTGCTATTGGAAACAGGTGGCACTTGTTTGGAACAAAGGCAATATGGAACTGGTGGATCTGGAAACAGCAAAGTAAAGATATGGGTTATAATTAGAGATATGTGATTTAAAGTCTGCCCTCAGAGGCAACTTATTATCATGAGGAGGGATAGGAAATCTTCAGAAATCTAGATGGTTTGTTTTTTTCTGCAGACCTTTTCAAGGCACAGGTTGTGTTAAGAACAACACTCTCTGAGAAACAGCACCAGTGACCACAAAAATGTAGAAAGGTACTGATGACTAACTTAAATTAATATTAAACAAATGAAATGAGGGCAAGGTACGTATGTATTACATCAATTAAACGATGTGTATGCAAATAGTAGTATCAACAGAAAAAAAGAGTGTGAATCCAATGAACATGGTCAGTCTAACTCTTGGATTGCTGTAGATCAAGCTAGCATTGATGTTTAAAAAAACCTATCTAAAACACAATGAACATATAATTGTGTCCTATCAGCTTCAATATCAGCCTTAACCCTCTGCTTAATGTTTTAATCTGTGAGTTTATTGTAGAACCAGGTGTGCAATTAGTCTGAGCGTGTGATTATCGTAGTAAGTGATTTTTTGTGTGCTAGCCAGATTACTTTAAACCCTTAGTGCTTTTATTCATTGGATTAACATTTGGTGTTGAATAATTTTATGGATGTACCTCTCTTTTTTATGTCATGCTGTCTGACTCTTCAGATTTTTGTTCTTGTAATATCTTTGATTGTACTTAATGTACACTGTTTTGGTGACTTTAATTTAGTCAGAAATTCCTTAATTATTAGAAGCATTGATACAAATATATCACAGTATTACAGATCTCTTTTTGAGTAATTAATATATTATTACTACAAACAACTTTTTATTTCTAAGACCAAATAATAGTAATTTGAATTATTAAAATATTAATTACTACAGAGTTAGGAGACCATGTTTTATACAAGACAAATTATATAAATTATAGAAGGAAGATCAGTATAGTATAGTATTTTACTATTTTTATATCTGTGAGCATTTCATGGTTCATTCTGAGGACCTCACAGATTGCTTCTTGAAAATATTCTCTGTAAAACATTTTAAAGCTTCAGTGTCAGTACTTACAATTTTCTGTATAACACACAAGGTCTTACTTTCACAGAAAATTAATCACCCACACTGCAGCTGGGACACAAAGAGTGTGTTGGAAACAATTCTGACTTTAAAAGCAGGAAAAAAAATATCCAAAATCACTAGTCATAGTTGCATGACACAGACTGTCTGAATCTTAAGACAGTGGTTTAAGGAGAAGGGAATGTAAGGAAGAATACCATTGCACTCCTGCTTCTCATCACTGGCAAGGGATTTCCAAAGGCTGTTGTGCCTTTGCTAGGGCCAAAATAGTCGTCTCATGCCCAGAACAGAGATGGGGCAAATGATTAATGAATTAAACCCCCAACACAAAAGCAATTACATCAGAAATAGACATCTCGCAAATACATTATGCATGGACTAATTAAGCCGTGTCATGGAATTAACATGCAGAGAACCGGAGTATATCACGTGCTCTATGCTATCCATGAGTGGTATACAAGGGCAAATATTACTAGAGTAGCATCATGTCAATCTTATTAATTCATGCCTTGTTTAACTAAGAGAAGGATCTCTACTCCGGAGGCAGATGTAGTTCCATCAAAATGCATGTGTGTAACTAGTAAAGTATCTCATAGTCATATGGAATCTTAAAATTTTGACAGCTTACATTCACATTTCTTTCATCATCACTGGCAGTGGAGCAAATTGATGTGTAGGATTTTATTAATGGGATGGTTAAACCACCCCCTCTCTTTCGGAACCAGGTTGTATATGAGATTTAGAGTTCTTGACAAAAAAAATGTGCAGCCCTCTTGTACAACTGGCAAAATTATTGTAATGCTGCTGCTGTTGTGCTGAGGGGTTTTTAGATAGGATCCAGCCTGGTTTGGTGGTCAGAATCCACTGAACTAGCACAGACACGATTGGATTTGTGCAGTCCCTGCAAGCTCAGAGCTTTGGTCTCTTTGCACAAACAAAGCCTTCTTATCTGGTCGGGGACATGATTTTTCTCCCAACAGATCAGGATGTCAAGATAGAAGGATTCTGTGCATGGGAAAAGAGGAGTGACCTTATGTTTCTACCTGTTGCTGACCTTCTCTCTGCATTTGCTCTAGAAAAGCTTTTCAGGTGGAGCTGTGCCAGCGCTGCAGCTCTGGCTGAAACCAATTGCGCTTTGGTAAATTGGCAGAGCACTGACATTTAGGTAATTTGTTTTTAGATAATTTGGCCTTATCTCATTAATTCTACTCTATCTGACAACTTTTATTGTAAGCATTTCTTTCATAATTTTTTTTCCTCTGTATTTTGGATTGCAAGACATATCTGTAATATTCAAAGGTTTTTCAAAGCAGAAACTTGCAAGCAAACTCCGAATGGTTCCTAACACCCTGGGCCTCTGTAAGTAACTGAATATCTAATAACTCCAAATAAAACTAATTGCTACTAAGCAATACTATACTGAAACATCACACTGTCATAAATTGATATGTAAACTTTGGTAGTGTCAACAACAGCTGTTTTATTAGAGTTATTGTGGCTATCTATCAAGGCTCAATGTCTGAACCATCCTTGTGGATCATTTTTCAATCCAGTCAAAAATCTCTGTCCTAGCATGCAGCAAATGCTTTGGTTTTTTTTTTAATAAAAACTTAGGAGCATTAAATTTCTTTTCCACCTGTCCCGATTTCTTTAGGGAAATGCTTCCAGGATAGCCTGTTTAAAGAGCTCTTTGACCATGCTGGTTCACATGGTATTGCTAAAATGAATGAAGAGTATCTTGATAAACCATTGATTAGTTCTAACTCTAGAAAAAAAACAGATATGCTTCAGTGCAAGCTTCTTTTTTGAAGCACAAAAAAGTTGGGAGTTTTTGAGTGAAAAGTCTGATATCTTGGTTTTGGAGGTATAACTCATGGATTGAGATAAAAACAGCCTAATAGGATGGAAAAGGAAAGGAAAATTATAATAATGATTTAAGAATATTCAAGTAAGTGATTCACAATGCAATTGGTCACCACCTGCTGACTGATTCCCAGTCTGGCCCTGAGCAGAAATTGGCACATCTCAGCTAACTCCCCACAGTTTTATTGTTCAGCATGGTGCCGTATGGTATGGAATGTCCCTTGGGTCACATGGGGTCAGCTGTCTTGGCTGTATCCCCTCCCAAATTCTTGTGCACCTCCAGCTGGCAGAGATGTATGAGAAGCTGAAAAGTTCTTGATTTAGTGTAACTACTGCTCAGCAACAACTAAACATCAGTGTGTTATCGACATTATTCAATACAATATTCAGTATTCAATAAATACAAGTCTCAGTACTGTATCAGATACTAAGGAGAAAATTAATTCTATCCCAACTGAAACCAAGTTACTTGTCCATTTTTTACTCTTCTACAACCTTTCCTTTGCTTATAATAGAGTCAGCATGATAAAAATTCCTTACTTTTGAAACTGCTTAAATACCTCCTTGAGAGGCACTGACAACTCTGTTACAAGTAATTTTATTCAAGTTCTCCATTAGGAACCTAATTTTTAGAACACATCTGTGTAATTTCTTACTTGTAGCTGCAGTATGGGCTCCTGCTGGTGAGCACACCACCAAGGAAGGCTTTGGCCAAATTCAGCAAGGAAATTAATTAAGGACCCACCTGTGCAGGGCAATAAGCCCTCGGCAGAGGAACCCCCTGTGCTCCCATGGAGGAGCGAGGCCTGAGGGCCAAAAGGGTCTACAATACTCCCTAGAGATAGGGCTCCCAGGCAAGACCCCTTATACTTGTGGTGAGAAGAAAGCTGCTCGCCCCCCATCATGCTCTGTTTCTTCACATTAATAGCCTGTACTCTGTTGGTGTCTTTCCCTTGTTTTGGTTTTGAGCTCTCAGACTATCTGCCCTGCTACTCTACCCCGCCCTTTGCCTTTCCTATATAATCCCCTGTTTCTCCTAAGTTCAGGGGAGCTCTCGCCCCTGGCATCCTATAGTGCCCTCCTATAATGAAGGCTCTGCTCTCTATGGAGCATTATACAAGGCTCCTTTCCTTTATCCCTGCATTGCCTGAGAGTGACTTCACAGGAGAGCTAGAAATCAGTAGAGCTGAAGTCACTTGCTGCTCAGGGATGTGCCTGTGCCCCTTGGGCCGGTGTCCCCTGCTGGACACCTCTCCAGGAAGATCATGGTGCCACGGGAAGACCACCATCGGACCCCTGGACCACAGCACCCACCTAATTTGAATCCTGAGACCTGGAAATGTCATCCAACCACACTCGATTAGTAAACTTTGCAAGATACCTAGTTTGCTTCGCCTTTGTTCTTTGCTGTTCCAGCTCAAATCAAATAAATATAAGCATCAAAAGATGGGAGATGGTGGTCCCAGGTCTCCACTGACTCAGACACATAAAGTCAGAGATGTGAGCTGTGAGCCTGGAGCAGTGTCTCTACCATGCCAACTGTGTTACGATGCTGAGTGAGGTCTCGCCGTCCTGATCTCCTGCTTCAGTTTGTTTGACATCCTCATGAGCTGGTGGGTTGGTTTGTTTGTTTGTTCTTGCTTTCTAGCACTGTGCCTCTTCTAGTGAGGTAAATAACAGGGAGGCCTACAATAAATTTCACATGTCTCCAGTATGATTGCTGAGGCCTATGATCAATTCTCCATCTGAAGGTGTTTATTGGCACTTATTCTTGGGTAAACCAGATGTCACTCGTAAGTGTCATCATAACCTTTCCTCTGAAAACACAGCCTCATTTTCCACCCACGTTGTTTCTGGTCCATCAGAACACCCAGCTCCATAGAAGTCAGTTCAAAAATTTGCATTATTTCAGTTAAATTTTAAACTAATTTGTGTTTAAATTTTCTGTGTTCCATAGTGTTCCCCTGTTTCTGTCCTGAGCACTTCAAGTCTGTTAGGATCTTTTGTAAAGAGAGAAATTGTGGAAGAGAATGTTGGTTTGGACTATTAAAACTCATCATTTCATAAGATATGGGGATTCTGAGGTATCCTTTTTCCAAGGTATTTTCAGGGAGCTTATACAGTAAAGTTGAGATAATGATGATGGAAATAATGCAGTTGTCAAGAATTGCAGATATACCTGACTCTTCTCATGTTATTAGGAGATTCCTTCTTTTTATCTCTTCTTTTTTTTTTTCACCCATCTTCCCCCCTGGAATATTCTTATCCAATGAATGCCCAAACATGTAATTTTAAATTGTGGGCTTTTGGTATGTGAGTATGCACTAGTGATAGGGTTTCTGTATAATGACTTGATAAACCTGTCAGGATTTTACTAGTAATGCATAATAAATGTGGTTATTATAGAAGATATTCTTTTCCAACAGTGGCTGTTGGGTCTTTAGAAGGTTAGGAATGTTAATTCTTTTGTAATTCTCTTTCTCTCTTTTCTCCTCACCTTTTCTCTTCCTCTTCATTGATTAAGAACTTCAGTAGATTTTGGTATCATGTATTTCAGTCTTTGGGTAAGAAAAAGCACTGATGGTAGACATGCAGTTTCTTGCAAATACATACTTTATTTCTATTTTTGATCAAGTTATTTAAACTACACATACTGTGAATGGTTTAGAATTAAGTTCAATAATTTAATACATCTAGTAATCCAGTTTGTTGTTATATTACACCACCACCTCCAAAGCATCAGTGCAAACCTATAGCCTTAGGCCGCCACTGTTTTCCAGAGGAAATGTCATGCTGTAGAAGACTTTTGGAAGCCGCCTGTGCTTTCTTCCCAATGTCTCTGTTGATGTAGTGGGAGCAATTGGGTAGAAAGCCCCAAGCTTTCACACCAAAACCTTCAATACCACAAGAGCACTGGAAGCCTCTGCTGCAGTAATCTTCTGAAGAGGATTAAGCATTTTAAACAGCCAATTAGGTTGTGATTAGGAACAAAACCTCAACCGATCCCAATGACGGAAGGGAAGGAATGCAGGCAAACTGACAGCTGTTCATGGATGAATAAAGCACCATAAATGGTCAAGACGTTACAAGCAAAGGGAAGAGAATGGGTCTGTAAAGGGAGAGGAAGAAATTATTAGTTTAAGGTCAGAATTTTGAACTGGCAGCAAAACCCTGCTAATCTGGCTTCCAGACCAGAGCATTAAACTCTCCTGCATTCTCTGAAATCAAAGGAAAATTGTCTGCTTTGTAGGGAGATAGGAATTATTTACTACTGGGAGCTATGGAAACATAGTATATAGGGTTTTGCCATTCTGTAAAGGAAGGTGCTTGAAAACTATGGTAACTTTGAACAAACAGACCAAGCAAATATAGCTATGCAAATGTGTGTTTTTCAGTAGCTTTTTCAGTGAATCATATTGAAATGTGCAACCCCCCCCCCAAAAAAAAAATCAAGTACAGGAACATACTCACACATAATAAGTGTCTTTAATCACTGACATTTAATTTTCAGAGCATGCCATACTATTCAACTCTCAGTTGAGAAAGCTGTAAATTAAATCCCTGTTTCTGTTGAAGCTCTAGTTGACAGAGATGATCCTCTGAAATCTATTCAAGATACTTTCCTTTTTCTTTCTATGAGCACATGTAAACTTGATTACTTAAGCAGACTACAATGGCAAACTTCTATTTCTAAATAAGCCCCCACTGGATTTTTGTTCATCTTCTGTCTTGCTGCATTTCAACTTTCAATCACAAAGCGTGGGCCAATACTGAACATAGTAAATACTCTCTGTAGTGCTTGTCCATTTTTGAGTGTTTTCTAAATAGTGAAGATACAAGTAGGATCGTGGTTTTGTTTCCTTTTCCTTTTCCATCTCTGCTGTTGGAAGAGGTGCTCCTTGGGCCAAAATCATGTAGACTTCTCAGTGACACATTGAAAAAGGGATACAATCACTTTGGTCTGCTGATTCACTGCATCCTCATCAATATTGTTGATGTGCTGTATATTTGGCCAAAAAGGAATTTATTTTATTTTATTTTATTTTCCTTCCTTTTTTGACAGCTTTGGTTTTCCATTAACCTTATGTAAGTCAGGTGACTGAACTAAACAGTCATTCTTCTTTAGCCACTAAGTGGGATTCATATCTCACGCATTGTATTGCTATGGGTCAGACAAGACCTAACAGTGTATGTAAAAGACAAGCAACTAGAAAAGCTTTGCATGCTTGTGAAATAATCATGAACTGATCATTATTCTGTAGGAATGATTATATTATTTTTAATAAAATTAAGTTGTTATTAATGTGATTAAATCTTGCCAAGCACAAAGAGTGTTCTCTTCTTCATAAAACTGGAGTTACAGACACATGAGTTTGGCATTTGCCATTGCTGTTTGAGTTTTCTCTTTTTCTGTGTAGAACTAAAATAATACACATTGCACATTATCTTACAGTGCAGTCAGGAAAACATTTATGTTCTCTTACCAAAAAAATGTACATGGAAATTTATGTGAAAATGTGCATGCCAAAAAAAGGCAAAATACAGTCGACAGACTTCTGCACTATGCAGCAGCTACTATTTGAAATATCGATAACTAACAATTTTAATCTTGAATGAAACACAACTGACTTCTGTTTCATTCCTGGCCAATAAATGAGCTCACAATGTAGACAAGTGTGGTGAACCCGAGAGATTTACGGAGAATCATAAATGCATTTTATTGTGCACTCCAATGCTGTCATCTACAGCTAGCTAACAAATAAGATAGGTTTTTAATATAATCCACCATGTCCCTGCCAGTGCTCCTCATCTGTTACATCATCTCACTTTGGGCCAAGCGTTTGTTTTCCCCAGATGGCCATTGCAGAGCTGCTGACAGCTCTCCTGACTGAGAAGTTGTAGCACAGTGATCTTCCAATTCATTTAGCACAACTGACAAAGGAAAAGCTGTTGATGTCCCAATACAAAAGCACTCTATCAGGCATTACATAGTGTCTGTTCTCAGCATGTTTGGGGCATGATAAGTCATAGCACATGCTTTTTGACATCTTCCTGCCTTTTGCTGCAGTGTAGGATTTCTTGGAGCTGGAATTCAGGTGGCAGAAAAGATGTAAAAAGCCAAGTGTGATATCATCAGCAACTGGTAGCGGTCATGGAATCATAAATAATATTTTGTAAACTTAGGTGAAAAATGAATCCTCCTAAAGATGTGCACTACAGTTCTTGCCTCAAATTTTGCCCTCTTGAGCAGCCTGAGTTGCATAGACTTTTGAAAGTGATACCTAGATGAGCTATAACAACTAGGAAAGTCTTTCTTCTCAGAGTGCGTAAAAAAAGGCTGTTGTTATTCAATTATTATATTCCATCCTATTTAATTGTATCCATGGGATATAGAAGGTTTAGGAAGTGGCTAAGTACCCTTATTTCTCTCACAGCCTCACTTCCTAGTCAGTTGGATGTGTGGGAAATAAGAATTTCCTACTCCACGAGAGAGGGGCTTGGTAGGCTGTGGGACGTGATGTAAGTTTGCTCTGTCTTGTGTGTGGGATGGCTGGGACAGCAGGAGCTGTGCCTGCCAGGGTACACACTGGTCCTCACCTTCCTGCGGGGGGCAGCTGAAGCAATCTGCTCCCTTTTATGAAAATCAGATGCAGCTGTTGGGCTCCTGGCAGCTTGTTAATGCAGCATTTGCTTAGAGAGAGACTCTGGAGCCTAAGCTTCAGCATTTTGCTGCCAATATTTATTTTATAACATAACTGTTTTTTAAAGCAATATATAAGAGAAAATTTTCTTTAGGGTACCACAACCAACTCTAAAAAATTGAAAAATTGCAGGAAGGGTTTTTTTCTCTATTTTTTCAGAAACTGCAGTCCGTTTTTTTCAGAACCACATCACTGTACATAAATGTACGGGTGATGATTGTAGCTAATTTAAAATTATTCTATCCATCATCTATTACTGGTAGATTGAGCAGGACATAACCAAGTCTTTTCAGGTGCTCCACAAAAGGTCAAAGAGTCACTCTGGTGCCAGCAGCAGAAGTGGTCCTCTTCCTGGTAATCTGCCCATCACAGTTATCAGGTAGTTTAAATTTTGTCCATCAGTGCCCATAGCAGCTCTGAATGGGCGCAATTATTTCAACTGTCTTATTTCAAGTGGGATGAATCTCAGTGCCTGAGTTCAAATTTGGTTTAAAACATAAGACAAAAAGTTAAAATATCGAGGAACCCTTCCACTTCTTGATTCTTCAGCTTCCAAAATGTTCCCAGTTTCTCCAGCGCTCCAGCTAATGTTTTCACGGCTGAAACGGAAAGATCCTTGAAAGTTAGTTTATTTCACTCTAGAAACTTTTGTAGTGGAGCTGGCATAACTTCTAGTGGTCAGGTAAAAAGAACTGGTAAACTTGTAGAATAGGCAGCAGCCCCAGGTCTTTCTTCCTAATGCCGCTTTTTTCCCTCTGCTCTTTCAAGAATAGGGGTTTTGTATTGCAGTTTTTTATTTTGGAAGAGAATGGTTAAGATTATTGTAGAGGAAAACAAAATAAAATGTGACATGGTGAACAGAGGACGCTGAATTCTTGCATAACTACAGCAAGACCATTACAGTAGGGTTCAAAAAAAGATTAAGAAAAAATGCTATGTCAGGGATGAACCATGACTTGTAACCCTTCATATCTCACTCTGTGACTGTCTGCATCTGCTAAATATGCCACTTTTTCTGCTGTTTGGTTTTCCATCTGTCCTGTTCTTGCAATTTGTGTGTTGGGAGAGTCTTGTGTATTTATCACTTGTATTGATCTTAAATTGTCAATATATTCCTGCTTTTCTCTTCAACTGTCTGTTACAGCACAGTCAAGAGGAGAATGGTTTGCCAATACTAATTGTATGATATGGGAGCTTCAGCATAGTTACCCAAAGAAAGCTCACAGAACAGTTGAAGACAGGGAAATTTTTTAAAAGTGAAAATAAAATCATACATATGCATGTATATATATATATATATGTTAAGGCTCGAAATTATCAAGTTCTGAAATTAAAGAGTTCAGCTGAAAAAAATTTTTTTCTTTTTTGATTCCAAACTTGAATAAAAAAAATATGGGAGCAAATGGCTTGCACAAACAGAACTGCTTTGTGTTGAACACACTGTATTTTTAGACTACGTTTCTCAGAAAGTGTGTTTGTTCCTGAAGTGCATAAACCAGGCAGCAACCAGTAGTGACATTAAGCAATGTCTTTATTTTGGTTGAGGGGGTGCTGCAAAGAACCTCAACAGAAGTTCTTCAGGAAACTAGGGAAAGACATGTACATTTTTCCTTATTCTAATGACATTCCCAATCTTGAACAGCGGCCCATACTTGGTTACCAATTCCTCTCACATGATATACAATGTAATGTGGAGTCTTAGCAAAGAAAGCGTGGGCTTAAGATGTTACCTCAAAAGTTGTTACTCATGTGGGATTAGGGATATTCCCATTCATAGCATACCTTATTAACAGTAGAATAGTTTTGGAAGTGTAATCCTCTGGGAGCTAAAGGTTAGATTGTTTGTAATGTAAACCTTTTTATTTTACATGGTGGCTTGTGTAAATGCATTGCATGGAACAGCTGGAATATTATGCATAGCATGTTTTCCAGGATCGGCAGACATTACCTGAAATATGCAACGTTACACGAACATCATCTTTTGCTCGTAAGTTTTGAATTTCGAAAAGTCTGTTGCTCCTGGGTGGTCACTCTAGAGATAGCTCCAAGCATACAAAATATAAAAAGTATGCATGAAATATGCCAGTATATTAAATTAACATCCTGCAAAAGCTCCCTTTTTAAAATCCAGATGCTTATATTGCTTTTGACAGACTCTAGGCGGTAAAGTTTTAACTTTAAAGAAGGGGCTTTCTGTTTCTGTTTTCAAGTTAAAAATAATGAAAGGAAAACACACTGAAATTCCCACATTATTAAATAAAACATTTAAGTGGCATGGAGCCAATCATTGTCACGCCATGAACAAATGCCTTATGGTAATATGTTCCATAACTGTTTGCTAAAAACTACCAATTTTAACACATTTGCACATGATTAGACACAATAAAAAGTTACTTATTGAAGTCAGTGCCACAATAGTGTTACTTAGGCTCAAGGGGATGGAAAACCTGAAAGAGAAGGGCAGTGTGAAATGGGTTCCATGCTGTGAAAACACATCGTCAGGCGAGTCCCTCTGTGATGGAGTTGGCTCCCATGGTCAGGAGTTCACAGGGCTGCCCCTGTGCCAGGGAGCATGGCTGGATAGAGGCAGAGTGGGGAAGATATGGTGACATGAGAGAAGGGCTGAAGAAGCACCTACCACGTGTCATTCAGAAATGCCCCTCCTTACCCATGGACTGGCCCACCAACAGGGTGCATTTCAAAAGAGTTGGGCTATAATTGCAAGATTTCTTGGCATGTTCCTCTTTCTCTTAATAATCAAGGCAAGAGTTTCAAAGATCTGTATTTGTAGCCTCCATCTCATTAAGGTATGTTTATCTCTCTGAACCTGATCAGCCAGAATGAGACCAGTTAAAAATAGGTCTTTCTATTTATGATGGAAGGAGTTCAGCTTTGTTACTTACACTTTCCTGACCGAAGTAGTGGAACATAATTGTCACAGTTTGGAAGTAATTTATTCTAAGTGTAATTCTGCATAAATATTTATTTCGATTTCAGATATTTTTTGCTGAAGGAAATAAAATTTACACAAGGCAATTTCTATCAACCTCACAGAGCACTTCAGTTTTGGTTTTATTTTTCTCTTTCAGGACCTTTGGATTAAGAAGCTGCTGTTATACTTCAGCTTTTCAGAAAGCACGGCACTTCACATCCTCCACATTCATGAGAGAAGAGTTATCAAAACTGTCCTGAATTAATTAAAAGTAGGAGTAATCTCCACAAACAAGTGGGAGCCAGGGGAGCCAGGGATGAGGGAAAAGAAAAAAATAAATCTGCAGGGAGAAATTCTAAGTATAAGTTAATGATTATATTAGCAGCGATAATTTTTCTTTGTGGCATCTGCACATCGGGATTCACAGGGTAGTTTTTAGCTTCCTGGGATTTTACACATCTAGCAGCTATTGCAAATCTGAGAAGCTGATGAAAAAAATTATACTAATCTGAGATGCACCCTTGAGGGTTTTGTACCCATAAAATAATGTATGCATTGCAACTGGGGATAAAAATTTGATTTCAGAGGAGAACATCCCAAATCTTCCTCTCACTGATAGACTGAGCCAAATCCAGAAGATACCCAGGGTTATGGAAGAACTTTGTAGTAACATCCATATGTCCAGGAGGTGATTGGGCTCTCCATCCCAGCTTCCTCATGCTCCCAATATCTGTAGTTTTCTTCTTGTCCCTAGTATACGCATTTTTCAAACTGGTGAAAACACTGCACCCACCAAGCTCCTGGGGAACAGAGGATGCTGTGAACTGTGCCAAGAGTAAACACAGAGCAAGCTGTAGTGCATATGGCTTTTGCTGTCCAGAAAAATGAGTCACACTCCTGTTTGCATGCTCCCCTCTTCACCAAATACGCTGACAGGATTTGGGACTGGCAGTTTCCCCACTGCTCTTCTGGTGCATAGGATAAGGTGCCCCTGTAAACAAACTCTTCTCACTAAGCTACAGGGTTTGATAGTGAGAGTGCTGCTACTGATCTCCCTTAGTGCACAGGGGGAATTGCATGTTCAGCAGCCATGCTCTTCTGGCCTGAACACATAGAACAAAAAAATCTACCAACAAAACGTAAACTGAGCATTAAGTTGAAGAAAGATTAAATAAAACAGCTCTTCACAGTGCCTCACAGTTTTCTGTGCTGGGAACAAAAATAATGCTAGCAAGGCAGGCGATGAGCAGTAAGTCTGTGCTTCATCTCCAAAAAAAGAGTTAAAGGCAAAACAGATCTTCAGTCTTTACACAACACTTTGCACCCCCTGATTTCCACCACTCTTTTATGTCCATGTAGGAAAGACAGTTTTTTGACTCATCTGGTTCTTGAGTGGCAGAGAGGTTGAGAAATCAATGTTTGATGTCAAGCATATGAATAGCAGGTGTTTGCTTTCATGTCACAGGAGCCATCTTTCATACACAGCACTTGGCTCCTGGTGCCTCACACAGGGCTGTAGCGATTCCTGTACCAGACCCACACCCTGGGTTTCCACAGGGCACCTTGTTTATACCTAGCCAGGAGGGTTTATCCTGAGGGCACATTGCTGAAGTGGAAAGGAGTGGATGCTTTCCAAAATCGAGTGTGAGCAAACTCTTTCTCAGCATTTAACCTTCCCCCTTCTATTGCTTTTGTTTCAGTTGGCAGCAGCAAGGTCGGGAAGGAAGGGAAATAAACCCAACTCCTTCCCCTGCTTGCTCAAGCACGGGACTTATTTCATAGTGTGCCATTTAAAATGAAAATATACCTCTTTCCCCACTTCCCCCTTAACTTATTTCTCTCAAAAAATCTTACAGAACAGGACAGTGGTGTGACCATCATCTTACAGGAAGGGAGAGATAGGCAAAGGAAGAATGGTTGCCCTAAAAGCCTTCAAATATTTCTGCTGTAATGAGCCTCTTCAGCTCCATAGTCTGAGCACAGTAAAGCATAACAAGGCATGGATTCAGTGGGGCATTTTCTGAAAGCTGTTATGAGACACATGCCTGGTAAATACCTTCTTTACTGTTATTTCCCAAAGGTATATATAGAACATTGAAAACTAGAAAGCTCTCCTACCACAAAATGTAGTTGTACACAATGCTAACAGCTGAGAGGCACCTTGAGGAAGTGAGCGTCATGAAAAAGAGTTAACCAGCAAAAGCAATCCTGTGTCTTTTGTGGTGGTGCCAGAAACTGGAGAGAACTGGGTTTACTATCCACAGCACCATTCATCATTTTGGACAAGTGGACGAGGTATCACTTAAAGGTGAAAGATGGAGTTTTTGGATTTGAGCTACTTGAAAGGCACAACTGAGTTTGCATGGAAGGGTCCTTCAGATGTCTCTTCTACAAGGGGAAACCCCATTCCTGCTGAGCCAACTCTTTCCCAGGCTCAGCAGCTGGCAGTACACTGAACCTCAAGTAGGTCCTTTGCATGTCTTTGGTAAATGTTCTCCATTGTCTGGACCCTCTAAAGTTGTCCTGCTGGAAAGAACTACCAGGAATATCTGCACTCCATGCTTTTTGTTCCTTGACCCAGAAGTACAGGGCCAAGTTGGTTTAGCAGTAGAAGAAAAAGTGTTATAGTCAGACAGAATGAAGGTCAGATTTGAAACAATATTTCAGAAGCAAAACCAGATATGATTTATGGTCCTGGTAAGATTATTAAATGGTTAACTGTCCTCATGCTTAAACATTTCTCCTTTTTTCTTTTTATTTTTATAATTTGCCATAGATATATGCAGGCTCTTACAAGTGTGAGCTAGAACACATCATAATGCCAACTGGTCAGTGCAGCTGCAGACACACAGCTATGGGAGGCATGGACATACATCCCCTCCTGCTGCTGGCAACTTTCTCACAGCTCCTACCTTATGTCCAGTTTTGGGTTTCTGCTGTATTTGTGCTGGTTATCTGTTAGTGTGCTACTGCACCCACTGTTGACAACCAAGCAGGGAGGTGTCACAAGGATATGTTGGGATTATAGCAGAAAGCTGTGACAGGAATGATGACAACACTGAAATTTTTTGTATATTAAGAAAAGAAAAAAAAGAAAATTATCTAAGAGATTACCAGAGTGAGGCATGATCCACTCTGATGAAGCATCATCACCCAGGTGCCTAGCAATACTTCAGGGTTTTTTTTCAAATTTGAACCTTGAAGTTGAGCTCCAGCAGAGCACAAGGTAAATCCAGTTTAGACAATGAGCAGAAATGCAGATTATAGTGCTATTAATAGCTTTTTGGTTAGAAAATTTGACATAGACATTGATTCAAGAACTTCCACTACCAGTATCCATTAATATTAAGTTTTATTTTAGTATTCAAACTGTAGAAAAGACTTGCTTGTCAGAGATGGCTTTTAGCCATTCATGTTGCTCATGATCTTTGAGGGAAGCAAAGTACAAAATGGGATTATGATGGAGCAACTTTATTGCAAGCTATAAACTGCATTGCAAATGAACAAATGAAGCAAGACACAATAGATTTTAAGTAATATTCCTATCTTGCTACACTTGTCTCATTTTGGTGTTTATATATGGGGGATAAGGAGTCCTCCCAAGAAAAATCAGGAAGTTCATCTATGTCCACCACAACATCCGAGAGCCAGGTTATTCCTAGTTTTCCATGGATTAGAAGGGGAGAAGCATCCTTCTTCTGTTGTCCTTGGATCCTCTGCAAGGAATAGATTCTCTTAGTGAGCATGAGAAGGTTTGATATTTTATTTCACGGGCAGGATTGTCCCAGAAGATGTTTAATTTTTTCCTTTTTTTTCTCAATTTTAAGGAAAGCTCAAATAGTTGTATACTAACCATTACTGAGTCTGAAGTAGACAAGAAATAGTGAGTGCTGGTCATTTTCTTGTAGCCATCTTCAAAAACCTCGACAAAAACGATGAAGACTCAAATTATTCATGGGGTCTCAATCAACTTGAGTTAAGGACAATCTTACAGCACTGATTGTTAACTACTAACAATGTGAGTTAGTAGTGATGTGAGACAGCCTTTATCCAGGATTTGCATGTGTGACTGTCATTTAGTTACTGCATGAAAAGTACAGAGAAACATGCAAGCTCAAATTAGCAGGAACAGCCGGAGTCAGAGGAAGGTTTCTTTTTAAGTAGCAGTACATATTTGAGATGTATAGAGATATATCAATGTATGTGTGACAGGTAGGCCTAATGACAGGGCTGTGAGGCCTCATCTGATGCCTTGAATAATTTTTACATCTTGGAAAGACCATTTGTGTGGTGGTGGAAGAGCAGCTGCCCTGACACCATTTCAACTGCAGCCTCAGGCACAACTGCCTTTAAATATGCAGTCTTGTGCCTTTGGTTCTCAAGTATCTCTGATTCAGTAGGCTTGGTGCCTCTCTCTGCATTCAAACTCTTCTGAAGTCAAATCAAAGAAGTCAATAGTATTTTCAACCTCATTGTAGTTTTATTGAAATCATAATCTCTTTTGCTGTCCCCCTGCAAAAGTTTCAAATGGTAAATTGTGCCTTTATAGACTATATATTAATCTCTCAGTGAATTGCTATTTCTATAATATTCCACAATTATTACTCCTTAGATAATTTTCCTAATCTTAAGGTAGGGTTCAGTGCTCAATAAAGCCAAATTTATTTGAAACATTTGAAGAAGTCCACTTTGATATTCTCCATCTTTCTCTGACAGTTCATTATAATGAGACCATAGATTATTGTAGTTGTACTTGAAGCTTACATATTTCTTCTTCAGTTTTCCCCAAATGATTGAAGAAACACCAGCTGGTATTAGGTAACTGATCTTGACTCCTGTTTTCTTATTCATGCTGGGGAGCTGCTCAGTGTGGAAATAATTCCTGTTTTTATTAGGATTGTTTGTGAAGTTATAAATCTACAAAGCAGCATGCGTCGGGAAACAAAGCTGCACTTTGTCTGATCGATGTGCTTTGGCGTTTCCTCTTTGACACTGCCTGGCTGTACCCAGGGACCTCTGAGGGCCATCTCATTCCAGATGTGCCCCCTGACCAGCCTTCCCCTCCCTGCTTGGACAAGGCTCAGATGACTATCCGTTCCTTGTTTCCATGGGAAGGAAACACAAGTGAATAGGCTGAGAGGAAAAGAGCCACTTCATGTTCGAGCTGATCCCTCAGTCCAGGTAATTGGGGCAATGCCATCATGAAAGGGTTGTCTGCAGCCCAGGGATAGCCAAAGTGCTCAAGTGCCTTTTTACTCAAGTCTGTGGGTATTTTCCAGGCTATGATGTGAGAACAGCTTGTTTGTCAAAAACCACATCAGAACCTCGTCTTTTTAAAGGCCAGTACCTGGCGGTTCTCTCTAAGGTTTAAGCAATATTGAACTCTGAGAAATTACTGTAGAATGTGAGTGCTCAAAACTGATGATCAGGTTGTCTTATACTGAGTACTCATAAGAAAAGGCACAATTAACAGTGGTGGTTTTGGAAAGTCTCGCTTTTGGGCAGACCTGTGTAGACCTATAACAAGATACTATCAATCATGCTCCATTTTTTTGGAGGACAAATACACCTTACCATAGTATTTGCTTCAGAAGAAATTTTAAAGCTTCTTTCTTCTCCTGTGTTTTCTGCAATAGATATCTGCCTCCTCCCTGCTCTGTGTACACAAAGCCTGTGATTACTTTGAAAGATTGTTGGAAGGAAGGAACTCAAGCAGGAAAATACAATATATAAGCATGACTTCCAAATGCAGCAAAACCCCATGAATTAGCTCTGAGGACTAGAGTACCTCTTCCACCAGCTTGCTTCTCTGTGAGAATTGTTCCAGCCTCTTCCTCAGCTGACAATGTCTGGCGTTTGGTAGATCACAAGCCAAAGCCAAGAACTCCTTTACTGTGAAAACCTCCTACCTTCACATCCTGGTTTATTTTCTTAAAAATAGGATGAAATGAATAAAAAAGTGAAAAATGTACTCTCCCATCTAGTTTGTCTTAACAAACCATTTTGAAAAATAATTTATCGGGAAATGCTTCCGATGTAAACCAATTCGTTTGAATCTTTCTGACTTTGTTTGGTCTTGATTCTCCATTTTTCAAATGATAAATGTTTATACCACAATTGTAGCCTTTTTGAAAAAAAAAAAAAAGCCATAGAAAACTTCTTTTTTTTCCTGCAACTAGAACATTCAAATTTCTCAATCACCTGTTCTGATCTGATATTGATTTCCTTCAGTATTTCTTCTTCCTCCTTAGGGAAATAAATCTGTTTCTGGTATCTATCAGCCATTTTTCCCTTTGATAAAAAGAATTCATATAATTCTTAAGTAATGCTAAATCTTCTGTCAACAAATTAGTCTTGTCATCAGCCATAAGGGGCCTCATGATCTTCTGGGTGACCTCTTGCTTCTATAAAAACTTGAGAAAAAAATCCATGCATAATAACTCCTGGATATTCCTGTAATGTTTCTACTTTCATTTAGAAGTTTTTTATGATATTGTGGACCAAATGGGCTATTTTTTTTCCCTCAGAACAAAACTGGAAACTTTAAAAAATATCTTGCTTGTGAGGATGAGGGCAGGGGCTTAAGACAGCAAATGAATATATGTGTAAGGTTAATTCAATATGTGCAGGTTAATTCAGAAAAATCAATAATTTATTGGCTAGAGCTCTCCTTGGAGATAAATGGGTTGTATGAGATATGGGATCAAGTTTTCTTTGTCCCATTCCAGATAAGTGCCCAAATCACTAGCTTGTATGATCAGTCTATCTTTTTCTGGTCAAAGAATTATTTATCCACTGTTCTTCACCAGTCGAGAGAAATTTGTGTTAATACCTTCCCAAAGTCATACGCATGCCCTAGCTCTTGGGTTATTAGCTGTTTTTTTTCTACATGTTTTGATCAAAAATTTGATAAAGAATTCTCTTTACATGATTAAAGAAAGGTTTCAACACTTCCATATGCAAAATGTTTACATTGAAAAATGCACCTTTTTACCAGTCTTCCCCATCCCATGACATCGTTAGTAATTCAGTAGGCTCAGGGTTTCAGTTTTATTGTTTAAGATCTTGCAACTTGCTTTGCCTGGCTGGAAGCATAAAAATGAAGTACAGGCTCTGTGACTAAAGCCATTGTCTATCACAGTGCTATAACGTACTAAAAGGTGTTTTCCCTTCTTAGCTTTAATTGTGTTTTTCTTTTTTTTTCTCTGATTTCATATAAACTCAACTGGCACTCCACACACTTTAAACATGTTTTAAAACATGATTTTTTGCAGATGGTATCTTCCTATCTATTTTAAAATTTTAAACATTATTTATCATTTTTCACCAACACATTTTCCATGAAAAAGTACTGTTTGCTTCTAGTTAACATTTAACCGGACCTGTCATACCTAATGCCTTAGTAATCTCTAGAAGCATTGTGTCAGTCTGAAGTTGCTTAAACTCAGCCCTTATGCTGTTGTCAGGCTTTCCAGATTTTCAGTGGTGTGGGTTTGCATATTTACCTCTTCATCTCCAATATGTGTCCAGCTGATTCTTAAAAACTCTGTCAAAAATTTGCTATCATTTCACAAATTTTAAAGGAAAATACAGCTCTATACCATATGCTTAAAGCTATTGCTTGATTTATTTCTTCCACTTAATATGCCCCAGATTATATATCCAGCACTTGAATACTCCCATTTCTACTTAGTTTTCTGTCTCCTTTCAAAACCATATTAGTTTATTGTGGCCTCCTGTGCAGTTCCACCTACTATCTTATTTTTTTTAACTCGGGTTTTGAACCCTGGTAATTGTAACCTGCTGCTAATGTCTCCTGGGGTTCTGGCCTCTGTAAATTTTACTTCCATTTAGCACCTGGACACATTCTCCACCTTGCCTCTCTGAACAACAGAGATTTGAAGGGGGTAGGACAGAAAGTAACTACTGCACTGTTTCTTGAACTGGAATTTTCCATGATCAAAATTAAGTGCATAGCAATTGTATTTTGTGATCTGTATACAGTGTCAGACACAGGCAGGAAAAAAAATTTTCTTGCTCTCTGAAATCACCACGTTGGAAGGTTTAGTTTCTCTACGTCTTACCCCAAACAAACAGTTGGATTCTGCTGGTGCTGGAGGAACGGTGCTTTTGTTATATGTTCTCTCGTGGAATCTCCTCTGGTAAAAAAACAAAACGGCTTCCATGCTGTGGCACTTCTGAAAATTGATATTTTACTTTAATTTACAAATTTCTGCTTTTCCTGCATCTTTTGCTTAATTGAAAACCACTCTAGGGCACAGCAGTATTGTTGGCATCTTACTGACTGTACAAAAACAGTAGTATGCCTATCTCTATGTTATATCTCTTGTGCTTTTTTTAGCACTGAACAAGGTTCAGCCACATTTTTTCCTGTAAATAAACAATATGCAGAAAGAAGGAGTTAAAGAGCTGTGAATTTTATTTTTAAAAGTATTGCCACGTTGATTTAAAACATGTGCAATCATAAATCCATCAAATAACCGGTTAGTATGGAAGCACGATTTCAGAGGCTTGTTGCCTAAAAAAAATTCATCAAATTCAGAATCCGTGAACTTTAAATATAATGCTTCCGATATATTTCAAAGTGTGCATTAGTTATAGCTAATAAATGTAAAACATTAATACTATCTAATTTAATTTAATATTAAACACCTGTGTTTCTGGCTGTGATAACTGGCTGTGATGTCATAAGCATGAATTTTGAGCTGGTCATACCAGGGAATTTAGACCAGAAATTTAAATTATGTGAAGAAAATTTTCTCATATTTGTCTTTTTTTATCCCCCCAGTATAATATGCCCCATGATCTCTGGCAGCTCAGACAGGAGTGGAAGGCGCAACCAGGTACAGGAAATCTGCTGGAACCTAGCAGAAAAGACCAAAAAACAGAGCTTGCGCATAGGTGAAGGAAGCTGCCTATGCCTAAAACAGGAGTGCAGCCTGGAGAGCTCAGGCTCTTGCCTTCCACTTCCCTCCAAGGTCCCTGAGCATACAAGGAAACCAAAAGTGGCAGTTTTGTTAGTGGGAGGAGAGGCATTTCCAGACTCACAGTGGATTTGGTATGGGAGAAGCTTTCCCCAGGGCAGCAGCTCTCGCCAAGCAGCTGAGGAGTGCTCACAGAGCAGTCACTGCTAGAGGCACAGGAGGGCTATGGGCTTGTTCCCAAAGGGGTTGGCCAGTATTGAAAAGGCAGGACCTGCTCAGGTGTAATTCACCTGGATACCATGCTAGAAGAGCACACTCTGGAGGGTATGTATAATTCAGGTGATGCATCAGGAAAGTCATCTAGGCATAGATGTAGTGAAATCTGAGCCATCAGAAGACAATTTGCTGAATAAATCCCTCTAAGGTGAGCACTCACTAGACTCAGAAAAGCATCTATAGTCCATTGTTCTAGTCTAGAGGATAATTATATTTTGTAAGGCTAACATCAAGAATCTCACTGGAGGTCCAATAACAGGGTTTATTGCTCTCAAGTATATGACTGAAAACACTGACTGCCATCTCCAGCTCTACCAAGCCACTCTGTCTCTCCAGTCAAATCATTACAGATGAGGAGTGCAGTCATCACAAGTACTTTTCAGATTCCTGTTGGAGAGGGGCAGTTTTCCTTAATTTTCAAGCTGATTAGTCTTAGACCTGTAGCTTGGATATGGACCTGAGGAAATCAGCTTAACAATTTCTGTCTCATCTGCAACAGAAGCAAGCTTTGTGAACATCCTTTCTGAAAAATAATATTTTGAAAGCATATGAATGTTTGCACAGAGCAATAGGAAAGGGTGCAAACATTGTAAAAGGAGTTTGTACCTCCTATGCTGTTGCTTTTTGGAAGGCTGTGCTTGGATTTTGCAGTATCTGCCCTGTTTGTATTATGTTTTAATATTTCAGTGTGGGGGAAATAACTCTAACATAGGAAGAATGCTGCCTCCAGTGCTCTTTTCTCAACATACACATGCATACATATATACACAAAATAAATTCCCTTAGTTCTTATTAAGAGAAAATATATTCTTGGCAATTTACATCGGGAGATTATTGGGGGGAAATAGCTCTCTTTAAGAAAAGTAAGTAAAGTAGGTGCGGGCAGTGACTTTAAATTGGACATTAAACTAATCCAGGGCTATACTTTAATAAGGGCTAGTGCTGGGAATTCTTATGGATTTTCTAGCTCATTGCTGGGATGACAGAGAAATACAATAAATGCTCTATTACTTACACAAGCTGCTGGTTTTCAGAAAATTAGTCACCAGTGACCTTTTACCCTTTGTCTTGCTCTCTTTCTCAGTAAAAGTACCTGATCAGAATCAAATGCAGCCCTGCTGTGCGATGGCATCCCTGCAGGCTGCACAGGGCACCACTGTGAGTAGGACAACATAGTGTAAGATCTGCTTATTTTTCTCTGTGTAACTGCAGTATTGGGGGGGCAGCAGGGGAGAGGGAAGGGACAGAAGAAGCAAATAATCTTTTCATCATCAGTTGTTCCTTTTCTCTACTTTTTAAGTGCAGAAGGAAAGGAGGTATAATTCTACGTTTCTTAGTAATGAATGAAGCCCAAACCATAAAACATAACCAATCAAACTACTCAGAACTAAAATTTGGGAACTGCGATATGACTTGGTGATATCCCCAAGCTCACAAATCACAAACCTTTGATTTTGCTTGATTTTTTTTTATTTTCCATGAGCATCAAAACATTATGTTTATATTCTCTGCAATGAGGCACAGACTTTTGCGGGGGCCTATATTACTTGGTGTATACTAGCCCTTTGGTAGAATTATATTGATTAGTTTTCCAGTTAGCAGTGAGACCTCCTTCTGACCCTATTTTCAGGGTCAGTAGATCATAATGCAGAAGCACTAAGAGACTGGCATCCCTCCCCACATTGCTTTTTGAAGAGTGTACAGACAACAAAATCATCATTTGATAGGTATAAATATATATATATTATGTGTGTAAATGTAAATATGTACAAAAAGAGTGGAGCTGGACTCTGATCTGCAAATTCAGGTATATGTTGTATATGATTCATAATAACATTTTTCTGTGAAAATGAAGATACATCCAGCTTCTACTGTACAATTTTAAAAGCGATTTTTGTCATAAGCTGTTGTTTTTTTTTTTATAGAAGAGGAATACCTCATGACTGAGCACAATAAGGACAGATGTGAAAGAGGAATACACATCTATATTTGAAATGCAACTATTGTTCTGGGATCTTTAGTCTAAGAGCTCTCAGATATGAACTTGCAAGACAAAGAGCTACATGCTCGGCCCCATTACAGGCAGTCTGAGGATGTCCCATGAGCAATCTGTTGACTTCCATCTTGTATGTCAACCATACATACCTCTAATTAAACAAGAAATCATTTGTCAAAACTTGCTGCACTTTTCATATCCAAAATTTTCCGTGGCAGGTGTATAACAGACAAAGAACAAGGACAACATGAAATACCTAAAGAATGCTTTTAGTTGCTATTTTTAATTGCTATTTGAAGCTTACATTTGAAATCCTTGGTCCTGTAAAAGGATAAGGACTGGAGTCAAGGACTCAAATATCCTCACTCTAACACCAGGACCTTGCAGAATGCTTTTGAACTCTGATGCTCCCTGAGTACTCTGTAACTGTAGGAGAGCATGCTTCTGCCTCAGTAAGAGCCAGTCTGCTGGCTCATATTAGGAAAAAGAAGCTTGACTTCTAACAGCTGCTGCCTCTGGTTTTCTATATTTCCTTAACTCAACTACACACTGCAAGGAGCTAATTAATAATGTTAACCATGTTAACCATGAAATCACCATCTGGAGAAATGAAGGACTGGAAATAACTCTGGGGGAAAAGAAAGTGAGGTAAGGTGTTAGAGGCCTGAGTCCTTGCACAGCAGGGAGTACCTTTGCCCCTCAGAGATATTTGGATAACACTTCACCTGCAGCCCTGCTGCTGAAATTGCCTTCTTAGGGTTATCCATGTTCTGGTCCTAGGGTATCTGATAAAATCAACTTCCCAATTACTGTCCCTAGCCTTTACCCCAGGTCAACAGGTCTTGCAGAGAACATGCCAACATAGCAGCACGCCTACTGCTTCATATCGTCCTGGTTTTTGAATGTATGAAATAGTGTTATAAAAAATTAGGGAATAAATGTTGTTCCTACATGGTCTTTTTAGTTGTGTTCAGATTTTAGTGTAGTCCAGCAGAGATGGCAAAGCAAGTATCCCCCTCACGCAGTAATACAAATATGTACCCTCTCTTTACTTCCTTATTTTTTATTTTGACAGGCCTAAGGTCTGATTCTGCTGTGTGATATGGAGCTCTCAAACTTGAAATTGAGGCACGATGCCTTATTTATTTCTTATAGCAATATGTCACAGGGTTTCAGCATCCTGCTTTATGAACATAAGGTGTTCATAAATCCACACTTAAGTGACAAAGATTGTCTTCTCCAATTGTGTCTCTACCAAAACAAAGGCAATTTCTTCTTCCTACTGTCTCTTAACACACCTGGTTTATTGTGGAAGATTTTATAGGATTCCTTAAATTTCCTAGTAATGGCTAAACAATTGCCATTGTGGCCTTCTTGCACCTGCATGCCAATCAGATCAAATAACTTACAGTAAGGGTCAGATTCCTAACTGAAGTGAGCTGACTCCAAAGGACTTAGGTGCTGGAGTGAGCAGCTGGTCCTTTTCCAAATATTCTGGAGCACAGGTATCACCGAGTAGGCTGTCATTACATCCAGCACGTGCCATGTCAGTACTGAAAACAGGCAAACAGCTGCTCGGTGGACGAGAGTGACCATATTCCATGCACACACACTGCTTCAGTCCTTCACCAGCTGGTATTGGAGAGACCCTTCCATTTCATGATGGTCGAGAGCTCTTAGCGTGTCACAGGGTGCGTTCATACGGCCACAGCCACATGCAAAAGTGGTGTGATTTTCTGATGTGCTCCTCTGCTGCATTTCTCTCTGCAAGGATCATGCAAATACGCCCTTTTTGTACTTAAAGGGCTTTTATAAAATAGACAGACAATTACTTTTTACAAGAGAAGGTAGTGATAGGACAGGGGGGAAGAAGTATAACCTAAAATACAAGAAATGTAAATTAGGTGTTAGGAAGAAATTCTTCCTGGTGAGGCTAGTGAGACACTGGAACAGGTTGCTCAGAGGAGCTGTGAACACCCCATCCCTGGAAGTGTTCAAGGCCAGGCTGGATGGGGCTTTGAACAACTTGACCTGCTGGTAAGTGCCCCTGCCTATGGCGGGAGGATTGGAACAAGCTGATCTTTAATATTTCTTCCAACCCAAGCCATTCTGTGGTTCTATGAAATGTTAATGAACTAACCCTTTTTGTCTCCATGTCTGTTTTAGCAATAAGAAATTATTCTAAGCCTGTCCTTGGCATGTTGGCTGAATTAGTTCACAAATTTTTTATTCAGCACCTCACTCTCTGAGAGTTTTTTTCCTTTCTTTTCCTGTCATGGGCTTCCATTCAACTAACTGGTCATTCAATTGCTGTAAGTGACCTCCGTAGAGGAAGGTGAGTGGCCCTGACACCTTCTGTCCCAGAGCTATGTTGGCTGAGCTATCCCCACAGCTGGCACAGATAGGTAGATGCTTCTGCATCAGAGCGTGTGAAATTAGAAATTAATGTGAAGCTCACTTAATTTCCTTGTATTTTTAGACAAGGCAGCCCATCAAATTAAAAGGCCACTAAATAAGCAAAGAAAGTGGTGTTTCTTACCCCTTTTCAGGCAAATTACCTCACTGCATTTCATTGTCCTTTTGCTACAAGCCTTCCTGGAGCTTTGATTAACTTTGCTAATAATTTATCTTAAAACTTAACATTGTTGCATTTTTCCAGTTTCAGTAAAAAGTACTCTTAATTAAGGGCCATGTTTATAAAGCTGTAAAGAAGGAATGTTTTTAACAGTGAATTATGAAAAAGGCAAAATATTTTTTGTCTTTATGGGAAAATGCATTTTTTTCTTTTGTAACTTGTCACCCTGAAAAAATTGACTGAGAGAGTAATATCCAATCTCCCCTTCTTCCTTTGCCATACCTCTTTTCCACACTTCCACAGATTGGTTATGGTAAATTTGATAAATTGAAATAAGACTAGGAAGAATGTGCCCATCAGTAACAAGAGGTGGATGCAGGCAATTTAAAGTGGCCCCTTAGCACTATTTTTAAACAGCACGTCATCTATATAATGCACTATCCCTCATCGTCTATTACTTAGACAACTGCATATGAGGACCCTGGCAGCATCTGGTTGTGTGTGTAAAACAAACATTTAGCCTCAATAATATATTAGTCATAGTATCTCTGCTGTTCATAGAGGATAATCCAGAGCAGAAGTCTAATACTGGAAGTTTCAGTCGTCTATTTGGAGGGGTCCTTCCTACTCCAGCATTTGTCCCAAAGACCCATGCTCTCTGGGGCAAAATTGACCTTTTTGGTGAATCTTCATTCTGTGGACATTTAGTATGAAGAGTATTCTTAATTTCTACTATTTACCCAACAGCATTTTGCTGTTTTAATTATGTTATTGGAATTTAATTATTGCTACCTGAAAGGATGAGTATAGTTGCTCCTGTGTGAGGACAAGCTTCTTATAAATTCCCAGTAACAACTCTCTTCCCCTTTCTCTCTTCTCTGTGGTGACAGAGTAGCAGTTATGATTATTTAGTACCTAAGCTTGAAAACCCTTAATTCATTGCTCCCATGGTCTACCTATTTCATTGATTGTGCTAGTTTATTTTTGTAGGATCAAATAGGCAATTATAAAACAAGTAAAAACCACAGAAAAATGACAAGAGTCGATTCAGAGTAGAGAGAATCACTTACATCCCATGCCTTGTGGCACTTACCCAAGTAAGAGACACTCAATCATAATCATTAAAAAGCACTACTCCTTCTGCAGCCTGAAGTAGGTGCTTTTTACTTCAGGAGCATTTCCTGCCATGCCTCACACAGACCTGTTTGCTCACTATTTTTCTGGTGAGTGTTAAGGGGCTGGATCCTACTGGCAGTCACACAGGTGGGGACTGTGCAGCCACCCAGGACATTGATTAAATTAGTTGCGCTTACCAAACATGTGGTTGGGCTCCTGCTGCTTAACTCCTCCCAGTGACTGCCATTTTAACTTTTTGTCCAGACTCATTCCCTCTACCAGGCACTTGTGTTCTTCTCTGTATCAACAAGACATTTTTCTGTTTTGGTTCCACTTGCCCCTTTGGAGAGGGTTGAAGCCCAGACACCTCTGTAGGATAGTTAGTAGTGGGGAGAGCCAACATTCTACAGAGCCCCATGCAAGCCTGAGGCTGAGGAAGGGCTTTCCTCTCATCAGAGCTGAGGGACAGAGAGCACAGGGTACCACACACCATCCTCAACTCTTCCCAGGACTATCCTTGTGCAGGTGGGGAAGGCAGGGACCTCTCCTGGGCGTTCAGACAGTTCCAGACAGGGATGCAATGGCTCCAGCCCTTGTTCTACAGGAAGAAGGGGCCTGGCTGGTGGCCCAGCTTGCAGGGCTGCCAGCTCAATGTCCAGTTTTGTGCAAATGAATTAAACAAGGTAGCACATTGGCATATAAACCAAGCAGAATTAGAAATGGGTCGCAGCCAGAAAAGTATGGTTTTGAACCTAAATCAAAAACCAAACTTTCCCAAAGGGAATGTTTAGATTCAGGGCCATCTTTTAAAATAAATAATGAATAAATAAGGTCCTGTATAGATTTCTAACTATGTCACTTTATTAACACTATAGATTTTTCAAACACAGAGGAGCTGTAAGAATTGCATATACATTTCATTAGTAGGGAATTTATGACTACAAGATTGCACTTAAGGTTTGCACTGACACTTTATGCACCCTTTTGACCCAGTCCCTTTACTATACTCTACCCAGTATTATTTTTCATAAGTCAGGAAACATTTTCCATATGTTTTGTGGCATTATCCAAAGGGAGTTCGCAGCTGTACTGTTCCTACTTTATCATGTTCATACTGACTGAAGTGCAGACCCCTCCTAGTGACAGTACTCATCTGAAAGATCATAACAACACATTTTTGGCACATTATTGTTCTACTTATGTGTCAAGCCTCCCCCACAGAACAAAATTGTTTCACAGTTTTTATTAAAATTTACTATAAATGAACAGCTGAAAAAATAAACAGAAAAGTCTGTGTGTATCTTATTTACTGTCATCACAAAAAGAATATCTCTGCTGGAACATTATAACATAACCTAACAGCCAAAACTAACTCACAGAAATAAGCAGAGACATTAGAAAGGTTGAAGGTCAGAAGAGTTCATTATTTTCAGTAAGCTTAAAAGGCAAAAAAGGGGCTCGGAGAGAAGGAAAAAAAAAAGGGCAGAAGGAAATTTATGAAGGTACATGGGAGCAGCAGAGCTGCAGAAGGGGAAAACTGAACCAGGAACCTATGTGGCACAAGGCAAAAAAAGAGATGAATGTATCAATATTTTATCTATCACGTCTTTCTACAACAAAGTCTCTATGTTTAGCTTTCCTTTGGAAAAATAAACACATTGACCTGAAAAGCCCTAAATAAAACCCCATCTGTGAGTTATTTGAATCAATTGTGGCACTCCACTGTTAGTTTGCAATATCTGCGGTCTGATCTCACATTCTGTAGGCGTGTGAGCTTTCTCCTGCAGGATGACTTTCAGAAATTTCGTTTGGACTTAAAATGTGGTTATTTGAGGAAAAATTTTACTGATGTGCCTGGTCCAAGTCAAGATGTGGTATAAGAAGCTGCACTTTGGCTGATGGCTTCTGTACCTCCCTGTGCTCGTACATGCTTTCAAAAGATCTGAATTTGATCTCCTCGATATGCTTCAGTGGAAAGGAGTTTCTAATTGTAACTGGAAGCATATATATCCAAAGAAACAGATTTAGTAAATCCCACTGAACTCTGTCATGGCAGAGAGACAGCATAAATGCTCCCCATGAGTCCACTAATGAAATGCCTGGCAAAGCCAAAAAGGGCAAAGAAAAAAATAGAAATCACAGCTGCAATATCAGCTTGAATAATAGAGCTAGGAACCAGAGAGTAATAAAAGATGAGCAAGAGGTCAGAAATAACACAATATGAAGGCAAATGGAAGGAGATGAATTCTTTCCAAAAAAGTGAGGCAAAAAAGAATAAAAGTGTTCTGGGTCATAAGACAGGCTCACATAAAATGATTTTAAAGAGGAAAACTAAAAAGTACTGTGAAGGCAAAAGTTAATTATATTATTTAATGTACCGTAATATTTAACAATTCACAGCTTCATGCTGGGATTATTCCCAGCAGAATCAGTACTAGGGGGCAGATTCTCAATGCCAAGTCCTAAAATGAGCCTGAATATCTTTGTGATACCAAGTTCTATTTTGAAGGATCCACTATCTTTTTGTTTGTTGTTTTTGTTGTTGTTGTTGTTGGTTGTTTGTTTTTTTAATTTTTTTTTTTTTACCTTATCCTGTTTGGGAATTTTGGTGCACAACTTCTGATTTAGTTAAGCCTTAACCTCTTTGCTGAGAAATAATTGGCAAAGTTTATTTTAGGGGCTTTTTATTAATCAGTGAATGTGTAGCCAAATGAGAAAGCCTTCCATTCCCACTCCAGACTGAATGGGAAGGAGCCAAGAGGTACCCAGCAGAGGGCTGTTGGAGGTACAAATGGTGTCTTTCAGGGGATAGCTTGAGTTATCTGGATCTTTGCCCTTCCTGTCATTTGTGCTTCTAATCAGGCATCAGTTGAAGTGGTTTAGTATTTGCATAAAGATTTGTAGTATATTCCTGTAAAAGTATGTTCCAGACAAAGTGAAATGAAAGCTTTTATTTGACAATACATTGCTTTAGTGTTAATTATTTACTCTAAGTAAAAATAGTATCAATTTTCTTCTTAAAAAATAAAAACAGTACTTCTGATGAAAGGAACAACGTTGTTAAGAAAATGTTAGCTACAGGACTGTATTTAATTTTATGTGATGAGCTCATCAATTCTTCACATTCGATCTGCAATTGTAGTTTAAATTTTGGTGTTTAGAAGGAAAAAAACACAAAAGTTACTGTTTTAAAGTGTTAATTTAACCTTACAATGAGAACTTATAATGAAATCATTACTGAAGCATTCATTTTATAATGGGGACACACCAATAATGGCCATTACATAAAAGAATGAATGAAAGCACTTTTAAAGGTAGAAACCTTCCAAGCTTAAGGCTTAAAATTAAAAGAAACACAAAATATTCTAAAATATTAATATTGAAATATATCTACTATTTCTAATATCTGGATGTGATTGCTATTCAAACACGTTGTTTTGGCTTAACAAAACTTATAGATTTTAACCCAAATTTAAAATATCACCCACAGATAGCTGCAGCATAAGCAGAATACAGAGGCACATCTTAGCTGGAAAATCTTCCACATGCAGATTGCAATGTCTTTGCACTGAATAAGGTAAAAGTTTGATACCTAGATTATAAAGTGTATGAAGCTTTATTTTTCTCATCTAGTATGCTTTGCACCTGCACACTTGTGATTAGGGGGTTTTTTGGGGGGTTTTTTTTGGGTTTTTTTTTGTTTTGGTTTTGGGTTTTTTTTGGTAATAGTGAGAACTGATCTAGAAAAGCATTAATTAAATAATAAAGACTACACAAAAATACCTAAAGGGCAAATCTTGTCTTCCTCAAAATAATTCACTAAATATATGTTTGTTGCTCCCTAGGATTAAAAGAAAATACATGGGCAACAAGGGGAAAAAGAATATTACATTTCCTGTGGAAAAGGATGGGTAGCCATTTTCAAAATATCTAAAGTACAGCCAGGGTGCTGCCTGAAAATGTATGTGCATTTACATACACGCACATGCCATGGCCAGGGAGGACAGTGGTAGTGCCCACCCTGTCCTGCTTCACGTGCAGTCCAGGAGTCAGGTCGACTGCTCTTTGCTGCTCTGGGGGCTCTCAAAATGTTGGGCATCTTCTACTGGCATGTTGGTTTGCATTTCCCTGGGTAAACACAAGTGTTTTCACACTTTGTCTTTGGACAAGATTGGCTGTACAGCGCTGCTGGCAGGCTGCCTGTTACCTGCCTGTACCTCTGTGCAAATTAAAAACCCATCATGACATTTTGGCTGATGATATTATCTCCTTAGCCTTGGGGAAACTGCTGGAGAAGGAAAATGGCTTAAACAAGAAATGTCTTATTGAGATAGCTACTTTTGGAAACAGTGGTGCTGGAGTGCTACTGGTGTAGGTAAATGCCATATCATTCCAACACAGAGATGAAAAAAAACTGTGCAGTGATTGTTCCAGGTAACAGTAGCTGACAGGACTTTTACACTCTTTTCCACAGGAAATGTAATATTCTTTTTCTCCTTGTTGCCCGTGTATTTTCTTTTAATCCTAGAGAGCAACAAACATACATTTAGGGAATTATTTCGAGGAAGACAAGATTTGCCCTTTAGGTATTTTTTGTGTAGTCTTTGTTATTTAATTGATGCAAATTGCAATATCTTTGCACTGAATATCTAAGGTAAAATTTTGATACCTAGATTATAAAGTGTATGAAGCTTTATTTTTCTCATCAGGTGCTTTGCACCTGAACATTTGTGATTGGTCTTTTTTTCTTTTTTTTTTTTTTTTTTTTTTAATAGTGAGAACTGATCTGGAAAAGCTTGTTTTTCCTTTAATGTGACATAACTTTAAAACTCATAGGTGCAAAGCTAAGCACATTCTGGTATGTGTTCTGCCTTTCTGCCTTACATTATTATGGTTATCCTCTGCTTTCCTCTCTCAGCATATATATATCAATGTTAACATACCTATAAAATACTGATACATTGTATGCAATTTTAAATGCTATAAAAAATAAAATCTCAATAAAGTGCTTTAAAATCAAATCATCATGCCTTTCAGAAAGCTTTGCCAAGCCAGGTCCTGGTATTCTTTTCTTCTCTCTTAATCATAACCACACAGCTTTCAGTGGTCCTCCCTGGCTCCTAGGAGTGCTGGCTGCTCAACTCAGCAGGCATGGTCCCACCATGACTGTGGTATAGGAATTTTGATAACCTGGAAGTTATCAAAGAGCTGATTTGCCATAATATGTCCTTCACGGGTCCTTACTTGTTTTTAAACAGCCAAGTAGACAGCCCTTAAAAAAAAAATTGTCGTCAGAAATCTTGTTGGATATTAAGTGTGCCGTGCAAATGAAATAAAAATGGTAAGGCAACATTGCCCAGGAAATCTTGAGCCAAAAAGGGGAGGGAAAAAATTACTTACTTAGTGGTCATGATTCAATGCATGGTGTATGAATAAAAATGTAAGATAACTTTATTAGATAAGAGAAATCTGACATGGTTTTAAGGCTTAAACTCTAAATAATAATCTGAAAGCAAATAGAATTTCTGATCCAAGAAAAGTATTTTTCATTGCTTTGAGGTGAATAATTTTAAAATTAAGGACTGAAAACCTATCCTGTTCTTAGATAAATAAATATCTGATCCCTGCCAATTATCAAAAAACTATTTGGATATTTTATTGTTTTTGCATGACTAGTGAGTACTATGAATGCTGTGAAAACCGTGATTTTTTTTCAGTAGATGCAAACTGGTTTTTACAGGTATTAAAGAGAAGTTTGTGTTTAGTATAAAGGTATTTAGAAGTAATCAGAACAACAAAAAAAAAGGTGTAATCAAAAGAATATACCTGTAATTGAGTCACATCGGAAAACTTTAGAGAGTAGCTTAAAAACTTACCTGAAAGTCCCTGGTTGCATGTCCTGTGTGTTTATGAAGCCAAGTAGAGAAGACAAAAATATATTAATTATTTTCCTTTACAATTTCATGTATTTATTTTAAGAAGAGGGGAAGCTGGAACACCATAGACCTCATGGCCTCGTTACATAGCCTGGAGGTCCATGACTCAGTGCCAGGGCCAACACATAAAAATTATTATTTGATAGATGAGAACCAGGCTGAAGAAAAGATAAAATATTCTTTTACATTTTTAAGAGAATTTATCAACCTCTGATGCTCTCTATCAGTTAATGGTGTGTGTCTGCCAGAGAGGACTAAAGCCAGCATGAGAACAGAGGGAGGATGATGATAGCTGGAGAGCAGAACATCTTTACACTGAATATGCTATCTCAACCATGGGATGATGAGAATCGGTTTTTTGGTGCTCTGGTTTAACCAGACCTTGAAAACACATCCCTTCTTAATCTGAATTGCACATGGTGTAATTTCTTAAGGTTTCAGAGATTTTTTCTTGCCTTGAAAAAACAAAAAAAATGAAGCTGCATCTTTCTCAATTTTTTTTTTTTTTTATTTGCCTTTCAGTTACAAGACAGAACATAAGGAAGATCAGGACATTAATAATTATTCAGAGTGAAACAAACTCAGGATTCAATATTATTATTTTTTCTTAGGTTTTCTTTCACAGGCAGGAATGTCTGTTCTCCAGAAAGTCTCCCTGCCATGATCCTGACAGTATTCTGGCCATAGCATCATATTTGAAACCAAGAAATGTGGAAAGACACAGATTCCATTGCGTCAGTTAACTCCTGAATCTGCATACGGCTCAAGACTATCTCCTTAAGTAAGTTCAGTATTTAATACTGATAAAATGGAAAGTGATCTTTAGTTCTTGATACTGTTTAAAGGAATCTGCCTTGTTATTTATTTGGTTTGTAAAATCAAGTACATGCACATGGTTTTGGCTTCACAAAACAGGACATGTGCTCTTGTTAAAAAAATTATGCTACTGGAGAGAACGGCAAATCCCTTACTTACTTTTTATTGCTGGAGGATGACTTGGGGAACTTAGGACATTTATACCCACAGGTCAGATTTCATGTACATGGAGCTGTACATGTACAGTTTGCAAAAATTTTCTGCTCAGCCAACAGATTAATTATTCCTACCAATGGTGGAATAAGACAGCAACAACCTACTACTGCCTTTGTTTTGGCTTTGCTTTCTCAATCACTAGGCAGGAAAATTACAAATGGCCTCCATCAGCTTTGCTGGCTGAAAGAAGGCTGGGAGGAATAGCTAGGCATAAGCAGGTCTGGCAAGGAAATTTTTAGGTACTTTAGACTGCAATTCCTATCTCCTAGCACTGACAGTCAATTACCCTTCTTTCCATAAGTTAAGTAATTGGAACCTATAGGATAAATCTGGATCTATTATTGTACGCACCAGTATTACAGTAGAAGGTTATCAGTATGCACACTAAGACAAGTTCAGTGGAGAGAGCATAAACTGTGACTTTTAGAGTGTATATGTCTTCTAAGCCCATTGGAAAATGCTAATATTTCACTGTTCACAATATTTTCAAGTGATTTTCACAGTTAGCCTAAGATCATGAATGAAGCTAGGAATTTATTTTACAGTGTAAGTCTGTAAATTGATAAACCAGGAGAACATTGTGATGTCACCTTTTTGCCACAGATGCAAATATACCTGTGTATAATGTGTTGGATTTGCACATAGAATAATTTTCTGTATCATTGTTGGGATAACTCTTTCTCAATAGGAGTTAAAGGAACTGATTTCTATTTTTATAATTAAAAGATAAGCATGTTTAGAAATGTACTTCCATATCATGCAAAGAAAAGAAAATATTTCACAAAATGGACTGCAGCTCAGAGAATTTCCCCCAGTTAATTCAATTCCTGCAAAATAGATGATTATTTGCTATCCACCTAAATTAGGAGCTACAGTCAGTCAGAAGGATGAAATGGTTACCACACAGTGTTGTAGATTAAGATGGTTTTACTGGATATTACACATTATAAAATAGCTGGGCCTTTTAGCAAGCTGGTGATCCTTTAAGGACATAAAACCTTGTATCAAAACTGTTAAAGAAAGATATACAACAAGAAGACTATTGAGATTCTCTTCTGAGTACTTAACATGAATACCTATACTTACAAATTGTTTATGGCTATAATGTCTGAAACTCTGGTGAAAGGACTGACTGCACTAATTGATTTTTTTTTTTTTCTTAAGTGATCTTTATTTATAATTGATGGTGCAATCCTTTGGTAGCTCCTCTGGAACTGGCACTACTACTGTGCATCCTTTATTACTCAAAGCTTCAAAAATGTGCTCTATTTTTATTTTTATTTTAACTACTGTTACCATTTCTTTTTTCAACTAAATGTTAATGCTATAGAAACTTCAGATACCAAGCAAAATGAAAAAAGGAAAAACCACAGCAGCAAGTCCTTCAGCAATTCCCAGGGAAAAAAACTGTTCATATACACACTGAAGTCTGTACTTCTCTGGAGCTTTTTCAAGTGTGTGTTCTAAGAAATATATATACCTATGCAAAAAAAAAAAAAAATACATCAAGGAATTGGTAACTAGTTACAGGATAGTACATTGGCTTAATCCCATGCTGTATATACAATGACTACATTGGAAGGTATCTTTGCATGAAAGACATTGAATTAGGCCCATAATTTGATCCAAATTCACAGATACAATGACAAGTTTACAACACTAAATATCTGTGCTAATTTGCTAACCTCGCTTACATTGCTGCTGCTACTGTGTCAGGGATTTCTTAGCATAAGAAAATACTACAGTAGTCTTAATTTCTAACCTTAGATATGGTAATTTTTATTAGAGATATATGAGCCAAGCTTTTTCTTAACTTAATGTAGGAAGCTGGTCCTGTTCCTATTTCTTGCACTTCTACCCTCTCCATTCAGCAGATAGAGTCAGCAATACTTAATAGCTTATAAAATAAATCACAATAAGAATTTGACAGCCACAAAAGCAATGAAATTAATTAAAAGCTAGAGCTGTGGAGAGACACCTTGGTTTGCTATGCTATTATGTTACTTCGCTTGTCAAAGCAGATTCCTAATGCAAAAATCAGAAGTTACAGAAGACCAGCAAATAGCAGCATGAGCAATTTTCCTATGTTTTGCAAGAGACTTTTCTACTTCGACATGTTTGAAATGGTTTAATGACTTGAGAGCAAGAAGAGGGCTGTTGCCAAGAACTTCTGTTAGATTGGGTACAATTTCATCTGGTCAGTTTCCAGGACAATAATATGTTACTGTGTAGGTCTGTAAATTTATTTTCCATAAATCACTACCACAACAACAGGACCAGCCTTTTTGGCAAAGGGAATATATATGCTGCATCCCACCAAAATAGTACAACAGCAGCGACAACAGTAGAAAGCAGTTGCTGAAAATAAACTTTGGGCAGCCTGAGAGATCCATGGTGGTGTTTGCCTGCCAGACCAGAGGCTGTGCCAAGACTCCAATTAGTACCTCACTCTTTAGGAGCTTGTCCTAAGCCAGTCTGAGCTTCCCGTAGCAGACATAGCTTAAGCTGGGTTTTCACAAGACAGGATTTGGGAATAAACCATGCAGGTTTGTCATTTGTCAATCATACATTAAAGCACAAGTCACTCCCTCATTCTCCCAAATGGCGCCTGTGCCATTGCCTTCTTCCCATGGCCCACACAGGGAAGGATATTTCTGCTGTTTTCTGCTGATACCACCTGACCCCTGTCACTGACAGACAGAAAAATGCTGTAGTCATTTCTGTGGTGCTTCCAGAAAGATCTAAAGGAAAATTCATGCAAGGTTCCCAGCAGTCATGTCAAAGGAATACATTTTCTACTCCTCAGCAGAGAATGGGAGCCTTTATTTAAACAGATAAAAGGTTCAAAATAATGATGGGAATCCAGGAGAAAAGCCAAGATGAGTATTACAACAACAAAATACAGCTTTTTTTACTTCTGCCAAAGTCCTGTAATCAAAAATTTGGTCCCAAATTTACTTTTGAGGGGATTCAATATCAAAAATACAGGTGACAGGCTGAGAAACTCTAAGTAAAAGGCATGTCCAGCTCAGACACTATCTATCAGTAGCAGGCTGACGACCGGCAGATGTAGGGAAGCCTGTCCAAAGGAGTGAGCGCAACTGGCTGCAGTGCCTGCCAGCATACAGATGCTCTTGTTGGGAAGTATCTTTCAAAAGTTTGGCATCTCTGCTCTAGGTCAAGTCACAGAACAATGAGCTGAACAGGTGTCTCACATCACTTCTTATCACAGATTTTTAAATAAAGTTTAATTGTTTAACTGTGTTGTGGTTTTATTATTGGTCATATCTGGCTATTTCCCTCATATTACTGAAATACCCAGTACAATTACACACACAACCAGATTGTCAGAAGTACAGAACTATTTCTATCATATGGCATGTTTTCATGTGCAGATTTTCAAAACAACTCATTATGGTAGGTGTGAAATTTTTGGAAATTTATGGGTCTTTCTTAGGTACTCAAGTAAGACCTGAAAATCTGAACTCAGCTATAATTATTGTGGCATCCTAAAACTTTCACTGTATGTGGAGCAGCCTTACAACCCCAATTGAACACATCTACTTTCCTCCCCAGTCCTTCATCAGTACCAATAATGTGAAATCTAACAATACTTTATTTTCATATCAACTAAAATTATGTCTCTAAGGAAGGTAAAACAGAAATATTGAGTGTTGCAATGCATATGTAGTATCTTGGTCTGGCTTCTGATATTACTCTGGACTTGAGTTTCCTAATTCTCTAGTGCAATAATAATACAACTTGATTAGCCTAGCAGCTGTATTTAGAAGGATAACGTCAAGAAATAATTTATCCCAGTCTCCAGATGCCTAATATGAACTTTTAGAAAGCAGTTTGGTTTGCCATCACAAATGCACATACAGAAGGTGCTGAAAAGCTCAGTTGTAGATATACTTGACAATACTTTGTGTTTCCTTGAAGATATGGGGTTGAAAAAATAAGGTATTTTTGGATAATTCATAGAGAATAATTTTAGAATTTTATAACATCATCGTCTAGCTTTTATTTTTTGTCCATCCTTTATTCTTATTTTCCTCCTTCTCTCTCTTTCTCTCTTTCTCTCTTTCTCTCTTTCTCTCTTTCTCTCTGTTGCATCTACATGAATAAAATAATCTGGCATAACAAGTAACCTTGATAACAAAGATTATTGTTTCTGCAATACACTAAAAGGTCCTAACCCTGCAGTCCTATGAAAACACAGCTACACTGAAGACATAAAGGGAAGGCTGAGCACCGGACCTGTATTAATGTATATTAACCTTTGGCAGAAAGCCTACCCCTGCTTGGGTATATTAGTAAACATAGACTGTGCTTGATTAATAAGAAGTCAGGATCTCCCATATGCAATACATGGAAAAGTAATATATTTATATATATATACACACACACATATATATGTGTAAATATATATAGATGAGTGCATGGGCTACTCAACTGTTTGTTTTGTAAATGAGTACTAAAACTTCAAACAGCAGCTTAGCATGATTTTAAACAGCAAGATGCATTTAGACAAGCAAGATGCTTTAAGTGTTTAAGTGTATTAAATGCCTTTTTCCTGTTTACATAGTGATATGCTCTGTTTATCTTAGAAGCGCCGTAAAAAATTAGTCAGTCATAAATAGTCCTGATAAAATGATACTACTTTCCAGAACTGCTAATCTGTGTTAATGCCACTTCGGTACAGGTCCTGTAACAGCTGTTAGAATTTTGTCCCCTGTAGGTCAGAGAGAGAAGATGGGAAAATCCTTAATAAAATGTTGTTAGAAGCTACAGGTGGGAAATAAAGAAGCTCTTGTGACCTGTAATCTTATTCCCTCATAAAGTCATGGAGTGCACAGCAGCTTCTGTGGCTGAAATTAGACAACACGCTAGCGGCTTTTCAATCTCAACTTTTGCAGTTCAGTTATATCATTCTCAGTGAAGAACAAATGAAGGATACAGCAAGCAATGCCCCTGACCTTCCTTGCTGTTTTTAATAAGCACATTCAACAGCATGAGCTTCTCTGTCTTAAATGAATTACTATATATCCATGTATTGGAAAGAAAATAGTGTTTATTTTTTCTATGCATTGTACCGTCCAATTTTAATTAGCACTCAGCTTCAGGTAAAGAAAATACATTAATTTTAATAGTCTTATAATTACTGTGGACCAGATTCCACTGTCCAAATGCAGAAGAGTATCCAGTCTTGCACAGAGCCTCCCCAGCTTCAACTATGCTAATGAGAGAGGAAGGGGCTACTGCCATGCCATTTTCCAGGAATGCAGGAAAGAAAAAATGAAAAGATACAATAAGTAGAAATCAGGAATGAAGCAGTGAATGGGTAATCTATTATCAAAACCAGGTTATGTTATGGAACAAGCACATTTTTGTGTTTCAGATACTTTACAATCATCCTTCTATATGGCTTTAATTTTTCTCTTTTGATAATGGGTACGTGCTTTTATAAAAAACAATATATACTCTTTGGATATTATGACTCTTGCAGGCTTCACTTTTGTGTCCTTTCAGTCTTTTGATATCTCCATTGACTTGTCAAACTACAATACTGTGGAGTATGAAAATTAAATATTTTTCCATTGTATTTATGAAACAATTTTAAAAACCCCAACAGTGCAGGATAATGTGCAGGATAATATACAGGATAATACACAGCTCTCTAAATTTCTATAGTAAATCTTATTCATACAGTTGAGAGAGAATTATCTCCTAATTTGAACATTTAAGCTGCCTGAATGAAATAGAGCCACGGATAGAGTGAGCTTTCTTTTCAAACTATTTTTATCAAAAGTATAAAACAACAAATTTAAAATATTCAGTTAATATACTATACCACAATCAAATATTTGCAGCTTTAAAGTCACAATAATTTGTTTGACCATAATTATGTGCAATCACTTATTAGTAAAACGGTGAGTGTTGAAATACAATAATAACTAATTGTCTCCTGATACAATGAGTTGTCATTTCTGAAAATTTAATGTCATCAAAGATCTTTTTCCAATAGCACAAGGAGCACTGTTGCTAATAGACTTCAGAGCTTGAAATAAATAAATCTTTGGAATCCTGTTGCATCTCTTGGGGTGTGACATTTGACAGTCTTTTATAGCGCAGAACGAAACAAGTTTGTGAGCTGGAATTCAATTGTGGTGTATTGATTCCTTGCATCAGTCATTATTCCCCGTTGATTGACAGCTGAAAATTGGTTACGTTAAGTATTTCATATGTTATATTGGCTGACATTTGCTTGCCTGCTCCTGTGTCAATATTGTTGTAAAGATCTCCAGCTCTATGAGATAGCAATATACACTGACTGTGGCTTTTGTGTGATGTTCCAGTGTTTTTCCTGACATAATTTAAGACATATTAAAAACCAGCAGCATCTTCCCTCTTGAGAAGCTTAATGCCAATATTATTGTCTTCCAAAGGAAGATCATGTATGCTCATAATCGGGTGCTAATTTTCACCCATACGCTCATGTTTAGGCATTAGGCACTATAACTGTAAAATTGAGCCTGCTTGATTGATTCATGTCAAGTCTCATCTCGGCTCCTGCAGTGGAAGTCATCCAGCTGACCCTTTTTACACTAAAAAAAGAGATTTGTGTTCCTTTCTTTCACCTGGAACCATCAAATTGACTGAATAATCTGTAATACATTAGTGCTGACATTTGTTAGGCAAGAATTAAACAAGACACAGTAATCATTCCCCTGAATAAAAATTGTGTTTGATTTCCAGCAGAGTTCCATTAAAAGGACGGTACAGCCCATCTCCTCCAAAGTGGGAAATGTTGAATATTTTCTATGTTAATGAATCAAATTAACACTTTAATGACAGATGGATGATCCCTAGCTGCTCCTGACAAAAGCTGCTGAGGACTTTTGGAGGGGGATGTGGTTCCTGCTCCTGCCATGAGGACTACAATGAGCTCTGTGGAAATCCATGCTGAATATTTAAGGGTGACGATAGCAAAGTTTGACCACTTACCTAAAAAGAGACAAAAGAGAGAATGGTAGTTCTCCTACAGCTAGAGCTAGATAGCCCCAAGAAAACCAGCTCCTAAAGTCAATAAGGCAGAATACCCTATTTACATTCAACCTCAGTAAATACGATGCTGTAATAGGATGGAGTGAATGGTGTTGGTTTCCATCTCCTCCTGACAACACCATGTAAAGGGTGGAATCATTTCACCCGAAGTCAGTATGACCAGAGTCTGCCCTGGTGTCTTTGAGGTCCCAGACTTGCTACTGCATTTGGCAATGTTAAACCCCGCTGCTGAAGGGATGCCCCCTGCTTGTCCGGCTGTGCTGCACTCTCCAATCAGGACTAGGCTGCAGTGGTGTTATGGTTTAACCTGAAGGTAACATATAAAAAGTATCATGTAGCCAATGGGGAACAAAGTTACATGAGCCACCTTATGCATTTGGAGGAGATCACTTTATTGTAAAAGTTGCACCTTTTACACTTTTAATCTGCACCCGACATAACCAACACCAAACCAAGACCTGACAGAGGGAGGGCACCCATTGGCTGGCTCAGCTGCCGTGCTGCTGTCCGCATGTTCTACCATCCAATCAGCTTCCTGCTCGTGCGCTGTCCACGTGCTCTTCCAGCCAATCACAATCTCACTCCCAGCTGTCACTCACTGACTCTCCCCTCAGTCACAACTGCCTCTCGCCCCTCAGGCGACTTCAACCCTCGGGCCTGCAGCTGTGTATTTCCCACAGGGCCTTCTGCTGAGCATAAGCTTTAACCACTTCAGCAATTATAACCCCATATCCTACATCATCATCATCTGAAAAAACACCTGTTGGCTCTGTAGATGACTGGAGTCTGCACCTCAGAGGTGCATTTAGAAACACATTTTTTCCTTGTCCTGGTGTTGAGGCTAGATTTTTTTCCAGTTAGGTTCTTGGCTGCAAGATGAAAGTGAAGATGGGTTCCAGAGGATGCACAGTCTGGAAATAGATTTTAATTTATAGATTTTAATTTAAATAACTTTTTCTCTTTATTAGCATGTGTGGGAGAGTATCACCACTATGCTGACACGACTCTGGGTTGACCACATCAAAAATGGCAGCACTGGCTTGTCATAAAGATGTATAAATTATATAAAGGAGGAAAAAAACTATCCAAAAAAAAAGATCTGAAGCAGTTTTCTCCTGCTGTAAGCAAAGGAAAATTTTTCCAATAGTTGGGATCCTTCCAACTGCTACTTCATTATCATTGTGTTTTCTCTTTGCTTAGTGCTGAGTAGCACTAGGTAACCCAAAACAGCAAACACTAATAGGGATTGCAATTCATTAAGAGCATAAGGCTTACCTGAAGCTTCACCTGAAGCCTTTTAAGGAACAAGTAAAGACTGGTTTGTGCAATCAGTCTTCCTGATGGCAGCTGCTGCCCATTGCATTAGGGCAGCTGCCATGTGCGGGAAGGAGAGGGTGTGGATAGCTCTTAAAAATTGCTTGTGTTGCCTTGGGGTTGCTGGGGGTGCTGGTTCCCTGGAAAACACTCCTCTAGGGGAATTCAAAACTTGAAGGTGTTTGTAAAGAATCCTCTATAAAATGGAGTGTAATATAAAAAGGAGTTAACTGAATTCGGGGTGGATGTGCCAAGTCCTGAATGGTGTGAAGTCTGTGGGAATGTGCCTGCCCCAGCCAGGAGGGCTGCAGCTGCTGGTGAGTGCCTTTGGAGTCTTGCTGCTAGAAGATAGGGGAGTCTGCTGTGAGAAATGTGTCCTGGTGTCCCTGTGCTTTGTCTGAATTGTCCCTCTGGAGCTTTGGCTCAGCTACAGTGTTTCTGCTTGGCCTTTGTATTATCAAGCGTTATGCCTCCCAGCAGTGCTTCCCTGTAGCCTGCCCCAAGCACTGCGTCTGCTCTGGGGTGGGTTTCTTCTGGCAAAGTGCTTGAACCCAGCTCTTATTCTGGCTCTGCCCCAGGAGAGCTGCCGAATTGGTGTCGCCTTGCCGAGTGTATTTCCTGCTGTCACAGGTACTCTCTGGGCTTCAGACTGCTCCGCGTGAAACTCTGCTTCTAGCTGCTCATGGTAGCTTCTGTAGCAGTCCCTGTTGAATGTCAGCCTAGTGCTTGCAGGGAAACAATATTCTAGCCTTCTTATTGAATGTAGAAAAGATATGCAGTACAGCCAAGTGTTATGAACATCTAAAAAATATCCAGTTTCTCAATGCAGGCATTAACTTCTGAGCATGTAACTTGTTTGTATCTATCTGAGGTGCAAAAGTATCTCTTGAAATGATTCGCAAAACATAAAATTTGGAGTGTTGCTTGTTCTCAAGCTTGTAATTTCCTCATTTAACTTTCAATTATGGAACAAACAAGTGCACTCTTATTCCTTGTGCCATGCAACTATTAAATGGTTTTAATATTTCATAGCCCCAAACTGCTCATGTTAATCTGTGAATTTATTGTTATAAATAACTAATAGGTATATAATGAATCACAGCAATGATTTATGGAAGAGTCATAGATAGGAAAAAAAGTATGTTGAAAAATACTTTGCAAGGGATAATACTGCAGCATTAGCTCTTTTATCCGAGGCAAACAAACATTGCTTGTGCTCTACATGCTGCTTCTCCTGGATTTGCATTGCATTCAGAATAGCAATGAAAGGTTTTCTATGGGAGACAACCTTTTAAAGGCTTGGAAAAAGGTTTGCCTGATTCACAACACAGTGGTGTTTTGATTGTGCATATTGAACATGGGTATTTGCAGCTTCTTGAGATGCCAATTGGAAAAGGATAGAGTGAAGGGAAAGCCTACAAAAAGTAGTGTGACAAATTAACAGTTAAATATCTTCCCTGGATCCAAACTCCAGGTTTCTGCTGGTGTCCCCAAGTTATTGAGTGACCCCTGTCTGTGTGTTTGCATCTGATAACAGAGAGGGAGTAAAAAGGCGTTGAAAATAGTGGAAATTCTTGTTATTAAACAATTTTATGGTTAAGTAGAAGAAATGGCTAGAGGAACGTGAAGAATTCTGCACTTATTAAAAAAAAAAAAAAGCTAAAAAGTTAAAGGACATAATACTTTGGTTTCAACTAGGACAAAAAAAATTCATCCCTTAAGGGATCAAAAATTTGATGGGCTTATTAAAAGTTCCATAGGATCCTGATCCCAGAAGTAGTCTGTTCTTTCTTTTGAAATATCCTGGACTAATCTCCACCAAAAAATAGGTTCTACCAGACTAGAGAGAACATATAGTTACAACTGAGCTATCAGGGAAATAGTTGTTGCCAGGCATTGTAAGCCTGCTGGCAAACCCAAGTTAAGCAAAACTGCCAGACCACTTTCAAATGAGGTGTGCAGCTGGAATTGCAGGGCAGTGTGCAGAGCAGACTCCACACTACTCTAGGCCTCTGGAAAGAAATCCAGGAAGAAAGGAAATGGCCTCAGGCAGTACTATGGAAGGTTCAGGTTGGATGTAAAGGAGGACTTTGACAGAAAGGATGGTTTGATATTTGACCCTGGGGCTGTCCAGGGTGGTCACCCTCCCCAAGATGTTTAAGGAAGGACTGGATGTAATGCTCAGTGCCATGGTATGGTTTAACAAGGTAGTTTTTGGTCATAGGTTGGACTCAATGAGCTCAGAGATCTTTTCCAATCTCATTGACTCCACAATTCTGTGGTGTTACAAAGAGGGTGAAGACAGTTGCTCTGACAATTCCTTTACAGGCATGTTGGTGCTGGGTGTAGAAGCAATATGTAGCTAAGGATAGAGTAATTGTGCCCAACTATATCAAAGCCAGCAGAGTGCTAGAAATAGTGATGTAAGCTCAAAAATAAAAACTGTTGGCACAGAAATTAAAAACTCAGGTTTTACAGCAATGCGAATATTCTTCTGGAATGGGACCTACCCTTGGGTGGAGTAAAGGAGCATCTAATATTATTGGCTAGAAAGAACTGAAAAAAAGTGTGTGGACAGGCTTGAGTACTGGAATTTTGAGAAGTACCAAGTGGATAATGGAAAATGGTACTTAGGTACCAATTATTTATGCTGAACAGAACTTTCATCACAGGTGACAAACCAAAGTGTTTAACAATATCTAACAGATGTATTGCCTCTATGTGGTTTCAAAATAACTGGCTTAAGTTTTATCAAGATATCTGACTGGTTGTGGATTACCTGAGTTTTGCAAATAGGTCTAAGAATTTATGTTTTCTTATTAAACAGTTTCTCTTGCTGAGTAAATAAAAGATTGACTGATCCAGAATGGCTTGGGCTTTGGCTTGAATAATCAACATTCTGTCTAGGTATTTTTTCAGTGTTAGCAAAATGGGAATTTCTAAGATGTTAAATATCAAAAGAATAAATGTTTGTTAAAGTAGTAGGGTAAATTCTGATAACGTTTGTGGTTGCAGATAAACTGTATAAAGGAATTGGTCCTTGCAGTGGAGAAATTTGGAGAACAGTGTTGTGTGATGCGTGATGGTAAATTTGCTTAGGAACCAGAGGTGTGTGAGGATCCTGACATGAAGAAAGCAGAAAATTTCTATCAGTTCTGTGAAAAAGATGCTTCTCATCAAGAAGAATGACATTATGTATTGCAGTCTCACACTGTAACTTCTTTCAGTGCCAGGAGAAAGAAAACTGACCCTCCTAAAATAGCTTCCCAAGGAGGTCACTGTCCTTATGGCATGGCTTTGAGAGAACTGAACCTCAAAACAGAGCACCAGAAGAGGATGAGGATATTTACAACAGGCTAGTAATGCTGCTTGAGCTGTAATGGGGTCTGCCATCCTAATCTTGCTTCTACTCTGTCTGCTAGGTAACATTATCACAATGAGGAAACCCTAGCTTCTTCATGAATGAGTTCAGACTGCACCTTGGAATGTGCCCAGGCTAAACTCAATGATCCCTGAAATCCAGGGCAAACCATCAATGAAACTTGGGAATTAATGGAGAGGGGTGAAAAAAGAATGGTAAGCATTATAAACAGCCTTGTTCATTTTGATCCCATAGTATTCTTTTTTAATATACGATGAAATATACTTGCTTTCTTGATACAACACAACAACAATTTAAAAAAAAAAAACCTGTATTCTGGTTATGTCTATGGCTTGCATGTCATATAATCGGCACAGTGCATGCTGCCTTGAAATGCTTGCACTGCCTCCTAGGTTTCTTGTGATAAATGGGAATTGATACAAGAACAAGACAAATAGTTCAGAAAAATAGCAAGTGATGAACTCGCCTCAGTAACATTTTCTTTGAGCATTTATGTAAGTGTTTGTGTTTGCAAGAAAGTCTGTGTGGAGTGGCGTATCCCTGGATGTATGCAAGGGTTCATGCCATGAACCTTTGCAAGACAATCTTGAGTTCCCTACCCCTGTTTATAAAAGGTTCAGTCAATCGATCAGGGAACAAAAGCAATAGTGTGTGTCTTAGGTGAAGAGTTAGCTGCCAAACAGCACACAGCAAACAGGGCAGCAGGTCTGCCTCACAAGGCAGTGTCAGTCTTTGGTTACATTGGGTTGGATTATCAGGGCATGGACTTGGGCAACACAGGAGAACAGATCAGAGGGTTGGGCAAGTGAAAGATTTCTGTCAGAGTTGGGTTAGTATTGTTCAAGTATAGAAAACTCCAGGTTAATTGATTCTGAGGTTTCTTTTCTTCTGCCCAAGGAGTAAGATTTTTAAATTTGTTTTGCTTTAATTTTTTTTTCAAAAGGGCTGCTTTTCACATTCTGATAAAATTATGCCCTCTGATATAGAACTCAGCTGACTTTGAGATGAATCCTGAGCTGTGTAATCATCAAAGGCAGGTACTTTGGAGACTGCTCACTTTCTTCATCCATCTGAAACTACTTACAGGATTTATATACTTTTAATTGGCTCACAATGAATGGGTTCTTCCAATCAGAAGTAGTGCCCTATCATGCCACTTGGGGAAGGAAAAGAGGAGAGTGGGAGGGCAGGAGATTAAGTCTGACAGATGTTTCTGATCTAGTTGAGCTATATCTGCCTTTGCACAGAAATGTTCTTGGTTCCCTGCAAGAGCCACCAGTGCCGTCCAGTGCAATCACTTTATTGCTGGTATGAAAACCAATTCTTTAAAGAAGTAATACATGGCACAGGAGTTGTTCTGTAGGCCTGACTTGAGGTATGGGCCCTGCTTGAGTATTAAGAACATGGGAGTTAAACAAGTACTTGTAGATTACAGTTAGTTCCGTGATAGTTCATTTCTTTCATGGAATTGGCTCCAATCATGCAAAACTCAAGATTCCAAACATTATGAACCTCAAATCAATTTACACTTGTACTTTCTTTTGGAAAAGTAAGTGTTGAATACTGCAGTATTTCAGTGTGGGTAGACATAGTTACTGGTGTCTCATAGGACTATAATGAGCTATAAGCCTAGTGCAGTATATCCATCAGGCAGAGGAGGATGCTGATAGCTCCAAATCCCACATCTTGTTAGGCATCCTCATAGACGGGTAGCCATTATGGTCCTATTTGTGGAACCCCTGTATTCAGTGATACAAAGTTGGCTCCTTGGAGACCCATGCTAGGGCTGATGTAAAGGTTAGCCCTGGGTGCCTGTTTCATCATACTCACTCAGTAACATGTTTGCCCAGTAAGACTGCTGGCACAATTTTGATTACATTAAAGCTCAAGGACTGCCATGGAACAAAGTCAGCCTGTAACTCCATTTGCACACATACTATTGTCGCATGTATTCCCTCCACCAGCAGCAGCTCAGGATGTGCCAGATACTTTTTAGTGCAGAAGTGTGAGTAAGGGCAGAAGCACAATGTTTGGAAGAGGCTGTGGTGTAAAGGTACAGGCAGTATGTAGGGGAAATGGTGGCAGTGAAGGTAGCAGGATAGACTTCACTGCGCTATTGCTGCTTGTTGCTGTAGGGTAGTGATGCTTTTACAAGCATCCTTACAGTAGCACTGAGCATTTTGACATGCTAAATACCTGGGATTTTTGTTCCCCTTTGCTATACTGAGAGATGTTTGCTTGATGCATGTTTTTACAGTGGATGTAACATCCTAGAGAAATCTGTGTGCTGCAGGAAGAGTATATGTTTAAATTCTGTGAGCAATGTGTGAGATGTACACAATCCAATCCAAGTTTGTCAGTGTTGTGGGTTTAGTGGCGTCATTAATACTTATTAACTAAACTGGATTCTGATACTCATTTTCTCCTAGAAATATTAGAAGCTGTTAGTAACTTAGCTCATGGTAGCTTTTGGAGATTGCAGTATGACATCACTTTTCCTCATGTTTTTGTCAAGTGAGACAGAATCTATCCACCCTTGGTTAGGTAGAAAAATTTATTGTCACAGGTTATGAGCACTACTTGTGCTAAAGCTTTTTCTTGTCATTGGCCTGAAAAACTATTCCAATTAATGCCTGTTTGCACTTGCCCTGAAGCTGCTGAGGGTGACAGGCCTCAATTTCTGTAGCTGCCATCTGATAGCCAGTGCCCATCACTAAAAATTTGACAGGTTATTCAATGCTAGTCAACAAAAGACCCATGAAGCCTCATTTCATACCAATTACTACTTAGCATATGTACACAAATTGGTTTAAAATATTCTCAGGGACTTCTTTATTCTATAATCTGGACACACATGCCCCTAGAGCTTGGACTCTGCTCTGAGAGTATCCCTCCTTAGCAGGTCCTGTCCATTGCAGAAACAGTGCCCCTGTGCTCTGCTGTCAGACCAGGTCTGCCCTAGCTCTACTTACACTCTGTTTCCAAAGGACCACTTTGGTTTTCTGGCTGAAAAACTTTGAGTTTGCAAAGCAGGTTCCTGGCCAAACTCCAGCTGGGTGACACATCTGGGGGCTGCTCTGTTCCTCGTGTTGCCATCCTCACCCATTCAAAAGATATGGCCCCCTTCTTCTTTATTGTTCAGCTTATTTTGGACACTGATGCTTTGTTAGATGTCACATTTCTTGCCACATTCCTGAATGAACTGTTATGGTGGTTCGTTGAGCATCTCAGGTATTTTCTTTGCAGTAGAAGAATAGGATTTTATTATTTGTTGCTAGTGGTCTACTTAAATGTTAAGTGCCAATTCTGAGGCTTTAAACTTCCTTATAAACTATTCTTTCATTCTCTTTTTTACAGATAATTTGTAGAGAGGGGCATTTTTTTAAAACAAATTTTCTTTATCAGTAGAAACAAACAAAAAAGCCCCACTCAAGATAAAACAACGTTGTGAAATCATGTCCTTTTATACCAGTAGCATAACTTTTTAGAAGATCTCTGGAAAATCAGGACAACTGCAGGCTGCAAATAATGCTTTGTTCTTACACAGGGAGAATCTGTGCTTTTTATCTTGGGTCGTTTTTTCCATTTCTAAATTACCATGAGAGTAAAGTTGCCTGCAGCAACTGGTGGGCTAAGTATTCCCCATCCATCTCCTAAGTGTCACCTGCTAAGGTGAGGAGCCTGAAAAAGCCTGGACACATTATGTATGGGTGGCCTTTTGTTTATGACAGACAAAAGCAAAATCCTCTGGATTACTGGAGGATATCATATAACACACAAGATGGAGTTACTATTATTCTTTTCTAAGGCATATTGTTTCCCTTGGGCAGAGAAAAGAAAGTGCAGCCAATCCTGGAAGGGTAACTCCTATTAAAGATTTATGCAAGCCTGAATTATTTGGCTTTAAATTTTTTTCTCTTTTTAATAAGAGGGATGCTTTCTTTAGGCACAGCATACTGAAGAGATGGTATCACTAGTAATCCTTGGCTTAGGCATAGAGCACCTAAATGGTTTGAATTAGGTAGATGATGAGACTTTGGTTTCTTTTTTCCTTGCCCTTTATTTTTTTGTTTCTACATTTAAGGTTTCACTGCAAAATTTCCCACTCAAGTAGCAGTTTGTTGGGCTTTTGCCCCCTGCTTCTAAGTCTCTTTTTTTTTTTTTTTTTTTTAGGTGGATTCATCCAGTGAAACAGCTTTGAAGCTGTTGAACTGTGTAAATGTTATATTAACATTTTCATTTGCAATTACAGACATTTACTTGCTCTTGTTGAAATAGCCCTTTCAAGGGGAAGGGAAGAAAGCAGGAAGTGAAAGTACATAAAGAAATGGAAAAGTAATCATGCACTTAATTTCACTTTTAAATAAATAATTTCAGCTTTTAATTTACAATTCTCTAAGCTAGTATTTAAAGGTTAACAAACAAAGAATACTGAAAGAAATAATTTCATTTTGTTCCTTTCTTACATTAGATCACTTAATTTTTGCTTGCTTGGTTTGTGTATGGAGATTTGTCCAGTAAGTTCCACATTCTGAATTTAAGCAACACAGAGGAAAGCTCTGGGAACCTCATGTTCATCAGCCTGCAATTCACAAATTACAAAATGGCAAGCAATTGCCCGAAATCAAGATGACAAATAATGTGGATTAGCTATTCAGAGGGTTTCCAGCTCCTGTGGCTTGATTAAATTAAGTCTACTGTGCTTAACTCAAAGTGGCAACTGATCCTTTAGGAAAAAGCCCTGCAAAATCTAATGCAAATTATGATCTTTTTATGGATAATTTAAAATATCCAATACACTTAGTAGAATAGTTGGGATTTTTTGCCTTTTACTGGGTTATGTTGTAATTTCTAAGTAATTTAGTAATTTCTGTGGATAACTTCCAAAAACTCAAATTAATCTCTCTTCATTTATTCTCACACTTTTTTCCATGTTTTTTGTACCAGTGATATTTGTCCTCTGAATATACTTTGCCATGGGATAATTGTATCTCTAGCAGGATTTCTGATGGAAAGTTCAGCTGATATTTCAGCATTAAGTTTGTGTGATGTGGCTCCTTCTCCCTTCTATCAGTGGTTATTATTTCAACAGATTATTTTTTTTCTGCTGCCAAGCCAATGCCAGGAGCATATTTGTGTTGTTACTGTTGCTCAGCAACTGTGATCTCTTCACTAGGTCTGACAGTTGCTTTCTCTCCAGGCGAGCAGAGACGCAAGAAGGACAGATGCATTGATCCTCAACACATTATCAGATCTTGTCACACACTCACTTTGAAAAGCTGATAGCATCTAATAATCTTACTCAAGGCTCATTTTACACATCATTGGGCTTTTACAGTTAAACTTAGAAAAATGTATTGTCTTGCTCTGTCAAGGCAGTGAGGTCAAAAATTAGGCCACTTTTCATCAAAAAAACCCAACCGAACTGTATCCTTTTAAAGAATGTTGGTCCATATAGAATGGTATTTTATCCCATTTAAAGCTGCAGATATATTAATTTCTCTAGCAGTCCTCACCAATGATCTACATCTTGATTCAATAGAACTTTGTGTGGTGGAGCTTCTGCTTACCAGTGTAGGTATGGTATCAATCAGAAAATGAGTCCTATTCTTGTATTTTAATCCAGGATAACTTGGAACAGTAATTGTACTATCCTCATAGGGATCCATCACAGGTGAAAAGACACTCCTTAAATTGTAGAAGGAATATTCAAAAGAGAAAAATAGCCTTAATTAGATAAAATTAAAATACTGTCCTGCAGTCTAATAGGTGAAGATTCAAAAACAAATGACTGAATTTGTTAATAATAAATTGTTCAAACCCAATGACACAGAGAATGGCAGAATTGTCTAAGCCTGGTGAATAACTGTAGAGGAAACAAAGCTTTTAGGATTGTGAGGGCTGTAATGAAACGTGGTTAAAGCCAAGCTGATGATCTGTCAGCAAGTAGGACATGCTCTGGAGGCACTTTGTGATGCTCTGGCCATGAAGCCTTGTGGCTTTGGCAACGCATGAGGGTACACATCAAGTCAAAGTTCCAGAAAAAGATACTTTGGATCAAATCTATAAAATGGATGCTACAAATTGACAGGGCCAGACATAATTTACACTGAGTTTAAAAGGACTCTGCACAGACTTTCTGAGCTGTGTACAGTGGCTTCAGGCTGGCCTTGCAAGCAGGGGATGGGAAGGTGGTGAACACAGCCTGGCTCTTCTGGGAAGGATTCAGGCACTACCCACAGGGTGGCAGGTGCTTAAGTATGACTGACTGCAAAAAGAATCTGGCATGATTATAATAAGGAAACTTAAGAACACCTTGAATGTGATATGTTGGTCAGTATTGCTCCTTCACAGGAGGGAGAAAGTGAGCTACAATTCCCATAGGGTTTTTTGGAAACTGCCAGCAATGGAGGCTGCTACAGACTGTACTGGCATGGGTATTTCCCAGTGATCCAGGCTGGAGATCATCTTTGCAAGTCTCTAGCCCTAACACTTGAGTTCCTTTACATGGTAGGCAAATACAAACACCAGCCTTGCCAGGACAAGGAGGCAGGATCAGAGGTCACCTACCTTCAGGGACCAGTTTACTGATCTTAAGTCATTTAAGCACTGTTCTAATTAGGGAATACTGGGAGAGGGCCGTCTCATCTGGTCACTGGAAGGGGAGGAAAAAAACCACAAAGAAAGCCCCAAAAACACTGAAGATAAGTTGTCATAGAACCAATAGGAAAATAAAATCAAATGGGAAAGAAAGCAAATGAAAATGAGACTAAATGACAAGAGGGACATTTCTGAATTTCTGAAGAGACTTAGCTAATTTTAGTTTTTCAATTTAAAAGCTACAAATTGGGAAGGCTGTTCACAGAAAACAACTATTGATTGTGAAGGCGATTAGATTAAAAGCAGTAGTATTGCCTGTAATGCATGAGCTAGGGTATACTACTGAAAATAGCCACTAAGCAAAAGTGCATATATATGTATGTATGTATATGACCATTTAAATCCAGTAAGGTTATCACAGTCCTCTGGAAGCAAAGAGGGCATGTGGTAATCCTACACTTACGTTTGGGTAACTCAAGGGGGAAAGAGTATCTGGAGCAAGCCAACTGGGCCACTGCAGCCAAATCACATCTCAGTTCAATGCCTGGACGTATTCCTGGATGTCTTAATTTACTTTATATATATTCAGTTGGAGATGTTGACGTTTTGCAAAAAATCTGTTTGTCTCTTTGGGATGTGTTGGCTGTTTATTGCACACAGATAAAAAGCAAACACATTTGATAGCCAAACATAGAACAGCGTGTGTTAAATGGAACCTGGTTTTTAAAGCAGGTTTGCAAATTATCAATGCTATTTCATGGACCTCTGTCAATCTGATACCATAGACACCAAGAGAGAGGGTCTTTTCCAGTGAGAGTCATGAACTAGTGTACAGCACAGCTGGAGAAGCAGCAGCAGTTCTTTACAGTCACTTTGTATATGTGTACACACAGGAGCCAAAATGTTCTATAACACTACAAAAATATTTTTCTGCTATGAATTGAGGCTGCATTTGTATTAGAAAACTTATAGCAAGTGTTAATGGTTTTTCCTTAATATGTAAATTAATACCATTCATTTAAAAAGCAAAAGTTCTCTACAAATTTTTCTGAAGAATCAGGGATGATTGAATTTGCTGAGCATGTTTCTTATTAGTTAAGTAAATAAAAGCCAAGCTAATGAGTTATTAGTCCAAATGCTGGTTAACTGCCCAAAAGATTGATCTGGAACTCCAAGGAGAAGTTTTCCCTATAACTATTTCTATTTGTATCTTCATCACTCCAAAAATGTTGTTACTTACACAGATAACTTTCCAAAGCCAAACCCAGAACTGAAGTGTCTAGAAACATCTGTTAATTGAGAATGGATAAAGTTTTGTTGTTTTCTTTAATAAAGTATCTGTCTAAATATTGAATTAACATTAAATTATGACAGATATGGAGCTGCTTGGGTAGCAAAGCCCTTCTGTTTGAAGCACAGTTCTCTAATACGTCTAAAATCTCATGTTAGGTTTTGGAGGGGTTTTTTTAATCCTGTTGTCTTTAACCATACTGTGGCCTATGCAAGATAGCTACTATTTGTGGCATCTAGTTAATTCTGTACATCCTGGGGATGTTCTAAACTGTTGCTGAAGTCAGAGGAGAAAACTTAAAACATTCAGGGCCCTTTGTTCTTTCAGCAACTCATTCAGGAAACTATTTCACTTGTTTATGTCATTTGCTTGTGATGAGACAGGAGCTGTCCCACACCACCAGCTCATGGGGAGGTCACATGTTCACGTGTAATACTTGCAAACAAATCTAAAGTGATATATATTGGTCTCAGTTTTATCTGTGAAACAAAACTGTGAGGCCTTCTGGGCTTAATTTGCTGTTTTTCTTTAGAGTTTATTGGTGGCAGGATAAGGCAGCCCCTTCCTCTGCTAGCATAAAGAAAGGATGGGGTGTCAGCTAGAAGGGGAGCATGGGTGAGTAAAAGTGAACTCCATCCATGAGTAGTCTTGCTTAAGGTTTTTTGTCACTGAGGCAAAGAGGGAGGATTGGAAGGAACACAGTGGTTTAGAGACACTTGCAGGGATGAACTTCATTGGAAGTTCATAGAAGCAAAATGGAATAAATATGAATTTCCCTGCCTGGGAAAACAAGCTTTCCGTGCTCACTAAAGCTGAGAAGCTGGCTGGCAATGAACTTAAAAGGGAGCTTTTGCAAAAGACTGACTCTTAAGTCTTTGTGCAAAAACCTTTAAGAACTAATTCAGAGTGATTGAAAGTGTGCTCTCCTCAGTGCTTATCTAGGCCAACATGGTAAATACTTCCAACTGGCAAGGAAATTCATAGATGAGGAAACATCCCTTAGGTGTTGCACCAAATGTATATAACACTACTCGATGAGTTTGTGTTTAAAACTCTTGAGTTCCCAGCGTTCAGGTGACAGCTGTAAAAATAAATAACTGTTAACTGGACATGCCTGCTTTTTCTACCTTTCCTTATTTTATCTTTAGCTCTTGCTACTCAGACACTTTTTGATCTGTTGGGTCACTTTAACTTGTGCAGAAGCCTGCACTGGCCCATATCTGTTCTTACCATTGGATTAGAAAAGCTGAAAGGGCACCAGTGGCCTCTTCGCCTCTGTTATGGATGTATCATATCTATTTTTTTCATCAATCTGGCCTATTGTTGAAGGTTGGGATTGTGTTCCTTCAATGTATGAGTGGGGAGAATTCTTCCCATTGTAATGCTAACAAACCTGCTGCCTGTGGCCAGGGTTTAGTGATGGCCCTGGACGGGCGGGTGGGTGGGACCGGAGCTACCCGGAGGGGGATGCGGACTTCCGGGGAGGGGGGGAGGGGGGGAGCTACTCAGGGGAGCACGAGGCTTCTGGAGGGGCCCGGCTGTTTCCGGGGAGAGAGAGGGGGAGGGGGAACTTCTCCAGTCTGCTCGGCGGTGTGAGGAGGTAGGAGACCCGGGGGCCGGCTGCATTCAGCTGCCCAGCATCTGCCCTGTTACCTCGGAGGCACTGCTGACCACCAAAGACCAAATACTTCCTACCTCTGGGAATACAACTGGTCATCTGGACACAGGATCGGAGCGAAGAGCTCCCACCTGAGCCAGCCTGGCTGCGGCTGTTCCACTCCACCTCCCTGGCTCCCCGCCGGCGCCTGCAGCTGTGCCGGCCCTGCTACAGTTACACCCCCAGGAACGGACACAGACCGAGTGTGTCCGCGTCTAAGAAAGGACTACAACTGGCTTTTTCTTCTGTTTTTCGTCGGTAATTTTAATAATTACTGTTGTTTTCTACTTGTGCTGTGAGTTAGAGTAGTAAAGAGCTGTTACTTTTACCTCCTTATCTCGGCCTTGAGTCCTTGATTTGAAACAATTATAACACTCGGAGAGGGGTGAAATTGGTTTCTCCATTTCAAAGGGAAACTTCTGCCGTTTTTTGGCAGAACCCTGTCCTAAAACCAGGACACCTATAATGATGGATGTTATGTGATGGCAGCTGCCTTGAAGACTTTACAAAGGAGGAGATGCTTTTCTTAAGTGAACGTTATTGTGGAAGCTATTAGATAAGAGTCCTTGCTTTGACATCAAGGGCAGAACTGCTCAATCCCACCCTCACATTGCTTTGTAATGGCTTCGCACGTGGCCGAAAGACTTAATGCTGAAGGGAACCGAATTTTTGAATATACAGAATTATTTTAATAGCACGGGCATTCCTTATGAAACACTGAAAACTATCCTGGTTCCTATTCAGGGAATAAACCATAATGTGTGTTTATTGTCAGTATTCTGTTTCTTGATGGGTTATATATGGCTCAAGTCTCCCACATCAATATAAAAATATGCAGGGTAGGCTAAAACCAACAAAAAGCAGCAAAACAAGTAGAATGCTGGCTCGTGTAAAATACAACTTTTTTGTTGGGACATCTGTAAAGCTATGCCTGGAATCCCTGCTGTCTGCCTTGTTCCACACAAGGAATATTTTGTTTATTACAGTTTAAGCAATGATAAAGTAGTCCATGATTGAGCTCTGGTGTTTGTTTATCTGTGTTATAATTTGAGGCATGATGTCATTAGGCTTAAAGGCTATGCTTAATCTGTGTTTATTCTTCTTATGACTTATGATGTATTACTAGCTGATCGCGTAATGGAACTTTTTATTACTGTTTGAGCTTTTTTTTTTTTTTTTTTGCAGGTGACTTAACCTACATTTCATGCAGGGCTTCTACTGTAGTGTTGAAAGTATACATGGAAAATCTTGTACGATATTATATAAAATAGACATCTAAATTGTATCACAGAAATGCTAATTGGAGATAAATCTGTGAAAATCCCATGTTGTTGGGATTTTGGCTTTGGTTTGTTTTGTTGAGGGAGTTTTAATGTTAAGAGACTAGGTGACAAAAATGACTGAAACCATACCTTAAAAAATTGTGGCACATTGCATTCGAACCAGATCTCTATGCTCAGAAACTTCCATCTAAAAGCAGATATTTTTTTTTTTTTTTAATCACATGTGGAGGGGGAAACAAAGAAAAACTATTGTATAAGATAGACTATATTTTTTAATCCCTGTCTATCCCTGATGCCTAATAGAGAAAGGCACTGGACTACTGAAGCAGCTGTGCTCTTTCACATCACTGTGAAAAGGCCAATTTATATGAAATCCTGATATAGTTATGTATCTAACCCTAACCCTTTCCTATATCCGTTTCAATCTCTAGCTATATTTCCTAATCTTCTTGCAAATCATGTATGTTTTTTTCCAATTTATAATTACATGTTTCCCTATGTCAATGTAATTATCAATGATCTTTGTAATACTCCTCTTCACACAGTCTAATAATATTTTTGTACACTAATTCCTTTCAAGGAAACAAATATTTTGACAGCTGAGGCAGTCTGTTATACATAATAGACAAAATTTTCCCCCAACTCTTTAAATCTTGCACATCGTATTTTGGATGGGAGATGCAGAGTAAAACTACTGAAAATTAAGCTTTTATGGTTTGTAGTAAAACTAGAAAGGAAGAGCAAGATTTTTTTTTCACCAGCCAATGTCAGTCACATCTCCTGGGCTAAAATTGACAGGAGCCAAGATAGCATTTCCTTCCTTCCCAGTCCTGTGCCTTTCTATGTGCTTAATTTCTTTGAAACCAATGAAACCCTAGAGAGGGTTACATATACCCTCAGAGCAGCAAGGATCTTTGCTTATAGGGCAAAGTTTTGTGATAGTGTTGGGCTCTGACAATCTATTCAGGTTAAAGTCCTTTGTTTCCTGTTAAGCAGGGGACAACATTGACATAATTACTAGTCAAACTAGTCAAAATCTGAAAAAAATACTATAAAACTAGATGTTGCTAATAAGCTTTAAAAAAAGCTGATGCTGGTCAGTAATCTTAAATGAGCCAAATAATGGCATACTGATATTTATCAGATACTTGTTTTCTTGGTATAGTTATGTGAATCCAAGAGAGCTGTCCCCTTAATTGCAAACAGGGTACCAAAGCTGTGCTGAGATTAAACAGGCTCCTGTTATAAAGGAACCATAAAGTAATGAGTAGGTTAGTCTGTTACAGTCCTTTCCTTTTTAATAGCATATTGACAATTGTTTTCTTAAGACATTTACCAGTGCAACACAAAGTTTTCAAGTAAAAAATCTTGACACAGCAAACCACAAGTAAGATTGGCTCACTGATTTGCTGAGTCCCTAAAATTTTGGGATTGTGTTAGTAAGCTGCAAATAATCATCAACATACAGATGTCTTCAATATCTATGGAAGTGATGAAGGCACAAAATTTTTGTGTAAATGCATATTGACCACCTACAGCTATGTGCATCTACATTTACAATGTGAATGAATTCTTGTGAATTTTATTGTTATAAATGTTAGTGCTAGCTATCTAGTTTTTTATCAGATGTGTATAGTAAGACCAAGTTATTCATAAAAGAGTATTTTTCCCAATCTTTGTGTGGTCTTTTTAAGGGTGATTTTGGTCCTTTGAAGCAGTTGCTTCAAGTTGTTTCTTGCATGTAATTGTATAACAAAAATTAACTTCTATTTACAAAAAACAGTTCTTTACTCATCCAACTTTTACACTTTCAACTGCTTGTCTGATGTCATTGGTTGTGCCGTGGTTCCCTGTTTAGTGTCAAACACATAAGGAAATCCAAAAATAATTAATTCGCTGAAATGAAGCCATGCTTCATTTATGTTCATAATGGTATTTGCACATCTGTACAATAATATTGGTCTCATGGCATCATTTTAATGCAAATTTCTCTTGTAAATATCTGTCTAACCTAGGTGCTTGTTGCACAGAAGAAAGGCTTTATTACCAGGAGCTCCAGTAAGGGATGAAAGCTATGCACAGAAAATGTTGTTAATCTGCCACCTTACATCACTGAGATCTCTTGTTTGTGTATTTCTCTGGTTCTAGCCTCAGAAAAAAACACCCCTTCCTGCATTGAATTTCCACTGAAGAAACCTGATTATCTGACTGTGCACCTCTCAGTCCAATTTCAAAGGGCTTTCTTAGCCTTCTCAGAAGGTCAGAGTGTGTAGTCCAGGAAAGGTGGTCTTGGTAACATTTGATGCAAAGTGTGGAGGCTCTATACTCCTGTGACTGAGAAGTTTCTCCCTGAATTTAACCTTTGTACATGGTAATTTTACCAGTACCTACAATCTTGCTACATTTTCAAAGCTGCATGGGGCTGCCTGACTTTACTGAAAGATGAGTGAAACGTTTGGGATGCTGAGACTACTGCTGGGGTTTGGAAGTGACAATGGGCTGTGTGGTAGGCACTTAGTGACATTCCTGTGTTATCATCAGCCTGGAGCATGGGGAGAGGGAAGGGACCTGTTGGAAAAATTACAGTTGAACATAAGTAGGTGTCAGGAGGTTTTGGCTGGGCATATACCAAAGCCATTGATTATGAAAAGATTTGCTGTTCGAGACTCTTTATTTACAGTGTAACTGAAGTCAACTATTGCGGTCCTAAAGCAAGAACTGTGATTTTTTTAGAGGTGTTTTTTAAGTCTTCCATGGAGTCTCAAGCATAAACTTTGAAATTACATTGGATAAGAAAGGCAATATCCTTTCCTTTCCACATATTTGTTGTGTTGCATCCTGCTCTCTCTTGCACATGGAATAAATCCGGAGTTAGCTCTGGGATGTTCGAAGCACTGATCCCCCATATACACCACTGTAACCAACAGCAGAAATGGGGCTAAGCAACTTATTAAACTCTTCAGATGTTTAAACTGTCCTATCCGCTGCCCTTTTTCAAAGTTACCTTATTATTGTCTAGTTTCAGCAGAGCCTCACATATCATTTTCAGTGCAGTCTTTGCTCATTTTTTTTCTCTTATAGTCTATTTTCCTTTTGTAGACTGAAAGTAGATTTTGTAACATCAAACACCAGAAAAGTACACTTGGTTCTTTGGACTGATGCTAGGGAGGAAGATAATGTTACTCTGTAAACATGGCACTTATCCTTCTGATGCTACTAAAATATGTGAATTCATATCACTGGTTCTTTTGGTTTTCACTCCTTGCTTTTTAAGGAGTAGTGTTAGTAAGGTGGGAAGATATATGTGATTTAAACAAACCAGGTCAAAGGGCTGTTTCAAAGTAGTATCACTGGAAGGTAATGTACCAGTGAATTGAAAGCTGTGACAGGTGTCAACATCCTCTAACCTTACCAGGGAAGCCAGATCATGACCAAATGGTCAAATATGCATTACAAAAGAATTGGGGGGGGAAAAAAAAAACAAAACAAAACAACAACAACAACAACAAAAAAACAAAACAAAAAAAAACCCCAACAACAACAACAACAACAAAAAAAAACCCTAAGAACCAGCTAAAGGAAATAATTCATGTGTATTCAGGGGTCTTTCAGTCATCAAAAAGGGTGCTAATCATATCTTGAAATTCGTGTTTCTATCCATTTGGGACATTTTTGTAAGTTTACACATAGTTTGAAGGAATTTCAATGGTATCAATATAATGTCTTGATTAGGTTGACTGCCATGAGAGCCCTTTTTTTTCCTTTTTATTTTTGATGCACCAAATATTCATAGCTAACTGGTTTTGGTCTGCACCTCATCTCCCTGACATGCCAGAATTGGCTAGCATGGAAAGATATCTGTAAAACACACAGCAGTTTCTGCAGATGGTGGTTTTGCACACAGAAGATTACCAGGCATAGGTGCTCCTACCTTAAATACTTCCAGTATTTCCTTGCCACAGCATTAGTAATTGGTGCTTTACCAGTAGAGCTTTCATGCCCAAGCTCTCAAAATGAAGTGCCTAAGTTTATTTTTTTGCTGAGACTTTTGCTATTATTTCATGTGCTTAAATACCTAAATCCTTGGTTGGAAAACATCTTTAACACTCATTTATGTACAAATGCATATTACATAGTCAAATTACAGACTATAATGGAAAGTACAAACACTGTAATGAGATATCCCTTCCCATTGATATTAGTATTTGAAATACTTTCATTAGAATACTCTACCCTGAGATTAACTGAGCAGTTAATTATCAGGTAACTGCTAATTTTATTTCACTCCAGTTTAAAATTAGTAGTGAATGCTAGGCCAAATGCTGTAGACTTGGACCTTAGCAGCAAATAAAATTTTCTGATATGAAGTCAGGTGTGTGTATAAATGCTCTTCCCACAAAAACAGACTCGTTGTTATGTTTCTGACCACTTATCTGCAGCATTTTGTTAATGATGGCTGTGTATGATGTGATGGCAGTACAAGGTGTTATCTGTGTCTACAGCTTATTATTTAGGTTGCATCTGATTTGTTACACTCTAGAAAAAATCTGAAACGGTACTGAAGGGGAGCAATGAGTTGTCAATTTTGAGCAAAATGGAGCTTTTCAGCTCTCAAAAGTTGAAGGATTTTTCCAAATGTGTACCTCTATACAGTATTAACCTTCTTTGTTAACTGGTCTCAGTAAGGGGGGGGGAAATATTTTTATCTTTTTAAGAGGTTACTTGGGTCAGTTCACTGGTAAAAATTAGTTTTTGGTCTAGTTAGATACTCTTAACCTCATCCTATTGCAAGTGGATAATTTAATATATTTTTGAAAGTCCTTTGTCCTTCTTAAAGTAGGACTTTAAAAGTCCTACTGTAGGGTACAGCAGAGCACAGCAGAGTAAAACCCTGTGATCTGGTCGACAGCAAAGTACCAGTTGCTTTCAGGGTGCCAGGAGTGCATGTCACAGGCTGACTATTGGCTAGAGAAATCTGAAGTAACCTTTCAACTCTAGAAGTTTCCTTGCAGGAAAGAGAAATTAAAGGTATTTTGGAGTGACAGTTTGGGATGTCTTGCACTGCTGCCACCTTTATGGTCCATAAATGAAGACTCTGTGGCCTGTTTTTTCTCAAAATAAGTAAGCTTTCTTCTCCCCACTGAGCACATAATAAAGCAGAGAAAAAATTGTACTGTTGGTGGAAATGGCAATACGTAGTCATTCTGCATTCACTGTACTTTTTGATGAACGTCCACAAAAAATTAAGAACTAGGTCAACAGGAATGGTGAAAAGTTCCTGCTGTGGTGTGCTGCTAATCATCCTCATGGCAATCATCTCATTGATGTTAGAGACAGTTTAAACATTGTCTGTTCAAAGCTGATGCAAAGCTAATTAACCGTACATTCTCCTGTGGTTATGCATGGGCCAGTAGGTTCCTGCACAACTTGAAACTTCAAAAGGAGAAACAGGTTATTTTCACCTGTGACTTAAGGAAGCAAAAATAGTTTAGGTAAAAAGAAAACCAAAAATATACCTTAATTTCCAAAAATGTCTGTAATAGCTGCTGAGAGGAGTCCTGCTACGCTAGTGAACACCAGAACATGTGTTTCAGTACCTGTTATGGTATTATCATGTACTGAAATATATGCTTTCACTTTGATTATTAAAAATTAAAAGCTCTTTACTTACACAAACATGAATACTGTTCCCTGCCAATGTTTGAGAAATAAATAGTCCTTTTCTCAATTATTAATCAATTATTTATCAACATTTTTAGATCACAAGTAGTCATACATACAAGAGTTGCAATATGCTGCTGCAGACTAGACTAATGAATGACATATTAAGCATACCTAGTGATTTATATTTCAACTTCATCTTTTTAAGCTGGTATTGAGTTTCTGGAAGCTTACTTTAAAACAAGAGCTGATTTTTATTATAAATTTAGAAGTCTAATTAATTTGAGAAGAGAGAATTTGTTTCCCAAAATGAGTAAATAAGGGCTGTCTGAAAAACACTGTCAGAGGGGAAAGTGTTTAATTTTTTTAAAAATCAGGTATAGAAAAGGGATAGGACTACTTAGTGGACAATGGTAGTAAGTCGAGAAACAACTGGGCAACACTGAAAAGGAAAAGAGATTTTTCTGGTAAGCTCCTTAAGCAGCTTAGGTCTGGTACTGCAGCCTGGCCACAAACTCAGTTTTAATACTCCAAGCAAGTGAGGCTTGCAGCTGCTTTACATTATCTGAGTGCTGCAGAGTTGCAACAAGCCAGTTGCAGCAGAGCCATGACTTTGAGGCTCTTACTTGGTTATTTAGATAATGTTCTTTCCACACAATGAAAGGGCAGTCTTAATACAAATGTGCAAATGACATCTTGAGGAATGAGCATAGTTGTCTCACCTTATCATAAACTGTGCATGCTTCTGCCTGCATTAAAGAACAGGGTGCAAATGCTCTTGGGCACTGCACTTTTATTGGGATCTTTTTCTCTCTCTGTCCTTTCAGTGAAGCTTTTTCTGTGTAAAGACTGGCATGTAAACACATGTCAAACTATATGGGGTAGTTGTGTTATAAGCAAATATCCAAGGAGGATCACTGTAAGACCGTCACATTGCTAGGGGTTGTGAAAGGTTTTGGTTTGGTTGTTTGTTTGGTTTTTTTTTGGGGGGGGGGTGGGATTTGTTGTTTGTTTGGGAATTTTTTTGACAGTTTGCACCCTTCAGCTCATTTTGATGCAAACTAACAAAAACTGAAGATTGGAGAGATGATGCTTGCACAAGCTTTATCAAAGAAACAAAATGCAAAAAAGCAATTTCCACACCTGCCTAAGTCACAACATGCATGTTGCTCACCCACTTGATAGCTGCAGCTTTTGAAAGTGAAGAGGCATTAGGGGACAAAGCCAGCTGGGAATCACTAAAGATGTAGAACACAAATTTGAGGGAAACCAGGCTATGCCAGTATTGTAAGTCAAGTAAGAGTTGACTTTCCTCAGTTACCAAGATTAACTGTAATGACTCCAGATATGTAGGTATTACCCTCCCTACCTCTTGATTATTTCTGTGAATATTGCAAGTTTTAGACTGTCCTGCTCATTGCCAAGCTCAGAGATGCAGGCTCAGCTCTTCCATGTGAAATGCCTACAGCACAGTTTACCAAAAGTATTGGTAAGAAAGCGACACCTTGTTCTTTGCGAAGGGCAAGATTGTGTTAACTTTCAGTTTATGAGCACATCCTTAGAGTAGTATAGCTGTAAGCAACCTTTAGATTCACTGCTGCTTCTGGGGCAACAACTGTGGACACTGCCACATCTGGCTTCTCTAAAGCAACAGAGCTGGTGTATTGGTGTTACTGCATACAACATTCTGACCTGCATGTGTAACATCGAGGAGAAAAAAGTGCTCCTGCCATGGTCTGTTAGTAAAACATCTATTATGGTATTTTAAATCAAATTAAAGATTGTACTTAAGCATCCTCATAACATATTTATCTTGAAATGCACTTCCGTTTACTTAAAAACTTGCTCTCTCTGAACTCTTAAATGTCCTTACCTGTAGCATCTAATGTGTTAACCTTAAATGATGTATTTTCCCTTTAGCTTGTGTTTGAATTGGGAGCACAGAGCAGATCATTACCTCAGTGGTACAAGCTGAACAGAGACTACAGAAGTGTCTGCTGTGGATACTTTTGAAATGGGAGAATTTTTTCTTTTCAGCACAGACATACCTGTGTAGATATTGCTGGCAGAGGAAGCCCCATGCTCTCCTGTGAACACCCTGGACAGCAGAACATATGCCAGTGTAAAAAACAGGCAGGAGTGGTTAAGACAATATCTGATTTGACTGTTCTCACCTGCTAATTGGCCTCTAGAGAAGGATACACAGTTTTCTTTACCCTGAAGTGGTCCTGAGCCTGTGTCAAGAGTGGGCAGATGTTACTGGCACAGTGACAAACCCCTGCACCTCCACAAACAACACGTGAAACCTGCAACATTGCTGCACTTGGGTTATCTCATGTGAGCTTTTAAAACTGCCAGTAAAGAAAACTGCAACAATTGTGTACAAACTCCAGTGGGCTGGGATTGTGAAGGAAAAGCTGCAGAAGCATGAAGAATCATTAATTTTTCCCATGGTGTTTGACTCGACATGTGATCTTTTGGCCAGGAAAATACTTGAGGCAGCGCAGTTAGTAACACTTCTCCCAGAGGCTGTCATAACCATGCTTTAGACACTGAGTCACAGATGTTTACTCAATCATCATCGCACACCCTGGTTTCTAAGAATTACACAGAGATGGGTTCAGCAAGACTCATTTCGTGAATGGCCCTTTCTGATAGCAGGCACCCCGTGTATAAATTCTCCCCATACATTTTCCTGCAGTTCAAATTACAATGCTTGATTAATTGATTTGACTGAAGAAAATGCATCAAGTAAAGTTCAAATGGAAAGAGTGAGCAGCTGGACACATGTTCGCTTTCTTTCACAATCTTGTTAGTTAATTTTGGCTGATGATTTCATGCAAACCCTGGTACTGAAGACTATTCACAGTGCTATCTCACTGAATATAGATAAAGTTCCTGAGCTGTTGAAAGTGTGAAATACATTTTGTAGAGGGCCAGATTCTAGTACTGATGATATCTGTGGGAGAATTGCAGTGCTTTCAGGAGATCAGTATTTGGCCCTTGATGTCCTCTTTGAAAGTTGTTGACTTGAGGTTGTAATTTTTTAGTATTTTTTTTTTTTTTACTAGAAATGGGTATTTGGAAGATATCTAGGACATCAGAAACATTTTTTTGTTCCACATATAAAATTCCTGTCAATGGGCTGATTTTAGAAAGCTTGTTGAATGAGTTTTCTAAGTCATTCAGACAGAGCACTTGCTTTAAAAGTGTGGCTTATGCTCTTTAAAGGAAGTTGATATCATCAAATTTCAAAGGAGTAGGAGATTTGCTGCCTTTTTGTACTATAAGCAAGCTTCCTTCTAGAAGTCCCACACCTAAAGCTGGCAAAGCTTATGATAGATCCTCGATAGCTCTTTGGTTTGAGCTTTTATTGTGTGCTATCAATAGGCAGAAGCAGGTCTTACTGATTCAGAATCCTGACTAGTCTTGAGATATATATATATATACACTATAGTGGTATTTTATATCCTTCTCCCAGCAAAATTTTGCATTAATTGCAACTTACTAGTAAATAAAAATAATCTTCTGTATCAGGAAAGATTTTGACATTGTATAATTATTATTGTTTCCATACATGTGAGAATGCACCTGTGCAGCACCAGCCCACAGCCCTGTTTCCTGGGGCTAAGCTGACCACTGCCTAAAGAGAACAGTAGTGTTAGGAACTCTGAGAATGTGCAGAGACTGCCAGGGACACCCAGACTGTCACATCGCTGCTGCTCTGCCTGTAGATGTGAGACAGACTTGTGGAAAACCTCTAGGCTCTTCCTCGTGTGGATTGCACAAAACCTGTGTGAAACCAGATCAGTATTAATTACTAATCTCAAGCAAAGTTACAAGGTCTGAGTAAAGAAGAGTTTTAAAGAGCAAAGAAAAGCAGTAAGGTCTGGAAAAGCAGCTATGGGTCTCCTAATCATGCTCTGAAACTACCAACCTACCACTCAGATGTATGAAATTATTTTTCCCTCCAGTCTCACCACTCATTATCCTTCACTGTCATTCCTGGGCACTTCTTGGGGGAAGGAGGACAGTTTTGCCCTGAAAGCAGAACACAGAAGTTAAGGTTCACCTTTAGAAATGAGATGTGATGAATGATAATAGACCACACCTGCTCTAAATTAATGGCTAAGAGTTTACCTTGGTGAAATTTTAGCAAGTATCACATTTCCTTAGGACTCTCTCTCTCTTCAGCCTGGTCTTTGATGATAATATGAATATCATTTGGGTTTGTCAAGCCAGCAAATCAATTTAATAAAACTATTTTTATCTTTCTAAACCATTGTGAAATTCTGTGTAACACTGTGAGGGAATTGCAGCCCAGCTGAATGATAGTTACTTGGACAGGATCTTCTTCATTTTCCCCTATTTACAACACTTTTATGTTTTTTGAGGAAAAGTGGTCAATGGTGATGGGAAAGTTTAGATTTCACTTTGACATACTCACTATGGTTGTGAAGGAGGAAAAATTCCAGTTTCTGAAAGGGTAAAAATTTAATAAACACTTCTCAGTGTGTATTTTGGAGGCATAAAAATAGCTGATGAACCAATTTTGTAAAAGCCCACCTCCTGTACTGTTATCACTGCAGCTACACCTGAACTGCGCTGTGGACTTCACCCAGTCCCTCTCTGAGTAACAGGGAGTCTAACAGTTGTACAGACTTGGTACAGGTACCTTTAGGGCACTGCTGCCCCTTTCCTATAAGGTGACTTCAGAAGGCAATTCATTGCACTTAGGATACACATTTAGATTAAGCAAGTTTTCCTCTCTGCTTTGTAAATTAAAGAGGTGTGAAAAATTAGGTAAGAGAGTCAAACCCCATAGTATTTATGCCAGTATTGTCTCTGATATTTTCATAGCTGTGATGAAGCACATGGAGATGTGGTTGCTGTGAAGCTGCAGGATTTACAGCAGCCCAAGGCTGAACCTGGTCTAATCTGAAATAGAAAAGTGTAATACTTTAAGACAAATTAAGGTAATCAGGAATTTGTATTCCATGTAACACATTACATCAGATTTCACTCCTAAGCTGGGATTCAAAAATCATTGAGCCCTTTCAGGGGTGCTGGAGGAGTATGTGTGGGGTGCAGGCAGTGGGTCAGTTATTCTTCCCCCAGAGTGCAAAGGACTGGCAGCAACAAAAAAGGTGTTGTCAGCCTGGACAGATTGATACAAGGGATTTGACCTCTTTAAGTGCTAGAAAAGGGAAACCAAAACTCAAACATAGCGCGCTTGTTAGTCTTTGTGTCAGATCAAATAATATGTTCCTTTATAGACTGAAGTATATTAATGGAGCTGTGTGGTTAAGAAGAAAAAAAAAAAGAAAGATGACTAAAATATGTATATGTAGCTTGACAGTATATTTTCCTTTAGGAAAATCTGGAATAAAAGCAACATTTATGCACACTAAGCAGATGTTTATGATTAGTTCTTATTTAACATCACCCAGCTGGCCATGGATGGCTTTATGGTGGGGAGAACATTTGAGAATGTCACATGTTTATATTAATTGAGAACATGGCAGTTGTGATACTGGGGCAAAAGTGCTACATTTCCCATTTTAGGTAACTCTTTCAAATCATGTCACTGGACAGTCAAGCAGGCTGTTGTCACCAGCTGAGTATTTTAAATTTCCTATAATGACATAATGTATCTCCATGCATTAAAGCTCATTCTGCGGATTAGACAGACGTGTATCTCACATAATATCTGTAAATATCTTTTGTCCAATTGGAGGAAATCAGTAGGTGAAATATTTGCGGTGTTCTTCTAATTAGTTTAGAAAATACAGAATTTCAAATACACTGTCTTGGATATAATCTACTATAATAATGTAATTTATTTTTTTTATATATTTTCTGTGTGGGTCAGGAGATGGACTATGATATTTTAGAAATGTGAAATGTTCATCAGAACCTGTAAACTGTCATGGAAAACGCCTTTGCAGGAAGATTATCTACTGATTGCATGGCACCCTCCTGATATGGGAATATAAATAATAGGTTTTTGTACAATATATTTTCCATATCCCTAGTCATAAAGTTATGATTTATGAAATACCTGCAGAAATACATGGAAAGCATTTAGCTCCTAGTTAATGAAAAATATCAAGACAAAAGTCATCTTATTGGCTGAGAAGGATAAAAGAATAAATAAACCTGTTCCACTTACTTCTTGATGAAATTTTATTCTTGTTCAATAGAATTTTGTAAATTTTTATTCTGTCCCAAGTACACAAATATTGTCAATGCCAATTCCAGCGCAGAAAAAAAGCACCTCTTGTTTATCAGTCTCTTTGGCGAAAATTTATAGGAGAGCACTCACCTAGAAACTAGAATCAAAGCTATTTAATTTCTTCCGTGACCAGCCTTGGCTGTAGCATTTGAAATTTCTTCCATTCTGAGGTGTCTTTCTACATGCTAGTATGAAACATATTTCAAAAATATTCAGAGGTTATGTAGTTCTAATTTTAATAAAGCACTTCAAAAATCTTCTTTGTAGAATTGACCCTTAAAACATCAAAGAATAAAGGTAAGAGTCAATGTTTTCCTTTATTAAGAAATTTGCTTCAATTTTTGGTATCTGGTTTCCATTCCTTGAACTTCATGGACACTCAATCACTTTTCCTTGTTTTACAAACTTGGATGCAGAACTGAACCAGAGGGGCTTTGGAAGAGGAGACTGTTCTGGAAAACAAACGCAGTGACCAGCCACAGTGTTTATCAGAACCCTTGCTTGGCATTGTTGCTCTGAGCACAGGAGTGTGTGGGAGCAGGGTCAGAGGAGCTGCTCAGGAAGCCCTTCAAGTGGGCAAAGGAGTGGCCTTACTGGGACCCAGCTGCACTGTGCCCAGTCCTGGAAAATATGATATGGCTCCTGCTGCCCGATTGTTCTGTGGTGTGATGCCTAATTTCCCTTGCCCTTGTGCTTACCGGGAAGGTGATTCCAGTTAAAAAGTGTTTCACAGCAACTCTCTCAGTAAGTACTAACATGAGTGAGACATGAGGACAGGTTTCCCATCCTCATACATGAGAGGGTTGTGTCACCTTCAGCCTTCTGAAGGCATGGTGTGTCTAGGCCTGCAAATGGGGCACCTGTGCATGGTTGGAGAGGCAGCTACCACAGTGAGCAACAGCTCCACAGCTGCATGTCCTGCTAACATTCAGGAAAATATAAGTATTCCTTGGGTTTTTATCATTCCTCAATGTGTTTGAAATGGTTTGAGTATGGTGTAGTCCAGTAACATCCTCATGTAAAATCTTCAGTATAATTGTTCCCTTCTTTAAGGTGCTATGCTAGAATGATGTGCTCACCTGAACATGCACACATGGTTCTGAACCCGGACCATTGGGCTGAAGGGCTGCCCAGTGTGTGAGTGCCAGAGTTCTTCTATATAGATGCTACTGGGACTCTGGAAGCAGTTCTGCTGGGTGAAACCAGCAAAGCACTAATTTTGCTTTTAGCTGCTCTTCTATTGTTCAGTGTGAATTAAAAGCTGCCTGTGAGCATTAACCTCTTTTTCAAGAGGTTAATAAAGGTTCAGAACTCAGTTCTCCAGATGAAATAAAGTTAGACACAAATATTGCTGTCTAAAAATAATAAAAATCATAGACCTTTTTGTCTGGCTTCGTAAGAACAATATATTAATTTTCATTTTTTTTCTTTCATATTTCATAGATTATATAGCTGTATATCTAGTAACTTTCAGGAAACTGGTTTTAACTTGTATGTGGTTCTAAAGGCATGGGAATGGTGCAAACAAAACCTCAGAATTTGAGCTATGCACATTTTTGTAATGTTGTGTGAGTTACAATTAAACTGTGCCATGTACATGCATTTTGTGCTATGTGGAAAGGCAGTTCTAAATTGTGTTTTTGTTATTTAGTGTAGCACAAGTTAACTTGTTCTTCTGGACAGCTTATTTTGTGGTCATTAAGAGAAAATTAATTTCTAGAATGACAGGTTGTCTTTTTCTGGTCTCATTCTCCCAGCATTTCTTATGTAAAAGTGTATCGATCATGCACTTCCATGTGCAGACATGAGTGCAGCTTTGAAGGATGAGGATGATGATGTTTCCTGAGCAATTACTATAATTAAATCAGACAATAAATGAACAATTCCAGAAAGAAGTCAGTGCTTCCTTCTATAGTACAAGCAGTTCATCTCGAAACTGGCTACGGAAGAATGCAATTCACTCTCTGGTCAGCAAAACTGTATAATTGACAGATATGCTCTTATATCTGAACTTGGCAAAAGCTGTTGGGATACTATGCTTGACAAATTGTTTAGTTTCCTGTACTTAAAAACACAGTAAATTAAAGCAGGTGTTTCAAAACCTGTACATTTCGGTGAATGTAGAATTGAAGGAATGAATGTAATACAATAATCTGAATGGAAAAATAAAGGAATCTACATTGGCTTCTGCTGACTTTCAAAACCTATGAAAATGTTTCAAATATGTTTTTTAAAAGCTATTTCACTGAAAATGGCAACTTATTTCTCTAAAGTTCAAAAGTTTAAATTTAGTTGGCTGATTTTGTATATAAAATTTTAAAAAACACAGAATGACTGTCAGGTATAAAGATCATTACGTTCAGCTGATTTTTGCCTGGTGTTATTTGTTGGGCTTTTTGGTTTTTTTTTCTTCTTAGTCAAAGAATCTCATGTCTTCCCTTCTGTTGAAATGTTGGAAAGTTTTGGCTGTGGACTTCAGTGGTGGCAGGACCAGACTTCTCATTATTGATACTTTCTTCAGGCATTCAGAAAGAAAAATGTTTGAAATGCTCAGATTCTGTTGGAGATACAACCTTTGGAAAAGTTAGTCTCTATCATAAATATTAACTGCAGGGCAGTGATTGGTCTATAATATTGAACAGATGGGATTTAATGGATGGAAGGAGTCTGCTGTTATCAGTTATGAATAACTGATTGCTGCCCACATTAGAATATTTATTTTGGTTTATGGTAATTATGTTTTAATACTCTGGCATCAGAAGTCCTGTGGTGTATTTACACTCAGAGTAGAACTCTTGCCATTGCCATGTTGAAGCTCAGCCTGGCTGCTGCCAGCACATCAGTGCCTGTGTGTTGAGTGTCCCTACAGTGGTGGCCTTAGTTCTTCCTTTGCCTCTGCAGGTCACCTTCTTGGAAGGCCACCAACCTGGAAGCGTTGTCAGCAGCTTGGTGAAGGGTTCTTAGAATAGGCCCTTGGGCCATGTTGTCTTGAAAACCCCTTCTGCTCTGTTCAGTGAACAGCAAACACCTGGAAAGCTTGAGACTCCATTCAGGCAGAAACCTTTTCCCTGTTCCCAGCCAGGAACTGGGACAACTTTCCTCAAGGATGCTTCTACCAGCAGCTCTTGACAGACTAGGTTACATTTGGTTCAGCAGTGCTAAAAGCTGATTCTGATGTAGTAGAAAACATGATGTAGAAAGAAACTTTTTTTTTTTTTTTTTTTTTTTAAAACAGAGGTTTACATGCTACTTTTTTTTTTTTTTTTTTTTTTTTTTTTTAATCAGTATATGATGTGATAAGATAGCAGTGAGTAATTTAGCTTGAGGACCAGACTTTGCCCCCTATATCAGCAGATATGGAAATTGCATCTTCTCCAAACTCCTGAATGTGTATGGATGTTTTTGACTGTAAAAAAATTTGACTGTAAAAATAATTTCATATGAGGTCAGGAAGCTCCATGTGTAAATTCAGTGTTCCAATCTGTTTAATTGCTAATCCAGTATGTTCAGCAATGGCTCTGTTTCTGTCTTGGGCCAGCAGTTCACATCTGAGTCCAGATGAGTCAAAGCTATCAGAAAAAGTGAAAAATTCAGGAGTTTGTTTCAAAATATACACTCTGGCAATCAATCTGTAATGGCTTTTTCTTAGAATGTTAAAATATTATTTCACACTACTTTTGCTAATTAATTTCTAATTAATTTGCTAGTTAATTTCTTTTTGTTTCCTTTGTAGTGAGTGTGTATGTGTATATATACACATGTGTGTGGTGCATATCAGTAGACAGCTCTAGCCAAAATAGTAACAGCCCTTGGTGCCAGCAGTTTTAAACTATTCATCAGCTCAACAGGGAGATTTTCAAGTCACAGAATGCTTTCAAAATCAGCTCTCGAGATACAAGAAACTATAGTTCCTCCTACTGGCCCCTGTGTTTGTAGGGAGGATGAACTACCTAGAACACACCAGTCAGAGTATAAAGTACACAGGAATATAATACTGTGCTACTTTAGTTTTAGACAAGCTATAAGAATAAAATTGTTTTAGATGCTCAAAATTCAGTTATACAAACCTCTAGGTTTGGGAACCATTTAACAGATAGGTTTTTTATATCACTGAGAGAGTTCTTTCCACAATGCCTAACACACTAGCTGCAATGTCACAGGCAAGGCAATAGAGAGGCAAGCTGCAATGAGAAATCAGAGTTGTTTAAATTCATGCCCTTGTTACATGCTATTGAATTATGTTAACAAAGAGGAGAATTCAGTTTAATAACATGCTAGATGTGCTTTTTCACGTGAGCCAGGTTATGCCTCTGGGAATCACATTCTTTGAAAAAGTAGCTGCACAGATAGTTTGCAGACTTTAAGTTCTTGGCTACAACAAAAATCACTGTGGTTTTTGTGGTTCTGTTTCTTCCCCAAATATTCTAACATCCTATGACATATTTAGATAATTGATGTCATTTCCATTAGGGTGCAATGCACTTTCCCCAAAAAAGTGGTGAAAGCTTCAAATTTGGAGTCATTTAAATCAAGGCAGGTGAAGTTCAGTAAAAAACAAAAACAAAAACAACAAAAAAAAACAAAAAAAAAAATTAAAAAAAACCAACCCCCCCAAAAAAACCAACCAACCAAACAAAAAAAAAAAAAAAAAAAAAAAACCACCAAAAAAGACAGACCCCAAACAGTTACATGTTTACATGGATGTTCAGGCTTAGCACCCTCTTGCTCCTGCTAGATTCTGTGATTGTGCCACAGGGAATTGCACTGTCCCTCAAAGTGAATATAAGAAATTCGATGACCATGAAATAGACAGGCCCTCTCTCCTTGGCTGGAGGAATAACAAGAGGTTCAAATTTTTAATATTCCTCTGAAAGACATATTCCTTAGAATAAAGCTCCACTCAGTGCCTGGGAATAACCTCGTTAATTTTAAAGTGAGGAATGGGTCTACACAGCTTCAGAAACTGTATCTGGGGATAATTTAAAATTACTGTTAATCAGCTTTCTTTGGGTGTTACAGCTGCTGCAAAACACTTTCCCAAACAGCTTTATATTTCTGTTCAAATGTGAACGAACATAATACATTTTTTAACCCTATATTCACAATAATTCCTTTGAACCTTTGGATTCCCAGAGAAACATCCCAAATCTAGATAAGTTTTCTTCCTAAATTTTGTAAAGAGAAGAGGGATCTTTTAACACCATGCTGCACTTAACCTTACCATATACAGGGAGGAAATATGTTGTCTGGGTCAGTGAATATCTGCAGTGTCAGGAAATTATTGGAGAGATTACTTTCTTCTGGAAGTTAATGTCCTGAGTTTGATGTTTCTTATATTTTCTTAAAATAGCTCTGACTCAGAAATTGTTATGGAAATCACACTGAGTGGTCACAGAGGGAAAGTGCATTATTTTTGATGCAGATTCTCAATCCTGGACAGAATGGGGTCATGACCTATCTTAAACACAAAAAACCTTGAGTATTAAACACAAAAAACCTTGAGTATTTCTTCTACTGTTCTCTAGAGGTTACTTCAAGCTTTAGAAGAAGACATGTGATGCACACTGTTTTCTAAGCTAAATGTATGGCAGTTTTAAATTTTTCAGTTCATGTTAAATTTGTTTTAAAGTTCTTGATCAAATAACTCATAGGAAATCACAAGGAAGGAATTTGTTTCCTGCACTCTAGAGAAAATACTTTCCTAATTCAGGCAGTCAGCATATTTAGATTTGGGCGTGAAGGAAAGAATATGGGATATATGTCTGTGGGCTGTCTGTGCAAAGGCAGAAACATAAAGCTTGAGAGTATTAGTAAGAGACAAGTAAAAGGCTTCTCAAAGAACTTTTTGCAGGGTCTCATGTCACAATGGCAAGCCCTCTCTGCTATTCCAGCTCTTAGGAAGGTGTTGCCATGCCAAATCACTGCAATGTGTCAGGTCCTTTGGCAGCTCAATAAAAAGTGTGTGGGTGCTCACTGGACATTTGGCTGCTGCTAAAGAATTGTCTTAGTCATGACTGGAGCAATGCTTGAACATTTACTGTCAGTTTCTCTCTCTGGTGGCATCATTGAGACTTTGCTGTGGACTTCAACAGAACCAGGGTTTCACCTCAGGTCTCCAGATGTGGAAGGTTAATGCATTAACCCACTGCAGCATTTAGCTCCCTGGGCTTGATACCTATTTCAATATACTTTAGTGCAAGTCTGTAAATATGACATTCAGAGGTAGTTCCCAAGAGAGCTGGGTACATCAGAAATGGTGCTAGTGTGAATAATGTGAGGATTTGTGAGACTGTCAAAGAGGAGATACGACTTACCCAGAGCTTGTGTTTGAGGCAATACTCTAGGAATTGTAAGTAGACGGAGCCTCTAAGAATTTCCATATGCATAAACATAGATTATCCAGACCCCACTGTGCCAGGCACTATATAAATACAGTCTTTCTCCACAAGACTTGCAATGTAGGCACAGAAGATGTGTAAAATGCTGGATAAAAAAGACTTGTTATTCTTCTTCTACAAACTTGGAACCAGAGCCTAGCAAAGTTTAGTGTTTTACCCAGGAGCTCAAAGGATTTCTGTGATAGAACTGTGGTTTGAATGCAGAGTAGCAACTCACTTGACAAATTCCTTAATGAAATAAGTGCTTAATAAAGCATAATCAAAACTATGCTTATCTAAAAATTTCTGCTGACAACAGAAGGAAAATGAATCTGAGAGTTCTTCCAATAACAATATATCTGCAACTTGAAGTGATAGACTTGCTCTTATGCCTGCTTTTATAACTCCAGGTTTTGTCAGAAAAAAAGGATGTTTTTCCCATTAAACTGAACAAAAGTTATGATTCTCCCTATTTCACTGATTGGCTATCCCACAGATCTGTAGTTCTCTAGCACACACAGTACTATGCTAATGCAGCAGGAATGTGTAAAATCTTACGTGCATTCAAGTGATGCACATCTAAGCCAGAAAAAATGAGTCTTCACTGACCTGTTCAGTTAACTATTTTCACTAAAGTGTGTAATTTATATGGTAAATTGTACCTTCTTTGCAATCATAGTTAGCTCTTTTTCAGAGCTTGGGAAGCTGCAGCCCTTCAGGGATGGAACTTTTTGTTTTAAGATTGTTAAATCCTTGGATCTAGTTTCTAATCTCTCCAGTGTCCTGTTGTTTCCTTATTTTCCAAGGTGAAGAAAAAAGAAGACATTATTAACTCTTCCACTGCCTTCTGTCAGTGTAAATCATGGAAACAGGACCAGACTTACTCAGCTTTCACAGCTACTGTCAAGATGAAAAAACTATAATTTCCAGTGAAATTTTTTATCCATTAGCGTTTCAATAACATCAGAGGTTTTTAAAGAAGCTTTTGAAGCCAAGAGAATGTGGATCTAATTTTTAGATCATTGACTTTGCTTATTTAAACCTTTTTCTTTCCCCAAATAATTTCAGTTCCAAGTTTCCTTCTATTTTTTGTCTATGAAAAAGACCATGCAAAGGAAAAATTTGAAAGACATTTTTAAATAGGAAAAAGTTGGCTATAAAATCATGAGAAGCACCTGGACCATTTAAAACATCTAAAACTATCTTTTTCTGTTTCATTAAATGGTCTAGATCTCGGGTTAACAAGTTTATGCAACAGAAGTCATTGACAATTGTTTGGCTTTGTAGCTAAAAAATAACTAACCAATGAGAGCTGAGAGGCTGAACACATCATCTTAGTTCATCCCAAAATTCAAAACAGCTGACAGAAGTAACTTTCCAGGAGGATCCAGTTTTGCAAATTTTAGTATTTACCTTTAAAATCACTCCAGCAAAACCAATGATTTATTGCTAAAAAGCAGAGAAAGCTACAGACTAATGGAAATCGTCAAGAAGAAAATTTGTATTCCATCAGTAGTGGAATACCACCTAAAAATGTCTTTAGAGACAGCTGAAATTCAGAATATAAATTCTGAGGTGTTATAAGAAGTTCAAACTTTAGTAATAAAATGAACTGCACCTTTGCAAAACTACAAGAGATGTAAAAATCTCGTTTAAAACATCTTCAACTCAGCTGTTTTGTGATGCTAATACTTAAGGAAGAAATTTAGTTATCAAGTTTATACTGTTTTATAAATTGTAGAAATACAGAATTTACATTCACATTGTCAGAATTTTGGGACTACAAGTGCAAACACACACATCCATACGGAAATTATTAATGTAAAATTCAATTCAAATACCAAAAGATCACTTCAGTAATTGTCTGCAAAAATGTCTCACACATCAGACTTCCAACTTTCAGCTGCCACCTTCTTTGTTCACTAGACAATGACAAAAAAAGCACAGACATATATCAGGTGAAGTCCTGGCCTGAAAAATCAAGTCGTTCTACAAATTGTGTACCCTTGCTCCAGGAACCTGATTGCTGTGAAGATAGCTATACCTGACTCCTGTGAGAAAATCAATTCTTACTACCCTTTAATCCTGCTCACTCTGCAAAGCCACGGCAGCGATTTGAAAGGGAGTTCAGACTTTCTGTATCATCCATGCAGTTTTCTTATTTCTGCCTGTCCATACCAGCCATGGGTGGCAATAGCATTATAAAGAGGTTAACTATGGCCTTGCTCAGCCTTTGAAATACTGACTAGCAGTAGCAATAAAAATGAACAACAAACATTCAGGGAAGTCTGCAGAGTTGAGAGGGGAAAAGACATTTTCTATTGAGTAGGCAATGTCTTAAACCTGGAAATAAACAAAGACTGTGCACTTTGATCCTGCAACCCCGTTTTTACAGAGTTCTGCTTTGTGAGTTGCATAAGGTGAGAGAGGAAATATCTGGGAGCACAATACCCAGGCATCCATTGAGGTAACTTTTTTGTTATCTTCTCTGAATTGTATTTCTCTACTGGAAAGGGAAACTGTTTATTTAAAGGGTGTCTTAACTTGGTTCTTTTGGTAAGGGTGCAAATTTCTAGGCATCTTACCAAATACTTTCAGCTTCCTTCCAAATCCAGGAGAGAAATTGGCTGTTTCTCTTGCTGTAATCTCAAGAGATGAATTATATTTAAAGGAGATCCTCAAGTGTGTTTAAGTGAAAATGTGCAGAAGTGAACTTGGATAGGAATTTGAACTGTTTTGAGAAACCTGATACAATGCTTTGTGAAATCCAGGTATAAAATTCTGAAACTTTTCTGAAAGACTGAAACTTTTTTCTCAGAACCAGTGAATCACACCTCTGAAAACTTGACACTAGGCTAAAGTAGATGGAAGCTTTTTTAGGAAGCTTGCAGTTGCATAACAGTCTTTTGACTTACTGTCTTGAAATTAGTAATCATGTGTCTTGTTTTAGTGCAGGGTTGATATTTGATGATTAGCAAATCCAGAAGGCATCAACACAGTTTGCAAATGAAGTTCACAGTGTATTTCCTGTTTGACTGCCAAAAAAAAATTCAAGTGCATGGTTCTATTCTCTCAGATGAAAAGAAAATGGCTTGGGTTACTGGCTGGCTCTATGCAGCATGTGGAGTACTGTAGTTTTACTGTGTGATAATCATTGCCTCAGAACCTGTTTTCAATTACCAGCAAGTCCCAAGTGCTGCTGACTCTGTCCCAGACATACAGTGTTTAGCATGATTTGGAGCATTGCATAATACAGAATAGAAGGTAAACCAAGCTCTCTGAAAAGACAATTTCCCAAGAACTATTCATCTTCTAATCTGTGAGAAAATACTCTTATTCTGAGAACTTAGGTGTTGAGACTCTGCCCAACTTGAAGTCATTAGGCTCTATTTTATTAATTTGGCCTCTGTGATGCTGATCTCTACCATTTGTTTTCCTTAATTTATGTGCATTAAAGCATTGCCCAGAGGCTTGAGACACAGTAGAGAGTGCTTTCAGAAGGACAGAACATCAATGCCTATCAGTGAATGAAATAGCTAATAGGAGCAAGAGTTCATTCCTTGCCTTAAATGGGTAACTGAAGTCTTCAAAGGATATGTCTATGGAAGCCAGTCTCCAAACAGCATAAATGAAAGAGGAGCTGGCTATGGAGAAAGGAAGGTAATAGTGACTGTGAGAAGTAAGAATGAGAGAAGTAGCTGAGAAAGAAATGTAAAAATGTGGGGAGACATGACTTAGTGGTTATCAGAAGACATACATATATATGTATATATGTATATATGTATATATGTATATATGTATATATGTATATATGTATATATGTATATATGTATATATGTATATATGTATATATGTATATATGTATTCTTTTAATTTTTTTTTTCTTCTAAATGACAGTTGGGCAGATTGAGAGTCTGAGGCACAATTCAGTTTTACAGGCTTCCCTATTCTACTGGGAGCAACTTTCCATGCAGTTGCTCTACCCCTGCTGTTACAAGAAGATCATCTGAATTACTAAAAGATAAGCCATGTTACGTTGCAGTTATAGAATCATAGAGGGTTGGAAGGGATGTTAAAAACCATCTAATTCCAACCCTGCTGCCATGGACAGGGACATCTTCCATTAGACCAGGTTGTTCAAAGCTGCATCCAACCTAGCTTTGAACACTTCCACGGATGGACAGTATTGATGTGGACAAAGAGTCCACAAGTGACTTGTTATTACAGGTCAGCTGCTGCTACTTGTTTTCATCGCTGTAACCTAGAGTCAGAACTCATTGGTATGGATGAGAGAATTCTGGAAAGGAATACTAGTTTTGCATGTTCTCATTTTCCTACATGTCTAACACTGCTGTTGGTTCTGATATTATATATCTGAACCCTTCCTAGGCAAACAGATCTTATTCTGTGTTGTATTATAAGGGCTTTTTTTGTTTGTGCAATCTCCAGGTTCCTATTTTTAATTAGTTCTTCCTCTGTAAGAATTGTGTGGGACTACGGTGGAGATAACATTCTGGCTGGGACCATCTCACTGATCATACCAGAATGTATGCTGGCAATAATTAAACAGTATATCTAAGAATTATACGGCTGGTATTGCTAACATAAGTATTTCTACCTTTTCTTCTGGATAGCTTTGTATTTAGGAATCCTCAAGCTTTGACAAATTCTGGCAACAGCTATAAATCAACTTCATTTAATACCCAGTATTTCCCTAAGGCATTTTCTTTCAAAGGCTCTTAGTTTCCTTTCTGTACTTTTGGTAAATTTCCAGCATTTATGTCCTTGCAATAAAATGGAAATAACACAGTTGGGTCTACATAAATGGCCATATAATAATAATAATAATAATATATCATCGGAAACTTTGCGAGGAGGGGACCCTGTAAAATGTCGTTGTAACAGAGCTCACAGGCAGAATGTACCAGACACATCAAACAAGTAGAATGAGACCAAGAATATTCTTCATTTCAGATGTGAATGTTGGCAACTGGACCCAGTCTACCTTTACACAAACCAACTGAAGCAGTTGAAAAATTATATACACACAGCCCTCATACTAAGCTAAAATCAGATTTATAGTGTACTGCACAGCATCCCAGAGCAGGTTAGAGAGAATGTAGAGTGATTTAAATGGCAACAGGGGACAGGGAGTTGCAACCATACAAAAATATTTAAAGTTTCCTGGAAGAATCGGGGGCTGGCTGTGGCAGGCAGTAAGCTGATTACCAGGCATCCCAGTACTGGCACATGGCAACACAAATCTCTGAGCCAGTAGGCTTACCTTCATAATTGTGAGGAGAGTTCAAGTAAAACAAAGAAAATTCAGCACTCTCCCTTTTTAGGGGGATTAGATTTAGTTATTTCTGAACTAATAGGGTATTAGACAAGTATGAACTCACTATAATTGATTCAGTTATTTCCAATTAACTCTTTGTCAGGAATGTCTAAATCAAAAGTATACCCATAAAATTACCCTCAGGAAACACTGGTATAATTTAACCATAAAAAAATTAATCAGCAATTTTTAAATTCATGTGTAAGAAAAAGCAACCGCTAAGAAACTTCTAGCTTCTGAAAAATATGACTGATGGTTTCCATTTGCAAAAGAAAAATAGTGACCAAAAATGTGTTTGCTTAAAATTAAAATTAATATAGCCTACTTAAACTGTATCTGTACATATTAATTATTCAGCCTTTGAATAAGAAAGTGTTTTTTATAAAAATGGAGTAAATTACTTGGTCAAATAGATTTTTCTTCCCAGTCTAAACTGGAATTTATAATCACTGTAAGACTTAGGCAGTGAATAAGGTAACTGTTTCTATGCATCAGATTATATTTACCTTGTTTAGATGAATCATGGCCACAGAAGTTTAGAGCAAAAAGTTTAGGAGTGGCTAGGGAGCTGGGCTTGTACAGGATCAGAGCAGACCTTATCTTTGAGGTCTCTTCCAACCTAAATTATTCTATGATTTCTCATATCGAATTATGGTCATAATATCTTCCCCTGTACTTTTTTTGGGGGGGAAGGCAACTGGCTCCGTGTTTTTGACCCTTTTCTGAGGAACAATGTGACTAGGCTCCTACAGGAGTCTGTCTGAATCATGACTTCTGGCCTAAATATTCAGGTTAAAAGAAGTTTGACTAAGATTTGAGTTCTTATCCAATCTGAAAAAAATCCCCATTTTTGGAAGTTCGTGTTTCAGGTTCACTTGCAGCCAAAATTAAGCATAGTTTATCCTGCTCTCTCCTTTGGAAACTGTTGTTGCAGTTCACCTTGAGCATCCTGGCTAGGCCAAATATACAGCATTATCAGTTATTCCTTCTGTACAGTAAAACATTCATCATGAAAGGACAAAACACAAATGAATTTTCTATATATTTATACAAATACATCATGATGATTTGCTATCAGGGTTAAAAGCCAACTGATTTCATCATTTCCAGATGCAGCAAATCGAGGACTATTACATCAATATTTATGTAAGCAGAGCCTACAGACTTGGGTTGTCAGTTACTTTTTAAATGCAGATTCTGAGATCTCACATTTAAAAGGAAAATCTGAAAAAGAAACACTCGGTATAGGCATTCTTTTGGTCCTTTACATGACAAGCTAAAAAGTTTGAAAAAAGCAGGTGTCCTTCTAGCTCACCAATCCATTAGTACTCATATTTTCATCCCATTTCTCTTGAGGTCAGAGGTGTTTCTGTGGTTGCATTTTTAGGCTTCCTTTTTTTCCTGTTACTGCTGTTACGTTCGATCTTCACATGACTGAGCTTCTGACTTTTTGCTTCGTTAATTTCAGTTTAGTTTTTTTAAGATTCAGTAAAACTGCAAGTGTCTTGTTCATTAAAAATTGTATATTATTCAAGCAACATTTAACAATTGCTTTTACCTTCAAAAGTGTGTTTGGATATGTCCAGACAGGGTTTGTAGTACATTTAATAACATTTCCCTTATGTAAAAGTGAGAACATCTTCATCATTCAGAAAATGTATCATTCTAGTAAGAATTGGATAAAAAGAAGCTCTGAAGTGCAAGACAGGCATATTTGATAAACTTTGAAGAGGTACAACCCTTTTTTTTTTTTTTCTGCACAAATAGAAGAGTACAAACTGAAAAACTAGACTAGGAATAAACTGCACATAAGCAAATAGCAAGATTCATGAATTAATTTACTTAGCAACTGAAATAAGATCTACTAAATTTGTCTTACTTTCATGTTAGCCTATACTAGATGCTCTAGAAGAAAGTTCAAACAATGCATCTTTAATTATGTAAATATGTTCTATATTGAGGAGGAGCTCCACTCTTTCAAGCAATCCCCACAAGCATATAATGTGGAACTGGCGTAGGTAAACTACTTTCAGTCCTGTGAATGTTTATATTCTTCTGCATGATGTGAGTCAGGGATAACTGTACTGAAAAAATCTTGTGCTGGTACAATTTCAATCAAGGTGGCGTTGACAACAATTAGATTCCAGGATGAAAAGCTGTGAAAACCACTGGAACATTTAATAGCGAACATGACTGATACTGTTTCCACCCTGTCAATGCTTGGGTATAAGGCCTTACAGTAGTCTTTGTAAGGGCTTAAGGTTTTCTTCAGACTGGTTTACAGGATATCCAAAACTTTTGTAGTTGCTTCAGACCAACCCCTGATGCAAGCACAGGAAAGAATGCTGCCAAAACCAGTGAGATGCACAGAATCCACAAGGTCAGGGAGAGCTCTTTGCTCCTGTGAATGTCAGGGAGAATATTGTCATAGAATGGCCGGGGTTGAAAAGGACCTTAAAGACTTAGCTCCAACCCCCTGCCATAGACAGGGATACTAGACAAGGCTGGTTAAAGCTCCATCCAAACTGGCCTTAAACACTTGCAGGGCATGAGGCATTTACAATATCTCTGGGCAAACTGTTCACTGCCTCACTACCTCCACAGTTGAGAAATTTTTCCTAATATCTAATCTAAACTCTCTTTCCTGTTCTGCACAGAGATAGGAATCTCAGTTGTATGCATTATTTTGCAATAATACGTTGACAATAGTAAATGAGTTTCTTTAAATCCTTAAAAATATTTGACTTATGAGATATACCTTGAGTAAATTTTCTTGTTTCTTAAACCCCATGTTTTTCATACTGAACATGATAGTATCAAACTTAATTCATGGACAGAGAAAGACTTAGTGTATTCTCTCTTCATTATAACTTCTGGTGCAAAACTTTAATTTCTGTGGATCATACTCTTGCAATATTTAAATTTTGCATGAAAAATTATGAGTCAAGGCTAGGTCATCTCTGTGGTTAAGAATTTAGCAATCTCTAAACACGAAGAGATACTGAGACAGTTTAGTCTGTTTTGATGTCAGCGTGTTTAAAATGAAATTGAAAAACTGGAGAGGGCAAAAAGGATATAGAAATTAATTAGGGACAAAAGGAGAGAATGTGCTGTGGTGAGGAAATTAAGGAACTCTAATTTATAGAAAGAAACACAGATATTTAATTGTTAATGTATTTATGTGAAGACATTAACAAAAAGTTAGACATAGTATGTCAGTAACAAATAGTGTTATAGTATTAATTATAAATGATTAGGAACAAATAGTAAGGCAACGTTAAATGTCTTTATGTGAAGAAGAGGGCTAGAAAATAAAAGGGTTTTTCAATCTAGCAGAGAAGCATGAAATTATGTCCCAGTTAAAAATGAACTAAACAGGTTTGAGAGAGAATGATCAAGTGGGAGGGGAAACCTCGGCAGCAAAAAAGGAGTCAATTTTCCATCTTTTACACTGTATTTAAGAAGAAATACATTTCCAGAACAAATCCTGTACTTAAAAAGTAACTTCTGGATTGAATGTAGGCACACTTCCATTGCTTTTACTGTTTTCTAGGAAAGTGTAAAAGACTGATATTTTCTAGATCATTAAAATTTTGTGAGTTTGTGGTAGTTTTTTTCATTGGGGGTTTGTGTTGTTTTCATTTTGCTTTGATTTTTATATTCATAAAATAAAACTAAAACCATGGGATGCCTTATATGCATACTGGGGTTTTAGGTACCTCTAGCAGACTTCATTAATATCTTCAACCACTTAACAATAATCTTACACAATCTTAGTAGTTTTCCAAACTGTTTAAATAATCTGTTTTGAATCGCTATGTTGGTTACAGGTCCTATTTTTTAGAGTTAACATATAGTAGGCGTTACCTTTTTCTGCCCCGTGTTTCTCGCAGAAAGAGATGTTTAGATGAAAAACTAAACCATCTTTTACCCCAAACCTTAATAGATTTTTCTTTTTTTTTTTTTTGGTCCTGAGATTTGCCTAAAGATTGCCCAGTCTCTAAAACGGTTATTCCAGTCTGCCTAAAAGTTATATGTAGATGAGGTAGCCTGAACTGGTGCTCAAATTGAGATTTTTTTGGCTGCTTCATGGAAAACTCCATTCCTTCCTGAAGCAGCTTTTTCTAACTCTTCAGCATGGCATATCTTACCCCCCACTCATTCAGCATGGCATATCAACAGAGAAATCTGAGTGTATCTGTAGTTCTTTGCAGTGCCTTTTTTAGAGAGTGCCCAAAGCAGCACAGTGGCTCCTAACAACAGCTGTGATAAGCCCAATCTTCATGCACAAGGACACAGGCCAGTACATTGGTACCAAAATTACATTATGACCCTGATGCTGCTGAACTCTTTGGATAACAGGAGAGCTGGCCTTGACTGTATCATGCAGAAGAGAGTGGTTGTAGGCTTGTGTGTGTGATTCTCCATAATCAGTTTGTCCCTTTTGATTGGAAGAATTTCTCTGGCAGATTCATTTGTAGCTGAAGCTTCAGCACAATCCAGTGTTGTGAGAATGAACCTGGCTTATTTTATTCAGAAAATAAGATATAGAATGATTTCCTGGCCCTGAGAGGTTTGTAGGTCATTCAATAGGACTAACACAACAAAACAGGGACTGCAGAACTGCAGGATGGGCTCTGGGGTCTAATGGAGTTTTCCATCTCTCTGTTGTTTTTTTGTTTGTTTGGTTGGTTGGTTGGTTTGGTTTTTTGTTGGTTTGTGGGGTTTTTGTGTTGTTTTGGTTTGGTTTGGTTTTTGGTTGTTTTTTTTTTACCCCCTTAGTTGACCTTTTACCCTAGTACTTTGAGATCTACTACCCCAGTACAGTCCCCACTCTGAACAAAATGACCACTATGAGCATGCCTCTGCTTTTTACCTTGTCTGTGCATTTTGCTGGGGTATAGGATAGGGAAGTTGTAGCATGTCTTGATTCCGTAACTCTTGAATGTCTTGCTAGAGCAAATGTACAAGCAGAGTTTTGCAGTAAGCACGGAGTCTGGACAGGACTTAAATAGAAACATGGGAGGTTAATGACTGAGAAAGAGGCAGAGCAGGAAAGACTGGGCTGCATCAGACTATCCATTTAGTGCAGAACAGGTAATAGTATTTATGTAATTTATAATGATGTCCTTTCAGCTCAATAAAAATTATATCAAGATCAGACACAAAAAAAACCCCCTAAAACAGGCAACAAAGTGAGACTCAGCAGAGATGCTCTGCTAAATAAGGATTTTCTTGCAGCTATTCACTCCCACTAAAACTGCATACACAATTCTTGTAAAGGATCTACCGGTGCAGTGTGAAGCATATGTGAAAACAGGGCTAGGCTGAGAAATGTCATTATGGCCTGACAAAATACAGGTGTACCAAAAGCTGGCTGACTTTCAGATGTTTTGATGGTTTGTGTCATACCAGAAGTCCAGGTTTTCTTCTAGTTTTGGCCAAATAACTTCCTTTGAAGAAGAAGGGGTATTGATAGGGCTGTTTTTCAATAAATAGTCTATACATCTGTACTTACATTTTGGGAAAGTCTAGATTACTGTAATTAATTATTTTGCATGTTTACTTTCTTAACCCTGAAGAGTCAGTAGATAAAATCGTTTTATAGCATGTTTTTTTCTGAAAGGCTACTACTACTTGTTTTAAAGTATATACTGAGAGAAGCAATACCTTTTTAAATGCAAAATTTGTATAATGTGCAGTTATTTCAGCATTTTTAATATAAATACCAAAATGCATGTCTTAAATTTTTCTCAGATTTTTATTTTTAATCTGAAACTTTTCAGATCAAAATTTACATAGAGTTAATAACCTGTAAAAATGGCACACAAATTATATTTTATAATACTATATACTATGATAATACTATATACTTAAGAGGGATCTTAAGGATTAAAATTGTTTCTTCCCACACAGAAGTTTCATGAGGTAAAAGAGCCTCTGATCAGTTTAGGCTCTAGTGGAAAGAGCACCACCAACAAGGATACAGAAAATGCACCTTTTTCAACTATGTTTAAATGCTTAGACATTCCTTGCCTCTCCAAAATGTTTTAAAAATGGTCTGAGTATTGCAATAGCCATTGACTGCTGAACAACATTATTGATTAGTTTTAAGAAATCGCTATTTAGCATAATAGGAGTTACTTATTTAAAAAACAAAAAAACCATAGAAATATATGCAGTCACACCAGAGTGCAATGTTTAATTCCATTAACCATCGCTGAGAGCATATTGTGACAGAGTCTGTATCACCACATAGCAGAGGACTTGTTTTCATCGGCACTGGGGGCTGGACACAGAAGGGGAGGAAGAGAGAGAGAGAGGGTCTGGGAATTATAATGCCTCATCTGCTCAGGTCATTCAGTGCCCTGCAAGTTTAATCAGGCTGTCTTCATCCTCCATTACACTCATTAGGTCCTGTTAGGTTAGTGCTCAATGTTGATCTGTATCTTGGTCAAGACAATTGTTGCTGATTAACTGTAATTACCAGTAATGGTCCCAACCTGCTTTCAAGCAGACTGCTGCTGTCATCTTGTCCAGGCCCTTGCTCTGTGATGAGCAGTCCAAATCTGCCAACTGTTTGCTTATTTGCTGTTTGAACCAACAAGTTGCTTCTTGTGTGGGCTTATCCCACCACGCCTGTATCTGCCATCTGTAAACATCCCAATTCCACTTGAGCTATGCAAAAATGTATAGGTAAGGAAACAGGAATGACTGGTACGGGAAGAGTGAAAGAGCAGAAGCAAAGATTCAAAAGTTAAATACAAAACAAGACAACTGAGGACTTAAAAGGCTATAAAGCTCAATAATAACAAAGAAATCAAATATTTTGTGATTTGCAGTCTAAAGTAATAGGACCCAGTCTCAAGGTCTGTCCTTGTGTGAATAATCTTCATTTGAGTTTTCTCTCGTATGTATTTCCATCAGATTATTTTGGGAATAGCTGTCCTTAGGATCAGAGGATCAGATCTTCTGTATTGCAAATATTGCTTAAGGCAATTTTAAGTTGTGGATGGTTTTCTGTGAAAGCCTCTATATGCTTACACTTCAAAAAGATGATGAATAATCATGAGTTGAGTCAGAATTTATAGATAATTGTGATGTGAATGCCAAGGTCATGTAAATGTTTACATTCCCGATTCATAGTTACAAATAACGCTTGCTAATTTCCAATAGACTGTAAGTACAAATAATTTGGGAAATTAAACTGAACCCTAGTTACTTACGCCTCTTTCTGTGGGCATCAAAATAATTATTATCTTAAAAATGACAACAAAAAGCATTGCCACAGTTTGGGCACAAGAGCAGTGTGTGATTCTACCCTGGTCAGTCAGCATAATGGGTACACTTCCAAAACTCTGAGCATGTATCTATGCTCATAACATCCAGATTTCAAGTGTGCACCTAACAGTGCATTTGTGAGGCAAATTCAGTAATTGTACCTAGAGGGTAGAGTCCCACAGAGACTCCTCGTGGCTAAAACTCTCTTGTGTGTCTGTAGACAAGCCTGTAATTGCATCTTCTGGTGCAATTCTCACGACGAGATGCGCAGTGTGGATGGCGTAAGTGTGAGCTCCCCCAGCCTAAGCTGTAACAAGGTACCGTGGTCATACAGCTCCCAGGCAGAGTCTAGCTCTTGCCTGGCCAGCCTGCAGTGGGAAGGCACAGCGTGTGTTCAGTGGTGTGTGTGTACCTGGCTGATCTGACACAGTCAGGAACCAGGGATAATGGAATCTGATAGAGACTAGTAACTCCATTTGCGTGTAGTGCTGAATTGTGCTCCAGACTGTGGACTTAGTGTGATAGTTACAAATTTAAGGCAAGAAATTTATGAGGAAAAACGATACAGTGAAGAAGTCTCAATATTTACGTATTTTCTCAATGTGTATCTCAAAAATTCCCCTTGACAATAAAAGAAAGCCACTAAGGTTGCAAAGTCAAAGTCTTAAATGTTGCCTCTATTTGTCCAGCATTAATTGCATTAGGAGTGGATCTTACTCAAAGCACTGAATAAAGCGAGGAAAACTAACATTTTCAAGTAATGAGACTATTTAGTAGCTGAAGTTTTTTTATATATAATTATTTTCTAACATATTCAGCATTTACTATGCTACATTTAAAGAGAAGGAAAAAAAAAACTTTCTACTGCTTCTGCAGCTCTTAGTATGGGTACAATTTTATAGAAATTTCTAAGCTACCCAATGGTACTGATACTAGAATGCATTCAGAATAATTGCCATTTTTAAAGATAGTTGTTGCCTACCATTGCATGTCCCTTCTTTATGTGGTAAGATATTATGGCAATCAATGCTGCTTTACAGCTGCTTTATGTCTCTGCAAGAGATTGGTATCTTTCAGTGCAGCAAAATACAAGAACAAGTTTGGCCTTAAATAAACATCTGCAAAAAATTGTTTTTCTCTAGTACATACAGTACATACATTGTTAAAGGATTTGAAAAATTGGAATAGCACCCATTATCTGTTCAATCCTGAGATGAGCTCGACAGCTATTTTCCATATAGTTTTCCTTGAAACACGCACATCTCAAATTTCATCATAAAAGAATCTTTTATAGCATAGTAAAGCACCTTCAATGTATAATACACATGAGGCTTATCTACATTTATGTACTCTAGTCATACTTATATAAACAAATACACATTACATAAATGTGTGTGTTCCATTTCTGGGAGTATTTATGGTCCTAACACATATGTACTTTCAGAATCTGCACATTTATATACTTAAATATTTGTGCATGACATGTATATGTTTTATAGACGCAGAAATAAAATACACGCTTTGTGTAGTGTAATTTTTCTGTGAGGTGTTTTAAGTCCTTGTTGAAGTGAATATTTGGGCTTTTAAATTAAGTCAATTTCTAGGCAAGAAATAAAATTTAAGCATAAAGACATTTAATAGACACAATATATAGTAAATATATTCACATTGTGAATGCCAAATTGCATTTTGTTGAGACCAATGAGACTGGCCAATAATTTTTCAAAATAGCTTAAAATTAGGCAAATAGCTTTTTAAAATTAGGCAATAGCTTAAAGAGGATTTTTAAATCTGCATTGTATATATTGGTGTGTGTATATACATATATAAAGGAATGTGTATTTATAGAGAGATATATAGAGAGAGTTTTTTTATTTTTTTTATTTTTTTATTTTTTTAATCCTGAAATCACTAACTCTCTGCCGTTTTTGGAAGGAAATGGAGCCTGCTGGCCAGGAAATCACATCCCAGAAAGATCACGTTCTTGTGACAATTCATCATGGAAAAAGCCGTGTCTTTCAATTGAGATGTAAAGCTGTGGTCTTGCAGTTTGTGGTCAATGAAGATGCTTGGGGATTTTTTTGCTATCTCTTGCAAGAAAAGCATTATTAGCCCCTGAAGTCTTGGTTGCATTCCAATTTTAATAACTATATTTTGCCTACATAATTCCCACTGTAGCTTCAGGTGGATTGTGGAATTTTCTTCACTTCCTGTCATAAACTATTCTGTGGTGTTGCTGTGTGCTGCGTAACAGCTGCTGTGCTGCTCTGCTACTGTTTAGTGCTTCTCCCCAAACTTCTGACCCTCTTTATTTAATCTTACATCATCTTTTGCTGAGTTTGTACCAGTATTTCAAACAGCACATATTACAAACCATTACCAAATGGGGATTGATATGAAAGCTTAATGTACTATTTTCCAGTTGGATCTTTTAGATCTGCTTTACACTCTATGCATGGTCTGTTAAGGACTTAAAAAAAAATATTAAAAGCAAATACAGATTTTGGAGGCCCCCACCTGCTCAGGGAGACTCATCTATTAATTAGTGATAAACAGGAATTAAACAGCAATCAAATGCACTGCAGAGAGATTGAACCCATGTAGAGTCATTAGGACTCTTCTTGAACACATAACATGTAATTCATTTGCAGAAGAAGCTGAGGGATCAGGGCAAAAGGAAGGTGTTAGTTGTTTTCAATTTTTTCTCCCCACCCACCCAGCAAAATAATATTTTTATTGGAATTTGGATCAAAAGATATTTAGGATGTTTGCTCTTTTCTGTTCTAATTTTAGGGATCGTGCTGGGAAAAAATATGCTTATTATTTACACTTTTTCTCCAATAATTTATTTCTTGATTAACTTGACATGTTTATAAATTTTTGCTGATTTTTCACCTGAACTTCTTAATTCATACATGTTCTTGCTTTTATTTAATAGCCAGAGTAATGTCTTTTTTCTGTTTAGGATTGATTGACAGTGGAATATTCTGGCTAAGAGCTAGAGTCAAACCACAGACCGAGACACTGTACAGACTGTATATCCTCAGAGTCTGCCAGCAGACCGTTCCTTGCAAAATATTACCGAGTCTAACTATGAATTCTGGAATAACACTTTCTTGGCTACTTATAGAGACAATGGGGAGTTAGTAAGTTTACATTTCTTGCCAGAAAAGCATAATCCAATGCTTGCATTGATACATTAAAAACCTTTGCAGTGATTATTTGCAGTCAGTTGTTGTGCATGTAAGAACATAGTGCTTTCATTCATCAGCATACTCTGCACTTCTACATCTTTTGGCCTCGTTGCTCCCAGTTTGATGAAGCAGGGAAATCGCAGCACCTTCCAGCAGTGTGCATTCCTCACTGTAGCACTGAGTGGGTGCTTCTTTCTAGGTGGATTCCTTCTTGCTTGTGCTTCCTTCTAACAGCACCTGTGTGAGTTGTACCTGCATAAGATAAGATTCCAGTGAATGTCCCCTGGATGGGCAATACTCTGAAGCAAAAGACATAAAAATTAGCAGGTTCTGCCTGCAGCTGTTTTTGCAGGGAATAGCGTGTTGGGAGAGCTGCAGTGGGATCATGGGCTTGATTAGTGCTCAGGCCAGGCCCCTGCCATGCCACTATAGAAGGACAGGATGGGCAGCAGCTGAGAGCCCCTTTCCTGCATGGTAGCTCACCAGTTGTACTCTCAATATTATTGAGACTGGCTTCCAGCCATCATTTCAAAGGACTTCATTGCTGCTGTTTGATATTGCAAATAAGTTGCAAGAAAATAATTTGTCATGTAAAGATTTTTTATGCAGAAAACAAGATATTTGTGAAAAATATATGGCCCCACTTTGCACTCAATCCTACTGCTAGTGAGGTCAGTGGAGAAAATCCCATCCTCTTCCCTGGCAGAAGGTGATACTTAAATATTTATCTCCGTCTGAAATGGTAGACTTGACGTTATTTCTGTCAGTTTTGCAGTGGTCATTTTGTCTCCAGTCTGCGTCTCACTGTGGTTAGGGGGTATCTTTTTTTATATTAGTCCTGTTATTACCCTGGGTACCCCGACGTAGCGCGGCTGCGGGCGCTGTGGCAGCCGCGCAGGCCAGCGCTGCGATCTCCAGCCGGGAGCTGAGCCCCGGGCTGTGCCCGCTCTCGGTGCCCGCTGCCCGCCATTCCGCAAGCGGCTGCTGCCATCTCGTGCCTGGGCCGGGAATGCGCCGGGCCGGGAACGCGCCAGGCCGGCGGCCGCCATTCGCCGCCGAGCCCCGGCCGAGCGCGGTGCCTGGGCAGCGCCTATGCTCCCGGACGCCCCCAGCCCCGCGTTCGTCCCCGTCCGCCCGGGCCTCTCCGGCAGCGGGGCCGCCGCCCCGAGGGACTCGCGGCCAGGAAGGCGGCGCCGCGCCCGGGGTCCCTCACAGGCAGCGCTCGCTCCCCGCTCACGGGGCTCCGGGAGCGCTCCCGGCGAGGGGAAAGCTCTCCCTCTGTGCGAGGTTCTGCTAATCTGGTTTTGTTTTGGCAGCGTGGCCGTGGTTTATTTGTACCTTGGATTGACACGCTGTAAAATTTTAATTTTAAAAAGCTTCTGGTGGTGTGGTACCAGCATGACACTCAGGTATTTTTAATAACAAAATCGGCTTAGGAAGCCTGGCATAAGTAGATGTTTTGTAATTTGCTTTTTAGTGTGGAGAAGTGGGGGGTTGGTTTTAATTCTGTTTAGAAATTTTGCTGCAGTTTTCCCAAGCTAAATCCTGAACCAGGATGGTCCCAGCAATGACAACCATAAACTTAGCATAACCAAGAAAAAAGAGAAATGTTTTCCTCTTAATCAGAGTGAATGGCATACACAAAGTTAACTGAGAACAAAAGAACTTCAGCATTAGTTATTTATCTCTGCCTTCATAATGTGATTCCTAAGAAATATGTGTATTGTGCAAGTTTTTACACGTAGGTAGTTGACATCACGCTATCTGTTGATGAAGCTGCAAGCATGCTTAACGTGAGAGTGCTGCATCTTAACTTTGCACTAATGCTTTTGCCTTGCTAAGTGCCTCTGGCCACTATGGGCCAGCTCTAAAACAACAAGAGAAGAGTTTTCTCAAGTCTCTGCAGCAGCAATCGTCTCTAATATCTTGCTCCCCTGAATCTCCAATGAGAAGAGAGTGAAGAGTTTTACACTTCGTATCTAAAGCCAAAAAACCTTCTTGCCATCCTGAGCACTGAAGCACATTTTCTCCCTTCTGTGCAGGTGGATTTTGGATCTGGGAAATGAGTGATACTTTGAATAATTCGTAGCATGGCTGTTTGAGGCTTGAGAAGTCAGTTTTGGGAGGCTCGTTTTAAGCATTCTTCACTGAAATCTAATGTGGGATATTTTTTGTGAAATTTCAGGAATAATACTCTGATCTTATTTTGATCTCTCCTCTTTCTTTTTCAGCTCAGATGCTGCAGAGCTGATAGGCCTAAAAAATCTAGTGGAAGGTCAAAGAAGATGATTTTGGAGAAGAGGCATCACCTGTGGTAAGTGAGAAGCAATGTTGGGGGGAAGGATGAGGTGAGTCAGCATGACACAGTTGTGTCCACTTGGAAACCAAGATCTTCCCACTGCACTGTGTGTGCCTCTTAAAAGCAAAACCCAGACAAAATCCAGAGTCTGTTTCTCTATAAATCTTTTCCTCCTTTCCATTACTAGTTGGGTGTTGTTGGCTTTAAGCCATCTGATTTTACTATGATTTATTAACTGCTATGCATTATATATGAGATTCAGGTTTACTGAAGAGTTACCCTTATGGTCAGTGTTGCATACAAATCAGCTACCGTTAGAGAGGTTTATTGCATCTTTTTATGCAGCTAGGAGTTTTGTTAGGCGGTGTTAGAATTCTTGATTTGTAGCACAATACATTATAAAAACCCTTATCTAAATTTCACATGGTATATGTATTGCACAGAGTTCATCATATAGTGCTGTTTGGATTATGATCATTCCTTAAAACCTGGGGGTGGGAAGATGGGATGGGACAGATTGACATTTCACAAAATTCCTAATTAGCACATAAAGTTACATAAATTGCTGTTTGGTCCCAAAGGAGAAAATGTACTATTGTATGGAAATATGACTTGCAAAAGTATCTGTGATTTGCATGTTAACATGGCACATTTGAGAAATGCTGCTGCCTGAAGAAGTTGCACTGTTATTAATTGCTCACTGAGGTTCTTTCTCACATGACTTGGTGGAAGCACTGCAGAAGAATTTGGCCTTTGGTCATACCCTGTTGGTCATTATTCCAAGGATGACCACTGTCTCTGTTGCAACACCAAGTATTGCTTTATGGCTTCTTTGCTTTTTTTCATTTTCTGCATGCAGATTAGATGTGATCTAAAGATGAGTAAGTAAATCTAGGGGTGGCAGGCAGGGATAATAAAAAGTTTAATTTTAAACTCACTCTAAAATAATATTAAAGTGTGAGCATTTTTCAACAGCTTGGGAATTTAGTGCAAAGGGTTGGGGGAAGGGCAGGAAGAAGAAAGAGCTTATGCCTTTTTGAATTTAATAGTACAGCAAGTTGTAGAGGCAGAAATTATTGTAGGGATGCCAAAAGGACACTGTCAGGATAAAAGATAGAATACAGAGTTTCACCACGCTTGAAATTTTGCAGTTATATTCAAACTATAAGCAGTGCAACCTTTTTCAGTCTGATAAGTGTTAAGAAGTGTTAGTAAAGAAAGGATTTATTGGTAGGTAAAAGCATTTTGTACTACACCAGAGTTAAGCAAATATTCCTGATATTATTTCCTTCTGATAGATACTCCCAACAAACTACATAAATATTTATAGACATGATCTTTTTATGTAAGTTTTCCTTGTATTACACTCTGTTATTTTAAATTCATTTAGTAGTGAAAAAATTTGAAAGAATTAGTGACTTAAGTTTCTACAAATTATGTCTCAAATGTACATGCTGTTCCTAGAAGGTAGTCTATAGAGAGCCATGTTATGAGAATATGAATGAGAGGGAAAAGATTCTTACTTCTCAGGATATGAATTTGGTATCATATCATGTGTTCCGATACAAATAGCCTGAAAGCTTCAGGCAACATAGAACTAACTCTCCTAACGCTATTTACTTATGGTTATATTGTTTAATTTTGTTTTGTTTTGTTTTTCCAAAAGAATGAAATAGGCTGTTGGAAGAGAAAATTTTTTGGTGGTTCTGCAGTAATGATATCCCATTAAAGATATTTAACCATGCAGAGATTACCCAGGAAAGGTTTCAGATTACCTTTTAAAACTTCTTTTGAGATGTGTCATTTAAGGGATTTTATAAATAATACAAACCTCTGCATTTGAAGTATATTTGAACATATAAACACTGTTTTCAGAAACCTGTCTTATTTTTTATACAGATGAAATGGAAGATATATTTAAAAAAAAAACAAACAAAACAGATTGTCTAATTGCAGGGCTAATTTTGAAATACATTTTGCTCCTTTTTAATTGACACTTGTAACTGGCCCAAAGTCCTCTATCCTTGGAGAAGCAGACACTGTTCTATAGAAAAAAGCCTAATTAAACTGAGTGCTACTTGTGTCAAGGACATTTAGGAATTCACAGAGTTCAAGCAAACAAAACAAAGCATTGGTTTTCAGATCTGGTCTCAATAACATGCTGCACAGGATTTTTTTTCCTGATTTTTTTGGGAAGAGTGTTTTATGAGAACTGTGGTCGTATGAGAAGATAGAAATGAGAAAATCTTTAACAGCAGCAAATATTCTCATTGTGTGTCATTGTTTCTGTTTCTTCATGTGTTCCTTAAAATAATACTCTCATAAGGGAAAGTTGGTGCAGGGAAATCAGATAAATAAAAGTGAAACATTTAACAGATGACTGTTATTAGCTACTGAACTGATATGTCTGGATTAAATCATAGCACTGAGGCAATATTTTGACTGACTTTTTCTGCTTCCTGTGTGAGTGACACAGCAAAAATTTCATGGCTTCTTACACTGGCATTTCAAACACTCCTTGTCAAAGTTAGTGGAAACATAGCATCTCCTTATTGCCCTTGCCATCCGAGTATAAAAGGCAAGGCAACTCACCAGTTCATCTCTAATCTGCTTGCAGTCCTCATCCACTCATTTGTATGTTTTCCTCCTTTATCGGTGCCAAATAGTAAAAAATTATCCCTGCTGACATAGAGTGCAAAGAACATTTTGGGGGCAGCACTAACATCACAAGAAACCTCCTACCTGTGCTGAGAGGGTTGAAAAAGATATCTGTGTTTCCTGAATGCATTTTGCAGTTATTAGTGTGTTATTGACTGAACATGACAAAAAAAGGAATGCATGGGTAAATGCTGTGGTATTGATATTTATCTGATTATAATCGTGCTGAGTATAAAATTTTCAGCTCAGAACATAATTGTGAAGCGTTCCAAGATAATCTGAAGCCATGGTACTTTTTTAAGGCAAAGATATTGACATCTGATATGGTGATCTTGTGCCATGTTGTCATGAGAGAGGTTACTATGTAGCAACAATTCAATATCATCCTTTGGACTTTTCTGATAGACCACTAAACTATCTCAGCTTTTCCAGTGATCATCTCATTTATCTAGGATTATTGCAGTGAATTTACTGTTTGGTTTTCTTCCAGAACTGAAATGTCAAGTCCAGTGTCATGTATGCACTAGCTTTGTGCTGAGAGAGCTCAACAGATCCACCAAAAGCTGCTAGCAGTTGATCTTTGGATAGAGCTAGAAATAAATAAATCCTCTTTAGCAGATCAATATTCATCCCATTTAATGCTTATTGTGAAACTTGTGGATTTGAAGTAGTAATGCTGATGTACAGCTAATCGTTGAAATGGGCATTAGGGCTTTTATAGCATGGCAACATATTGTCAGACAGGAAGGAGGAAAGTGTTGAGTGCATCCTGAGGTGGGAGAAAAATACTGTAACAATATTTAATTTAATGCATGTTCATAATCCACACAATGGCCTACATTATGATGATTTTCCAGGTTGCAGATGAATACTGTACATCCAATGTTTATTCCAGAAGTTTACATAGTAAAGATGATTCCCCCTTCAGTGGATCTTTCTGAGTCTAAATATAATCACCCAGTCATATTTCAATACTTAATTTTCCACTTTAGTACTCTCCACTCAACTAGTGGCTTATCTATCCATCTATATAAATACACGGAATGTGCGCTACTCATGGCACAGAATATATAAGTAATAAAGTATCTAGTAATGAATTTGTGTACACATTTGTATAGGTGTGTATTACTTGCTCATTTAGTTTCTGTCTAGAATTTGTATTGTACATATTCTGGAGAAACAGAAGAAGAATTTTCAGATGAAGGATAAGGCATCAGTAAAAAAAATTCTGAGACAGTTTAAGAGCATATTTGGAAAGGTTTTGTGGGTTGGCTTTTTTTTTTTTTTTTTTTTTTTTTTTTCAGACGTGGTTTAAGGAGGTTTTTCTTCCTCTTTAGTCTGCCTTAGTAATTAAATACTTGAGGCCATCATCTTCTTTCTTGAAATGAATAAATAAAAGCCTTGTTAAGTGAATAATTGTGCTAAACCAGATATTGGCAAACATAAAGAAAGTTGAGTGTTGCATTTTCTTCTGTGCCAAAACCATGCTCTGATCTTTATTGTCATACGTGTCACTGTAAATAGATTTCTTGTATTCTGCCACAGTGAGGTCTGGCATTCAACTTCAGCTGCAAAGTTTCCAGATGCTGTGCTGGCCAGTATATACCTTGATGGATCATTCCTGTAAGATGACGCAAGCAAAATGAGCCTCCTTGGCAGACCTCGGTCCTTTGGCAATTGTAGGAAATAGCCCATTCCTTTGTCATCAGAGAAAAAAAAAAACTTCTGCAGCATTGAGAAGTCTCATTATCTTTAAAGGTGAAGCAGCAAAAAATGCCATTGTTTCATTCTCTCCTTACACTAGAGATTCTAGTATAAAACACATGTTTATGAATATTATGTAAAATGAAAGAATATGTGTTTATCACCACTATTTGTCAATATCATTGGTTGTTTTGCCAAGGAATAATTTAATCTTAAACCTATAATAAACACACAGAGCAATACATGCTGATATGATGCGTAGTGAACTTCCACCCCTCTGACTACAACTTAAGGGACAGCAGGGCTGTTACCTTCCTTTATAATAGCAAATCTATATTCCTTTTAAGAAGTCTTTCCTGGGTTCAATTTTTTGCAAAAAAACTATGTGGGAAAAAGTGGAGAGGATTAAATTTATCTACTGAACAGTAAATCACTGGGAAGGAAAGAAATGCCTAGTTATATTTCATACAGTGGGAGGGAGATGGTTTGGAGGGCATAGGTAGTGACAGAGTGGGAACTTTCTGGGTTACTCTATCTCTTTCAGTGAAGGTTAAATAGTCTGGTTAAGCACTCTTCTAATCCTGCTTCAGTGCCCATGATGAAAAGTGGTATGGACAATAGGTGTTTCTTTTGTTTTGAGGAGGGAATACTGATACGATTTTCTCATATTCACCAGCGTGGTTTTTTCTGCTGCCTTCTTGCATTACTTGCAGTGCTATTGCTTGTTCTTTGTTATTAAGAAAATGTAATCAAAATAAAAGCCATTCTATCTATAAGCTTACTTCTGTAAGCTTAAAAAACTTCAGCACATGGCAAGAATAATTGTTTTACCCTCCTATAATGAAAAACAAAAAAGGTCAGGAAAATGTGTGTCTGCTTTTTTCCCAAAGAATAATGAGGGAAGATCTGTGCTGCTCTGGGACCTAAATAGTTGAGGAAGCAGAAGTGTGTCTTGGCACTATTAAACACTGACTACAACAAATGCACACACAATTAAATGAAAAAAATACCCAAAACAAACAAACAAAAAAACAACCCCAACAACAATAAAACTCACAAACAAACAAAAAACAAAAACTCCTTTATTATTGACACACCATATGCTGATATAAAGGGAGAATGTACAAGTTGTGTGTTCAAATATAAGGTCTGGTCAATTCCTTACTGTCATGTTCTCCTTTTGTAAGTGGGAAAAGGGAGCAGGCTAATAATAGAAGTTCTGTTGGAAAGCTAGTATTGACATTACATGGACATTAGTGACTTCTGAGGCACTGAGAAGAGTTTTCTTAATTGCTTTTACTGTGGGGTGGGAAGATAGCCATGCTATGATAAGGCTATCAAGGCCTGATCAGTGTGTGTGGGTAGATCATAAATTCAGAGGGGGGAGAGAGAGAGACCTTCTGGCCTCTCCATCATAGGAGGGTGCTTCATAGGAGAGCTCATGAAGTGACAGTCATTTGATCACATCTAAGGCCTACTTACCTAAACACAGCCTGTGACCTATAGAGGTCTGTTGAATGCTTTGAAGACTTTTGCATTTGTCATTTACATTTGCATATAACAGTCCGAAGTTGAAATAGGGGCCAAGATAGAGGTACAGGTTCACACATCCTTCCTAACTCCGCTGCCCATGTGTACAGATGATCTCAATCAGTTGAAATTTGCAAACATGGGGTTCTTCACTGTGTGTAAGAGGTGGTCAGTGTGGTCCTAGAATTCGATCTGTTATTAACTATTTTCATACCAAATGTGGTTCTCACATCTATTAGTCACTACTATTGTATTCAAATACTGAGAAAAATCATATTTTTAAAATAGCTTACTAATAATTTCAACTGAGAGATTAAAAATAGCTTTTTGGTTTATTTTCTAAATCAGCTCTTGCTCATATGGAAAAATAATCAGGTCCTTAGTCTTGCCACAGTGAATTTGTTTTAACTCTGATGATGCAAATTCTGCTGTTTCTTCCCGATGCTGTACAGAGATTGAGGCTTCCCACTACTGAGGGTTCAAATCTGACCCTAGAAAAAACCTTGACACCATGTGATGAAGCCAAGGAATAACTAGGATTCTGCACTGTTCACTTTTGGAGGGGAGTTTAAGCATTCTTTGAAGTTTGACCTACATAGCAAATGTTTTGAGATTTTTTTAATGGCTGTTTGCCAAATTTTTGAGTTTTTTTCATTCTGCTTTCAGAATGCATAGGCGGGTTGAGACAGGAAGCACAGCCTGAAAGGCTCGGCCAGATCCGGAGGGATTAGTTGCAGCAAAAGGCTGCTCTGTGATCCTGAGTTACTTTCTTAGTAGTATGGCAGAAAAAGAAAACACACACATTCTTGTATGTGTCCACATCTTCATACAAAGCAAATCCAGCAGACAGATGGAAAATTAAATCACCCTGATAAGGCATTTAGGAACATTCTTGTCAATATAAATGCTGATGGTAGTGTCCTTTTCTTTTGGGCTTTTATTACCAGGTGATTTTCATGAAACAAAATCAAGTTTCTATTTAACCATAGTTTCCAATGACGGCACAGCAATTATGTTTTTCTACTCTGACTTGTGGAAAAGCTTTATGTTTAAAAGGGAAATTATTACTTTTTGCTTAAAGAAGTTCAAAGGCAAGTTTTCACGTAATTGAAGATGTGTTGAAAACTGACAGAATATATATCTCCTTTTTTTCTTTTCTTTTATTTTTCTTTTGTTTCATTTTCTTTAGTGGCCAGTGAAAGAAATTTGTCAAAAGTGCAAAGACCTTAAACTTTTGTGCCTAGGTACTTAAGTGTAAAAAGGAAGTCCTGATCCTCTCTTTACATTAACACCTGGTGTTTTTTAGTGTTTTTTACGTCCTTACAATGAATGTAGAGAAGTCCTTGGAGTAACCTTTAGATAATTTTCTGTATGCGCTAAAGAGTGAAAAAGATTCTAGGTTTGTGTTCTTGCCAGCAAATGTTTCCTACCCACTTTATCTAAAATTTTAATAAAAATAGCAAAGAAAGACAAAAAATTTAGATGGCCTACAAAACACCTTTTTAAAAAAATAAGGAGAAAGCTTTGGTTAGTTGGGGGGATGGGGAGTGCTACTGCTGTGCTGCTCTTGTTCTTTCCATCTCTAAAAAATAGAGCAATATCTGTTGCATTCCCTCAGTGTGAAATGTGGCTTTTCTGTACTTTGCAAGTTGTTCAAAGGAGGTATGAAGGAAACATCCAGAGAGGTTTCACACTGGTTGTAAAAACTTTGTTTCCTGCATCAAGCTGCCCAAATGTCATTCCTAGTAAAACCTGTAAAAATAAGATATGATTTGAAATCACCAGCTCATTTAGAATATTAACTAACTGGCTTTTTTGTTGAAGTTGCTGCCGTCAGCATAGGCAAGTGATTTTACTTCTGTTTTCATAGTCTAAATAAGACATCTGCTATGTAAATACTTGTATATAAATATCATATATTTGTCTCAAATAATGTTCTTTTATTCAGAGATCTAATATTGAGGCCAACAGACTAAGCTGGCACAGAGGAGCAGGGAAGCTAATTTGCGATACACTGCAAGAATGTCGAAAGCGTCTTTCCCCTCTTCCTCTTCCGCAAAAGGAAAGTGATGTTTCGGTTTGGTTTGTTTTGTTGGGTTTTTTTTCCGCTTTTATAGGTCTGAAAACAAAAGAAACAGCAGAGGTCGCCCCTGCATGGCGTAACTCGCAGGGCTGGAGGAGCGCGGCAGCGCTGGCAGAGGGTGATGCACCTCGGCCGCCCCGTCCGAAGCCTCCCGCCCCACCAGGCGCCGGGCGGTGCTGCTGTGCCGACACGCGGCAGCATCGCCGCGGCTCGGGGCTCTTGCGCATCACTAGGCCATTTGTTTAATTAGCCTTCGAAATAGATTTGGAATTAGGAATGGGCTGCCTGGGGAGGTGGTAGAGTCACCGTCCCTGGAAGTGTTTAAGGAAAGACTGGGGGTGGCACTCGGTGCCGTGGTCTGGTTGACAAGGTGGTGTTTCAATCATAGGTTGGACTCAATGATCTCAAAGGTCTTTTCCAACCTCTGAGATTGATTCTTTGATTTGATTGTGTTGTATACTAAGTAAGTATTTTTCAAGGAGACAGGTTATATATTTTTATATGTAATGTGCTAAGAAAATATTACCCTATGCATATCAATACATAAAATCCTGTCTTTTAGATATCGTTCTTCTGTCAGCATAATTTGCAGAATTATTGAATATCTTCCACCACTGTTATGTTGCACAGGATACTCACCTTTGATTGCACTGGTTGCTTCACCTTTGGCTGATTTTTGTAAGCATCTGATTGAACATGACAGACAGTGCTAATGCAAACCTGAGAGGTAGATCTGGCATGAAAATGTCCCAGAGTGTAAGTCTTTGAAAATGTGTTGGAATAACCTTAATTTTTTAATGCTAGTTCATAATAAAACCACAGTGTTCTGTTCAAAAGACAGTGATACACTTGAGACTGGTCAGTTATTGGTTGATAAAGCTTTTCTATGGCAGAATGACTCATCAGTCTGTATACTTATCTGAATGTATTTATTTTGAGATGATTCATAATACATGTTCTGTTTAGAGTTAGTCACCTGAAAACAGCAAGTTTCTTTTATAGGGTCCCATATGTTTAAAACAGAATCCAAATGTGCTGACAAATAACACAGGACTATTAATTTGGTCTTTACCTTTCCCCCTCCTAAAATTTTTTAAAGGACTTGACTTAATCTTGCTATAGGGGACATTATTAAAGTATGAAAAATTTTCTAAGGTGGGAATACTACTGTTTCTCCCATGAATATGTAATTATAATGAAAGATCGTATGCGACCAGCCACCACTACTTCCTCTCTGTTAATCAAGGTGAAAAACATGGAGGTCTCAAAGGCCATAAAAGAGTTAGGTTCCAGGATATGATGAGATTCCTACACTTGTACCTGCATTTAGTATCTGTTAGGATAGAAACATAGGAGATTTTTTTGTGTGTACAGGTGAGCTTGCTATTTATGCTGAGGACTATGTCTGTGCAGATCAGGTTCCAGGCTGTTCCCTGCAGGCAGGTGCATTCCTCCAGCAAGCTCTACAAATCTTACTACATCTTTCCGTTTAACAATTTTCAATGCTATGTGAGCACAGGATTTGCCAGGATCAGAGGTTACTAGCACACTGCCTTTACTGCTATTTCACTATGGCCTGAGTGAGCCAGTCTTGAAATCTGTCTTTTATTTCTCTTTGGTGTTATTGTTGGTGGGAGATTTATTTCTGTCCGTTCCTGCTGTTGTTATTTTATATAGGCTCTTGTTAGTCTTCTGTGTTTTTTGTTTTCAGCCTCAGGTCAATTTAAGTCCTCTGACTCTAAATCCTTCTTGCTTCACATGTAAGATTGCTCCCCTCTACATCTGTCCTAAAACTGTAATTACATCAGAGAAATTGCGTAATAATGTAACAAGCATCAGTTGGAGACAGATCTGTTCAATGTTCTTATTTTTCTTTTAAAGTTACTAGCTTAATTTGGTGGTGTTCTAATGCCTTCTACCTCTTTTCCCTCTGATGGATTTAGTTACAGAAATTTATTGTAAGAGTCCAAAATTTTCTGTTTATCTTTACTTTTCCATCAGTCATTTGTCTGGTTTTGCTTGTTGATTGATTTAAGGCATCTCATTAATCTTTTTCTGTCATAATTTGTACTTTTTATTGAGTAATACAAGTTATCTAAGGAATGCTGATTCCTAAACTTAGCTGATAGTCCATTCTTGAGTGGACTTTAATGCAAGGGCCTTTTTTATCAGCAGGTCTGGGAATTAACCTGTCTGAACCTGTTGCTGTGCTGTATCAGCACCCAGCAGGTCACAGCAGCATCCCTCTCAACTCTACCCTGTAATGAGGCAGTCACTCTCTGTCTATCCCTGTACCACACGGTCACATGTCCTATAGAGATCTAAAGGAATAGGTTTCTGTATTTTGTATAATGCTATCTGATCCAATTCTAGCTTAGCCCTCAGATGTGCTACAGCCGTACTACATGAATCTAATGTACCATATTTCTCTCCCTCATTGAAAGCATCATCAGCTGGGAGCAAACCCACACAAAGATCTTGTGTTGATTTTGCACATTTGTAAGATGATAGGGATTTGTGCATGTGCTTAGCTTTTGAGATGTGAGTAGTTCAACTGAAGCCAGTGTAACTCTTCATGTGTTTGACTTTAAGCATGTTTGAAAGATCAGATCCCTGGTGGCCAATTCTGTTCCTAATGAACAAGCAGAAACAAAATACAGCCTTCATGTCAGACCTGCAGGACTAGTTAAATGCATATTTTTTCACTAAGGTTGGTACACTTTATAGCTTGGAGTGATTTTTTTTAAAAAGTAGATTTATGAGTAGGTTTAAATACTAAGTTAATTTACACAACAACTGCAGACTTATTGATGGAAATATTAAATAAAGTTACACGTACTGAAGCTTCTCAGCTATATGATTTAATTTCTGAAGCTTTGTCAATCAACTCACTTCTGTCTATGGAAGCACTGAGGAGAACAAAAAATTTTAAAAGCCTGTGGATTAATAGAATGCATTTTCATATCTCATAAGAGAGAAGTTAACCAAATTGGTTTTCAGGTACAGTTAATTCCTTTTTGTTTGGTAAATTTCTACTGTGCTTTGGATGTACTTTATGCTGCTCAATGCTCTTTATTTCCTGGTGGGGTTTTTTTGTTTGGTTGGTTTTGGCTTTTTTTTGTTTGTTTGTTTGTTTGTTTGTTTGTTTGTTCTGTTTTGGTATTTTTATTTACTGTTTTGGGGTTTTTTTATTTTGTTTTCTGTTTGTTTTTTCCTAATAGCCACTTCACTTTCTGTGTGAATGTGGTAGCTGTGAGTAATTAATTCATTCTATGAACCTTCTGGCAAAATGCTTCTGGTTTATCACAAAAGGTGTATGTGAAGATCTGCAAAGAGATGAGTCTGTTCAAAAGAACCTGAATGGAGGTTGTAGTTAGATGGGGGTCATCTCTTCTCCCAAAGAAAAAGCAGAAGGACAAGAGGAAATGTCCTTGAGTTGTGCCATTAGTTGTGAAGATTTAGATTAGATATTAGGGAAAATTTCGTCATGGAAAAGGTTGTCAAGCATTGGAGCAGGCTGCCCAGGGAATCAGTACCATGACCATCCCTGAAAATTTTCAAGAGACTTGTAGATATGGTGCTTGGAAACATGGCTTAGTGGTTTACTTGGCAGTTAATTACTGAACTCACTGATCTTGGAGATATTTTCCAACCTTAGTGATCTATGATTCTATGAAAAGGTTATTTACAGAACTTGTCTATTTATACAACAATGGTATAGCTTTTCTTAAGGCACAGACATCAGAATATAAATTATGCAAGTTCACGCTGGAAGCATATGAACTTGATATGTCATCTTAATGAGTTAAATTTTTTCCTTTATAAATTTCTTAAAAAGTCAAAGTTCATGTGAGCCATAATGTTTTTGTGCAAACATTCCTTTGCTGTTTGATGACAGATCAGCGCAACTCTATGCAAAATGTACCATGTAACATCTCCAATGTTAAAATTAACGTTTTTCTGATCATCTGCTATACAGAGAATGCATTGATGATGACTCGATCAATACGCCTCATCGTGTTATATTATTTTCATTTCCTTATTGGTAAGCTTTACAATTTGCACATCTGTCTCATCTGAACGAAGAGAACAAGTGTGTAATATGCCAGTGTCCTAGCTCAAGGGTAAGATGGAAATGAGTTGTTCCAGCTACTGACCTGTTGGTTGTGTCTCATTTCATGTCTTGTCTTGCTAGCTTTGTATTAATATGTGTATAAATTATGTATAATGTAAATGTATTCATAGTTATTCCTTGAGGATAACAAAACAATTACTTGTATTGATATTTCTGACATATATGCACTGGGAACATGGAAAGTTCTGTTTCGTGCTGAAACTCTGGAAGTTTTCTCAAAAACTGTAGTCAGCAAAAATGTGACTGGAAGTGTTTTCCTCTATAAAGAATGAATATGTGGAGATCCATGTTTCTCTCAAAGCATATTCCATAGTCAAAGTACCAAGTTCATAAGTAAACCAGTATCTTATTTTTCTAACTACTGCTTTTAAGGGTTCAGTTGCTTTTCTGTGCTGTAATATCACTAGTAGCAATGATTCACCAAGGCAAACCGTCTTTGCTTGAATCCATGCAACCTTGATTTTATTCTGCATCCACCCTATAAGAGTCCATTTCTCTGCCCCAATGGCTGAAAGATGAGATATAAAATATTAGAAATAAAGGCATGATTTTCTCAATACCCAGCAGCTCTATAGTTTTCAGGAAATATTAAGTAATGCATCAGAAGAACTCCTGGGGCAAGAGTTGTGGCACAAGAAGCCCATATAAGGTTGTTCTCACTCATATTTACTCATCTTTTCTCCATCTCTGTCACAATTCCAGAAACAACAAAATTGCAACCAACCCAAGCCTGTTTTGTTGTGTGCAGTTCTGGTCACCACAGTATGAGAAAGATATTTTAATATTAGAGAGCATCCAAAGGAGGGTAGTGAAGGTGGTGAAGGGCCTTGAGGGGAAGCCGTGTGAGGAGTGGCTGAGGTCACTTGGTCTGTTCAGTCTAGAAGACAGAGTACTGAGGAGAAACCTCATTGCAGTCTACAACCTCCCTCACGAGGGAAACAGGAGGGGCAGACACTGATCTCTGTGGTGACCAGTGACAAGACCTGAGGGAATGACCTGAAGCTGTGACAGGGAGGTTTAGTCTAGATATCAGAAAAAGGTTTTTCACCCACAGTGGGGTTGGGGACTGAACAGGCTCCCTAGGGAAGAGGTCACAGCACCAAGGCTAAGAGACTTCAAGAAGCATTTGGAGAATGCTCTGGGGCACATGGTGTGGCTCTTGGAGATTTATTGTGTGGGGAGAATAGGTGGACTCAGTGATCCTTGTGGGTTCCTTCCAGCTCAGCATATTCTGTGATTCTGTACTGAATACATGCTTTGAAGGCAAGGCAAAATGAATCCATATGAGCTGGTCTCATGGGACTTACAGCCAGCACGGTTCTGAGAAGATGCCTTTGTCCTAGCTGAGTGTGTAAAAATGTTTTGGTACTCCAAAAAGAAAGTTCTGGAGTGCTGGCATTTGTTTTGGGTACATTTCGTATGCTGTACTACCTTTTCCCACAAAAAAAAAATACCATTTAATTTTTTTCCACTAGTTTAGCTCTACTATGGAAAATATTCTATTTAATAGATGTACTGATTATAATTTATTGATCTGAGATTAAATTTTATCAAGCTGAACTACCCCTAAAAAAACTAAGAAATAGTACTTCATCATTTAAGCTGCAGCCTTTTCATTACTGCATTTGTGAGTGAAAGTCCAATGTGATGTATTAGTGAAAGTTTGGATTTTTACATCTTGTTTGCTACATCAGGAAACATTATAATCTGAATCTTAGGTGTGAAAATATGAAGCTTCATAAAAAACCAAAACCCCTCCACAAAACATTAGAGGGGGTCTTAGATGTCTTTTTTGCACTATAGCTACTTTTATTTGTTTGAGTTTTTCACTAGGAAAAAATGCTATTCATATACACTTTGTAACCAAATACATACCACCATTTGCAAGCACTTACATTTTTCCTCTTGGATCTAAGAACTGATGAGAACTTTTCCCAGGCTTTCTTGGCAAATGGTTACTTGAGGCCCAGTGTCAAGGGGTATATTGACAGCCAGAGAGCTAAGGCCAGTTACCTGTGAAATTCTCAGAGCCCCTTGGTTTCATTTTGATTGCGAAAGATCTGTCCTCATGCCTGCTTCAGTGCAAACTGGATCAATGTACCTGTTGTTTCCCACCTTTTCTTGTGTAAGCATAAACTAGTTAGTTTGTTCAAAGATGCTTTGTAGAGTTACGAAAGCCTCCCTATTCTGTATCTAGATAGGGCAACAAAATTCCTGGTTTATTCCAAATTTCAAGATTTTTTAACTCATTCGAACTCATTTACCATTTGACTCATTGTCATTTTCTAGGACAAGGTCAGCTAGGTGACTTTGCAAGCTGCTATGAATTGCTTAGATTCTACTATTATTTTTATTGCTTTGCATAATCTCTTCAATATTGGCAGAAAAAAATGAAAACACCAGGTTGTAACTCTCATTTGTGCCTTTCTTTCTTTCTTGCCAGATACTCTAATGGAAGCTACAATTCTTCAGATACTCATATTAAAATGGGATGTAATAAAAAAAACAAATAGATATTATTTTTTAATTTTGCCATTGGTCTAGCTTATGCATACTTTGTATATTTTTATTCCATATTTCCCTTTCCTTCTCTGAATCACAGATGGTCTACCATCAACAGTAGTGCTTCTGTAAATCACTGCAGCTCAGCAGATCTATTCTTGGCACAGGTGTCAAAGCATTCTTCCTAATAGGCTGAATTTTAATTTGATTCCATCATCAAATATTTCCAAGTGATTAACTGTCTGGGTTGAATGTACATGAAGCTGAGTTTAATTGTGTAGAGCCTGATTAGCAAGAGAGGGTAACAAATGTGATACTGATAAGAAGGCCTGGATGGACAATCTGGGAAACTAGAGGTCTGTCAGTTTGATGTCAGTTCTGGGGAAGGAACAGATCATCTTGAGTACCATCGCATGGCACATGCAGGACCACCAGGGGATCAGGCCCAGGCCACATGGATTCATGAAAAATAGGGCCTGCTTAACCAGCCAGATCTGCTTCTATGGCAAGGTGTTTGGTTGGTGGATGAGGGAAAGTCTGTGGATGAGTCCACTTGGACAGTAGTAAAGGCTTTGAAAGTTTCCCACAGCATTTTCCTGAATAAACTGACTGCTCATGGCTTGGATGCCTGTAACGTTCACCGGCTAAAAAGTGGCTGGATGAGCAGGCCCAGAGTTGGTGAATGGAGTTAAATCCAGATAGTGGCCAGTCACTCTTGGGGTTCCCCTGGGCTTGGTGTTGAAGCCAGTTGTGTTTAATATCTTTATTGGTCATCTGGATAAGGCAATCAAACGCGCCCTTACTGAGTTCGTGCATGGTACTAAGTTAGCTGGGAGTGCTGACCCGTTGAAGGGTAGAAAGGGTCAGCAGAGGGATCTGGACAGGCTGTATCTGTGGGCCATGGATCCAGCCTTACGAAATTCAGTAAGGCAAGGCACCTTAGGTTTGCTTAGGTGCTTTTGGAGTGCTGGCTGCTACGGTAGTACTCAGTAACAGCCCAGTCCTCCCACATGGACTCACTTTCTGGACAGAATAGCAAAGTGTCTGTCAACCAGAATGTACAATTGCTTTGCCTTTTTGTAAAGGTATGCTTTATAAATGAAATACCCCTCTCTGAGATGAGCTTATTCTGGTTTAGGAATGTACTACTCCTTTAAGGGTGGGTTTGTTCCCATTAAAATTTGATTATGGCCCTAGTCCCTCACTGTCAGATGACATGCTCTCGCTCAAATCCTTTAAGGTTTTATTTTACAAACTACATCTGCAGACTTGCCATTGTCCTCTTTTATGAAAGTAAAAATATGAGTTTAGAGAAAAGGGAAGTGCACTTTTTTTGTCTTTCTAAGAAGTGCTTAAAAAGTCTAGAACAGAAGGTGAACTTCATCTAATAGATTGATGAAATGCCTACCCTGCTTTGGGTTTCACATTGGTGCTGCTAATGACAGCAAATTGATTGATCTTTCCAAGCCTGCACACTTGAAAAAATGAAATATGTCTCATTTTGGTGTAATCCACTAGAAAAGTCAGTCATGCAAGAGAATTTCTGTCCATAAGATCAGTAGACAGAAAAGACCTGTGGACAAGCTTTTTTAACTCTTTAATTAGTTATTTTCTTATTTAAATCATTATATTTAATGGAATTACCAACTCATTTGTATTCCCAGAAAGAGTGATGTTTATTGCTGCCCTCAATCTCTGTGAAGAAAAATAATCCTGTTTTAAATCAAACACTTGTTTATACAATCTAATAGAAAACACCAGGCTCTATATCAAATTCAAATGGAAAACAGATGTATTAAATTGACAGTAAGAATAAATTTGTCACAGCTATAAATGCTTATTGAGATATATGCTTATATACATATGTGTGTGTACATAAATAATTCCCTCTTTTTGGAGGCTTGGTGGAGAGGACAGGAAAAGAACATTCCTTTAGAGAACATCACCAAAGGGTTGCAGTGTAATTGCTTCAGATTTAAAATGATCTGTTTAGAGAGTATGGAAACAGAAACTAGGCACATATGGGGTTTAAATTTAAGGGTTTGAAGATCCAATTTCAGAGTTGGAGAGTTTTAATTTTTTTAAGTAGTTCAAAATGTGTTGTGTAAAATTTTTTCAACTTACAAAGAATTGGCAAGCCCAATATGCCTGTGGAAGAATACTGCATTGAACTGATAAAAGTAATTCCATTTTGGGAAAGAAACATCTCACAAGGCTTTATAGCTTTCAGATAGCAATTTTTTATTGTGGGAGACCCAAAACTTGTGATGGATGGACTTGTAAGTCTTCATTTCCACACCCACCTTTCCTTCATGAACACCTTAAAAGCAGGTCTCATATGCTTTACACACATGTAAATGTAACTGTCAAATTAATCCAGTCCTGAAGCACATATATGTCCTTTTCTGTCCTGTGCCAGGTTCCAGCTCACTCTTCTAGTATCAGCAGGTTTCATTTCACTGTATGTTACCTGTGCAATCCAATTTGATCACCTTTTAAAAAGCTGGAGCATGCTATACATTTCTTCCACTCCTCCAAAAATTTAGATGGCTTCTCTTTGATTTGCTATGCCTATAATTTTTTCTGTTGTTTTCAGAGAACGTTTGACATGATGCAGCAGGTTGACTAAAGGTTTTAAAACCTGTTTCATCCAGCATAGTATACAAATCAGGTGACAGAGGGTGTGTGAATAGTGCCTCTAATTTCTAAGCCTCCACAACACAGGGCGTAGGAATCCTGAAGCAGGCAAAGCTTCCTGATGTAGGACTTTTCACTAGGGGAGCTACCCAGCAGAATCTGAGCCTTAGAGGTGGTTCTGCACCCATCTTTACTCAGCCATAAATCCAGCTAGTTCTGCTGCAGTGCCTATAAAGATTCAGCTATTGATTTTCATGCACTGCCACTCATATGGATTTACAGAGCAACATCTGTTGGTCATGGGAGGTCATCTGTTATATATATCATCAAAATTGCATTTCCCTGATGCTGATTTTCATCATTTAGTCTTTTCCTGGGTCATTATGAGCTGCAATGCAGGCTCTCGTGTTAAGAAACCTGGAATTATATTCTAAATTTCATGTCCTTCCTAATGTTTAAAACTTTGGGAGGCAGAGGATTATGCACAGTGTAAGTGAGCACTGAGGTAAGTATCACTAATGATTTACAAAATGCATATTGGAGAATATGGTTCATCCTAAGCTTATTGATTATATAGATGGACATTGTTGATATTTTAGCAGTACACAAAGAGAGACTGTGCAGTGGCAGTTATGTAATCAGTTCTAAAATCCGTGAATTTCCATCTTTTTAGAGGACCATTACTTTTTTAGAAATGCATCTGCATATCAAGTGCTAATCATAGGTCCATGCATAATGAAATAATCAAGAAGAATTAGTGAAATTTTAGAATACTCTTTTCTTAACTACATATGGAGCACATTTTTTTTTTCCTGAGGATGGCCTAGTGAAAAAGTAGTGACACCCTCTCCTGAATTGGAAAAGGACAGAGACACCCCTGCACAAACAGACCTGACAGCAGCTTCCTGGTCTGTCCAAGGTCTTTTTCTCCTGTTTTGTGATGGAGTTCAGCTTAGATACTGAGTGGGCACTTTGAAGAAACCTTGAATATTCTGGTACTGAAATCTGAATCATTAGTCCTTATTCCAAATGCTGCATACTGCTCTTGTAATGTATCTTTCATAAGGAAATGAAGGCATGTAAAGTGGTGTGCCCAAGGATGCAGACAGGGTCATGAAGGAAGTGCAGGAGACTGATTCCTGACCCCTCATGCTAGAACACAAGTAGCAGACAATGAATTACAAACACATGAGCCACTGCACAATATCCTTTTAGATTGATATTTAAAATAATAATGCAAAAGAAAAATTCCAGACATCTTTCCTGTCTGCCGATTATACTCCCTCACTTCCTCTAAATCCTAGCACTCTCTTCTTGTCGATTTTATTTCAGCATATACTATATTTCTCTAATCTGATCTTCTTTCTTGATTAGCTTTATTTAATCTTCATTAGCTTCAGTGTACTACATCCTGTTACAGCTTTCTCACTGCTTTCCTTCATGATCCTAGTTATGCTGGGATGTTGATGACTCTTTGGCATATTTAAAAATTTTATATTTGAGGAATAGGTAAATAAGGAGTGGGGACAAGGGGAGGTGAGACTATCACAACACCAGCTGGATAGAGTTCAAGAAATGTTTGGACAATGCTCAGGCACGTGGTGTGATTCTTGGGTTTTTTCTCTGTTAGGCTAGGACCTGAACTTTGATGGTCCTTGCAGATCCCTTCCAACTCAGGATATTCCAAGATTCTATTATTCTAATACTAGGAACTTGAATATCTTCTAACAATTCTTATTGTATAACATTATAAACCAGCTAACAGATTATTATCACCTTGGACTTTGTTTCCCTGCCTCCTTGATCTACACCGTGCTGTTATCTTTAGTTGAGATTAGCCCTCTATATCTGTTCCAGGTTTAGGCTCCCAGTGCATTTAATACTAATTAATAAATAACACTAGTCACTCATAACTAATGCTAATTAAGCATAGTAATGATGTAATGACTACATGCAGATAGATAAGGAACACAGAATTTGTGCACTTCTCTTGATTTTTAGCCTGGCTCTTATCCCCAATTGGAAGCAGGCAGAAAAAGACACTCTCAGCACAAATCCAGATGTGCACAGACAGAACATCTATTTCAAGTACGCATAGCACGCATGCCCTTGTTTAATGGCAGTTGACCGCTCAAGATTTCTGTCTGTGGCATATGTTTTATTAGTTCTCCTTCTATAGATTTTGCAGGCAGCAAGCCTCTTCAAAGAAAAGAATTTTTACACAGGAGGGAAATCATCCACAGAAAGTAAAAAACATGGAGAAATTTGTGAAACTGAGGGAGGTCTTTCCATAGTTGAACCAATGAAAGCCAGCATGACTTAGAGTTGAAGCTTCTTTTTAAGAGGGGTGTCTCACATGATGTGTCAGTCCTAATCTGTGTTTTACTTGAGCCTAATGGCACCTTTTGAAAAATTTAGTGGGATAAAAGGCAATTTCTGTCTGTCAGAAGCTCAACCATATTGTCTCTATAGACAAAGTTATTATTTAAAAGCAGTAGCATTAAACAAACTGAGTGGAAGTTGATAACCAAGATCAATAGTAATTTTCTGAATTTATATATCTGGAAACCATTGATCCCATTACACTATTGTTGCAAAAATCACTGAATGGTTTTTATTAATGGCATCAGCTTGTGTAAAGTTCAGCTGGCTCATTCATGTTCAACTCCTACACTGTCATAAAGTCTCTACCCTTGCCATCATAACAATTCTGCTATCAGAGCATACCTTTCGCGTAATAGTGCCAGTTACACTACTTGCTGTAGTTGTTATTTTAATTTTTATTACACCTTTATCTGTTACACTGGGAAACAGAGGCATATTGCTACTCAGGTGGAGCTTCTTTATGAGTCATGTTGATAAAAAGGTGCACACGTAACACAGCAGGTGTAGAAGAGTTGATTGTTATTGTCCTTGGCTGAGCCATAATATTGAAAAAGGAAAAAAGGGGGGGAAAAAAAAAAGGTGAAACCCCCACCCATCAAATAAACAAGTCTAGCTTAGAAAAGGGGCTAAAGCAGTAGATTTAGTTATAATATGTAGTGTTGTAATTTCAAGAAAACCATAAAAGTTCCAAATATATTCAGATTTTTCCCCCTACTGACATATTATAGAAAAACTTTCAAAGCAGTCTCTCAGGAAAGGAAACAGGTATTGCTAATTATTGGGCCAGCTCATGAATGTAATTATATATGAACACAGAACTTTGAAATATTTACAGGATATCATAGCTTAATTTATGTTTACATTATTAAATTCAAAACATGGGAAAACTCTGTGGGAAAAAAAAGATGGATTTGTGTTTCTCTTGTTATATTTTTAACATGTTGACACTAAATGAGGTAATTCTAAATTACTAAGTGTATTGAATTTGTAGTTATGTAGCTCTATTTTATCTATTGTCTGTATCTCTTAAGTATATTTTATATTTTATTTTCAGCAAGATGAAAATTATATAAATTATTTTCTTAAACTCAGGTTTGTACTTAATTTTGAGTTGTGCCTATTACATTTTCTTCATCAGTATTCAGTAAAAGATAGTATTCATACAATTATTATGCTGCAGAATACGAGATCAGCATGTGATCTTTTAAAGATCACGGGTGAGTCATGTTCTGCTTCTCAAAGACAAGTTGAATGAGAGAGACAAAGATTAATCCCAATGTTTCCATTCTTAAATTTCACTTTTCAGATTATGCTACTTCAGCAATAGAGTACTCAGCACTGCCTATTTCATATCCAGAAATTGCATAAGCTCACATTTTAGCAAATAAATGGGAGTTTAAAATCAAAAGCCTCTAGGAGCTTTCGTTGTTTTGAAATCTAAAAGGATCAATAACCCTTTAAACCTGTAAACGCTAACAGAGACCATTGTCACTAAGTCAAATTCATCTTTGTAGAAAAGCATGTTGCAGAGTTCCTTGTGGATAAGAAATGCTATTTAGTAAACCAGCCTTACCTCTGGTGTAGCTGCAGTGCCCTAGTACTCTCATCAGTGATCAATTTAACTATTATCTTGAAAATCATTAATGTTCATGAAACAGTGAGTTGAACACTTCCCAACTCCTTGCTTCAATAGTTTTTCTTTATCATTTCTGTAGACTGTTGCTTTGTTTAACATTTAAGGTTATGTTAGGTCAATTCTTAATACAATAGCGTATTTGGCAAGGGTAGATGAGGATTAATTAGTAATGTTTGCAGAAGACTTTGAAAATATGAAGTGCTATAGGGACATAAATGAGTATCTTCTTTTCTCTGATCTATGAATAGATGGTGTCTGCCAAATGCTATTCTCACGCTTGAAAAGCATTCGCTTTTCATGGATCTAACCATTAGTAAATTCAGAGTTTTAGGGTTAAATGCTTTTAATCAGTAATTCATAACTTTTCTGAGGTTATTTTTAAGTGGCCTCCAAAAATATTCAGATAAGTAGTTGGTATACAGCAAGCTACACATGTGAGATTCATAAGGGTGTTCAAACAGCCAGTGGAAATATGGTAAGGAGTCCTGAAATAAAGATCTGTGAATCCACTGAATATATTTATAACAGGGAGTTTGGCATTTATCACAGGACATACAGGTCGTCAGAAGTACAAGATTATTTATGAAGCAGATATCATGCAATTTATGAGTTTTCTCACACTGACTTCCAAATGTTGCATCTTCCCTGAAGAGGAGGTTTCCTGCTGTTACTTCCTCCATATGAGGCTTATTATGAGCTATAACCAGCTGAGGTGCTGGTAAGGTAGGGGTAGGTGTCAGAATTGATATCCAAGGGAGCTACAGAGAAGGCTTCAAAACATCATCTGTAGTACTTGGAGGGAACTGGACTTGCACTGCAGTTTCAAGGTGAAAGGTCATTGTGCCCAACTCTCTCTTGGAAACTTTTGATCCCCCACACTTTTAGCTTTTCCAAAATTTAGACTATATGTTGATATTTTCAGCTGTACTTCTCTGTACAAGATAAGTTTTCACATCTAAACACTCCTTTAAAAAGCAAATTATGGATTGCACAGTGGACATTTCCCCATCTTCTTTTCATGCTAGCTTCAATCATTCTAGCTTGTAATTCTTGGAGATGAGATATGAGACTTCATCTAATGACAGCAACAGACAAAAATTTAGAGGCAGAGCAATTCCTTCAAACAGATGTTTCCCAGACTAACTGATAACACTTCAACTTTCAAGTGACACCTCTTCTTAAAACCTCTCTAATTATAAGAGAAAAGGATACAATGTCATACAGTGTCAGGTGCGAAGTACAACTTGATTAATCTTTAGCATTTGATTATTTCTCATTTACAGCCTGTGTTTAAAAAAAATAGTATTTTTCAAACCCCCTCTGTTTTGACAAAATGTATGGATGTCTCATAAGTCTTGTCTGTTTTCTTTTTTGTTTATTAACGCAACCATTTCCTTGCAATTTTGAATTTTTCTTCCTAACATCTTTTGACATCTTACTATTTGCTGCATTCTTTAGAGGAAAACATACCCTACTTTTTGGGCTAGGGCACTATTAAAATTTGCAGCTCCAGTTATACAATTAATAAATTAGGCGTTTTATTTTATTTTTAAAATTAAAAAAAAAAAAAAAACCAAAAAAACAAAGCAATTGTAGGGTGAGAGAAGTGTAGGACGCTTCACCCTCCTGATATTTCACAGTTTAAAAAAAAAAAAGTCTAGGCAATTAAGGTGGAAAAGCATAACTTTAAACCACTTATGGTTTTCTCAGAACAAGGAACTCCAATCATACCTATATATCCAATATTTTGTTGCTGTATGCAACAAATATTCTGTTAGTGATGAAAGAGATAATGGGACATTTCTTTCACTTTCCTTATTTCATTTTAAAGAAATCTTCAGTAATTTGTTGTACTTTTTTGTACTCTATTGCATTTTTCATTTCTCCTCATCCATAATGCAAATTCTTTTTGACCCACAAGTTTTTTTTCCTCTAAGCTCAGTGATGGAAATACTGATAACTGTCAGGACCAAGGATGGATGTTCAATGGGGTGAATCTCTTTTCATAAGCATTAAAAAATTAAAGCTTTTTCTATAAGGGCAGTGGCTCAGAAGTTCCACTGTTCCCTAAAAACTGAAAAACATTCACTACTTAATAACACTGCATTAACCTAGAAAAGGTTAGCAGTACACAGCTGGACCTGATTCTCTCTTGTACTGCATAATTGCCTCCTTCTACCTTTGAGAAACTGCAGGTGGAGTTTATTCTATCTGTATACAACATCCTATTTAAAATAATACCCAGAATACCTAGCCATAATGCAAGTTCTTTTTTTTCAAAATCTTACCCCCACAGTTGTGCTAAAAGTTCCACATAACTACACCTGTTAGTTTTTGGTTTTACCTGGAGTTTCAAATATAGAAGCTTAATCTAAATTGGATGGATGTTCTACTCTTAAAGATTTTTGACAGAGATTTCTACAAATATTGATGAGTTACAGAAGGTTGTAAAAATTATTGAATGGACATATTCTTAAGATTTTTCTCTTTTTAGATCCCTTTGAGATAAAATCCATACTGCTCTTGAATGGAAGATTGAATAATGATGTCAAGTACGAGCATTAGTCCTGCTCAACAGTGACCAATCCTGGGGGTACTGAGGGGGTTGGGGAGGGAAGCAACAAAACCAAAGTAGGAGTATTCCCAGTTATTAGCTTTCCCACTTTTGTAAACCCAGTACCATTCTCTGTTAAGGGTTTAGACATCAATATAATTATTGGTGTCTATAAAGCTTACCCCACTTCAATTTTTCCTGTAGTTTTGTGGTCTTATCTGTCCCAAAGTTTTAGATGATGTTGTACTTTTCCAGGTGATTGAATTTTTTTAATTCAGCCTTCTGTATGTGTAAGTGCCTTTTTGCAATTGCTGTCTTTAACACCAGAGCTGTTTGCCTGTCTCTGTCTGTGCTTAATGCTAAATCTGTATTTTTGTTGCCTTTAAATCCTATGCTACAATATATTTATGCTAAACTGATGTAAAGGTGATAAGCTTTTCAAGCCCACTTGGAGGATAAATGTTGATCTCAGGTTTTCACTGACATTTTGGTAAAGGGTACACCTAACAAGGCAATCTGAGTTTCACAATCCTACCACTTCTATAGACTCTTTCCTATAACCATATCATAGCCAGTCTATTTCTGGTTTTTTGGGTATTACATTGCATGAGTATTTGTTTGTTACTGTGTTCAAGCTTTGTTCAGCTATATGTTGGCATTTTTAAGAGATGGTTGTTGATCAGTAAAAGACTTTTTCCTAATCTCTGGTTCTTCTCTGACAGCAGGATCAGTGTTTAGATTATTTCCAGAGAGGGGTAGGTAGCCCTTTCTGCAGTGGCTGGAAAATGTCAAGGGGTCATCTTAGAGTGCATTCACTGTTTGAGCCAAGCAGGAATGTGTTGAGTGGTTTTTGTTGGCTTTTGGTTTAGTTCTTTAAAACTTTTCTTTCATCAAGATCATCACAACCTGTGAAAAATTAAAGTGTTGCAGAATGGTTAAAAATGGTTATGAGCCTTAATACTAAAATGTTTATGAAGCTTGGTACTGGATAAACTGGGAGCCACTTCACTTGATTCTTAAACTGAAATACCCCCAAGGCCAATAGCAAGCATTTCCGAATTGCAGTCACTGTTCCTTTCTGATTTTGTATCTGATACAACATCTGGCCCTACTGGTCAACTGCCTTGATCAGTGAAGTGGCAATCAGTATTTCAGTGAAGAGACATTGAGTAAAGGAGGTTGAGGCTGTTTTTTCAGTGGTATTACCTAAAAATTCTTTTTTCCCCCTTTCATTCCAGTTGGTTATTCTTCAGTGGAATGGTACCATGGCAGTATTACACTTCATCCGTAGCCTGACTGGTGTGGCAAAAGAGTGAAAATATAATATATTTTCTTTCCAAAGCAGAGAGAATAGAGGAAGGAAAGCTGTGAACTTGGCTGATGCTTTTGCTGCCTACCTACTTAGAAAACTGGAAGAGCCAGTATTTTCTGTGTTGTTTCAGATCCCTGAAGCAGACAAATATCTTTTGAGTCTTGTTCAGTAAAGGGAAGGTCTCAAAAGCTGAGAAACATGAAGTCACTCAGCTGCAAATGCAGAATTGGCATCTTATGCCCAGCTTTCTGGTGTGCCCAGGAGGTTTCAGGATCCCCCAGTGTAGAAAGAGGTGATGATTAACTGACAGCCTGAATGAAAGAATGCTGCTGCATGCTACTTCCTCTTCATAAAGGTCTTTGAATGCATATATATGCACATACAGGGCTTGAATTGCCATAGTGGCTGTAAAGCTAGTAGTGAAGACCACAGATATCCAGGTGTAACTCCATTGATGGTCTTATTCTAATATTTATCTCAATAGAGATAATTTCATACTACCTGAGAAATTGATCACAAATCACTGTTGCAGAATCTTGACACGGTCACTTCCATATTTTAAGATGTGTAATAGATGACCTGTACAATATACCTTGTTTAGAGAGTACAAAAAGGGAAGAAGTAAGCTATTCTAGCTTACATTTTGCAATGTTCTGGGAATACAGGTAATGTACAAAAATGCCATCTGTAGGAAATCCTATTTTACTCTCATTTTGGTTTTACTTTTTCTCTCCAACCAGCAATAATTTATCTAAATGAAAGGCTGTGCAGGAAATTCCAGGAACTAATTTGCATGGGCCTGTTGGAAACCATAGTCAACACTACTAGCTGTTAACAATGTGACTTGTATCTAAATGGGATGTCCTAGGAAGTGAATTAGCATTGCTCTAAACATCACCAGGGATAAAAACCGGGAAACTCACTCTAGAAAAGAGTGCCAGTAGCTTACTATAAACTCCCATAAAGAGCTTCAGGAAAGACTTGCTCTTAATAAATATACCAATATTGAATCTGAGGAACTCTAAATTCAGTTTGCAAGATTGCCAATACATGTTGAAATTCTTCCCAGGGCCTGGCACTATTTTAACTTCCCTCCAAAGGAACCAAATAGTAGAGGGCTGGAGAAAAGCTTTAAAGCTGGATTTAATTTCTGGCAAATGAAATTAATATGTCTCTTTGAAAGCCTTCTCCCCTTATACCAAAGGACAAAGAAGTAAAAGTCTGATTGTTTCTTGATTAGCCTGGAGATTTTCTGTTTAGAATAAGGAAATGTGCTATCCTTTATTTAAGGAGCTTATTCAAGAGAAAAATTGTCCAAGGAACCTCATGCTTTGAAAAAGCACACATTTTTGACTGTCAAAAATCTCCATACTTCTACATTGCTATGGTCAGTTTTGGCTCAAGTGCACCAGAGCAGCATCCCCAAATGAGTAATTTCATTGTTCTGCAGTGTTGCTTGCCTGCTTATCCAGTGCATGCATTACCGTGGCTTCTAGACTATAATTTCAAATTATATTTTCCATAGGGAAACCACAATTCATGCTCTATTCCATATGAATTTTTGATTTCGGCATAATAATGCGTGGGTGATGAAGCTGCAGGTGAACTACACAAGGCATGTGCAAGCTAATAAAGCCTTAAATCACAACAATCTAAATCTAAATTGCCTTAAATCACACCACCACGTATTTTGTATATTGTATATTCAGCATAAGGAAACTACATTAAGAATGACTTTTAAAAAGTAAACTATTTGTGACTATTTTGCGTATCTTTTCATCTTAAGACATTCTACTACTCTGGCTCCAACAAGGCAGAAAATCTCCACTTTGAAGTCCTAGGTCTTGAGACATTGAAGAGTTAATGGCAAGTGCTCTGTGTCCATTTAGGAAGCGCTCATGTTCCCAAAATTTGATACCATTTAGGTGTGTATAAATAGAAGCAATTATTGTAGGACAATAATTAATTTTGCTCCACAGTGAATTGCATAAAGATTGCTTCCAGTAAGGCATCTCCCCATTTTTTCCCAGCAATTTTTTTCTCTTTTCTGTTTTCCTTTCCTGATTTCCAAACCAATCCTGTCTTAGGATCTTTCCTCTTTATATATGTGTGTGTGTGTGTATGCACATTTTATTTTTACTGAACTGAAGAGAAAAAAAAATACTTTTCCCACTAAAGAATTGTGTGACTTCTGAAGATTTTTGTCTATGCTAAATATGTAATTTTGATAGTTGCAATATCATATGTCCGCAGGGGAAGATATCATGACTGTCTCATGCATATGAAGACCTTGTGTGTGGTAAAAGGCTGGTTTGTAGCCAGGTCTTTTGTTCAACTGAAGTTAATATCAAGACCATAATATCAGGGAGCTGGATCCTTAGAAACATTCATATAAACACAGTGATAGTGGAAAACAGATGCCTCAGCATCTACTGCAGCTGAGAGTGTTCTCCTTTTTTTGGCAGGGGGATGAAAAAGAAAGTTTCCATGGTTTTAAGATAGGCATTTTTTTTGGTGAAGTATATCAAAGTATGTCTCCAATAACCTGTAGTTGTTATTTATATCTGCCAGGGAGAGCCTTGACATGATTTCAATAGTGTGAACCTCCAGATCTGCTCTAATCCCAAGATTAGATACTGAAGTGCTGCTTCAATTGTGCAGTATTATCACATACTATCACTTGGCCCTATTTCAAACTGTAGTTTTATTGACAATACTTATAAAGTTGCTATGTTGTGACCACTTTGCTTTACCTAATGCTGCTTCTACAACTCCAGCTAGGTATACTTTCTTGTAGGAAGCACTATGCTAGTAATAATCACCAGACAAAACAATTATGTTTATTTAACCTTTTTTCATGCAGGAAACATATTTGCAGAGCTTATTGCGTCCTTAACAATTTAGACTGATTTTTCCTTATGCCCTCTTGTTACTGTCACTTCTCACTTGACAGGTCTTCAAAGCAATCCTAAAAAGCTCTATATTTGTATCATAGAAGTTATCAGTCTAAATTTAACTCATGTTGTTGGGTGGCTGTTCTTCCTTTCCCGAATGTCATGATTCATTACTACTTTCAGTAACAGAACTTTTCCACAAAGTGTTCTTAAATGGGTCTGTTTCAATTCCTGGGAATTGTGTAAGGATTACATGCAAAATTCAGGTGAATAAAATAGCAGATGCATTCATTAACCAGGGCAAATTGAGAGAGTAAATTCACATTATATGTGCTTCCTGTCAAAAATGAAGAGGACATGTTAATAATTCCTGTGCCATCTCTAGAACAGAAGACTGCAATTGGTTGAATCCTTTGGGATGCAAAGGGACTAAAATGGATTTTGAGAACCTGCCTGGAAGAGGCACTGTAAGAAAGCAACTGCCCATCCTAATGTCCAGTGTGAATGGCTGCCAAAACAGCTGCTGACAAAGCTGTGTTTATTTTGGGAAGGTCTGTTAGCTGTTGTGCTGCCAGTGTGCTGAATAGGTTACAGGGAAAAGCAGTACTGCACAGTGTGGGGGATATGACACAGATGATTACTTCAAAAGAGAAATGTGGTCGCACAACTGCTCCTTTGAAGCCTTGGTGGCAGCTCCATTTCTTTTGCTGTCACACACCTACATGATTAACCTGGAAGAGGTCAGTAGTCACCTCTGCTGCTGCTCACTCGCCTTCTTTTTTTCGTTTCTTCTGTATCTGCTGTACGAGACTTCAGGGTAGGGACCACTGCCTCTGTTTAATTTGTAATGCAATTGGTTCTGTGCTTTATGCACATACAGTGAATTAACAGCATGAAAATAGAGTTAAATACTTGGAAATATTGAACCATCACTGCTGTTCTTATAACTCATCAGTAGGATGGAATACTGCTCTAAGACTTCATTCTGCATGCTGAAGTCTGCACAGATGTATAGTTTGACAACAACAAAAGATTTTAACTGAAAGGAGGAGTACTGATGCCACACCACATCTTCCTATGTCGAGTGCTTTCGTCTTGTGTCTTCAGTGGCTTAGAAAAGTAACTATGATTCAGAAAAGTTATATTTACACCTGAACCTCTCTTTAATGTTTTTAAAGGCCAGAAGTCTTAAACAATACAATGTTAAGTAGCATTGTGTCTCTGCTCCACCAGGTTCAATTTGCATAATGGGATATTCTTTTATTACAAACTTTAGTTATGAGTAAATGCTTAGGAACTCAACTTGTAAAATCATTGTGTTTTCACTGTAGGTTAGCACTCATTGACGTATGTGGTATTGTTCTGTGAGATTTTAAAAAAGTAGTTTTTCTCCTTAAACATCATAGCTGTATTTCTTTTTAATAATAGCTTAAACCCTCAGCAGTAACTTAGAAGTCTACTATGTTCCTAAATTTATCCTCTGTACTCTTTTACTTATTGAGAATATTGTCAATAAGCATAACCTTATATGATGCACACTGGATTGGTTGGTACACTCAAGGCAAAATCAGTTTTACTTAGGTGATTTCCCTTTTCTTGTGAATAATTGAATTTATAATATATTTGCTAAGATATACTAAGATATTACTGTATCCTTGAGTTTGCAATCCTATCACTATGCTACTGTGCCACAAAAACAATTTAGTTCACTATCCTGTAAAAGCTTTTCAGAGTAATTGATTCTGTTCAGACAGGGTCTATTTATGTTTTCTATGAAGTTTCTTTAAACCAAAGTAACACAAAAAGAGTATGTAAAATTTTACTACTTATCAATGAGCAACATTCCTTTGCATTTACAGCTTATATTAAATTCAGTGAACACTTTTTTATACATTTATGCCCGAATAAATGTAGAAAAGTCTTATAGAGTCTTGAGCAGCCTGTTTTTATACATATCAAAGCACTCCTTCTCTTATGGGCCAATATGATAGCAAATAGCACAGCTTTGCTTTACTTCATCTCATGGTTAGGGCATACAGTTATATTGCCTTACACCCATACTGGGATAAAAATGTTTTTATGAAGAATGAGGATTTCTCTCTGAGCATAAAGCCTGAATTTCATGAGGAGTATAGGACCTGAGAGTTAGCCATCTATGAGGTATATATTGAGATTTTTATATCTATGTATAAATATAGATATTGTTTTTAAGTGAGCCTATGCACATGGTTTTTCTTTATGCATGGGGCATGTGTTGAATTATACCCTTCAAATAGATGGGTTTACTCCTTGCATTGTACTCTGCTTTAACCAGGCTTTCTGAGGGCTGTTCAAGATTGCTAGCTATGATATTCATCTGGTTTCACGTTGATCCAGTTTACAAGTTTGAATTTGCAGGACTTGACTGTCTAAAGATGCTATGCCTTGTGAAACAAGTCACTGGATTTTGTTAGTTGTTGGAAGGATAACAGAAGATACCTGCATGACTAATACATGCAGTGCAGGGACCCCTGGTTCAAAAATTTCTGCAGAGCACTGTCTGGCAGACACAAATACTCCTGGCCACCCAGATCATCTGATAGAGGTAGAGGTGCAATTGAATATCATTCCACTGTGAACTTTGACATTGAAAAACAGTGTTTGATGAGAAAAGGTTTTGTGTGTGTTCTGCAGAACACTTCTGCTGTAATCTGATTTGGGGCTGAAAAGGCTGCAAACAAAAAGAGTATTTTCACAGGTAGAGAAGATGAGCTATGACTGCCTGGGAAATGACCTGTGCATAACCTGAATGGCCTATATGATCATAGTGACAGTTATAGATGGCTGCAGTTACCTCAGAAAAGTTTATAACTCTATCTCTACTTAACTCGTGTATGACAAGCATCTACAGACTAGATCGCTTGTTATTCCAGTAAGTTATATTGTGAAGGTGTAATGGTACTAGGATTTAGGGCAAAATTATTTTGGAATAAGTGGGACTAAAATGTGTGTCTAAACCTAACCCTCTTCTTTGTTTCCTGAGCTGGTCTGTTATAATTAAAGGGGTTGATGGGATTTTGTTGTTGCTGCAAGAACTCTCAATGCAGTATCAGTTTGAATGTGTCAGTTTAAACTGTGGTAGGTGTAAAAGTTCATGGAGGGAGCAGAACAGCCGAGAAGTCATGAGAAATTTTCTCAAATACTCAAGTCTATTAAGAGTTTAAAAAGGTAACATTGCTAGTTGAGTAATAAAATAAGCTGAAGGGTCTCACAGCAAAAATTACTGTTAATACATCAAATGAAAAAACAGGAGTTTACATCAGTTTTCCAAGTGGAAAACAGGAACACTGGGCTCTGTACTGGTGTGATGAAAAGGATTGTCAAGGAGAAGCTTTTTGCTACAGAGAAAAAAGGCAGGAATGAAGTCAGACTTACAATAGCATGTTTTCCTGAGAGACTTGGGGAAGTGGCCTGAAGTGGGGATTATGAGCCAAAGCTGAGAGAGAGATAAGGAAAGGATAAAAGAGTATATGTGTGTGTGTGTGTGTGTGTATGTGTGTGCGTGCATGTAGCACAGAGGATTGGAAAGAGAACTGAGCACCAATTTCCTGCTCACAGTCCTTGGCTGGATCTTACAAGAAGGTATGAAGTTTCGTTCTGAGAAAACCCAGTAGAGAGGGGCTAACAGTGTAAAACAATGTACAGCTGCTATGTCTAAAGGGAACAAGCAACTGCTAAAGTATATCTCTCCCATTTATCAGTTAGAGTCACTGTAAAATAAGAGGTTTTCTATCTGTATCTATCTATCTATCTATCTGCAAAAGACTTAATGTAGGGCCCATATGAATTTCACAAAGTAACATAAGTATGAAGAGCGCTGTCTTTAATAAGGGCTCATTAAAGAAAGGCCTTTGCCTTAAAAAATATTTTTTCAGAAAGGATGCTGGGAATTTCCAGTTACACCCTAAACCAATAGAAATGACAGCAGCATGAGTTTCTGAGAAGGGAAGTAATGAGCTTCACCATAATTCCACTGAAACTCTAACAAGCATGTGAGCATTGGAGGCTACGCAGCCAACCTTTGTAGGATTATTCTTAATTAGAGAAGTAGATCTACAAGCTCACTTCCAGCCAGATCAGTGTCCCAAAAGAACATAAAACAGTAAAATAAGAACCTGTTCCTGCAAACACTTCCCAAGAGACTAGTCATACCTGTTTTCCTAACACAAAACCAATGTTTGCATTTGGTATGTCCCAAAATGGAAACCTCAGTATCTCCCCCTCATCATTCAAGGTGTCAGTAGATAGGTTTGTTGGAGGCCATTGTTTTAGATAGTCTGTAATTATTAATTGTTAACACCATAATTAGACTGTTGAACACAAAAGGAAAGCAACTAACAACAGGTTTACAGCACAATAGACCTAAAAGAATGGATCTGTATGAGTTGAAAAGCAGTATTAGCTCCTCCAGTCGTTTGATACATCATGTGGATAAGAATAGCACCACCATTATCATTCTGTCAGCATGTGAAGGGATAGGATTTCACAAGATCACACAGTAAAAGGTCTTCAGTAAAAAGCCAGTAAAAGCAGCTTAAGCAAGAAAAGCCAACGTGAGAAGCTTCTGGAGCACTTGGCAAGATTTCTGCTTTCAAGAGGAAATTTCCTTTTTTTACATTGTTATAGTCCATTAATACAATATGCAGTTAGAAATTACTGTGCGTCTGTACTGTAAGGGTTGTCTACAGGAAGGATACTATGTTGACTTTTCAAAGGCAGCCTCAGATGACATCCTTGTAGCATGCAGCTCCTCTGCAGGACACCCCTCCTTCTGCTAGATCTCCTTTTCACCTCTTTTCAAGGACACACCCTAACACAGCACAGATGCATCATTTTCATTTGCTGCTATTGCACATCCAATTCCTGCACATGCAAGTGCCTGGATATGATGAAGGCACAGGAATCCTGGATTCCATGCCTACAGTTAAGTCAATTTGGGGTAAGACTGAGTGTTTGTTGTATGCCAGTTTTAGATTGAAAACCAACATTGAATTTGTATGAAACTGAAACAAGGAATGGCTGCTATGGAGTTGCAGTGGTTTTTTGACTCTTGCTTGTGTCACCAGACTGGAGCATCTTTTGCCAAATTCCTCAGTAGCCACATTCCTCCTTCTGCTTAACCCTTTCACAGTAATACTAAATCCTGAAGAGCAAATAGATCAGAGCTGATTTGCTCTGGATTGTGTCTTCTCTCCATTGAAAGGAAACTTTTTAACTTACCTTTCTCTTTTACTTATTCCTGCCCCAGAGCAGCCTGGGAAATTAAAATGACATTCATGAATTCCCTCCATTTTAAAAAAATTATGATACACTGCTTTAGAGGAAGAGGTGGTTTTGTTTTGTTTGGTTCAGGGGTTTTTTTGTTACTCTGAATTTCTCCTGTCAGTAAAAGCAGTAAACTAAGAGCTTTGAATGTGGTGAAGTAGAATGCAGTTTTGAGTATTCTATAGCTGTTGGTTACCCATAGTTCATGTTATAGTTACCCATAGTTTATGTTACAGTTATATCTTTGGAATCCAACTAAGACTTTTAGTGGCATTTCTTCTTCACAAGTAAAATTATATAATGGTACCTCTTCTGTTTTACTTTTCAAAGTGTCTGTCAGTTTATATGGCTTTTTAGGCTTTAGTGTGTAATTTCAGTTCAGAAATTACAAATTGGTTTAGAGACTCCAATATCCATCTGTACATTTTTAAGTGTTTACTAGCTGAAACCTGAGTTCTATAACACAATAAGTAACCTGCTTACCCTTTATTGCTTCAAAAAATGGCTAGTCCTCCAGTTTATGGGATGTTGTATAACGTTAGATTCCCATGTATGATTTATAACATTGACATCACAGTCTGTGCTGGTTAATGTCAGTCCTGGTCTGCTGCTTTATATCAGCAACTATCAAGCTTATTCCTTATCAATAAATAAGAAATCCCTAATAGTTTCATTTCTTTTTCTTGAAAAATGTTGTGCTGTTTTTTATTTTGAACTATGGGTATTAATATGATCATTTGTTACATTAATCAGGGAAGGAAGAAAAACAAAGGAAGTGACTCTGGTTTCATAGTGTTTATTCTCATTGGCAAGATCTCTTTTGCCTTTCTGCCACACATACCTTCAATTGAGGCTGAATTCATTCCACACAGATGTGAGACTCATTGGTGGTGGCTTGTATTTTTCCAGTTCATGAAGTTATCCTTTGTCCATCTGACCTTCTGCACAAGTTAAAGCCGTTATTGAAGCCCTGCAGGGTCAGGGTTTGGTGGGGATGATGGTCCATGTTCTTGCCATCGTAGAAAGCTCTTCCTGCAGCCAACTTTGCACCTGCAAACATGCCCTGCTTCCTTTGGGGTCAAGCAAGGGAAAGGCTTCCTTGTGACCAGATGCTGGGTTAGCACATCATCAATTCAGCTTCAATTCATGACAAACAGAGGTGCAAGAGGAGCTGTGCTGGAAGGAACCTCTCTTAGCCCAGCCACAGCGGTGACTGTGGAGTGGCACCCTGACATCTGGTATCTGCCCATGTGCTTGCAGGAACTTACTAATGTTATGCTTGTTCCAGCCTACTAATGTCAGCAAGGTTCTTCTCATAATACAGTTTTATGGACTGGGTCTTTGCATCTCTCTTATCTGTCTGTGTATTTGTCTAAAGCTTTGCTGGTATTGGGAGAGAAGAAGGCACTTTAGGAATGAAGGAAAGATTCTTGTACAAATTAAAAATTGGATTTGGGCTTCCTAAAGTTCTCATAAGTTTTATTTTTTTATATAAAACAAATTACATTTACTTAGTTAAATTATGCTGGAACTTTTCACTGTCGGCCAAGTACTAATAGTACTGTCCTCATTTTTAAGTACCTTGGTTTACTGCAAGGATGTTATATGTTAGAATTCATGGTGTCATTTCAATTACTATTTTAATTTGGACTAAGATCAGGAGATGAGAGGGTGGGAAAAAAAAGAGGGGCGGGGTAAAAAACCCAAGATTTTATTTGGGGGAGGTAGGCCCTGAGCTATCTGTCCTGGCTGAGCCACTTTGGGCTAGGGGATTAGACTACAGGTCTCCAGATTTGCTTTTCAGCCTCAGATACTCTGTGATTTGCTGTCCAATTCTGCCTGATATGAAGGCAGGGTGTCAAAACCTGCTAAGTGTTTCCATTGTGATTTGTTTTCCACTGGTGTTTCCACTGGTGAATCACTGACAAACTATCAACAGAATTAATCAAACAGTTTGGATGAGGGTATAAGAATGATTCCTAGAGGCTTATATATTGTTTCTGCTGTTATTTTTCTGCTGCATTAGTTAACTGTACTGCATTGTGCCCTGCTACCTTCTGATCATGCATATTCCTTCCGATAGATTATTAGAGAGTTTTATGGATACTGTAAAGTCTCAGTAGTCATGTGCTTTCAGATAGGTCACATGGTCCTTGAATAAAGGACAGAATGAATCTTCCCTTGTATTCACAGGTATTCTCTGTTTATTATTTGACCAACTTCAATGTGAGCGGTTTTTATAATGTAATGGACTAGATCATTAGTTTCATTATAATATAAAAGACTAGATCATGACAACACATTATGCATCTGCATAGATTTATGCTAGACCATAAATTATCAGTGTGAACTCAGATACTTGCAGAAGCCTCTTCAGAGCTGCAGTTACATTAAATTTTCTTCCTGGATTGGAGTCTTGTAATTTGTTCAGCTAACAAAAACATGGAGATTGTGTGAGTAAAACCTGTTAAACTAATGGGCTTGAAGCCTATAGGTTAGTACAAAAAAACAGGAATTAAATTAGAATAGGAAATCTTCCCTATGTCTTTTTCCATGGTATTACAGTTTCTCTACACACAGGGATGTTACTACATAGTTAGGTAATCGCTTGCACACATAATAATGAAATTAGTTCAAGGTTGGAGAGATTATCCCACTTTCTAAACAGAGTACAAAAGTACTGTAGAGAGCTGCCTACACAGGAGATGTGTATGTATTGCTGACAACATGGGAAAGTCACACTGAATTCCTGCAGAGTGAATTCTCTGTGGAAACAAAGGCTTAGAGAATAGGCTCTTTTTGCCTGTGAATTAGAGGGAGTATCTAGCAAAGATTTGCTAACATTGACTACTTACCTTTTTCCTTTTGCTTTACCTAAGTTATGCTTCTATGATTTTTGCCACATATATACAACTATTGTATTTAACATACATATCAGCAGTAAAACCATTTCATTCAGAAGCCCTTCACAGGGCAAGATTACTGGAGTTGGCTGTGAGATTAGAGTATTACCTACAAATGTGTGCTTTACTTTCACGGGTAATAATATGCAAGCATGGCTTAAAACTGAAAGCAAACATCAGAAATTATCCAGTAGATACAGACTAAAGCTAGTTAATCAAGTTGCTCTTCATCTACTTGTATGAAAAAGATTTCTTAGAGTTTCAGTTTATAGCAACAAAGGAGGGTTGTGTATGTGTGTGTAGCTAAATATATGTGTGTGTAGCTAAAAACATATTTAAAACATATACTGATATGAGTATACTAAATATGCTACATATTTTTAGATCTTGTGTATCTATATATAGCATCCTTATATATGACAACCATGTATCTAGATAACAGTATACATATCATTCAAATATGAAGAAGGTCAAAACAAATGTAAATATAAATCTGAGCTGCTTGTCCAACTTCTAGTATGAGAGATTATTGTAAAATCAGGGTAGAAACCTGTCTAAGTTTCATACTGACTTTGTAAAGATGTCTGTGTCATGGAGATGATGTGAATTGGTGTAGAATCAGACTCCTGGTAGGATTTCATTCAACTGGTTTTTAGTCTTTTCATGATACTCCTTGTCATTACTGTTGTCATTCACAGCTTGCACCTTCAAAGCACAAGTCATTTAGGCTGGTTGTGTCTTGTCGCCTGAAAGCCATATTTTAATAATAAACCTCCATCCCATTGCAGTCACTCTCTCTGATGAGAGTGAAATACTCATTTACAGATTTTGCCAAACCTGTTTGATTCATGGGGGGCTATGACCTGGCAGTGAAATGTTTGACAAAAGACATAATTCACTCAAGAGCCCATGTAGCTTTTATTTAGAAATGCTTGGTTGTGAAAGGAATTAAAAGAAACAACCTTCCTAAATCATTTTTAAAGTACCCCATGATGCAATTTTTTTTTAACATACAGAAAAAATCTTGATTTTTGTTTACATGCTAACTTCATCAGTTTGTCCAGAAAATGTTAGGCTATTTCTCTGAATTTGATATATTGGCTACTTCTAGCACAAATAGAATTCACCATATTTTTCAATCCAAACTGAAACTTGCTAATTTGCTTGTATTCTTTGTTGATTGGATTTTTAATAGTGTATTCCAATTTAAATAATAAATTCTAAGTGTAATACAGTTTACTTACACAGATGCACTAAAGCCATTGGCAGAAATTGTTTCTGTGAGATAGTTCACATGACATGAGCAATTTGCCTTATCTGGATACTTTGTGAAGCTAGCCAGACTCTCAGAGTAAAATGAGCAAAAACGAAAAGTCTACACAAAGATACTGTTACCACTCCCATATGTGGCATTTTAGTAGATATGTAAATTGTGAAGTAAAAAAACCTACACCCAGAAATAAACTCATTCACCTAAAGAAATTAGTTGTAATAAACACTTAGGAATGAAAGAGAAAGAGAGGTTGTGCATCACCTCATTAAAAGCAATATCATTTATTTGGGTCAGATCTCAATTGCATTATAAGAAAATTTGTTGCCAGCAAGATAAAATAAATTGGCAGATCTTAATTGATTGATCTTTTATGGACACCAGACTTAACAAAGTCGTATTTCATAGCAGTTCTTTTTCAAATATGAACAAAAGCCTGTGCAGAGGAAGGCTGACCTTTTTATCTCTGTAGTGAAAAAGTTCACAGATTTTTTTTTAGACATGATGCATATGGTAAAATAGCCAAAAATTTTCCCCAAGTGCTAGGCTGTGCATGGTTCTGGGGCAGAAGGAAGAACTTTGTTAAAGGAAATACTGTGGTGCATGCATGAAACACTTTACCATAATACAGACAAGGGGGAGGGTGAAGGGAGGAGAGAGAAATACACAGCTAAATGTCTCTGTCTCCTAAACACTCACAGAAGTGCTGTTTGAAATTGAGCAGGAATGGGCAAGTCCCACATTCCTCCTGTGGTCATAGAGCTTCCCACTCTTCTAATGCACTCCAGTAGACTTGCAGAGTTCAGCTGCCACTGCAGAGCTCACATCTGGTATGGAGAGCATGCTTTAATAATCCTAGAAATAATTTAGAAATACCTACTTGTCTTGGAAGCAGTTCTTGTTTGAGACAGGAGGCCACAGTGACCTACAATGAGGCCCTGCAGCCCTCTACAATCGATTTTCAGTGCGCAAGTCCCGTGTCAGACATGTTGCAGCTACTGTGCATCCCCTGTGTGCTTGTGGGGGAGTTCTGAATTCCAGTTCTTAAACCTGTAGGTTGCCAAGCAGCACTGTTTTCCAGAGCCCTGGGGGTGCTGGGTCCTGCGTTTGTACAGAGAGTTGATCTGCAGTGAATCCAGTCCACCTACCGTGTTCAACAATTTGCGTGCCCATGTGCTCATATACTAATTTGGGGGTGTACCATAGAATTACAGAACAGATTGGGTTGGAGGGGAGCTTAAAGATCAGCTGGACACTGCATTGCAGGTGGGGTCTCATGAGAGCTGAGTAGAGGGGGACCCCCCGCCCTGCTGCTCATGCTACTCTGGATGCAGCCAAAGACACATTTGGCTTTCTGGGCCACAGGTGCACACTGCCCAAGCAGGTTGAGCTTCTTGTTAAACCCTCAGGTCTTCACCCAAGTGTATGTGTAAGATTTAATTTATGCTTGAGTATTGTGGATAATAAGATTGTTTTAGCTTCCTAATTTCTCACTGAAGTCAGTGAAGGTCTGATTCTCCCCATGCTGAACAAATACCTCAGTTTAGCTGAAAACCATATTAGAGGTTTCATTTCAAGGAGGGGAAGGAGAGCCACATTATAAGTTCCCTGGAGTTCCTCTCTCTCACCAGCTGAGGCCTGGACATCTGTAAATCAAAACTATGTGATTATTAGTATTTTCATATTTATTTTTCAGTTTTATGCACTTAATCTGAAGGTGAAATACTGAGTAAAGTTATTCATCCATGCATATCTGAGAACCAATTAATTAATACATTTGTTTTATTTTTATTATTAATTCCTGCTTAAGTCACAAAATATCTGATTCAAAGATAGATTCCTTTTTTTTTTTTTTTTTTAAATCTGGAGAGTTTTGAGGTATATGTTTTGTATCAGTTTATTCCTGCCGATGATAAAAATGGACATTTTAGTAGGCATCCAAAGTCAATGAATAATAGGTTTTAGCAGAAGAATAGTGTATTGTGAAATCTAAAACTACTGTCCCATACATATTCTTCCACAGATCTTCCGCCAGAATCAGAGAAACTTCTAAAGTACAATTGAAGAAGAAGGAACTGATGATTTTTATTTTATAAAATAAAAAAACTTAATATATTTTGTCAGATTTAGTAAGTAGGCTTTAAAAAATACAGTTTCAGGACTGTCCTTTTCAGATTTGATAAATAGCTTCTGTCTACTGAGACAGAACATTCTTTCCAAAAGCTTCTGACAGGCTTATGGTTCTTACGATGAAAATAAATAAAAAAGTTTTGCCAGGCCTAAAAGGCAGGGTGGCAAGTTTTTACAGGATTAGACCTTAAATTAGAATGATTCCACATTTAAGAAAGAATACATCTGGTAGACAGAAACAAAACCTGCAAATATATTTACCCAGGAAGACATAAACTGAGCTTAAGATTATTTGCAGACCAGTGACAGAGTTGGAAGTATGAAGGTTTGGCTTTTCTTTATACTTAGAATAAGACAGTTCAGAATGGACTGAAAAATATGCATTCAAACCTCCCATGTGTCAAGGGGAGAAAGGAATTTTGTTGGCTGAGTTGCTGAACAGCAGGGCTATAGCTGCACCTGTGGGACGCTTTTGTAAGGGATGCAAGAATGGCTGTAGTATGTACATCACAGCTCAGGACACATGGAAGCAGCACGCTGAAAGGATGGCTTGCACTTGTTTAGTGAAATTAGACCTGTCTCAAGCTGTCTGAGGGTAATTTAAGAGAAATGGTGATCCTTCAGAACCTGTGGATTTGGATTTCCACTGGAATCTTGTCTGGTAAAGATTTAAACTTGATAAGGAGCCAGAGTACAGTCCTTAAACCTTCCTCTTCCTCCAAATCAGTGTGGAGACTTGGCTTTTTGACATACCAAGGTCATTTTTCTGCTGCTAATGTGCCGTGATGTGAGAACTGCTCAGTCAGATCACTGCCCACTGGATGGCTTTTGCGCAGTGGAATTTTCCTCCAAATGGTTTTACACGAAAACAGATGATGCCTCTCTTGAAGCTGATTCTGTGTGATTTTTTTCTATTATTAAATGTAACTTGTAGCTTGGTATTTGTAGTTGTAACTGGCCTGGAGAAGACTGCTGGAGAAACTCATAGGTAATTATATTGTTACATGTGCTTACCATTCTTGCCTTCTCAGATATTAAAAAATAAAACAACCTAAAATGCCTTAGTCTCCTCCAAATTAAATAAAAGGCAAATTTCATGGAGTTGTATAAAAAGAGGAAAAGATACGGGGTTTTGTATACCTTCTGTCAATCAATACTAGTTGAGAAATTATTTCTCTAGGATTTTCCTTTATCTATTACCTTTAAATCAATGACCTATACCTACAGAAATTGCTTGTGTCCTCTGTATAACAAGATAACAAGACTGTTTCTTTATTGTGTTGCATCAAATCACAATTATTTAAATTCTTACCATGAGTCTCTCATGTCTTTGTGTAACTTCGTTAAAAATTTCTTACCGGAACAACCCAAAAATTCTCAAGAAATGTTTGCAACAGATAACTTCTGATAGATTAACTCTATCATTTATTGTAGTTCAAAACTATGTGAAAAATCATAATATATGACTGTCCATGACATAAATCAGAACAGAAAGTTTTATTATTCAGCCATTCAACGTTAAAAGTTTTTACACTTCTTATATTTTTCATGCTGAAAGAACATTATGAAGCTGTCTGCATTAATTGTGGCAAACAGTGATTGGCTTGAGTTGTTCAGGGAGAATGGTATCACCTGAAATTCAATATGATAAATTAGTCTCATCTTAAGGACTCTGTATAATGATCCATGTACTTAGAGATGCAATATGCAATTTCAGGAAATGTTTAGAGGTTTTTGTTCTAAGAGATAAAAATTCTAGAAATAAAGGCTAAATTGATATGAGATGAGAGCTCAAGTCCATGAGTAAATATTATACACACACATGCTTTTTTTGTAACTTGTATTCTGCTACAGGATACAGAACCACTTGATATCCATTTTGGGGGAAAGCAGACTATTTTAATAAAAAGAGTGGTTTATGTGTTAGATTGACAGATTTGAAATTTCTTCTGTTTGTATTATGAATTATTAATGTGAGTATATAGAAACTAATCCCACATCCTTGCTCATGTAGAAGAGGTCTCTCCGTGTTATGCTGCTGTGTTTAAATTACTTCTTGTTAAGGAAGTGTTGATTACCAATTCTGTTAGATTATTTTGTCCCTTATTTTTCTGTGCTTCAGTGCTTTCTGTGCTGCTATTTTGTAGCTTTCATTTATCCTTTCAGGACAAATGCCTTTGCAGCCACCATTCTGCAGTTACAAAATCCATCATAAAAGCTAATATGCATTTAAAATATAAACATACAGTGCTAGATGAAAGGACTGTGAAACAGATAAACAGAAGCAGATGGTGCAGATTTAATTAATAAAAAATACAAACAGGAAAATAATTCTGCTGCATTGGTTTAATGCTTAATTTAGTTTTTTTAAAAATCCTGGAGTTAAGTTATTGCCAGGAAATTATGCACTATTTTGTTTCTGGTTGGGGAGAAATGTTTTGATAAACTTTATATAATTTTATTTAATGAAGAACCTGGCACATTCTGACTGAATTCTGAGAAATTTTGCCCATTGCAAGGGACAACATTCAAGAGAAAGGAAGGAATGATGCTCAGGTTCACTAGGTTAGATGTACAGTGCTGGGATTTGAGGTTGAGCTCTCAAATACAAGCTTAATGCTTTAGCTGTCATGATGCTGACTCCTTAACTAGTGGATCTCATGGCCCAGTTTGACCAGTTTAGTGTCATGCTAAAGAACTCTCCCTGCTGAAAATGTTGTTGAAGTTAGTGATAAACATATGGAGCACAGGGCTGTTTATTAGCTATATTCACAAATTACTAGAACTGGTTAAAAGATTTTTAAAATAAAAAATTGGAAAGACATCAAGCAAAGAAAGAAAGTGTGGAGTTCTTGAATCATTGCTTTGGATTTTATTATTTATTGCTGCTTTCTTTTTGCAAATAAAAATGTGAGGACTGTATATGCATAAAGCAATGATATGGCATCAGCAATGATGATACAAGTTCAAAATTATTTAACGCATATGGAATAGTTTGATTTTGAAATTTAATCAGTTCTCTAAGCTGATAAATAAAAACCTCTTTTACATGTGATATATTCTCTGGTAATAGTGTATTGTTGATTCTATTACAATGTTGCAGTTTTTCTCATTAGATTTTTCTCCATTGCTCAAACATGCACAGTGTCATAAGGGATCAGGAACTGAGTCAAATTTTGTTTCATGCAGGACTTCACTGACCAGAAAACAAAAATAAGAGAGAACATTTTGGGATCACACAGGAGATAAGTCTGTGGAATGAAAACAGCAATAAAACCAGGTTGCTTTTTTTGGGAAATTCTGTACTGTTTATTTAGGGAAAGACTAGTAAGGAGATAAATCTGTGACCATGCTTATGGTTTCAGAATTATACTTCTATCTAGGGTGCTTAAGCTTTCTAAAAATGAGCTGAACATTGACAGCCCCAAGCAGAAGAAAACAAGGAGAAAGAGTTGTCCTCTCATTGTGGAATCAAATAAATTTTACTGCTTTTTTCCTTAATAAATTAAAAAATTATTTAACTCAAGCTAAGATTAATTTCATTTTTCATTGCCTCTTTTAGGCAGACAGTTTACATGCAGCATTACTGTACTAAAATCTGGTAAAACATCCCCTCTGCACACTCTCAAGGGCCTGGGAGTGCCATGGGGACATCAGCCCTGTCTGACCCAGGTCACAGGCAAACTCCACTTGCAGGATGCCCTGCAGACAGTATGGGGTCACAGGGGGCTGGAGGGTTGAAGGTGTGGAGGGGTGACGTCTCCAGCCTCCAGTCACCCAGCTACCCGTGGTTTTTCAAGCACTGCTTATGTTGATTGAGAGCAGTCCCAGGGTGACAGCACCATTCTTATCAGTCTGCCTTCTGCTTCCATTTGCCACACAGAAAGGGCTGGGGCTGGTTTCCTTGAGTTTCTGATGTCTCATTGCCGCTGTCAGTCTGTCCTCCTGCCTGAATGAGAGCAGATTCCTGGCTCTGGGGCCATTTCTAGGAGGGCATGAGTTCCCTGCTGCTTCCTCTTTCAACTATACAACCTCTGTGTGTGTGTATGTATAAGAGGGTGAGATCTTCTCCTTGGCTTACATATAGGTACTCTATTATTTGATAGGTAAATAATTTTGCAAAAACACTATTAAAAAGTTCAATAGTCCTCTCAGAACTTTATCTAAACAATTTTATCATTATCAGAATACCTTTCTGGTGCAATCTACAGCCATCAAGAAACTAAATCCCTTTTTCTAATGGCCGCTATGCATTTGTGTTTTAGAATAGGCCAAGTAACTCAAAATACTTCAAATATTGTAGAAAGTGCTTTCCTCTGCTAATGTTCCATATGGGTTGTCTGTTGCTTTTATACTCCTTTATAATGTTTTATACATTTTCTGTTACTCATTCTATATATAAAGAAAAACTCATTCTCTATAAAAAGAAAAACAAATACAAAAATTATCTTTTCATCTGCCACAATTTGAACTATATTTGAAGAATATCTCCCTTGTGGTGTTCTACTGGTTTATATTGTCATCATAGTCCTCTAGTACAGGTACTGATTATTATCAGGTTATGGAACAAAATTTAAAGTAGAAGAATAATTTGGTTTTTCTGCTGAGCTGAAAGAAGTGGCAGTAATATCTTTCCATCCCAGGATTTTTCTTGCTTACCAAAGCAAAATAAAGTTCAGAAATGGAGCTAAAAATCTAAATTAGAATGAGTTAAAGAGAACTAAAAGAGATGGTAAAATAAAGCTTAACATATTTTATTCTGATATTTTCTGTTTTTTTAATTGCATTTAAATGAAGTAGTACTTTGTCATTTGTCATATAGGAGATGAAGGCAGTGTGGTCATTTGTGCAGATATTTACGGGACAATGTACATATGGGAGTAACCCTTACTTTCCACCTTCTACATAAGTTAATGTTCATTTAGTAATCTCCACAGTATAAACCGCTCACAAGAGCACTGTCACATTCCTCATCTACTGCATTCTTAAAAATTTGTCTTGCTGTCAGACTGTTTTAGCTTTTTAATAGATGTACAAAATCTTACAGACTTGTAAATCTTCTAAAACCTTCACATGAATAATGCAGAAGTTAAAATTCACATAGGTGAGAAGTTTCACAGATAAGAGACCATCTACTAAAAAGCATGTAGTTGCCCTGTGAGTGCAATTGGAGTTGTAAACATTATCTGGTAAAAGTGAAGTTTCCTGGGGCTGCTGTAAGTAAAGCCTGTTACATCTTCTGGTATTAATCATAATAAGTGTTTTATCTTTGGCTGTCATGTTTAGTTTCTGCATGCAATTTACCTCTCAGGCAAGCTGTTCACGGTATCGGCCAAGCTTATCTCTGAACTTATGGTCTTCAAGTACCTAAATGTATTTCCACCAGAGTTCCCACAGTTAATGTGACAAAAGCCAACATAAGTGCTATTTTAAAACCACACTGCATCCATCTACAGAAAAATAGTGTTGCTTGTATTCTGATCACTCCTATCAAATAAAGCTTAACTGCCCTTACTAGACCTACAGTCTACTGCAATTTTATTATGACCTATTTTCAGATTGACTTTCTATACACACATATTTTATCTTGACTCAAATGTCCCTCACACATGTTATCTCCTATGCTCCAAAGTGCCTTTAATGCTACAGGACTTCCATATACAAAGCATGTTATTATCTGTCTGACTCCAGGGGTATGTTTAGCAGGATGCAAAAGCATGAAGGAAACACATGGTTCCCTGTCCCAAAAAGCCTACCAATAAAACAATCAGATTGCTACAGGAGATCCATCAATAGACATCTGAGAGGAAGGCAGAGCAGCAAAATGCCTTGAACGGTTTTATGAGTAGCTCTATTTGCATGATGATTCCAAAATGATACGGAGAAAGTGGTCAAAAATTAGACAGCAGCTCTTAATATTCTTCTCTGCATGACTCTATCTCACTGCAATACTCTCATGATCTGCTAATAATCCTTTATAATTAAGCTTCCAGCCTAATATTAAAATGTAATCCACATGAAAACTAGTCAGAGCATATAGCAAAAAGTGAAGTGGTTACCACTTTGAGTTGTGCATGGCAGGCAGTATGCAGTTTTAATTTAAAAGCTTTAAAATATTTGGCTCTTGATGTAAAGACAAATTAAGTTTCACTTCTAATATACACAAATACAGTACAACACATCTAGTTCAGACCTGCTGCGGTGACACTTCACCTGCACAATGCTTGCCAAAAGAATATGGAAACATTGCTCCTGTGAAAATGGAGACTGTGCTTGATAACTACCTTGGCATTTACACAGAGCATGAATGCCAAACAGATTTTGTAGCAGCCCATGAAATAAATAACCCAGCTTCCTAGTTGGTAAAATTTGAATTTGGCCTTCTGGACTTGGTTTTATATTCAACATATAGGAGTGTGTCATAGTAATCACACTGTTTTCTCATTTCATTGTAAATCTGAGAACTCAGCTAAGTTACAGTGTTACAACACATGTAACAAGATGCAGTGATTTACTCTATTCCATTTCCACTGGTTATTGCAGATCATGTGGTTTCTTATACCCTTAAAACACTTCATAATTAGTTTTCACTAGTATAAGTGGGATATTTTGCACATTCAAATCAATGGTTCCCTTTCCTCCTCTTTTCACGTGCACCATTATATCAGAAATCTGCCTATAAAATACTTTTATGCTGAACAATTCACCCTTTGCTCTGAAAAAGAAAAAAAGAAAGAAAACAAAAACACACCAAAAAAAGCCCAAAAACACAGAGCAACCTACTTGACTAATGTAAGAGAAGCAACTTCTTCAGAATGGAGATAAATATTTGCATGTGTCACTGCCTTTAGTCTAAAGTATTTTTAAACTATTACCATAAGGCTGGAGAACATAAAATGGAAACTCACCTGCAGACTTAAGCACCCAGAGGAGTTCAAGGAAAAATGCAATAGAAATATTCGCTCATACTAATTTTTTATTGGCTTTTTCAAATAGAAAAGGGCAGGTTTATCTTTTATGAGTTAAGCTAGTGTAAGCCTACTATGAACCATACAGTTTTTCCATTTGAATAATACAGGAAAAAACTGTAGCTGAAAATGTTGATAGTATTTCTCATTTGTTTCATGAAGCTTTGCTGATGAGCTACATATGTTTTCCAATGATTGCATATGGTGGAATTCTAGACATCTAATTAGTGTCCAGAGAGCTAAGAACTGCCAGTGATATTAATATCTAATGTATATTGCTTTAATTAGCCAAATTCGTAGATCACCCTTAACACCAATTTTCCAGTCCTGGAATACTTCATTACAGAATTTGACACTCCAGTTTCCACAGCTGCTCAGCAGCCTCCATGAATGGCCAGGGCAAACTGAGACAATAGGGTGAAGGTCATGAGAATGGATATTGCTTTGAGCTGAAAGATGGGTTGCCAAACATTGTCCATGTGTCATTGTAGAGTGAAATTGCTTTCTAGTTTTGGAAGGAACATGTTGTGACAACAGAAGCTTTGTGTCATCAGTGGTGAGATTGACAGAAAGGATGGAAAGGACATTTCAGAATTGAAAGGCATGACGGAAGGGGAGGGGAGGGGAGGGGAGGGGAGGGGAGGGGAGGGAGGGGGAGGGGAGGGGAGGGAGGGGGAGGGAGGGAGGGGAGGGAGGGAGGGGAGGGGAGGGGAGGGGGGAGCCCAAGAAACACTAGTGATGCTCAATATAGTTGCTCACCACCCACTGACTGATGCCCAGCCTGTCCCCAAGCAGTGATCAGCCCCTCTGGGCCAACATCCCTCCATTTCATAGACTGAGAATGAGGTTATATGGTGCAGAACATCCCTTTGGTCAGTTCAGGTCAGCTGTTCTGGCCATGCTCCCTCCCAGCTTTCTGTGCACCTTCTTACTAGCAGAGTATGGGAAACTAAAAAGTCCTTGACATAGAGTAAGCAATACTGAGCAACATCTAAAGTATCAGCATGTTATCAACATTAATCCCACACCCTAAACCAACACTGCCACCAGCTATTAGGAATAAAATTAACGCTATCCCAGAAAAAAAAAAAAAAACAGAACACCAGGAAAGTAAGTAGTTTGAAAAATGTGGAGAGTCATATTTCCAAGAACTCATAGATCTATAACATAATTTCAAAATAGCACAATAGGAAAAAAAAGGGGGTTAGATATACATAAAATATAAACTAATTTAAATAATTATGCTAATAACCCTTATTTGCTTATTAAGTACCATCTTTGTGGTTCTCGTGAAGCATCACTTGATGTAACCTTTTCACTGCAGTCATGAAAACTTGATCAAAAGAAGTTTATGTGCTTGGGGAGTTGAAGAAAATATAAGAATTTCCTTAAATTGTAAGTAACCTCTGACTAGGATGCTGACTATTATTTATGTAAATCATATTGATGGCGTAAGTTGGATTAGTAGCTAGATTAGGGAAGAGAAAAATAAATACTTGATGTAGTAAGTTTATTTGCCTGCCATTAAGCCAGATCTTAAAACGTGTGATTATTCCTTGTAGCACAGTGAAAAAGAAGGAGGTAGCAATCAAAAAGTGTGTAGTAGAGAAGTCAGAAAGCCTTGGGGTAAGTAACAATGAGGTTAGTTATTGGTGGTCTGGAAGATTATTTGGTTTTGGAGTACTTTGCCACATTTTTGTATTCATGTGCTGGATTTCACTGCAGTGTACCAGAGGGAGCAGGCTCTGATAATTTTTAAGCCCTATGCGAGAATGAAATAATAAAAGAAAAGAAAACAAGGAAAGTGTTTCTGTGTCTTCCCCACAGTAACTAGTTGATCTACCTTGCCGTAGTTACTGAGAAACCTGTAGCTGTGCCTACAATATCTCTGATGAGACAGAGGTGAAACCATTGGGAGTTTGCTAGAATAAGGGCTAGATAATTAGTATACAGAGACCGAAAGATCAGACTTAATTCTGACAAGCCAAAATATCTGCTACTATGGCCTTTAATTCTAGAGTGATTCCTACTTATAGGCCCTGATTGTTCTAGCTTTGTGCTTAGCTTAGGCTGACAGAGCAGTCAGAGAGATGGTACTGGCAGCAGAAATGTTGGGGACTGTATCCGAATATATACTGAATTTTTTGTAGGTCACTTTAAGTATTCTAAAGCATTACTTACTTCATAGTTGCTGAATACCTGTACTGAGATTTGCAGAATTTCTTTTGCTTTTACACACTACACATTCGATCTGCTTTCTACAGATTTTGTTGCCAGCTCCTTGTCTAGCTCTCCTTCCAATCTGTCTTTGAGGAAACCACTCTAAGATAGGGGTGTTGTTTATTTTTAAGCTTCTGAAACTTACCTTTTGCTCAGTACTTGAACCAGTGAAAATTAAATCAGCAGGTCTTCCTCTTACTTCTGTAGATTTCAGACCGGGCTCTAAGTGCTATTTCAATCCTATAAAGTTTGTGCCCTTTTCTCCTTCAGATGTCTTGACGAAAATGAAAATCCAAATAACGATGAAATTACTTTTAGTACTTCTTCCCTATGTCTTACTCCCCCTTTTGCCCAATATCAAAAGGTTAATGAACAGAGTCCACACTGTTTAGATTTTGTACCAAGTACAAAGAAATATGTTGTGTATAGCTGATAAGTGGCATGATCAATAATAGGGAAACATTTTCCAGCTGGTGTTATGTAAGGAAAAATTATCAACAAAGAACCTGGCATTGTCAACGTTGGTTTGTAATATATTGATAAGTTACAGATTAGTCACTGCATTTTAAACAGTTGTAATGTTGACCACTGAACTCTGTGTATTTGGATCATCAAACACACTAAAACTCCATTTCTGAGTGCAATGCCAGGCCTTTAAGTTACGCCTAATGAACTTCTCCATAGCATAAACTTAGTAGCTCTCTAACAGACCTTTTTCAAACATTGCTTGCTATTATGAACCTAATTCAAAACAGTACATACAAAAGCAAAGAGGCGTTTCCACTTAAAAGCAGGCATTTTCTCAGTGGCTGAGGTATGTTTTTTTTAAATGAGCTTGCTTAGTGTCTCTGAAGACTGAATGCTATTTGGCAATCATGAATAAAATTCTTGAACAGCAACTCTGTAAGTCTTGTGGCACCGTATTTTGACTAACAAACTGTCCAACTGCTATTCTCTGAAAATTCTGATGCTATGAGCATTTAACAGAGCCTAAGAGCACTTGCAAAATGTCAATTAATTAAAATTATTTTTAGGAGGAAACAATATTTTGCAGGAGATCCTATGGTAAAATTTGTTATGGAACCATGTCGAATTTATTTTGCTTCAGTATTTTACCTGAAGTAATTTGTGTAGACAAAATAAGTAAGCACAAGCACATGCTGTTATATGCACAACTCAGTTGTGTTTCAATTAATTGCCAGAAGGATTTATGTCTTCTACACAATGAGCAAAATCTTAGTCCTAGAAAAATTAATGTGAGTTCCATTATGTATTTGCAGAGTCAGGGTTTTATCAAAAACAAAAAAAGGATTGTTGTATATTGACTTATTTTCCAAAATCCATTCACAATCTCACTTTCATAACTTTTTTTTGGACTGGAAATTAATAATTATAATTATATGGAAAAATGCTTTTTTAGGGAAGAAAATTAAAAGTTCTGATTTTGAGCAAAAATATCTGACAGAGAGATAAGATACAGGTTTTAAACTGCTGCCTTCTCCCTAACAAAAGTTGTCAACTTCCCAAAGACAAACGGCTGCCTGAGACCTTAATGAACTTTTCTGTCTGCAAAATAACTGTTGTTTTTCCCTCAGCTGGGAGGGAAAAAACATAGTGAAAAACCATATGCTTTCGGTTTTTTTCAGAACAATTTATTTTAGAAGTAACTAACTTTTTTGCCAAGTATTTGTTTCTGTATTGCTTAGGTATGGGCTTGTGGGGATCTAAAAATTGTAATGGGGGCAAATTTTAAAGCTTATTAAGAATTAACATTTCTGTATATACAAAATAGGAAAAACATTAGAACAAGTAACACATCTATAAAGTGTGGGATTTTGAAAGTATCTCTGCATTTAAAAGCAGCAAGAGTATTTTAAGCATTTCTGGAATGTGTAGCATTTATAAGATCTATTTATTAGCTGCCACAAGCATAACACTTCTAAGAATGAATAAAACCATTTAAACATTTTCCAGGACTCCTGAGACTGAGATGTGTGCTTTGCATGTATATGTAAAGCATAAACGTGAATGTGTGTAAGTGCGTAGGACGAAAGAACAATTTTCTCTTCTTCCTCTCAAGAGAATGCCTGAAATTTAATTGAGGTAAAATAAATGTTCTTATCAGAAGGCACAATGGACCTTCCCAGTTGTTTGTGGCAGAGTTCAGGAGCCCTCCCCATGGCTCACTCTACCTTCCCCCACTTCAGATATTAACCTGGACATCACGCCTTCCAAACATTAAATGAGCTGTGCGATGTTTTATTACATTTCTCATGTGGCTGAGCTTAGTGTGGCTTTTAAGTGTTCCTCGGTATGCCGTGCTTACGCAAGTTATTTTCTGCTGTGGATTGTTGATGCTGCAGCAGCAGATAGTGATGTGCCTTGAATTCCAATGAGGAGAAGGCGTTGGTTTATTTGGGTTTTTTGAGTACAGAGTGAGTATCTTGAAAAGATTTGTAATTCAGCTTTTTCTCTATTTCGGGCTTAAAGCATTAGAAATGTTTAGTTTTGTTTTTTTTTTTAAGTGCTGCTGGGAAATAATTCTATGTCTTTAGAAAGTAAAGTAATTTAAAATGTCATTATTTGTAAAGTATTCTATTTATGAAAATCTCTTTTAGCTAGTGACTTGTATTATGTTTCGTGTGGATGTCCACAAAGAAAAGCTAGTTTTTATGAAATGGATATTTATGTAAAGGGGCAAAAGCAATGGGTATAAAGTTTACCATCATGAAGTTGAATTGTAACTAAATTAGACTTGCTTTCATTGCACTAAATTATTTCTGATCTTGTTCTGACAATTAGGGAAAATTTATAAGCAATGAGGTGGGGAATAGAAGTGATGTGTATATTTTCTCTAACTCCTTTAGGGATTAAAACCTTTCAGTGTGTTCTATCCATCTGCTTATTTAGTGCTTGTATTATTGGAAGCAATCCTTTCCTCTTCCAGCAGTGATGCTTAGATCCCTAGTTCTTAAGGGTTGTGTATGAAACAGATTTTAAGGGATCCAGCCCTGATTAGAACAGTTAGCCTGTTAACGTCCTATGTATTTACATTGGATTATTTGAAGGGAAGCAGGGGTTAAGTCAGCAGGTCTCTCAGCTTCCCCAGGGGTTAACCTGGCAGCCTGTTTGGCACACACAGGAGGGCTGACAGGTAGCAGGATTTGTCTAAGCAGTGTGCATGAGAGCCAACAAGGAAAACTGAATGCTCTGGATTAGTTTTGGATTATGTTGTCAGAGTGAAGCCTGATGGACAAACTGCAGAGGAATAAAATGCAATCTGTTTGGGGAAAGAGACAGCGTATATAGCTTTCATTTTTCAAGAAATGACAAGAAAAATCATTAATAATTTGTAAATCCATGTCCATTAACTTTTCTCTTTGTTATCCCAAGACAGTCTTTTTAACATGATTTTGCCACTGTTCTATATCTGTCCTTTCTTGTGACAGATGGCACAATAAATACAAAATTTCAATAGTATAGTACAAACCAAAGAGAAAATTATCTAGAAATCATAGCACTTGAAATTGCTTAATGTGAATACTGGGGATGGGGAGAGGTCATGTTTTTTCTCTGTCTTTTTGAGCTGAAGGATAAACTAAAATGTAATTTACATATTTTTCCTACGCTATGGCTTCCTCACTCTAATCATAATTTACTTCAAATTATTGGAAGCAGAATTCTATTTTTTCTCCATTAAAAAAATCCAATTACCAATATTACTAACACAGTAGATTACCTGTTTTCTTCATCTGGTTATTCCATTCTTTTACTGCCCAAGTACTTCAAGTACCTAATATCTTAGAGGACAGGAAAAACCTTTTAAAAACAAACCAAACTACAAAACAACAAACCCCAACTTTTTTCCCCCACTGGACAGAATTCCATCATTTTTCATTAAAGTAGTGTTTGTCCTTGTAAATGTCACTTAGTTTGTTAAAAATTACTTCTTTGTCAATAGAATAGTTCTTGTCAATGAACTTCAGTCAAATTTGATTTTCAGAAGGTTACTTGGAGGGGGGATGGGGGTGGGTCTTCTGCAATTCCTCTTTTACAATTAAAAAAAAAAAAAAAAGAAGACTCCAAAAGAAAGCTAGCAAATAAGCAAGGACCAAAGAGAGTCAGGGAAAGACTTTTAAAAGTATTGCAGATTTACTCTTTGTTAGTCAAGTATACAGAGCTGCTCAAGTTTTTTGCACAGTGTCTTTAATTTTTACTAAAATGCCATAAGCATTTTATGTTATCCTTAATACAAGAAAAAGTGATTAATCAGTTACAGCTTTTTAGATTGTTCTCTTGTTAACAGAAGAAAACTATTTCATACATGTATTAATACTAGAATATTAATATATACAGTAAAATAACTTTTATTAATATTATTTTCTTGTCTGCTGATAGATTATCCAAATGTAGTATCAATGCATTTGGTTTAGAAAAAATGGTCTGTGAATTTACCTTGGTCTATTTCTATCTGTATGCAGATTTTGTGGCTATTCAGTATATCAAATGTGAAGTCAGGTTCATTTTCAATGAGCATATGAAATGTGCATTAAGTTTCTGTCTCCTAATTAGTGATGTAAGAAAGATTTTATGCTAGCATTTCCAGATCCATTATATTTTGCTAAAATATGTTTGACATATGAAAGCAGTCTTATTAGCTGTTCCAGTTTCTCAGTTCTTGGAAAGTAAGTAGAAAAAAGTGTATGAGGAGCTGCTGTAGCTGACTTTTACTTATCACTATAGAATTTGGTTTATTTATTAAATCAACTTTGGCTAAAAGTAATGTTGTATTTTCCCTTGCTGAAGTGAGGTCACCTGGATGCATGACATCACAGCATCTCCATTAAATTATAAAGTGTAAATTTCCTAGGAAGTTTTCTGATTAAAATGAATACAATTGTTGTTTTTTGCAAGTTGAATTATAATTTCTAGTTGACTGGTAGCAGCCTTGTTTAATTAGGGAAAAATAGAGGAATATTTTTGAGTTCACAATAAACCCTTTGTAGAAGATTTTGGGAAACTGCCTCTTGTCTGAAGGAATGGGAAAGAAAGAACTTCTGTGCATTGGCTCCCATGCCGCAGTCTTATCCTCTCAGTTTAAAACAGTGCTGTGGATTACGTAACACAATATCGCTGTTTTAATATTAGATGTTACATAAGTGTGTGTGCATAGGTACATCAGCCTATCCATAAAATAATCTCAGGGTATTTATCTTCCATATAATTCTTTCTACATATTATTTGACTAGCAGGGAGTCGGAGTAAGCAAGTAGTAAAAATTCCTCTATAGAGTAAAATGTTTATGCAAACTCATGCTGAGTCCCTCCACCTCCTACATGCCGTTGGCTGACTCTCTAAGTCTTTAGAACTGCTTCCTTAATAGGCAACAACAGCACAGAGCAGAATTAAGGCTGGGTTGATTTGGGCCATATTGCATGTCAAATTTCAATCCATTAAATATTCTTTTAACATTAAGCATGAGTTTCATTGCTTGTCTGGCTCAGCATGGCTGGATTTGGTTCTGGAAGCACTGTTGTTACTGCATTTTATTCTGAATGGACAAAAGTCTCATAGAATCCATGTAATCTCTCTGGGTTTCTCTTTGCCCTTGAATATAATAGAAGTTTTAGAGAATTAAAAATTTGTTTTGGTATTTTTATTCCAGATAAATTAAATTATTTAATTTTATGTTATTGTCAGTGCTTATAACTAATCAAACTTTTCAAAAGTAGTCATATTGTATTTCCATCTATAAACTTTTTATCCAGATGAAAGTTTTAGTGGCATTACAAACCATTGATCTGGTCATGGCTGTTCATTAAGGCTTCTGCAAATGCTTATTAACTATTTTGAAATGACCAAACGTTAAGATTGGGATGGCTGTGTAGTTTTGTTTGTTTGACCTTAAAAATGAAAGTGTCTGGGGAAGAGTGCTAGAGTGGCAAAGAATGTGCTTAAAAGGGGAAAAAAAATTGTAAATGGTTTGCTTTTTAACCAGTTGTCCACAATGAGGCACTTGAATTTCTTGCCTCCTTTTCCACCACAATAAGTACTGCAAGTTCAAATTTTTCAATAATGTATATTGTCAACTTTGTTTATATATAGAAGAGCTAAGATAATTCACTTGTTTATTATTCTGTTTCTGTGGACACTCACAAGATCCATATTCACATTCTGAAGTGAATATGCTTGTGACATTTGTCATGCTGCATATTTCAAAAATAGCTTACAAACCTCTCCATAGCTGCAGTTGTCATGAGGCTGTTTCATTTACTGCTGAAGTAGAATGAAAACTCATCAAATGTGCAGATTAATTGGGACCAAACATCAAAGAAAACTGCAGAAATGCACACACAAACATATATATATATATATATATATAACTTCTAGAAGAATTTCATTAGCAGTTGCTCACCGTAATGTAAGGCAACATCTAATGGTGAATGATAGTCAAGACTTAAATAGCAGTTTATTGAGAAAAGACATTCTTTTCACTAGTGCAGCATTTTGCAGTATATTTTAAATTAACCAGTAAAGAATAACATGACGGCTACCAGGAGCTGCATGTTGCTACAGTTTGTCCTTCCTGAAGATAGGTCTACTCCAGGCTTGTGTAAAACTCAGAGCTGATGGGAATCACATGAGATTTTGCTGTGACTGCAAATCATCATTCTATGGGAATCTAGACAAGATTGATTCTGTTACTCAGCTTTTAAGCCTGCCCACTTTGGTCCAAATTGTCTGACCAAACTTGGGTTAGTCATTTCTTTCTTTGTCGTGAATTTATGGGAAGTGACAGAGTACAGTAAAAAAATTCAGAATGCTCCTCTTCTTGACATTAGTAATAGCAGCTTTAGGAAAGCTTTAATATCCTGTTCCCTTTTCATACAGAAGTTAGACAATAACACACACAAATAACTGAAATAATAAATTATCAAGGAGTATAGAGTTTTAATAGAAATGAATCCATAAAATTATTCCATATATCTTCCTGTTCTAGGGGAATAAAATGTCTTATGCATTACTTATTTTTTAGGTGTAAACACACAACGCCCTTCCAAGCTACTGAAAAGTATGACAACAATATTGTTAGCTTTCCAGTAACATGTAGTGATGCAAGGACTAAGTAAAACACCTATTTTCCTTTAGCTGATTAGTTGTGTATTGCATTTTAGGCTGCAATGTTCAGCCTTGATTTTGTGAGGTTTAAATTCATTGTTGGTTCCAAACCTCGCCTCAAAAGAAGGACGTCTCCCAACATTCAGTTCACATTGTCTGTAATTCAGTCTCCTGCTGGCTACTGGGATGTACCTTTAGGCAATTCTTAGGCATAAGAACTACAGCTATTGTCCTGTTCTGCTGTGGTGCAATTTGCATGCAAAGACTCTTTTTATCTCTCCTTACATATCATAAATAGGGTGATTCAATATTCTGATTTTCCTAGCGATGCAGGCCCTGTGCTGGTATTTCAAGGACTGCTCTCTGGATGCAGTTTTGTCTGGATTATTATTAGAGATGTTGACTTTTTAGATATAGTTGCGGTACTGCAGCAAGAGCTAATGCATTCCCAGACCTTGGTAAAGAGAGGAGCCTATGTGAGCAGACAAGAGCTGTGCACTCACACATGAAGCAGTGCAAACTGTCCCCTCTTGTGCTCTCCTATTAGGTTCCATGGCCTGCTGAGAGATGAGTTTTCAGCTCGTGCACTACAGCCTTGCACTCCATTTCTTAGAAATTTATTTTTAATCTTTCCAAGCAAAAGCCAGAGACACTCCCTCAACAGCCACCTCAGAGCTGTGTAGTCTCAAAACTAGTTCTGAGAGCCATAGAAAAAGTGGAAGAGCATTTTTTGTGTATTTGATGATGCCAGCACGGGTTCTGAGTCCCAGTTCAGGGAAAAAAACACAGCCCTAAGGATGGTGCAAGCTGAAAAGAGCTCATCTTTGAAACTCCAGTGCTTTCCAAGGTGGTAAGTGAGAGATAGCAGAATTTTATCTATGAAAAGAGCAGATAGGAAATTATAGGGAGACAAAAATAGCATGAGCTAAAAGAACAGCTTATTGCAGAAGTGAGAGAGTTCTTGTCTCTCTCCTTCCTTGTTCTCCTTTCACTGTATTCTTTGAAAAGAGAAAAGTCATCACCAAAACATCTTGCACAAGTCACAATTTTTTTCTGACTCAGCTGAGGAAAAAAACCCTTTAGAATACGATCTTGAAATATTATATCAAAACATAATACAGGAAAGAACTCTCCGTTGTTCACACACAAATTGATGCTGCAAATCTCCTCTGGGCTACAATTGAAGTTCTTTTCTGGTTTTGATTTTTTCCTTTGAATTTTAAGTGTTAAATCTCACATATTTCCTAAATGTTTTCATCTTTATTCTCTTATTCCTGCTACTGAATCCATAATGGGCTTCCTTCCAACCTCTGCCTCTCAACATAAACACACAGTATATATTCACTTTATGGAAGTTTGCAAGTTACAAATGCATGGATGATGCATCTCTAATTTCTCCCTTAGCCTTGTGATATTTCTCAGTACATTCAGGCCTGGGAGACACTGAGAGAGATCAGTATTTCAGTATTAGCCTTTTTATACATATAGCAGTCTTCCCACATTTACAGGTCACCCAAACTCTACTTAAGCAGTGACATCCAGTGCACAGGTTTGAGAGGGCTTGCAGGGTTAATTCGGTCATTACTGTGTTGACATGAGGCATGTTACAGCTTTCAGCTGAAAATGTTACTTGTAATCTTTTAATCCCAAATTAGGTCAGCATTTTATCAAGTTAATCTAACATGAAGATTAATTAGGCTAGTTAACACACGCACAGAGGTTATTTGTTTTGAGTCTACATTTAATCAAGGAGTTAGTCCTTAATACAATAGACAGCCTCTCCCCTGCCCCCTAACCTGAGCTACAGCTCATTCCATCATTTTGATATCATGCACAGTTTAGGATATAAAATAGGAAAAGGAAAAATTGGATTTCTTATTCACTTCACCTACAATCCTTTGTAGTAGAGAGAGATGGATTTTGAAAAATTGTATAGTTTTGCAGAGCTAAATCCATCATGGATGGGTTTTTTTTCAGGAAAAAATGCCATTAATATTACAATGCTCTGGAATTTGTTTTTACATAACTCCAGAGCATTCTGAGATAATTCATCATCTAAGAATTATCAGCATTTGAAATACAAAGGATGCATGATGCTTTCTAAAGCAAGATGGATGCTACCATTAAATCCATAAGGCTAAAAATGCAGAATGTTGGAAAAAAGAAAGTTAAATGTGCCAGGCAAAATGGAAATTTTATCAAGAGAGTTTCTTGGGTTTGTATTGAAGTTTCTCTCAAAGTCAGCCTGTCTCAACAGCTAAGAGGATGTCTGTTAGCACCCTTACCTGAGACATAAGAACCCTGGTTTGGAGTATATCTACTGTTTTGCAGCAGATTTTTGACTAATCTCTCAGTCTCAGGTAAATTTTAGTAAACAACGGACAACTAAAAACTATAAGAAAAACAAATTTTGTCCACTTTGTGAAGTATTTACCATTCTGAAAATTCTTTCCCAGCACCTTTCAGTTTTGTGGGTACATCTCTACAGTTAAGAAAAACTGTCCTTGACAGTAGTGAAAGTAGTATTTTCCCTAGGGTAGGATGTCTTTTAATAATAATTTTTTTTTTCTACTAGGAGACTTGAAATTACCTGCTGCATTCATGCAGTCTTTTGTTTTTGCTAAACAAAAACATGTTGCTCATGTAGTCTTTTAAAAAGCAAGAACAATGGCATAAGCAGAATGGAATAAAGACCTTCGCTGCTTTCTTTCTTTAACATTTTCATGCTATATGCCTTCTAATATCCCTTATTACATCCTTTATAACTTTAACTCTTAGTATAGTTAACTCTCAAATTAAATATCAAAAAGGAGGAAAGTGAAGGCAGTTTGTATTAAGAGAGGTAGCATAAATCTGCTAACAGGGGTCATTAGACCAGACAAATGCCTTTCTCCCCTGAGTTTCCTAGATAAGGAGAACCTATCTAGTAGTTAAAAATTCCAAGAGTCATTCTGGATAGCATTATCGACCCCCCTGGGTGTTGCTGCAGAGTTCATGCCCTGTTTCATCAAATACTCAGTGACATTCACCAGGGACCATGCTAATTATAGGGATTTAGCAGACAATGTCTAAGAACATTTCATCAAAAAGTCGCATGTCTTTGTCTACAAGTATTGGTCTGTTGATGTGAGCAAAACCTGGAGGTAAAATGATTCTGCAGTTTGTTAGTGTATCTGTATAGCAACATTAATCAACATATTGAGTACAATCTCCTCTGCATTTAGTGCCAGCAGTACGGTGCTGTTTTGCAATTACATGAAGGAGAAAGGATCAAGGTAGCTTACAAATGCATGGATTATAAATTAGTTCAATGTCTTCTAACCCAATTGTTTTAATGAGCTACATGGTTGATTCACTATAAAACATTTGTCTTCTACTTACACCAGACCACTTCAGTATTCTCTCAACTGAAATCAGGTGGGAGAGGAGGGGTGTAAAATAAGGGATGCAAATCAAACTTCCATTTTGCTTCATTGCAAGTTGAATTGCTGTTTGATTTTCAGTAAGCAATGCTTGTGATTACAGAGTGAAGTCCCTCATTTGAGGCTAAATGCAGAAACAGACATAAGTAAAGGCACAAGTTAGCTTCACCTGAGTGCAAGGCATAGGCTTTCCTTGTACAATAGGCAGGGGCAAGGTCTCTCAGAAAGCTGTGAAACAGCCAGCTTCTGAACAGCCTACTCTACTCACCTCAATACTCTACTCACCTCAAAAGGCTGTGAAGAAAAAGACATTTTATAATTCTCCCAGCAGAGAGAGGCTTAGTCCCACAAGTCACATTGCCATTGTCACTGGGATATAGGCCATTAACTCACTTGCAAAATGTTGGCAGTGATAGTGTGGTATCTTCAGGGTTTGGGTCCCGCTCTGGCCCAGTCATTGCAGCACAATCCATACCTGTATTTTAACTCTATTTTTGACAGCGAAGAATTACAGCATCAAATATGTATTATCCCACTTGCAGTAGCTGATGGTGTGGTGCCCTGTATTATCCAGGCATCTGATATACAGGAGGGTCACACCAGTACTACTCTGATTCTAAGAATACCCCAAGTAGGGTGTTCTGTAGAAAACATGTATCACAATTTTTTTTTCTCCATCAGATCCATAAGGGGATTTATAGAAGAGGGTTTATTTACATAAGTTGAAGGATTCTAAGGGTTTTACAAAATCTAATTTAATTTTCTGTTTCCTATATATCATATAGTTTGTACATACTGCACTTAGTTTCTGTATTATGGAATAACTTGAAATTAGCAGTCAGTATCTCTCTCTGACACATATATTTCTATGTATACATTAGAAAGCATTAAATTTTGTTCATCTATTTTTTGTATTTAGTAGTAGTAGCTATTATTGGTTTATTAAGCATTTATGTATGGAGGTGTCCTGTCAGACAAGATGGACTCAGTTGCACAGGTACAGCACAGTACATACACTATAAAATGACTATTCCTGCCTTTTAATGGTGGCAGCAGCAATCACAAGTAATTACTTGGTTAATACAAATTTTTGAGTGGACTTTTGGCATGTCTTTAAGAGAACATAAAATTAGCTTCTATAAAAACATATGAAATACCGGAAATTAATTCAACCACCTACAAATCACCTTGGGAGAGTAACTTCAGGCTAGCAAAAATCCATCAGATATGTTAATGATGACACCAAGTAGTAGTGAGATAAATAGAAACAAATGATGAAGCAGAAGTATTTTAATTAACAAATAGCTAGTGAGACAGCCCCCAAAACCTGTGCACAGCACAGCAATTACCTATCTTTGGATTTCAGGAATATTTGACTTTGCTAGTAGATGTCTTGATCATCAGGCAAATATTGCTGGTTCCTCCTACTCCCCCCATCCCCTTCTCTTTCTTCACCTTTCTTTCTCCTGTTATTAACATCTTTTCTGCACTGAGGTTCACTTCATTTGACTATTTATTCTTTTCTGAGAGTGGTTTGTCAGAGGCATTTATCTCATGCTGTATTGTAGCATTTGTTTGCAGAGCTACAAGGGCACAGGCAACACTGATTTCCAAGATACGAGTCTGCACTGGAGTGCACAAAGTGTTTCAAGCCAGTGGGATACTTCCTGTGTCTTCATGGTAGCTTCCCTGAAGGATTTTAGTGAGAACAGTCTTTATGTCCCCTCGTTCTCCAAAGCAAAGAACCTGTAGCTCTTACTAGGTAAGATATGTAAGTGGTAAAGGATTTGGCAGTGGATGGGAAGGAGAGCTTCTGGAGCCAGCTCTCATCCTTCTGCATTCATGAAAGATATAACAGCTTTTATTTACTTTGTCTATTTTATGGTGCCTGACACATGTAAGTTTGAGTAACATAACCGTATAAGTTTTGTAAGTCTCTTCTATATTTGTATCCTTTTAGATAGTTGGAAAGAGGTGATATTTAATTCCATGACAACTGAACTCCCTACTGCATTTATTTCTCCAGCCTCATTTTAAAAAATCTTGCAATATCTTATTACTGAAATTTCTTTTCTTTTTAATTGTGGGGGAAAGGCAGAACACTTCTAGTGAGCTCACTGAAAGCTGTCAAATAAATGCATTGGCAGACATGTTCGTGTTTAGTGGTTCCATGAAGTGTTACTGACAATTCTAACCATGTAAGTTTTTGCAGATACACTCAAACCCTGACTATGCAAGGTGAGATCTCATAATCACAGCAGGTTTCACTTTCCAAAGTTGTTTGTTGTATGGGAGTTGTTTGGGATTTTTGTTTGCTTGGTGTTTGGTTGGGTTTTTTTAGTTTTTTATTTTTAAATTAAGAACTTCCTCATAAGCGTATTTGGAGATATAAGAGCTTATTACAGGTTAATGTGATTTTAGTTTTTTTAATGCAAAAAACCATACAGTGAAACTGCTGAGTCCCTGGGGTGTGGAAGTGATTTCTAAATTATGGTATTGAGAAGTCATTGCTTTAGTTGATAAATCAGAGAGTGGTTCAAAGACATACAGATTTATATTATTTGTATTTCATCCTAAAATATTTCATTATTGCTGTCTACAGAGAGCAGAGACTTTGATCACTTTGTAAGTTAGTATTTTCCTCTGGTGAGAAATGAACATTGTATATAAAGTTTTCTTCCTGGAGATGGTCCTAAAGAGAGGACCATCTTGTTTTTCTGAGAGTCCTAGGGAGGCTGCACTCAGTTATACTCTAGTACAAATAGCCTGGCACACAGAACTATGTGTAAAGGAAATGATACAGTTTTATGAATGGGATTTTTCTAAAACCTTCTGAAGTTAAAAGAAGTGTAATTAAAAAAAAATTAAATTTTTAATTAAAAAAAAAAAAAGGAGAGTAAAAATAATAAGAAAAAAGGGATAATCTCCAAAGCCTTTTTCCTGTGGGTATTTTAAAGGGTAGAACCATTTCAAATGCTCACTCACCTATCGGATATAGATTTTTTTTTTTTTCAAACTAACTTATTTCTTCAGTATATGTGTGCTTAATGGGCTTATGTGACAGGAAAGTGCTACAGGGACACATTGTCTTCATCTCTTCCTGCTGTCCTTTAAGTCAATATTAGTTTATAGAGAAGTGCCACAGTGCAATTAATTTGTCTTTCAAAGAATTCAGATTAATAAATCAGTCTCCTTCTCCCTCTCCTCCTCTCTTTTTCTGCATGCTTTGTGATGAGGTAAACACTTGTGACAGCCAAAACTCAAAAGGCTGAAAAATCTAATTCAGAAAGGGCTCCCCAAACAGGATGCTTATCTTAAACATACAAATTTATCCAAACCTTTGCAAGTTTACCTTTTTCCACGTGCCATTATTTTCTTTCCACCTCACTCAGACTATGTTCCTTACCTTCATACTTTAAAAAAAAAATAGTTCTTTTTGCTTAATATGGATGAAATAATTCTTTTCAAAAGTCCTCAAGTCTTCACTATACTGAGCAAAATGCAAACAATTTATGGATTCATTAAATCTGAGATAAATACATTCCTGCCTCTCTGTGACTTCCAGTAGTCCCTTTTAACTCTCTGTTTTGCTGAAATCTTTCCCCACATATCAGAGAGGCTAACAATCTCCTCTGCACAGGCTACTGTCTTCAGATCTTGTTAGTTCTTGGGAACCCCAGGGAGACACCAAGTGTCAGGCTGTGAATGAAGTAGGCTCCCAGAGAAGGTGACAGGTCAGAGGCATGCACCTCATTCGTCACATCGCACTTTAAGATCAGGGAATGTACCAGGTCAGGTAACTCACTAGGTCAGGTTGGGGGCTATGGATTCTCTTGAGGTTTATAAGGTAGAAAGGAGAAAAATGGAATGGAAGTACTAAAGAAAAAAAGAAAGCTGGGGGAAAAAAGAACAGATGCATCTCAAAGGATAGAGGCAAAAGGTCTTAAAACAGGAAGAAACTAAGTTTCTTTAAACTTTTTCAGAAATCCTTGACTCTCACTGTAATCCCTTATTTTTCAGATTCTCTCTGTGGAGTCTCTCCTATGACTCCACAGCAATTTGTACTCCCTCTTAAATCTGATTCTCATTCTGCAATGTGGGAAGCTAACAGTAGGGAGAAGGTGCTTCCATCACTACCTCTCTCCTACTTTATTTAGAAGTGAAGTCGTTTTTTGTATACCTTTTGTTTTTCTCTTCCCTTCTACCAGGAGTACAAACAGAATTTTCTTCAGACAGTAGCAAATAAGACATAAGGAACATAGTACTGTGTAAAATTTCTAAGTTTCAGTATTCCTAAGTTTGCTTTGCTTTGCTTTGCTTTGATCTGGGAGGGGAAGGTGTTGTTTTAAGAACTAAATTACCAGTATTTCTGAATGCAAAGATGGAAGTTATTCCACTTCGAATCCACTGCTTGGGCTATTACTGTGGAATAAGTAGTAAGTGATAATAGCAGCAAGTCTTAGGAGGGCTCTGCAGTTGGTGCTGTGTCCTGATAAATATACTTAGTGAAACCTACCACTCCACCAAATGAATTTGTGACACATGTGATTATTACCAGACTGGAATCATTTTCAGCCTTTCATACAGACTCATAGAATATTTTGGGTTGGAAGGGACCCACAAGGATCATTGAGTCCATCTCTAAAGTGAATGCCCTGTAAGGGGTTCAAACAACCAACCATGGTGTTATTAGTACCATGCTCTGACTGTCTGAGCTCATCTCAGGTGCTTCTATCTGTACTGCAAGGAGAATAAACATCTTTCTAAATTAAATACTCGTGCTCATTACAGCAGTGTCTTGACAGTAGAGATTCAGATCTCTTTAGGAAGAAGGAAAACCAAGTTCAAATTACCACACCCTAAATGTTTGATCAAAAAGTCTAGAGAAAACCCAGAAGCACAAACATTCTACTATGTAAGTACAAAAACTCATCCCCTTGAAAAGAAATAGTTACTACATGATCAGACCTGCAACTTTTGGAAGTTTTTTATTTTTATAGAGATTTTGCACCCAAAATGGAAGGATTATATTTTAGTGGTTGCTTACAAAAAAAAGGACATGAACAACCCAAAAGCCCTGACCCATACTAATCAGTTTCCTAAATGGCAGGCCACTCTCTGATTTATCAACTAAAGCAATGACTTCTCAGTACCATAATTCAGAAATCACTTCCACACCCCAGGGGCTCAGCATTAAACATAAACTTAGATCTTCAAAGAGTTTTTGGAGATTTCAGCTTCAAGGGGTTGTGTTCAAGCACAATAGCACCGAACTCACTGCTTGAAGAAAACAACATTCATTATTCACAGAATCACAGAATCATTTTGATTGGAAAAAAAAATCTAGACCATGAAGTCCAACTGTTAACCCAGTATTTCCAGCCCACCACTAAACCATGAACTGCAAGTGCCATACCTACACATCTTTTAAATACCTCCTGGGTTGATGACTATGACCTCCCTGGGCAGCCTGTTCCAGTGCTTAACACTTTCAGTGAAGAAATAATTCCTGATATGAAATTCATTCATCCTAAACTCAGAGATTACATTCTTGACCATAGGCCTCTTCAAAACTGCTTGTAGCCTCATGCTTTTTGTGCTCTTCTAGATATAACAGGAATGAAGAAATTACTAAGAAAATGGAGAATATTATTAATCTGGAGGTTAACATAGGAACTCACACTCTTCACAGAATCATAGAATGGGTCAGATTCAAAGGGGCCACCATGGTGCAACCTCATCTGGTGCAACCTCTCTGCTCAAGCAAGGCTATCCTAGAGTACATGGCACATGCATCCAGTTTCTTTTTTTGCTAAAAAGCAAAAGATGTGTAACATAGAAAACACAAAAAGGAAAATATGCAAGCAGGTTCTCTTTCCAAAGCTCTGCAAAAATGTAATCATTAAAAAGAGAACATTATATATTTACTAACATTTTTTTCTCTTGTAAATGCAAAACCAGTTAATGGTCCAAGCCTAGTTTTGTCAGAGTGCCAAAATCATAATGTTTTTTTACAATCTCTGCTCAAAGTGAATAGAAAATTTCAGGACATAGAACTCCATAAAACATCCATATCCCTTTACATATGTGTAAGCCCTTAAAACAAAAATACAGTCATAGTTATCAGACTGTTTCCTACAGGTATTAACATTCATCTGTATCACATGAGTAAAGCTTATATAAATCATGACTGAGCATCTCAATCTCGCCGTCATGGTTTAATCCAGGTCTTAAGCTTCTAAGGGAAGAGAAATATTCTCTCAAAGGTTATTTCTGTATCTGTCAGTCTCCTACATAGATGACATTACAGGTGGTGAAATATGCTCTTCTGAGCAGGCAAAATAAAGGGGGGTCCTGTTAGAAAGTTAGCTGGTAAAGTTAAAAAAATTACTTGACATTTACTGCAGAACAATCTTGTGTGCAAATGTTGTTAAGCAAAATAAAAATTCATTGCAAGTTCACACTCATTTATGGCAACTTATTTATTAATACATAATGTGAAACACCAATTATTCAAAGTGCCAGATTTTTTAAAATTATTCTTAAAAATTGAATGAGGGAACCAGAAACACTTCCCTGTTGTTAGATCTATGATGGAGGCAAAGAAGGAATTAACATGAAAGAGGAAGTAGGGAGAGAAATGTAGTGCAAGTTGAAAATGAACTTGTGGCAAGACATCAGTTGGGGCTTGGGAAAAAGAAAAATGGTAAGTAAGCTTCCTACTAGGGCTGTATGAAAGCTGAATTTTCAGTGTATTGATCCATTGTATGTAAGTGTGAAAGAAAAATATACAACTCTGCTACTGCCATACTATTTGCTATTAATTATACCATATAAATTAGTTCTGAAGTATTAGACATCTGATCTTGAACTAGAGAATTTATTTACCCATGTTTAAAAACTAGATATTCTCCTAATTAATACAACATCATTGAAAAACTAAGTTAGCAGGGATTTTCTGACTGGAAGTTGTTAGCCTTACTGGTGAGACGTACTAAAATTCCTGCAGCAAACAGTAATTTTTTTCCTAGCTGCATATTCCAGTCAAGCTGATATCAATCATCCTGATTATTTTTGGCAAAAGAATCTCTGAAGATTATTGAATTAGTCTGCAATATTATGTATTGTTTGGCTTCTTGGGACTTTGCACTCTTTCTACTCAGTACTCAACTGGAACCACTTTCGAGGAATTTCACTAGAAGATTTTATTGCCACTTTATTTCTTTCCTTTTACTTGTTTTCCTGTGACTGTATTTTTCACAATAACTTTTTTTTTTCATTTTTGTTGCAGAGATTCTATGACCAATCAGAAGCACAATTGTTCTTTGTATAGGGATCTACCTGTCTCTTAGGGGTGGATATTAATACCATGTCTGGGAATAAAATTATGTTTAGATTTGCTACTTTATGAATTTGACTATATTATTAAAAAAGGAGAAATTTTTGGGTCCCTTTATACACAGCCTTGCCTAATGCTTAATGTTTAAAGCAAATGCCTTCTTTTATTTTCCTTTTTCCATTCCTTTTCTTGTGTTTCCTTTTGTGTTTTAAATCTGTGGTATCTGTTAGATAAATTTTTATGGTACAACTTAATTTCTCCTCCGATAATAGAAAGTACAAACCTAAGCTTAATTCCTTGTTTGAGCTGTTTACAGTTTATTTCTGGCACCAAACTGAAAAACCATTATTTATAACCCAGAGGAACTGCAGAGGGAATTAAGTTGGGTGAGTTACCCTACCATTTTGATAGTGGACAGTATTTGGTGAAATGGTGGAACAGACTGCTATTTTGCAAGCTAACACATCAAAGCATAGTGGCTTTCCTCTCCACTGTTAAAAGAAGCTGATGGGAATTGGGAAATGATAGACAGTATTCTTAGTTCAGGCCTTTGAAATTTGGATAGTCTCCACCCATTAATAAAAGAATAATATTGTGACCATATGTCTCATCTGTCCAATATTTTGTTTTAAAATCATGTGATGCAACATACACAGGCTGCATTCATGTATCTGGGAATTGCCAGTGGTCATAAAGTAATAACATTTTTCTTATTCTAAAATACCACATCAGAAGAGACTGACTGCACTTAACAATAACTAATTTACTTTTTCTATTCTTACAAAAAATGTTGGTGATTGTGAGAGAGATACTCTACTTTTAAAGTGGATTTTTCTATCATCTATATTTACTTTGCTACAATGCTGATCTGTAGCACCACTGAAACATGTTCAATTACAATAGTGAATAATAATTTATCATAGTCTCATTCCAAAATAAATGAATAGTCAGATAAAATCCCAAAGGTCAGGGAACAAAGTGAAACAGACCACCTGGTCCTGGAGCTGCATGGGGGGAACAGTCTCTCAAGTAGAGACACTTAAGGTGGGGAAAAGATTTTCCTGAAGATTTTTCCTGGTCACTAGGACATCATGCTGTTGTGAGGCTTATGATGTAGATACTGCTAAGATTGGAGATGGAAATGCATCCTACCAGTGTCAGTTGGTGAATCTGGATTAATTTGTAAGGATACCAAAGAATCTGAACACAATCCAAGTTTTAGACTGTTTCTGTGCAAATTTGCAGCATCTGCTAGACTTGGTACAAATCCAAAGACTGAACTGGATCCTAGTCTGGTGCCCATTTCATTAACTAAATGAGATGGGATTGACAACAAAAATCTCACTTGGAGGGGAAAAGGGTATCTTCTGCCATTAGTTTATACATGCTATACCAAAGCTGAGCACATAAGCAGGACTACGTGCCACCTTTACAACCCCTCTTTCCTGATTCCAAAACAATGAGGAAATTTTTTCAATCTCTGACACAAATTAATGCTGGTTAATTACAGTTCTACCTTTTGATTTTGTTTCTCACTAGGAAGATTGTTTTGTGGACAAGCATTAGCTAAACTGATTCTTTGAACACACATCTCTCTGGCCCTACTCTGACCTGAATTTTAAATACAGAGCTGTCTTGCTAATGCTGCGCTACTTGAGTGAGCCTTGTGCTGGGGCAAAGACATAGTGTCTTTATTATCCGTTTCTGGATGCAGAGCAGACAATAGGAGATACAATAACTTCACCCCAGGACAACTTCCTAAATTATTGCAGAGTAGATGGCGAGAGAATTAGATCCTCTGTTTTGGGAACAGAGTGCCTTTGATTTGAAAAATTTCAGCAGGAGCCCAACTTAAATTTATTTATTTCAAGAATGGCTTGTTCATGGAAGGTGTGTGTGCTGTTCATTCACCAGAACAAGATTCAAATATCAAGTCTGTGTGGTTTGAAATGTTTTTTCTATCTCAGGGCCGGACATGCTGGGGTACATGCTGGTAGTTATTATCTGTAATCTAAGTCAGACTTCAGTTGTGCAACTACTGTGCAACCTTTCCTTCTAGCCCTATGTAGCTCTACAGTTACTGCATTAAGCTTGCAAAACAAAGGTGATTAGCATGCCTGACCTTACAAACCGCATGTGAAATCCTCATATGGCTGAGCTCTTTTTGACTAAATATGCAGTCTAGAAGTGTGGCAAATGGTGATGGGTGCACCACACCAGTTGGGAGTTTGGCCAAGCCCCAGCTTGACCCAGTGATAGCAGTGTCTGCTGGCTCATTTCCTTCTACTAGTGGCACATTGTTCTCTTGCTGCTCTTTGCTGATCACACATTCTTATCTCAGCATATATGTTACAACTGAATTGCTTGCAAGCCACATGTGGCCTGTAGACTACAGGCTTGCCAGCCTGGTTCTATGGAAGAGGAAAAAGCAGTTTGTGAGAGAAGGAAGTGCTTTTCATGGGTTGGAAAAGCAGTTTCACTTCTGCTAAGAGCACAGATGTAGAAATATGTACCAAACTTCCAAGGTAATAGAACTATCAAAATATGAATTGAACAGAAACATACAAATGGTTGTGTGTCAAAATTATCTCAATACTGCATTTCAAACATATTTACGTGGTAAAAAATACTTTAGATTCATATAATGTTTTATATTTTGTAGTATGTGTAGACTATAATGAATATATTGATTAATGAAAAATTTAAACCTTGTAGTAAAAACAATTATATTATCTGGAGAAAATCTACTAAAGGGTTAGCGGTCCCTTGCAATTGCAATATATTCTCAATCTATATCTATACACAATTTTGTTTATTTTGCACTATTTGCTGCCTGTTTCCTAACGAAAAAAAAGTGATAAATGCTTTGCCTCTGAAATTTTAAAACAAATAAAATCTTCTTCTAACAGGGAAGAAAAAAATCTTGCACTATATTTTTTTCCAGCATGCTCTTTCTTCTTCATTTACTTTCTCAACTTTCTATACTTCATCTCTCAATCATTTTTTTTTTATCTTCCAATCCCCAAAGAAATTTGGTCATGTAGTTAATACCAACTTCTCTGTTAATAGCAGGTGTTGACTTCCATCAGCTTGCAAATGGAATATAATGATGTTTCACAATTTAAGGATGGTTTTTTTAAGTGTTAAACTTGTGCTCTACTACTGAAAGTTTATCAGAGTTATAAGAAAACTGAGCTGCTTAAAATCAAGTCCATATAGCCGTAAAGCTCCGAGACAATATATTCCATACTGATAAGATTCTCTTTCGGGCAGACTTGTATTTGAGGGCAGGGGTATGGAGAGGGCTGGTTTTTTCTTGGAGAAAATTATTTATTTTCCAAGTAATTTTCCATTTTTTGAATGTTTAAGAATGGTTTTATAAAGTTAATTTTTTTTCCAACTCTTTTTTTGGCATGTTTAGAAATTCAATTTAATGATACTAGAAATGGTTCATACTGGGAAGGTCAAAGGCAATGGGGAGCAATGAAGCTTCACAGAGAGTACTAGTAAACAATTCTAAATTGATTAGGAAGATGAAGGATTTTAACACATTATAGATAAACTCTATAAAGAGAAATAGTAGTTATAAGAAAAGTTCAAAATAGCAACAGATACAGTCAGCAAATGCAGACTGGAAGATAAGATAGTGTCTGTGATACAGTCATAATAGAATACATATTGTGTAATGCTTGGAGCTAAGTTTTAGCCAGACCATCCTTCACCTTCCAGCCAGCTACCTGTCCAGCTTTAGAGGAACATACTTGTAGATTGATTGATAAGTATGTGCATATGCACACACACTAAAAAGCTTTTCTTTTAATATATGTAAAATACAAACATATAATTAGTTGTACCTTGAGTTCCAAGATGAAAAATTAACACACATGTACACATACAAAAAAAGACGCTGTTATAAATGCCATGGTGTAGTAGCCATTGTGTCATTAAAATTTATTCTTGGAAGATAGTTGGTGAAAGCATATGTGTTAACTAACTCTACTCTGCAATCTGTCACATATTCATAAATGATTGCTATATACTCTTTCATTTACAATGAGGAATAGTACTTCCAAGAAGAAAAATTAAATAAACTTTCTTATATACAGGAATAAAAAAGTGGGCAGAGCCTTTTTAAAAATGTTTACAGCAATTTCAAAAAGTAACTCAAAACTGAAATAGACTTGATTTTATGTACACTGGACCTTAGCATTATTAAATTCTGTAAAAATACAATTCAGAGGCTGAATTTTTGAAATATAAAGAAACTTCATTTGATTTTATATGGTTCAGATGTCTAAAGCCAACTGTAGCCACATCTATTGTGGGAATTGAATGTGAAATATTTTCATTGCTAATCTGGTGTTGATGGAAATCTTTTATGATTTCGGCATGTCTACTCTCAGATTTAAAAGCATCAATATAGTAAGAAGGATAGATTTATTATTTGTTTCTATTTCCCTACCTGTCTATATGTGTCTCTGTGCAACAATTAATATCATGACGGGATAATTAGGTAACCAAAGATGTCAGCCAGATTTCAAAAGCTCTCTAATAATCAAAGTGAGGCAAAATTGCAAACTGTTATGGCAACAGATACTTTGAGGTAAACAAATCTTAAAGTGTAGAATGTCATATCCATATGTTATTTTAGATTAAATACTCAGCATTGATCTGTCTAGTATAGACATAAATTGTCTCTTTGGTAGCAGGTCTTGTAAAAAGCATGAAATTATCTGATTGATAATAACTGTCTCATCAGAACAGTATTTAGGTAGGACAATGGATGTTTATTGTTGGTCATTTCTATATTTACCAGCCACCTCACCCTGTCTGCTGGTACTCTCACAATGACCATTTCCCAGAAGCAGTATTTTTCCCGACTCTTAAGTGTTTAATCATTTAGCATACATAAAGCAGAGGTTCTCTTTGCAGAAGTTCTAGAAGTATGGTAATAAAGAGAAAATGTGAAATGTTCTTACTTCATAGGATATAGTGGAAATGTGTAAATGTTCTAAACCAATCTCATTTCTCCTCTACTCGCAATGGAGAGCTACTTGAAAACATTTCATTTAACAGCCATTGAAATATTTAGCATGTGACTATTGTGTTGTTCATGGGAACATGGCAGAATGTGTCAAATTCCTCTCATTCTCTGTCTCACTTCTTTTTTCCATACTTTTGTACTAGATATGCTATATTCAATTTCAGAACAGCAATGAGTGACTTCAGATGTTTCTCAGGGATTATCACACTATGTGAGCAGCTGTATATCTAAGACATCTCAAAGTGCCCCAGAAATGCTTTGTTTGGAGTATCTTGCTGATAAAATGGAGCTAGAGGCACTCCATCTTGCCTTCTACCTGCTGAAAGAGGTAGATATGGAAAAGAGGCAAAACAACAAATTTATTCTTGTCCACAGCAGAAAATCAAAGCGGCACACACTACCTCAAAAACTGAATCTGATTTATGGGCTTGTTCAGTCTCCCTAAGTTCCTGTTAACTTTGGGGAGTAGAGGGGGTAAGATTCATCTACACTTCACAGTATATATTCAACCTCTTTCAGTAAGCACCTGTCACAAACAGTTTGCTGTTTTGCTCTAAAGTGCAGTTCATTGCAAGAGAAGTATAAATCTCTATTTTTACCTGCCACTGAGAAACCATGAAGGGGCCATTTAAAGACACTAATTTATGCAACTTAGGTTTGTGTCACATCATTTATCAGAAGTCCAGTGTAATGGAAAAACTTCCCCTCCTGAATTGTTTTCCTGAGATTTATTGAAAGAGGCCTAAAGTGCCAGAATGTACTTCAGAGGTTAGTTCTGTATTAGTGACTAAGACTGACTCCAGATGGAAAAGAGATGTGACATTTTGCCTTGCTTTTAACAGCTTTGCATCCAGGTGTTGGTCTGAATTAACTCCTCTACTGGTTCCTGTCCTTAAATTTGGCTTTTTCCATTATGAAGTCATGATGTGAAAATATCACAAAAAGTATGCCCCTAATTAGGGGGCATACCTAATGCTTGTATGGATGCTTGTATGGATGATTTTAGTGATGCCATATATAATGTTGCTTAATGTGCTTGTTAATTATTATCTCAACCTATAAACAGAAGACGACTAGTTCTATTGTATCCTCTATCTGCAAAGTGGAGGGTTTGTGTAGGCAGAGAATTTGGACCAAAACCAGAATATTTTTTTTACTCCTAAAACTATCTGGAAAATGTTTGCATATTTTCTCTGTTTGCACAATGTCCAGCACAGTGAAACCTCCTTTTCCCTAAGGCAGTGTCTTAATAGAAATATTAAATAGCAATAGAAGTACAAGACTTTTTAAAAATTATATGACCAGTACAAGCACTCTCTCTGCCTGAAAACATCGAGTCACTTGCAGCTAACTGCCTTGACTTTGAAAATACGATGGAAAAATAGCCTTGTTTTCTGGTTGCTCCATGAGCTGTTGTGCTCCAGTGGCACTTGTTTGCCTTAATTTTATCCCTCTCCTAGTATAAATCAAATTTTCTTGCTCAGGCACCATCTTATCTCTGGCTTAAAAATTCAGTTCATTCAAGAGACTTTGTATAACTTATATCATGAAGGCTGTTCACAGACTCCATAGCTACATTCTGAAGATATAGTAAGATTGGAAAAGTAGACAAACATTCCTGCTGGACATGGATGGGAAAATAAGAACTTATGTTTTCATCCTCCATCATGTTTTTATGAAGTGACAAGGTCTTTTGTTGTTTCCTTTCTCTGCATTGCAAAACTATTCAGAAATTGTCAAGACATGGACACAGTATTTTCACCTTTTTACCCAGAAAGAATAATCAAAGAATGTAGTAATAGCTTTTATGTTCTAAAATAATGCTCTTGCTAAAGTGAATTTTAACAATTTCCATTCCTATAGAGGCCAGGTTTAGAATACCCATCAGGAAAACAATTTTCCTCACTTTGAGTTAAAAGCAAGAGTGATATTTTCCCCTTGTGAATGGGCATTTGTTTGAAGATGTCTCAGTGCAAACAAAAGTCTGCAATTCCCTGGTGGAACATGTAGCAGAGAAATGTGGATACAAGGAAAGGGATAAATAAAAAAGAATGAAGACCACCACAGGAGCAGGGTGTGATCAGAGACCTTCTCTGTTTTCATATTTATTACCTATATTCATATTTCATATAAATATTTCATATTTATAGAGGTAACTCCACAACTTCCAGATACCTGTGCTGGAAAATAGCCCATTGTCACCAGCTCTACACAGAAAAGATCATTATCTTTTTTTAAGCTCAGTTTTTCCATACTGCTGGACTTTTGGAGACCACTATTTTGCAGGTGTAAGTCTGTCAGAATAAACTTTTCTGATCTTCTCCGTCAAATCATAGTTCTAGTAAGTCCATATTCCCCTGTGGGAATATGGACTTGGACAGCTTGCTGTGTGATCACCAGAAGGGGATGGTCTAAGAACCTGTAAAATTCATTTATATTTAATGAAAACCCCAAAACTTAAAATGGTATCTCAGCTGAACAAACCATGACTCTCAGAAGGACATTTCAGTTTGCTGTTCATTTCTATACATTTTTACTACTAGAGTAGGTGATTCTTCTCAATTGCTTGGAGCCAATGTGGATCTTTGGAGTGGAGACCTCTAGAACCATGTCAGGGCAGAGCTCAGCTTGCAAAAATGACCTGAATCACTTGCTTGTGTTAGACAGCGAGGAGCACATCGATCTTCCTGTTGCCCACAAAGCCCAAGGATGGGACAATGCAAGACTCCTTGTCTTAATATTTATGAGTAAAGGAATTGGAGTTGTCTTCCCTTATGGAGAATCAACCCTGTCTTTATACATCTGTAAACAACAACCTTTTTATAACAATTTTGGGGATGGGGATAGTATAGTCTTTTACGGTTTTGTTGATTCTACTGTCTGCTATGCAAAACTATACCACAATATTCCTGGCAGCTGGTTCAGAAGCAGGTTGATCCAACTGGGCCCATAGTGAAATACTGTGTAGTGGAGATGAGAGGCCCCTGACAAGGCCAATGCCATTCCAGAGCTGTGCAACTGCTGTATTTCATAATGTTGGTTAAACCTACTGTCTTGGGACCACGTAAGCAGCCAGGCCATTGTCTTGACAACTTTGTGTCTTAGCTCCAGGAAGAGCTGAAGTATTTCTGGCATTGAATATTAATGGATAAAAAGCATATGATCTTCATAGATCGGTCTACAGTGTAATGTCCCAGGGCAAAGATGAGCAAGAAGCACTTCAGAAAACAGAGGGAGGGGGTCGGGAAACAACAAATTGAGCCAGATGAGGTCTGTACCTTATATTTTTACTGGCAGAAACAGCTATAGTCTTTTGCAAAGCTTCAGAGTTCTCAACTTGCTGTGCAAAACTCTTGGATCAAGCGATCAAATTGCAGTTTTTAAAACTCAAGAGATCCAGTATATGGAAATTATTATGGCATATACCAGACAATCACAAGATTTATTTTAAAACTTCAAGGTCCTATAAACAGACTCTTCTGCCTTCTTGATATTTTTACTGTAAGTGTCCATTAAAGATATGGGACATGACTTCAGTGTTTATCTGTCTAAATTCTTATTCCAGTTTTGTGATTTCAGTATCATTTGATCACTACACTTATTAGTATGCTTTTGTTATTATGTGATCATATGTTCCATTTTTTCCACACTACATTCCCTGTGTTGAAAGCATTTTTTCAAAGGAGAAGAAAGGAGTCTGCTGAAAAGCATTAACTTTTTTTTTTTTTTTTTTTAATAACAATGAATAAGTAATTATATATTCATTTTTATTTTATTTAAAGAGAAAAGTAGGGAAAGGAGAAGAAAACCTCTTTAGCCTTAAGGAACACATGAAAGTGTGTTGCTATAAGTATTTTAATAGAAATACACAGAAGAAGCCAGAAGGATTTGTTAGTAGTAAGGAAAAACATCAGATAGGAAACAACCCAACACTGTGTTTGCACTCTGTTAAGGCCAAGGAAATTTTTTCCATATTATCCTTTTAACAAAATGAAAAAATATGCATTTAATGTGTAAATTAAATATTATAAAATAAATAGCCTGAGAGCCAAATAGCCATTTCACATATACTTACTTACACAAGTTCTTTTTTGGCCAGTGGGAATACAGTGGGGTGGGATCAGTTCTTGATTTGACAAGGTCAGTCTTCTAAAGAGTAAAAATCATACATTTGCAAGGAAAGACAATCCCTTAATTGCTAGCAGAGTCTGGTGACATATGAAAGTGGATAGGCAAAACTGTCATGGGTCCAAGACCAGAGCCAGTTCAGAGCATCTGGTAAAGATCACAGAGCGTTAAACTTGCATCTGCCTGTGACACAGAGCCTTGTCTGTTAACTGGAATCCTGCGTATCAAGTTGCACAAACAAATGCGGATTTTAAGATCACTTATAAGGTGACTACTTTGCAAGCTCCATTCTCTGTCTTCAACTAGTCCAGTAACAGACATCCCAGAGGACAGGTGGCTATTTTATTTGAATTGTGCAAGAGCAAATATACTCCTTGGAGTTTCTCCTTCACGCCTTTCTCTATATGTATATGCATATATTATTCAGCTGCATACAAACATCATCTGTTTTGAGTATCTGTAAATGATAAGGACAAATAAATTGTAAATGATAAATTGAACAGCAATTACATATTTATCTTGAAAATGTTCTCACAGTTGCAATAATGTGACTAATTTCTTGGAAGAAATGCCAGGCAAAATTAAGAAGCACTGCAAAACACCCTTCTCAGGTTTTCAAAAAAATCATTTTAGTAAAGCAAGATATGGACTGATTCTTTGATTAGAGTGACTTTGAAATAGAGCTTTGTTTAATGTGTAGCATGTCAGAAAATTCACATCTTAATAAAACAACTATAGTATATGTGAATCAGTTTGGCTAGTATTCTTCCTGTTTTCCAAATTTGTGCTTATGTTGGTTCTTTTCTAGTTAACAGAACCACACAATTTACAGACATTAAAATCTACTACCTTGTTCAGATTTACTCACCTGCAGGTATAATATGTATTCCCTTCGATACTATAGCAAACTGATGCTAAATTGGAAACTGGGGCCCAGCATTGTGGAGCAACATTTCCATCCAGTAATAGGTGGTAGCTGTTCAAAAATGCCAAATGGTGGTATTTTACTTAGTAAGCCAGCAAGGAATAAGCAAACTGTGTGTGCAGTAACACAACCTCACTAATATGTAAAGCCTTTATCAGAGTTCCTGCTGAAGGTCTTTTCTGACATGCACCAGGGTAGGGTTTCAGCAATTAAACATCTGAGGAGAGGATTCCAGATATTATGAGAGTTTGTGCATGTACATGGGTGGCTGGCTGTGCCTTCAGAAGGGCACAGAGCCTGTGCAGCTTCTGTCCTCCCATCAGCTTTCGGGTTTCCTTTTTGGTGCCATAAACTCAGGAGATGAATGTGAAAGAATCTAGTACTACTCTCAGCTCAAATTGAGGAGATTTACCAGGCAAAAATAAAGCCAAAACTTGGAAATAGCTGGCAGACTGGCAAGTTAAATAGTTTCCTCTTTAAACAGGTTGTATCAAACAGATGCAAAGCTATTGGTAGCCTTAATTTTTTAGAAATTAAAAGCTGCTTGAAGTGGAACTTAGATTGAAGCTGCTTACTGAAAAGTTCTAATACTTTCATTGCTTTATCAGTTTTTTTCTGGGAAAACAATTGTTTAGTATGTTATATGGAGATCAGCTTTGACAGTATTCTGTTAATGCAGGTCTCAGAGCAGATAGCAGCTGAGGCAAGAATGCTGCATAGGAAAAGTTATAAAGGCTCATAACAGAGTCCTACATAGTTAAGTTAGATTTATATGCTGAGAAATCAAATAATCACTGATGTTTCATGTAAGTGTCTCCAAAGCTTGAATTTAACTGGATCATATCAACTGAGGGACAAGAAACAGAAACAGCTTTCTAAAGCTGGAAAAAACAGGACAGGGTATGAGCACAGTACAGGAAGAAATTATGTGTGATGCACATGGTATCTGATTTCAATATGATGACATTTTCTGCCCTCTTTGAATGTGTATCTGAAGTATGTAATTTGTTTTAATGTCCATTGATTGCCTGGTCATTAAATTAAACATGACATCTGCATTTCTATAAGCCTTAGAAAGAACTGTTGCTTTTGTAACTTTGTAGATGCTTTTGTCAAGTATATTAATAGCCTATTCAAATAGTTTTTATTATCTTAAAAAGATATTCCAGCAAGTCTGGCACCTTGCAGTAGCTTTGTACCTTTGCTGTAATTTAAATGAAGAGTTTGAAGATGATCATTTCTTTTCAGCTCTCTGAGATACAGCCTCTGTCCTTACCCCTATCTATTTGTTCCCTGGTATTCTGGCTGCCAGTTTAAGTTCCTTGGACAGCACTGTGGCCTTTGAAGTCAGAAGAAGAATGTATCTTCCCACATGATCAATAGGCATTTGGCCAGCACGTCTCCACAGCACTATTTTTTAAAAATAATTACAGAAGTTTTTCCTGAGAGAGAAGAAAATAAATTCTTGAATGGCTAGGCATTCATCAGATGAGGCTGAGATAAGCAGATGAAATAGAGTGGCTGGATCAAACTGCTACAGCATTAAATTTTTATGCTTTTACTTTAACATTTTTTGCTAGATGAGTTAACACTTGGCCTGTTTGTACTGTGTAGTTGGGGTTGGTGGTTTGGTTTTCTTTTAACATATTCTTCCTTTTCTCTGTTGCTAATAAAAAGTAGTGAAATGCCAACATCTCCCCTTACACTGCAGCCTTTTCAGATGTATATTCAAGGAGACACATCTTGTCCAGGGGCTAGGGATCTGACAGCCAAGGATCCACAGGCTCAGCTTTAGTCATGAAGTTTTATGGGGCTAAGAGGCAAATGCAAACTGGGAGAAGGAGGTGAGGCAGCATGAGAAAGATGAAGATGGGGCTCATTTAAAGAAAAAAATCTCTAGATTGTATGAGATTCAGAGTACAGACAGAGCTGGCAGTGAAAGCCTGACTGATGAACAAGTTAGAAAAATGGGCACATTGTTAAAATTACCACACGTGATAATAGGTGGAAATAGGGAATGAGTTCTTTATGTCTACTAAAAAATTACAACTGATAGCACACTTTTCCTACTGTGACTACATGTAGTGATGCACTAAAGAAGATTAATTATGACTGCAATGTATCTTTTCAGGGAGGGCTACAGAGAGACAAATTTACTAGAGAGATGTATAATGCAACTATGACCTGCTTGAAAGGCAACAAGAACATATGTTATATACACTTAATAAAATACATATCTTTTTTTTTATTGAAAACATTTAGTTGAAAAAAAAATGCACTAATCATAAATTAGATTTTTTCCATTTTATGTAATTTTCATTTATTTCATTTAATGAAGGCTAGAGATATCTTCATCTTCATACTCTTACAGATAAAAAAAATTATGCAGTTTTCAGTGTAACTTTTGTAAAAATAAGGGATCTAGTATTTAATTACTTTAAGGGTGAATAAGACTACAGTAAGGACTGTGAAAATATATAGCTGTTTGTAATAAGCAGCAAGCACCAGGAATATGTGGGATAATGGAATATAGGGAGAAGAAATATGGCATGGCACAGCATGGCAAGGCATGGCACAGCACGGTACAGCACGGCACGGTACGGAATGGAATGGAATGGAATGGAATGGAATGGAATGGAATGGAATGGAATGGAGTGGAGTATTTTTAGTTGGAAGGGACCTACAAGTGCAAATGTCTTGCCACCTCAGGGCTGACTGTTAGGGGTGTTGTCCAAATTTCTTTTAAACACTGACAGGCTTCGGGCTTCAACCACCTTTCTAGGAAGCCTCTTTTAGTGTTTGACCAATTTTGCAGCAAATAAATGGTTCCTAAAGTCCTGTCTAAAACTCCCTGATGCTGCTATGAGCCATTCCCATGTGTCCTGTCACTGGATCCCAGGAAAAAGAGTTCAGTAATTTTCTCTCCACTCCACCTCCACAGGAAGCTGCAGAGAGCAATGAGGTCACACCTCAGTCTGTTTTTCTCCAAACTGGACAAACACAAAATCCTTAGTCGCCCCTCCATAGGGCATGCATTCTAGCCTTTTCTCCAGCTTTGTTCCTCTCCTCTGGATATATTCGAGTATCTTAACATCCTTCTTGAACTGTGGGGCCCAGGCTGATTATGCAGTGATTATTGCACCCTGACAATGTAGATTATGTCTCTTAACTGAATCTTCTTGCCTGCTTCAGTTATGAATGTAAAGGGTTATGAATATTTAAAAAACAAAACAAAACAAGAACAAAAAAACAACACAAAACACTCCCCCCAAAAAAAATAACAAAAAAAAAAAACCCAAAACCAACCAACCAACCAACCAAACAAACCAAAACGGGGGAAAAAAGCAAACCCAAACCAGTGAAAAGCATGAAAATTTAGCCAAAACCTATGGCTAAGAATTTCTGATTCCTGGCACTATTTTTCTTGATTCTTTGTTGTTACTCCTATATGAGACAAGCTTATCTAGAGGGAATTCCTTAAGGCAAATGCTGCCATCTAGAGACAAGTAGAACGAAAGTGCATGATCTAAGTGATACGATTTTCATTTACAGAGAGACCCAGGAGAAGCTGGACACAGAATGTCCACAAAATGGACTGCAGTGACAGATATGGGAGCCATTGGGATGTCTTTTCAACAGCTGTTGGCTGAAAATATACAGGTAACTCCAACACACGCTGAGCAAAAAAAAACCTGAGAAAATCCTGACAAAGAATTTTGACCATGTATTGCACATTTTTTTTCTCGATGTTTCCTTTTTTTCTGAAAAAAGCTGTCACTCTAAATTTATTTGGTTTAAAGGAAGAATGCAAAAGAAGCTTGCATTATATGTAATTTGTTGTTCATTTGCCATTTTTTTTAACATCACAAAGCATCTGTTTACTCTTCAGCTGGTTTTGAGAATTAGGATTGCAAAATTCAAACAGAAGGACAAACACAAAGAAACCACTGAAAATACCTGAAAGACAAGAAAGAAAAGTGGGGATTTACCTTGTCTCAATATATTATGTGTGCAGCTATATAAACATCCCAGTGTGTTCAAGGACTGAGCTATATATGTTAAGCCTGAATGGCAAAAATGAATTCTTGTAGGTGCTTTCAAAACTCTGCTAGTAATAGCATTTCTCTGGTATAATGGAGATGACTCATTATGAACTACTGTCTTAGAAGAGGCTGCAAATTAGGCTGCACATGTTCAACCTTGTTTTGCTCATTCATTTCATTGAAATTATTTGTACAGTTCACTATGAGTTACTCAAAGGTCCAGTTTGAAACCTTCAAAGGAATAAAAATAAGGATACTAAGTTTTTTTCAGGCAGATGTGTTTCAATGTCATTGTGTAAAACTATGCATTGAGTTGAGAAAGTCTCTGTGCAAATTTTTTTTAATTACCACTTTGCTTTAATGTGTTGAGATGTTAATGGCTGTGTGTTGTCTTGTTAATGATGTGAGTACGAAGCACGTGAAAAGGAAAATAAGGCCAATTGTCTGCATTCAAATAACATTTGCAATCCGAGGAGACTTTAGAATAGCTTAGCTGCTTCTCCCTAAGGGATGTCCTGCAAGTGGAAAAAAGCTATGGTAGAGCCCAGATTTTTTCCAATATGTGCATGTATGTTTACATGGCAGGTAGTTGGTATTTTCATCTGAAAATTCCGAAGCAGTTGGAGGCTGCTTTGAAGAAAAACTGCTAGTTCCTTTATTTTAGGTATATTTGAAACATATATAATGCTATAACATATATAATGCTAGCAGGTTCTGTGTGCCTTGGGATTTGCTGTGATTTCTGGAAAGATGTTTGGGTTTTGTGCAAACTAAAAATGTAAAGATCATCAGAGGTCTGTAATGAACTCAAAGAAAATAATTTTATAAAGTAATACTGATTTTAAATATTATTTGATAAGTGGGACACCTTCCTAGTGTTTATAATGCATATTGGCATCAGTAATACATTTCGCCTGGAAATTTTTTCACCCTTCTTATTTCATATAGAAATCCTTTTCTGTTGTATGATTATATTCTAAATTGCTCAAGCATAACTATACGCAACATGATGGAGTCAGAGAAAGGCTGGTTCTGGTTCTGCCCTATACCATAAAATATTTTGAAATCACAGAACAGATTTTTTTTTTTTTTTTTTTTTTTTTTTTTTTTTTTTTTTTTTTTTGGTCACCGCACTTCTTCCTGGACTTCTGACACTGACATTTCTGTTCCAAAGCCTTGACACACTAACCTTATTCTTCATTTATTATTTCAATCATGGGTTTTAAGCACCAGACATGGGAACATGGGAATTGTTGCAGCCCAAAAGCAATGCTTACCAGCCATTTTTATTTCATTGGTGAGAAGGCTTCAAGTTTGAGGCACTACAGGAAGCTCAGGCCATCCCTTTAAACACACAGCAAACACAGTAAATTTTAAAATATATTTTCTTTCTGGCTGCCACAGAGGATTAGATAAATGAAATATGCTTTTCATAGTAATGGAAGGGCATATTTTGAAGTGACAGTTCCATATGTTACAACAACAAAAAGAAAGAGGGGTAGATGGGAAGAAAATCACAGATGCCTGAAAATGATGGGGTAGCTTGTGAATTTCCACAAACGTGAAAACTTTCCAAAGGCAAATTCACTGCTTTGTTTTAAATGCCCACAAGTGTCTTCTGTTCTCTAGCAAACGGTAATGCCTTTGAAAAACTTCAGCCTTCCAGAATGCTAGTGATGTAAATAGAATTCTGCATTCCTGCAGTGGAATATTTTTGCTCTTATTTAGGGTTATTTATTTCCTTTGCCAGCTTCTCTTCTTGCAGCTCTTCGCTGTGATAGGGTCACTTCCCTACAATGAATGGGAGGTACATCTTAGAAAGAAACAGAGAACAATAGTTACAATAGATTAAGAATGAGTTTAAAGTAAGTAAAATTTAACTGATAAACTTGGCAAGGAAAGACAGGTTCTTCCAGGATTAGAAACCTATCTTAAGGTGTGTGCTTTCTTGGTTTGGGTTGGGGTTTTTGGGCAGTTTGGTATTCTTTTTCTGTGGGGGTTTTTATTTTGTATCTCTTAGTGTATTATTAGGATAGTTAGAATTAGGTTTACTACTTCAGAGTGAAAAGTACCTATGTCTTCCACCAGTCGAATTCTTATTGGTGGTCATGAGGGGCATGATGAAACAGCAGGGGAGGAGCTGGACAGGGAATTAGGTTTGGGTCTCTGAGCCAGTCCTGTTTGCATGGGTAAAACTATTCAGGGGAGGCTGCTATTTCGGGTGGGCTTGAGAGACAGGAAGGAAACAGTGTCTGTTAGTCTGTGTGGGCATCTGTATTTTGCTCAAAAGTCTCTAAAAAAAAAGCTGCACAGCATATGCTACATTTTTTATAAAAAGCAAATACAGGAGGAGGAAAGTTGCATGGATTTTGAATACCTGAGATTCATTCCAGTATAGGATGCAAACTTGGTATCACAAGACACCAGTGGAAAATTCCCCACAGATTTAGTAAACTGCAGCTTCATTATCCATATTTTCAAATGTATTTTGAAACAGCTTTCCAGAAAAGACAGTATCACCTGGAATACAGTTTCTGTTAAAACTTGCACTGAGATGTCTTATTTCTGACATCTCTGGATTGTTGACTGGAGATGGCACAAATCTAGGCACACTACATTCCAAACAAATTGAGGATAAAATTTGATTTAATTGAAATTTTCCAGAAATTATGAGCTTGGAATTAAATTTATAGCACATTCTAGTTTAGATAATCATACAACAGTATAGAAATGACCACAGTTTACTTTCTACTGCACTCACTGGGCATATCTTTGACTTTTAAGCACCTTTTTGCTCAAAACAGCTGAACATATGCGGTGCAAATAAATAGATATGGACATGCACATGAGCTCTTGTAAGCTGGACAGTGTGCAACTGCCAAATGCATCTGGTATAGCTGGCAGCAACATCAGTAAATTTTCTTTCTCTTGCCTGTTCCAGAACAGCTTGCTGTATACAGATAAGCCTTTCCCTTCTCTTCCTTTCTTTTCAAGTTAAAAGACAGTACATTCAGTTCATTCCTGCAAGTGTCTGTTTAGTAAATATGGCCTCCTCTTACATTAGTAATTCTAGGTTATGATCATGTTGGGGTTTTATTTTCATTCATTAGTATATTACAATGGTAATATTCTTCCCATTTTTCCATTAATTAAGCTGTTTCCAGCCCATGCCAGATAAACGTGATCTGTTAATGGAACATTTAAAAGCAGATTAATTAAATCAAAAAATCCTTTTAACAGTGGTTTGTAAATGGGTATTTTACAGGAACATACTGTTAGTAGCCCTATTATGTACTATGTGCCTTTCTTTGTGTATTTATCACGAAGTACAAATCCATGCAAATTCAGTGATACTAAACAGCAATGCAGTGCTGCAAGAACAGTGGTAGTTTGTAATCACTTTTTCATACACAGTGTGACTGGACCCCAATGTAAGTTTGAAGTTCTAAGTGAAACTGCAGGGAGAAATGAGTTATTAAGCATCTGGAGTCTGATGAAGACCGGAGCTGAAGTAATTTTATTTTGGAACAAGCAGTAAAAAATCTGGACTAGCTGGGATATTGATTTTATTTTGTTTAAAAAATGGCATCCCCAGGATATAAATTCCTAGCACTATTCCAAAGTGCTTGGTTGAACACTGACACATAGGGAAATCTTCCAACAAATCAATACCACGAACATCTATCTCATTAGACATAAGCATGCCTTGGTTTATAACCACTTTCTGTGACATGGTTTGGGCCCAGTTTTTCTGCTGATTTGTTATACTTTGTATATTGACCCATTTTGTCTGTAGTAGATTCTTGATGGGGGGATTATGACCTACTCCATTGTGTAACAGAATTATTCTACCCCATCAGATAATGATGATACCACAAAGGTTGTGATAGGAGTTCTTCACCTCCCTGTGGAAAATGTGACAAGGAATTAATTGTTGACATGTTTCAAAAGACTCACTCTTTCTTCTGGAAAAAAAAAATCAGTAAAATCCAAAAGAATATTCTATTTTCTGCAAACCAATGAGTTTGTCCTGTGCGTTGAACTATGCCCCCATCACTCCTAAACCATTGTTGTTGTCTGATTTGATTGTCCAGTGACCTGTGCTTGGCTTCTGTTTGTACTGTGTGGGCTTAATGTTTGGTTATCATCTATCATGATACTACCTTTCTCCTGAATGATAAAAAATTAACCTAGTTAACTTTTATTGGCTTGTTTTGGTCAACTACAAACAGGGTGCAACAAAACACACCCCTGACCTGAGCACCTTCATCATCAACTTGTGGCATGTGACCTGCCTGCTATATGCCAGATAGTTATAGCTGACCTCCAAATGCTATTTTCAAAACCCCATGCATTAAGCAGTTTTTCACTTGTAAAACTTGAATTGGAAATGAATGAGCTTTAAGTTCCATAGCCTACAAAATAGACGAGGTAGTGTAGCTGTGGAGATTGACATAGCTTCCTACACAACACAGAAGGGTACTTTCACAAGCCTCAATTAAAAAGCTATTTCTCTGCGAACTTACTGTCCATTCTCATCTGGAAAACAAATATTGCATTAACAGAGTAAGACTTGTCTGACCATTCTCAGGTGTCTACATCTAACCTGGTTGCTGCTGGCAGTCTGTGTGCTTACAGGAAAGTGCAGTGCAGGCCACGTCAGTCTGAAACAGCTGTTGAAGTAGACTGGATGAATAATTGTCTGTAACTCTTTACAGACTGAACAGAAAACATAGATGGTCTACTGGGACTCCCATCTCCAATGTGGTCACCTGAAGTTCAGTGAGCTGGATCCCATTCATTAATCCCTTGTTAGGCCTATTAACACAGCCCTCAAGGTGTATGGCTGCTGTGAAAATGCCTTTAGAGTCTGCTGCATTTTTCCCTTAATTAAGGAAAGCTGCCTCTCTTTCAGAACATATACCATAGTTTTTGTTTTATTCTTTTCCAGTCGTATCTTTTTAATACATAAATTAGAAGTGCTTTAAGCCTCCTCTAAATATGGTCCCAGTATTCCGAAACATGTAAATTAGCAGAGCTTTCAGGTTCCTTTAAATTTGCAGAGCAGGACTTGTATGCAAAGAACAGCTGTGTTCCATGGATCATTCAACCACCTACACATACCTTAACTTAATGCCTGGCCACTGAACATAATCTCAGGGCCTGGCCTGTAATAGCCACTGTTTCTCATGCTTCAGAATAGATTTCCTTTCAATTTTTAGTTTAAAACCTGCTACAGATACTCTCTCCTGACAACTGAAGTAAGGGAATTTCTGGAGGCAGGAAACTAAGTTTGCCAAAATGCAGACAAACTCCAAATCCCTTTCTACTAACGTTTTGAGGCAAGAATCACGTTGCTGGAAAAAAAAAAACGTTGCCTAAATATTGTATTTCAGAATTTAGTTCTGAATTGTTCTAATATTTACAAGTATTAATTTAGAGATGGATGCAACTGGATCTAAAGATTGAGAAACAAAAGCACAATTAAAGTTTGTTAGATGGTGGAAAGTGCTGGATGTCATTAAATGTATTTCCAAAAAAGCAGCTAAAATGATGAATTTAAGCAATCTTCGTGTAAAGGATGTTTAATGCATCCACAGAAATAAATTCATAGTGTGTTTACAGAGAAAAAGCTAATATACTGGATTTTAGTTAGACGCTTTTGCAGCTTTCAGAAATTCTAGGAGATCAATTTAAAAATTATTTCAAAAGAAAAGTGCTGTAATTATTATTCACATTCAGGTAAATGGTCCTTAACTAATTTAAAAATTACTTTTATCTACCATAGTTTTCACGTTTTTCTAGTCTGTGGTGACCTGATGTGTAACTCTGCAATCATATATTGTTCAGAAGACTCATAGAGCTATCATGTTAAAAAACACAAGCTGTTTTAACCTGTCTCAGAAATTAAAAGCAGTATTTTTATTTCCTCTGTTAAAAAGGCAAATATATGTAATTCTTAGGAATTTATAAAATGGAGGCTTCAATTGCAAAATGAGAATACACACACACAAAATTGCAGATTTCCATGACTTTGCCTCAGACGTCAATGCAGAGAGCAACTCACTTTTCCCACTAAATAACCCTATTCTCCCATTCCCTCCTTCCTGCCCCCCAGCACTGCCATATGTATCTGTAGTTTGATGGCATCATTCCAGAGAGCAATGAACAGGTCAGATCAGCAAACAACTTTTTATCCATTGACATACAGACTGACTGATGGAAACTTCTAACAACCTTAAGACTTTAAGCCTCAGTACAAGAGTTTACATCAGACCCTTCACAGAAGGGGAAAGCCGTTTAATCCCAGAAACTGTTAAAACTTCCCACAAGACAAAATAAACTACCATGGTATAGTGTTTGTTTATCCTATTTATTATTTCTAAACAATTCACTATGAAAGATAATAAACTTAGATCTCTGTGTGGTTTTTTCTGTTTAATCTGATGTTGGTACTTGTGTGATCTGCCTCAGATGGCAAGACCTTTATTCTCTCCCACTGACAGATTTTGCTCTGAATACCTTCACTTGTCAGGCAGTGCTGGGAATCTTGCTCTGTCATTTCACTGCAAAGGAAGATCTTTAAGACTTGAGTAATTCTTTGTTACAGGCTCAAATTCCAGCTGTCACTTAATTCTACAATAATTTCAGAGTGTATTTCCTGTATTATTACCTTACTACAGATTCCAGTATGAGATTGCAAATTGCAGTGTATTCAATGTAATAATTCTACAGTATAGCCTATGAAATCTAAGAAGCCTAAATGCAAACATACTTGAGCAGTGTCTATTAGCCAACTATAGTAACAGACAAAAGTATTATCTTGTATTCTGGCTGCCAGTCAGCAGCTACAGACACACTCCTGCCAGCCTATACATGGTCCCTGCCTACAAGGGACAGGATTTTCTTCCAGATGCAAGAAAGGTTTTCAATACTGTTTCTATAGTGTGCAGGACTTAGATGACAGCATAAAGGTTCCTGAAAGGTACAGCCATTAACATAGCAGTGTAACTTTTACTAAAAATGTCATCAGAAGACGATTACATAATGTTGGGGAGTTCATCAATAAATTTAAATTGTTCAGACCTTTTCAAAGCCAACAAATATGTCTGAACTGCAGAACTTTTCAATTTCTTTATTAAACTACAATTTTGTATGATTAGTTCTAGCCCATATATTAAAAAATTGCAAAGCACCAAACCTTCCGCACATTATTTGCATCACTTTGCTGTTTAATGTGTACTCAAATGTCATCATTGGAAATCTAGGCAGGCATACATCATCATTTGAAGACCAATTTAACAGAACTGTCCTACTCCTGACATCTTAATTCTCACTCTAAAGAAATAAAAATATGCCTTAGATAAAGAATTTGCTGTCCATTTTTAAAGCTTTTTGTTTGTTCATTTTCACTCAGCCTAGGCCTCATTTACCACAGGATTTGTGTGGGATCCTGCTGGAGTGCCTCAGAGTTGTTAAGTGACAATCTAAAAGCCGATTTAGGATTAGCTAGCTTAACCAGGTGAACCGAGGGTTTCACTTTGATTGGGTAAAAAAGCCGTGGCTGTGCTTGGAAGTCCATATTGTGATACTGAAGGGCTTTATCAACATCCTGAGAGGAGTGCATTCAGAATAGGTGATGATGCGAATCTCACTAATCAGTGAAGGATTATCTGAGGCTCAGAGCTATACTGCTTCTAATTCCTTCTTCATGACGCTGTTCATGCACTGCAAAATGATCCAGTGCAACACCACAAGTATAAATATTAGATGACACTCTTCAGTATCTTAATTAGTGCTTTCTTAGGGAGCAGTTCTTGAATAGTCAAGAGTTTTCTAAAAAATGCAAAATCAGAATGATAGCAGAAATCTATGATGATTTATAATGTACAGTGATTGACACTGCATCATACACAACATATATTACTAATATTTAAAACAGTGTCAGTATCAATGCTGATGCCAAATTATTGACAGGATTTAGTATTTCTAGTCACCATTACTGTGTTGAAGACAGTGATTCAGCATAATTCTTTCCTCTTACTGAGATACGTGGAATTCTCCATTTTGCAGATTTCTCATATATGGATTAGGAGAGTGCCAATACCCTGAACGAACGTCTAAAATATGATTCTTATACCCTATACATGTTTCTTCCACAGGAAATAAAAAACAAAAAAAAAGGTGAGAAAATTAATGAAACAATGAATAAAGGGGAGTTTGTTTGGATTGTTGTTTTTTCTTCTCCTAATAAACTTAACAGAGTATAATAGCCTAGGAAACATGAGACTGATAATAAAATTGAGGAGCCTGGTCTAATGGGAGGTGTCACAGCCCATGGCAGTGGGGTTTGTAATGAAATAGTCTCTAACCTTTTGATGACTCTATGAATTTATGAAAATTAGAGTTTCCCAGCACAGCTCTGTTGCAAACTTATGCTTACACTTCCAGTAAATGACAGGTTTTCTAAATGGGAAAAATTATATATGTCTCTTAATAGTAAAACAAGCGTTGCCCTAGTCTGCTTCACTACACACATAGTCAAAATGGCAGAACAAAATTTCTTTAATTCTTAACATCCAGTTGGGTCCAGTATCTACAAGACCACCAACAGAGTGAGGAATAGCTTCCCAGCATTTCTTGTAGTGTTTTGTATTCTTCACTCTTTGTTGCTTCTTACCATCCTTATTTAAGTCTTCTGGTCTCCAAGAAGGGTATTTACAAGTCATTCACAGCTCTTACAATATGTTTTTATTAGGCTCTTCCTCCTGACCATAATTTTCAGTAAGATATAGAGGAAAGATGGGCTATGAATAAGACCCTCGATCTGAGGAATCCAGAAAGAAGTTCCGATTTTGCAGTGTGGGACCATTCATAGAATAACTCCATATAGTAAAAATCTTCATATGAGTAGATCAGGATTTTCATATTACAATTTTTAAGTTGAATTCACTCTTTATGTAAATGAAGCTTAAGAAAAAATCCGTGTCATAATTTTATCAGACAAGTGTCATTACTTATTATCAGAAACATCCATTTAAACTTCATAGAAAGTCAAAATATAATGTGCTTCTTTTTGAAGTAGGAGGGGTATTAATTTAAATTTTACTACTGTTCTTAAAATTGTGTTCATACGGGTATCTTTCTGATCATCATGGAAAGTATGTACTTTCAATATAGCTTGAAATATTTCCATGAAAAGAAATGAAATAAATATCTTAGAAACCAGACATTATAAACACAGTAATGTATTTCGTTTTAATACTGTTTTGAAATCCAGATAGCAATATTTTTCTTCTGCTTTCCATGATACTGAGAAAACATACATCCAGGTAGACTTCAGATATTGTGTCAGAGGACTTCCATTTCTGTCACTCCTTAATGATGAATGAGGTGCTTCTTCTAAACAAATAAGCACTTCAGAGAGTTACCCTTGACAGGGCTGTTAATCCTGGGAGTCTGCCTTATCACTGTAGAATTCAAGGGCTGAGGTTGTACAGTATCCCTGTACTGCCTGCCTCCTACACTGGTGATCTGGCTGAGAGCTTGGACAGACCTATTTCACATCTTGCATGTAAAGCCAGGCTCAGGCCTTCTGTTCTGGTGTACTTGCAAATAGAGAGGCTTATCATCTTAGTAGCCACTGGCCTCCTTTAATATCTGGCTGAATTTCTCATTCAGATGGATGTGTTTTCAGCCTGTTTTCACTGGTGTATAGTTTCCTTAGCTCCTTTCCAGTCTTTCTTCACTGAATGCAATGAATCTGGGGCTATAATACAAAGCTTACCTTGAGTGCTACAGAAACTTAAGGCAAGTCAGATCACACACTTTTGTCACAAAATGGCAATTGTGAAGAAATGCAGAAAAATCTTGTCTTATGATTTTGCATACCTGACAGCAGCTATTCTGCTTAATGTCACTATTAAAACTATAAAGCCTTTTAAAAGAAAGAGCTAATTGTGTAATTCTAGTGATTAAGCAGAGAATTTGGATCCATTTTCACAGAAGTGAAGTTTTCACAGACTTCCAAATGTCTTTCATCCTTTCTTTCCACCACCTTTCAAATCCCTTCCACACCACCTGCCATGGAAATCTGGAACTCTACCAGAATCATATAAGAATTACAAGTGAATATTTTTTTTATCTCCGTCAGTTTCCTTATCCCTTAAAAGTCTTGGAACAGGCATGCAACTTCAGCTGCTGCTTGAAAATCAAAGCAGAATGTGTTTCCAGTTTATAAATTATAAGATATTCAAAAGCACAGACAAACATTAAGGAATTGGTTACACTGCTTGACATCTAGAACTGTTTCTTCCTTTTATCTCTCTTACTTTCCTCTTCTATTCCCTCTTTCCTTTCCTTCTTAAAGATAGAACACAAAGAAGATGTAAATTTTGATGCTTAGGGCCTTGCAGAGATAGGAAGGAAAAAGATAATGCCAAAAAATAAATGAGGAAGAGATGGTGAATAGAGGGTCTCTTTTGATCTGATACCCATAGTTCTATTCAGTAGTTTCATTCCTTGTCCATCAGAAAGATCCCTAATGCAAAGTATTGGCTTTGTACAGGCTTTTCTGAACAGTGGGAACAAAACCAGGCATGCATACTGTTCTAACTTTCATTCTAGTCTCTCAAAGATCAGCATAAATATTAATTGTTATCAAAGCCACGTGAGAGAGATATTTTAACAGCATGTTACAGAGAGGATACTGTGAGGTGCAAATAGTTAATAGGAAAAAGGAAGCAGAAGAGCATTCCAGGAATACTGAACAGAAAACCAGTGTTTGGATCTGATCTTCAGAGGCTGTTTTCTTTAGGGGCAGGAAAAGCCCTGGACTCATAGCTGATAGAAAATATGCATACCATCCCCCTCAGCTGCCTGCACTGAAAAAGACAGATTCTGTAGATGTAAAAGGTGAAATCCTCACTGGAGTGATGAGTAACTCCCTGACTTAAGCAGAGCTGAGCTTTTCTTTACATGCTTATTTCTGCTTAGTAGGTAGTTTGTCAAAGTGAAAAAGAGGCTTAAATTGTAGTTTATTTTCATTGATTTGATAGTGGCAATCCACTATGAAAAGTACTCTGTTGTCCTGTACTCCAGCTTCATAATCCCATATTACAGTTTGTGCCCTCCTCAGCTGTCCTGAACTGTATGGAAAGCCAGGATTACAAATCAGGTCACTGAAATTATTTTTATTATGTTTTAAATCCTCAGGGCTTTTTTTAGGTGATATTAAGGGAGAGAAAATTTAGTTGGGAGTGTTTTGTATTTTCTAGACCTAGATAATTTTACTGTTCTGGATCATAGCAAATTCATCAGACAGTTGCAGCAAGTGTTAGAGATAGGGGTAAGCTAGACTGCAGTGGTATTCCTATCAGTGGAAATATGTTTTTAAAAGCCCTGAGAATCAAAAGCATTTGGCTATTTCCATCCAGAGCCCATGTATTTTTATAGGTCCAGCACAGTGAAAGTTTGATGCTTTTTCAGGTGTTAAAACTTCCCTAATAAACCTTTAGCAATACAACTTTAAATTGAGTATTCATACGATTTTTAATGGCATAAAGCTGTGATATTTTAGGACTTGCTCTATCTGCTGTCGATGACCAAAAACATGAGAGTGACTATTTTTTTTTAGAACACCCTTTCTCCATAAACTCTTGGGCAACAGAGACATGTTGCTTCTTTCTGATCTCGAAGAAAGGTGACCTATAGTTTTGAGCATACTATTCTAAACCTCGTTTTCTGTGTCATATCTAAGCTGCCTTTATAGCCCTTTATCTTTTAGCTAAGCAAATGCTTGAATATTTGCCATATCCCTGACATGAAGTTTCTAAAAGCTATAAATCAGAACTGCAAATTAGACTCAAAGTAGGTTTTGCTGATGAGAATTCTATTTGCCCTCAGTAGATACGTACCAATAGAGAGGTAAACACACCCCTCTTGATTGCTCTTATTTTGTCTTCATGTATCTATTGATTAGGGCATTTATCTAAAGAATAAACAACAGCATCTTGGACAGTGTTATCAAATGTGAGGTAATCATGGCATACAGAGATTTAGTCCTGTTTTTCTAACTTTGCTCTCTAACAAACACATCATTCTCTGTTTAATTCTAGCCTTACCTCTACAATAATTAACATTCTTTATTTTATAATATGTTAGATGTAACTTATTTTGATCTATTTGTATGTTATATGTAATTGATTGGGGTAAATTATGATAATTAACTGTCATTTAGTGATTTGGAACATGTGGGAAAGCATTATATTGACCACATTTTATTATAGGATGAGTATATAAAATTGATTTTGTGTGATATGAGGTTCATGCTCTCCATTTAGCACTTTTTATTATAAATGCCTGTTAGTGCTGGTTTACTTTTTGTTTCACCAACCAGGCAGAAAATACATTCTTTTTCTCCTTCTTTTACAAAGCCAAAGACTTGACCTGTAGCTAAAGGAGGCGGAACACTAAAGCATTGTATGTCTGGTCTTTGAAAGCCTCAGGGTCTGCTACAGCTTCTATTGAAGTCACTGTGAGTTTTGCCATGGATTTCAATAGGACTGGGAGGAGAGCCTATGTTTATTGTTAACTGAGATATACTGGAGTTCTCTTCACAGTGAAATAGAATGATGGGTCTGAATTGTTTCAGAGGTTTATTATGTGCAGGCTGCAATCCCAGAGAACCTCCTGTTTACAGGAGGAAAAAAAATCTACATTCCTCATACAGTCAGAATTTCCACTGAAATTTTCCAATGAAATCTTTCCCTGAGTAAGAATAAACACTTGCAACCAAAGTAGATTTAGTGAAAAACAAGCACATTGCTGAAGTGGCTGTTGGCCATGTTCCTATATTTTCCATCATTTAGATTTGGAAAGTTATCCAATACTGATAGGTTTCTGTTACTTACATCCACTTACAGTTAGTCACTTCACAGCAGCAACACACAACCACCTTTCTTACAAGGAGTGTTTATGTGAAATAAAGGAGCTCAAGTTCTTTAACTGGTTTCTTAGACAAATTCTGGTTGATTCAAAATGTGCTGACATACCCTCGCTTCATTTCTTGTTGCTTTCTGTTGAGAACCTGATAGTTGTACGAAATCCACAATGTACCTGTAAATTTATACATGCCAGGGATCCAAGCTTCTGAACAGTGAGGATGTCAAGGAGTTTTTTTTCCCTTCAGACACCTAGGCTACATCAGCTATAGCCTAGTCTCAAGCACTTTTCATGTGTAAGCATGCTGAACCCTGATGTCTCAACAGTTTTATCACTGCAAATTAACTTCTCAGTTCTCTTCCAGAATTATTACTCTTTGACACATGTGCCACGTACTACAAAACTGGGCTGCAACAAATTACTGACCAAAATTCTTATGAGGACTTATGAATAATTTCATACTAAAACAGAAAACATAAATAGGTGCCTTAAATGAAGCAGAGTAGAATTAGAGATTAGTCTGTCTTCCTCACTAGTTCTAAATCTTCAGAGATCATATAATACCTCAATTTGCCCCATATATGTATGCAACAGTTTTGAGAATCTTCTTGGTCAGGGACTTAGTAGCACTGATCCCTCTATGCCTTCAGCGTTCAGGGACCAGTAAAATTCTGCAGCAATAGTAGTACAGTAGGGACCTCCACAGGAGGTGAGGAGTAGGGTGGAATTACTGCCATGTGTTTCGGAGTGTTTCTCAAGCTTACTGGTCTGATGTAAAAGAGAAATAATCTTCCAAAAATACATGTTAAGCCTGGATTTGAAGGGAAAAGAAAATTATTAGAATTTGCAGAGAAGAGATGTTAAATAAAAAAAAAAAACAAAACCAAAATTGTAATTTCAAATTGAAAAGATACTGCATGCTGAGAATAGAAGATACTAAGAAAACAAAAGACTTAATTTGAAATACATTAATTTCTGTATTAGTCTGTATTAGTCTGTATTATTCTCTGTCAAATATAGTGGGAATACAAATCTGCATCTGCATTGATTGGATGAATTTCAAAGACCTTTTACCTGCTCTCTGTTTGTGTTGCCTCATATCTTTATGACATGGAATGAACTGCTTGGCGCCACGTTGCTGTTATCCATTAACCATTCCTGTTTTCCTAATCATCTTAGACTCCATCTTTCTCTGTCCTATCTGTTATTGTCTTCTGCAAAGAGATGTGATGTTCCTGTAGCCTGTTCTGGTTTGCATGACATGATTTGTGTTTCTGCCTACAAGGGTTTCTCTGCTGAACCCTGTACATTATCTTCCCCCAGCCCCCCTCCTGTGTAACCAGGAGAAGAGGGTCATACATCTGTAAAATGACAGCACTTATGAATAATGGGAGTTTGGTACACATGGCTCTCATCAGACACAGACTCATCTTCCATGCCACAGACACTACTTGTTTCCTTGCAATGCAGACTATAGCTGGAAACACAGGAAACACCTAATAAATTGCCTGACCTATCAAATTAACAAGTCATCAAGAAACTATTTTGGTAATCAATGAGCGAAGCAGAATTGTTTGCTTTCAGGCAGAGGAAGAGGAATGCATGGAGATGAAGCAATTTCTTTTCTTCATCTCTCTTTTATAAACAGCATTTAACTGGATTGTAAGTTTGTTGCAATTCATGGAAAAAATGTGAGGAATCTATTTTTAGAATTAGAAAAGCTCAGACCTAGAGGCAGGCATTGGCCTAAGTTTATGGCTGAGTACAGAACTCAAACTCAGATGTGCTTGGATGTATGACAATATAATTATGCCATTACAATTTCTGGTGAAAGGTTATAGTTTTAATTATAATAAATACATAACAGAAATTAAATTTTGTGGGTTTAAGCATGGTATGAGTTGAAGTAAGCCTCAGTGTAGTTGCTATGCTCTCAGCCTTGTAGAAAAACTACAAAGTATAAAATTTTCAGCCTTTATCTAAAGCAAATAATAAAATTAAAATGAGTAATTGACAATGAATGAAGAAGCAGGTATTTTCTTTTTCTATCTGATGTGCCCTGAAAAGTAGAAATAGGTTGCCTCTTCTGGTTAGAAAAGGTAGATGTTGAAACTGCTGAAAATTGAATCATGATGCTGGTTGCACAGGCAACTGCCAAGAATAACTGGGGCATTTACTGCCCAGTTGGGATGATGCAGCAAAGACTGTCCCTGTGAAATAAGAACAGTATATAAATACTGGAGATAGACTGGAAACTTGTGATTTTTACTTGTAACTGCCAAGGATGATGTACCTAGTGAAGCTTGTATAGGGGATGTTAAAGCAGGTGTCATTTATGCTGTCAGCTTAATAGTAGATGTCTGCTTGAGTACCCTATCAAACTGTGGTCTCAAAAGCAATTTAATTATTTGGAAATTTGTAGAACACCAGTAATGTTACTACCACTATAACATTCTCTTGCCTTTCTTGAGTATTCTTGTGTTTCTTAACTTTCTGTTTTAATCAAGACCTTTTCCAAATCTCCATCACATTTGTAGAGGCTCCTGGAAGATTATGCATCATTTCAATGGATTATTTACTTCATTTACTTCATTACTTTTTCATTAAATTGAAAATCACAAAATCAAAACCCTGATAGGATTGATTGAATGGAGCTCTCTAGATTATCAGGGTATTATTATCTGTGGCCCTCATTTTCCATTACCTTCTGAAAGTGGAAGGACAGAACAATTGCTGTAGAGGAGTAAATGGGAGAATGCAGGAATCCTTCTGAAAAATAATTATAAATACATTTTGTTGTGGAAATTTGTGACACACCTTTTGCAAATTCTTCTTATTTATTAAAAATATGTGCTTTGAAGTTATGCATACTTTTTTCTGTCAAAACTCAGTTCCTTGTCTGTAGTCCCAGTTCCTTAACATGTTTAAGCGTATGGACTTTGGTTGTGGTTTTTGTTTTAAATCTGTTTTAAATAATAATGGGGAAATTTTGTTGTATAGTGCTGAAAGGATGAGGGGTGGAGTGTGTGCAAATTTCCCACCTTTGTCAGTCTTATTTTGGCTTTGATGCGTAGAATTCTTTTTGTTGATGTAAGTGAAGTTTGTGAAGATTGTGTGATAAATGTGTATTTTAATGATAATTCTTATGTATACATGTAAGCGCTTTCTCCATACCAAAAACATGTAATAGTCTTCCTGCCCCCATCCACCCCCCAATTTCTGTGTAAACTGTGGTCAATCAGAAGAAATTATACATCCTGTTTATTATAATAATTAAAATTTACCAAAATTAGGACTGTGAAACTTGGCGCTAAATTTCAGATGGGATAAGAATATGAGTTACAGAAATGGCTGTTTGCAACTGCCTAAATCCAGAAGTACACCACAGTCAATCACTCATGGCCTCATTCCGTGTGTGCTGAGCAATGTGTATAGAAAACTAAAATTATGCTGTTGGAGAGCATGTAAAGAGAAAAAAATTCTGGATATTAATTTATTATTTACTTTTTAGGAGAGAGAAACGGTGAATTAAATGTAACTAATTGGCTAACTGTGGCATTTAATTAACTTTTAAACAGAAATTTTATATATGAGGAATGACTTATGGTAATTAAGGTTTCTTTTCCAAAACATCCCAAACAGAAATTGTATCTGATATACATCAAGATAAAATAAAGGACACTGATCACTGGAACATTTGTTGAATACTTGTATCACATAAATGCTAGAAATTGTTTCCTCCATCGTCAAGCCCTGATTCAAAGTTACCACAAATCTTGTAGTATCAGAAGATGTGCTATTAGGTAATCAAGGCTAGATTTTCATCTTTTGTTACTTTTTAATAGAATGAAATCACCTTTCCCATTCTTTAAATCTACAGGAAGTTTGAGATATAATTAATTTACTTCTTTAAAAAGAGCAGAAACCTAAATACTTCTTATATTTGCTCCATATTTTTCCTTAGTTTAGAATTTTTCTTTGCAGATTCTGTCTGTAACACTAGTAATAGTTTTCTTATTCATAATTTTAGATTTCAGAAAGACAAATGGCTGTAGATGAGCGTCTTCTAGTTTCTTAAGGAAAAACTTCTGTCATATGTCAAGATACTCAGTTTGCAACTTTGAAAGTCAAGGTTAACCATGTAAACCTATGACAAGAGAGCAATTAAAATGTTATTTTGAGCTTAGCTTTATTTAATAGTAGCTATAAGAGTTGTTTTGCTTTTTTGCATTATGTTATCACTTTGCTAAATTTTATGGTTCTTGGTATGGGACTGTTCAGCTCGTGGGAGTTATGCATTTCTCAAGTCAGCTTCTGATTTAACAGATGTTTGTTTTAAGAGTTCCTTAGCAGTATAAATTATAGTGGACTAAATTGCTCATTTAAGGGCATGACAAAGTAACTCTCAGAGCATGCTCTGGTATGCAAAGCAAGCTGGGTAAGTGCAAAAAGCAGGACATGGGTCTCCATGAAAAAAGTCCTCTTTGCTATGTTTCAAAAAAGGACTCTGTCATACAAAAGTTATGCCTCCTGCTAAAGTAGTTGAACCAGCTGCATCCCATGTGCTGAATACAACTCTTGTCTCTTATTTCTCTTGTTCAATTATTGTGTCTATAAATTGCAGTGGGCCACCTGTGCAATGCACTCATCCAGAATAGCCCCAGAGGAAGCATTAACATATCAAGGCTCATAAAGCTCAAATCCTTAAATGTAAAAACTGACACTTTCATCCTTCTCCAGTCTACGTCTATATAGACATTAAAACAGAAAGGAATAAAGAATATTTTGCTTTGCAATTTGAAGGCACTGTTCTCCTCATGCAGAGGTCAGCAGCAAAACTCCTCTTGATTTTTTTCTTGGGAACAGGATCAAGGTATAGAAAGCAAGAATTCTACTTGCTTATTTTAGAAACTTATTCTGACTTTTGACATCTATCAAATTTGATGCACCTACCAAAAAAAATAAAAAGAAGGCTTCTGTTCTTGACATTAACCATATTTCTTTTATTCCCCGTCTAAAAGAGTTATCTTTCTGATCTTTCTGAAAATGGGAATGTGGGTTTGGACTGACCAGAGCAAGGTCTCCAAATTAGCCAAACTGCTTCTTCCAGCTCTAACACTCCCTCTTTAGAAAAGATTTAAGAATTATTATTCTTTTCTTGCCATGTAAAGGATAAACCAACAAATGCTGAGACTGCTTTTTTAACCTCTGGGCATAGCCATTGGCCAGAATGGATGTAAAGATGGCAGTTTTCCCATTACTGCAATCTGCAGCACAACTAACTTCTAACAAGGACAGAGGAAGGTGAGAACAGACATTTTCAATCGACTTGAGCAGTTCTTGAGAAACATCCTTAAGAAGCTCTCTGGAGAAGCAACCATCCCTATGGACTTATCTGCAGTGCATACAAAGTATCATTGGCAGTAGATAACAGCAATAATTGTAGTATAGACAACATTTCTCTGTTCTTGTCATAGATTGCTAAGGTACCCCCTGCTTCACTTCATTCCATCTCTAATTTTTTGTATGGTTTCAGTTAAGATTTTCTCCTGGCCAGTGTCTGTGTATTCTTCAGGACCTCTTATGAGAAGTGTGCTACCACATGCAACAGGGTTGTGATTTGAAGGAATTGGGTTTGGGTATAGGAACTGCTGAACAAGACTGTGTGTACAGAGAGCAGCAAATAAAGGCAAGGGTCTCATAAGGTCAGCAAACTGGGTGATGCACATTTCCCAAAGCAAAAGAATACTCAAGGCAAATTACCCATGCTAAAACCAAATAGGGCTCTTTTTGGAGCTGGTTGCATACCTAAGAATATAGACCCACCTAATCTCAATTTAGGATTCTGTCGAAACAGCATATTCACATTTCTGTATCTTGGACGTTTGATGTTTATTTAAGTGGCTGCCTGTTTGACTCAGCCCTTCATAAACAGTGCTGTCCTTCATTAACTTGGTGTTTAACCTGTTTGGTTCTCTTTCTATTTTTACTAATTCCCTAGCTCCAAATCTTAAAACGGCTTCTAACACATCCCCACATTGCAAACCTTTTCCTCTCTGCAGCACAATTAGACCCCTGACCTTCTATTCCCCAAAGCTAAAGAAATGCCAAATTGCCACAAGCACTTCATTATATTTATGTATAGTTCCCATGAGACTTGAATTTTCTCTGGCTGTCCACATCCCTCTTTTTATTTCCTTTTTACTGGCATCATACAACTTTCTGTTATATCTAGTGCTCTTGAAATATTTTTAATCAGGTAAGATTATTTACAGTTAGTGATTTTTCTCCTTTTTTCCAAAATAGTATCTTCAATATGAACCACTGTGAATTAGTGATTATTACAAAATCTAAAGAAAGGAAAAATAAAATAATAATTCAATATTGTTAAGCATGTAGACTTGTACTTTATAGTACAAGAAGTTTTTTTGGGTTTGGATCAAGATCCAGCATAGGTGTGTTCACTGTTATTCGCATGAGTAGCCTCTTCAGGATATTACTGAACCCTTACTTTTCAAGTGCACCCTTGCAAAAGCTTTCACAGTAAACTTTCCTAAATGCAGATAGAAAACTACCCACAAATGAACACATTTTCCCTGAAGAATACAGGTCAGTGAAAATCATTCAGTAAAGGATTCAAAGTATGTTTTATCAACTTTAATATATAATATTGTGTAATACATCTTCTGTTAAATCAATCCTGTGTAAGCATTCACTGTGCCATGAAGCACATAAAATTATGTATGTTGTGTGATCACAATCTTTATCTTTAATTCTGCCCCTCTGCCCTTAGGGGAGAAAAAAACAAACAAACAAAAAAACCTTACCTTACTTATATATTAATCCTTATGCTTACTTCATGGTGTAAAAATTCAGTGGTGTAAAAGCTGTTGATGCTAGCAGGAATTCTGTCATTCCTTTAGTGAATCAGACACCGTTGTAAAATAGTATTACCATGGCCTTTGAGAGGAACTGCTTCTGTAGGTTAGCTTCTAAGATCCTGCTGAGATTCATTTCCTGTTGTCATTGCAGCCTTTGCTTTTAGTATTCACCTTTGCATATACTCCCAGTAGACTGTGGTAGCAGGCTGTGATAGATTTTTTTCACTGATCAGTTCCTATTTCAATATTTCACCTAGTTAAGAACAGCATAAACAGTTAAGCAAAGTTGTCCATCTTTATGCAAAATTCAATGCAGTACAAATGCCATATTTTTGGCATAAAACACTGTAATATCCTGTGACCCTTACTAGAAGTCAAGGTCAGGCCAAAATGATAATAATGGTTACTTCTAGATTTAAAATCTCTTAATCTGTTTTCATTATTTGTAAATGCATGAGGTTAGGGGCTTGTGAGCAGACAAGGCAACAGAAATGCATCCTGTTAGCTCATGCCCTGTAGGCATCTTGGAAGAGTGGGTAGTTCAGCCTTAACCTGACTCAGAGAGGAGTCAACACACAGGAGTGTTCTTGATGGAGAGTTCTTCAGCAAAGGGGTTTTCCCATGGGTACACACTGATTCTTTACTACTCTCTTTTAAAATTCATATTTTAGAAAAGCCTATTTTTCATAGCCTATGAGCCCTACAGGTAGAATTTGAAATTATCAGTTCAGAGTGATCAGTGAAAATGTGCACCTCTCTCTCTCTGGGGCTTTCTTCTGTGTTGAGTCCGTAGTTGTCTATTTGTAAAATAGTAAAAACCCAGTTTGAGGTTGTCCAAAATTAGGTTTGGAAGTCAATTCCTGACTTCCTTTGGCTGTAAAAAGTTCTGATTTTGCCTATGAATATCTTGATTGTGTTTGAAAAACCTGTTACTTAGCTGAACAGAGCTGCCTTTCTTCTTGCCCACATAACCACATACCATTTGCAAAATATTTGTACTTTTCATGATCATACTTGGAAATGTCTGATTGTTCTAAACTTAGCATCAGATTTTTAAGGAGATTTAGAAATCAAAACAGGCTAAAAATTATCAACACACTCTATGTATTGCATGGAAAGTGCTGTGGAGCTAACAGAAAGTTTACTGCCCAGGTCAGTGAGATCCTTCTTAGGCAGCTGCAGATGGAAATAAAAGGTCTGACACATGGAAGAAAGATGTGTGGTATGAATAGATCAATTTTTAAGGGGAAAGGTGTAGAAAATATTTGTCTCTGGTTTATAACAAAAATGCCCTAGAGAAAATGTGAGACATATTCTCGTTTCTGGCATTAGTTCTTTTCATGAAATCTGCTCTTTTGTTTTTCCTGAAAATAAATTATACCAGAGGATGGGTAGAGAATATCAAAGAGACCTTTTTGATGATTGCATTTATGATTGCATTCCTTTTAAACAAGCAGTTTTCCTGTTTCTCCTAGTTTCTTCACTTCCCATAGTTTGGCAGTGGAATAACGAAAAACATCAAATTTTCATGAAGATTTTTCAAATGTGAGTTTGTTTGGTTTTTTGTTGGTAACTAGTAAATAAATATTTATATGAAATAAAGCTACTCCTCTTTCCCTAGCTTAGAGAAATTGAGAAAACAAATAATAGGGTCGCTTTGGTGGCACCATCGTCCAAGCTGTTTCACAGTTTAGTGTCTCACAGTCAGTCACTTCTTTCCCACCATTACCAGTCATGCGAGGACTCCATGTTTTAAGTCAGCTGTGTGTTTCCCTCATCTCAAGAAAGGGGAGTGCTATGAGGGTTCATACTTCAGCACAATTACCACTGACAGAGAGCAATGAAGCCACATGGCAAGCCTCAGCCACTTTGGGCAGCTGGCAATAGCTCACCACTCTGATGTGGTACCGTACAGTCCCAGCATGAGCAAAGGCAACCATTTCATATGAGAATTAATAATAACTGGAGGACAGAGTTTCAGGAGGGAAATTATGACCAGCTACAGAGGGCAAAGCCAAACAGAAAATGAGTGTACAGCACAGCAAATTTCCCTCTTTCTGCAGCCTGTCAGCACTTTGTTTAAGCCACGCAAATTCTGCTCACACTATTTTCACTGCAGCAGTGGGTGTTTGGAAGACCTATGAGGAGACAAACAAAAGAGAAGCAATACAAATACAAGCAGGCTTCTTCTTCCAATAACAGAACTCTACATAGGTATTAAAAACATATACAAATACCCCTGTATCTCTTACTTTAAACCACAGAGGGTAATGTAGTGACAAATTGAAAGTCCAAAGGTGTCCATCTGAATTTACTTGTAGAAAAATACTTCACTGAAAATAGTGAAATAAAACTGCTATAAGATAGTGTAAGATTGAACCTCAGGTTTACACGGGGAAGTTACCTCTGGGTTTACCCTTTTGTGCAAGCCATGCTAGCTGAGGTAATGACAGGACTGCATGGCTTGTTTATAATATCCTGGAATTGCTGGATCCTCAGCAAGATTGCTGGCACTGTGCACTGGGGAATTTGTACACAAATGTCTTTACCATTTTCTATCAGAATGTACTTCTATTACTCTTTCCAAAAAAAAGGTATCACTGATGATTGCAGTCTGGTCCCAGTGAATCATTATGCTACGAAAGTGGCCTCAAGATTTCATTGGAATTATATTCACAAGCCTTTGGATAATTTTTGGATGGCTTCAAATAGAAATAAGGCCAGTTGACTTAACCTTTCCAGTGGATTCTGTACCTGTATTTCAAATGGTGGGTATTTGAAACCCAGATATAGTCCTAAATCCTGTATATAAGACTTCAGTGAGGATCTGAGTGAGGAATTTTGAGAGTTAGGGGTTTGTTTTGACATAAAAGTAAGATAGCTGAAATTCAGCTGCAGAAGAGTTGTAGCCAAGTCAATTTCAGAAGAAGTAGGACTGAATGCTGCTTAGTTTGGTAGATACATACTGACATACAGTAATTATCTACATAGTAATGAAGAGATGCCTTCAATTAATATCATCAATTAAATCCAAGTTCAGATTTATAGCACTTGCAAGTCTTTAGGGTTATCTAGAACTTGGGCTATGACTCGGCCTCACTTAATACATTTCAGAGTTTTTTCGTTGTTTCCAATGAAATTTTCTGTATAAAATTTTAATAGGCTTATAAACTAAATCTTCCTTCAGATGGAGTTATTTTATCTTTGGTGAGTAGTACACAGTGCATACCATTTATTTGTCCAATAATTGCTGCTTTTTAATGTATTTCAGCTGGCACTGAATTGATTAGTCTCCTACCCTGGGATACAGCTGTGGGATAGCAAGGTTGTCCTTGGGAAAATAGCAACATTTTTTGTAAGTCACTCTAAACACTGAACCATCCCCCTGTGTCCTCTAGCTTCTTTTAGTCACACATATGCATGGAGATGAATTTTGAGACAGAAATGCTTTTTTGTAGCAGAGTGCACCTGCCATGTTCATCATGAATAGCAGCAACTCTGCAGAAAGCAGTAAATCTGTCACTGGGATCAAGGAGCTGATGGCACCACTGGTTTCACATCCAGCTATTTTGAGTTAAGCAGCTGAGTGATGTTTTTCCCTCCTAGTTGACATAATGCTATGCTAAGAAAATTAATTCCTTTAGTATTTCTCTTGTTCTGCCCAGCCCCCAGTAGGCTTCATATTCTAATTATTTCATTCTACGTTTCCAGATTCTATAAATCCAGTTTTTAAAAACAGGTTTCCTCTTTCCCAGCACAATGCTCAAGAATGCCCACTCAATGTCTTTTCTCTAACACCACTTGGTTACTGAAGATTGACACAGAAATCAGTGAATTTAAAGTAGACATATAAAATACCCATATATCACAAAATCCAAAGAACTCCAGGCCAGAGACCAGACAGATGCCGAACCAGTAAGGGAGCTCACAAACATAAGCCTTATATGACTTCCATCAAACTCCAGTGACCTCTTTCACTCATCTACAACCTGTCCATCTATGGCATCAGCCTTAAAAGTTGCAACATCTGACCTTAAGGAACTAAAGCAAAACAAAGAAAAAACTGAGGAAAGTGAAAATAAGTGATAATCACATCAAGATATAAAATTAACCATACTATCAATCCATAAATTGTAAACCTAAGCTGCATATGGACACAAACATGCGTTCATGCAGATTGTGTGTTAAAAAGGCAGGTCTGAATAGAGTCACTTTACAGATGTTTTTCAAAATACTTTTTTGGGAAAAAAATAAAAGTTGTCTATTTCATGGAGTTCCATTGGCTCCTACACAGGAACAAATCTTTGGATTTGGGCTACTTGAATTTGTACTCTTGTTTTTCAGACAAGAGTAGAATGTATGTTTAGTATCACTTGTTGAAAACAGCAATCTCTGTAAATATGAGAAACTTTTCCAATCATGTCTTTCATTATATCAGAGTAAAGGAGCTTCTCTAGAAGTAGAAGGCGGCAAATCTAGAGCCAATAAAGATATATATATTTTAATTTTTTTTTATTCAAGACTGAAATGAATCTGAAACTCCCTTCCATAAGACAGAAATGTTGGGGGGAAAAGCTAATAATCACTTGCGTTTTAAAATACTTCTGTTTGCAATAGTAAAAATTTTTAAAAGACAGGGGGAAAAAAGAGAGAAAATAATATTTTAGGCACAATTAACTTGCAGAGGTTATGAGGCAGTTTTCTATGGCAGAGACTTCTCTGTGACTCTGTGTCTTGAGTCTGTGCTCTTGACCACTGCTGAGAGAATGGCTCTGGGCAGAATTGACCACTGGTCTGGTTCAAATCGAGAACTTTTGTGTCTCACGCTTCTCATAATTTTCTTCGAAGGCTTTGGGAGCACACACACATAAAATGTGTAGAAGCTGGATTGTCTCTGCTTTTGGCCTCAAGTTTGAATTTACAAATGCCTTTCCACTCAATTCCTCGGAAATTTTTTTTTCACTGGGATCAGGATGTAGCAATCTTCTTAGAACATCTTCTAAGAATTATGTTCTTGCAACATAATTTGCAAGCTCAACTGTGGCAAAATGCAGTCCCATGTTTAGGCTTAGAATTCCAAAAGTTCCTTCTGTGATGTGATTGGAAATGTATCTGTTTAGCTGCGTGAAAAGCAGTGAAAAGTCCCTGGCAAACTTCAAAGGCAGGCTGTTCATGACCTCCACAGAACGTCATGTAGATTCTGCTTGGTTTACATAGACAGTAAAACTTTCTTCTGGTGGAAGGTAACAGTGTGAGGCAGTAAAGCTCTATATTAGAATGCTTCTTGAGTTTTATAGCATCATAGAATGGTTTGCGTTGGAAGGGACCTTTAGCGATCATCTGGTCAAGCTCCCCCGTAATGAGCAGGGACATCTTCAACTTGACCAGGTTGCTCAGAGCCCCATCCAGCCTGACCTTGAATTTTTCCAGGGATGAAGCACCCATCCCTTCTCTGGGTAACCTGTTCCAGTGTGTCGCCACCCTTATAAGATTTTGATTCTAAGAGGGCAGGAAGAAAGAAATGCATCAGTAAGATATTCAAAGAAAGGCACTGTGTAAGTATTGTCTGAGTACAACTGCTCCATACACCCTAAATCTGGGGTTAGATCTTCCATAAGATGCTAATTTGTATTCAAAACTGGAAGGATACAATTAGTTTTGGACACCCTATCCATATATGCAAATTTTGAAAAATAGTGAGAGTTCATTTACAGGATAGGAGGATGAACGCATTGCTAATAAGAACCAATAACAGAGACAATAAACTTGCCTTATGAAACCTACTATCATCAAGCTAATAATTGCATGCACATTTCAGCCAGGAAGCTAAATCTTAATCAAATAATAATGTCAATCCTCTTTGAAATGCCTCTTCATTTTGCTTTGAAGTGCCAGACTGCAACCAGAATACTTCTGCATTTTTTACTTGACATGTTCCCATCTGCTACCATCAAAACTGACTTTCTCTCCCTCACTGATTTCTCCTCTTCCTTCCTTCCTACTTTTCCCAAATATATTTTTAAGATGAAGACCAAAAGTTTCTGCATCTGACAGGGCAGAGATTTGTCAATTGCATCAAGCTTTGTGTAAACAATGCTGGCTCGTAGATAAGAAATTTGAAAAGTAGTAAGAAAGAAAATCTCCCTTTCATTGGCTTTATTCATATTGAAATGTGTGATCAGAGTCACTTTATTAATCTTCACCTCACTTTCACAGCTGCTCAGCTAACCTCAGTGTGTATCCCAGCCCTCTGTGAGAAAGCAAGGCCCCTGTGATTGGATTAAAGGGCAAAGAAAGGGAATGTCGGTTACTCCTTTAGGCAGCCCATGTTCTCAGAAAAAAGCTCAAATAACAAAAGGTGAGAAATCTGACCCAGCAAAAGTATGGCAGGGTCCATCAGATTTCAGCTGGCTGCACCAGCTACAGTGAGGTCACTTTTGGTACTCTGTATGAGGTCACTTCTCAATTTGTACTAAATCCACTCTTTTCTCAACAGAAGGCAGGAGGAGGCCTCTCTGCACCTTCCTGTTGAGACAAGCCAATCAGTAGCCCAGGAGGACAAGCCAAGTCATTGAATTTCCCCTTGTAAGGCCTCCTGCTAACAATTATTAGCCTTAAAATGTTAAAGAAACATATTGATTGCAGTTTACAATATGTATTTATCCAACAAATTGCAAAAAGAAATCTCTTTCTAATGCCTGAACAGTGAAGCTAAGCCCAAGTTTTGGTGGTTTCCCCATCACATTTGTGTAGCTCCTTACATCGTAAGTTACTAATAATTATCTTGTTTGGATTTAAGAGTATTCACAGTCAAAAAATAAAAAGCTGGAAATTTGCCATTGTTCTCAATGAAGACAGGCAAACGTGAAAAGTCTCTGTAGTAACAAGATCCCATCAAAAGTTATTTCATTTAAATAATTGCTATACTTCTCCAAGTGTAAACTGCCCTCACTTAGCAGTGAAGCACTGGAGAAGGAGTGCTCAAATAACCCACACTGTCTCAGAGGCCCCCTGCTTCTGGCCAGGTCAGAGCTGAGGAAGGGCAGTCAAAGGGAGGCAAGTTATGGAGAACCAGTGCTAAGTACATACTATTAGAGAAGAAAGGGTGTCATAGCCCCTCACATCTGAATACCCAACTGCAGTGTTGATTTGTATGGTTTTTGAGAGGAGACTTCTAGTCAAACTTGTGAAAATATAATATGAAGAACTACACCAAAAAAAAACCTAACAAAATCAGAAATTGGCTGATTTTCAGGTGCTTGCAACAGAAAATAATCTTTTTTGAAAATATCCGTTTCTAAATTAAAAGATAATTGAGCAGAAAGAAGAATGAAACATCACAAAACATTTTAGAGAGAAGCCTCACCTCAGCACATGGCACAAATCTGCACTGAGAGGTCACTGAACTTCTGCCATTAAAGTTAGGCTTGGATCTCTCCTGCCATTCAGCTTCCCAACAATATGGTAGAAAGAACTTAAGTAATTAACAAATGTTAAGTCTTGTCCCTAGAATTAATTCTTGACTCAAGCGCCTACAAACACTTGGTGCTACAGGTCTGTCATTGCAAACACAGACTGGGCAGAGATGCTCCTCTGAATTAATTGCATTGAGGGCCAGGCCTTTGGACAGTCTCCAGTGACTAACTCCCTTTTTACCAATCCTTTATAAACCTATCCTTTGTTAGAGCAATCCTCAAGGGATGAAGAAACACTTCTATTCCAGGCCACCTTCATTTTTGTTGTAATTTAGGTCTAGGTAGGATCGTGGTTATGGTATCCTGTGAATCCCTGTGTGTTCAGCACCCAAAGCAGGATCAGGTTCAGGTTGCTACAGATTAGAGTTATCCTCCAGGTGCAAGCAATTATTTTGTTTTCAGTTAATGCTTTGATACTCCAGGATTTGCAAAAGTGGTTAAAAAACACCTTTTCTGTCCACTTCCTGATCTCAAGTCAAATGTTGGTCAGCTGGACTGAGAGATTAAGTATCAAAGTCTGCTTTTTACATTCATCAGACATTATAAGGAACCCTTTTTTCAGTCCTGCTGGAAGGAAGAGCAGTCTTTCCTCCTCCAGACCTGCACCTCAGAACTGTACACAGACAAAATACCTAAATTCAGCAAGAGTTTCCAGGAGACTGCTGCTGTGGCAGCAGAAATGGAGACATAGTGCCATGTCGATCAGCTCCCTGCTGCTCTTTTGAAAAAAAGAGATGAAGAGCCAGTGTTTATTTTCAAATAACATTTTTTGTTGAGGTTCTAGAAAGATGGATGAACTGAAACTGACTTTGATTTGGAGCTAATGGCCCAAATCAATCACTATAACTGGCCACTGCCTTACCTCAGGTGGAGGCATTAGCTGATGGTGTTTGGGCAACATACAAGCTGACAGCCTTATATTTGCTGATGTGTTAACCTCAGCCATAAACAAACCTTTAAGAGATCGGCTATTGATAGCTGGATTCTCAGTTTACATTTACTATGATAATATATTTGTGAATAATTGTGGAAAATATTTCCAGCCTAAAAAGTTGTTATAGAGTGTAGAGAAACAGGGGTCATATATTCTGTACAGTGGAAGAAAAAAAGGCTTGTAGTTGAGCACATATAAATTTGTACCTTTTGCCTTGTACTAAGCTCTAATATTGGCTTTCATGCAGAAATGAATAATAGCTTTATTCAGTCTCTCTATATTGCCCTAGCATGCTGCAACTTGATTAAGGGCATGAATTCAGGGCATGAATCTTTCTGATATAGTCAGTTTATTGAAATTATCCCAAAAGAGCATGTTTGCTGCTCTGCATGCAAAAATCTTCCATTGTTTCCTTAAGAATACACAAGACAGGTCAAGAGAAGCTTAATTAATATGGAATTAGCACAAGTCAATTTTGATTTTTTATATTGTCTTGCCCTTTGTGGCCGTAGGGCAGCTGGCAATTCGAGGAGATCATGCTCATAGAAGTGTATTGATCAAACGTTATTAGTTAAAGCTTATTTGTGTGCTGTCTTTAGGGCAGCAGAACAGGAATTCTATACAGCACATAGTGGTAGGCAGAAAAGGCCAACAGGTTTCTGCATTTTGCAAATCTGATTTAAGGCTGATAAGTAGCTGAGCTTTTCAGGAGAAAAAAGGCAAGAAATCAAGGTTTTGGATTAGCTCTGAGGCATTTCTTGCCTTGTTTAACTCTTCCCCAATCAAACTACCATGTCTCTGGAAGACCATTTAATATCACTCGGTCATCTGCCAGGTCTCAGTACCTAGTTTGGAGAAATAATTGGGTTTCTTTAATGTTTCTTTAACAAATAAATTTGTTCTCAAATTTATTGGACACAGACAAGCAAAAACAGGCTATTTGTCTAATTGACTGAACAGTACACTCTTTGAATATCATATTACCATTATGTCTAAGCTCTCAGGAGCCAAACTTAGCATTTGCCAAGAACTTATTTCTCATTATTTATCCATATTGCATGACAGCACAGGGATTCAGAAAAGATCATTCTGTCATCCTCACTATTCATTTCTCTTGATAGTTGTACCAAGTTCATAGTGAGGCAACTGAATTAATCCTCATACTTAATGATGCTGTGCCATGCAAAATTCTCATTGACTTAGTGGATCCCCTGTGGAAAGTACTACACAGCAGAAGGAATCTTTTCAGAATATGCCTTCTCAGCAGTCCTTTTCCACAGCAGTAAAAACACAGCACAGCCAAGGACCTTAGAGACAATGAATCCACGTGAATCAAGTCCCTGAACAACTGTTGTAGTTACTTTGTGCATGTGGAACATTTTCACAAAATCTGTGATAGATGCAAACAACATATTCTTATATGGCCCTGCATACGACCTGATGTTCCTTAGGACTTGTGCAGTTCCTCACTAGCTCAGTTCTTAGATTTGGAAATATGTGAATTGCACTTCTTTTATTTACTTTTATGAAAAATGTCTTCTCTGGGTCATCAACTCTGAAGGCATCACAGGAATCACAATGATTTATGCTTTTAAAGCAGAGTTTAGGTTTTTTTCTCCTCCACAACTCTTAATCCAGAAGGAAATATTTACCCACAAAACCTCCAAAGTATTTTAGCCTTCCTGCCATGTGCCTGTTCAGTTATGCCTGTGTCAATCCAGGTCTTTTGTCTCATCCAGATTTGGATTTTGGAGTTTTTAGAGAATTTGTGAGAAGAACAAGAGAGGAGAATATATCAGTTGGGCCATTTATAGTCTTATTTGTTTGGGATAGTATGAGTTTGACAGCTATCACATGTCTTTCATAATCTAAGAAAACAAACCTGGACAGGTTAAAAAGTCCCCTTAATGCACATGAACAGATACAAATACACACATGCAAGCACATGCACATGCTGTCTTCTTGCTCTTTCTCTTAATTCTGCTCTTTACATCACTGCAATTAACCTTATGAGCAATAACTGAATTAATTTGACAGTAATCCCAAGCTTAACAATGAACTTCACATCTAAATCAGTTCCATGTCTCTGTTAGAACGTGAAATACACACGGGGTAGCAGAGAATTGCCATGAGCAAAACCTCCACACTCCCATAGAATCATATATGTTATTTCTTCGCATTCTTTTTGGCAACTCTTGTTTTGTAAACTTGCCATCTGATTACTGCACATTAAAACAGTTATCTTTATCTGTTATGCATAGGTAGCAAGAAATAGTATTTAGAACATAACCAATAATTAAACCTCAGTGAAGAGGTGAAGCTAGGCAAAAATACTGTCCAAGAATAATCTCCCTTTGATGTAAATTATATAAATTATACCAACTTTAACTTCTAGACATTTGAGGCTGGGCTCTGCAAAGTTCTGTAATGCTTTACTAACACCTGCTTTGAAAAGCACTTGTTAAAAACGTCTTGATTTCAATTATTTTCAAATGACAGCAAATATACATTTTTATTGTTATAAAATATATTGTTGCTGATTATTATGTTTAGGTAGATGGTTTGATTATTTTCATATCACAGCTGTTCAGAAACATTTCTTTAGATTTTTTTTCCTATTTTTCAAAGCAATTGACTTAATAATTAGTGCAAAAACTATTTATTCCAAAAAATTATTTTAACAAAAGACCTGCAATATCCAGAGTGAAATGGAGTAGAGTAAGTTTGAGCCTGAACACATTAAACAAATTGCTTTGGGTAATCATTGGGATACTGGTTTATATCATAAAGTGTTCTGATTCATTTTCAGGAAATGCAGCTTATTTTTATGTTAATGTTTTTCTTTTCTCCAAAGAGGTTCTATGAATTATCCCAAATAGATTAATGTGTTGACCTTTGATCCCTAGAAACCAGAGACTGGATTACAGCTGTGCACGCCTTGAGAAGCTTAACTTTTACCGTTCAGTTAAGATGTAAGCAGCAATGTTGAGAGCTGCCTGAACCTGACATTCTAAGGAAAAAGCAAAATTAGCACAGGATTTTTCCAAGACTATTTCTACATCTTCTGAAATACAGAATAAGGCTGATCGTTGCCTTTGAAGAGTGTTCACAGAAGAGGCAGATCACTGCTGTAGGAGAATAAATTCCTGCAGTCATTCTTTAGGCTTAGTGAAAGCAATTTTCTTATATGCACTCAGCCCAACAATGTCTTTGCAGACGCTATTAGCAACTGCAAGTCATCTTTGCTTAATAGCCACACTAAGTTGGTGCTTTTTCAACAAAATAGGTTGTCACAGTAAGATTCCTTTTCCTCATTGATACTCGGCCATATATACCTTGGTTGTCAAGGATTTTGTCTGGTCAGTGTTTGGGAAAGAAATTGAAAACCTAAACAGGAGGATTGCAGCTTATTGTAACTCAGCTGAAGTAGACATGGCAATTCCCCTTGCATTCACACAAGCTCTCTAGATCATGGGCACAAATACAAAGGGAAAAGTAGTTCCTTTTTCTCTGGAGCAGCCTATGCATGTGAGTGAAGAGCCTATGGAAATTAAGGAAGAAATAAGGTAGTTTCCGTTATGCAGTAAGGATTGAGGGCTTCCTTGATACTAAAAAATACTAAACTGTATAGGACTTTAGTCCTACAGCCAAATGAAATCTCAGTAGTCAAAGCCTGTTTGAATTCTTTGCATGCCTGCATAACATGAGATGAAAATTGTTAAATCTGGTATGTTGGTAAATTAGTCATTTGCAATAAAATAAAAATTAGAATATGCTGGTTCTAAGACTCTTCTCATGGTATTTTCAACTTGTCTGAAACCAGGAAGTGTCAAAAGTGCCACAAGGAAACCTGTTCATAACGTATTTGATTTATAGGCTCCAAGAGGTTGGGCTGTATTGGGATAATAATTTCATTTTCTGGAAGGTGATCAAAACAAAACTTTCAAACATTCTGAGGTTCACCCAGTGCTGGAGGGTTGAGTGGTTGCCATGTCTGCCATATGTACTATATCAGTTATTCATCAGCTGTCTTCTTGATATATAGAGTTCATATGATACAGGGAGGTTTAGTCCACACTCATTTGTTTCATTTTACAGTACTAAATGTTCTTCAAGCATTACATATAATTACAAAGAAAAAATTACATAAGAGTATCACTTAAAAGAAGTTGTACTTATCAATTTCACCAAAAAACCCAAATTCCATTATTCACATCTGGTTGCTATTGTATAATCATACAACAGTGGCAGATACCAGATCATTAAATGAAACATTTCTATCAAATAAAACTTCAGCAGTTTCTCATGTTGTTTTTTGCTCACCAGTAGTGCCCAGTTGTGCATTATTTGCACAGCATTTGCTAACCCTGGAGAGTGAGAGCAATCCCACCTGCAGGAAAAACAGCCTAAACCTGCCTTTCTATGAAGTTATTCATGGATGACTCTGTATGATTGTAGATAGAATTAAGCTATTTTTCTTCCAAACCACAAGGTATAATATATAGAAGAAGCCTGGAAAAAGTTCTGGGTGTTTTCAAGAGCTAGGAACCCATTTTTACGTGTGTCTTATGTCTAAGGTGCAAGCTCATTATTTTATTCTTTGCATTGTCTGTTTTTTGGAGGCATTTTCTCTCACAAAAGAAATATTTTACTTCATTTTTATTTTTTTAAAAATCAAATTAATATCAGGCTTGATGCAGAACTATAATTATCAGGAAAATCATGCTGACTGAAGAATCATAATGGTTCACAGGGAGAACTAAACAAAGATTTTGAGGTAAGTTTCAGCATCTCACACCACAGTCAACTTGTGACTAATGTGTGCTTTTTAGCTAGGAATTTCACTTTTTCCACAGCTTACCTGAAATGGTAATGAGTACTTCATGTGAAATCTTTCTTTCAGGCTTGTGTGTGTTATCAAACAGATCTGAGGGTCTGCTCTATCAGAAATTAGATAAATTATGCTGTGTAGATAACCAGGGGTCAGTGTCTGTTGGTGGGAAGCTCAGCAAATCTAAGTTATTACGCTGCCATATTATTTGCTGGCCAGAGATCTCAGTGTAAGAAATCAACTGCACTACAAAGCTCACCATCCTATCAGGTAGATACCATGACAGTATCAAGAAAAGCTGTAAGTCTAAAAGACTAACTGGAAGTAGGACGGAGTTAGAGTTTTTCTAAGTAAGCTGTATGGCACATTGGCTGTGTGTACAGAAGGCTTCACAGAACAAACAGGGCCAAGGATCCCAGGACTGTTATCTTTCTAGTGCAAGAGATTTGCAATATAACTTGTAGGTGATCAAAGTGATGCTTCGACAAATCGAAGTTAAGAAAAAATTGAGCTCTAAGCATCCCTAGATGTGATTTTGAACAGTAGCATAGCTTTGGGATTAGTTTAGAATGTAATTTATTTGCTTGCGTGTTTACTTTTAGAGGGGTGAGTCTTAAAAGGATTTGTTGGCTTTGTACTGTTCAGGCACCTCAAAGACATAAAACTTGAAACATTGTCTGTTGACTTCCTGTTGGGAAAAACTTCTAATTGTCATTAATCACTGGAGCGTTGTCATACAGCCACCAACTCCTATCCTGCTTGGAGCCACAAAGGGAACAGAAAAGCACTGTGTTTGCCAGCTTCTTCTCAAACCTCTATCAAGAGTGTCCAAAGCAGTAAAGGGTAGTAGGAAGCAAGAGAAGTAGGAAGGGAGATCTCCAGGTCTGCTTGCTTTTTTGTGTGTTAGAATTCAAATCCAAGTATTTAATGTTTGTACAGTCCTTCATTTGTTTTTTTCTGGATCAGTAAAATATTTAAAATATACAAACCCTTCCTTAAGCTTCTTTATATTGTGAATCAATTGTAAATAACCTTTGAAATGCATTCAGGTGATGGAAACCATTTGTTTGTTTGGAAAAGGTAATAAAAAGGAACAGGCAGATCTTTCTAGCAAATCCTTTAAAACGCTCTGAGAAATTATGGTCTAGATAGCTGGAGTGACCTCTTGTGGTCTTCATGGGAACTAAGGCAATTCATCTCCCCACTTCCTTCCTTTCCCTCTTTTTAGCACTTACAGATGAATGATACTGGTTCTTACTGAAATAGAGACTAGAAGCACAGCTCCATCAGGAGAGTGCAGGACAGATAAATGTTAATTTAATTCACAATGCTCCAAACGTAATTATATCCAGAAAATACTATTTTAGGCCTTGAGTGTCTCTTACCTGTTCTGAGCTGCTCCAGGAAAGACATGCTTTCCAGATACAGTAAGGTGTCTCCCTCCTAGCATGTCTCATCAGTACATTTTAATGTTGGCTAACAGAAGTGCAGGTCTTTTAAAAAGAGGTTAACATCCTCCTAAGCCACTGGAAATGGGAGCAATCAACCCTTCACAATGAATCAACTAGCAGTGGTGTAAGTAGCATAAATATCTCTAACAGATGCCTGCAATATCTTTCACTGCCATCTTGCTTTTATTTCTCCATACCTATGAGTCAGCTAGTTCTAGATAACAGTGAGAAATTTCCATCAAATGTTTACAGACTGGAAAAACCAGTGCATATTTTCATTGCAGTAGCTTCATCTCAGTACCTTCATTTCTGGGATTATTTTGTTTTCTTTAAGGTTTGTTTTTTTTTTTTTTTTTTTCTGGGGGGAAGATAAGGAGGAGGAAGCAGGTTAGGACTGTTCTTAAATGAGATAAAGATATATTTATAAGTTTGTTTTTTTTAAACTGAATTATTCCATTTGTTAAACCCAAGCACAGCAGACCAGATGTCCCCCGTCACTTAAGGTTGTCCTGTGACATGTATTGATCAGTGCATTAGATGCTTGGGAATGTATTTATGATTTATATAGTCCATTGCTGGAGAGGGACAGCTGTTGCACTGGGATCCCTCTGTCCCTTCTTCATGTAGCACCTACATTTCTCTGATTTTAATAAAAAATCAAGATATATAGTTTATAAAGTGTTTTATATTGTTAGATGTTTTATCTCTCTATGTATATCTGTATTGAGTAGAGGAGTCTGAACCAAAGTACAAATGTACACCCCCTATTCACTCCTCAAACACTACCCTCAACATCCAAACCCAGATTTAAGTTTCACACTTTGCCAATGTTCATAAACTCCATACATCACTGAATAGAAAAATACCCCTGCAGTTCAAGAGTTGAATAGTTGAAAACCAGATCGTGATCTTAACCCCATTTTAGGCCTGTTCTAATATTGATAGCTCTGCTAGATAGAGAAGACAATTACCAGTATCCCTATTCTTTTCAGTTCTAGGGGATGAGGAAAAAATTATCAATAGCCTCTAGAGGCACAAATAAGTGTCTATTGAATGACTTTGTATGCATTCTCCCTGCCATCTGTTCTTTTAATCTTCTATATGAATATCACAGACTATAACAGCATCAGTGCAATTGTCAGTTATTTTAAATTTCCATTTTTCCTTTTCTATTATTTTAGTGCTGACAGTTTTTTCACATATTTCTTCTTTAAGTTTCTTTTCCATGTGACTCTTCCTGTGGCTTTTGTAATGTCTTAGGGTTTTTTTAGAGTTGAAGTTCAGCATCTGGATACTGAAAATGGATGGATATTTTGCTTAATAATGAAAAGATTGGATCATTTAATTTCATTATTTATAGCTACAAGACCTATTCAGCTATTTTCCAGACTTCAGTCACACATAGTATATACTGGAAGAGTTCAATTATTTTCTCTCATTTCCATCTCCCACAAAAAGGAAGAAAGTGTCCTACATTCTTTTGACACTAATACAGTAGCTTTTGAGATATGAATCCAGACATGTAAGATATCTCAGTGAACAGAATGTGCTCTTCAGTACAACAGTCTGTCTGAACTTACTGCCAAAGCCCATCTGACTTTTTGTATAAGAACTTAAGTTAACAGAACATGTTATTTTAAGTGAGCAAATTCTCTTAAAAATTCTCATATCTTCAGCTCTCAGGGTGAAAAAAAAAATAAATCTGCCTTCAACTCTAAAAGGAAAAGTTGCTTGACTGACATCTCTTTGAGCTCATTCATGTTCAATATGGTGTCCAACAGGGCAAAACCAAACTGAGGGGTTGTATGATGGCTGTTTTTTAGAGTTCTATTCAAAGTCAAAAGGTAGGACTCTGAATTCCTCTTAGAAGGCGTCAGAGGAACATTTGTTAAGAATATCTTTAGTTCAATATTTCCAGTATTGTTAATAAAACCTGCTTCTACGAAAGTAGAAATTTCAGCCAGCAGTGCTCTCCTACAGTCTGATGTCAACCAGGTAATTTAGGCATCCTTTACTATTTGAGATCTGGAAATAGAATAGTAGTAACAATTAAGATTCAATACATGCTTGCTATTAATGTCCACTATAGTCCACAGGTGAAAACACATGTATGCATGGATGCATGAAATGTCTCTGTAGTTGCTTTCTGTGTTTTTTTTTCATTATTGTTCTTACAAGCATAAATAATTACAGTATTTATCTACCTGCTGAAAGAGTCTCATTTCCATGCTTATTTAAATGGACTAGCTTTGCTGCTGTGGTGCTTATTTGTGGTGCTTATTTTTACAGTTGAATAGAGGCTTCCAAGAATTTGTTAACTCAAAATGCAATCCAGATGTTTAGCATACAGATGAGAGAAGATATTTTAGGGTCATTGCTTTGCTATTACAAGTCTTTCATTTCATGTCATTTCCCTATTTTTACTTTGCTCCTATTTCTTCCATTTTCTTCACTACTGGGTGGGATTTTATGGTAGGAAATGCACCTTTGAACATCATCACAGATTCCAATCACAGGTATTGGGAGTGATGAAAAGGAGAGAGAGAGAGAGAGGAATAAAATACAAGAAGTGACACACCATACCTCTACTTGCCGTCCACTGACCAATATCAGACCATGCCTGAGCATCAACTGGCACATTCTGGCCGACCCCCTTCATTTCTGTATGGAGCATGATTCTCTATGGTATGAACTATCCCTGTGGCCAGTTCAGATCAGCAGTCCTAGCTGTGCTGCCTCCCAGCTTCTTGTACACCACCTTACTGGCAGAGCATGGGAAACTGAAAAGTCCTTAACTTAGAGGGAGCACTGCTTAGCAACCATTAAAACATCAGTGTGTTATCAATTTTATTCTCACACTAAATCCAAAACCCAGCACTGCACCAGCTACTGAGAAGAAAATTAACTTTCTCCCAGCTGAAACCAGGTCAATTCTTCTTAAGTAAAGTAATTTCAAACTCAGTATCTTTCCTTCAGGCAGTTTTTTACGTTGTTGCTGCCTAAGCCAAACACAATTAGTAGGTTTTGCAGGAATCACACCATGCACATACATGCGGGTAATTATCAATGCAAATGAAATGTTACAGCTTAAAATAGCAGTATAACAACTTAATTATGTTTAACTATTTGAAGACATATCTTTATGCATGGAGACAGAATAAGTGGCAGTAGTATAAGAATGTCCATCCTTTTCCATTTCTTGTGTTGTCAGATGTCCAAGACCTGGTTCCTCCCCCCTACAGAAACCACACTTTTAATTCTGAGCTGACATTTCTTACATATTTCCTCAGTGTGAGCTATTAGCAATGTCTAGTGGTCAGAGCTGCAGGAAGGGATCTAATAAGCCTTGATTCTATTCCCATTTTTGAGATGACTAAATGAGTTTGCAGTTGCCTTGCCTGTTACAGTCCTGTGCTAAGCAATTTATGATCTTCCAGTTTTAAAAGTAAGCCAGCAGAAAACTCCCAGTTCACCACTGCTTTAGTATAACAAAAGAGTAAACACACAATTTTGCGGTTACAAAAACTTTGCCCCCTCTTTTCTTTGGATCTCTTTTAATAAGTCTGGTATCTCAAAGTATGAAAGCTGAACATGAGGCAGAAATTAGATTCTATTACCTCTGCTGGTGTTCTGGTGAAATACATTGAAGGTTAGAAAGATTTTAAGTACCCTGGACTCATACCAAAGTTTTTAAATTAAAAAAATATTAAATTTATTTCTCACTATTCTGTATTATAAATTACAAAGGCTAAAAGTTGAGTGCTTGCAGAAAAACTTTAGACATCTCTGGAAACATGATGTTTAGTGGACTTTGAATCAACCTTTCTATGGCCAACAGAAACTGTGCTACTTCTCTGTCTTCAGAGATAGCCACTGGAATTTTTAGTGGCTGTTTCTATTCCTACCATACAGACCAGTGTCTCCTTTTCAAGTTTTACTTATCTTTTTTACTGCAATAAACCTAGGAAATTAATGACTAAAAAAAAAGTGAAAATTTAAGAAATGCTAGAGTTAATGCAGTCCATAAAGCCTTACTTCCATTGTCTAGAACATTTTGCCTCTTTCTCTGTTCTCCTATTTATTTTCTGGCTTTCATATAGGGCTTTGTCTCTGCAAGTGCAATGTTGTGGAGCAGAAGGAGTGGGATGTCCAGCAAACTCCAGGAGCAACTGTAGAATCGGGAGTTCTGACCCTGGCTGCCTGTGGCTTCTGGATACAAGTCTGGATTGGCTGTGTACTTATCCACGAACTTCAAACTTGTATAGACCACGGTCATTGGTAGTATGTTTGAGATCAGGACTAGGCAGAGTTGTATTCTGAAAGGCGAGAGAGAAGACGGCTGTACAGGGAGGTGGCTACTCCTCTGTCCCAGCAAGACAAGTACCTACGGGTGCCCGTCCCCTTCTGAAAGTGCATCTCTACCTCCTCCCTTCATCCCCACAGTAACTAGAAATGTGACATGTCAGATCCTATTAAGCAGCCTTTGAACTTGGGGGCAATTTTTTCTTTCACTTTGGTTTTTCAAAGACAGAAACATTTTTTGTTTAAAATAAAGTTAGCCATAAAAAATAAGCCATTGCTGAAACAGCCTTGTTCCCTCTGGAATTAATGGCAATAATCCATCTGCTAAAAAGTCTGTCTAGAAAAATTCACAGCTGCAAGAAAACCTGAATAAGATCAGACTTTGTTGTTCCTTTTTTTATCAATGATTTTAATTTCCTTTCTTTCCCAAAGAAACAAAAAGCAGCAAGCAGCTGAACAGGCAGATAGACACTTGCTTGAAGTCAAACTTACTTAACTAGATTAAGTGTTAATCTTTTAAGTGTATTGCCAAACATACCACAATAAGATTTGAAATGGCTCTGAAGTGCAAAAAGTTGATGAGAAGTGGTAACAGCACACCTCAGAATGTTTCTAAGTGAGCCTAAGACTTTAAAATGTTGCTTTCATTTTACCGGAGAGTACATGAAATCTCAAAAGGTTTAAAGCTTTTTGCTTACTACATATTTCCTCTTTTCTTTCAACTAAAGGCTTTTAATGCTAAAATTTTTTTATATTAATGAAGAAATTACTGCTTCCTCAAAGCAAATAGGAGTTAAAAATACCTCTAATCTACATTAATTTAAATAAAACTCTTCAGACTGAATCTTTCCTGAATTTCCAAAACAAAAAATTTGCACTTAACTTGTTATATTTTTCTCAGTTTTGGTTATTGACAGTTTCTCCTAGGCATGAAAATCAGCAAGAGGAGAGAAAAATGTTCTGGGAAATGCTGATACCACTTTTAAATATAATTTCTCTCTTTTAATGGACATTTCTATTTTATGCCTGCTTTTAATGGCATATCAGCTGGGATTGAAGTGTACACAGGTTCAAAATACGTGCCCGTATGAATTAGAAAAATTATATGAACATCACCAATGTTTAGATATCAAGGCTGCTTCTGATACTTCAGTAGAAAAATTTGACGTCAGTAAACCAGCCTCACATAAATGAAAAAGAGTAAAATTCAGATTTTTCAGATTCAAAAATCTATTCTGATTTTTGCTGCTATGCAATCCATAGTGTTTATTCACCCAAGTATTTTTCACTCAGCTCCCTCTGTCAGACTTCACTCCTTTCCTGGACCTAGAAGACACCTCTTTCTGTTTTGTCTGGAAGGCTCTAGGTGGCTGTAGTGTATAGGCTGATAGACTGAAGGACACACTGAGCTATACTCACCTAGTATTACCTATCATCCCTGATTTTATCCCTAAGGACATGCCTTAAGAAATATACATTTTAGAAAAGGTTGAAGAAGAAGAGATGTTTGGGATTACAATTATTCCTTTATTGCCTTGTGAAAAGCAGAAATAAATATTTTATTCCACTTTTACTTGTCTTTATAGTGAAGATATAATAAAACTACCTACAGACATCATCAGTGATTTATTCATTTACTGGTGTTCTGAGGAATGAGGCGGGAACTCTTGCAAGTATTACAGCCATGGTTTCTATTCCTGCCCTATTTTTCACCTTATGTGGCAACCTCCAACTCAGGCAAGCCAACTGAGCTGCAGCACCTCAGCACAAATTCCAGCCCTCCAGCCAAAAGCCATTTTCCTTGATAGTCTAAGCAGAAACACCACAGTCAGCTGAGCACTCTTCCTTCTGCTGCCTGAACTGTGGAAATCTAGGTGTTGCTGAGGATGTCCACTTCTCAAACTTATAAAAACTCATCATTAATGTCCTAAGTCTCATAGTTACCTATTTGCACTGAACATGCCCCTTCTTTTTCCTTCCATTTTTTACCTTTTCCTTTTCTTTACCATAGTGATTAACCTCAAAGTCTTAGCAGCCTAATGACAGTGATGTCCAGAGTGAGCAAAGGATGAATCATCCCTTTTGTTATCCAGGTCATTATCTGAATAATTATAATAATATTTCAGGACTACTGCCCTTGTTGCTGTTCTAAATCAGAAAAAAATGGGAGGTACAGATTATGCACTGAGGTATTTTTACAACGCTTTACTCTCAAAAAAAAGAAAAAAGGTAATTTTGAAATAGTGTCCACAAACTTCAAGCCCAGAACACATCCCAACTCCCTCTCTTTGGTGGAATTATTTGCCTTTAAAGTTGTAAGTCTGTTCATTATTGCAACGTACATGCTGCTACAGGATCTACCTTGTGGATTTCAAATTCTGCCGACAGCTTGTAGAGGACTTAATTTTATTTAGTCAGTTAGCAACAGAAAACCTAACTTTCCTACTGAAGTTAGAAATAACATATAAGAAGTCCACTCTATCCAGTCATGCAGACATAGGTCTCATTTCACTACAGTTTGTGCTGCAGGAGCATATCCCCAGTTACCTTTAAATTTCATTTCTATAGCATTCAAGTTTTTACCCAAGCCCCATGTGGACTCCCTACTGTTCAAAAAAAAAAGGAAGCAGAAATTTTTTTCCCACTTGTGTTACAAATGTTATCAAATTCTCTACATTTTTTCATACTAATTCAGTGTGACACAATCCAGTGTCTGAAGGAAAAATCTGAATGAATATTGCATTAAGTAGTTCAGCTTGCTGAAGCCTCTAGAATAATTACATATAAGTTTCTGGCGTGAGATGATTGTAGGCATTGAAACCTAGCAAGGACAGAGCAAGAGGGCCTTTAGAGATCAAATCATTGGAAACCAGGTTTTTTTGACAAGGAAATGTGGTCTTTAGTTCTTGCCTCATGTCTCACTCTTGCCTCACTGTCTGACTGTGAAACCTTAGAGCAAGATTTATGCAGAGTTTTCATGTTTGGGAGCACGAGCTGAATCCAGAACCCTGAGTTGTGCCACAGAACAAGAACGGTGCCCCGAGGGGGGCCAGGTACAAAAATACACTGAGCAGGCAACAAACCTACCTGGAGAGATGGGAGGGTTGATTCTATCAGCCACGGAACGGAATCTTCTTAGTGGTGAGAATTGATCCTAGATTGTCTAAACATTAGACAAGGGGCATTCTTATTAAACTTATTTTTGTAAAGAAATATATGATGCTATGCTCTGTTGAAATGGCTTCTACAAAAGGGCCTTTCTGAAATTACAGGTTAAAAATTAAGAAGCTTTGCCAATTAACCAGCAGCTCATAAACATTTTGATCCTGTTTACTTATCCTTCACTTAACACTTCCTTTTGGTGTCAAAATGCTATTCTGCACTAGGTCTTTAACTTCCCTACATACTCCCATGTTTAAAATGTGAAAAAATGTCCCAGGTAAAAGTTGTTTGATACATATTCATATTCATGTTTGTAAATTACTGCAAGACCCTATGCCTGATATTTGGGGGTGTTTTCATTTTCCAAGGGAAATTCACATTCCAGACTCAGGAAATGTGTGATAAAATTCCCATGGATTTTAATTGTGTTATTATTTGTCCAGAATCATAAAGTACGCTATTAGTTACATTTGCTGTTGATAAAGCCAAAGCCATTTTCATAAGTTTCAGAAGTCTTTCAGAATATAGACTGAAGCATATCTTCCAACATCTGTTGTCTAAATCAATAAAATCTTGACTTGGGAAAGGACTTATGTACTCCCTGCATACCATTTGGAAACCTTCATTTGGAAAGAACTGTCATGCTGCTCTGGCCTGAAAGCATTTTCAGGATAAAAAAGCTGAAATATACCACTCCTTTAACCAGGCCAAAGCAGTGCCCCTTCTTATCTAGGAATGTGTTATGGTTATGTCTAATAAACCAATTCAATAAGCATAGGATAAATTTAGTTTGTCAGTTTAACAGAGTTATGGTTCTTTGCATGTTTAAGTAACAGTAGATGTATGTAGATATAATTGAGGCGAAACTTTCATTTCAGACAGGAAGTACAAAAAAAAAAGATTTGTATGTAAGTATGAACATACAGTAAATTACAGCAGCGAACATTCAGAAAAATGCCTATTTACAGATATGTCAATGCAATATGACTGAAATCAAGAAAATCTTAAGGCAGTTTGAAATGGAATGGGAGGCATTAGTTTAAACAGATGTTTTCCTTAAACTGGAAAGCATGATGTAAGCAGTCATCTATTAGCGGATGGAGAGAAAGAGAATATATTCTGCTTTAATTCACTCCTTTGTATTTGTTTTAATAGGGTACTACCAAAACATAACCTGCGTAATGTGAATCATTAGAAAAAGGGCAATATTTTACAGTCATCTGGCTTGATTGATTTGGAAGGGATTCAAAGATTCTGTGAACTGCACTTCTCCTGAAATTTTGGGGTTTATACACTGCCAAGCACCAATTGTGATGAATCACAATTGAGGTGACTTGACTTTGGGTTTTGCATTACGTGCAGAGATCATACTCCTTTGACCCTGTAGTCCTATATTATTTATTTACACAATGGCAAAACGTGGCTTTAAGATCAAATAACAGAGTTCTTTCTACCCCAGTAAATTCACAATCTAGGCTAAGTATGACACCACATTCCTCAGTCTCACTGCTGACCAATTCTGCAACAGACTTTTAGTGAAGAACGCTCTTATTCTGAAATGGCTCCGCTTCTGAGTTCACATACACATGCTTGCCTAGAATTAAGAATAGAGGATTTTTTTTTTAATACTGGGATTTAACTGTTATTTCTTGGGAATTCTGGAGAGAAACTGTTACTATAATTCCTCAGTAAATTAGTAAATCCCACAGAGCAGGTGTAAGGGCCAAGGCCAGTACCATACAAAAAGGGAGAAATGCATAGAGAGGTGCCTGAGGTGCTTTCTGCCTCTTTCTGGGCTGTTAAACAATTTTCACAGTTTCTTTGTCAGAGTTAGGGCTATTGAATTGGGGATGTGTTTGTGGGTGTGGTGTGGTATATGAAAATTGTGTACATTCAGGTAGTATTAGGATTTCTGTAAGGAGTGACCAAGGTAATTTAGGAATCTTTCAGGTTTGAATTTTTTAAACTTTTGTTCTGAAGTCAAAGTGTATTAACTTGCATTTTAAAGTGAAAGCTGAGATTCCCTCATGCTGACATAATGCTCTAAAAAAGATAGATGTTGCAAGAAAAACTTGAGGAAGCTGGAAATACCACCTCCACCAACAGAATTTCTTACAATTGCCTATTTCTGACTTGATAATAATCATGTCTATTCATAAGGGATCCACACTGTAAAGTCTGGAAGACCTGATAATGCTGACAGTTTCTGCCATGAGAAAGTATTCTGAAAAGTACACTAAAGCCTGATTATAAAATTTATTCTCACTCTGTTTCTACTGGAGGTTACATGGGAAACTTAAAATTGAGCCTTGTTAAATTGAGATGTGTGGTCTGTGTGTTCATCTAGACGAATAGAAACATTTGCAGTTTTATCTTGTAGCTGGACCAGATAAAAAAATTATTTGTGCTAAAAGGAAGTAAAATCTTTCATCTATCATGTCTGCATTACTGCTGGTGAGCAAAATGTTTGCAAGGACAGAGAAATTCCTTAGTGAATTGGGGAAAATATTTTTAAGCCAACTCTTCCCAAGTATTAAATGGATATATTAAATAGTTTCAGATTTATCAATAGATCAATTAAATAGATTCAGTCTTCACAGCATAAAATTAGTCTTGTTGCTGTAGCTGTTTTCTATTCTTAATATTAATTATTATAATTAGTGTTTAGCAGTTCATGTAGGCCTTCGATCACTTTCAAATGTCTCTTTACACAGATGTCAGTTACACTAAGATCTTCTCATGCCCAGAAGGTGGCTTGGCTGTGCAGACAGGGGCTGAAACATAACACTCTTGGATTTGCCAGCAGCTGGAACAACCACTGTCAGTAAATAGAGCCGATGTTTGCCACCCACTCATTCCAGCCTCTTCTGACAGAAGCCAGCACACAATTTGTTGGCCATTGATATACCCGAACATCTTATTATCTCTTCATTTCACCAGCTAAGTGGTCAGGGATGTGCTTCCCCTCAGGGGAAATGTACCTGTTAAAGCAATATTTCTTTTGGCTGTCATTCTAAGCCATAGGCAGGGGGATTAGAGATTCAGCTTTTAATTTTATGCTTGTCTTTTTCTCTTGCAAATGGCAATCATTCCATACCACCTCCTGTGATATGAAACTGAAAGTTGGATTAAAGCATTTTTCCGATTCCTGACCAACCTTTCTGGTCACAAAGGCACCTTGCTTAAGACAGTGGGCGTACTTATCAGCCAGTACAGGCTTTGGCAACTGGATAGTGTAGGCAAATATTGAGTAATTTCAAAGCAATCCAGGCTTCACTTTCTAGAGGAGAACAGTAAGACCCGTTTTGCGTTTTTGTAGACAACACAAAGAATTATTTAGCAATGTTCATTTATTTATCAACTTCAAATCTTTAGAGTTTTGACAGATTAATAACTTCCTTCAGGAGTTTTAAATAAACATGATGTATTAACAAACAGACCAAGAGCCTACTTAAATTGTACAAACATATAAAGCAGGCTGCCTTGTCTAATGAAAACCTGATAAGAAAAATATCTTTTAAAAAAAAAGATTGTGTCTCAATTTCTGAGGAAATAATTTATCTTTATATATCCACTGGAATAACAGATGAATGGAGTCAGAGTTTAAGTAAACCCCAATTATGCTCTGCCTGATAATTCTATTTTATCGACACTGTATATATATTTACTTATAGCTTCAATTATTTAATATTATAAATATGGTGTGTTTTGACAAAATAGGATTTGAGTTGTCCTTTTTAAATTTCAGCATAACTTCTATGGATTATATAAAGAGGAGGAAATATTCCATGCAGAGGGGCTTGGAATTATAGCTTCAATGAATCTTATTAGTATTGTAGTTTTGCTAGAGTCTCAGCATCCGAGGTTGTGTATTTATGTAAGTTTAATTGGTGTTTAAAAACAATCTGGATTCGTTCAGCCATAGTCACTTAGTTCAATACATATGCAAAACTGGTATAGGTTTTGGGCCAGATGGTCCAAATCTCCACAGCAAAGATTTTTGTTTAGACAAGTTTACTGATGATTTTCAACTCTGATTTTTCAGACACAGAAGCGGGGCTGAAAGACCCATTTGCACATGTTTCCCTAGTGACAGAGTAGTGGGGTGAGCAAAACATCGCCATTAAACCACCACTGTAAATCTTCCAAACTTGTACTCTGCACAGGAGTGCTTCAGCCAGCAAGTGGTTTTGCATTTCTCAGGGGAAAATGAGCAATGGACTCTCATTCATGCCTTCAGCTGAAAACCTTGTAAAGAACTCTGTGGCTCTGTAGTGCCGGGGTAAGTCATGGCTATGTGGCAGCCTGGGGGTCCAGCAAGACCTGCCTGGCACAGCTCTTCAATGTGTTTTGCAGGTAACCCCAGAGTCCAGCTCATCCTCCTGCTGGGACACTGCAGGAAGCCCAGTTCCAGCCACTCACCTTCAGCAATCTGCATTCAGGCCTTCAGTGCATGTAGCTCAGGGTTTATTGGCAGTGCTCAGTTTGCACTGATCGTATAAAATTAAACAGTGGCATGGATTTATAAACATCTTCTAAGGAGCATTATTAGATTTTGAAATGTCTTAACAGGTTTAAGAGGTGTGTTGCATAGGAGCAGAAACAGAAGGTACAAACCAAAGGAACAAACAATACCCTACAAAGCCAATGCTAAACAAAGTGTCAGGAGATATATGGACCAGTTTGTACAAGTAGAAAAGTACAAATTATTCAAGGGGATCCCAAGGATCAGACAGCAGAACAAAACGTCTTTTCCTTTTATTTGTCAGAACAGTTCATCCCTTTAAAAAAATAAACATTTCTGTATTTCTTGAGTAAGTCTATAACGAAAATAACAGGTAATACTAGTTTGTGGTAGATATTACATTTTGAACCTGCCAAGATTGAATACTTTATAGGAAGATATATATTTCTAACATTTAATTTAATTGAAATTTAATTAAAAATTGGTTTATAATTTTTTATTTTTTTCTTAAATACAGAAGTTTCTTCTCTTCTGTGGCTCCTGTCATAAATCAGCTACTGAAAAAATCTTAGTTTAGAGGAGACCTTTTGTATTATGAGAGCTTTGTTGTAGAAATATTGGAATGCTATACATTTAAAATATGTTTTTCAGGCATTCAGTAAAACCCCATGCAATTCATTTTATGCTGAATTCATAGTTCTGCTGTTTAAGCAGTCACACTTAGTTTGCATCAATATTATGGAAGGAACATGAAGGAAGTGAACATTTCATTCTTTAAAATTATTGCAATAAAACTGCAGAAGATACAGAAATAGTACATGTAAGGTTTGAGGTAAGGGCCTAAGTAGGGTGCAATTTTGTTACCAGCATTAACTTGAATAATGTTTGGTTTAAGTCTAATAGCTCTGATTTTTTTTATCTCAAAAAAAAAAAAAAATTGTCTAATTACTCTGATTTATATTTCAGTCACAACAGCCTGGTCTATTTTCATTCAATCTGTTTCATAGGGATGCCTTATTTCCTTTGGAAAAAGGAATTGCAAATTATAGGCACTGGAGAATTTTTAATTACTTAAATCTTCCTTACAATGGAAAGCCTTCAACAATGATTTCTTCTTTTTTTAAAAAACTGTACCTTTTATCACTCAATGTACTACTAAAACCATAGTGTTTATTTTGGTTTAATTTTGGAACAGACTGCATAATTTAGGGGAGAATTAGCCTGAGATATCGGAGTATCAGACTGATTGCCAGAGTGGACCGAAAGTTCTGCAGGGAGCAGGCAACAAAAATTAACACATCAACAAGGAGCTTAGAGGAATGAGAAATTTCAAAGACACACATCAAGGAGATTTTTAGCTGTGTGCTTCCTTTTCAGTGTATCTGTGGCTTATTTTGTCTGTTGCTGTTTCTGTTAGATTTGTCGCTTAAAATTCTCTCCAAATGGAATTTCATGAAATCCCAGAGGCAAGGAGATTGGTAAACCTGCTCTAACTGCTCTAACAATATCATGAAACAGGGTTTGAATTACCAATACACTCGGGAATTCTAATGCAATTATGAGTGTTTACTTACACCATGTGTTTCTCACTGAGCCTTGGCTGTATCAGGATAAACCAAAGGGAACTAATGTTTTATAGATGGTAAGACTCTGTTTGTTTTCAGTAGGGCTAAGTCTCCCAAAGCACTCAGACACACTAATTAAAGTAAACTGCAGAGGCCCATAATAAAATATATGTGTTTGGAGACTGTGAGATGAACTCCACTGGCTTATTAAAAGTCAAAAGAAAAATATACATTATTTATGACTTCAAAGGGACACACTGTGAGCTCCAGTTTATTTAAAGGATTAACTAAGCATTGGTTATTGGTGACCATCTGAACAGCTTTCCTTTCACAGTTCATTAGTTATGTCATATATGTGGGAAGTCATAATTTGGGTTTAGATCAAATATTATTAATCAACTAAATTATGGAGGGTACACCAACAATATTAAATGTAATCTTTAGGAAAATAACACCTCACAAATCCACTTTTCTCCAGTTGCCCAATTACATTTCAATACATAAACAAAAATCCAACAGATGTATGGAAGTTTTATAGAGCTGCAGATCTCTGGAGTGATGGGGTTTTTTAGCAATAAGCACATTAAAAATACCAAATGGAATTGGAAAGGAAGCATTTTGTAGGCCATCAGGTCTTTGGGATATACCAGAAGTATAAATTCACCTACCATGAGTACTGTTGTCATTTACCTAAAATGTTTAGTTTTTTAAAAAAATTACCAGATATATGGGAATGAGGGGGAACCTAGGGTTTCCAGTGAAAAGGGCACTGGGAAACAGTATTTTCTTTCCTATCTTTGTCAGTAGTGTACCCTGTATATCTTTTTTCTCATTTTTCTAATAATTCTACTTACCCAACTTTTACTTAAAAGCTGTATGGAAAACATTTGGCTGAGCAAAGACAAGCAGAAGTACCCACACACACTCACTCACGAGCCTGGGAAGTGACATTTTTATTATGTTCTTCTGTCTCTCCATCTTTCATTATATGTTTAATACAACTCAGATTTTAAGGGAGGAGAAATTAAAAGATTCAGGTGGCTAGCAATAGAGCTTAAAGATTTCAATAAATTTTGCAGGGGCAGTTAGGTATGTAGAGTTTGCTGATACTTTAATTGTCTCTTTAAAAGTGTCTTAAGTTTTTTGGGGTTTTTTTATGTAGCTGTTTAAATAGCAAACTCAATTAAGTTGAGGTTACAAAAACACTTATTCACCTGCTAAGTATTGAATTCACAGGAGTTTTTTTTAGTGTTGTTTGTATTTTCACTGACACGACTTAGACCAATGAAAATTGCAGTCCCTTTTGTTTTAAATATGATAGGCTGAGGTAGTTGTTTTTTTTTAATATTGTATTGTCATCTTTGGATCAACTATACAAATATGCCAACATTGGTACTGCCTCAAGGTTGTAGTTTTGTTTTTCTAATATAAACACTGGGGGGAAGAAGAGTGAAGGCAACATGCTTTAAAGCCCAAATCAGCATCATTCTGCTGTTTCACCACTGAACACTGAAATCCTAAAATTGAAGGAGACTTAGCTATCCTTCATATTTTTCACTCAGTGGATCAGCAAGCAGTCTGTGTTTCTGCAAATAACATCTCTTATAAAATAAAACATTCAGCAGTGGAGGTCTGTTTATTGCTGCTTTCAGTTCAGTCCTTTTGCCCAAACTACCAACAGGCAGTGGAAGTCACTTAATTTAGAAATAAATTCTAAAATAGCAAAGCCTTGCCAAAATGTGTACAAAACTTACATCCTGCTGAACAACAGAATTCATAAATGTAAGTATTATGATATATTATGTATAATGTATATTTGAATATTTGTGTAAATTTATATTTATAAATATAAAAAACTCTTCCAAAGGTCACAAAATCCCACCATGCACCTGACCCATTTTAAAATCACATATGAGAGGAAGAACACCTTACCGTGCTGGTTCTCACCTTTTCTGTCTCTGTGATAGGTTTCCCCATAGCACCTTTCCCAATCAGCTGACATAACTGAGGTTTCCCTGTCCTCGGATACTGCTGGGAACCAGAGAAGCAGCTTGGATTTCTCATACTGCTCAAGGAAAACATAAGAGAAAATAATTATAACGATGATTATGCACCTGTAGGATGCGTGAGAGACGTGACTGTTTTCATGAAAGCCTATTTACTAGGGGTGTCACCTCTCTTGCACCAATGGAATCATTTCTATCCTTGCTACCACTAACTACTCTATATAAGTGTTGTGTTTCTTTAAATAAAGGACCTCTGCTTCTTCATTTCACAAATAATTTAGTTGCTATATTCTTTTTGCCGCTCTCCTAGCCCAAATAGCAACATTTCCCAGGCATTTACCAACCCGGAAAGTGAAGGTCATGATGCCAGATCTCACATTAGGCATTCGTAGGCGAGTAACCATTTCATAGGAGGCAACTCACATGCCTTGAGTGGATGTGTGCCTGACACTTCGGTGCTCCTTCCCAGATGATCCTTCCCAGGCTTGTAAGAAGATCTAGATTTCTTGCCAAACATCTTCCCTTTCTGCACCGTACATAAACAAGTGGTCTCTCAGTTTTCTCCCGGGTTATATTTTTATGAAATCTTTAGATTTATATGTCCTATAAAAGCAAGGCTTTGTTTTAGAAACTGACCTACATTTAGAAAAAAAAGAAGAAAACCCTTTGAAAGGTTTGAAGCTGAAATATAGTAATTTATTTTTTTAATAAGTTTTTTGCAGAGTGTTGCTCTGTTTTATTCAACTGTTTGGGGAAAATTATGGTTTAACATAAAATGGTAATTTGTCTCAGCCAGTAAACCTAAAGTTTCATCTTTAACATAATTCTATCATTCATATTTTCTTCAGCATAAAACAGAATTTTGGAGATTGGACAAAGACACCTTTCAAAATAATATACCAGTTCTTCATCCTCTCCTAAGGATAAGTATACAATCGGAATTATTGTGCTCTTTTTGCCTTTATAGCACTCTATGGTGCTAATGACAGGAAAAGCAGTGCTAGTAAATCTAGAAAATAATTAATTTAAAACAAACAGCATCTCGCAGGAAACTTGACCTTTGTGGACTGTGAAAAATACTTCATTCAAGCTAACTTCTAAACCTCAGGACTTCAGAGTAATATATTTTGTATATATTTTGTATATATTCTGTATATATTTTGAATTTAAGCAATTAACTTGCAAGGATGACTAGAATAAAAGAGAACTGATTCTGATGTGCAATATTTTGCCATCCAATAGTGCATCATTTACGACAAATTGTAAAATTATGAACAATTAATCTTGAAATGATCATTGAATTTAGAAACAACAGTACATTTCAGCAGGTGGCCTTCAATAGATTAATGAGTGCTCCTTCCCTTTTCTATATCTGTAGCCTAATTTGTCTGAGAACAGGTTGTATTTTAAGTTGGGTTTAATTTATTATCTATGAGTCCTTTAACAGGTGTCTCCACAGCAAATATGCTTACATGGAAAATCTTACATGGAACAGGTAGAAAGGATGCATTATAGGTACCCTTGTCATAAAATTGATAACTGCAGTGTTATGAGGTTTCTTTTCTGACTTCCTTAATGGTATGCACAGACAGAAGATCAAGATCAGTAGCTAATACAAGTTTTTTAAACTGTTAATTGATCACTAAATTGAAATTAAAATAATCCAATTAGATGTCTTCGTACATTTGACTTTATGCTTCCCTTTTTGCACCAAGCAGTATAAGCATCACAAATTCTACTGGTTGAAAATTGTACCTTTTTGTTTGGGATTTTTTTCCAATGTCACATTGCACATTTTCCTGCTAGTTTTTGCTTTATTTTTGTTATGGACTATAGTAGATATGTAAAAGAAGTTTACTAGGAGAAGGCAATTGAAGACAAAATTATGTTGACTTATGAATTTATTTACTGGTTTGAGAACATAATGTGGCTTTCCTTGGGATATATAAAATAAACATACTCTTGGAATTGCTGAGTGATTAAATGAATGTTAACTTTTTATATTTAAGCAACTGCAGAATGCTCAAGCAGAGAGAGGAAGAAATGGTGCTCTTGGATTCAGCACCTAAGTTGCTGTGAATAGATGCTGTTCAGTGTGTGTGGTAAAGATTCAATTAAATAAAATCCTTTTTCATCCATTGGAGACAAAGGAAAAAAAGTAGTTCTAACTGGCATATTTTTACCTATTGCACTCTCAAATTAGAAATTATGCTTCTGCTTATAATTAAGGTATTATAAGTGATAATGAGTAATGATAATTGCTTCTCATGTATGCTATATATATGCCAGTAGAACACCATCTGAGCTAATGTCAGGAAATCTGCCCTGATCACAGAAACTAAAAAGGAAACAATGGTCTTAAAATACAACACTAAATTGAAGATTAGGAATGCTTTCCAAGCTATTATTCACTCTAGATTATTTTATCTGGAACCTCAGTTATAGAACCCAGCAGGAGACTGATTGTAAAGCAGAAAACCTGACTCCACAAAGACACATGGGTAAGCAGACAGCAGAAAAGAGTAAAGCTTATTTGCTTTCCAAATCCAGGAGTAACTGGGAGTATATAACTATACTCTAAAACAGAGCAAGCCCTCTGGTGAATCAGTAGCTGAAGCCACTTATGCATACAGAGTCTGTATGGGGCAGAACAGCCCAGCCATGAGAAGTGAAGATTAGCAGAGGTGAGGAACTTTGCCCCTTCCTTCTCTGAGAGCTGGCTTGACATGAGAGTACAATTTAGGAAAAGTGAGACTTGGGCAAGATGTGTCATAGTGGAGTCTGGAAGACTGACTGTTTTATACCTTCTGGGTCACTATTTCCTGTTTACACAATTTGTTTATATATGGAGTTCTCATATGTTTATTTGGAGAACGTTTCTTTACTCTTTTCTTTTGTGCAACACCTTCTGAAAGTTTTTTTGAGTACTTGGAAATCAGAGAAGAAACAATTTGACTCACAAGTTACTATTTTATTTTGGAGAACCAGAATTAAAAGCATTTCTTTACTTCAGAGCCCAAGTAGCAGAGGTAAGCAATGGCATCTTGACATTAAGTCTGGCTTACTTCAGATGTGGGCTTGTAGATTCCACTCAAGTGAGAAACTAGAAACTTTGCTTGCATCAAACATCAGTGACATTCCTGTCTAAAAAAAATAAAAATTTTCAGTTAATCAGGATTTATACAGGCAAACCTTACCCCTCTAAAGAATATTCAGTAAATACACAAATAGAAATATGTTTATTTTTCTTAGAGTAAGTCAAAATAAAAATAGGAATCTATGTCACCTTTGAAGATGAGGCTGCAAATACAGGAGTGCCTTCTGGCAAATAATAGTAATGTTTCTAATGGAAATAATCAAAGTATTGAGTATTTTTTATTGCTAAAAATCCAAATTCAGGTATTTTGCAGCTTCTTGAAAAACTGATATTTTAAAATGATAAGCACTTTAGACCTCTAAAATAATAAGCAATAAAAGCCTTTAATAAGCACAGGCTTTAGAATACAGAAGAGTTCAATCTAGGCAGAAGAGGCTGTCATATCTGGAAAGCACCAGCTTGTGTATCTGGTATAGTTTCTACCACAGTTCACAAAGGAATAGTGTTGAGGTGTTCCTGGTATCTGGTGCTGGATACTTCTGGGACAACCCAGCATTGCTTGGGGGGCATGAAAAATGCTCTGCCAGTCTGTGTGTCCTGTGCCTGCAATTTGCAAACCCTGAGTATTGTCAAGTCCTGCTGGATTCCCTGTTGTGCATGCTGCTCAGGGAAGAGTCTGTTTAGCCAGCCAAAGGCTGTTGTGGCAGATGCTTTGGTTTTATTTCTATATGAGAAAATTCTACTGTTTTCCTAGATAATTTTAGATCTTAGATAGTTGTCGAACTCTCTAATGATTTTCACCTTGCAGATTCATTATGTATTTTTTTGTTATTCTCTCAGATTTTTCCACTAATAAGAATGTAAATTGGTTTACTTATCTCCAGTGGATTGATACCTCCATAAAATGCTTGAAAGAGGGATTTCTAACTTTGTTGAATTTGGTTTCTTTATCATTAATTATAAACCCCATATTTTTTTAAATATTCCAGAGTTTTTTGGTCATTGTTTTGCTCATGATTATTACTTACAGGAGGTATGTTGCCAGCTAAAATCCAAATATTTTGGCATACTGCTTAAGCTTTGATATTTCTGTGTTGTATCTATCTACATCTTCTCTAACAATAAGGTCAATGGCAATGCTAAAGAGGAGTGAGAGATTGCATCCTGATTAATTCCTAATTTTGTATTCTGAGATCGTTGTGTTCCAATAGAACGGGGTGAATAATTCATTGTGAACAATTGACCACTGTTTGCCTGTTTTTATAAATGGTTCACAAGCCGATCATGTTTCAGCCATTTCTTTGATTGCATTCGCTTCCCACTTCTTTATGATTCCTGTTCTCTAAATCAGAGATTCCCAGCATCATTGTTGCCATCTCCATTCAGAAATAGTTTTATTTACTCTATTTCCTTTACAGATGCATGTGCCATGTATACTTCCCCCTTCTGATTTGCAAATAATAAGTGATTAAAAATGGCACTTGAAAAAGTGAGAATAAATGGGCTATCATGGTGTATCAAATGCATTGCCAGGTCTAGCATGGTCATGTGTTCAAGTTGCCTTTTGACATCCCTAGAAGACCCTAAAACCTGTCATGGTTATGTTCATTACCTTTCCTTTCTGTGCAATGATTCTGTCACTTAATTTTGAGTCGTATCTGTTTTTCCCTCTGTATATCCCAATGAACACAGGATGCAATGATGTACTTGATGTTAGAGATCAAAAGGACACTTTGCCACAGAAGTATTGCCATCTGTTCTTCCTTGGAGTTGGCTACAGGCATCTATCATCTATAGAAAAAGCTAATATTATTTAAAGAAAATCTAAATGTTCCTTTAGTGTGTTTGAAATTTGACACACAGAAAAGATGCGATTTTATTATTTTCTCCACTGGTTAAATTATCAAAAACATTAGAACTCTCTGTAAAAAATATTTTGTCACTACTATGAGTATATTTTTTCTAGATCAGTTACGGAAATCAATTGTAGAATATATAAGCTGCATTAGAAATTTTCCTCTTTTAATTAATATTCGCTCCTATAGATGCAAAAACATTCTAAATCTCTTTATTCTCCTTGTAGAATAAATTTCTAAGTCTCCCTATCCTGTCTCTATCACTACCAGAAACAGAATATATATATATATACACATATATGATGTATATATATATTTTTTTTTTTTACACTTATGATGTATATAAAACTGAGAATTGCAGTTTCCTCAACTAGAGAGAAGTTTTTCCACTCAGTTCTAAACATATCCTTCTCCCCCAGCCAAGGTATAATTCAGTGGTTCTTTACTCTTTTGTGATCTAGGAGACCTAAATTTCATCCAGTCTTAAAGTTATTAGAGCTGTTTCTAGTGTTTGATTAGGTACTGAAACACACAACCTGTTTTCTTTGAATGTTTATCTCTGTAAATTCATACCTTGCCAGTCAGCCCAGCTACTCAGTGATTCAGAGTAAGGTGCCATTCCTCATGTCACCATGGAGTATAGTCCTTAATACGTAGTAAAACCGAACACATACATATTTCTCTATATCCATGAAATATTTTGAGTGAGATTTAAAAAAGACCTATCAAAGAGCTGTTTCTGAACCGTGACAAGAAGAGTTCACAGGCATCTTGACAAGTTTACCACGACTTTGCCAACAAATCTGGAGAGATAATAGTTTAGGATCTTCAGTATGTGAGGAAAGAGACTAGGTTAAGTTCTGGCATTTTTCAGCAGTTTGTTCTGGCAGCTGCTCATTGCATTTGTGTGGCATTAGAAGACTGTGGATTAACATGTTTTGTCATGCTTGTGTAGCTTCCATGTGACTAAACATTTGTCAGTTTTACTTCTTTGCGAACTTTTGCTTTGAACTTTGAGATCAGGTAAGAAAACATTTCTGAAAATTGGACCTAGAATCAAAGGACTTCTGTGTAAATCTCTCTTATTTAATTCAACTCTGGGGAAGTTTACAAACAGTGCCTCACTCTACCTGAACTCCAGCTCCAGTTTTGCATCAACTCTGAATTCAAGCCAAACCCTATCCCAGAGTAACTCCCTGCATCACAAGCATTCAAGCCATGTAACTTGAGGCCTCTCTAAATAAATCTTCCAGTGAAGCTATTTTGCTTTGTTTTCAGAATTTGTAATAAGTGCTTCACGCTCTTCTAGTACCTCTATCTAGGAATGAAATATGCTAGATTTTTATTTGTGGGGATAAATTATATTCCTCTGAGAACAGCAGCTGTTTATTCCAAAATGAAAAATACCCAATGTGCTTAAACTCATGAAGGCATCCCTGTAGCTTTCTTGTGGTGGGTAGTCCTTGAAATATTTCATAAAGAGGAATAACTCATACTACCTCCTTAAAAACAGAGAAGCAGAGGATGGTTAAGTGATTTGATGAAGTTGTCGGGAGAGCTAGAGACAGGGAGTGCCTTGACAAACTTGGCATTCTGCACCAATACCTGTTACCGTGCTGCCTAAGTTTACATGCAGCAAGTTGGTGCACATTTCCTAATATACAGATAGTCAGAAGCAGCGTGCAAGTATAAACAGTGAAACAACTGTGATTTCTACTCAGGGACAAGCTTCCTTTTCCTCTTAAAATTTTCCACAAAATGGTTTGATATTTAAAACATCATCCAGTATATCTGGAAATGAGCAAAATTTCTCCTACTGCTAAATACATTGTTTCCACAACCATATATATTAGGCCATTTCTGAGGTAATACATATAATTCAGTGACAAATCCACTTCAGCCTTCATAATGCCCTTCGTTTTTACTTCAAAACATTCACAGACTCTCATGGATTTGTACTATTTAACACCCAGATAAAGGTAAGCTGCCTTTTTTAATAACGATGGATTACATTTTCTCGTTACATGCTCTGATTCAATTGGATTTTTCACTGTGAGTACATCATTCCAGAGAAAACAGTAATGCCATGGTGAGAATAATTATACGTATTAGAAAGGTAAATAATCTAAAACAAAAATTAACATCAACAAAAATTAAAGTTACTGCTTCAAAGGCCTGCTTTTTCCTGCCTTTTGTAGAAGTATCTCGATATTTTTTTCTTTACAAGTATATTATGAGAAACAATAGAGGCAGACTATTCAGTGAAACGTTTTCTACTAGACTGGGGCACTGCCAAAATCCTTCCACAGATGTGACTACCAGTGCAGAGGAAAGCTTCCACGCCCTTCAGAATGGGGCTATTCTTTGCTAGTACTCCAAGGGGGATGAAGTTGTGATAATACCCCAAACTCTTCTCAGAAGATGGCAAGTCTCTTTAAGGGGGTACTGCAGTGAGTGGTTGTATTTCTATACAAAATGTGCAGAAGTTCAGTAACTTTCTGGCCCTCACAGAAGTTCAGTGTTTAAAGTGAAATTTGCCAAGGGGGTCTGGTGTCCACCTACCTGCATCTAGCCTTGAACATGCTACAGTGCTGGGGACTAGTGCATCAAGGCATATAATATGCACTGTTAATGTTGGAGTACATCTCTCTCCACTTAGGAAAGCTTTGGACTGTGCAGCTAAGTCCTATTGAAGGAAACAGCAGCTAAATGTGCACCAAACTGGGGAGTTGCTGAAATGCTTTCACTGAACTGGAGCCTTAGACAGTCATTGCTCCTTCATATGGGCAAAAAAGGTCAAACCATTAAAATGTGTACTTTAAATGGCTTCTCCACTGAAATTCATTCAAGAAGATTTACACACACTAATATATTTTGAGATGTTCCTCTGGGCAGAATACCATGCAGCCTGCACACCTGTCCTGCTGGACAGATGATCTCCAGGGGAGAAGAGCTCGTAAAGATCTGGTTATTTGTTTAGCCACCCTGTCTCAGACATATGGAATTATATAACCTTGTTTTTTTAGGATTACTTTGCTAAAATAATATGAATATCACGTTTTTTTCCTCTAAAACATATTACAATATAATGTTGCCCTGAGAGAGAAAACGGGAAGACGTGCAGCTCCTCCTGTTTCATTTCCTGCTTTCACGGATTGTTGTGTTACTAAAATATTTTTATTACAGAAGAACTTGAAGCAATATACATTGTTTGTCAGAGGATTATTTATAGTCCCTTTAAGCTGAATTTCTGTAATGAAATCCATTTACAGACATTCCACAGTGCCGTATGGTTACTTGCTTATGCAAATGAAATGTGACCCTTGAAATAAGCCTCTTGCCCTTGCTGTCACCCTCTTTGGCTTCAAAGGTCTGCAGACAATCGCTTCTTAAGTGAGGGGGTTATTTGGTTTTGACTGTGGAAAGAAGAACAGGAAAAAATAAAAACCTTTCCATTGCATGGTTTTCTTGCAGAGATTCATAGTGGCTGACTGGTTTTGTGAGATAATGCTCATTTATTTTTGATGTTAATAGGAACCCTTCACTTATAAACATTCTTCTTAGATTATATACTTTTAAAAGTGAGATTCTTATATAACAACTTTGGAAATATTCAAGTGATTTAAGTACCTGGGTTTACTTCATCAGTTGCACTTTGGATTCCAAATTCAGATATCTGGTTTTAAAGGTCATACTTCTGGGATCACAGATGTGCAGTTTCAGCCTGACATACCTGCAGAGCCAATTCTATCTATAGTGGCCTGAGGGGGAAGGAAGAGGGGGAATTGTGAAATTCTGCCCTGTAAAAATGATCTTATTTTATGACTATGCTTGCAGTAATCTACACTGATAGAAATGACTGAGTGAAAAAATAGATGTAATACAAAAAAAAAAAAAAAGCATGAAGATACAACTATTTCAGAGATGTAGAGAGAACAACTTTGAACAAAAATTAGTTATTCTGCATCCTTAATTATTATCATCTTCTGTCAGAAAACTCAAAAGAACGGACCATGCTGCAATAATAAGGGCTATATTTACAGTTAATTGCACATCCCAAGTCACTGCATTACTTGTATTTCGTGTTTCTGCAATCGCTGGCATCATATTAAAATTTAGCATGCAATATCATGGCACTGACAATAATAGCTTTATGATACTTTTTTGGAAATATTCCTAGTAGTTTGCAATCTCTTAAATTAAGCAACACAGTCATAAAAATTTTGACTGCAAGGAGTTCTTTGTGGATAGGAAAACTAAGGGAAATACTCCTTGAGATGGTTAGTTATGTTATTTCAAAGAGGAAAATTTCAGTATAAACCAGGGGTAAAACCATTTCTTTCTCCTTTTGATGTATGACATTGGTAAATAAAAGACATTGACTTCAAATGAACCAGGCTGTCCACAATGATGGTATCTCAACTATAGTACTTGTCAGGAGCATAGTAGACTTTCTTATCACCTATCTAGTTTCTTTTTAAGTTCCATTGTAAGTGGAAGTTGCCTGCCTGGAGTTATTGTCCACTTATGGCAATTGGGGAGATCTCATTTACTTCAGCATTATCAGAAAAGCAGTGCATGAGAGTATAAACAGTTTTGCTGGATCTTATTATTTATATGATTCCAGCTGGGTTTTATTACAAAATATTTGTATCTCAAGGCCATGTTGAAGATGAGTAGACAGCCATGACCCCACATAATCCTGAGGCCTTTTGTGGTAAGTGGGGCTCTGAAAAAATGTATGGCAACAACTGAGATTATCTGAATAGAGGACTGCAGCCCAGCATACATTTTATAACCTGTGCAGCGACATGGGGAAGAGTAACTTCCATAACTCTGTGGACTCAGTGCTTTTTACTTCTTCCTGGGCTTCCACCAGTCAGCACAATAGTTCAGTGCCATTGTCCATGGACCAAAATGAAGCTCCAAATTCCAATATTTCCCCATTATTTTGCGTTCTGCAAGCATCAACAAATTAGGGCTCCCAACCCACTCTAGAGTTTGTTACCCTGGTCTAGAATTGGATCTGAACAGAGAGTCTAAGATTCTGTCTCTGTGATGAGCCACAGAAACACTGACAGAAAAAGCAGCTAGACAACTAGAAGGTAGGGAAAGAGGCACTTCGTTTCGTTGGTCCATTGAAAATATGAAATTACCTCAGAGGAGAAAGAAACTGGTAGAATAAAAGTGGTTTAGAATGAGCCTTTGGTTCTTATGTTTTAGGAATTAAAAATATTAATATTATTGTTTTTTGGTTTTTTAATTTTATTTTATTATAGAGAAATTCTTCCTTGAACAAATGACTTTTATTTTTGCATCTTCCACAAGATTCTCCTGAGTAAATGCGATAGAAAAGTCGTTTTACAAGCAGGTTTTCTACTTTTTCATTCACTTCCTAGAAATACAATGGAAAAAATTGAGGTCTAATTTGTAAAAATAGTGAGTATGCACAAGTACATTTGAATTCCAAGCTAGGCCTGACTGTAAAAGAGAGAAAACAATTTTAGTACACTCTAAATCCAAGAGCCAGTGTCTCAAAGTCTGAATAAGCACAGGAATGAATATTGTTACCTTACGTTCACCTCCCTTTGCAATGACAGGTCGATATTTGTGAAACAGCTGGATATAGTGTGGGTAGGACTATGAGGAAGTAATTCATTCAGAATACATATCAGATCAAGAATGACATTCACAATAGCAATGCCTAGAGCTACTCACTCAACAGTGACACTGAGACTAATACCATATTGTATGGCTACAGGATAGCTGAAGTAAAGCTGTACAGATTTGCAACAGCTATGGAAACTTTTGTGTCAAGACAGGGCCTCAACTTCCTTGGCATATAAAATTTGTATAAATACTTCCTGGTGAGTAGGTTGGCACAGTAGGCTTTTAAGGTCCTGCAGAGTGAGAATGCTTGAAGACATAGATCCTGATGAGCTTATCTTCTCCTTGTGATTTCTACATACATTAGAGTTGTGGGTATCTATGTCAACAAAAGCATGATCTCCTGCTGTTTATGGGCAGATCTCATGAGAATTACTTGTGATTTTAGTATGATTTCAGCATCAGGCATTGTTTTCTTCTATTAAAATTAAATGACTCGTTCATTATGAAATGCTAAATTGCTTGATGAATTACATCTCTTCTCCTGACTATGTTTCATCTAGGATTACTTCCTTGCAATGAAGTGTGTCAATATGATACCCCAGAGACAAGTGCTTACTTCCTTTCCAGGAACAGTACAGATGCTATGACTGTTCATTCTCCTGGATGCTCATCAGTCAGGTGAAGCGGAGAGTTGAGATGCAAGCTCTTAATTCAGATAAATATCATAGAGTTCCCACTTGACTTAGCTAGCTGGCTAGATGCAATAAAAATTAAGAGTACAAATGCTGCACATACTTCAGCTGGCAGCCACCTGCTTTACTGCAGAAAACAGGATAATCCTTTTGTCTGATGAAAGTCCTTCACCACTTTCCCACAGTTCTTTTTGTGCTCCACAGAAGCCTGCAAGTTTTCCTGCAATCTCCTGGAGATAAAAAAAATAGAGAGCCTCATTTTATAGAAGAAAAAAGCTGCAGTCTACCCCACAGAAGTTACAGCTCCCCACCAGGCTTGTTCTGAATCCCAGTGGAAAGGAGGACATATACACAGGTTTAGGCTACATGGATGAGCCTGCTGCCCAATGTCTAGAGCTAATCACCAAAGATAACCTTGCAAAAGAGACTCAACTGGGATTTTTTTCCCATCCCTCATCTTTAGGGATTACTATTTCTAATCAAAGAATACCTATAAAGTATAAAAAAATGGCTTTAACCAGCCTTTTGCCCTCACCAAATTCTATAAAACCTGTCACTGATTGACATGTCACACAGATATGAAATTCCTTTTTTAATATGTAGGGGGGAAGGAGGGGAAAGAACAGAGTTCACAGTGACAGAGCCCTAAGTGGCTCTCAGAATTACTTTTTCTTTGTGTTTTCAGCACTTGTTTCTTTTAAACATTAACCAGAGGTACAGAGTGTAAAACCAGCTGTGCTTATTTCTATACTGCAAATTTTGGTTAGATTTTAACTCTTTTGTACTGAAACCTACTCATCTTTCAAACATATGTTATTCTTTTTCTTTTTTTTTTTTTTTTTTTTTTTTCAAAGTCTATGGTCTCACCCTAGCAAAATACCACTTATGTGGATCAGTGGGGTTTGTCACCTGGGTAAGGACTACTGCGTCTTTGTTACAGAGAAGCCCAGCTGAGTTATTTATGCAAGCAAGGACTATTTACAAGTAATTTTCAGGATGCAGCTGCACTTGTGAAAAGTATTGTATAGTCTATAAAAATAGTGGGTATGTCTTGTAATCCTAAAGTCCTGGTATGTTTGCATGGAAACTCAGCTAATGTCCTTACATTGTTTCTTATGACTTCACAGAGGAGCAATGTACGTTCAGGAAGTCTATTCCCAGAGCTTGCCAAAGTCTGACATTTTAATCATGGAAAGCAATTTATCTTATTTTCAATACTAACTTAAGGATGACTTAATCAAATGGCAAAAAAAGTACCTAGTGGTGCTTAATTACATGCTTAGAACAAAATAAAAAAGATATATTTGATAAAATGTAACTGAAATGTGAAAATCATTGTAACATAAGAATTATTATATCATCTTTGAATTCATTTGGACTTTTAAGCTTGACCTTTTGGGGAAGACAAGATTTTTCCGTGAAATACAGGTTGGATGCTTACTATCTCACCTTTTAAAATGTTTTATTTCCATTCCAAGTTCTATTTTACCTTAGAGAATATTATATGAAATAACATTGTCATGAAACTATGAAGTTATATTTCTGCTTTATAGTTCCAAGACAAACCAACTGACTTTTCAAGATTTTGCTCCCTTATTTGGCTGAAGTTTTGGGGTTATATTGTTTAAAAATCCTGTATTTCCAGAGCTCTTTATGTGATTCTTTTCTTATTTTCCTGAGTAGAAATTATGGCTTGGACATTAAACAACAATAGATATAACCTATAGATCATTATTCAAACGTATTCCAAAAGTACCTTTATTAAGAAAAAAAAATCACTTGGCTTCCACATATGGTGTTACTAAAAGCTAATAAAATTTTATATTAAAGGGGATTTGCATAATGATGTGTGTGCTATGCCACCTACACTGGTGTGGTATCAGAACACTGAACTCTTCCAGAGGAAAGGTGAGAACTAGTAAAAAATAAATTCAAAAATTTTGACTCTTTATTGTTTATTTATAGGATTAAAGAAAAGAAATAAGGCAATTTTACATATTCACCAGGAAAGAAGGTATCAGTCTGCTACTTTCAGCAGAGACAGGTGTGTTTGCTACATGGGCAGTTGAGGATATTACCAGATCTGGGGCAGGGCTGTTCCTGGCTGCAGAATATCAGGGGTGCCTTTTTTTATAGGACAACTACAATCAGTTTATATTGTGTTTGCATCTGATGTGCATGCATATCTCACAGACTTCATTTCAGCAGCTACACCTCCCAAGAACTTCTATTCTTGGTCTGAGAAATACCACACTGGTAAAAGAGGGTTTCGAGCAGATAATGATCTCATTTTATCATTTGGAATGACTGATTCAGCACTACAGTTACTAAAAAGGCTATTTTTTGCCTGCTGGACAATCTAAGACTTAGTTAAACATTTCCTGGGTGACTCTACTATTGTAAAACATTTAATTCCCTTTTGGTTTTGCTGAATTTAAAGTTGTCTATGACATAAATTATTTTTCTGGGTTATAATAATGCTATTTACTACTAGTATATGGTATTAGAGAGAGAGAGTGAGCAAAGGAGAGATTAAATAAATTAATGCCTGAATGAAAGGGGCTGTGTTTAAAACTCTGAGAAGCTAAACACATCTCTAAATTGAAGCCAGAAAGTTTTTCAAGTGCTCAGCTACTTCTGTAATGCCCAAACTCATCTTGCTCCACTTCACTTATCTGCAGTATGAGAAGCTGCATAAAACAGGCAGTACTGAAGAATCTTCCTCTTTATTGAGCTAGGTGAGAGCACATATGATTTCCTCCTTGGCCACCCTACTGCATTGCCTCAGTTTCACTTGGAGCTCCCTTCCCAGTGATGGTGTCGTGGTCACACTCTGACATCTACTTTATCAGCTGCACTGGCACGTGAACAGCACTTTGCCGTATTCTCATAGTCATCAGATGACCACAGCCCTGCCCTGGATTTGTGCTCTAATGGAGAAAATCTCATCCTCCTCCTGCTCTGTAGTACTTGCCACTATACAAATATGACATCTTTTCCTTTTTTGCACAGCATCCACAAGCAGTCCAGCTGAAATCCACGAAGTCCAGCTGAGAGCCTAAACCATGGCATTATGAAGCACATTATTAAGAATAAAAATTCCTACTAATGACCAGATCAAACCCTTGGCCCTGTGTGGCATTAAAAATCTGCATCTCATATGCATACAAAATGGATCAAAATTGGATCAAAATTTGCATGAAAATTATAAAAGCTGCATCCCTAGCACAGGTCATCTTGAGGAAGAATAGTATTAATAACAAAACACGTGAGGGTGGTTAGGCACTGGAACAAGTTGCCCAGGGAAGTTGTGGTGCCCCATTCCTAGGAATGTTCATGGCCAGGCTGGATGGAGCTTTGAGCAAACTGCCTATGGGAGGGAGGTTGAAATGAGATTATCTTTAAGGTCCCTTTCAACTCAAACCATTCTGTGACTCTGTTATTCTACAAATTTGTGCTTTAGATGTCTTTACATGTGTTTATATTTTCCAGACTTACAGAAGGTTTCTTGGATAAGACTATATAGTACTATACTAATTTAAATATAATTTTCAAATTACTGAAAACAAAGGGCTTACCAAAGGACTAACAGTCCCTTTTTAGTCACTTGTCATCAGCTTGGCATTTGACTATGACTTTTATCACAATACAGTGTGAAAAAGAAGGTAGCCAACACTGTGCAGCTAGTAATCAAAAAGAAGAGCTTATGCATCATAGTTGTACTAGCTGAGATTCAGTTTTTCATTATACATTTTGGTCAATGTAATGCTTCCACAGCTTCCAGCTTTAGAGATGTTTCGCAGAGAGTTGCAGAGCTAATGCTAAATAGAAAATTAAGTACAATAAAATGGGCCAGATTTTTGCCAAGACGAATATTGGAACTGTTCGGAACAGCAAAAGGAATAATGGTATGAAATTACAATAGTTACAATTATTTTCATTCCTTATTTAAAATAAGGAGACTATAGTTGAGTGCATATTTCACAGTATATCACAAACAAATACCACTCTCAAATTGTACCAAGACAGGTACTTCAGCAACCTTCAAGGGTTAAAATATCATGACACATTATATATACATTTATACCAAAGGCCAGAGGGATAGTAGTCCCATTTCATAATCACGATGGCATTTTATGGAACTTCTGCCTCTTTATGGTTCTGTGACTTCTCTCATTCAGGAAGGCCAGGAAAAAAAAAAAAAAAAGGTCAAAATAGATGTCAGCTCAAGCAATTATGAAAGAGAGAACTTGGACATGACCCTGAGATTAGAAATGGTGACCTGTCACAGTAACAGGGGAAAACCTGCCATACTGCCTTTATGTCAAATACAAACTACCATGACAGTCTTAAAATGTGCTCTCATTTATTTGCATTTTAATCTCTTTCACCACTAATATTGGGCTTTCCTTCTCATCTTCTCTCTTCTGCCATACACAGATAGCTCAGATGGCAGAAGACAGGCATAGAGTTTAGGATATCCACATCTCTTGTAAAGAAAGGTCTTGGGAAAATGGATCAAAAACTTATTTGTTAAGACATGAGGACCAGAAATAACACAGTAAGCAAATTGTGGCGTGACTGAACACTGCAAGAGATATTCTAGGGTTCCTTGAAAGTCAATGATATCTTGATCTCAGGTACAAAATATCCTCAAAAACTATGTAAATAGGAATGGAAAAAGAACCTGAATGGAACAGGACTTGGAAGTGGAATTTTCTTTTTTTTTTCCTTATTAAAAGTTTAATCATAGTAACAGCCACATGTCTTTCTATTTTTTTTTTTTTTTTTTTTTTTTTTTTTTTTTTCAAAGGTGATATTTTAAGTTTGTTTTGGTTTTTAAACATTATTTGAATTAACTATGCCATCTGGACTCAATTCTTTACATAGAGAAGCATTGTCTCAGCAGTACATCTTTTATTTCACAGTTGACCCTCTGTGGAAGGAATGTTGTGGAAGATGTAAAGTTCATCTTCACTGGTAAAGCATGAGTCCGTGCTGACAAGAACACAGGGATGAAGTGTTTAACTGGGCCATTCTCATTGGAGACTGGGTTTTCTGCTTGCCACACTTTAGCCAAAGAGAGGGCCAAGTTCACAGAGCTCATCAGCCTGGCCACTAAAATTCTGATATGCAAAGTACCAATGCTTTCATTGTATAGAGTTGTCCTTTTTCATCAGGGCAAAATATTTGATTTATTTACAGATTAAAAAGTTGAGTTACAGAGTTTATGGTGATTGCACCTCAAAAATTTCTTCTTTGCCTTCAGGCTATTCCTATGTCAATCTTTTTTTCCTATCTCAACAGTAGAAAAGTCCCATTTGACATCTGTACATGCTTTCTGTAAACAATCAATATTCACTATTCAGAAGGGCAGACATTTCTTTATAACTTTTTTACATTCTGGAAATTAATACATTGTGTTGCTAAATCTGATCTCCTAACGTTTACCTTATCATCAATCCATGAACACGTAAGATTAGATCTGTCCCCCCTTGCCTTGCTGGGACAAGTTTGTGGTTATTCCAAAAGGTCCAGCTTGGTTATAGAAGTCGTGTTTACTGAAAACAAATGTCTGGAGATTGGACATCTTAGAAGAGGTATTCTTGGTAAATTTAAACATTGCCCTCCCTAGTCTGAACCACAGATGTATGTGACTGCCTGTGGATGGTATAACCTTCTTGCCTTGCTCCAGAATAGCTGCTATGCTAGGAATAGAAAATAGAGGAAAAGCTGTAACAAAAATCAAACCTGAAAATATGAGCTAGGTCTAATGAAGTGTTAGAGATAAACTTAAGAGAGAAATTGTACGAGTTACATAAATTTATAGTTTGTGTTCTGCCTGTGTTCTCTGACTTTTACTAGAGTAAGGTTTAGAATTACTGTTGAAGGTAAAGGGCCTTTTTGCTGTGTAACACTGTTGACAGGAAGTCAACATCTTTTTCTCTCTTTTTATCTACTGCTTGGAAGAAAAATTTCATGTACACTGCCGTATGCTATATGAATAACAGGACAAATCCTGACACTGTTATTAAAAGAAAGAAAAGTACATACTTTTAAAAAATTAATTCTATCCTTTTTTTTTTCTATTGCTATGTTTCCCAGATCCTGAAATGTTGACCAATGCACATTTCTAGACAAATATTTCCCTGTATCTGTATCAAAATAGCTGCTCAGCTGCACATAGACTTCATAAATACAAAGTTACTTCCTGTTTGTACCTGCTCTACTTTGACTGCTACGTGTCACTGAAATGTTGCCTAGGAAATGTCTATCTGATCCCAGTTTGGGGCACACTCTTTTTACAATTGCTATCATTTGAAAGGACAGAAATAAGTATTTTCATCAGTAATATTTGAACATCAATTTGGATATTGCACATGGAATGCAACTGAGATTCATAACTTACGTGTTGTACTTATTTCTTCTTCCAGAATTTAAAGTTAAGAAAATATAAGATCAGAGGGTATGTAAGAGAATATCTCAAAATTGCTGGCCTTACAGAGTGCTTCTAAGCTTTGACAGAGGCATCTAGTACAGTGCGTAAAAATAGGTATCCTTCCAGTTGTGTTGTAAGTCTGAATATACATTCAGAACATTCACTGTGATTTTTGTCTGATCATCAGTGGATCCCATAATAGGGAAACCAGAATACTGCGTCCTTCCAAACTTGCTGTGAGCAAAGTACAACTTGAAAATGTCTATGTGACGGTGGGGGTAAGGGCTGGAGCACAATTTGTATAAACGTGAATAGATGCCATAATCAGTCATTTTGATCACTTTATTTTGCAACCAATACTCTCAAAATATGTATTTTTTTCCTGGACTTACATGAAGAAAAGGCACTTAAAAGCTCTTTGAATTCTATCCCTTATTGTTACTACGGGTAACAACATTGAAAAACAAATACATATGCACGCACTGTAGGACTCTCTGATATAGAATAATTGCAAAATAGGTGAAAGAACAGTGTGTTGGTAGTTGCTGATTTTAAATTGGCAAAATTGATCTTGCAGTTTCATGGGTGTATCTGTATAATATAAAGGAGTTATAACTTCTTTGACTCTTAGAAGTTGTGATTGCTTTTAAAAAATTAGACAAGTGGGTGCAATTCTTTTCTTGAAAGCTAATCTTACTTTCTTTAGGAATCACTCATCTTAACAGCCTTTTTAAAAGTAAACCTTCACCTAAATATTCAAGTTAACTGTTGTCTCAGGATAAGATTCACACACCTCATGTGAAACCCATGTTTATATTTGTTTTATCAGATGGGGAGCAGAATGGAATAATGAGTGTAGTAATCCTATATTCATAAAGTCTGAAATTAAATATATCATTCATAATAACCAAATTTTTTCAAGCAGCATGACTTTTCCATTATAGTCTTTATGAAACAACACAAATGCCTGTGAACTAACAAAAAAATTATAGTATGGAGAGAAATGACCAAATATTTTTCATGTGTGAGGTGTGTAGTAATAACAGAATGTTTTATTTTGCAATGCAATTAAATATGAATTTTAAGAGCTAACCTACTGACAGTAGTAATAGGTGGTGAGGCAGCTCTCCAAAGCAGCCTAGCTGAAATACCTATCATTAGGTTTTGATGGCCATGGGCAAGAGTAAGCCCACAGTGGAAAGACTTCTTCATTCCTCTGTTACTGAATTTTTAATGCCTATTGTCATCTCCATGACACATAGAATGACAAGCATGTGTGTTCTTCTAAAGTTCTGGTCACTGGAGTTATCCTGTTATGACTCAACCATGAGCTAGGACCAACCTCAGTGTGATAGTGCAAGCAAAATCAAAATTCTTTCTTTATTTCAGTTAATACTAAGTGTCATTCAACCCCAAGTCTGTCAGAAGCTCTGTGGGAGCTGCACCAGATAGCTTCACCAGATGTTGGTGAAAACTGGGGTGGAAGAGAAGGACATCAATATACAATGCTATCTTCAATTCTCTCATCTGGCCCTACATGTGCACAGAAAATTGGAAAGAAGTTAGTCCAATAACCAGTGGAGGGAAGAAGGAGGTTAGACATTCTGTGGAGAGTCTGTTAAGATGATAAGGGAAAGAGTTTACCTGGAAGTATAGGAGTGGTTGTTCAAATATATGGATAGAAAACGTTTTGGAAAGGCATTGAGAGTGAAAATCAGGTACTGATTGTCTGCCTGAAACTTCTGAGTATTGTCACAGTGAGAGGACATTGTGAGAAAATCCCTCCTTCTGTAGCACAGCACTCAGGTGGGGAGGAAAAATAAAAGGAAGACTTGTTGAAAGTAGCTGAAATAATTTTTAATTCAAACTACATTCTTGCAAGTGCCAATTATATCTGTCTTTAATACTACAAAATTTAAGTCTACAAAGAGTAGATTTTTTCATGAGTTATATTAACAGTGTTCTGTTTAAAGAATGAGACGTTACTCACTATACTGCAGTACTTCATGGGCCAGAATGTGTAGAATATTGTATTTACGTTTGAGTTGTAATTAAATGCATGATGCTCATCAAAGTTTCTTTTTCATACATATTTAAAATTTGAAAAGGCGTTACTTTTTTCCTTAATGAATGCTGAAAAATATAAAGAATTATGAGGTTTCAGCATTGGTTACAAGATAGATATTGTTCATTAGACAGAGAAAATCGCCCAGAACTGTTGCCTAATGTGATTCTGATTAAAGAACCTTCCCTAAACTATTTTCTGGAAGAACAACAAACTGGTATCCACATCTTGCTGACTTACTTCCATTTGTATCTAGAGCCTCAATACCATTTCTAGATAAGATTAAGTAAAAATTTTAAATTGAAAACTCATCATTGTAGGATAAAAGCTCTTATTTTCCGGATGCTATAAAACACATGCCAAATTGCCTGTTTTCCAGCAAGAATAAACCCTCTTAGAGGTGTAACAACAGGTATAGTTCTACATACAGTGAAGTAAGTAGGCATCTTTGTAAGCCTGGAACATTTTTTTTCAGATGAAATCCAGCAATGACATTGACACCTGCCATATACCTGGGGAATCTGTGAGCAGTGGATTAAAATATAGCATAATTGGCTAGGTGATGCAGTCTTCATCCTTCCTACTAATAGAATTGAATCATGTCAGATACATGGTCTTGGTTTGAACTATGGATCCAAATATTTTTCCAAATATACTGTTAGAAACCTATGTGTGGACATAAAGCTCACAAGGAAGAAGTTTGTACAATATGACATTAATTTTAAAAACTCTAGATTACTTCATTTACAATTTTCAGTTGGTTAGCCGGTTCTAGTGAATTCCCATGCACATTAGGCCACTGAAACTATCTATCACTTGCTTAAAAAAAAATAAAATAAAATAAAAAAAGAAAGAAAGAAGCAAAATTTAAAAGTTACCAGTGGCCATTATATGCCACAAATATGAATACAGTTTTGTTAGGGATGTTGCATGACACCACACCATGTTCTTTAGTGGTTCTTCCGACTAACAACAATCTTTGCTTGGGATAATGCCATTGACCTCGACCCTATTAGAAGGTTCACCTTTGGCTTATAGCACACAGTTCAACCTGCAATCAATTACACCCAAGAAAGCTGTCAGTAGCTGAGAGTGTTGCACAAATTGTTTATCTTAATGTTTATCTGATAAACATTCACAAAGGCTGAGATGGGGAGTCACATACAGTCAAAATAAACAGCTGGTCAGAGATTCTTAGTGCAATAGAATTTCTTTTCTCTTTATAATTACTAGAAAATCTTACCATTTTGTTGAATGTATGACCAACGAAGTCTATGGAGATATTTTCAATTAGATTTGCAGTGTGCTGTGAACAGTTATTTCTTCCTTTTCACTTTTCTCTCTCCCCACCTTAATCTCCCAAGGACAACAGTTATTCAGACCTAAGGATATCACTAATTGAAGAAGTCTTGTAGAATTACAAAAATTATATGATAGACCTAATTAGATTTTTCAGGACTGTTTTGAAATGAGAAAAAAAAAATTTAAAAGGGCCACAATAGTGCAGTCTATTGCTGTTTTAATTATAAGATTCAGTATGATGTGCTGATTGAAGGAGGAGAAATTAGTAGATTGCTTTTCAGTAAATCCAAATAACTACTGATTCACTCATTTGCTAAATGAATCAGAGCAAACTACCTCAGTGGTGAGAAGATAAGCAAAAATCTGCAAGACAGTCTTGAACGTGCAGAGAAATTATCTCATTGCTTCCACCCAAAGGTGAAGCTAAGGCTTTTAAACTTCCTTGAGAGCATTTGGCATGACAGCGAAGTAGATGAAGCAGAATGTTTCCTTTCAGACATAGATATTCCTGCTGTGTTTTGCATCTTCCATGTGTTTAAGAATGGATTCCCACAGTGTAGGCTGAATGACTCTGCCTTAGCTCTGTGCACAAACAGGGACACCATGGAAAGCCAGAGGCTGCAGGCAGAGCTGCTGCAGTGTGTGGTACCAGTTCTCTGATTTGTGTACTGGCTGGCTTCTCTCAGTAGACCCTAAGCAGTTAATTGTCTTTTATTCAGCAATTATTCCTGTCACTGTACTCTTCTGTTATTCACCTTGGTGCTGGCAAATTAAATCAGAGTAGGGAACTGCTGCCAGTTTTTCTGTAAAGGATATTGGCCAGAAATGCCAGAGACAGAAAGGCCAAAGGTGCAATTCAAAACCTGTTGCAAACTTCAACTGTGTGGCCTTGCATGGATCCAAATTCAGAATTTTCTTTGTGGTTGCTGACAACCCTTTGGCCAAATTGACCTTTTATATTCACTAGCTATTCCAAATGTTGGCAGTAACCACTGGAACTTCTTGGTCCTGTGTGTAAAAATAAAAGCAATTTTTGTGGTCCAAAATTAAAAGTATTGGTGGGTATATTTTATGCTAGTTATCCTTAAGACCACCTTAGTTATTGTTTCTTCCTTTGTTTTTGTTTTGAGACTTGATGAAGCCTCAGGGTTTAAGTCTGTTATTTAAAGTGTAGATGGTATTTTGAATTATTTATGCAGTGCTTTTTGAAAACTTTGATAAAAATTAGCTGTCAGCTTGTTATATGAATATAAGCAGGTAAGATTTTTTTTTTTATGACAGCACTGAAGCTTGATTAAAATATCTTTATTAAACTAGTACAAATAAAAAAAAAAAAAAGGTAGTGTGTGCTGTGTGAGAATGGTACAGTTTATTACAAAGCAAAAACTTTGTCTAACAGCACAACAAGAAATTATAGTTGTACGGCAGCTAGGTAGATAATCCAGGCAGATAATCTACTTCAAGCAAGTAATGGATTGAGCACCTCCAAGCAGTGTTTACACATTTTGTTAGAAGGAAGTGAGAGCCACATTAATGGCTATCAGTGCAGCAAATACAGAGACCTGAGCAAACCCTTCATGTTTCCAGGAAGACATAGGCACACTTGCAGATACTGTAGACCATACTGGAGACTATGCTGAATGTGCATATATCATATTTATTTGTGTACTTGAACAGCTTTCATAATTAATTTACCCTGATTGTTCCAGTATTAGTGTACTGCTTATCTTGAGAGTGTGAGCCATTTTTGCACACCAAAGGACTATGAAAGCCCACCAAAAAAAGGGTGTTGATGTTGTACCTGTGGCCATGCTGAAAAAAAAAAAAGAAATCCTATACAAGCATATGACTTTCTGGCTACATTGAACCAGCTTTGAAAATCCTCTCTCATGGGGATAAACTTGGATTTGCAGAAGGCAAGAAAAGATTGACATCTGCAGCTACACATAACAGCTTTTCTGGCATGATTAATGGAAAGAGGTCAGCTATGAATATGACATGATGACAAAATCTAATCAGTATGACCATACATAGGCATAAAATATGGAAAAATAAATAACTCCAGTTGAAGATTTTAAAATCTATTAGAAATAGTATATTAATATTATATTGGTAAAAATCAAGCCTCTTGCCAGTGAGCATTCATTTAATATTTCTTGACTTCTTCAACTCTGGAATACAGCATTTTATAAGTACTTATGGAAAATATGCAGTTTGAATACCCATACTTTCTAAATTTATTATAGTGTTTAGGAAAACAGCAGATAGATTTATACATAATGAAAGTAACTACAGTGTCTTTCAGTTAAGTTTGTGTTGCAACTAGATATGTTCCCTTTTGTCCTCCAGAAGTTTGTAAACAGCTCCATCTTCAGGCATCAATCCCTGTGCTAAAAAGAAAAATGCGACAATCATAGCTCAGCTGAAGCTTTCAAAGACCTGTTAGCATTTTGCAGTTTACATTGCCTTTTAGCAGTTAAACCAAAGTAATTGTCTCTTATAACTATTTCTCAGATATATTAAGCTGAAATAAAATTATTGGGATTGTACCAAAGATTCTAACAAATTAATTCTGGTAGGTCAATGGCAAAGTAGATGCATGACCAGGAGTACATTTAGCTATATCTAAATTAGACTGAAACTGCATTGCCACCACTAGAATGTCTTTCTGTCAGCAGACCCCAAAGTGCACAAATCAAGTCAAATCAATTTTTAAAATGTGTATGTGGCTAAACAAAAGTGAATGAAGCAAAAGAGGAAGCACTCAAAAAATGTTAACATACAGGAGATGAAATACCTAGAAGTCTTGGAGAGGGTACATCTCCCAAAATCAGGCCTGCAGAATGGTCTTTTGATGACCTTTCAGTGTGAGAATTAAAGATATAATTTCACATGTTTGCAGGAGTAAATGAGGTGTTCCTTGAATATTCAGGAGAGTATAATTCTATTGTCTGGTAGTTTTTTTTTCTTCACAGTGGCACTGAATAAACCAGTGAAATTATTTGATTCTTTAATCTGAAAACACTTTTTAATACAGTTTGCCTCCAGAGCCTAGAAAGGGCATCTCTGTTTATTTAACAGGATATTTGGTAGTGGATATTATAATAATTTCTAGAACTATAAACTAAACTGAATATATTAGCCTATCAAATATCAGTATGTTTGCCATTTTAAAATACAGTCCATTGTCTTCATAATTATTTTCTACTAATCCTGCTGGTCAGATTTGATCAGATCACTGTTATTCTGAAGTACTGTGTGGTTCCATATTAAATAGATGTAAGTGATCTCCTTCTCTGTGTGTGTAAGTATACATGAAACATCTTTTCTAAGTCGTCACTTTCTGCACCCATCAGAGGTAAGATAGGTAACTGAGAACACAAAATACAACACAGAAGATACATGTGCTGCTTCTCTGAAAGTGGTAGTGCACAAAGAAGCCTTTTATTCCATTGCATAAATGTTCTAATTTCACCATCTCTCTCCATACGTCGCCAGTCCTATCAAATTATTGGGACAATTTCTAATCTGAAAATAGGAACATGCTTATATATCTTATGAAACAAATGTGCTGTATTTCCCACACCCCCACACAACCCCCCCAAAACACTCTATTTACTCTTTGTGCCAAATGCCAAGGAAACTGTTTATAGTAAAGTAAGAACTATACAAGGTACAGGATGTGGACCTACCAATCTCTATGCAAATTTAATACATGCCTAGAGATGTCATTCCTAGTATGGTAAAATCCTGGCTCCACTGACACTTGTAAATTTCCATTGATTTACATGGAGCCTGGACTTCCTCTACATCATTTTCTTGCCATATTATAGAAACACTTAGCAAAACAATTGAATTTTAGAAAATTATAATTCTGTAACTACATAGGTGGGATAACTGAGCATTTCTGTGAAAGGTTAGGTTAGTGGGATTGTTTTTTAAAAAAATTTTCTTTCTATTTCGAGCCTACAGGACTTTTACCAAGTAAATGACATTAGCTTTTGATGATACTAACTTTTATTAGAAAAAAAAAATACTGGATAATTATTGGAGTTTATGGACATTAAGTTCGAATATTAGAGTGTAGTGTAGTCACCTTAATAAGAAAAGATAATTCATTTTTGTCATTAAAAAAGGATATCACTAGTATGAGTTTCTGATTATGAATCTAAGAAACATTTAATTGTTCTTTTGGGGAGTAATGCCCATCATCTCCTTGACTCATCTGTATTAGTTGGGTGGACAAACAAAACATTTTGGTAGCGTTGCTAAAATGATGAGTTAATTCTTTGCAGAGTGCTTCAAATATAGCATTATAGGTATGTGTAATTTCATTGTTAAAAACTGGGATGGGTTCCTCAAAAAAACAGCTGTCACACACAAGAAATACTTCTGCAGTGTCACGCAGATCTGTAGCCTCATGATTATTTCTGAAGCTGTGTTCACCAGCAGTAGCAACAAAACAAATAATTATGGCTGATAAAATGTTTTCACATGTGGAGCCTTCTCCTCAAGAGATGGCTTGCTTTATAAAGAAAAAAAAGCCAAAACATTTTTGTGAAATGATTATCTAATTCATATACAGTTTCTGTAATTTTTACATCCATTTATCACTGAAATGATCATCCTAATAATAAATTTCTAAGTAACAGAAGTTATGGGCTTGGTGAGTAAAATAAATCTAAAACCATTCTTCCATAGGTTTGAATTTAAAAAAAAATAAAGTGGGGTATCATTTTTCTGAGCCTTTAACAAGAGAAACTGAAGAAAATCACTGAAGTGGTTTTTGTCTATCTTAAAATAGTAGTTGCTAATCCAAATCAATTACCTGCCTAACAACCAAAAGATTTTGACCTAAATCAGCATAAAGCTTGGATTTATTTGAAAATCCTCTATTTAAAAGATTTTGACTGAAGGAATTGTTTAGATCAAAGGGACTGGTTTGGACACAGCTGTAATTCAGATTATTATTTGGAACTACTCAATTAGTGAGGACCTGAAGACTTTGGCAGGAAATGTACTTAATTCTATAATTTTTCCGGTATGATTTCATAGCCTGCTATTTTACTTGCTTGCACACTCTCTTTTTCTCATTAATAAGTTCAGAAGTAGAAACTTCCTCAGCCGTTCTTCCCATAGTCTTGCACAGTTGACAGTGTTCCTGTATAAATGTTCTCCCTGTGCAAGCATTCACTTTGGTTCCTTGAAGGGGATTTTCCAGCCTGTCCGGTGACACATGCCACACGTTGCCAAGCAATAATGGAAGTGAACCCATCAACTCATGGTTTCCTTCTCAGGATAATCTGCCACTCCATCTGTGCCTTTGCAGCAAACTTCTGCTCTTCCAACATCTGCCCAATGGTTAGTATGCAATCCATTTAATATATTCTCAAGGAGCCATAACCACCGCTGTGCCTAGACGGGAGATCAATGAGGTCTCAGCAGACATGCCAGAGCAACTCTCCAGGGGATTGAACAGGAGCCAGATTCACCACAGTCAGTTAAATACACATTCCTTTGGTACATGTGTGGCTAATCTACTTTTAATTGAGCTCCATTGTTTTCATATATTTAGTAAACAAATGTGCATAGGTACAAAAGCTGCTGCTTGTTGACAACACAAACAGTATGCAGCTTGCTGGAGCTTTGGGCAGGCACCCTTGGCAGTAGATGTGGTAGAGTGTAGTTCATGAGCAGATATATTTCTTTGTGCTTTTTGCCTTTTTTTTTTTTTTTTTTTTTTTTTTCTTTAATATTTCCTGGATCATTTTGTCCCAGCAGCCTATTCTATGTGATTATCACAGCTGAGTGTAGGTGCAAACACAATGACCTGTTCCATGCAGATATCTGTGTGCCAGCATTGTTAGAGAGTATGAAGTGGGTTCTGTCTAGGTTTGCTCTCACTTTTTTTTTATTAATATTAAGCCTCTTTAAAGTGGGCTAAAAAGGCAGGGTTCTGCCTCTGGGTGACTCTTTTATTGCCTTACAGAGAACAGAGAAATGTTATGTTAAAAGAACAAGCATTCTATATTTTTCTTTCCCTATTATTAGTCAATATTCTGCATATGATATTTAGAGAAGCCTTGACATCTTTTGTTTGGTGTGTTAGATAAATGGTTGGTTGTCAGAAAAATAGGGCAGCTCCAAAACTAGGTTCAGGTCATTTACTTCCTCTTTTTGGTGATGGTTTTAATTTTCTTTCTATTGCATTTAAGGTGGTCTGGGAAAACATGTCTACATCAGGGCTAGTACCTTGTTCCTGTTGGTGAGGGATGAGAGACATTTGGGGCAGTTTCAGGATCGGTACTCCATCAGATCTCCTATGGAAGCCCAAAGGCCATCCCCCTTCCTACCAAGCCGATCCTGTTCTCAATATCACTGCAAGGGAGGACAGGATGGATTGTTGGCAAAGACAGCGGTCTCCTCACTCGTTCCCTTGAGAGCAGTAAAAAGGATTTTAGTGGTTGGATAATCTTTGCTAGTACACGTCTAGATGGCAGCTCTTGTCCTGGCAGGTGGTCATTCATCTGTAGCCAGTCTCATTGTGCTTAATTCACCTGAGTGTTAGATCCTGACCAAGGGCTCCTGCTGCAAGACAGCTCTCAGCTCTTTGCAGGGGGGGATGCTGCATCCGTTCATCAAGATGCTGTCCTTCATCTTAGCAAAGTCTCAAAGTGACATCTAGTGGAATACCTAGTCTCTGTGGGGAAATTTAATTAAACCACAGTCCCTTTATACCAGCACAAATATTGTGAAGGAAAACAACTCAACTCCTTTGACATTTTTACAAATAGGTTCAGTGGAAACTGCTGTGTTTACTTTAACCGACATTTGTTTTTTCAGTCAATTATCCCTCAGCCTTTTTTTCTTCCATAATTTATTACATGCCACTCAGCCATAATAATAAATACAAAGTTGTTCCCCCTTTCTGTTGTTGTCTTGAAGGCTGTGCTATGAACAAATGAAATAAAAATGAGTGCCCCTAATCTCCCTTGCTTTTCCATCTCTGTGGTAGCCTCAAACTATTTATTATGGACCTTAGCAGTCTCATATGGAGCAGAGTTTAATCCCAAATGTGGACAGAAGATTAGTCTGAAACTCTGCCGGTTTTTTTCCTCATGCTTATGTCCTGCTTCAAAATGCATGAAAGACACTATGGGTTGTTTGGGTTGGTTTGTTTTTTTGTTTTGGTTTGGGTTTTTTGTTTGTTTGGTTTTTTTGTTGTTTTTTTTTCATTTCAGTGGTCTTTTGAGCAAGCCCTTTAACCATGACACTTAAAAACATCTTTTAGCCAGATGACATCTTTCTTGCTTAGTTGCTCGCTCTGAACTAAGAGACAAACACTACATCTTTATTCAGATCTTTACTTCTCACTTCTGTTTTTTTCCAAGAATTTCAGGAAATCTTTAGAACTCTCCAAATAAAATGTGCCCAAAAATCCAGTTTGTAAAAGAAAGGCCCAGGGTGGGGGCAGGTTGTGGTGCTGGAATATAGGCTGGACTTCTGCAAGTGTTTCCATGTGTTTCAATGCTTGGGTTATAGCCAAAGCTGCAATGAAAAATTATTTTTCAGGTTCTTCAATGAAAAGCTGTCTGAATAGAGAAGAAACAGGACCTTTTTTTTATTTTTAACTTACTGGTTTAGAATGAAAATAGTATAATTGCAAGGGCAGAGCATGTTCTTCACAATTCTGGCATGCAGCAGCTGTGCTTTAAGTGATGTAAGAAAAAGTGGTGAAACAACAGAGTGCACTATGCACTCATTTAATCCATCAGGTACTGTCATGCTGCTAAATGCAGAAAAATAATCTGATCTTTGGTTAAAATCTTTTATTGAAGCAAACCAAATATTTTACAACCAACATTCTTCAGCTGGTCATTTTATCAGAAAATGTTTCCATTTTCTGAACAGTTATTTTTCATAAAATCTTACAAGTTGAAAGCTATTTTTCTTCCTTTATTCTTCATAAAGAGCAAAAGGAGAACCTCAAGAGCTACATAAAGCTTTATATTCCATCTGGGAAGCTCATCAGCCATCCACAGAAATGAACCTATTTAAAGTAACAGTAAATAGAGATGTGAACATTTGGAATTTGGAAAGCTGAATCCACTGGAAATAAGTTATTTTTCAAAGTCCTTTTCAATATGGCTTTTGCCAATACTACAGTGAATCTGGGACATATCTAATGATTCTATAAAAATCCTTTATGTTCAGTCTACCAAATACTTAGGAATACAGGAGGACAAAAAATAAAGGAGGAAGGAAAAATTAGAGCAAATCAATATAGAAATCAGCTGTATTTTATCAGGATGTGACAATGTTATTTTTTTTATTCCTTGTTCCTAAAGTTTGTGTGCATCTTGCTTAGAAATGCTTCCTTGCCGTAAAATGCTTTCCGATATTTATAAAACATATTTAGAAACATATTTTCTATATTTAGAAAACAAGTTAGGAAGAGGGATTTCCTTTAATCAGTTTGGAACTTAACAGTTCACTTATGTTTTAAGTGGGATATGCTGGAAAATGCCCTTCAGATTAAAATTGTCCTTTTGAGCCATAGGTTTACTTTGATTTCTGCAGTAAGTTCCACAGGTGACAATGAAAGGGGCTTGGGCATGGCTCCTAGAGGAACTGAAATAAGGAAACAAAAGAAAAATCAAAACAAAAACTGAAAATGTGGTATGGACTTAGTTCACTGACTTTCCTATGAGTCTGTTTTTCCTGATCTGATAATAAACCTTGGTTTTGCCATGTATGAATCAAAAGCTTAACTTCTCTTACTCTTGACTGACTCTGGTGGGGCTTCAAAGAAATCCTCTGACTTACATTAATGTAAAAGCAAAACAAAAGACTAACTGGGGCGTGTATAATTAAGTTCACCACACAGAATGCATGTGGTCACACCTTTGCTAGTATAAATTCCCAAAGGAGCTTTTTAACTGGAAAGGGAGACAAACAATGTGAGTGCAATGCAATACCCTGGTGAAAGCTGAAGTGGGTAATCCTGCTCAGAGGAAGAGTAGAGCAGCCCAAAGGCTGAGCTTGTCATCCCAGGTAGAACATCGAAACAAAGCAGTTGAAAAGAAGAAAAAGGGATCTATAGTCAACATTGCCATGTTTCAATTTAAACACCTCAAATCTGCTTGCTTGCTTGCTTGCTTGCTTTCTCTCTTTCTCTCTCTCTCTCTTCCTTTTTTTCTTTTCTTTCTTTCTTTCTTTCTTTCTTTCTTTCTTTCTTTCTTTCCTTCCTTCCTTTCTTTCTTTCTTTTTCTTTCTTTTTCTTTTCTTTTTTCTTTTCTTTTCTTTTCTTTTCTTTTCTTTTCTTTTCTTTTCTTTTCTTTTCTTTTCTTTTCTTTTCTTTTCTTTTCTTTTCTTTTCTTTTCTTTTCTTTTCTTTTCTTTTCTTTTCTTTTCTTTTCTTTCTTTCTTCCCTTCCTTCCTTCCTTCCTTCCTTCCTTAATTCATAAAGATGTTGGCCAGCATCTTAAGAGTTAGTTTCATTGAAATTAAGCATTTGAACAGCTCCAAAAAAGGCAAGCCAGGGAAGTCACCTCCATTGACATTGCAAGCACAGAAAAATAGCTGAGATATCCTACTGCAACTTTGTGAAAAGATAAGTTCAAACCTTGAGACTAACTAGCTAATTCTGTATCAAATTATGTAAAATTATTTCACTGTTTTTATGAGGTACTATTTGATAAGGATATTTTTATTAGTTTTAAGGTAATTTGATTAAATGTATTCATAGAGATAGGATTTTTAAATTGTCATTCTGTGTTTCAGGTTACCTCCTGAAACAAATAAAGGAATGAATGATGTTTACTTCAAATATGGATGTTTATCCTAGAATAAAGGCCAGATCTTACCAGTTCAGCCCAAAAAAAAAAAAAAAAAACAACCCAAGAGAGAGCTACACCTGTGCTAGTCAAACTTGTCAATAAGCAGTTTCTTCAGAGAAGCTAGACAAGCATGTGACACAGACACTACTGCATATAATTTCTAATTTCCTGAAAATCAGTTTACTTTTGACCACCAGCAGGGTTTCTTTGTTTTTCATTAGGACATGGATAAAGCTCTCTGTGTAACCATATCCAGATTGCTAATGAAAAAATATTGTCTGAAGTCACACATGTAATCTGCAGACTGTGGGTATAATGGGGGTAGGGAGCAATGTATCAACCTGTGCATGTACTGAGTGGCTTTGTTACCACACCACTGCCTCAACTGAGACTATATTGTGCTGCTTATATTGACAGATGTGTGTGAAAATCTGCCCCTAGGTGGAGTTTCCATAGACTAGTTCTTTTGCAGACTTTGGGCCCTTTCATCTTTCCTTCCTGTTCTTATTTTTATTTTTGACTCCATGCCCTATCCTCACTAGTGAAAATTAAATTGAATTCTAATTAACTCAATAGAAATAGCATAGATTCTTATATTCCAGGAAATGTAATGCATTGCAATGAAATTGCCTCCATTTTTCACATTACACTTCAATTGCAAATGGTGCTCATCCTGTACTGTGATATTTTTTGGTGAGGATTGACACATTTCCTGAGACAGTTCTGTGCAGTAAAAGCTGTATGATAAGACAGGCTGGGCTGTGGATAGTAACAAATCTGTCATTGCTTGTACAGCCACAAAAGCACAAACTCCTTCACAACTACAAAAACAGTGTGGTGCAAACAAAGGACAGATGCTTCCTGATACCAGAATAAACCTGATTCCGATGATCTGGGGCCCTCTGAACTCACTCTCCATTTTTCTATCCAATGCCTGCAAGGCTGTAGTTGCTGTAAGATACACCATGTGCTTCTAGGGTGCTATCCTATCTTCTTATTTGCCCTCTGCTCTCCCATGCATTTCATCCAAAGTTTTATCTACAAATGCCTCCTTACAGATCAGACCTCACCTCGTTCTTATGGTGTTGTAAAGTTGATGCCCAGAGCACAGGGGGAGAAGAAGCAGAAGAGGGAAGCAATTATTCTCTCCGTACGTAGGCACTTCCTCCTTCTCTTCCACCCCTTAGAAGCACAGGAAGTTCATCCTCAAACCATATGGCACCTAGAGATATGCTGTCTTGGGGGAATGCCAAGGGCCCAGCAGCACCCTTGGGGCCAAGGGGGTCCTTTGCCTCACCTCCTCTCCCCTTTCTATGGTGCGCTTTCCTTCACAAGTTCCCTTATCACACTTCTGCCAGTGCACCTCCTCCTGGCCTGCAACACCTGTGCTGCATTACAGTGGAGAAAACAATACCCACACTGAGACAGACAAACTGTATTTCATTTGTCAGCCTCGCTCAGCTACAGAAAAGCCACTGGAATTAATCCACTATGCAGCCTTTGATAGCCTGTTACTGAGAGGCTGGGTGAAAGTACTGGGGGCACTGCAGGAAGGGTCAAGGCCTTTGGATCAATGTTTGAGCACACCAAGTTGTGCTTGAAGTAACCAGCAGTAATTATTTCATTGATGTGATGTGCTTGTTTCTCTCTGACTCTCCATTGGCAGTGATGTAATCAAAGTCGCTTGGCGTGGAGTTGGCAGACACACAATGGTTTCTCTGGTTTGGCATTTGTGATCCACTCTGTTAGCAGGACCTGCTTATAATTTGTAATATATGATTTCCTTCAAAGTGGCATAGTTTTGAAAAATAGCATGTGATGTACTAATAAATTATTCAGCCTTCTGAACTGGCTACATGAAAAGCACATTTTTCCATCTGCATCTGGCTAGGCATTTGCAACTGTTTCTCTTGGATCTGTACCGCAGCCCATTTAGCCATGGTTTTGTGACCTCCAGAAAGGATTAATGCAATATGTTGTGCAGGGGCCTGCTAGTGAAGGTCACTTGGAAGTGTAGGCTAGTGCGACATGTGGCTTCCCACCTGCTCAGTGCTGTTGGCCGCAGGGACCACATTATCCCATAACTCCAAACTGTGGTGAGCTCAGGCACGACACACAAAAGGCAGAGGGTCCCGCTCCTTTCTAACCATATTCTAGTTAAGTGCTACAGGGCTCAGTGCTGGTGGGTTTTCTGGGGCTATTTCTCATGGCACCAGTAGTAAGAGACTGCCTACAGTTATATCTACAGCCGTAGTTAATTCAATGCTACTTTAAAAAGTCAGAACTGGAGATGAGACCCTTAACACCACTTCTTGTGGAGGAAAAGGAGAACTTGCTGTGATTGCTGCCAGTAGGGAGGTCCTTTGTCATTCCTGTTGAATTTACACAAGGGATTGGTACTACTCAGCCATTAACAAAAACTCATCCTTTGTGCTTTGATTTGCTTTCAAGAAGTCAATTTGGATTATACACTATTTTTGTTGAGTTCAGCTGCAGCATTCAGGACTCCAGTCTAAGCCCAACATGTTCTTAGAAGAGGGACATAAGGATGGTATTGGTCCAGGGCAACCAATACCTCAGCAGCTCAAGACTCCTTTTTACTTTCTCTTCTGAAATAGCATTGTGTAGTCTGCTCTGAGATAGGAAGACTTATTGGGAGGATTTTTTTTAGGATTTTATTAATTAATTGTTTGCATTATGTTATCTGCTTTCTGTACTTGGAGGTATATTTCATAAATCAACATGAAGCATTTGTACATGAAATGCGTAGTGGAGCAGTTTGCAAAAAGCTGTAGAAAGCCAAAATTATCTCTCTACCTTAAGCATACTGGTTTTCATAGGCAGTGTACTTCGTTGTTAGGCACGGGATAAATGATGATACAGACTGAAAATAGAGCTACACAAACATTTTATTTTTGTGACAAAAGCTGTTCAGTGTGCCAGAAACATAATCATGATCATATTCAGCTAAAAAATACCAGGATTTAAATGCCCTGGGCTTTAATTTTGATGAAAGACTTTTGCATACCACCAAAAAGAGAAATAATCAGTACTGCCTAGGGTCTGGCATCAATCAGGCTCAAAATTATTTCTTTGCCAAGGAAAATACATCTTCCATATCTTGGGCTAGGCTGGATGTCTGATATGCTGGTACTAGAAAAAAAACAAAAATTGGGCATGTTTACACTAAGATGAGAAGTTTGAGTCCTACATGACAAGGTAAAGGTGCACATTCTTGTTAACTCTGACAAATCTGAGAAGTCAGATTTGAATCCTCATTAAATGTAAAATAAAAATGACATTGAGAAAAAAAGATTTGCCAGATGATGCCTTCCTATTATTTTAATGTGTGATTTAGTAGAAGAAGGAGTATTAAGACAGGCCATGAATGAATATATATACTGCACTTTGGCTAGACAAATCAGGCACAGATTTAAATGGAGAAAGGTGGAGGAATGAGTTATCACTTTTTCCCTACCATGTGCATAACTACAGTGGGGGAAGTGCAAATAGCACAGCCAAGATCGTGCCTTTACCTCCCAGCTCAGACGGCTGGTCCTCAGCACTTGCTCTCCTGTGGCCCTCCCCTCCTGTCCCAGCACCACACTGTCTCCTGCTTGAGCCCCACATCCACAGTATGGAAAGGCTTTATCAATCATTCCCATAAGGGCATCCAAGTTTCAAAAACAGCTTCCAGAAAGGCATAATTACCCCGCTGCCATTGGTACTATTGTCTTTCCCTGTTACAAGACCTTCCTGTGCATGGATTGGCATACAGGATCTCATACACAGCCAGAGAACCCCTTGAGCCACTTGGCCATATATTCTTCTGGACTCTCCTGCTACTCCTCCTGCCTTGCATCCACCCCTACACAAAACACTCAGCGTCATGAAAAGGTCTTAGCCTAGTTCTCACTGGCACAAGGAGCATACATTTGGGATAGAAGTGGCTGAATCCAGTGAGACTCAGGAGTGAAGAAAACTCATGGGATCAAGGCTGAGAAAGGGTCTTACCTCTCAGAAGCTGTTATTGCCCCAGTAATTTTGGTGGTTGGGGAACACAACCTTTTGTTGTCTTCTGTTGTTGTCTTCTAAGTGGTGAAGCTTGCGTTGCCCATATCTCATAATTCAGCCCCTACATGTGTGTCAGCAGATAGCCAAAGGGTGATATTTCACAGTTCTGCAGAAGCTGGGCTAACCTTCTGCAATGCTCTTAACCTTGAGCTAATAAGTTTTACTCCTTCAAGGGGTAAAACATTTAACTGCAGCTGTTTACTATTTACACAAAGAGACTGACATGCAGGCCTTCCCATCATGCTGTTTGGCCCATATGAACTCTGTTCACAAAGAAAGGAGAACAAACATTCAGGTTTTATTACATTTGCAACTTACAGAGGGCAGACTATCCTCAGCTGTGTTGCTTGTGAGAACTTTCTTGAGCTTTGCTCATTGTCAGAGACAATATTAATTTTTTCAGTCATTTTCCATTTGTTGTTCAACACCAAACCATGAAAAATGAGTACTGAAGTAATGATTGATCATGGAGCTGGGGGTTGAAAGTGAACGCTAGAGCTGTTGGGCTGTATATGAAAAGGGTTTAGATTTTTCCTTTTTTTTTTTTTTTTTAGATTATAATATATTGTTTGTGAATGGGTTATTTATTAGAGCCATGTGTAGTCTAAAAGGTTTGTAAAGATGATTACTAAAGTATATCCATATGTGGAATGTGTGCGCATATTTGTAAACTTGGCGATTCCTCCACAATTTTTTTTTTTTATGTTTGTAGAAAAAAGGTCTCTGAAATTGTGCAGGGTCATTCTTTTTCTTGATAAGCAGCATATTTTCAAAACTATTGTGCTTTGCTAATTTATACTTTAGTTCTGACATCACATGCTTATGTATTATTGTATACTTCTAAAATGATGAATTATCTAAATATTTGATAGTCTGACATCAATCTTAGCATAAAATTTCTTCTTTTCCAGCATATTGTATTCTCTAAATACTGTATTAGATCAGATACGGGCTTCTTAAGGCATCTCTGTTGGAGGGTTACAAAAAATTGGACATGACTAAACTACTGTTTAGGAGATCTGGAGTGCCTTATCACAGTGGAAATTGTCAAGGTTTTTGTTAAAACTTTTTGTTAAATTTTGGAATCCTGGAGTATCAGATTTTTCTTAAATATTTGGCCAGATCACACTCCTGTGAGTTTTGTGAATAGAAACTGTGGCGGCTCAGGCAACAAACCAATATTCTTGTTTCCTGCTCTTAACTAATGAGTCTAAAGGCAGAGCTGTACCACTACTGTAAGCAGAGAAGTCCAGCAATAGCCTGGTGAGGCTGAGAGCAGGATTTTTTCTGTCATATGTTCCAAGACACCCCAAATGGTAACAGGAATGGGTTCTGCTGGGTCTGACAGCATTAAATCAGGCTTTTACAAGATCTAAGCGTTGTACAAAGGAGACCGTCCTGCCGAGCGCCTCAGAAGCAGGCTGCTATCTATTAATCTCATTTTAAAGGAAATGAGGAAAGCAGCACAGACAGGTGCTCCCTAGCAAGGCATCACAAACATAAAAGGAAATCCATGAGCTGATACTGCAGAGAGGAAATGGGCTTGTAACTCAACATTGACAATACACAACCAGAGGAGACAAACCCAGGTACTTCTTATGCAGCTAAATTCAGGCCCAGGGCTTTGCTCCATAGCCTGGGGAGTTTGCCATCATGCCCAACAATTGCCCCTCGTGGCTTTTTGGAGCTGTGCAAATGCACTTGGTTTCTCTCTGCAAGGTGCCCAGAGCAGCACTATGCTGTCACTCTGTGGATTGTGCAGTGAAGTCCATGTCTTGAACACCTTTGTGACTATTTTCCAATACCTGTGTAAATTTCAAAGTAAGAAAAGAAACAGGTAAAAGCAACTTGGGAAAACAGACCTTTTTCATATAGTTGAGAGTTTATATTTCAGGAAATAGGGATGTAACTGAATTATGCATTTATTTAAATGTCTTCTTTTAACAAGCCAAAAATATTGATTTACAGTGCTATTATAAATGAAGGAATTGATCATTTAAATTCATTTTCAGGTTGCCAGAATGCCTTGCTGGTTTGGACTGAATTAAGAAAGATCAAAAAGTCATGTCACAAATCCAGCAAATATATAGAATACAGGTTTACTAGAGAAAAAGATCTCGTAAACAGAGCAGTCTGAAACTAAATGAGAAACTTAAAAGGGATTTGGGAAGTCAAGCACTGGAAGCTATGATTTGCTTCTCATGTTAAAAATAGTATCTCCTTCACATCTCTTTAGGATCAGGCTTATTTCAAACAATTCTAGTTTATGGAGACTATTTAATATATTAATTTTCCTTTAGGCAGACATTTCAGCTACAATAATAAACTGTACCTAAATTTCATTATTTAATTAATTTCACATCAAAGCTGTGGTTTATGCCCGTAAAAAGTTTTGTGTTATAACCCAATGTGAAAAAACATATTTAAATATCCTGGAAGTATTTAATTCCTAAAATATGCAATAAATGTACTTGTAAAAGGTATACAGTGTGTTATCAGTGATGCTGTAATTTATCTTCAGCTAACTGTTATTTTGGGGAGCAATTTAAGTGTATAAATAATTGTAGATTTTTTTAACTGCAAGTTATGAAAATATATAGCTAGCTTCTTATTCTTCAGCTTGGTCATAAATAGTCTCTAATTTTGTACCAGCAATTTTATGGAGGGGGTTTGGACGGGGGTTGCAGTTACTGTGTGTGAGTGATTGATGCCAGTTTAGAAGTCTTCAGAGCTGGTTTGTTTCATTTTTGTCAAAGATAAGCAATGGTTACACAGGGTTTAAAACATTACTGAGTACTTTAAAATTTCTTACCAGATGTCTATACGATTGTGTTTTCTAGTCTAATATTTAACTGGGCATCAAAGCAGGCTCTAGGATTTTTTGTGTTCAGAGAAATGAAAATCAAATCCTTACTAAATTCATCAAATTAAATCCTTGATACATCCCATTGCTTGGTGTATTGCTCTCAAGGAAAAGTTACACTACTGTTTCTGTCTGAGATTCTTTCATTTACTTCCATAACTTTTTGCTCTGTGATTGTCTAGGGCTTCATTAAATTCTTTGGATTCTTGAGGATCATTAGTGTTAAATCATTGCAGGTTGTCCTCTGTACACTGTGATGTGAACTTGCACAAGACATATTGGTGGCTACTGTACTGTAATACTTGATCAACTGCTCCTTCCCCTGGGCTTCTGTACCTGCTGTCTGAACCTTTATTACTGCCTGTTAAATTATGGCAGTCCCATTAGTGTGTAACAAAGGCTCTCCTGGAATTGTCACTATATGTTGGTCATCTCCCAGCCGCTGGTTATGTAGTTTCCAATTTTATCGGATCATTATCTCAGATGCAGGTCTGGCTTGACTTTGGTTAAACGCAGCACCAAAAGTTCTCCAGCAGTGTGTCAAGGTATTTTTCTATCTCATCTACACTGTTTATTGAGTGCCTATTTTTCCTCTTGCGTAGATAGTCTTGTACACTTGGGGAGGAGTGTAATTTAGAAATGTTTTCACAAATCCTCTTAGTCATCCTTTTAGATTTACTGTTGTTAAATCTACTGTTTAGATTTACTGTTTACTGTTAGAGTATGAACTCTAATCACTATATCCATTTCTCCCTTACATACCACTCCTTCAGTACACATGTATGATTTATTTTATTAGCTCTTCTGACAGTTAAAGGTTTCTGGCATTTGAGAAAGTAAGTGTAGACATTCCCCATCCTGTGATCACCAACTATAGATAAGTATTCCCCTGTGTAAGTATTCAGGGAGAGTTGTTTTACTTGCTACCTGACCTGATAGGGTTGCAAATATGAATGCAATATAAATACGGGTTTTGAAAGCAGCAGCGAGCGATTCCTTCCCTTTTCCTTTTCAAATTATATATGAGAATCTCTGTGCCATTACCAGCAATTCTTGCACAACAAATACCAGATTTTTTTTTTTAGACGGAAGTGGTGTAGAGTAAGAAAAATCATTGGGTAGTGTTATAATCTAAGAGCGCTTCCTAAAGCATCATATTCACACTTCTCAGAAGAATGTGACCTCATTATAAGGTGGCCTTTTGGTGTCTACTGTCTTGCTGGTAGGCTGCCTATCTTCTTGCTGTGTCACTTGGCAATCCTTTTATACAGAACTGCATCTTCAGCAGAGTAACAAACATCAAAAGCAATGAAATCCAAAACACATGAGATAGAAAGGCTTTTCCAGTGAACTGTTTTACTTTCAGTGTCTATGATTTGTACTGCATGTCTAAACCAAAGTCATGTGGCCACACTTTTGCCCATATACATGACTGATGATGACAGATCACTGCAGAAGCTGAAAAGGTTGTAGTTTTTAATTCCTGGTTACTACAATGTGATTATTTTCTCTAGCTGGTTTCTAGTCAGTGTAAGTCTTGCTTGGCTGAGTATTAGTAGTGTAATTTTAGGGCTGCTGAAAGCTGGGGATAAGAGGGAGTGAGAGGAAAAAGGAGTCACTTTGCATCTTTATGGACTGACTCTTTGGCAGTTGTCATCCAAGTAAACACAGAGTGTAAACTCCTACTCAAGCTGCACTACACCTTTCTAGGCACATGTACAGGTAACACTTATTTAATTTCATTGAATGATAAATAAATGAATCAGATTGATAAACTGAAAATGCCACCAGCCTTCCTGAGAAGCTAAAATATTATTGACCCTCTTACTTTCATTCACATACTAGTCAAAACAGTGCTAGTCAAAACATCTCTCCACTTTCCTAGCAAAAATTATCAAATCCTAGATAAGCGAAAGAGTGTATCAGGCCCAAGCACAGCTCATATACTTTGTGCAAATGCTGGAGGGAAAACTGGAGAATACCCGAATGACTGTTTTATTGCTGAACAGAACTCTTTGTCTAACCTGTCAGCTACCTGGCTGGGAATCTCTCATTTTGACACAATAACGAGAGAACCAGTTTTACAAATGAATGTTCAGATGCTGAAAAAAGCAAGTCCCAACTCATATGCTCCAGATGTCACCTTTCTGTTTAATAAGGTGTAATTTAGATGCCAGTTCAGTGGAGGTTTCACCCCATGCTTTTTCACTTCCAGGTAAGCATGTCAGTGGGTTGAGATGTACATGCCCTGCAGCTGTGGCAGTCTTCCCTGATGACAGGCATAAAAAGGATTACCGACAAACACTTTTTTTTAAACATTCCTCTCCTTGGTTGGTTAATCTTCCTTTTAAAATTCTCACTTTATTCGTTTGACTCACTCAGACACTGCAGTAAGGTTTAACATTGCAGTTAGGGATAAAATTCACTCCTCTGGGAAGTGTGATATGTAGTTCTCACTTTTGCAAGAACACTGTCCCAAGTTACATTTCCCTGGATTCTGTCCCTTCATTTTTAGGAAGTCAGACAACAAAACTGCAAATCTTTTCTCCAAAGCCTGATGAGCCTTCTGCATGTGTCAGCTGTCAAGTTGCTCCATTCAAGTCTGTAGGATTTGTGGTCTTCTCCAGAAAAATTGTCTCACTTGTTTTGTCTTTTTCACCCACAGTTTGAATAGGTGTGCATTGCAATCCCTGCAATTTTAAGTGTCAAAGAAGAGAGGTGTTGGATGTGGGCCCAGCTTCAGAAAACATAGCTCTTCAGTAATTTGGGATTGCAATGCTTACAAAGGTTTGACAGCCCTGCAGCCAAAGACCAGGTTGTGGCTACTACACAGAGACAAGTGATGCAAGAACTCTCCATCACCCCTCCTGAGGCATTGAATTGTGCCTCCACATAACGGCAGTGCCAAAGTACCTTGAAATTGGGCAGTAGTCCTCCCTCAAGCCATCAATTCTCTATCAGCAAAATGAGTGGATGTATAGGGGGACTAAGAAAAATGTGGGAAAAGCTAATGATGCTGAACATAGGGTCAGTTTCTGTGCTACCAAATGAAACAGGTCAAGAAGGAGGAGACAATAATAGCATCCTGAATCAGTGGCTGGAGTCCAAACAACAGAGAGGTGCAAGGTAAAGGTGACAAGGAAGAGATACTGGCAGATATTGTGCCAAGAAAGGACCAAAAGGTCAGCATGGACAGAAGGGAGAGACACTAGCCATGTAGGAAACAGAGAAGGGTGGTTTCTTGGAGAGGAGAGGGAATCTGATCCCAACGAGAACAACAGACTCTTGGTGACAGAAGCATTTTTCCTGAGGGATGAGTTGATCAATTAGGTAGCTTTACTGCAGCTTTTCTAGAGATGGATTAAGCACTAGCCCAAGGTAGATCAATTGCTGACAGAATCTGTGCCCTTCCTTAGATGTTGGCAAATGTAGCTGAGCCTCTATAGGGAAGGGAACTTTGTCAGCATTTAAATTAAGCCAGTGGTCACCTATTTCTCTACCTGAGACCTTTTTTTTTTGTTCCAAATATGGCCCTTATTCAGTTTTATTCCCAGTTCTCAAACTTTATTAATTGTTCTTCCCTTTTTCTTCTGGTTGATCTTGGACACTACATACCTCAGTTTGTACATCTTTAAAGTAAGCCTAAAATAACTTATCTAATGATGTCCTATCCACTAATAGAGAGCTGTGGGAGCTGTGAACTTAGAAAAGGTAAAACATTTTAACTAGATTGCTACCATTATAAAAATCAAAACATCCTTGTAATACATTTCCTTTACATTTGAAATCCACTTTAATGTGTTGCATACAATTCATTAGATGTTAGTTGTAACTTACCTACCTTATTTTAGTTGTTTTGCTTTATTTGGCTGTAGAACAATTTTAGTAAAATCCAGAAAATACAAAACATTTGTCTGATTTGACTCTGATATTGAACAGCCACAATACAGGGGTTGTGCCTAGCCAACTAGGAGATGTCCATAATGATGACAGGTCCTGACTTTTTGAAAAACAAGGTTAGCTTATCGGACACTATAATCTCTGGCTCTTACACCCAAAATACAGAAGGACACTGAGTGTCTGAAAAGCGTATGTTCCAAATCAGCTGTCAGTAAATGGCTGAGCAAATGCATGGAACAACTTAGACATTCTTCACCCTTTGCAAATGCAGACACTTCCTCTTTTTTTCAAGTTTTTCCTTTACACTTATTTTCAGATGGAAATCTCTCCAAAAGCCAGGTAACGTGGTGCACAATTGGAAAATAGCACTGGAAGTGATTGATTGCAAAAAATGGAAGATGTATTGCATAATCATATGCTGGGAGAGGGAGCAGGCAACATGACTTGGTTTCCATTTCAAATAAATAGACAGTGGAACAATCAAGAAACTGCCAAAGTAAATAAATTCAGCATGATTGGAACACCAGCACACCGCTGCCTCAGAGAAGGTTTGTGTCACAAGTTGCAGCATCAAAGACACAGATCTTCTGTTTTATTTTTCACTTCCTAAGCAACACTCTGCTCTCTGTTATTCTAACTGACAACTGGAGGAATGCCGGTGAGTTCACTCAAATTAGTCAGAGTTTAAATGATTGTAAAACAGATCAGATTCTTGATCACTGTCCTTGAACTCCTGAGATATGCAAAATGTATGATGGACTCTTTCTCATGGGGATTTATACACTGATTTAACTGTTCCCAACAACTTCTTTACCACATTATGAGCTTTAGGAGAGAAAGAAAAAGATCTTTTAACTATGAAATAATGATAGAAATAAAGAAGAATTCGTAGATCTCCATGGAAATTGCAAGAGGTCCCAAGGCCATATCAAAGCACATTATTTAAATTCTTTTGGCCTTCACCCACAGAGCTGAACTTCTTTTCCAACGTGTCCAAATCTGCATTTGATCTTGTAATTTGAGATATGCCGAGTTAAAGGTTATCATACTCCTTTGCTTTGAAATCTGTCACAGAGTTTCTTGTAAAAGGCTTTGATTTTGCATAAGCTGAATATAAAATCACAACATGCACAACATGCTTGACTTGCACCAAACACTGTCTTTACAAACTTCTACAGTGTTGTGCAGGTGTGAGCAAGGATTTACCAACACAGAACCTTATACACAGCTTGTGTCAGAAGAACAGAGCACTCAAACGGTAATCACAGCCTAATACCTGACATGCTTTATGTGAAAGCAGGACACTCCTTCATTAGCTGAAGGTCACAGATTATAATAATGCTTGGTACTTACAATCCTGGAGGCGTTGTACTCCATCTAATTAAAATTGGCAGATATGTTGGCTTTTATGCATAGGGAAAAGAAAGTTGAGATTTCCCTAAAGGCAGAGATAGAAAAGGAAAGATTTCATATGCACGGAATCCTAATTCTATTTCACTTCCTTGGTACCCAGTTCTTCCTCAGATTCCTGACCAAGCATTCTAATAATAAGGGAAATATTTGAATTCCATTTTTAAAAAAAAATTGAGGAAAAAGTAGCAAATCTATCATTTATGCTAAACCAGGGCACAGTATTTTGAATAGCAAAGAGCTTTTTCAGGAGTATGAATAGAAAAGCAAAGCATAACACCCACTGGTGTTAAAATTCTCAGGCCTATTACAAATGAAAAGCTATAGCCTGTTTTTCTTACTACTACAGATGTTTTTTCCCAGAGAAAAAATCTTGGAGTATCAGCAGAAGCATTAAAGAATACTCACCCTTCTGCACTTGTGAACACCTAACACATTTCATCTTACAGAGTCTTTGTAAGTCAATGCATTTATTAAGCTGGACACCATAGCATTACTCTTTAGCTTATATTAAGCATGGATGCAGAAGGGAAACCCAAATCTGACCAATTTTTTATTATTTTTTCTATCAAATTTTTCTAATAGATGCATACTTCATAATGAAATACCCAATTCTTCAGGAATCACAGTTGCATGAAGCTGGCATCAGCTGGGAGTACAGCAGACACCTGTCAACCTTCACACTGGACTACGTGATGTGAGAGGTCTCCACAAAAGTCAGCTCCTGTGGTGCTCTCTCTGCTCATTTGAGGTTGGCTGTCCTGGTGTTTGGAGCAGCAAATCCCTGAGCTGCCAACTGAAGAGACACATCTCCTTTGCTCAGAAAATTCCGTGACATCTACAAAGGTAAAGAAGCATTTTGGAATTTCTCTGCAAGCACAGACTCAGCTCAATCTGGCAGAGTAACACCACTGATCTTCAGCAGACCCACTTGCAGGAGTGGGAGCAATGCCCAAGCATTCTCTCTCTGTCTTTGGGATGCAACCTGGAAGTGTTTATCCATGAAAAATGTCATGGAACTCTGTTTAAGTAACCATGTATGTTAAAGCCTATAAATCTGTCCTGGTTTTAGGACAGGGTTCTGCCAATAAACGGCAGAAATTTCCCTTTGAAATAGAGAAATCAATTTCACCCCCCTCCGAGTGTTATAATTGTTTCAAATCAAGGACTCAAGGCCGAGATAAGGAGGTAAAAGTAACAGCTCTTTACTACTCTAACTCACAGCACAAGTAGAAAACAACAGTAGTTATTAAAATTACCGACGAAAAACAGAAGGAAAAGTCAGTTGTAGTCCTTTCTTAGACGCGGACACACTCGGTCTGTGTCCGTTCCTGGGGGTGTAACTGTAGCAGGGCCGGCACAGCTGCAGGCGCAGGCGGGAGCCAGGGAGGTGGAGTGGAACAGCCGCGGCCGGGCTGGCCCAGGTGGGAGCTCTTCGCTCCGGTCCTGTGTCCAGATGACCAGTTGTATTCCCAGAGGTAGGAAGTATTTGGTCTTTGGTGGTCAGCAGTGCCTCCGAGGTAGCAGGGCAGATGCTGGGCGGCTGAATGCAGCCGGCCCCCGGGTCTCCTACCTCCTCACACCGCCGAGCAGACTGGAGAAGTTCCCCCTCCCCCTCTCTCTCCCCGGAAACAGCCGGGCCCCTCCAGAAGCCTCGTGCTCCCCTGAGTAGCTCCCCCCCTCCCCGGAAGTCCGCATCCCCCTCCGGGTAGCTCCGGTCCCACCCACCCGCCCGTCCAGGGCCATCACAAAACCCTGGCCACAGCCGGCGGGTTCTGTTAGCATTACAATGGGAAGAATTCTCCCCACTCATACATTGAAGGAACACTATCCCAACCTTCAACGATATCTTATTAATCAATAAAGAGGCTGTAAAGTGTAGAGTACATAGAGTTGACTGCCTGTAGCTTGCAGCTTATAGAATCCATTATTCTGTGTGGCAACAGCACTAATTAGAAGTATTTAAATAATCACATGTGTTTTAGTGTGTCTACTCCACTCTTAAAATTGAACATATGAACAATTCTTCTAAAGGACTTTCTCCATCTCATTGCACACTGGCTTAGAGAATGTCTCAACACTTAATAAATACTGTGGACTTTTTAAACCATACTTTGCACTCTTAAGACATTGTGCACGCATTGTCTAGCAACATCTGAAATATCTGGAGAGATCAAAGTTCAGTAAAGTGCATTATATATGCCTCTTACCCTTATTTAATGGCTATAATTTCAGTCCTTCTGGAGATAAGGAACATACCAAGCAGGTTGCCACTCCCACATAGTTGTTTTGTTGCTACTAACTTAATTATTTTGTTCAAACTGGAACAATCAAGAAAGTTATTCTTAATAAAAGCAACAACTGTGGACAAGATTAATTGTATCAAATTATTAATTATTATTTTCTAGAAAGCAGAATGTTCAGCCACAGTGTCTTGTATCTCTTTGTTTTTAAAACAGAGTAATACTCTGGAATAGTTTTTCTTAAGAGCCCACATGTGCTTTAGAAAATAGTGAAAATGATAGTGTGGAAAATTGAGATGTTTTCCTCCTCAAAGTAGTAAGTAAAAAAGATTTCAAGTAAGACTGTGGAAGACATTTCTTTGAGTTGAATAAGGGCCAGTTATTTATACTTTAAAATTCCAACAATTAAGCTTCTGCTTTTTAATGTCTCAGCCCTAAAATGTATGTGACATATGTGTTCAGTTTGTTCCTTTTCACATTTGCCCTTTAAGTGAAGCATCCATTGATAGCCATTTAGAAAGCACTTGAGTGCCATGTGTTTTAGCAAAGCTAACAAGAGAGAGGTTTTAGATAAAAGGATTTAGATAATGTTTAAAACAACCTGGTGAAATTGCTGGTTGGTTCTGCCAGGAACCAACCTGGGGTGGGAGGGGAGCAGGGAAGCTTCAGAGGAAGTCTTAAAGAAATGAGCCATAGCCAATGCTGTCATCAATGCCAGTGAGAGTCAGACTGGCCGTTTAGTCAGGGTTTAGCTAGTGTCTGGAATTTGGACACCCCAAACACAAATCCTTAATGCCAGGGAGCTCGGTGGCTGATTGACACTTGAGCCAGACATCCTGCTGCGAATGACATGTCCAACCTTTGGAGAAAGTAAGGGCTCAAGTGGACATAGATATGACAACTATCTGCTTGCTTCATCCTGCCACATGGGATGGCCAGAATTACATTTTTCCTTCTCTAACAGTGGATTCACAAAATTTTTTTTCCTCCATCTTACTCCTGCAAGAAGTCATCCTTTTTGCTGAGCAAGGCAGGGAGATGTTGCCAAAGTATTCAGTACTTTAGAGAGATGTTTAAAATGTAAGCCATCAGGTCTAATGAGGGGACAGGCCTTTTCCAGCAGCCACAGGTCACTGAAGTTTTTTCCTTACCTTGTCTGAAGCAATATGATTTTGCGTGGTCTTGCAAGACACCTATTATGTAAAAGATTGCATGTAACACAAGAGTTTCTGGAGATGAGTGCAGTGCCACATTTGACCCACTGCAATGATTTGATTGTGGTGTTCATGGAGGCTGAGTATACCTGAAATGCCTGAAAGTGTAATTATCTTCTGTGTTATTATCCGAGTTGTTCTGCCAAAGTCATGAAATTGAGGTTCAGTGAGACTTGCCGGAGCCTTTATTGGCTGCTGAGGGACAGAGTTCCAGAGGGAATGATGGGAATTGGTGAGTCTTTATGTTTTCTCAGCATCAGATCCATATCCCTTTCAAGATAAGTATTGCACCATTATTGATATAGCTTTCAAAAATTTAGACTATATTTGCACCCTCTCTTTTTATCCTAAACTACAAGAGCCTTGGTCTGAAACACTTCAATGGCATGAGAAGCTGCCAAGAAGTGGTGGCCTAGGGCACAAACTTGGACTATTAACCCATAGTTAATAGTTCCATTAGTTCCCAAGAAATGTCCAGTGATAAGTGTTGCTTAATTAATTTGTAGTAAACTGACAGGAAGTTTCTCCCAAGTATGTTACTTTCCAGACTGTGTCTTTTAAAAACCTTATTCACATTATTCTATAGGTCTTCGACCTCCCATTCATCTTTCTTCTGCCATACAACAGAATAACTTCAATCTAGAATGAATGATGATACGTGTTGATCTAGCAAGAATCCTCATCAGTATTGCTCATAGTTGTTCTGCCTTGAAAACATCATGTTTCAATAGAAATGAGAAAAATGTCTTTATGCTCTTTTCTCTGTGAAACACAATTTATTCGGAGGATAAGCCTAGACCTGTTATGTTAATCATAAATCAATTAAATTTATCACGAACCTGAAAAGCATGAAAATACCTTCTTTCCTCTTTGCAAAATCCAGTAGGATATTCACAGTACTTATGGCTAGTTTTGTACAAATCATCAGCTCATATCATAATCATTAGAGCTACAAGAGAGTATTTGTCCATCTTAGAATATTTGAAATGTCTATTTCAATTGCAGTGGAGGTTTGGGAATTTATTTACTTCTGATAGCTAAAGTAAATCCTTTCATGAACCAGATTTCCCCTTTTTATTCCTCATGTAGCCTTTTGAGTTTAGTCAGTTTTTACATGACATGAAGAAAGTGAGAAGGTAACTATGAGGTTAAGCCTGTAAAATACTATCTCTGCCCAGTACCATTGGCCATTGATTTGGCAGATAAGCACCCTGCAGTATTGCTCCTTACACCTTTAGTCTGTAAATAGATTGTGTCAGTCAAGCTGTCTCCACTGTTTGTTATTACTAACACTTGAACCATCCCATGTGTTTATCAGGTTCAGACCTCCTCAGTGTTAAGGAATGTACAAGGACAGTCAAAAAAGCTGGAAATAAAGAAATAGTCTTAGTTCTGCTATATGCATAGGTGGCTGAGAGACAAAGTAAAGATACTTAATTGTTCTTCATGTTCCTTATTTTTTGCAGTAGGGTTTTTTGAGGGAGTTTTTTGGTATGTTCATTGGGTAGCTTTGGTGTTTGAGGATTTTTTTAGGGAGCGAGGAGGGATTGGGGGATGGTATTTACAGTTCTGATCCCACCTGGTAATCAGAGGTTTAATCTTATAGGAAAACAGGAAAAATTGATTGATATACAATCTGTAGCTTGCACATACTGTTCCCCCATAATGTCTAAAAACTGGCTAGGTTCATTGTGGGCTTCAACACCCTTAAAGCAATTTACCCCATTTGATACTGAAGTACTGGGTTTGGCTCACATTGTGACGAACAGTGACAGAGAATAAATTCTCTGTATCTTTCCTCACAATTCAGCTGGCAAGATATCAAATAATTACACTTCTACTTATGAGGGCACATATTTCATTGTCAATGTCTAGAACTCAAGCACCAGAAATAACCCGTTATTCTGTGTTCATTATTAAATAAGTGTCACGGACTCATTTCTCCTGTTCATCTTGGACTCTATGGAATGTAAGCATGATCTTATGGTCAGGCCCTGCTGCCCTTTCCACACTAAGTACTAAGCTGTCAGAATGAATGGAAACAGGTGTATGCAGAGAAAGAGAGATGGCTATATCTGAAAGACTGACTTTGATTGTTATAGCCATGGTTGAAATTAAATCTGGCTGGAAGTGCAACCAAAATTTTTCAGGGTCTTTTGTGCACCATCATGACTACTGACCGTGCCAACAAACATGTTAATAAAAGAGTATTTCTAAAATTCCCTCTTCATTACAATAATCATTTCAGTTGCACATTATTTCTTTTTGAAGCCTCTAGAATATTCTGTCTTCGTTGTGTCAAAACTTCCTAATGAGTAGGTCAAAAGACTCAAATACTCCATTATATTTCTTTCAATTCTCTAAAGATAGCTGACTAAAATCAATCCCAGTGAGTTTATGTGTAACTGCCAGTGCTGGAAAACAGGCACCTGAAGTATCCCATCATTTCTCATGCACTGATCTGCTCTGCCTGGCTCAGGCTCTCTAGGTATAAAGTGCACTTTGAGGTTACATGCTCTTCCTACAGGCTGATGCTATTATGGCATCATGCATAAATGCAGCCGCTATTTGAGTCAAAGTACAGGTATGATAATTAATTTTACAGGATATATAGCATAATGAAGAACTGAATCATTACAGATGGGTTTAAATTGACAGTTCAATCGTCTTTTGTTATCATTTTGGTGGGGAAAGGGGGACACCTGGTGGGAGGTCTTTGTATAAAATTGGGCAATGTAATTTTCTATTTGCAGTGGGATACAAATCCCTAGGGAAGTGGTATATTCTGCATAACCTATAGACTTTTCATGATTTCTAACCAGAAGAGTTGATTAATTAATTTGTATCAAACCCACACAACAGGATGTTTTGCAGTGATGCGTACTGTAAAGCCATCACCTCCCTTCATCAAGTTCACAAAGAAGTATAGCTAAGGCTGGATGAATGCCCAGTACCTACTTGTAATGAGATTTTCACAAAAGGTCTGGGAGAAAAGTGGTGGGATGAAGACTCATCCAGAAAAAGCGCTTAATACTTTTTGCTCAGAGTTAGAAAATAAATATTAAGAATTGTCCAGCTTGCCTGAGTACCTAAAAAAGCAAGACATTGTGGCATTACTAAGCCTTGAGTAGACATCTCCTAAACAATTATAAACTGCTTAATAAAGCTTTGGGAATGCAACAAGGCAAGAGGAAAAATATAGTTATACTTGAGCAAGACATTTAAATTAAGTGCAGCAGATTAAACGAAGACATAAGAATGTGGCACATCCATGTTAAAATTCCCAGTATGCTTGGGCCCATCAAGTAAATAATAACTAAAGATTGCATTTATTGATAGAGGGCAGCTACAGGTCTTTGTTGTTTCCATCTTCTCTGGTCCTTTCCTAGCAACAGTCAATCTGGAATATGCAACTTTGCTTCTTCTGCTGCCATTTCAGAGCTTCTGTCCCATTTTGTAATGATCCCCTTCAGAAAGCATCCTATGAGGAGGTGGCTCCAGGGTCATAGCAGTCAAGGGGTGAGAGCTTCAGTCTTGCTGTGGGAGAAGCAATGCTGAAAAATCATTCTCTGCACAGGTATTGCTTCATGGGGCTTTGAGGAGAAGACAGCCAGCATGGAGTGAGACCTTGCCAAAGTTGCTCACTCTGCCAGGCTTTCTTGCTTTATAGCTGAGCTATCTCACCCACTGCAAACTGGGTGAATTTAATTTCCTGGGAATTCTGACAGACACATTTCTTTTCACCAAAGTCAGCACAAGAGAGCTGTTGCGAGCTGAGAATTGAAATGAGTATACTTCTTTTTCGCCTACTCCACTGCTGTATTTCATTTCTTTGTCTAAATCATTTCATAGTCTGTGTCCCATGGCAGCAGCATTACAAATTCAGATTTTTTTTTACTGTTTCTCTGTTCTCACTAAAAGATTCACTGAGTGCATTCCAGATTTATCTGCAGCCTTTAAAGTGCAGTAAGGGACTATCAGTGCATCTAATTTATGCTTGCATTTGTATTTCAGTTATCATTAGCATAAAGTATTAAATCAGATTATGATTAACTTGCTTTTGCAAAATTAAGCAGAACTTTCTGGGATCAAATGTAACTTACTACTGTCCAAAAAGTTATTTCCATATAAAGTATGTTTATTAAATGTGCTGAACTGTTATGTAGTTCCTTTAAATTTATGAAAATACTCAGACACTGCTTGGCAAGAATACTTGAAATGACAACATATATCATAAATGCCTTTCATACTATATAAAGAAGAGCCTGCATAAAGAACAACTAAAAAAGTTTAGGATGTTCACTTATGCTATGAGTATAATATAAGCCAAGCTAACCTCATTTTATATGAGGCCCCTTTTTACTCAAATATATCACTAAGCTTTATTTTATCTGTTGTATTTTCATTATTTTTGGCCAAATCTGAAGTGCAAGCATGCAGGCTTCTAAGCCGCCTGATAGAGAAGAATTTAAGAATGGAACAATATTCAGAACTGATGGATACATAACTTATTTTAAAAGATGGGCTCCTGAGCTAGCACAAAGAAGCAATGCTAATGTTGTGATCCTATCTGGAATGCACATTGTAATTGTCTGGACTTTTACTGCAAGCAAATTTTCACTTTTCTCTTTCAAAAGAGAGTCAAAAGAGAGTTTAATTGAGGTAAACACTCAGAGCAGTTTGGTTTTGTAATGTGCTACAGCTGGCAAGATAAGCCATTAGGAAAATTATTAGAGCTAAGTGCCCTTTTACGTCAAACAACAAAGAATACAATTTGTTGCACTAAATCTTCAATTACCACTGGTTCCTGTAGGGTTTTGTATCAGTGTTGCAAAGTCATTTTCAAAGGCAGGGTCTCCCAGCCAATGGTGGACAAAAAAGCAGCTCTGTGAAACACCACTACTCAATAGTTACCGCACTGAAGATTCTTCATCAGTGTTGTGTGACAACAATGGTTGTGCGACTAACTTGTCCATTTTGAGATATGCTCAAACAAATATCCTGGATTTAAATGACCATTAATCAAAGAATAAAGTTTTAGCACTGAATCTGAACTCACTCCCACATTTGAGAGGTGACAAAGGGAACGAACGGTAGGTTACCCATGCCATTTTTGAGAAAACCTCAGTGAGATTGTTCTCCAGGGGAGAATACATAGGCTAAGCTGTATAATTATATTTTCAAGACTCATTCTTAGAAAGGTAGTTGAATTCCATCAGCAACCTGGTATGTTCTTCTGTTTCTACCCCATATTAGTCTAATGGGATTTTCTGGTTTTTTGTGGGACATTGTTTATTTATGATTTGCTAGTGAAAAATACCAGCCTTGATGAAAAAAATCATCTAGTATCTTGTGGTAGATCTGCCTTTCCGAGCTTCACATTCAGGGTAACTGCTTGCACTACCAGAGATCAGCTGGAGGGTCAGTTAATGCTTGGTGAGGTGTGCAAATGGCATCAAATAAGGATTGATGGGAGTTTTCTTACAAAGTCCAAAAATTAAAAGGTTTTCATGACTGTATATTGTGTATGTGAACATACGAATTTTCAAAATACCTTCAGATTATTTTTGTGGAAATGAATCCATCTGTAAACCTGTTTTTTGTCTTTATTGTGCAATTTTAATTGTCCCAGACTGTTCCATGAAATAACAGATGGCCAAGATATAGTTGCATTAGGAAAAAAACAGGTCCTTTGTGGTTGTAGATTGCAGAAATCTCCAGCACAAAAAATAAGTGACAAGTGTTTGCAATAGACAGTTTATGGTTATAAAAGAGACATTGTCAGTGATTTGGGTTAAAATTATGCTAGAGTTAATGCTTACCCACTCTTTTCTTAAGAACAGGGCAATAAAGATATGTCTATTTTTAAAACAGAGATTATGTGTCAAATCTTGAAGAAACAAATTCAAACTCTATTGAACTCTACAAGCAGAATCCATGCCAGATTAATATTTGGTATGGATGCTTATGAACATCACACACAACTGGAACTCTGTAGCAGACTGGCTGCCCAGCGTAAGGCTGTTGACAAGTTACATGACCTGTGCATAACATACACAGCTAAAGGTGTGCAATGCATTCATTCATAGTTTTCTTTATGAAGTCTATGTAGGAGTCTTCCATCTTCCTGGAAAGTTAACTCTTTTTCTTTGGCTTCAGAGAGGTAAAAGATACTCTGTGGGAGAATTCCAAAAAGGAAGCATTCATTTTAATTGAAAGCACAGACAGGAAAATACGTGACATCTATAGTACAAGAGTTTATTTCTAAAGGATTAGCTGATGAGATTTTTAGGAATAAATACAATGTACATTAGGTTTAGAAAAGGCTTTTCCCTAGATTACTATAAGAACATTATGCCATTGATTTCTGACACTGGATTTGTAAACTTAAAATGTAGTGTTGAATCAGTAAGCACAGCTTTCATGGAACTTAAAAATCATCTCATGCAGTAATTGTTTCAGCTGTAATTTTGACACCAGCAGAAGTGTGAAAGGTGTGATTTTTGTTCTAATTAATTCTATGATGATTTGGCTGAACTTATTAATTTCAATGTAATTCCATAGAATTAATGAAGGTGCACTAGAAGAAAATTCTTTTCTAGTCAAATTTTCAACTGGATATTTCTTTTCATTTTTTTCACCCAAAGATAATGGTGAGATGGCTGTACTGGTTGCATCTGCAAATGCTCATGCTAATTTAAAACCTGCATCATTGCGTGCACTCCTTGTTTTTTATAAGGAGAAGGAGACCTCAAACACAGTTGAGATAGTCCTATGGTCATCATTTGTCAGAAATTAGGATTGACACATTAGATTGTTTCTGAGAGTGCTGGCAAAAGGATTTGTGAAAACATCACTGAACCTACTTCTTAAAGCTGGAATAATTTTTTGCAAACAAATCTGCTTAACACATTTCAAGCTCTCCTACTTCGCAGAACAAGAACCCTCCCTGCTTGGTCTTGGTTCGATTTTTTTTCCATTTTAAAAGAACGGTAATATCCACATGTTGTGTGGAAGTAGCAATAACAATTCAATATTTTCAGTAATACTACCAGCAAAGGAGATGTGGGAGTAATGTCCTAACACTGAAAACTCTCTTAAGATGTTTCTTTTTAGATAGTGCATAGTGAAAAGATAAGGTTCAAAGTATGCACCCATCTCTCTTCCTGCATAGGAAAGCTAAACACTGTTCTTACTGGCCTGTTTCTCAGGCTTATCTCTATTGGAAGAATATCTAGGAAAATGTGCTGTTTATAATCTTGGAACTGGTACAATGAAACGAAACCCCAATGCTGTTGCCAAGTCTTCATTGTTAAGACAGGGTTGAATCTTGGTAAACTAGAATCTGATCTTTCATCATTTTTTCAAATACTTCTGTTTCTTTCATTATTTCTCCTTCCTATTCCTTCTCCTTTTCCTTTGGTCACTGTAGAAAGAGATATCAATCGGTATTTCTACATGTGTATATGAGCCAGCCAAGAAGGCCAGTGGTATTCTGGGGTGCATTAGGAAGAGCCTTGCCAGCAGATTAGGGATGTGATCTTGCCCCTCTACTCAGTCCTGGTGAGGCACATCTGGAGTGCTGTGTTCAGTTCTGGGCTTCTCGGCACAAGAGAAACATGGAGCTCCCGGAGCAGGTCCAGCAGAGGGCAACAAAAATGATGAGGGGACTGGAACATCTCTTTTATCCAGGAAGGCTGAGGGAGCTGGGCTTGTTCAGCCACAAGAAGAGATTGGGAAATCCTCTGAGAGGGGATTTCATCAATGTGTATAAATATCTAAAGTGGGGGTGCCAAGGAGATTGATTCAGACTCTTCTCAGTGGTGCTGAACAATGGAGGAAGAGGCAATGGGCAGAAACCGATGCACAGAAAGTTCCACCTGAACATGAGGAAGAACTTCTTTACTGTGCAGATGACCAAGCCCTGGCACAGGTTGTCCAGAAGGGTTGTGGAGTCTTCCTCACTGGAGATACTCAAGAACCCTCTGGACACAAACCTGTGCCATGTGCGCTAGGATGACTCTGATTGATCAGGGTGGTTGAACAAGGTGACTACAATTATAGTCTCTTCCAAACTTAACCATTCCGTGATCTTGTGATATGTGTTCAAGTCTATGTATAAATGTGTCTATGTGTAAATAACATAGCAAAATCATCAGTAACTGAAATTCACTTCTCTGAATCAACTGTACTGAGTTCACCCATCAGGAATGAGAGACCACAAAGCATAAGAGAACTCACAGACTCTTTGAAGGTATATCAGGCAAAGCACTCTCTCAGTACCAGGATACAGACAGAGAAGGTGCTGGAGTGTATGTCCCTGCCTCAGGATGCCACCAATGCTCTGAATCATTCTGACTTGCCAGTACATAGTTAGGAAATATTTATATTTTAGTGGTGCACAGGAGCACAACTCAAGGCACTATTGAGCAAGGCTCTAAGGAAAACTTAGCAATAGTGCACAGACTGCTTAGGAAAGCTCACGTCAATTTAGAGAGCCCTCAGGAAAATCACTCCTGTAACAGAAATTACTCATCCGCTGAACACCAAATGCTCTATTAAGCTCTGACATGTGCAGTAACCGCATTTTGCCCTGAAGTGTTTGGGAGTTAATAATTTTTGTAGAGAAAATCCACCTCATTCAATTCTTTCAGGAGCTCACTGTCCACAAAGCCATCAGATCAGTCCAGTTTTCATCTAGAGATGTTGCTTCAGAGGGGCAGCAAGAATTTCATGCTGTATGCTGGAATGTAATTCTGCATCGCTCACTCACCAGAAGATAATAACGAACAGTGACTTAAGTGACAAGGACTACAACAACAATGGATAATGTTGGCTAATACAAACTGATAAGCGTGTGTAGGGTACAGAAATGTCACTCAGTAGCTCCAGCTTTGAGGGACACACTGCTTTCCATGTACACATGCTGGGTCCCATTTCTGACACTCTGTCCTGATTTGGAAGACAGGTGTCTGCTAAGAAAAGCAGGAGCCTCTCTTTGAAATGGAGAATGTAAACCCCCTTCCTTCCAAATTATTATAATTTTGAAATTAAGGGGATCTCAGGCAAAGATATGGGAAATAGGAATAAGAGTTCTTTACTAGAAAAATTAAAATAGAAATACAGTATTACAAAGAGCAAACTCAAAACACTGACAGAGTCAGATATAACCTGACACCCCATCAGACAGCATGGTGATAGCAATCCGATGAAATGGTGGCTACAGGCCCCCTGGAGCAACAGGTGTTGTTCAGTTGAAGCAGTGGTCCTGTAGAAGTGTGCAGTTTTCCTCCAAAGGTCCAGTGATGATGTGGAAAGGTCCAGTCTTCCTCTGGAATCCAGTCAAAAAAGGCTGCTTTGGTGTTCAAAATCTCCATTTTTATCTAGGTAGGAAAGGCTTGGCTCCTCCCCCTGGCTGGAGCATCTCACAATGAGGTGATGTAATTTTATCAGTCATACAGTGAGACTTAATGACCCATTAACAACCAATATCTTCCTGGAGGAAGGATGGGTTGTGAAAAAGATAAAGATGACTGCCCCACCTGGTTTCAACAGATAGTGACAGAATACATACTTTCAGTCATATCCTGTATTGATACCTAAGACACTCCCAGCGGCCCCCCAAAAGAAGCAGGACCAGGCACAAGCTGGGGGCTACTCAAATCTCCCACTGGTCTTGCTGTGAACAGGAAGCACTTTCTCTCACATCCATTACTCTGTAATTGTGCGAGGCTGCTAGAAGGGAAATGGAAATATAGCTTTCACTGTTGCTCAGTTCCTTCTCTTTCAAAATATTGAGAAGGTATATTTATTTAGTATTGTTTTGAAGTTCACATGCCTTAGAAGTTTTTGACACAAATATTTGGAAGCTATTCTTATGCAAGCTTTTAAAACTTCTCTAGAGTACTCCAGGAGTCTAGACAGATTTATTTCTTCCACATATGCTTTCTTCCTCTCTTTCTTTGTTCATCTTCCCTTACCATGTCCTGTAAAACATAGTAACTTCTTTATCCTGAAAGGTATTTACCTTCAACTTTTTCAAGAGATGGACCCTAAACTCCAAAGCTACATCATCTAGTCTCTGGTACTGCAAATGTTGCTATGATGCCTTGATTCTATAAGCAGTTACAAAAAAGATATTTTTTTTCCTCCTTTCCAGTGACTCATTTAGAATTACTCTGTATTAAATATCTCCACCCACTGACTTGCATGTTTTATCAATAGTTATAAATATCCTCAAACAGAACAAACCAATCAAATAAATACAGCTCTTTCCTGGCTCTTGACTGAGACTAAAAGACAACCATAATCACCCACTTTCGAGCAAAAGTAGGTTTATGCAACTGACTCTTGAATTTTCTTTCTAGGGTATTTTGTAAAGAGGAAGAAGTGCTTTTAACTCATGCTGCCCCAGAGTTCTAATTATTGCGCCACTTCTTTGGATTTTAATGGTGTTTTATGTCTCCATGTATCTAGTTCATAAATTCTCAGACATTTTTTTCCTACATTGGATACCTTTACTTCCTTTTGGAATGGGAGACCTCAGTACCATGGAAGTAAAAAATAAGCTGTTGCAGAGGAGACTGAAAGATTGAGGAAGAACAGGAACCAATAAATTATACAGCGTGAGCATATCCTGCACTTACTTCACATAATTCTTTAAAATTATTATGATGTAATGATTTTTTTGTTCCATAAAGAGGGTTTTTGGCAAGAACTTGCCTACTGAACACATCCTAGCATTAAACCTACACCTTTACACCCGTTTTTGTTGTTGTTGTTGTTGTTGTTGTTGTTGTTGTTGTTGTTGTTTTTCCTGGCAGGAATTGGCAAGGAAAAAAAAGCCCTAAAGTTGGGAATAGGTCTGCTGGAACTCACCACCACTGCTCCTTTAGTGCGTTCATCATCATTCAGGTAACCTTCACGCTGTCTAAAAACCCAGCCCCTGTAGAGCTGTGTTATTTGAGTTATTTTGCCCAGGTGACTGTTTCAGAGCATTCACCTCAATAACTTCATATCTTTCAAGCACAAAGCATCTGATTCTGACAAGTCTGATAACCAAAGTAAGTGAAGCTGTACTTGAAAAAACCCCAAAACTAACTACAGAAATATCAGAGGTGGGTACCAAAATTGATTGTTTTCAGACATGGAGTAATCCATAATAACAAGTTAAACTAGCAATTCATAATGCCACAACAGGAACTGATCTGTGCTACAAATGATAAGTAAATTGCAGTGGAAATTAAGCTTGAATGGGCTTGTTATGTTCAGCTGTAATTTGTGTAACTCCATGATCATTCTCTCTGATTTTGGGAACACTATCTCATCTGTCAGTCATGCAAACAGGGGTTTTGCATTGTTTCTGATTAAAGAAGCTTCACACATTGTGTCACTAATCTCACCTTTAAAGAAATTATGGATTTAAAGACAGGCACAAAGGACCTTAGCTCCAGAGCTCCAAACAGGAGGTTTACATTGAATTAAAGGTGGAAATGGTTTGGACCCTTCCAGAAGCACCATCTGTTTCTACGGCTGGTCATTGTTTAGATTATTTATGACCATAAATTTAAATTTATCTGGTTAACCTTTGGATAGCCTCCTAAAATAACTATTGACTATAACTATTGAGTTTTCAAGGTAATATATTAATATGCAAGGGTTTAATGTTATTATTTTATGGAAAGAACCACAAGCATTTTTATGTAATATATCAATACTTACAAATCCAGGAAATAGCTATACTATCACATAGCAAAAAGAACTGCAGCATCACATATTTGTTGTTCATTCCATGACCTATTCACACTGAAATTTCTTCACGAAAAAAAACAAAGGACAGACAGCTTTTCTGGGGTTTTTTTGGTGAAACTTCCCCTCCCCTACAGTATACATCTTCATGCTATAGTTCAACAGAGTATACAGAATGAAGCTCCTCCAAAAATAATAGAAAAGAAAAGGAAATAGGTTTTGAGCACTCATGACTTGCATCAGATTAAAATGGATGAAAAGAGACAAAAAAGGTTACTTACATATTAGTGTTAATGACCTCATCCTGAACTGTTAGAGGTGCTGGGAATCTTTCCAATTTCCTTGAGAGATCAGGTCCCATAACTCAAAAACATTGTGCAAAAATAAGAAATTGTCTTGGTTTGAAAGACAGGTGTTTGCTAGGGAAAGCAGGGTCCTTCTTTGAAAATGGAGAATGTAAACCCCCTCCTTCTGAATTAGTAAAATTTGGAAATTAAGGGGGCTTTTAGGCAGAGATATGGGGATAAGAATAACAGTTCTTTACTAGTATGTATAAGAAGGCAAACAAAACACCAACTATGGAATTAATAACAAATTGAACCAGGAACCCAGTACCAGCCCTCTCAGTCGCGAGCACTTTTCCCTTCGGTGCAGTTCCCGTCACAGCCGGCAGGGAGCGCTGGTGGCTCCCGGCGGGCAGGGCAGGTGCGATGATCCCCCCGTGGCTGCAGGGGGCGCTGTGGTGATGGCAGCTGTGTCCCAGATGGGAAGGGATGGAAAAAAGAGGCTTTGCTTCATGAACCCTGGGGCAGTGTCGGTCCTGGTGCTCTAGGACTCTCAGAAACAGCAAGCTGAAACGGCAGGGCGTCCTGGCAGGGCAGGAGTACGAGGTCCAGTAGCAGAAGAAGAGGCAGCTCTCAGCATTGGGATAGCAGGAGTAGCGGCCACCCTCCTCCTCGGAAGCCGAGAGTGAGTGAGAGATCTAGCAACAGACCCCCACCTTCCTTTTACCTACTTCTAAATATTGTGGTCTCCCCCTTCCTCTGCGAAAAACTCCCAAAAACCGGAGAGGTTCCCTCTCCGCCATCTCAAAAACCTAGCCATCAGTGCTTCTTAGCATGTCAATGGGAAAAAATTCCACAGGCAAAGAGGAAAAGAGGAAAAAAAAAAAAAAAAAAAAAAAAAAACAAAAAACAAAAAAAAAAAAAAAAAAAAAAAAAAAAAACCAACCCCAAACAGAAATATACAGAGCCCTGGTTGGTATGGCAAACGTTGATCAAGGATGGTTCAAATTTAGGTTGAAAATATGCTAGTAGAAATCAGTATTTGTGGGAAAAGTTGTGTAAGACTGAGATAGGTTTAGTTGGAGTATAATTACAGTTTTTATGCTCACTAGATTATGCATACCAATATATTGACTTCAGAAATAAAGAGCATCAACTTTCATGAATTTGTATTTAAAGGGCAGAGCTCCAGCTAAATGAGAACATCTATAGAATTTATTCTTCAAAAAGGGTCAGCCCACAATCTTGTGTAGCTTTTGGCTCCTCTCTGTGTAACAGGCTAAAAACAAACCCTGAGATTAAAACACTTTTCTGTTTTACTGTGAACTTCATGGCTTATTTCCAGTCTTGGTCTAAATTCATTTCACAGTGTTAAAGATAATAAAGAGATTCAGCCGAATTGAATATAATCAAAATAAGCAATAATTTATTTCTCGACCGGAATACGGTCCACGTCAGCCACAATCTCAAAGGACAACGCCGAGCCCGGGATCGGCGCTGGGTGATCCGAACTCTATCACTTCGGATCCCCCAATGTTCACAAAGCCGCCTTGGTCAGTCCAGTTTTTTTATACAGTTTTTCCTAGCCCAGAGCAGAGGTCTTTCTTTTTTTCCATTGTTTCGCATATTCATTTAGTTTTCTTTCTCTGTGTTGGGCTGGACAAAACCATGTCTGGGAAACGATGAATTCTGATGAGCGCATATCTTGGGGGACAATGACATGTATCTTTCCTGATGGCTCTGGTTATTTTAATCATCGGAACTTGTCGGGCGCTCATCGCTTGGGTGTTTCCTGGACAGTTTCCGAGAGGGCTATCTCCGCTATGGCCACGTCTATTAACTTGCTAATCCGAGCTCTTCAGCTTTTGTTGGCGGTCACAATGTTGCTATGAAGCAATCTCTGTCCCTCGGTCCGCGGTTTTTGGTTTCCAAGTTTTTTATTATTTTATTCATACAAAAATTATTTATTCTACTTTAATTTACAAACTAACACGAATTACATCATAGTATATTTAACAACAGTACTGTGGATCCAAACAGCCCTGTACAAAATGTACATTAAAAAGGAAAATGGCATCCTTTAAAAAAAATTAAAATATACTGCAAGGGAAAGTTAATCTTTTCTTAACAAAATAAGGATAAATTAAGAAAAGCTTTTTAGTCTTCTTAATAATGCACTTCAGCACTCTTCTTACCAGAGAAAATAGTTTTAAATTATGAAAATCTACAAAAAGGCTTTTTTCCTGATTATTTCCTTGCATTCCCCCATCATTAAAAAACAAAGCTAAGAGAGAGATTTCAGTACAGCCCTACAATAAACAGTAGCCCCAGGTATTTTAGCAGGACCTATATTTACCTGGTAGAACAAGACCTTAGATGAGGATTTCAATTAAACATGAATTCATGGCTCCCAGGTGGTATTGCAGAAAGATTGGATTGTTTCATTTGTGTGAAAAGCAGCCAAAATGCTGCATACCTATTATTTTTGTCACCCAAATTCACTTTGGCAATCCTTTTTAGCAGTCAGTGAAGGCATTCAACCAACCACATTATCACATGAGCTGCTGAAGTCAAACACAGCAGATGAAGCAAACCAGGATGACTTCTTTTATTACAGCTGGTAGCTTCCCAAAATGCATTCATTGTACCCTGTGGTCATGGAATCTTCCTTTTTATCGTTCTAAACCTATAAAATTATTTTGTCAGATTGAAATTTTTCTGAAACACTTGCAAAAATGAAATTAAATTGTTTCAATGTATATTTACACCTAATGAGGGGGAGTAAAGAGGGAGCCAGGCTCTCTTCAGTCATGCTTACTGACTGAACAAGAGGCAGCAATAGGCACAGACTTAAAAAACCACAAAAGCTAAGCACAAGGAAGTTTCTTTTTACTCCAAGATTGTTAAAAAATAGACGCACAAAATGGCACAAGTTACCTAGAGGTGGTGAGAAATCTTCGTCCTTGGAGATTCTCAGAACCAAGCTGGACATGGTCCTGCTTGACCAGGCACGGACTAGATGACCTCCAGAGGTGTCCTTCATCCTCAGCCATTCTGTGATTCTCTGAAAAGGAACATCTCCTAAAATTAGTTCACCTAATTGAGCGAGAGATTCACAGCACAGTGTGAAAAAATTTGATTATATTGTAGTTTTTTATTCAAAATGAGATTCTTCAATGACTAAACTGTATTTGGTGAACCTTACTAATCACAAACTGATAAGGTGAGGGAAAAAGATGGGGGGAGGTGTGGTGTGTGCCCGTTTTTGTCCTTGGGGTTCATCAGCTTCAAATAATGCATTTGATCCATAGTTAAGTGAATCTTGTGAGCCGTATTTTTGTTCAGTGTCTTGCTTAATTGATAAAGAAACAGAGGAGTGTTTTACAGTATTTCCCATCTTGCTGGCATGTGTTTTGAAGTTAGCTGCAAAATGAAATCAAGATATTGTTGCATGACTTAATCTTATACTACCGCCTAGTGGCTAAGGTCTAAATGATTCACAGTGAAACTCCACTACATTTTATATATGGATAGGTACATAGTAATTGCATATGTTAATATTATTTTAATCAATTTTAAAAATTATATTATATTATATTATATTATATTATATTATATTATATTATATTATATTATATTATATTATATTATATTATATTATATTGTATTATATTATATTATATTATATTATATTATATTATAATGTATTATATTATATTATATTGTATTATATTATATTATATTATGTTATATTATATTATATTATATTATATTATATTATATTATATTATATTATATTATATTATATTATGTTATATTATATTATATTATATTATATTATATTATATTATATTATATTATATTATATTATATTATATTATATTATATTATATTATATTATATTATATTATATTATATTATATTATATTATATTATATTATATTATATTATATTATATTATATTATATTATATTATATTATATTATATTATATTATATTATATTATATTATTTTCCACACAGTAACAGTGTTGCCAAATATAGTGAAAAGCAAGGAAATTCCTGTGTTCAAGGACACTAATATTCATGTCGAGCACAAGCAGGGACTGAGAAGTCTTACTGTGAGAAGGATCTCCATTTTAACATAGTTATAGTTTGAGAAAGAATGATTTTAAAAATAGACTGTAGTGAAGGACTTCAGCCATGATATTTGAGATATCTATCAGCTGTCATCATTAGAAAAAAAAAAGCATCCTTTGGGTAGATTGTATTACAAATGTCCCATGAAGAGTTTCTTGCATCTTCCTGGAAAGCTCTTGTGCCCCAAAAATTCATGGACTTGGCAATGAATAGTTTATTTTGCTCAGCTGAGTAAATTCAGATACATTAAACCTTCAGGCATCTATTTGCCATTCACTGCTGTAATTCCTGTACCTGGCTAAGTTTACAAAATAAAGCCCATTAGTGTATTGAGCTTGAAAAAGTAAATCCATCAGGGGTCTCAGGTTTTCCCATTTCCTCAATACTCCATGCCACGGATCTTAGCAGGAATATACGACTTAGCACAAAATAAGGTTCTTGCAGAAGCTTAGAGGAAAACAATAGTAAAAACTACTTCTGCAACTGACAGTGACAACAGCTAGTTGGAGGAAAGGATTCCAGGAAAATCAGTTTCCAGCTGCTTGCACTACCTGGCTTTAATTCTTGGAATCCTGTGTGCCTGCCACAGAAGCTGCTCCTGCTACAATTGCCAGCTCTCTGTGAGAGCAGGAGTTATTAAGGGCAAGCAATTAAGAAGCAATGGATGTGCACATTGATTATGTCTGGTTGTGGGTTTTTTTTTAAGCCAACGTATCTACATGTAGTGCTAGATATATAGAGATAAATCTAAAATTAATTGCTTGATTTAGGTCTCTTCCGTAGAGACTTCTGTAACTCAGGTCTTTCTGGATGAGGAATTTTAGCACACAAGTTTACATGAGGACAGGAAAAAAGTCATTTTGTCCACGAGGTGGCACCTGGGCATTGGGCTTCTCTGTTTAAAAATCACTTGAAGGGAAAAATAAAGGTAATGATTATATGAGCTGTAAGGCATTATTGAGCAAGGATCTCTCTGTTTGTGGAAATGTAATCTACCCAGTTCAGTTCTGGGGAGGTAATTTTGATCTTATCTAAGGGAATGGAATTTTTGTCATTGATTTAAAAGGGAAGTGACTTGGCCTCAAATAAGTGGAAGTATTAGGGAAACAAAATCTCTTCACAGTGTTGCAGGACAGGCTATTTTTCTTCTCTCTGTTAACAGACAAGCTACAGGAGTGATGGTGAGTGATTTATATGTAATTCAACAGAGAAGGGAGATGGAAAAGGTGAAAGCCACTGAGTGGCACAAACTCAGAGTTTTGGACAATGAATAAGCCAAACCAGCAGGACAATTCATCCTGCAAGAGGTTCCTGCACTGATGTCAAACACCCAATTCATAAACGTTTATTTTCACTCTGCTTTAATTCAACACACACATTTCTTGATGTACCTTCTCCACCATACCAGCTGAGAGTTAGGCTGCAGAATGGATATAATGTGAAGACATCTGTATGACGTAAATGAGGAAAAACTTATTTGTGGTGGGGGCAACACAGTTGGAGTTTGGAAACTGCTCTTTTGCCAGTCATCTGTGCAACAAGTGTAGTTTAATGCTTTTTTAAAATGTTTTTTTCTATTCTGTGCATGATTAATATGTCTAGATAAATGTCAGATGTACGTGACATGCAATATACTGATGACAGCTGAAACTCTTATCCAGTGAAATCAATCCACCTCGTGTCAGCAGCCAGTGCACAGCAGAGCCCCCTGCCAATACAGTCCTGGACAGACAACTTCAGATCTTACTGCAAGACTCTCTCAGTTCTTTCTTTGCTTTCCATAGCAGCTCTCTGACAGTAATGACTTTCCCAGAAGCAACAAAATGAGATCATAGAGAAGAGCTGCCAAGGCCTTTGTACCAGGACAGGTCTGTTTCAGTTGCTGGTAATAAAGAAATTTTGTGTTGATGACATGGAACTAGAGAAGAGCTTTTATTTCCTGACCTGGATTTACATTTCTGTTCATTTTCCATCAAGGATCATTTAGAAGCATTTGTGCTTTGCTAGTCCATCTACTTTCCAGGCTTCTCAGAGACCTCAGTATACTCATTACTGTTTGTTAAATAAGGGAACTTTCTGTTTCCTTAGTGCAATTACATGTACTATTGAACATTTCCTCAACCCTGTCTAGTTTTGTTCTGCTGAAAAGCTTGTAAGGGAACTGGAAAAAGGACGAATAATGATTGTAAGAGCACTTACAAGAAAACAGTATATGAGATATCTAGCTCTCCTTCTTAGAAAGAACAAAAGGCTTCATCCTATCAATGCATGAAACTCACTTAAAAGTCACATTTGTTTCTGTTAAGGAAAACTCTTTCCAGGGAATTTGCCTAAATTGGTTGTTCTAGGAAGTGCAATTGTGTGCCAATCTACACCATGCAGGAGGAATCTGCCTGGCCCTGTACCATCACCGGAAGCAGACACTGAACTGGAAACAATAGGTTCAAGTAGTTTGCAGTCATAGAAATAAACAGGTCCAGTAATAAGCAATTCCCAGAAACATAACAGCATCCTGGAATCATGCTGTTGTTATTTCTGATCTGAAACATTTTGCTAGAGTTCTCACCATGAGTTGTTAAATACAAATACTATAATGAAAACTGGCACTTGTCCTGCCCATGGAGATAGGTACTTCTCTTAAAATCTGCTCTACCTGCAATGCCTTGGAACCTCACAATGTAGTTGTACTATTCTAATTATCCAGCCACACTGAAAGTGTTTAAGGCCTTTGCACAGATCTTCATTATACATCTCAGGGGAATTTCTTATGTCAAATCTTTCTACAAAGGAACAGTTTCTAACCTTCTCTTTGCAGTCATCCCTGCCTCCCTTTATACCTCTCGTCCTGCTTGTTCCACCTTACTTCAACTTCTCCCTTAACCCAGAATTAGTATTTGGAAGCTTTACAAAAGGAATTAGAAGGGAAATTTTCTTGCCTCTACCGAATAAATTCCAAAAAGTACTACAGGAACAGTACTCTAAAATTGAGAATAAGACTATAGTTTATCATTGTTGCCATGTTAACCAAAACGAGGTCAGTCATTTTTTTTTTCCCTCATTTTTCAGCCTGTATTTCTGATATGCTAAAGATTTTGGTTCCTGAACAGGGGTCTGATTAAGTGCAAAACACCAATCTCTGAACCATGAAAAAGAAAATAAATGAAGTAGTAGAGAGTTTTATGATTGTTTCTCCAAAGAGGAAAAAGAAGGAAAAAAAAAAAAAAAAAGCCAGGGATAAGAATGTGCTCCTACTGAGAAAGGAGGAGAGGTGACAAGGGAATAAGGATAAGGCTAAGACATGGGCATACAGAAACATTTTAAGGTGATGAGAAGCAGGCAGTCCTCTTCATGTTTCGAGACTACTCCTAATGCCACTCAGTGCTAGACTCTTGACTCAGGATCTCAGAGGAACCACAATCCTAGGGAATCATAGACCAATTTTCTTGACATTTATTTCCAGGCATATATATTCCTCTTTCAGACCTCCCTTCAAAGAAAATAGATCACTCAGTTCCAATTCCAGTCCTGAAGCTGCAATGACAATGTATCTGTCCATGACAAGGCATGGACCAGAAGCAGAATTTAAGCTTGCATACGTTTTTCACAAGACTGGAGGTGTATCAGTATTGTGCATCTGTAAGCGCAATACACCAGTAAGTTTCATAACATCTATAATTTTGTCTGCCTTGATCAGCAAAGGGTTTCTTATAGTGATAAGCACTATTTGATTTTCACAGACTCACACATATGCCATAGCAATTACTAAACAATGGCATAAAATGATGATGACCATAGTCAAAATTCAGTGCAGCTTCTTAGCACACAACCTCATAATTTTATACTGTTTGCAGAAGTACCTGTCTATAAAGTTTATTAAGTTACAAAATCTCTTATATGGCCTAAAAAGAAAAAAAAAAAAAAGAAAATTAGTCAGGAAGAACAGGGAATTTTAATTGAAAAACTAATGAACATATAACTTGATAACTTGGTGAGAAACTTAAAATGAAGAAAATAAGCAGGAAAGGCATTGAATTGCACAACTATATTAATTTGAACAGGGTTTAGTTTAATTTCACAGAACTTGCATTTCCAAATGTTAAAGATCAGAAGCTTTAGTAGATAATATACTTAGGAACAGTTCAGCATAACTTAAATTTTCTTAAAATTTCTGAGATTTTCTCGCTAAAAAATAAAGGAATTTTTGCTTTACACAATCAGGCTTTGCTGCTATGGAGCAAAACAAGTTCCCATTATTTTTTTGCTTGATCGCACCCTCACTCATATGATAGTGATGAAACTGACTGGGAATTTCTACAGCCAGTGAGTTCAGATTGAGATTCCAGGTGTAGCATTCCAGGTAAAGTAGCACACTTCAAATGATCCCTGTCAAAGGCAATGTCATGCCAGCCTTGTATGACATATGTAGCTTTTAGTGCCAGTTTTCCTCTCTAACATTCCACTCCAAACATTCCCTTCAAGCCTCAAAGTGCTGTTTACTACCATCCCTGACTGCTATTGCTGCAGCCACGTGGAGCACCAGCAGCACATTTCATCCTGAAAGCTGGCTTTTGAGTCATACTGGAAATGTGCTTAGGAGGAAAAGCTACTGAATGCTAAATTTGTCCAAGGAAGGTCATCATATACTTTAAACAAAACTTCGGATTCAAAACAGGCATGGGTTCAACAGCCTGCCTCTTTTTCGACTAGGTGTCTTAATTTAATGTGCATCTTCCTCTTAGAATCACTGCCCTGAGTTTGTCTAAATTGAATGTCTGTTTTAGCATCTGTTAGATGAGCAGAGGTGGTCTGACAGGCTGGTCTCCATGAGATTGGTCTGGATTAAGCTGTCCTACTATAAATGTTCCAGGATAACTGTCCATAGTGAAAACCTCATTAAAAATAAATAAAATAGCTTTACTCCAGTATTATTATGTTCTGATATTTTTAAAAGTTATAGACTTGCATTTATAGTAATTAAAAAGGAAGGAATGGGGACACAAACAAGAACAAACAAGGACATGAAACAGCTTTTAGAAAAGCTTTTAGTAACTTTCCTTTTCCATTGTTTTTCCCTTTGGAATTAGCCTTTTTTTTTTTCTTTTTTTTTAACAGTCATGCACACTTGAACAGATTTGAACATCTTTGGGAACAATAAATTTGCTCTGTTCTGTTTGGATGCCTCCCTGAACATGAAGTGCAAAAATAATCTGATAAGGGAAAAAATCCTAGGGTATTTTAAAAGCTAAATACTTCACTTAGGTTTTTATTAAGTACACTAGCTCTCCATAATTAGGCAATAAGTCAACTAGGCATTCACTGAAGCTGAATCACAATCCATGAGCAGCTTTAAAGACATAACAGCTGCTGCTTTAATGTAGGTCCATAATAATATTTACACTCACTCTCCAACACTGATGTGAAAGAAAAAACAAAGTTGAAAAAACAGTGGTAATTTCAAGGCAGAACTCATTCAGTATCCTCAGTATCTTAATATATATTTAGACCAATTTACTCTGGAGATAAGGAACAGAAGGTCTGACAGCCATGAAAAATTCAGTATTCAGTATTTGTTTGGGGAGGGTTCCTTCATATTTCAGAGTTTCTCCTTTCCTACTTACTACGTTTGTCTTTTGTTGCCCCAAGGAGAAATTGTAATAGCAATAGTAGCTTCTTTGCATTTCTTTAATTAAGTTCTGAGAGGTGCCAGATGCTTCCATTTTGCAATCTCCCTTTCTCTTACTAAAGCACAGAGGAGTTAATCATATAGTAGTCTTTAGTTTACTCTGAACCCAGGCTGGGGCAGTGTAATTAAGTCTTGCCATTTAGTTGATGTTTAGCCTATCATCACAGCAGGTCTCTGTTGAATTGCTTTGTGTTTTTTTTAATCCAATAGAGAAATATTAGATTTTATTACTCTCTGTAGTTTAAATTATTAAAGACTTGATCTGTAATCATTCCTTCTTGTCCAAGAACTAAGTGTTATAATTTGGCCCTTAGGAAGGGCCTGGTTCAGTCACAGTGAAATGCAGGTAGTTAGGGCTTAAAATAAAATTTCAAAGGATGGTGGTTCATTTTTTAAAATAATATTCAAAGGTTATTTAGGTGCCCAAAGGTACCAGGAGGTGTTCCCTGGCACTTTCACTAACATCTCAGGACACCTTTAAAAAGCCTGATGTTGCATTATCTGCAACCTTAGCTATCTAAACATTCTTTGACTAAGATCGTGACTCTTGCATACTCTCTTCAAGGATATGGCAATGTTAAGCAAGACAACTATTTTGGCAGATACCCCAGAAACAGCCAATGGGTTCAGTCTTTACCTTTCCTTATCCAGTCAGTGGTGCAGTTCATTTCACCTCATCTGGTGGTCGCACAAGTCAGAAGAGACCCCCCCAAAGAACTTTGAGAGGGTCCTCAGTTGAGGGACTGAATATTCAGTAAACAAGGAACCTTAGCCAGGAAAACGTAACCCGCTCTACCTTCCTGTCTCGCAGGATGACTGTGAGGTATTCACAGAGATCTAGTCATGAATTAACTGCAGATTCAGAACTTAATTTAAATTAAAGACTTTACAAATAAATTTTAATAACAAACACTTTTGAGGAAAACTTGCTCTGCTTGGGGACAATAAGCAAAGAAGAGAGGTAAAATTAATCAAATAAATTATTCATTGTGATTTATTCACATAATTTTATAGAAAGCCTTAAATTAGTCCAAGATAAAAATCCTAATTTCTTACTCCCTTCCCTGATGCACAAGAATATGTGACAATTTCAAATAATCAGGCTTCATTAAAAAAAAAAAAAAAAAAAAACCAAAAAAAACCCCAAGTTTAAACCAAATCATTTACACCTTTCTGAATCTTTAATAACTCTCTTAAATGAACCTTGTCAGATTTGTAGCCACATTAAATTAACTACAGCAAATGAAACTGGGGCCACATAAACTCAAGCTACCACCAAGCATAGCCCTGACTCCTCAGACCCAGCTTGAATCTTGCCCACATGCACACACACATGGAGCTTTCTCACAGGCTGCTATTGTCAGAAAATAAAAAACTGTCTCTACTGCCAGGCTAAAAACAAAATATTAATTGTATAGGGATTCTGCCAGTCTTTCACCTATGTCTGTTCATCTGCCCACTCTGGGGGCCACAAAGCCCTCTCAGTGAAGTACTTTGACTAAGGCCATCCCTCTTCCTTACTATGCACATATATATTCATTGATACTCTCTGAGAAAATCATGCTACCACAATCACTTGTGGTTGCCTGGGTGCTCGGGATTTTAATCAGGAATTATTGTGATCTTTCCCAGCTTTAACCAAAGGGCCTCATCTGCTGGCACATTGAAGAACCCTTGGTTCTTCTTGTAGTTTAATTTTTTATGCTCAGAATTGGTCAAAACCCTAATTCATCTGTCCACATGAGATTTAACACACACGCACACATGAACCCCCCAAAACAGCAGCCTACTATTCTTGCCTATCCTTGCTTGCACTTGGACAAATGACAGCACATTAAGGAAAGCTAAAGGTTCATTTTAGCCTAACAAATTTTGCATTATGAGTCCATACTTTTTAAAGTACCCAGCGGCTGAATATCCTTGTCCTCAAAACAAAAACAAAACAAAAAAAAGGCGCTTTTTGTGTAAACACAAAGAGATTCTCAGTGGAGGAGAGCAAGCATAATTAAATATTGGGGATGAGGTCATAGATCCAGACTGTGGAGTGTTCAGCACCAGTGCCTTATTAAGAGTTTTCCTCTCCTTTCTTCTTCTTATGCCTCGAGCTATTTGTTTCTGTTCCTATGACTCAAAACTCTATCCTGGCTTAGTGGCAACAAAACTGTTTGTGGGACTGGGCTAGGAATGATCACAAGCTCTTTGTCATACTTGGCCAATGTATTTCTCTTCAGGCCCACAACAGGGTCCTCCATGCACCTGCAGCTGTGAGAGGGCAATAGGCCACCGGGAAGGATGAGAAAGAGAGAGGCAGGGGGTGGGACTTGTAAAACTGGTGTAGCGGCACAGCAAAGATAAAGCATCGTGTTAGTACCCCGCTCAGATTTATTCCAACTTACAGATTAACTGAGAGAAAGGTCTTATTGCTATGAAACACAGCAAAATAAGGACTGCAAAAAGAAAAAGGCTCTATTCCTGTGGAAAACTGCTGGAAGCACAAAAGCTTTGTGAGTAGCAGCAAGAAGCAAACTGGACCCATACTTCCCATGTCCCAAAGTAATAAATAAATAAATACTCTGCTGTGAATTTGGACTGTCTATACATTTTCAAAATATGTTTTTGCCTGCTGTAAGCTTATACAGCTTTGGAGTAAATGCTTACAAAAGGCTCATGGCAAGATAAAAAAACCCTCAAAACTCACTTCTGAGGTGGTAGCCAAGAAAAAAGGTAATAAATTACAAAAGATCAGAGCAATTGAAGTAAGCAAATTTGAAAATTTCTTTTGAAAGCCTACTAATTCTAATAGGGTGGAGGTAAATATTGATCATTCAAGCAGGCTATGCAGAAAATCAAGGATGATAAATTAACCTAACCTAAAAATAGAATGAAATAAAAAGGAAATTTTTTTACTTGATATCCAGGAAAGAGCCTTTTGTCAATTTTTTATACTGTGAAATAATATCCAAGGGAAATGGCGGAATTTACTTGAAACATTTTTTAAAAATTACACTGGCAAATGCATTAGAAAAGGTACTAGAGAAAACCACCCTGCAATGCCTAGGAGTGCTCCAGGTGACCTTTTGTAATAGAACTTCTCCGTTACTGTTTTGCTTCTGCCTTTCTGAGCCCAGGTATATGAACCCATGTATATTTTGCTTTGACCCTTAAATGAGATTGCATGATACATAGCAATTGTTGGAGAAAGATACTGCTAATGTGAGGTGATCTTCAGTATCCTTTTGTCATTACACATGGGAAAAAAAAAGGAACCAAGTTAATTGTTTCATTTCATTTTTATTCAGTATTCTTTAATATATTTTCATGTTTTGAATTCCAATTTCTTCCAGTTCACTTTGTATCCAGGTCTGGAAAAGCCCTTTCTTGTCTTTCTTAATATACTTGAAGGATCTAAGGAAATTACAGAATTTAACAGCTTTACTTCAAAAATCCATGTAAGAACTGCAATGACTGTCATAAGCTGCATGGTCATACTGGACAAATTGTCTGAGTGTTTAGAGAATTTACTTATATTAACATCTGGAATATAAAGTAGATAAAACCCATCAGAGAGTTCGACAATGTTCCATTCATCAGTAAATCCATTATACCGCATAAAACCACATTGACCTTTTACCAGTTATGACAAAAGTTTCCATTAACTGAGGTTTAAAGAACCTCTGTTTTTTCCAAGCCTTTTAATATTTAGATGAACTCTGGAGATTGAAAAGATTTGGATTAAACTGTGCAGTCAGCAATCTGAGTGAATCTGAAGTCAGTTACATCTGTTGGATGCATATAAAGAGAGGAAAAAGTTTTGGTTGCTTTTGGGTTTTTTTTTTTCTCAAGTTCTTAACCATATACTTATTAAAGGAAGTTAGCTGAGTTGCCACTGATATGAATTGGCAGGTAGCAAGCAGGTGAGAACTCTGGACATTCACTGTATTTAATTCCTGTTTCTTCTGAGTCTCCTCAAGGATGATTTTTTGTAATAACTCCAAAGGCTTGGCCTGGAGCAGATGCAGGCACACAGATGTGTGTCTGTTGAATTGGCTAGTTTATGGTGTGTGATTTTAGGCTGAGGGTGGCTGTTCATGCCAGCTTTCTACCAGGTGGGAGAGAGGACACATAGTGCCTGCTCTGGTATAAAACCTCTGTACACAGTGTTAGTCCATCAATAATGTTTGACCTGTTTGAACCAGGAAGGAGCCTGTGTGCTACATGGCAATGTCCTTTTCAATCTGGAATTAAATGGTTTTTGTCATATCACCAAACCACAACCTGCACTCTGACAGGCTTCAGCTTTGCCTTCATGCCCTTAGGCAGGTAGCTGGGATGGGTAAGTCCTGAGAGCAGGAGCAGCTGATGTCCCTAGAGAGGGGCCTCACTGCCCTAGCCATGACAGCAGCCTAAGAACATGACTGAATGCCAGGGGCAGGAAAATAAAAGTGCAGGCTGAATGGGATACATTTCCCTGGGCAACAAGACCAATAGAAGCACTCTGTGTGACTCAGCTGCATGTGATCCTTGTGGTAGCATGTCTTCCTCTGCTGCCTTTAAAATACTATCCTCATTACCCAACTCTGCACCCGGGATCAGGAAGTCTCTGAACCTCAGAGTACCAGAAGCCACAAGAATACTCTCAAGAAGTATCACTGCAGCATCTGTTACTCTCTCCCCACCATCTACTACTGGCTTTAGTCAGAGCCAAACAGAGGGATTTTAGTCTCACTCATTCCAGCTACATCTGTGTTTTGCATCCTAGAGCAGCATCTCAGCAAGGCAAGAGGGCTCAGCCTGTCCTGCCTCTCAGCAAACCTGCAGCATTCAATCTTCCTCCAGCTGCAAGCACCAGTTTTTCACAAAACCCCTTTAATTACAGATTTTTAGCATGAAGTTCTGACTCTCCTTAGTGATCCCCAAATAACAGAGTTGTGCAAAGTGCACTCTCTTTATTCCTTGGGAGACATTTTGTCTGTACACGTATTTACAAATCAACTAGAAGTTGCCCCATGCAAAACAGTTATTTTGCAGAATCTGCCCTTTAGCTTGCATCTCTGCATTTTTAAATTTTTTTGGCACGTTGCTTTTTTGCCTAACACTTAAATTATACCAAGATTTATCCTCACCTTTTCTGAAAGTATTGCTATTGGGAGAAGGCACTATCAGAAGAAGGTCAGCCATGTCCAGAGGACTTTGGGAGGTGGGGAACTTCCCTCAGACAGAGATCTTGAAAGGAAAGTTGCTAAGCTGTGGGGATCTCTTTTGGTGACAGATTCTTCAGCTTGTTCTTGTGATTACATCCTTATGAAGCTACCGGACACTTCCAAATGTTAGAGAAAAAATCCAAATTTCAGTAAGATAAAGGAGAAACAGTCAGAGCAGTTTGCAGCAGCTCAGCTACATTCACAGATCCAGGCACCAGTGCACAGAGCACATGAATCCTCAGAAAGTTCACCATAGAAAGAGCTAAAAGGTTGCCATATGAGCATTTGCTATGAAGGAGAACGGGTTTCTTTAACGTTAGTGAAGGTGCACAGGTTGCAATGGTGAATGAATCCTAAGAGATCTCAGGGCTTCTGAATTCTTTCCGTGAGTACTGGATCTGTTACCCCAGAGGTGCTTTCACATATGGAGAGTGCCAGGGAGCCCGAGGCAGTTCCATTGCACTGAGTTGCTCAATGAGAAGAAGCAGTCAAAGGCTGCCAGCTGCAGTAGGAAGGAGTGTGGCTTTCTAAGGAATATAACAAACTTTGCTTCACTGCAGAATTAATGGAAGAATCTTTGTCTACAGGGAGGTAACATCAAACCAGTGGGACTGCAGATATGCGAGGAAGAAAAAGTAGCACCAAGCCAGCCAACACATATTTTACTACTCCTGGCAGGATGGTCACTGGTCCCCAAGAGGCAGTTGGTCAGAGGCTGTATTGTAAAGAATAGTAGTGGCCTCAGCATAAACTTTTTCTAAAAAATTCCTAATGCACATTTTTGTAATCCACAACCCAGCAAAATTTATGTGAGCTTTAAAAAGCTCACTGAAATAGACACCTAATCTATGCTTAAATTAAGACTTTTTTTCCAGAGGGCTTTTACAGAATGTCAGTACTTTGTATGACACTTCATTTTTCACAAATTCACACAAATGGTGTGATACTTAATGATTCACAAATCACCCACAGAGAACCTCAGAGATGTTTTACTACACTGCTGCTGAGCAGTCATATTGTGCATAGAGATACATCACCACAGCGTTTGGTGGTGAAGTCCGTAGGATTTTTTCTTGTGTCCAGTAATTTTGCATGCTGGCAGGACTACAATAGTTTATGGTCACTGTCTAAACAGAGATATTTCTTCAAGCCTCTCCGTGTTCCTAAGAAAAAAAACAAACAAATGGGTCACGGATGAGAACTCTGGTCAAGCGGTTAGTCAGGTCTTCAGGGCAAACTGCTTTTGGCCACCCTGCACTTTGGGGAGCAGATTGAGCCAGCTGTTCCACCCGGATGAGGAGCCACAGCTGAGCAGAGCAGAGCAGGGCAGTGAAGCAGTGTCCCCTTCCCCCAGTGTCAAATCCCAGCTGTCCCTGTGCTGGCCCTCAGCCCCTGCAGCCAAACTGAGGGGCCTGGCAAGGGCAGTGGCTTGTGTATTGCCCACCACTTATGAAGGACACTTGCTTGTAGCCTGAGGGTGTGACTATGCCACAGTACTCCGAGTGGTTCTTTGTGATTATTTTAGGTGTGCTACAGCTACTGCTGTTTGTTGCCCAACAATGACAGGAAAAGCAAACAGCAGGTAGAATTTGCATCCACATCCAGCCATGTAGTATCAATAGGGATGTCCGATTTCCACTGAATCCTACTGTTACACAACCTGTTAGTACATCCACTAATTGCATATGGAAAGAAAACTGAGCCAAGCAGACCTGCCACCAATTGTGAGTGAACTGAATGAGGAGAAAAGATGCATAAGGATGACTGCAGTGGTCCCATCACAGCTTGGGATGCCACACATTGAAATCCAGCTTCATTTTCAGACTCTATCCTTCCTGTACTGGGGTAGACAGCCTGGATAAGTCATGCAGGGCTGACAGGAGTAAGTGTCAGGGACAGTGGTGCTCTCAAAGCAAGAGCCAGGCACACCCTGTGCTGAAGCATTTCATTAACACAGAATCAGAGAATCCCTTGGAAAAAACCTTTAAGACCACCGAGTTTGTTAAACCAGCACTGCCAAGTTCACCACTGAACTGTGTTCCCAAGTGCCACATCTACACATCTCTTAATAGCTCCAGGGACGGTGCTTTCACCTGGGCAGCCTGTTCCAATGCTTGACCACCCTTTCACTGAAGAACTGTTTTCCTAAAATGCAATCTAAACCTTCCCCAGCATTGTCCATACACTAAGTCTTATCTTCGGGGTCTGCTGTTGCGTTTTCTTTTTCCTGGCGTGTATTAGGTCCTTTTAAAGAACAGAAGACTCGATCCAAAAAGCTTCGGAAGAGCGAGACCAGTGTTTCCTCCTTCCCGAGGGAGGAACAGCAAATGCCACATCTCACACTGCCAAGAGGCAGCCGTTTCTCCCCAGGGACACACCAACGAGGAGCGGTGCTAAAATTAACGCTTTCTTAACATCTGGCACTTCCTGCTTTTAACAAAAGCTTTAGAAATTGGGCGCTTGGGGTGGTTTATTTTTCTCTCTAAGGAGCAGCAAGCGCCGGCCGGGCCCAAAGCGGGAGCAGCCGGCAGGAGGTTCCCCGCCCCGGGGCTGCTGCCGGGGGCCGCCCCCGCTCCCGCGGCGCCGCCCTCCTTCTGTTCCTCCCTCTGTTCCTCGCTCCGTTCCTCGCTCCCTCCCTCCTTCCCTCCGTGCCGCCGCTCCCCCGGACCCCGTGACGGCCAGTCCCGCCCCGGCAGGCGGGAGCGCGGGGAGCGCCCAGTCCCGCTCGGCGCGGAACAGCAGCCATGGGCTCGGCGGTGCAGCTCCCGCCGCCCCCGCCGCTTGGGGAGTCTGAGCGGGAAGCGGGGGCGGCGGCCGCCCGGCACCGGCGGCGCCCGGAGGAGCAGGTGGGTGCCCGCCCGTGGGGGGTCTGGGAGGGCGGGCCGGGGCTGCCCCCGCCGGCGGGCAACGACAGAAAAGAGGAGACGCCTTTTGATTCCTCTCCTGTGGCATTCCCGGTACAGCCACCCGTGCGAGCCGCTCCCGGGTAACGCTCCATTGCGGCGGGGCTTATGCAACCTGCGTGGGGCTGCCCACGCGTGGTGCGGGAGGATCCCGCCAGTGGGCCCGCCTGGCCCTCGCTCTTCCTCCGGGACGCTTAGTCCGCCTGGACGAAAGTGGGAGCAGATGTACAGGGGTAGTCCTGGCACGGCATCCACATGTATCTCGCTGGAAATAACCGGGGTGCTCTTGCCGTCCGCAGAATTCCCCCCAGTAGTTCAGCTCTTGTGTTCGCTCATTTGAGCATTTTAAGCTTTTAGTCTCTGTATTACTTAGGAAACGTAATATATTGTAGCTGGAGGAAAACACTAATTTTTTTTTTTTTTTTTTTTTTTTTTTTTTTTATCTGCTTTAGAATTTGTGTTTTTATGGCATGGAAGTGGGCTTTTTGCTTAGGAGCCGTTTCCCTATTGTTAGCTGTAAACTGCCTTTCCAGGCACCCTTTTGTTTTGCAGACAGCATCGTCCCGGTGTTTAGACAAAGGCCGTACATTTAATGCACCTTTATTGATGTTTCATTTAAAAGAAAAAAAGAACACAACCTTTTTCATGCACAATAGTAGAATGCAATGATCTGCTCTGAAATGTACTCATGATTGCACAGGGCCAAGCAAAGCTGCGGGAGCGCATCCCTGAGTAATTTCCGGATAGTTTTGATTTCGTTAATCATTTTTGTTGAAAATTCTTACAAGCTGCTCTGCTCTTTAACATAAATGAGCCATGTTACAGCTGAAATAGTTTAATATTGGAAAGTGTTTGGTAGTACTTGCCTTACATGACATCTAGAAGTGGGCCACTCTGAAAGACTCTGCTACTTGAGAATTCACTTAGCCACTTTTACATAAGTCAGCGCATCTTCTTTCCCCTTTCTCTAGAAAAATGTGGCAGAGCAGAGCTCATGCCCGAATGTAGGGTAAGGACGGATGCACCAAGGGAGACTCAGAGTTCTGTCTCTGTATCCATAAGGCCTCCTGCAGGATGTCACAGGAGGCAAGTAATGAATACTTGCTGGTTCTGGTTACTGTCCTCCCTGGAAAGAGAGATTAAAAAGTTGCATCACATCTTGTCATATATTACTGTGCTCAAACTAGTTGTAATTCCTCACTAAGGAGCTTTTCTCTGCAGTTTACAGCTGCTTCTTAGCGACAGGTGTGTTATGGTTTCAGGGGATGGCGTAGGCTGAAGAGCTGCCTTCCAGTAATGCCTAAACACATTTTCAAATGAAACTGGTAATAAGGGTACTGCTTGGGTGGCCACAGCCACACTTGCCACACAAACTCTTTCTACTTTTTTCAGGCACAGGTAGTAATCCTGGCCATTTCTGACAAGTTGGGGTGTAACAATAGGATAGCAGAAATTTTAAATAGGCCACAAGGAAGAAGGAGAAAATCCTTCCTATTTATTGGATCTCTTTCACTGTCATAGCACAGAGTAGTTTTTCTGCATACTGAGGTGCATTCAGCTGAGAAAATAATAAACTAGGTTTGGAAATAAGGATTATCACTTGCCTTTGTATAATATATAGAAAGAATTTAAGTATTGGATAAAATTACAGTAATAATAATTATTGGATGAATAAGCAGTATGACTTTGTTGGTGGCACCTGAACTTGCTGCAAACTTTGAGAGAAAATCCCAGATTCTCTTGTTCAAGAGAAGAACAAATTTTTAGCTTGATTTGCAGGGACTCCTGTGTTACCAAGCCGTGTCAGGCTCTGCACCTTTTTTGCTTTTATGAGTGTGTTCTGTTTTCTCTCACAATAATCAGTTTCCCTTGCCCTTTTTTCTCTCACGGAGGAATTGTTGCTAGCCCCTGCCGTTCAAACGGGCAGGGATCCTGTTTCCAGGCTAGGTCCTTATTGGAGTCTCTCATGGAGGCCCAATGCTGTCACTGTTTGCTGAGGGTATTTGCACTTCTAACACAGACTCTGGTCCTAAGCCTGTTTTCCTGTTCCATGTTCTCTCCTGAACTATAAATGCGTGCACCACTTTAGTCAGATGTGCGATGCAAAAGAAGTCAAAATCTGCTTTGATGTTGGTATAAATTCTTATTTCTCTCATCTGGTGGGAGGGAATGTCTGCATGAGAGAAAATACTTTGGCCTTTTTTGAGAGGGACTTTTAGGTGAGGAGCTGGGGCTTCAAACCTGGGTGTGATTTGGTTTTTTGCATTTCCTGCAAAATAAACACAGTTTGTGTAAGATCATACCTTGTAACATAAAACTAAAAGAATACCTTCCTGACAAGCAGAACCTAAGTAATAATGAGTACGCCCTTTAATTTTTATTTATTTTATTTTTAAAGAAAGTATTCTGTAGGAAACTAATCTATTTAATGCCAAACTCTCTGGATTTAATTTTTTATTGAAGCTTGTTATTGTGTCAGCACAGGCATGCTTAATAAAATTCCTGACAGGTACATTTTTGAAAAAATGGAACGGTATGTAACTAAATGTTACACATAGCCTTTGAAATTCATTATTGCAGTAGGCTGTAGAATTACCTACTTCTGTGATTAGATTTGGAAGTGGAACTGGATGATAATTTGATTTGTATGCTTTGTAGGTTTGCATGCAAAGGTAATTACACCTATTTTAGTCTTCAAAGCACTGCCCAACCTGGGTAGTTTCTTCCACCTCTCCTATATATATTGCGGTGCTGGGGTTCAGAAGTAGTAAGTGAAGGCATTCAAAGATTCAGCTGCTCCTGAAGCCATGGGAGTAGGTTGCTGCTTTGCTCTTCCAGGTCACATTTTTTTCCTAACTGTTGATAGTTATTAGTCAGACACATAGATTGTCCTGTATTTTCAGCATCATTAAAGATAAGGACCTCAAACCACCTTCTCTAACCCACTTCCTGAAATAGGTTAGCTGCTGTCACACTACTGCATTCTAATCTCATCAACACCTATAAATTAAACTATTAAATAAGGATAGAAAAGCATGAGTTTGTAAAAAAAGTTGATGCAGAAGTCATGTATGTGCATTGCCTGCATCCTGCACATGCCCTGCAGCAGGACATGAGGTGATATTAGCAGGATGCCCAGCACCCTGTCTGTCTCTAGGGACTTTGCAGCCAAGCTGTGTGTCACAGTGGAGCTCCTGACAGCTGTGGTACTGTGGTTGCCTTCTGTACTGAGAATTGTGGGCAGCTCCCTCTCTGGGCAAAGATGGGGTTTAGTTCCTTGTAATCAAAGTTGAAGGCTATAACAAAATTCCCAGTTGCTTCAGTGAGGCCAGGATTTCCACGCTGGTTTAGGATGCACAGAATCCACAGTGCTATTCAACTGTAAAACCAAGGCTTCTAGAATATGTTGAAGTGCAGAGTTAATATGTGATATGTGTATTTGCAAGTAGATTTATTAGCACAGACTGTCACCTTTTCATTAACCTGAGTTTGTAAGCCTTTGGGATGTTTTATTATTATTTTGAAGAGTATTTTATGGCTGTAAGTGGAGTATTTTATCTTCTAATAGATGGCTTCAGATTTAGAGGTGCTGTTACAAAAGGGCTTTGAGAATTGAGAATTTTGTTGAGGAGGTATGGGTGTCTTAAATAATTTCACGCCCTGAACTTTTTAAATAACTTTACAGTATCACTAGTATTTCTCCAGAATGGAGAGGATAAGCAGAAACAGAACTAGAGAGTAATATCAACAGACCTGTGGTAAGCCTTGTGTGAAATCTTCATTAGGCTGTTGGGTGGTTGTGTGCTGTGTTGCTTATAATTTCAGTCATAAGTCGGTAATGACCAAGAATGTTTTAAAGTACCCTTGTATATGTGGAACTTGTAATGCCTAAGGCTGGAAACCTTTTCTAATTTATTCCATGCTGAGATAATCTGAAAATTGTCGGTTTCTCCTGCTCACAGTTGTTGGAATTTGTTTCCGAAAGTAGTCATACTTGACAAGGAGGACTTAATCCCAAATTTGTTCTGGCTCTACATATAAATTAACTCTATTGCAGAGGTTCATATCTGTAAAATAATAGATGATAATAACTTTCTTAAATGCATTATTAAGTTTTCTGGGGCTTAACAGCATTAGAAGAAAAAAAACCCAAACCCTTCAAACATACCCGTAGCACCTACAATAGATAGAATAATATGCTTTGTTTGAATGATGAGAAGATCCCATTTTCTTAAAGAAAAAAGTATTCTGGAGATAGAAGCAAATAGAAATATCCTCTGTAAAAGGCAAAATTAACAGCTGTTGCTTTTCAGCAAGTCAGTGCATTTGATACCACACTGAACGTACAGGGATTGCAAACCTTTTTGCTGAGTCAAGCTGACCAATTTTAGTGGGGGACCCTGATAAATGAAATCCAGCAGAAATTAAATGTTGCAGGTGTAAGGAAAAGATGGATTAGATATTGCATTAGATCTAGTGTCTATGTAAAATTGCAGTATGGATGAGATCAAGTTACAGGGACAGTAGCAGGAGCATAAGAAAAAGTGTAAACAGCATCCTTGAAGTGGGGGAGAGAGGTAGTAGATCTTGACATGGGGGGTAGGCATGTTTCTTTTCCCATGGACCCTCCTGTGCCAGGTTCCTTCTTTCACACTTTCCCATCTGGTGCTGCATTAGTGGGGAATTCGCTCCTGAAATTATGGGACATTTTTTGTGTTTTTCAAGGGAAGCCTATGTTCTTTTCAAAGCTCTGTTCCACCTGTACACAAGTTAAGGTATCTAGAAAAGCCTTTTCATCTCTTCAGTGCAAAACTTCTCCTTTCAGAGTTTGTTCCAACATCTGTTGATTCTAAACCTGAGCTGCTGCAAAAGCTGACTAAAGGGAATCCAGCACTGTTGCTTTTCTTATGTTATTGCTTGTTTCTATAGAAACATCTTGTCTCAATTTTATAAATGATTTCTAGATTCTTGCTGTAAAAGGAATGTTAACCAAATCTTTGGTTTGCAATTTTTTGTTTAAACTTCCTCTAAGAATGTCACTTTTATTGGTAGCTGCTTTAAAGTACTTTTGGTATTAAGAACTTTTCTAGTTTTCTTGAATTTGCTTCTTTTTTCCAGAGGAAGAAGTTAAACTTAGTTTTTTCTGTCTTGTTTCTCATCTGTAATTCAGTTTGGTTTTTTTGCCTCATTTCCAAATCTACTGATCTTTTCATAGTTAAATATCAGATTAAAATGAGCCTAGAGAAATTAACCTGGTTGGTTGTTGTTGGGTTTTTTCCTCTCCAGACAGCTGAAATTAATTTTCTTATCTTTATAGTCTGTTGGCTGAATGTCAAGATCTTTTTACTGCTTGTATTTACAAGGTTAAATACTAATTGTTAGTTTTATACAAGCAAAGGATGCAAAGGGATACCAGTCTCTTCCTGTAGTAAAGAGGAAGAAAACCAGAATAATTTTCAATAAAATCACTTGCAAGTTTCACTTTCTTTTAATTAAGCCTAAGATATCTTTTAAGTACAAGAAAGCAGGGTGAGATCCTGATCAGATGTTACTAGTAACAAAACTATTTTACGTATGTGGAGAAGTAGGGGGCAGAAAGATGGCACCAGGCTAGTGCATCAGCAGGGTTTGTGCTGGTGACCTGCAATGGTCAGGCTGTGGTTTGCACAGAGAGGAGGCCACCAGCTGGGAACCTACTGTTGGTTGCAAATCTCCAGAGCCTGTCCGTGGCCATACAGTTGGTCATATGGCTGAGCACAGGTGAGATTGGATCATTCATTCCCTTCGGACTTCCATGGCTGGCTACCCAACTACTAAATTTTTGTAGCTGTGTGTTGGCTGGTGGGTCCCTGTCTGCACCCAGCAGAAGTCAGTATCTTATCCTGGAGAGGAGGGAACTTGTGGTTTCTTCCATCCTGGTCTCTGTCATCTGCTCACTTCCTTCTCTCTTTTTTTTCCTTAAGAGTGGTCCTGAAGTATTTTCAGTTTTAGTTTGCATCTTCTAAAAAAGATAGCTCTGAGGCACTCTTTTCTGAACATTAACATCCCAACTTATTGAAAATACTCCTGTTTTTGAAAGTAAGCGTGTTCTTAAAGTCATATCTCGCTGACTTTTTTGACATTTAGGTGTCTGTGGGCTTCAGATAGCAGATACGCCACCTGTTCCCTGGAGTAAAAATAAGCACGACTGGAGTCAAATATAGTGAGCAGTTATATACTGCAGGGAAAACTTCTTACTTAAAAAAAAAATGGAATATGCAGATGGGAATGTAAATGTGACAGGGTTGGGTCTTTCTAACATCTCATTCAGAAGTCATCCCTGCATTCTTTATTACAAGAATTTTTTAACACCTCATTTAGATGTCATTAGACATGTGCTTGCTATGGAATTCAAAAGGGATTTCTTTTCTACATAGTCTAGAAATAATTCTCTTAAATATGCCATTCTTTTTCTTTTGTTCATAATTGTACCTATGATGAGTTTTGATCGGAGGCATGTCAAACAGTTTGGAGACACTGCTGCTTTTCTGTGGTGGTGGTGAATGTTGTGTATACTTTGGTGTCTTCTCTCGTTACCTTCTTTGCCCAGCAGCACATTTTTGACTGTAAAATCATAAGCTTTGACATGGCGAGTAGTTATTTTCCCAATTCATTGGCCTTTTCTCCTCCACTGTTGTAATTCAGTGTTTGTCTAACTCCCTTGCAGGTATTTGATGCAAGAAAAGAGGCAATTATAGACTTGTATTGAGTCTGGTGCTGTTGTTACATCTGTGGTGAGAATTTTTCAGGTTGTCTGAGCAAGAGAAAACTGTTGAGGTTTCTTCTGTTAAATAGTCATGACCAAATAGAAGAATGCTACTTGGTTTGCTTTAATGTATCTTGTTCCTTCATAGTAGTTAAATGGACTTTTTTTTTTTTTTTAACAAAACATTCTGAATCTTCATGTGCATCCAGTTCCTTATGGTCATCCATTTCTTCCTCCCACAGTACAAAGGCTCTTGAACTTCATCCAACTATTTCACCCAAGTCAGTTACTTGGGGTTCTTTTTCCACACGCACACAAAAGTTCCAAACAAAACACACCATCTCAAGATTCTTAGGCTAAGTGTGGAAAGTTGTGGATCAAGCTGCTGCTTCAGCAAATAAAATGCCTGGAAAAACATAACTATACCTCTCCACACAGCCACATCAGGGGTGAGGTAACAGAACTGAAACTTGTGGTTACTTTAGAGCTGTTCAGTCCTCCCAGCAGAAAAAATAAGTGTTAAATCTGTGCTCCCATGCTATTTTTGATAGGAAAATAACTTCCTAGTGTGTAGGGTAGTTTTGTGTCCCTCTAGGATCCATTTGTGTTCGGCATCCTCCAAGGGCTCGGCAGACTTTGTTGGTGTGATCTGAAAATAGTCAGGTGCAGGAACTGTGTGCTCTCAGCAATTTGAGGGGAAAAGACCATAAAGTGGCTACATTACACATGGGAGATGCAGACAGGGATCACTTGTAAAGCACTCTGAAAAGTTCAGTGCTAACTTTATCTTTCTCTCCTAGGGAATAGCATATGACTCACTGCAAAGATGGCTTCTTTCTGGGGGGAGGATATTGTGGTGGGATCTCATGTTTCACTGCCTGATCAAAGCACCCTTTGATAGGAAAGGGGGTAAGCAAGAAGAAAATTTTTGTCCTGTTAGACTGGTGTGGAGTAGCCTCTGCTTGTGACATAGCATGTGTTTTCCTGAGTTTAGAAAGTAGTGTGTGTCAGTGAATGTGTGGAAGTTTGCCATAAGCAGGGGTAGTTAGTGGCCAGAGCACAGGGTATTTTGTGTGTTGTGTTGATAACAAACATAACTGGAAAAGCCACAACCGGATGTTAGTTGGGTTCAGTAGGATGACTAGGACTTTACCTTCTTTGTTATTTTAAAGCTAGTCAAGGAAAAGATTCAATTACATGGGGGATTTTCTTTCAGAAGCACTTCAGCGATATGGGAGCATCAGCTGTTCTAGAAGCAGATGGAACTTGTCACTTAGTAGCTCCTCTATGACCTCCTCGTAGGGTTTCACTCTGAGAAAAGATGATTTAATGGCATCCTGCATCACATCTGCAAGGTCCTGTCATGGTTCTCCTTGAAGCATCAAAGCCTCTAAGCTATTTGGCCCTAACAGAGGGGGAAATTTAGTTCCAGATTTCAGTATAAAATTTTTTCAGAGTTTGAATCTTCAAGTTCTGACTTTCTGCCAGTAAGCAGTGAGAGACAGCAGACCATGGCTTTGCTGGTGAAAATGTACTATTTTGAATAGGGAGTGAAATTTTGTAATAGCAAACATCTGAAAAGACCAGAGGAAATAAGGTGGTTGGTGGGAACCTGCAGGTACCAATGGATTTGTGAAGGACATTATGCATGCTGGGCAGTGGAGTGGATCAGGTGCTTCCCTTTCTGTTCTGTATAACTCTGTTTTTAACTTTGAATAGTTTAAAATAAAAAATAAGAAACCAAATACAAGATTGAGTATGGAGTACTGCAAACTCTGGAGCCCCCAGCACAGGAAAGACATGGACCTGCTGGAATGAGTCCAGAAGATGGCCATGGAGATGCTCAGAGATGCATGAAGATGCACCTCTCCTGTTAAAACAGGCTTGAGAGAGTTGGGGCTGTTCAGGCTGGAGAAGGCTCCAGAGAGCCATTATAGCACTTTCCAGTGCCTCAAAGGAGAGAATTTGAGAGGGACTTTTTACAGGGGCATGTAGGGATAGCACAAGGGGGAATGGTTTCAAACTGACAGAGGATAGATTCAGACTAGGTCATCCCAGGAAGTCTAAAATAAAATTATATTGATGTAAAATTAATTTAAATTACAGTAAGAAGTAATTCATTACAGTAATTTGATAAGAAACATTAGGTTAGGAAAGAAATGCAGTCAGCATTTCTAATATATTCTGGTTTAGACTTACTCACTTGGGAAAGCCTTGTTCTCCTTTCCCCTTCAGGAATAATACCATATGTATATTTGCAGCCAGTTGGAAGAAGGGGGTAAGACAATCCTTGTCTCGGAGGCAGTGCTGCTGTTCCTCTCGTTTCAGGAGAGATTTTGGGCATGCATTAATCTATATCCATCTAGATCTCTGGCTGCACTGCTGTTGCCCAGTCCCTCTGAATTTCTTTTTCACTCCTGTGTTTCAAAGAGTGAGGAAAGGCAAACAAATGTGTGCAGATTAAGTGGCTGTCTCCTACATTCTCTCCTGAACTGTGGCAGACGAAGTCTGGGAGTGCTCCCTGCGTGGCACCTGTTAGCTATGAGGAGAAGAGCAGCTGGGCAAGGCCTGGAAAGCATGTTTTCTCTGAGGCTAGTGCAGATGAGGAAATTCCCTCTGCTCCCTCCTCATATACACTTGGTTCTTAAAAGTTATGAGGTGTAGGCTGAGTTGTTGATTTTTTAAACTAGCAACTTTGAAACAGAAAACTTCTGCTTTTACATGGGGAAGCTCTGGTTTTGCAGAGGCAAGGGGTGCAGCTGCTCGGAATGGGTACATTTCTTTCTCCACATTTTGTCTGTTATGGTAGTGTCTGTCTAGTTTCAAGCTGATTCAGTAAAGATTAGTATGAAAATAGCCCTATGAAAATAGTTCAGTAAAAATTAAAGTGTCAGCTGGGAACTGTGTGTTCGCTGAAGATGGCCAATTTCTAAAATGGTTTAGAAAAGTATTTTTTACCGGGGGGAAAAAAAAAAATTGGTTCTGAGGTTTAGCTACACTTCTGATGACATGTATTTGTCCAGCATGTGAAATATCATGCAATAGTAAAGAAAAATATGCCATCAGTGTTTCATGACTGATCATCTGTTCTCAGGTTCACTTTTTTTGCTGAGTTGCCTGAAGCAAGATATACTTAGCCTGAATTAACTGAAGCAGACTTTGAAGTCTTGAGAATTTCCATGATAACTTCAAAAGGTTTTATAAGCTATTGAAAAATATTTGGAAAATTAACTTGACACATGTTCTGTAATTAAACATACACTTGTCAGTCTCTGTGCCTGGCAGCTCCCTGTGTGTCTTCTAGAGTCTATAAATCTACCCTTGTTTGAGAAGGTGAGGGGAGGGGTAATGAAAAAATCAAAAATACCTGGACAGCCTACGTGAGGTGGAATTTACTATGTTTACCTTGTTTAAGAGACCGTGTGCAACTTCTTGCTGTTAGCTTATCAAAGCAAGTGGGGGCTGCAAGCACAGTCATGTGTCCTACAGCTGCCTCATACCAGGAAAGATGTTGTTGGCATGGACACGTATGGTTAATCCTGCTTTGCCCAGTGGGAGCTGCAGAGGAGCTAGCAGACCTGTCTGCTGCAGCCTCCTGGCTAGTGCTGCATTTGCTTTGTGCAAAGGCTGCCAGGACCTTGCTGAGTACCACTAACAAGCCAGGGACAAAGTGATGTGTATGTTTTTGCCCTCTGTGATATGTATGTTGCCCTGGCCATGGCTTGAAAATGTAGTGATTTCTTAACTGTTCTCTCAGAAGTGGTCTCTGTACTGCTTGAGCTGTGCTCTGATCCCCTCCACCGTCATCTGCGACGTGGTCCCTCTGGTCTCTGCATGCAGGAAGCAAATAAATGTATTTTCCCTTCCCAGCACATCCCTTCTCTTTTCCCCTGGTTGCTGGGATCAGTGTACACTTAGGCTAAGAGTCTTATTTGTCTCCCTGTGCTCTTTGGGAATGGAGGGATAAGAGTTCCATTGTGTTCACAACCCTGCCTAGTTTACAGGAGCTCACAAGAGGCTCTGCTTTTCCAGAAGAGACTGATCTTGAAACATTTGGACTATTGATGAGTCAATGTTTCTTTGAATTAAATTGAATTAAATTAAGTTAAAGCCAAAATGTTGAAGGAAATCCAGTAAGGGGGATAAAACAACCTGGGTCTGTGAAGTGGGCTGAAAAGAGGCAAGAGTGTTTCTCTGTACATAAATCTGTAGGACTGCAGTTCTCCCCTCTCAGACTCTTATGTAGAACCACAGAAAGAGTGAACAGAGTATTAGTTGAATTAGTATGAATTACCTATGAACACATTAATATTTAGGCTTCCTGTACATGTCTCTTTAGGGGATTCAGTACTGGAGCTTAAACCAGACTCTTTATGAATAAGTAAATTAAAAAAAAAAATCCTGGTACTTTCAGCTGAGGGACTGTTGATGTTTGTTGGGGTTTTTTTTCAGCAGCAGCTGTAGAGCTTTACCCAGAGCATTTAGCCAGCAGGTTCTGCATGGTGGCCTTAAGTCTGGCCTAGAAAAACAACACTGGCTTCCTTTGGTCTTTGCTGGATGTTTTCATGTAAGAATGGTAATTCACTTCCTTATTTATTAATGGAGAGCCTGGCACTGGTGTGAAAGGGAATTTCTGTTTCTCTACCAAGACCATGCCATGGAACAAGGGATGCAGAATAGCATTCATCCTGGAAGGTGGAACATGTTTGCTTTGAATCTGGGAGTAGACTAATTGCACATAGAGCTTGCGGGCGATTTGTAGGACCTATTGATCAATTGACTGAATTATTTATGAGTAACTGCTGCATGTGTTTTCACTGTTGCCTAATGGAAGCATTAGAAGACTCACGTTCATCATCTTGAAAGCATGTTTGCCCTGTCATACCCAAACACAAGGCAGTAAGGTTTTGTGCAAAGAATCTCTGGACACTGGGGAAGAGATATGGGATCTCAAGCTCTAATCTAGTTACAATTTACATGTTGAAACGTTGATGTTTTCTGCAGTGATATTTACATATTTACCTGTGGCATCTGCATTTGGAGACAGACCTCTGCCTCCCTTTGCATTTGCTCTGCCATTTTTTATTTCACAAAAGTCCAGAACTTGTTTTTCCTTCCCTTTCCTTTTTTATACCACCACTTTGCATCTGTGCAGTCCTTGGATCTGAGTCTCTTTGCCTGACTTGCATGGCTTCCTACACCAACATCAGGATAGATGTTTGTCCCTTTCCTGGTCAGATCCAGTGCCCTTCTTTCAGCAGTGATTAGTAGCCCTTCAGTTCCTGGACTTTTTTGCAAAATATTTCATAGTTCATGTTTAATAGTTTGATATCATTCTTGTAATTCTGGAGATGTTCTGGAAATAATTCAGCCAAATCCCCTCCCTAAAATTAGACACATCTCATTCCATTGTGGTTGCCTTGACAACTACAGGCAGGTTGCACAGACAGGTAGGATGTATGACCTGCAGGAGAGGTTTACATCTCCTCTGGAGTGGCATCTGGAGGGGAGGGAGGCTGTCATACATTTGTAGCACCACTTCACATGTCCCAGGCTTGGACAAACGATGTCCTTAGCATTGTACCAAGGTCATAAGCTATGTAGCATTTTCAGTCTCTTGATTTTAGGAGTAGATTTATTGCATGTGTATCTTGGTTTTATGCATTCAGATAGAAATAGAAGAGAGACTTGCTCAGAATCACAGTAATAAAACTGTACAACGTATTTCCTCTTTTTGTCTTCTGTCTGCAGGTCCACCAAGAACAAAGGAACCACACCACAGAACCTGTGATAGATGACCATAAAAAGATGGGGACTCTCTTTGGAGAGCTAAACAAAAGCCTTATCAGAATAGGCTTCACAAGGATGTACTTTGGAGAACGGATAGTAGAACCTGTAATAATTATATTCTTCTGGGTTATGCTCTGGTTTCTTGGCCTACAGGCTCTTGGACTGGTGGCTGTTTTGTGCCTTGTCATTATTTATGTACAACAGTAAAATTTTATAGATACTATTTGTATTATGCATTTCAACACTGTCACTGTGTCAGTGGATTTATGCATTAAGTAAATGGGTGGTATGTCAAAAGCTGCGATGCTTCAAATTGCTCAACTTCCAATGAGGGGGACTAAAATTACATTTTAAGCCAAATCAACAGTGCCCTACTAGATATTTTAGGGAGAAGAAAGGAGATGTTTATAATATAATTGTGTGAAATGTACTGTTTTCTGGGCTCTTGGGGCCTTTGCAGAAGGACTGGCTTTTCATTTTCCCCTCCCTTCTCCCCATGCTCGTGCTTTGTATGGTGAAAATTTCATGTCTGGTTTTAAGAGGACACTAAATGTCAGTGTTCCATTTCACTGCTGGAGGGCTCATGTGCTGTTTGTTCTCTGGATCTGCATAATTTGTTAGTGTTTTGCTGAAAAGCTAAAAGGGAGGTTTGGTAACAGACCTGCAATGACAAACATTTGTAAGATGAATACAATTTCCAGACACAAAAGCAACTTTGGTTCATGTAGTTTATAGTAAGCTCTCCCCCAGGAAACAAGCTGTACCAGCAAAATGCCCTTATACAAATGTTAGTGATTTCACACGAGACTTCAGCTGTTGTTTAGGAGAAATGGAAAGTCCTACATTGGCCAAGCAGCCTAATGTTGCACTGCCTTGTTTTTTGGAAATGTACTTAGCTCCTGCTGCTATTTTTCTTTATTTATTCTTTGTACTTGCTCTTTTCCCCATCCCTCCTCCTTAAGATAAATATTTGGATAATTCATGGAGTCTGTAGGTAGTTCCAGCTGCAGTGTTGGATACTTGCCATTCCAGACAGCAGTGCTAGAATGTTGTCTGCTTCTTCTGGGTGGTGTGAGAAGTGGCTGAACACCAGATATCGGAGCAGATTTCCCAATGCTTCCCACATTTGCTGCTGCAATGTGGGCCCACACAAGCTAAAGCTTTGTGCACCTAAGCAAACTGGACCTGTTTCCTTCATGCAAGACAAGAATGGAGTTGAAACCAAGTGGTCATTTTACTTAGTAGATTTAACTGGTTCCTTTCCATACTAGGCAGCAAAAATGCCTACCTATGTCATTATGTCATGGGCCACGCAACCATAGATTCAGGAGTGGATGCAAAATTCACTCAGCTCCCCCGGTAGCCACCTCAGGTGTATGCTGGGTATTTCCAAGCTCTCTTCTTCTCATGAAGAGAAACAGAAAAATGGGACAGAATCTTTACTACTTCTACTTTATTACTACTGCTAAATAGGCTACCAATTTTTGTTGTACATTACTTTTAGCAAGAAGCTTAATTGCAGAATTGGCTTCATCTGTAGTAGAGTGAAATGCATATTTGCTTAGAGATGTAATAGGAGATGTGAAATTTGCAGAAAATTACTTAACCTTTTGCAGTAACTTTTTACCTAAATGTTTTTACAACAAGAAATTAGTTGAAGATGCTGTCTTATTCAAAGACTTTTAAAGTTAAGGGAGGGTTCTCTATAGTCCCAGTCCTGTACCTGGGTTCTCAAATCCAGCTTTATGCATGGAGCATTTTGTCTCTTAGGCTCTGTTACCAGGACTCCTGGCTCCAGTTCTTACAGACTTTCCTGTTAGGTAAATAATTGTTATTTATGGCAGAGAACATGAAAGCCCAGCTCCTCTAGAGTCTTTTGTACTGAAATGCTATCTCTAGACATGTCTCTGTGCTTTTCTAATGAACAAGTAGTATCCTTCTGAGGAGACAGGTCACCTCTCTGGATCTTCAGATGACCCTGCATGTGGATTCAAGAGGCTCTGCTGAACCAGCAGGACTACAGACCACTGGAACTGAGGCCCAGCTGTGTAGTTAGATGACAACCTGTGTTGATTGACACCTGGTTAAATAGTTATGCTGGTGGGAGGGAAACATTGGTGTTTCTGGGTAGAGGGGGTTTTGTTGTTCAAAACTTGAAGTCTCAAAGCAAACAGCAAGTACAGGCTGAACTCAGAGCCAGGAGCTCTATACTCACTCAAAAGTGCCTAGGCGTAAGCTTTGGGATTTTTTCAAGTCCCCTAGAAGGAGAGCATATGTTTACATCTTTGTATATTTGTATAGATAAAATGATGGGGTTATGTGTATTCTCCTCCTGTATAAGGGCTGTGTTACAAAAGCGCCCTTTTGTTAAAAGTAAAAAATAAAAAAAAAATCCTTTCTTTGTTCCCACAAGCAAGTTACTGTACAAAGGATCTCTTCTAATCCCTTTCATCCCAAAGGAAAAAGTGTGTCTGTGATACCCTTGTTGCAGTAGTTCTCTTGAGTAAAGATGCTGTGCTGTGAGATGGAATGTGGTATTTCCTTGAAGTGTCATTTTGCTCTGTACATAAGGAAGGGAGAACATGTGAACCATGGGTGTGACCAACAACTTCAGTGAGGATGTTGTTTATATGTTCATATGCATGTGATCTTTCAGTATGAGCAGAACTGTGACTGTTGCACTCAGTAATTCAGTTAAATTGTTTGTTTGATGTTCATGTTTGTTTACATGTACTCTGGGGAAAGGCAGGGTAGCTTTGGGACTGAGATTGTGTTTAGTAAATGTCTTAGGTGGTTTCTCTTAAGGGTAACTATATCTTGTCCTTTATAGAAATTTTGCATTTTTAAAAACCTGAAAAAATAATGCTAGTGGGGTAAGGTTGGCTGAAAATGGAAAAAGAAGAATGCATTGCATGGACAATCCCACTCCCCTGTTTGATTTCATGCATTCCCTTGTATATAACAATTTGTACTGAAGTGTCTATCCTAATTTTGTGCTATTACTATTCTATCTGCCTCTCATTTGCAGAGAAAGCAGGAGGAGGAGAAAGGGGAACTGGGATAGAATTAGACATAAAGAGTGGAAAATGGAATGCGGTGAAATGATGCATAGGTGTCCAAAGAAATCTGATCATAAATGTATGCCAAAAGTAGGAGGAAATGGGTGAACAGTCCTTTCTTGTGTTCTTTATTCCATCCAGACATAGTAGGAAAGCAGAGGAATCACCAAATGTTCAAAGGATGTCCCTAGCTAAAAAAGCAGGACGTTAATTTTTAAAAGAAAAAAAAAAAAAATACAATTTCACTGTTGTCTATATATAATAAAAACTGACAATGTTGTTTATGCTGTTACATATTATTATTGACAGAACTGAAAGCACCTTTATGCATCTGTGTGTAGGACTGTATGAAAGAGTTATGTCCCTTAAATCTGTGTTAAACAACAACAAACAATATAGTTCCTGTTGGTCAGCGTGACATTGCAAGTGTTTTACATAACCTCCATTTTTAAAGGGATGGACTCTTCAGCCATGTTTCGTACCTGCCAAATGCCTAAATGGTTGAAATAGTGTGTACAGAGAAGCTCTGCAGGAGAATCTTGGAGAACCCTATTTGCACTGAGACATCATCACATCAAAACTGCCCATATAAAAAGGAAAAATCATATTTCTTAAAAACTCTGTATCGAATTAATCCTATGGGAAGTACTTTGTTACTCTTTCTAATAAAAAAAATTGCCATCAATTATATCTCTGAATTCTTCGTGGTGCTTTGTTCAAAGTTACTTAGATCCTTTCAAAATGTCATGGTAGGCCCAGATAAAATGGGGCCATGTTCAGATATCCCCTGAAATCAATTAACTTACAGCTGGTGGAGAAAAAACTGCAGTACAAGAGCTAAATAAACTGCATCATATCTCTATGGTTGTATGCAGCAAGTTATGCTAAATTAAAAGATAATAAATAGCACAGCTAGGTGTTAACAAATAATGGCAACATTATGGTGTAAAGTAGCTTTTGTTTCACAGCATATTTGTTTTGCGTTCAGAGCAGCCTCTGAAGAGAACCTGATGTAGTCAGGGCTGTGAAAAAGTCTTTGAAGTGACAATTGCTGTGCCACAGAAAGGTTTGGGTGTTTTCAGTTTGTTTTTTTTTTTTTTTAGATATAGATAGAACATTATGTGGTTCTAAACAAACCTACTTCAAACTGCTGTTTTGCTTTGGTTTGCTTCTGCAGGTCAGAAAGGTATTCATTCTGCCCATCCAGCAGACACTTAAATGTATCCATGTTGCTCAGGATGCCCAATGAGTTAAGCAGTTTAATTTTTTTAAAGTAGCAAAGCTGAATTTTGGTCCTTTAAACTCTTATTGGTGAATGCTCACAAAAGAAATAAGGCTTATTCCTGAATAAATTCAAGCCTTCAGGTTTTATTTCAGTTGAAGTATCTTTGTCAGGCCTTTTGTAGGATGCATGCAAATTCAGAACAGGCTGGCTTTGACTGGTTCTTTCCATCCTCAGCTTTACTCGAGGGTTTGGGAACTTCTTAGCCTCTCCCCTCTGCCAGAACTGACAGTTTTGTCTGCTTTGTTCATTCCTCCTTTCATTCTGGTGTTTCTTTCTCTAGGGGTGTTAATTTTGAACAGTCTTTCTCAGTGCCAAGGGTTCAGGCTTTTTCATCATTCAGTCTTTAAAGCCACCTAAACAGATAATCTATTTGCCGATTGGTGTTTTGTTTGTTTTACTGTGTGCCTGCTTAACACCAGAGGGGAAAAAATCAGAGGATTTTTTTAAAATATGTGTATGCGGGTCAGTCACTTCTTTTTTACTGTGCTTATTTGCTGTTTTAGATGATGGTTAGCAAACTGATTTGCAATCACTGAAGAGAGTATTTCAAATGTAGAGGGTAAGGAGCTATTGGGAGATTGGAGGATTTTGAGAATAGACTGGTCAAGCAGCATGTGGCTTAGAGTTGTTACAAGCTTAAACGGGCAGGTGGACTTTTAACTTCTCAACTTGTAACTCCTGCCAATGGCTTGGTTGCTTTCAGGAATATCTCTGAATGCATATAAAATTGTCAGTATTCCTTCAATACTCAATCTGAAGAAAACTGAGCTTTGTTTAATGCAGAGGAACCAAAGGGGATGAGAGTGGGAAAGGGGAATTGGGCTAATAATAGTGAGTTTTAACTTGCACGCAAGCTTCTGGTCATTTCAAATTCTGGTCTTGTACTATCCAAATAATATTTGCGTCTTGTGTGCAATTGTCACGAGTCTTTATCCCCCCCAGCCTATATATGTATTTTCTAATCAGTATGAAAGTGAAGCTGCTGTGATAATACTCCTAATTCATTGAGAATATGCACCATCTTTTTCCCCTCAAGTGACAGGAGGGGTGTGACTGGATTAAAGCCCTTCTGGTGTCAGGAGCTGCTCTTGCTGCAGCCTCAGGGTACAGTCTCCTTCCCAGGGTGTACAGCAGGCTACCAGTGCTGTTGCCTAGAGTCGAAGTGGTATGGATGTGGGAGGACTGTTATACCATAGTCCAAGGAATTTGATCAGGCAGTGTTTCAGACAGAGCTGTCACAGAATGTGGTGTCTAGATTTTATGTTCATTTAATGAAATTTGATCAGGCCCCATTCTTTATTGGCTTGGCCTGGTGCCATCACCTTGTGTTCAGAATGAACATTTTTTGCAGCAAATTGTTCTGCTCCTGGAACCCACCTGTGTGTGTGTGTCTGTCTAGGCATCTTTCAGTTGTACCATTTACTCTTAATTGCATTTTAAAACATTACAGGGGGAAAGGGCTCATCTTCCAGTCTTCATTTGGTTGAGGGTTTAATTAATATATGGGAGAAGGGAGGCAAATTAGTATCTGGCACACTGCTGAGGGCTTCCTTTCAGAGGAAGAAGATGCTAACTGAACTGTGGGTGATGAGTGTACAACGTACATGGATTTGCATACTGTCCAGAATGGGTGGTGGAAAAAGACCATTCTTCTGTCCTAGTTCACAAATTAATCGTCTGGTTTTTATTGTAGCAATCCTTCCTCAAGCAAGCTAGAACATATGTCCTATGTGCAAGAAATCCATAGCAAGGAAATGAGCTATTAATTAAGGAAAATTCTTTGTCAGCCAAAATCCTGGTCTGTAACAGGAAGTCTCTTTCTGACTTGAATAAAATTTGAGTCAGTGCTTTGGCTTATTAAATCTTCATGTTAAATATTTTGCCTGTTTATTGTTTTAAACCATTCTTTCATTCATGTCCTTTCTAAAAGATGGTTATATCAGTTCAAAATTTTTGAAAGCCATTCCTCTGTCAGTAGCTATTACCAGTGGGGCTGAATGTAGTCTGTGAGTATGGAATGGCAGGTCATAGGGTGAGACTGATGTGTCTTTAATGCTACCTGGCTGGTGTTACAAAGCCTTCAAGCAGATTTTTGGCATTTCTTTTGCTGTCACTTTCTGTATTTATGCATCTTGTTAGGTGCTGAATGAGAGCTCGCATTAGCCAAGTACCTGATTTCCTCAGGCATTTCTCTGAGCTTGTTCTGTGCTGCTGAACAGACTCCAGAAAGCTGGAGTCCTTTGCTTCCTGCTAAGAGTAGAAATACTGTCTGGCATCCCACAGTCATGTCCTCATCCTAATAAGATAAGGAAAAGCAATATGATGCAGTTTTACTGAGGGAACAAACATTTATGTGCCTCTCTGAATCTTCCTGTTGCAGAAAGAGGAAAAGAATATTAACAGTTTTGAGTCTACTTTTGATGCTTTGTAGATAAGGGAACTAAAGGCATGCAAGTGTTTGAGTAATTTTTTTTTCATTTTACTTCCTAGTGTCTTCATTCGGTCTGTGATTAGAGAGATAAGACAGTATTTGGCTGAGCTCTGTTAGCAATAGAGTTTAACTTGGCTCTTAGTTGACGGTGTTCAGCCTGTACATACAGATTGTTGTATTTTTTCTCTTTTCTTCAGAATATCTTTTTTTTCTTGTTCTAATGAATTAGTTTACTTTTTTTTACTTTTTTTTTCTTTTAAGAAAGAAAGAAGGTAAGAAAGAAAATCAAACATGCTCTTTTCTTTCTAAAAAGAAAGAAAAACCAAGCAAGTCTCTATTGCTTGCTTTGGATATACCTCAGTGGTGGTGGGGCTGTTGGACATTTTAGTGTTTTGAGCCCTCGTTGTTAAGACCTTCCTGTCTTGTCAGCTGGGCTTTACCAGCTGCAGGGGAGAGGGGTTAAAGTATAGTTAAGATTCAAGATTAATAGAATTTACTTGGGCACTGGTGGCTTTGCTCTAGTTTCCCAGGGGACTAAGCCATGTGTTATAATGACAGTGTTTTGCAAAGAAATTTAGAAATTGAGCTAAAGATCCTATAAAAAAGAATTGAGGTCTTCATGAGTAACTGTTTTGCCATTAATGCTCTGTTCTTCCTTTATAACTAAAAAAAAAAAAAAACCAGTGCATTCTAATGTCTTCCACTTAAGTTCTGAGACTGGTAGCACAGATCCTTTTGATGTACCCTTCTCCCTCCTTTTCTGAAAGCTTCTTTCTTGATTGCCACCTTTCTTTTCCCCCTCCAAATTCCTGTGTAATACAGACACTAGAGAAGGAAAAAAAAAAAAAAAGAAAAGTTTAGCAATTCCCACATAGAAGGCACTTGCTTCCTGCGTAGTAGCGCGCAGAGATTTTTGCTCCCTAAGTGCTTCAGAGTTCTCCTGGGGAAGCTCAGAATCTATTTAATTCAGAGTCAGTTCTGCCCCTGTATCATATGTGTTGTTTTGGGTTTTTTTAACTTGCTTTGATGAGTGGCATTTAAAAGTGAGTTTGTGACTGAGCTTACTGGGGCCTGCTGCTGAAAACTGCCTTTGAATCTTGCCAGTGATTTTGCAGAGGGGGAGTTCTGGATGAATTCTTAAAGAAGAATAAGAGGACAAGAGCAGTTAGAGCAGAGTCAAGAGTTGTGCTGGGATGTGGTAGATGCACTTTCCATTCCAACTTGAATTCAGATCTGGGGACTTTTTCAGAAAGCTGAAAGCTGCAAAATCACTGAAGATTCAAAGGGAGTTTTCAACCTTCAGTAACCTTCCCTGTAACACAAAGTCATGAAGAAGTGTGTCAGAAATGAGATGATGTTTAACTGTCATGGGTTCTGATAAGATGCAAAGGGTTTTTTTAAGTTTCCCACAAAAACAGTGAAGTAGTCAAATCTTTTATTTCCCTTAACTTTCAGCACTGTTAATGATTTATATCCTACATTCCTGGTGTTTGGGTTTTTTCCGTGTTTGTAGTCAATGAATATTAGAGTTAATTTTTATCTTCTGAGCTCTAACATTCTCCATTTTGACACTTTTGCTATGTTTTTATTCAATCCACTGTCATTCATAATGAGCTGAAAGTTTGCTAGATGCTGCTGTTGACAGGGGATTTCTAGCCCTGCCCAGAAAAATATTCCTGTGTTGCCTGGTATCAGCCTGGTGTGTTTACAGCAAAGCTCCTTCCATGGCAGGTTTGAAGCAAATCTGCATCCCAGTTTTTTGGCATCCTAGGAAGAAATCCATCAGGACTGTTTCATGGCAGCACTGTTCTGAAGGATAATGTGTTTTGTGACACAAGTCACCTGCATCTCCAGTGACTTTCAACAAGGCAGACACAGGGCTGCCCCTCCTTGCATGGGCAAGGATAATTGTGTCTCTCTGGGATTGTAAAGCAAATGCCTAGATTTCTGACTGATGGTTTAGGTGGAAGCCTTTGCCAAGTGCATATTTGCATGGACTAAAATAGAATAGGCTCTGAACTTTAAAAACAAACTAAGGGTAGGTTTCTGGTTTTCTCCTTCAGGGCTTTTTATAAGAATACATAGAATAGTTTGTTTCTCAAATAAAGAAATTACATTTGAACTATTCTTTTTGTAAAACAAAAACACAGGGAGTCTTAAAATAATGTGTCCCGTTTCACCTTCCAGGACATCCTGGGGTTTCCATATGTCCTAGCAGTTGCCTGAAGTGCTGTGCCAGAGCCTGTTTGCTTGTGGTGGCTGCGTTTCAGCAGATACCATGTGATGCCAGCTGAATGTGTGTAGGTGTCCTCTGTGTGTTGCTGAATCAACATGACTTACTTGCTGAACTCAAAAGCACTTTATTGTGAGGAAAAGAAATTGAGTTTATGCATGAAAAATGTATACAGGCACAAGAGTCTCTGCCATCATTGCTGTAAAAGCACTGAAGCATTCCACGGAAAAAATTCAGTTAATAGTGCCTTACATTGGGATGATTATCTTTGTTATCTCTTCCTGCTTCAATGACTTTACTAACAGCAGAAATTTATAAAACCATTCTAGCGTTGCAGTTCACAGATACATAATATCGGTTACCTTCCCAGCTGGACAATGAGCTGTCACAGTAAAAAATTATTTAATGTTCAGTTTGTTTCTTCCAGGAGTGTCCTCCCATTCTGGTCCCCAGCCCCACAGCAAGTAGGGGGTTCTGCACTTTTCTCTTTATCACTCACATAATATCCTGATCTTGAAAAGTGTCTCTCTTACATGAAGCTTACATGAAGATGGGAAGGAACTATCAAAATTCCCTTAAGGGTCACAGAGAGGGGTGTTCAGCACTCAAAGGCATCACATCAGAAAGCCAGCAGGTACCAGCTTACAACAAAGTCAGTAGTAGACAGCTGCCTAGGACTGGACTGACTTCTGAGTTTGACAGCCTGAAGAGCTATTGGTTGTTTAATTAAACTTTGGTTTGTGTTTGGTCACTCAAGAGATGTCCAGCTCTTCCCAGCAATGTACAGCTTGGACATGTGTGAGCCTAACTGCAAACGTGTCCTAGAGCTGAGTGACTATTTTGTAGCAGGTCCTTTATAGTGCCTTCTCTGCACTCTGCACTCTGATCAGTTCAATCATTATTGTCTCCAAAAATTAACTACTGCAAACCTTTTTTTGAATACTTCTGGACTTAGCATACTAAAGCATGTTTCTGCTTTAGCATGTTATTTCTGTTCTTCAGTGGAGCTTGTTACTTCTTTGTGGGTAAAGGCAAAGCAGGAACCAAATTCTGCAGTAGCATTAACTTGTGCAGAGAGGGGAAAAAAAGAATATAAATTATTTATGTAAGCCTCATGGCTTACTTTTGAGCTCATCATCAGCATGTTCAACTTTATTTAAGCCTTTGATACTTTCATAGGTGAACCTACTCCTTTAAAAACTTAAGTAAAAACAGTTTTAAGCCTTTTTCTGTATTTGGCCTTTCCAGGAAGTTTAGCACATTTGTAGCTTTTGCTTGGGTTTCCTATTTTGCCTTTTGAACAGTGAAGTTGTTGAATGGAGCACATGAAGCCCAGACTCCTTAGAGTTAGCAGGAAACTGCTGCACTTTTCTAAAATTGCTTACTTGAGGCTGCCTATTTCCATACCAGAAAATTTACCCTTCTGCACAAAACTACATTTTTAAGAAAAATTATTTCTTAGAACCAGATACTTTTCATAGCTGGTTTCAGAGCCAGGACCAAAGCAACACACATAGCCAATCTCTAAAACAGTAAGGTATTGATACAATACAGGAAAAATGTAATCAAAGTTCAACTGAGACAAGGGAAATGAAGAAAAGCTGTCAGACCGGAAAAAGTCTTACAGGAAAACTCTTCACAGTGAGGTCCTGTACACCTACCTTGCTCATATTTGTAGTAGTGATTGCAGCACAAGAATTAGGCATGTAATAAACTTACAAAAGCAATAGGAAGGATTATGAAAAATACCTCAACATTAAGGCCTGGAGTTATAAGAAAAGGAAGAAGTAAATTTCATAGTATAATGTGCAAGATCATATAGCTCTGAATTCATGAAAAGGCACTCTTAGAGCTCATCTCTTAAAAGTGACAGGATAGCTGGAGCTTCAGTTGCATACTAGATGAACAGGAGCCAAGAATAAGATGTGGCTGTCAGAAAAAAAAATCTCAGGATGTTTTGGACATATTTTTACTAGACATGTAATGAGTTCTAGCATTGCGCTGATTTTTTAAAATCTTGCTTTAATATACTGTGATACAGAAATTTTCAGACATTTTTGTGAAAATCTTAATGGAAGGTGGCTTGTTAGTAAATGTAAAATGAAGTCATGGGGCAAAGCATAAGTGAAAGGGTGATGCTGGCTGCCCAGTAGTTAGGTAAAAACTGTTGGTAACTTTAGTCCAGACATTAGGCAACACCCTCATTTGAGCAAGACTCTAAAAAATTTACATCAGTGACAACAAGAACTGGAAAGAGCTTTTAGGATCAAGCTTGGTTGTTTCCAAAAAAGATGCTATGGGATGGTTATCTGCAAGAGTAGAAGACCAGACTGGCTCTGAAGCAAATTTCTTCCAGTTCTCTGGTACAGCTACAAATAAAAGCTGAGCTATTTCACTCGCTCTCTTCCAGAAGCATCAGTGCAAGGGACTGCTTTTAAGTCCTCAGCAGAGATCGCCTTTTTGCTCATTTCCTGTTTTGATTGCGAGCACATCGCAGTACTGTGTAGGACAGAGATAATCTAACCTTATCTTTGCTCCAGCTGTGTCTGGTTTAACTGAAAGATGCATGTCTGAAATAACAGAGTTTATATTTGCTTCATACTGTTCTGTTTCCAAGTATCTGATTTCTCCAGGTTGGATGCAGAAGTGGTATTATTTCCTATTGAACAACTCAGCTGACGTGGTCTGTGTTAGACCACTGCAGTGCAAGAAAGGAGTTAACTGATTAGGTTCTTCAGTTATTGCCAAATTCTGCTCGCTTGCATTTGGTTTGCTCAATAAACCATACATTGTAGCAATGTGCCCCCAAGCACCCTGGGTTGGACATTTAATGACTTGTGACCACATCAACTGGTAATCCCGTGGCCACTGATGTGAGCAACATTTCCCTTTCCAGTTGAACAGAAATTGTTCAGCAGTTACAGTGCTTCCTGCCCTTCCACGTGCAGTTCAGCAGCACAAGGATGTCCGGGCAGGCACAGCCTCCCACAGGAGCCATGGCGCGAGGGACACCTTGTCAGCTCTGGCTCATGACCCTAAGCTAACCAAGCCAGCAGGAAAAACACAATTGCCATCACCTCAGGGATTACTGCAGGTCTTCTGCAGCTGAACAAGGTAACTCAAACACAGCCAGTAAAGCCCTAGTCCGCAAAGCAAATGCCATAGTGGCATTGCTTGATGTACTTCTTAATTCAGTGAGCCAAAAATGCAGACTTACGGAAACATGGAGCTGAATTCAGCTTTTAAAAATGGGGTAGCCCAAAGATTACAACTCTGGTTAAATTTTTCATATAACTTGGATTAATTTCTTCTTTCCTCAGTTGAAGGTGACTATCTCCCATTTTGTAAAGGTGAAAGGAAGAAGAGCATAAATAAAACAGGTCATTTAAGGGAATATCAAAGCTAAGTGGGATGACATTGCGAGACCAATAAGTTTATGCTGCTTCAACCTGGATATAATAGTTTTCCATTACTACAATGTGCTCTTCAAAGTGCAAAGTTTTCTGGAAAACACACCACAGTAGTGCAGACCTGTACTCCATGCCTGTTGATAGGTGTGGTTAAAATACATATGATCTCTTTAGAAGCATGTACATACCTTCTTTGTGCCTGGGGAAAACACAGTGAAAAGATGTCGTTCAATAAATTTACATCCCAGTAACTTATCTGATACGTTATCAGATGCCAAATAGGGTCAGCCATTGCCCATGGGACAGAGCTTATTACCACAAAGGCAGCATATGGTATTATTTGTTTTCCATTAGTACCTGCAAACTTCTATGCATCTGATGCTGCAAAATCCTGTTGTAAGAAATTAAAAAAGGCAGAGGGTTTAAAACAGTAATTTTCCTGGGGAGGTATGGAGTGGCTGTATTTGGAAGCCAAGACGTGTCTGAGGTCAGGGCAGTCTGTGGGAGAGCTCAGAACCGAGCATGGCTCTGCAGAAGTTCAGTCTCACATCTCCCCATGTTGTTTTCCCACTCTCACTTTTACCAAAGGCCCACACTTCAGGCAGCCCTTTCAGAACATGGGAAAACATCAGTGACCAGCCTGAACTCAGCTCAATAACAAATTACTGGTTCAGTTCCAGTAAGAAAAACTTATTTTTCGACTGGTGTGTATTTTCCCCAGCAATCCCACTAGAAAATTCCCACTCAGCTGCTGAACCTACTGAGCTTGCACAGCCTGAACTCTGCCTGCCTGGGCAGCGGCCAGCAGGATGCCAGGAGTTCTGCAGGAATGTGCTCCTAAGCATCCAACAGCAGCTACTTCCCATGATGTTGGAAGTTTCAGGTTGTCCAGTGGCAGCACCTAGAAATTATATTTAAGTGTTTTAGTGCACTAATGGATAAGTCATTCTCTTTCACGTGGGAGCCTCATTCAAAGACACAGTTCTTGCTCAAAAAAAACAAGCTTGAATTTCAAGATGCATTATTGTTAGGTAAAGCTACACACCTTCGAATGTCATCCTGCAGGATGTGACTGAGATAAATTAGGAAATGGTGCCGGCAGGTATGACATGAAGTAAAACAAAATCTGCTACAACCGACTGAAGAAACGAGTGATGCTTAGTACCTGCTGAAATACAGCAGGGGTTCATCTGTCACACCTTAGTGCAATGTTAAAAAGTCATCACAAATGTGGCTGCAGCACTGTGCACTGTGCTGTTTCACCATCTCAGAGGAGTCCAGATGCTGCGATGGAAATAGCACAGAGAGCTTTCCAGGAGCTTGAGAGCTTAACCTAAGTCGACCATTTGTTTATATAAAGGTGAAACTAATTGACACCAATCTTCGTTAATCACATCTGCCATCACTGCTGCCCCCCAGCGAATGCTACAAAAAACAACTGAGTATGGCTGGCAGGATTTCTTTCTGTCTTCAAAGTGAATCAGGCAGGACAAAAAAAAAGAAAAAAAAAATCAAACACATCCTCAAATTTGCATTTCTATGCATCTTGAAATGAGACATGTTGCCAAGCCATTTCTAAGAGAATGCTGATTTCTTAGTGTTTGCTATATGCTAACTGGAAAAGGTGTTAACACAAGTAATTCTTGTTCCATTGAAAAATCTTTTCCTCATTTAAAATTGTTCGTAAAAGTCGTAGGCATAAAGAACAAAATAGTTGTCTCAGCCATAAGGGTGGGTTTTTTAAATGAAATACACTTTTTGGCAGGGCTCTATTGCCCAGTGACCTGTCTCCATGTGGCACCCTGGTGCTACAGGGAAGGATAACACACACACACAAGAATTTGCCACTACCACCACCACTGCCTCATGAAAGCCAGCAGGGAATCAAAGCAGTGTATGGGAGTCCCTGAAGCACCACATTCCAGGAAATTGCCCAGCTGATCTCCCCATCCAACTGCTCTTGCTAACAGTTTAATAACCTTCTGGGATATTTTGGCACCATCAGGATTTTTTTGGCCAATTATCCCTCCTACCACCAGGTTCCCTCCTCCCACATGGTTTCTTCTCCCTGATGCAGCACCATATGGTCCAGGGTGGGGGGGACGATTATGATGACAAAAGACTTGGGGAAGATGGCAGCTGCCAGGATTCAGATCAGTTCAGGCCTGCCCTGAGTCCCCACTCCTCCAGCCATCGGAAGAGCACTGGCCTGTGTGGAGACTTGGGAACAGCCTTTTGCCCCCAAACCCTCCCCAGCATCAGCCAGGGAGCCTCAGGGCTGAGCTCAAACATGCAAGGTTAGAATTCTGCTGCCAGCCTGGAAACAGCAGCACAGTCCCAGTTTCAGACTCCAAAGCAGAATCACAGAACATTCTGGGTTGGGAGGGACCCACAAGGATCACAGAGTCCAACTCTTAAGCAAGCAACCCATAAGCATGATCAAACTCACAACCTTGGCATTACCAGCACCAGGTTCTAACCAGCAATAACCCAGCACTAGGCTCTATGTTTCTGAGCACAGCAACACAGGACTTAGTCTCCTGTGTTCCAAGCCCCAGATTTGACCAAATGAACCTCCTTTCAATCCCCAAAGCCACACCAGTTAATTCCCAATTCTACTTCCTCAAACCACAGGATTTAGCCTCAGTTTTTTGGCCTCTAAGTTGGCCAAATGAGCCTAGTTCCAAGTCCCCAGAAAACATGACTTTGTGTCTATTTCCAACGACAGTACAGAGCTTGGTCTCCAATTTGCTAACCCTAAAACTGCACAAATGAGCTGGTTTCCAAGCCCCAAAAATGCAGGACTTCAGGACAGTTTTTCAAGAAGTAAAACATAGTACTTGATGTCAGTTTTCAAAACTTTAAACTGCCCCAGATGAGCCTAGTTTCAAATTTGCAAAACACAAGACATCATTTGTTTTTCAAGCCTCCTCAAAAAGCACAAATTATTGTTTCTGAGCCCTAAACCTAGCCAGTTTGGAATAGCCTTACTAGTTGCCTGAAAGGCAGATGAAAGGAAAAGGTAAATTCAATTAAAACCTCATATAAGCCAACTTCATAATTAAGGCATCCTGCTGCTGCTCTGCCACTGTGATTTTTGCTTCCAACACTGCCTTCAGCATTGATGGCACAACTCCATTAGCAGCAAACTCCAGACCAACTTGCACAGCCTGGCTTTATCCTTTTATATTCCTGATCCCAATCCAACATTTCTGAGCCAAATTCACGTGCTCTGGCATGGCTGGAAGAAATGCAAAGGGCAGGAGGGAGGATCTCCTGGTGTTACCTGTCTTGGGGTGACTTTACAATGCTTGTATCCCCAGATCATCTGTTGGTGTTGAATATCGAATTCTGCATCTTTAAGACTGGTTCCAGGAGTGAAGGGGGAGATAAAAAGGTGCAGAGTTGTTATCAGAGGCTGCACTTGCTCCCCTGCATTCTTCACACAGACTGTATTGTCTGCAGTGGATGGCAGGAGAGACTTTCCTGCTGTTTTTAGTTAGTTTTTCTGGCTAGCTGAGGCAAAGGAGTTCCCCTGGACTGTTATTTTCCCTTTTTTTTATTGAAATTGTTTGAACCTGCTCTGGACTGAAAACCCAGGAGAGCACCGGGGGCTCATACCTGTGGCCCACCAGGCCTGGCCTGAGCCGTGGCATTTCCCAGCGCCACAGGGACTGAGAACAGACTGAGAGAGCCAGGCTGAGACCCACAGAAGGGACTCCTCAAAGTTTGTCAACTCCTTCAGAGCAGCAAAAAGTTTTACTGTTTGGTGTTGTTCATTTTTGTGCTGGGAAGTGCTTTGTCAGTTAAATAAACAGGTTTTTTTCCCACTTCTCTCTGAGGGAGTACTTTTTCCCCAAACCAGTTGAGGGCCCCCATTCAGAGGTTTCCTCTCAAATTTGCCCTAGACCAGGACATTACCATAGATGTGTACAGGTTTCCACCAACCATGCACTACCAGCAGGTCCTAGTGACAGCTGCAGTTTCCCTTCTGCATTGAAATCAGTATCATCTGCAGGAGCGGTCCTGCTGCTCCTCAGAAGGCTCATTAGGAAGCTGTTTGGTTCTGTCAGGTGGGACACACACACACACCTCTCTCTATGGTTATCACAGCCTTTGGCAGACTCTGAAAAGGCTAAACTGTTATATAAGCCTCAAAGCCTGCTGAAGTCATAGACGTTTGTCCATGTAGCTACAGCCCCAGTAAGCCCAGCCACAGAGCTCTTTCCCACTTAGTGTTACAGTGGCACATCAATCACTCATTTTTGATGGCTAAAAAGGTAGTATTTCAGGGGACACTTGGTCTCCTCTATTTAATAGGCTTGAACTGGAGGATCAGTCCTTTGTCACATTCTTTCTTTCTGTACCACCTGCTGGCACACTTGCATTAGCACACCACAGGCTGAAGGCAGCACAAATCAACTAGCACATCTGGCCCAAAGTTGTTCCACATAGTTTCTTCTGCATCATGAACATACCTGTTTAATTGATTAAAGGATCCAACACTGGAGTATTAAGTAAAAATAAGCAGGGCATACAAAATAATTATACAAAGGAAGCCCTGATTTTGCAATTTTTATCCCATATAGTGCCTGGATAATTTTTTTCAGTTAAATTTGGTAAGAAACTTGCCATTGTGTTACTGAGACTTGCTACCCAAGCATGACAAGTTTTTCTTGCCCTCTATTTCCTCTATCAGAAGGTTGGCAGCAGATTTGTCAATTGCATTTGTTACTAAACTGTAAATGGAAATTAATTTCTGTCCTGCAAGTAATATGATTATGACTCAACTACATATGAAAGAAACAAACTGCAGTGGGTTATGTAAGAGTGCAGAGTGTTATCATAGAATATTTTGGGTTGGAAGGGCCCTTAAAGGTCAGCTAAGTTATCACTTTTAGCATGCACCACTGGATGGTTATCAATACATCAGCAAATGCTGCAGATGGTTACAGACCACAGGTAGAACAACTTGCTGGTCTGTTGGACTTTATGACTTCATGAATGTAGTGGATTTAGCACTGGCTAATTTACTAGTGCACTTACTAGAATTATTTACTAATTTTTTGCTGTGAGATAGGATTACAAGGAAGGCAAAACAGGCTCAAACTTTAAAGAGCATAAAAGAAAACCTTATTAACAGAAACTAAAAGAAAAAAATAATAAGAATCAGAATAAAACCTTTCAGAACACTTCTCCCACACTTTCTTTTCTTTTACACTGAAAATGTACAGAAACAAATTAGTTAGTTTACCGTCTCTAAAATAGTCTTTTTCTAGTTCACTTTGGGAGAGGAGTCTCTTTGATTAGTGTTGAAGGTTGGGATTGTGTTCCTTCAATGTATGAGTGGGGAGAATTTTTTCCCATTGTAATGCTAACAGAACCCGCCGGCTGTGCCCAGGGTTTGTGATGGCCCTGGACAGGCGGGTGGGTGGGACCGGAGCTACCCAGAGGGGGATGCGGACTTCCGGGGAGCGGGGGGGGAGGCGGGGGGGAGCTACTCAGGGGAGCACGAGGCTTCTGGAGGGGCCCGGCTGTTTTCCGGGGAGAGAGAGGGGGAGGGGGAACTTCTCCAGTCTGCTCGGCGGTGTGAGGAGGTAGGAGACCCGGGAGCCGGCTGCATTCAGCTGCCCAGCATCTGCCCTGCTACCTCGGAGGCACTGCTGACTACCAAAGACCAAATACTTCCTACCTCTGGGAATACAACTGGTCATCTGGACACAGGACCGGAGCGAAGAGCTCCCACCTGAGCCAGCCCGGCCATGGCTGTTCCACTCCACCTCCCTGGCTCCCGCCTGCGCCTGCAGCTGTGCCGGCCCTGCTACAGTTACACCCCCAGGAACGGACACAGACCGAGTGTGTCCACGTCTAAGAAAGGACTACAACTGACTTTTTCTTCTGTTTTTCGTCGGTAATTTTAATAATTACTGTTGTTTTCTACTTGTGCTGTGAGTTAGAGTAGTAAAGAGCTGTTACTTTTACCTCCTTATCTCCGCCTTGAGTCCTTGATTTGAAACAATTATAACACTCGGAGGGGGGTGACATTGATTTCTCTATTTCAAAGGGAAACTTCTGCCGTTTTTTGGCAGAACCCTGTCCTAAAACCAGGACAGATTGTGGCGCCCAACGTGGGGCGGAGGGCATTAAAAGGCGAGTTAAGAGAGGAGTAGCAGCTCTTAAGCGGCAACATGTTGTCTAGTTTAATCTGGTTTGGGCTCCACGTGGTCACAGATATTTCTCTCCCATTTGCAAGCCCTTTTTTGTATATGGGCCCCCTCACCAAATTTATTGTAGCTATGATCCGATTTGTGTTTTGGATTGATTTTGTCAGGAATTCATGGATTTTTAATTTTTTCTGGAACTTTGCCACATGGATCCTGAGCTATCGTACTCTAACTGCGTGTTTCTGGGGTTATTTCAACAATGGTACTTACTGTGAGGCAATGAATGCAAGGGAAATTTTCTCCCAACCTGTCACCCAGTTTTTTGAGGCTACCCCACCAGTTTTCAAGGATTTCAGATTTGCTATAATTGCTAGTATTATTATTCCGTGGCTGGTGTTGCTGATGGGCCTGCTTTACTTAGCATTCAGAAACAAGGGAATACTGGCTTGGATAACAACCGTCAAACATGCTGCCTCAGACCCGCCAAGGCAAGCGCTACGTGCTGACCATGGTGGAAGCCACCACCGGGTGGTTGGAGACCTACCCTGTGCCCCACGCTACTGCTAGGAACACCATCCTAGGCCTGGAAAAACAAGTCCTTTGGAGACATGGTACCCCTGAGAGAATTGAGTCAGACAATGGGACTCATTTCAAAAATAGCCTTGTTAGCACCTGGGCTAAAGAACATGGCATTGAGTGGGTGTACCACATTCCCTACCATGCACCAGCGGCTGGGAAAGTCGAACGGTGCATTGGCCTGCTTAAAACCACCTTAGAAACACTTGGTGGGGGGACTTTTAAGAACTGGGAGATTAATTTACCAAAGGCCACATGGTTAGTGAATACCCGAGGTTCCACTAACCGAGCAGGTCCTGCCCAATCTGAGCCTTTGGGAACACCAGATGGAGATAAGGTCCCAGTGGTACACCTGAGAGGCATGTTAGGGAAAACTGTTTGGGTGAACTCTGCCTCCAGCAAAGACAATCCTTTTCGTGGGATGGTTTTCGCTCAAGGACCAGGTTGCACTTGGTGGGTGATGCAAAAGGATGGAGAGACCTGATGCATTCCCCAAGGAGACCTTGTTCTAGGGTGAATTATCTATGATACTGTGCCTGTAACTGCCTGTATGTATATGATTTAAAGGTTTTTAATTTGCTGTAGCATGTTGGCATGGGAAAAATTCGGGGTGGATAATGTTGAAGGTTGGGATTGTGTTCCTTCAATGTATGAGTGGGAAGAATTTTTTCCCATTGTAATGCTAACAGAACCCGCCGGCTGTGCCCAGGGTTTGTGATGGCCCTGGACAGGCGGGTGGGTGGGACCGGAGCTACCCAGAGGGGGATGCGGACTTCCGGGGAGCGGGGGGGGAGGCGGGGGGGAGCTACTCAGGGGAGCACGAGGCTTCTGGAGGGGCCCGGCTGTTTTCCGGGGAGAGAGAGGGGGAGGGGGAACTTCTCCAGTCTGCTCGGCGGTGTGAGGAGGTAGGAGACCCGGGAGCCGGCTGCATTCAGCTGCCCAGCATCTGCCCTGCTACCTCGGAGGCACTGCTGACTACCAAAGACCAAATACTTCCTACCTCTGGGAATACAACTGGTCATCTGGACACAGGACCGGAGCGAAGAGCTCCCACCTGAGCCAGCCCGGCCGCGGCTGTTCCACTCCACCTCCCTGGCTCCCACCTGCGCCTGCAGCTGTGCCGGCCCTGCTACAGTTACACCCCCAGGAACGGACACAGACCGAGTGTGTCCGCGTCTAAGAAAGGACTACAACTGACTTTTTCTTCTGTTTTTCGTCGGTAATTTTAATAATTACTGTTGTTTTCTACTTGTGCTGTGAGTTAGAGTAGTAAAGAGCTGTTACTTTTACCTCCTTATCTCCGCCTTGAGTCCTTGATTTGAAACAATTATAACACTCGGAGGGGGGTGACATTGATTTCTCTATTTCAAAGGGAAACTTCTGCCGTTTTTTGGCAGAACCCTGTCCTAAAACCAGGACAATTAGTCTCTGGAGACTTTTCTACAAGAAAACAGTTCCTTTACGGCATTAATATTATAGTGAATCAGCTGCCCAGGAGAACGGAAATTTGATTGCTGTGTAAAAGTCCCTTTTCTTGACTCAGTTTCCCTTGCAATTGTTTTTGAGGATTATGTTAACTTACGTGTAGTAGTTATGTCAAGACAGACACAACTAGAATCACCACTATTAAAAGTTTTACATGCCTTCTTTCAGGGGCTTCTCTCAGGCAACTGACTCCTTCCCTCATAGGCAGCTTCACACAGCACTGACTCCTTCTCTGCAAGTTTCCTTCTTTCTTCTGTATGACTAGCTCAACCCCAAGCCCTCCCTTTCCTAGCCACCTAATCCTGTCTGTCCCTCACACAGCATCTTCTTACTTTATCTGTCCCTTGGACAACCGCACGTCCCTTACCGCCTCACAGCACAGCCAGCACACTCTATCCCAAACTGCAGCAGACTCTCGGTCTCGAGCTCCAACTAGAGGCCAGCTAGCCCACTCATTTTTGTAACACCCAACCTCATTGGGTAGGCAAGGCTGTCTCCACTTCTTGGTAATCAGTACAGCTGTAATTCATTGGGAAAGGTTGTAAGCATATTGCAGGAGGCAGTCTATCGTCCCACAAATTCCCCTTTTTAAAATTTAAAGTAAATTGACATTACAATACATTCACATATTTCACCTCAGACTAACAGTTTGTTGAAGGTTGGGATTGTGTTCCTTCAATGTATGAGTGGGGAGAATTTTTTCCCATTGTAATGCTAACAGAACCCGCCGGCTGTGCCCAGGGTTTGTGATGGCCCTGGACAGGCGGGTGGGTGGGACCGGAGCTACCCGGAGGGGGATGCGGACTTCCGGGGAGCGGGGGGTGGAGGCGGGGGGGAGCTACTCAGGGGAGCACGAGGCTTCTGGTGGGGCCCGGCTGTTTTCCGGGGAGAGAGAGGGGGAGGGGAAAACTTCTCCAGTCTGCTCGGCGGTGTGAGGAGGTAGGAGACCCGGGAGGCGGCTGCATTTCAGCTGCCTAGCATCTGCCCTGCTACCTCGGAGGCACTGCTGACTACTAAAGACCAAATACTTCCTACCTCTGGGAATACAGCTGGTCATCTGGACACAGGACCGGAGCGAAGAGCTCCCACCTGAGCCAGCCCGGCCGCGGCTGTTCCACTCCACCTCCCTGGCTCCCGCCTGCGCCTGCAGCTGTGCCGGCCCTGCTACAGTTACACCCCCAGGAACGGACACAGACCGAGTGTGCCCGCGTCTAAGAAAGGACTACATCTGACTTTTTTCTTCTGTTTTTCGTCGGTAATTTTAATAATTACTGTTGTTTTCTACTTGTGTTGTGAGTTAGAGTAGTAAAGAGCTGTTACTTTTACCTCCTTATCTCCGCCTTGAGTCCTTGATTTGAAACAATTATAACACTCGGAGGGGGGTGACATTGATTTCTCTATTTCAAAGGGAAACTTCTGCCGTTTTTTGGCAGAACCCTGTCCTAAAACTAGCACAGATTTTGGCGCCCAACGTGGGGCTGAGGGCATTAAAAGGCGAGTTAAGAGAGGAGTGGCAGCTCTTAAGCGGCAACATGTTGTCTAGTTTAATCTGGTTTGGGCTCCACGTGGTCACAGATATTTCTCTCCCATTTGCAAGCCCTTTTTTGAATATGGGCCCCCTCACCAAATTTATTGTAGCTATGATCCGATTTGTGTTTTGGATTGATTTTGTCAGGAATTCATGGATTTTTAATTTTTTCTGGAACTTTGCCACATGGATCCTGAGCTATCGTACTCTAACTGCGTGTTTCTGGGATTATTTCTACAATGGTACTTACTGTGAGGCAATGAATGCAAGGGAAATTTTCTCTCAACCTGTCACCCAGTTTTTTGAGGCTACCCCACCAGTTTTCAAGGATTTCAGATTTGCTATAATTGCTAGTATTATTATTCCGTGGCTGGTGTTGCTGATGGGCCTGCTTTACTTAGCATTCAGAAACAAGGGAATACTGGCTTGGATAACAACCGTCAAACATGCTGCCCCAGACCCTGCCCCTGTCCCAGGGAATAGGGATGCTGCCCCAGACCCTGCCCCTGTCCCAGGGAATAGGGATGCTGCCCCAGAGCCTGCCCCTGTCCCTGAGACTAGAGATGCTGCCCCAGAGCCTGGTGTTGACCCACAGCCCACTGCAGAAATGAACCAGCCAGAGTGGGTGGGGGTTCTAGTGAAGGAGATACGGGACATGGGCCAGGTGTTGAAGGAGCACTTTTCCCCAGCTAGTGAGAAACCCTCCCCCTGCCCTAAAGAGGGAGAGTCTGATGGTGCTGCAGTGGAACCCATAGATGTTACATCTGTCCAGGTTCCAGCTGGATCACAGGGGCAGCCACAGCCAGCAGCAGTTGCCCCTTTGGAAACTAGGAAATCTAAGATTAAAACAAAGCACCTAGATAGTGGGGATCAGCCAGGAGGGTCCTCACAGTCAGCAAGGGAGCCAGAAGTTGAGATTGTCACCGAGTCTCTCTCATATGACGCTCTCCGTAACCTGCGAAAAGACATTGTGCGACGGGGCCGTGAGCCTTTTACAACCTGGTTACTTCGTGTCTGGGACCTTATGGGGAGAGGTGTACAACTGGATGGCACTGAGGCCAGGAATTTGGGATCCTTGTCCCAGGACTCAGGTGTGGACCAGACATTCGTAAGGGAGCAAGGCCTCCTTTCCCTTTGGGAACGGCTTCTAATGAGTGTGAGAGAGAAGTTTATCCACAAAGAGAGAATGCAGGAGCACCACCATAGAATGCGCTGGAAGACCATTGATGAAGGGATCCAGCAGCTGAGGGAAGTGGCAGTATTAGAGGTACTCTTTGGGATGGATGGACAGCATGACAATGACCCTGACAAGGTCAGGTGCACAGGGCAGATGTTGTGGGATCTGGCAACCCTGGGGCCATCTGAATTTACTACCTACATTGCACTGATTAGGGCTGATGACCACCGAGAGACAGTAGGTTCTGTTGCCAGCAAGCTCAGAAATTTTGACAGTATGATTAATGGCCCAGTGCAGGCCAAGGTCTCTGCTGTGGCCAGGGACCTCCAACAGGTCCAAGAGGAGATGAAGGGGATGAGAGGGTTGAAAGGAGAGGTGAGGGAGATTATAAGGGAGGAGATAAGGAAGATCAATGCAGCACCAGTACGAGTCACAGGCCCCAAATCTCACACCCAACGCCCCCCAGCTAGGGACAGAGGATACCCCTCACGAACTGACCTGTGGTTCTTACTGCGAGACCATGGGGAAGACATGGAAAAATGGGATGGGAAGCCCACTTCTGTCCTGGCAGCACGGGTGCATCAGCTCAGGGAGGGAAACGCCAACCGAGGGAACCGCGCTAAAATGAAGGTAGCCTCGACCTCCCACAACCAAGGTGCAGGGTACTACAGAAGGGAGGATGATCTGTCAGATCCCCTGGAAGGACCTCCACTATGTATGCCCAGGAAGGAAATAATAACCAGGGCTAGAGGGGCCCTGCCTCTAGCCAGGGAGAGGCATGGGATAACAGGATCTACTGGGTAGTGTGGGTGCGATGGCCTGGCACATCAAAGCCACAGAAACATAGAATGTTAGTTGATACTGGTTCAGAATGCACCCTGATACCATCAGAACATGTGGGGAAGGTACCTGTTTCCATTGTTGGGGTGACAGGGGATCACAGGAATTTACTTTGCTGGAAGCTGAGATCAGCCTGACAGGAAGGGGTGGCAGAAACATCCGATTGTAACTGGCCCAGGGGCACCGTGCATTCTAGGCATAGACTTCCTCAGGAATGGCTACTACAAAGATCCAAGGGGATTCAGGTGGGCTTTTGGAATAGCTGCTGTATCGGCAGAGAGTATTAAGCAGTTGAACACCTTGCCTGGACTGTCAGAAAATCCATCTGCAGTGGGACTCCTGAAAGTGACAGAGCAACAGGTACCAATTGCCACCATGACAGTGCACCGCCCGGCAGTACCGGACAAATTGAGATGCTGTGATCCCCATCCACAAGATGATCCGTGAGCTGGAGAGCCAAGGGGTGGTGAGCAAAACCCACTCACCCTTCAACAGCCCCATCTGGCCCGTGCGCAAGTCTGAGGGGGAATGGAGATTGACTGTGGACTATCGTGCCTTGAATGAAGTGACTCCACCACTGGCGCAGCCGTGCCGGACATGCTGGAGCTGCAGTACGAGCTGGAGTCCAAGGCAGCGAAGTGGTATGCTACCATTGACATTGCCAATGCATTTTCTCCATTCCTTTGGCAGCAGAGTGCAGGCCTCAGTTTGCTTTCACCTGGAGGGGTGTGCAGTACACCTGGAACCGACTGCCCCAGGGTGGAAACACAGCCCTACCATCTGCCATGGGCTGATCCAGGCTGCACTGGAAAAGGGTGAGGCCCCAGAACATTTGCAATACATTGATGACATCATTGTGTGGGGGAACACGGCAACAGAGGTCTTTGAGAAGGGAGAGAAAATCATCCAGATTTTGCTGGAAGCTGGCTTTGCCATCAAGAAAAGCAAAGTCAAAGGACCTGCTCGAGAGATCCAGGTCCTGGGAGTGAAGTGGCAAGACGGACGGCGCCAGGTCCCCACTGAGGTCATCAATAAGATCACTGCAATGTCAGCACCAACAAGCAAGAAGGAAACACAAGCTTTCCTAGGTGCCATAGGCTTTTGGAGAATGCATATCCCTGAATACAGCCAGATTGTGAGCCCTCTCTACCTGGTCACCCGCAAGAAGAATGATTTCCACTGGGGCCCTGAACAGCAGCAAGCCTTCGCCCAGATCAAGCAGGAGATCGCTCATGCTGTAGCCCTTGGCCCAGTCAGGACAGGACCAGAGGTAAAGAATGTTCTCTACTCTGCAGCCGGGAACCATGGTCTGTCCTGGAGCCTTTGGCAGAAGGTGCCTGGTGAAACTCGAGGCCGACCCCTGGGATTCTGGAGCAGAGGTTACAGAGGTTCTGAAGCCAATTACACTCCGACGGAGAAGGAAATCTTGGCTGCCTATGAAGGAGTTCAAGCTGCCTCAGAGGTAATTGGCACAGAAGCACAACTTCTCCTGGCACCCCGACTGCCAGTGCTGGGGTGGATGTTCAAAGGAAAGGTTCCTTCTACCCACCATGCCACCGACGCCACATGGAGCAAGTGGATTGCCCTCATCACGCAGCGCGCCGCATTGGTAACCCAAATCGCCCTGGGATTTTGGAGATAATTACAAACTGGCCAGAAGGTGAAGATTTTGGTCTTGCCGAGGAGGAGGAGCAGAAGCAAGTGACCCGAGCTGAAGAAGCCCCACCGTACAACCAGCTGCCAGCAGATGAAACGTGCTACGCTCTTTTCACCGACGGTTTCTGTCGCATCGTGGGAATGAATCGGAAGTGGAAAGCAGCCGTATGGAGCCCCACACGACAGGTTGCACAAGCTACCGAAGGAGAAGGTGGATCAAGCCAACTTGCTGAACTCAAAGCTGTTCAGCTGGCCTTGGACATTGCTGAGAGAGAGAAATGGCCAAAGCTCTACCTCTACACTGATTCATGGATGGTAGCCAATGCTCTGTGGGGCTGGCTGGAAAGGTGGAAAAGGCTGACTGGCAACGTAGAGGAAAGCCAATCTGGGCTGCTGATGAGTGGAAAGACATTGCCACTTGGATAGAGAAGCTACCTGTGAAAGTCCGCCATGTGGATGCCCATGTTCCCAAGAGTCGGGCTAGTGAAGAACACCGGCACAACGAGCGGGTAGATCAGGCTGCACAGATAGAGGTGTCAAAGATAGACTTAGATTGGGAACACAAGGGAGAATTGTTCCTGGCTCGATGGGCCCATGATGCCTCAGGTCATCAGGGCAGAGACGCCACCTATAAGTGGGCACGAGACCGAGGGGTGGATCTAACCATGGACAGTATTTCCCAGGTTATCCATGACTGTGAGACGTGTGCTGCCATCAAGCAAGCCAAGCGGGTGAAGCCCCTCTGGTATGGTGGGCGATGGTCCAAATACAAGTACGGAGAGGCCTGGCAGATTGACTACATCACACTGCCTCAGACCCGCCAAGGCAAGCGCTATGTGCTGACCATGGTGGAAGCCACCACCGGGTGGTTGGAGACCTACCCTGTGCCCCACGCTACTGCTAGGAACACCATCCTAGGCCTGGAAAAACAAGTCCTTTGGAGACATGGTACCCTGAGAGAATTGAGTCAGACAATGGGACTCATTTCAAAAATAGCCTTGTTAGCACCTGGGCTAAAGAACATGGCATTGAGTGGGTGTACCACATTCCCTACCATGCACCAGCGGCTGGGAAAGTCGAACGGTGCATTGGCCTGCTTAAAACCACCTTAGAAACACTTGGTGGGGGGACTTTTAAGAACTGGGAGATTAATTTACCAAAGGCCACATGGTTAGTGAATACCCGAGGTTCCACTAACCGAGCAGGTCCTGCCCAATCTGAGCCTTTGGGAACACCAGATGGAGATAAGGTCCCAGTGGTACACCTGAGAGGCATGTTAGGGAAAACTGTTTGGGTGAACTCTGCCTCCAGCAAAGACAATCCTGTTCGTGGGATGGTTTTCGCTCAAGGACCAGGTTGCACTTGGTGGGTGATGCAAAAGGATGGAGAGACCCGATGCATTCCCCAAGGAGACCTTGTTCTAGGGTGAATTATCTATGATACTGTGCCTGTAACTGCCTGTATGTATATGATTAAAGGTTTTTAATTTGCTGTAGCATGTTGGCATGGGAAAAAATTCGGGGTGGATAATGTTGAAGGTTGGGATTGTGTTCCTTCAATGTATGAGTGGGGAGAATTTTTTCCCATTGTAATGCTAACAGAACCCGCCGGCTGTGCCCAGGGTTTGTGATGGCCCTGGACAGGCGGGTGGGTGGGACCGGAGCTACCCGGAGGGGGATGCGGACTTCCGGGGAGCGGGGGGGGAGGCGGGGGGGAGCTACTCAGGGGAGCACGAGGCTTCTGGTGGGGCCCGGCTGTTTTCCGGGGAGAGAGAGGGGGAGGGGAAAACTTCTCCAGTCTGCTCGGCGGTGTGAGGAGGTAGGAGACCCGGGAGGCGGCTGCATTTCAGCTGCCTAGCATCTGCCCTGCTACCTCGGAGGTACTGCTGACTACTAAAGACCAAATACTTCCTACCTCTGGGAATACAACTGGTCATCTGGACACAGGACCGGAGCGAAGAGCTCCCACCTGAGCCAGCCCGGCCGCGGCTGTTCCACTCCACCTGCCGTCTTTTGGCAGAGCCCTGTCCTAAAACTAGCACACAGTTACATAATTATTTGGGCGACACATCACAATAAGGGAATATACTTCAAATCCTAGCTCTCAAATATTCCAAGTAGTTTGCCTAGCTTTACCTTATGATTGTTTCTTTCAGCAAGTTCTTATACAAGAGATAATTGACTACATGCTGTAGATTATTTAGATATTTACCTTTTCTCAGAGCCAAGAGTCTTATTTTATTAGTTAGGTTTCTCCTTACATATAACTAATTTATTCCAATTTCATTACTCAAAGTAAAAGTAGCATAACAACCACATCCAATTTATTCCAATTAATTCTTCTTCATTCTTTTCTCATTGGTTGTTAACTTTTTCTTTTTGTCAGCTTTGGTTTAGCTTGGCTTTTATCAGTATAGAACATCAACCTAAGGAGTCTCTTAGCTCTGAAATACATTTGTGAATTCCTTGCTTTGGTTCTTCTTCCACCCCTTGCTCTCTTTTTCATTCCTTTAGAGTGTCATAGAGCAATCTCCAGGTGGTAGCCAGGTCTGTAGCTGCCTTGACCCTTTAAATATCACATCCCATAGTCTTTCCCCAATTTCTTTCCATACTCTAACACTAAAGGCGGTATTTTCATCAGTCTTAACACCTTTTTTTTTTTTTTTTAAAGAGTTTTTTATATAGATAAAACAGTCTGTTCCCAGACTGGCTCACCTGGATAACCATCCTGGTCTGAACCTGGCAGCATCCCCACTGCTCTCAAGCTTTACCAGGTGTCCTGGGTTGATGTTATGACTAGCTCCTCTCCCTGTCCCCCACCATGGAGCTGCCGCTCGCGTGGCGGCCCCTCCCCCAGGCTGCTCGGGTCGCTGCTGGCTCGCTGTCCCGGCTTGCTGCTTGCTACCCTGCTGGCTACCCCGGCTGCCCCTCTTTTTCTCTCTCTCTTCTTCCCCCTCCTCCAGAAGATCGGAACCGGCTCCAGAGGAAACTGATCTGAACCTCAGAGTCTGCCTCTGGAAGCTTGCCAAAGAAGCTCTCCGCCCTTCCCAGCGAAGATCTCCAAGTTCGTCTCTCTCTCTCTCGGTGAAATGTTTTTTTTTTTGGTTTTTTTTTTTTTGTCATCTGGGTCCGTACTGGGAAGTGTTTTCTCTTGTGTTTTGTTAATAAATAAGTTTTTTCCACTTTCCCCTGAGGAGAATTCTTTCTGAGTCCGGTGAAGGAAGGAATTGTTTGTGAGGTATACTCTCGGTGGGGGGGCGGGGGGGGGCTCCTTTGGAGGTCTTTCCCCAAATTTGTCCTAAACTTGGACACCAGGTTCCATCTCTCAAGACTGTACCTTGCTCAACAGCCCAAGTCCCAATCATCACATCAGCATCACCATTATGTCATAATTATATCAAGATAGACACAACTGGCATCATCATCAGACCTTTATTAAAAACTTGACATGCCTTCTTTCAGGGGCTTCTCTCAGGCAGCTCTGACTCCTTCCCTCACAGGCAGCTTCACAGTACTGGCTCCTTCTCTGCAAGTTTCCTTCTTCCTTCTGCATGACCAGCTCAACCCCAACCCATCCCTTTCCTGACCACCTAATCCTGTCTGTCCCTCACAGGGCCACATATGTCCCTTACCTCCTTACAACACAGCCAGCAGACTCTCAGTGTGCAACTTATAGCCAGCTAGCCCACACTTTTATAACACCCAACCTCATTGGGCAGGCAGGCTGTCTTCATTCTTGGTAATCAGTACAGCTGTAATTAATGGGGAAAAATTGCCTTCTGTACTATCCTGCAGTATGCTTTCCAGCTATCTTCTCACACTTATGGAGTACTATTTTTAAGGATGAAACTGTTTGAAAGCACAAGTTCTCTTAATCTAACTCTGAGATCAGCTTTGGGAACAGAGGTCTCCTTCTTCCCTGGGGGCAAAGGATCTTCATCACTTTTTTCTTTTTCTGTTTAAACTTCTTATGGGATCACAACTACTTCAACATCATGTTACTTTAGCATTGGTGCATCTGCTCATGACTGTGATTAGAACACTTCATCCCCCCAAAATGCATTTTATGAGTTATAGGAAGAGAAGAGTCTGATATATCAATTATATTTTCCTCATGGTTTACAAGAGAATTTCAGCTTAAGCCTTCTTCTCATCCCCTCCCATCTGGGACTTTTCTTTCTTGTCTCACTGATGTCTTTATGTTGTTTTTGTGCATGTCTTTATTTCTGTCCTTTTCTTTTACTCGAGAGAGAGAATTGATGTTTGCAGGTTTTATTTGTGTAATGAAACAGTTACTATCTTGCCTGGGCAGCAGCTGGAGTAGTTGGGGTGTGGTATTTTAGGCCGCGCTGGGGGCTGGGCCAGGATAGCAGGGGCTCAGCGAGAAACGATGGTGGGTGCTCTGGCTGCATAGCTGTTTTCTGGCATTCAGTTTCAATTCCGTTTGCTGCATTCAATTTTAGTGGGGGGGGCCCGCATGGGCTGCGGTGGAGCTGTTCTCAGCGGAGGATTGCTCGGCAGCTGCGCTGGGGAAAGCCGGGATCTTGCAGCCAGGCTAGAGCACAGAGGCAGCGCGGCGCAGGCCGGTGGCTCCTCCTGCCCCTGCCCGCGGGTTTCTGGTGAAACTCAGCAGTAGTAGCAGCATTCCAGCCGAGCCACTTCGGGCTGTCTGGCCGTGCTCTGGGGACGGGACCCGGCTCGGCCAGCGCGGCGTGAGGGCAGGGCTCGGCCCGGCTCGGATGGGGCCCGCCCGGCTGGCCTGTTACTGGTCCTTAGGGGGAAGAGAGAAGAGAGCTTTCTGGTGTTTGTTCATGTTAAAATGTGTGTTCACAGAGGCGTGTTCAACTTTCTCAGTGGTTTAACAGGTTGTTAGTTCTCAAAACTAGTCACTAATTGGTTTTTGTCAGGTCTAAAGGAGGCTACTAAGGTCTTTACAGGGAATTATTTCTTTAATTGGTTCCTTTCCTTCCTTAAAAAAAAAAAAGTAATGAAAAATGTATTAAATTATTTATTAGCTCTTTATATGCAGAATCTTAATGGAAGATGTAACAAGCTGTATCTGAACTTCAACATGTTCAAGTGGGAGCCTCTCAAGTAAGTGTTGTGGGTGCACCTGAGAGGTTTTGAGGCATTTCCTGTCCTGACTTCCTCCATTACCCACTGAATGGCATTGGCAGTGATAATTGCAGCTTCAGGAAAAATAATGTTAAATCATAAACAATGATAGCAGAAAAGCCCTACAGCTATTTTCTCAATTAAATTAAGTGGGAATTTAGTCCTTGAGTACTGCTTCTGAAACTAGATGAGCAGAATAAGATCAGGCACCCTGGTGGCTTGGAGAATAATGAGGGCAGGAGAAAGACTGCTCACTTTGCTCTGTGACCATCTCTCTATGTCCCCCATTTGAAAAGCCAGTGGCCACCTTTGCCCTAGAGCTAATGTTGGCACGAGAATAATTTAAAAAAGCAACAAACAGATTGCCAGTTGAATCTACTCTAACAGAGGCCCTTTGAAGCTGGTGAATTTTGAGGAAGGCCATTAGAATCTCTGTAGCAATGTTTCTCTTCTGGTTTTGTATCAGCAGCTTGTATTTCTGCCATTATTTGTTTGTCTCAGCCACAACCTCTTGATCTCTGAATGCTATTTTGGTATTGCTAGTATGTCCTTCCCACCTCATTTATTTCTATCCTTTCTGTTTATCCTGGTACTTTTTATCAACACCATCTGCAAACTTCTCCTATCTGTTACTAGTTCTTACAAATTAGAAGTTTTTGTCTCTGTACATTCCTGTGCAAAGGAGAGCTGGAGTCATTTTTAGTAGCAAAGGACAGTCATTTGATGCAAACTACCCAAAATGAAAGATGAAGCAAACAAGTAAGAAATCTTTGCCATAATACATATGACAAATAATGTGAATCCAGGAGATTTTCTTCAAATGATATCTAAGAGCATTTACTCCAGCCTTCATAAAAGAAGGGAAACTGCCTTAATGAACATTATTCAGGATAGGAACAGGACACTGTTTTATGGAAAAGAACAGCCTGCAAGTTGATAAAGCTTTTTAACCTCTTTCTGCAGTGCTTAGAAACCTTAACCTAAATATATAAAAGGGTTTTTAGCAGATCTTTACATAATTTAGCTCTTGAACTGTTGTCTCAAGGATTTGGGGCACAGATTTCTGTACCCAAATTGTTCTAAGTGCTTAGAGAAAAAATATCTAAAACTTTGGAAAGCAGCAAAAGCATCATATGGCTGTGACCTAAAAAAAATCCAGGTGTATTCACCTTTGTCTACCATCCAAAGCTTGTCCATAGAATTGAATTTATGACATTCTCCCCATAAAGTGACCAAGCTCTTCATGGTCCTTGGGTCTAGCCTCAAGTTCTTTTTCTCCCTTTCATAATTTCTTGTGCCAGTTCTGCATTGGTTTGGTGTATTTTGAGCAGGACTTGACCCCAGCACTGACAGGCACTTTATCAGTGTAATAATGCATCTCTGTTCTCACGGGAAACAGAAGCAGTCATCTGTCAGAAAGCAGCCAAGAGTTACTGCAGGTTGTCATGCAAAATCAGAGACTGAGAAGAGAGAAATTGTCAGCTTTACCTTGAGAAGCCCATGAGTGTGAAAGACATGTCACATGCAATTTCTATTACAGAGATCACCGAGATTCCACAAGAGGCAAGAATGAGTGGAAAATCAGAAAATTATTTAGTCCAGAAACTCTGGGCAGTTCTAGGTGTGCCTGTTTTCCATAGGATTAAGAGGATTCTCAATATTGTCTTGAAAGATCAAGAGATCATCCATTACAAAGTACATCAAGATAGCAAGGTTATTTTCAGAATACCCTTCTATATTTTTTCCCCTCCAGTAAAAAAGATGATAAATCCTCTCACCATAGAAAAACAGTTTTAGTATCATACAAAAAATGCTTTAGTGCTTTTCCACTTAGAACCATCTTCCTGTTTCACATAAGAGCAGTGTACTACACCCTCCTCACCTTTCCCTGACACTGGCAACTTGATCTGCAGGTACAAGCATCTTTTCCCTTTTTGCGAGGGGAAGCATATGGACTGGTGGAGTATCCTAGTTAGTGAATGAAGTCAGTTTTCAGAGGCAGAGAATCCCAGCTGTCCTTAGAATGAGAGACCAGAAAGAAGTTCTTTAGCAGCAACTTGAATTCTGTAAGCTGCATGAGGCTGCTCACAGCAAAGGAATTGGCATGCATCATTCCATCATGTGGGAAGATCCATCCAGGGGCTGACTGCAACTGGGAATGAAGAGGAGTGGCCATCAGCTGGACACCTGCCACTCCTTCTTCTCTTCCTTAAGCACAGTAATGAATACTTGCACTGCAGTAGCACATGTCACATCCTTGAATTTAGGGTTTATCAGATAGGAAGTCATTTTCCTGAAGCTGGATGTTTAGTGTAAGCTGAGACAGATGCAAGGAGCCACGAAACTCAGACATTGTTTGTGCTTGGTTTCCAGGCGCCAACTTTGTTTTGAAGATGGTTGCAATTAAGGAAATAAGCTTTTGTTATTTGCATTCACCTTCTCACACAAAAAAACCCTCTGCACCTAAAAGCTGGTAACAGTATAAGTTAAAAATACTATTTCACTTCGGAAAAATAAAACCCTTCTGAAAACTGCAATTAGTTGAATAAGTGGTGTAATATGCTTATAAAATCTTTCAGACCAATGCTACCCCTGGACAAAGTGTTTGCTATCAGTACAGTGCTAAAATAGCATCACTGCAGAAGTTCAGCAGCCTAGTTTTAAGGACTCAAGTGACATACTGGTTACTTTTGCAAGACAAGTAGAAGAAAAGTATTCTTGTATCAATCAATGTGAAAATGTAATTTTATTCAGTGCAACACTAATACGTTTTTCTCCTAGAACCTAAGATATTAGCAATTAAACTGCGTGTGCCTGGAAAGAGCACAGTTCACTTTTTTTTTTACATATAATTCCTTTCTGTTCTGCTTTACCGCTTAGAAAAAGGAGGCTCACAAAGTTCCGTATTGGCAATGAAAATCTTACTCAAGTTCAGACTTCTTTTTGGTAACCAGCAGGTGGAGTCAATGCTCCATCAAACCAATCAGTAGTGGCACTAAAGCACGCTCCACAAAAGGAGTAACACAAAACCAAAGATCCTTAAACTTTAAAAAAAGAAGCCCAAAACCAAAATAAACTACTTTCCCCATCATCTACCTTCTTTAGAGAAGTGAAAACACAGGACACTAATTCAAACAGTCCTCTGCCCTCCAAAAATACGGATCTCTCCATCAGCATCATCTTGCAGTCCCAGGAGCACCTGGATCCCCAGGTCTGGGATAGGGTATTTCACAAAGCAACCCAGACCTCTCTACCACAAACATGGGACCTTGTACCTTTGCTTTATCCTGTCCCATGCACCTCCCCACTGCATTTCCTGGCCTCTCTCACCACACATATCACCACAAGGAGCATTTAGTGACCAGCTCCAGAACAAATCTCAGTGCCTGTAGCATGGGCAAGAGCTCGTGTTCCAAGGGCTGTTCAGCCAGTCAGAGCAATCATGAGCACACAGGGCACTCACCTTGGAGGTGGGAGACCAGCAGCAGGGAGCTGGCAGAACAGGGCTGCTCTGCTGGGGAGAACAGACCAGGATGCATAGGTCACCATGCCACAGCAACTTCACCACCACAGGGCACCCTGCCAAGCAGCACAAGCAGAGCTAGTGGAAATAACGTCCTAGCATCATCCCACTCACCATCAGACACACAAAGGCAAATCAACTCTCAGGGCAAACCTTGAAATTTGCTACTGGGGTGAAAGCTGGAGGCAGGAGGAGAGGTTGATGAGGGTAATTAGTCTATTTGCATCTTCACAGTCTGCCATCTGGCTCTCCTCAGGCTGGTTTGAGTAAAAGATTTAACACCAATCTATGTGAAGCACAGTAGACACTTAGATTTCTGAAATTCAGGCTGCATTTCCTCGGCTAAAGGTTTCTACTTGTAATAAAAATTTCCATCAGACTTGTCTCTCTTGCCTCCTGACCTGTTTCTTGTGTTCACTTTTCCTGCAGCCCCAGCAGCCTGTGCACACATCTCCCCAGCACGTAGCAAAGTCTGCCCAGTGACAACCATGCTCTCCTGTGTCCTGCCTGGGAGGGCTGCAGCCCTGACGGCTGTGAACCACGGTGGGAAGAGCTCTGCCAGGGGATGGAGCAGCCCTGCAGGGTGCAGAAATCCAGTGTCTCTGTCGAGGTCTATGAGCATATGCTTGTTAAATAGGCCTTGGCTAAACAAGCTCAGCTCTCCAGCCCCATTGAGCTCTGATGCTGCTGAAAAAATGCAAACCCCCCACCATTTTTTGACCAGAAAATAGACCTATTTTGATTGCTTTCTGAGCGAAGGGAGTTTTAACTGTGCCCATATTTGCACCATGTTTCACCAGTTGTGCTTCCTCTGCAGATTCTGCTTCTCTGGGGTGTGAAGAAAATCACTTGGATTTTCCATCTCCATCCACATTGAAGGTTGTTGTAGCTGGGGCAGGAATATTTTGGAGATGCTTCCTTGCAAGCCATTTCCCTCACAGAAGTTTTATTTATATATGTGTATGTTGACAGACACCAAGCTGTGTGTGCTGGGGGATTATCACATACCCCCAGAGCTGGCATAGCCCTCTGCATGCGGCCTGTGTCTGGCAGGGCTGCAGTTCCGTCGCTGCTGCTGGAGTGAGAGAAGTCTGGTTTGTTTCTATAGATAAGACAAGGTGGGAAGCTGCTTTGCCACTGCGCAGGCATTTATTTCTGCAGGTGCTAAAGGTGAGTTCTTCCACCCTTTTCCACAGGTCCCAAATTGTCTCTGTGCATTTACTGGCTGCTCTGGTCACTGAGCTGCTGCCCAGCAGTCCCACCCATTTGCCAGCACTATTTATACCATAGCTCTAGGGTTTCAGAGGGGTTGGAAGCGGAGCACCACGGTGCCATGGCATAGGGATGCTTCCAGAGCCCCAGAAATAGAGCCAGAGTGACTGAGGCAGTTGGAGGCAGCAAGTGCCCAGGGAATGTGTCTGAAGCAGCCCACGAGCTTCCGAACCTCAACAGAGAGATGCCTGTGAGCCAAACCCGTGCAGAGTGAGGACTGGGCACTGGGGCTGCCAGGATAGAAGAAAAGGGAGGTTTTGTCAGTGTCACACAGAGCATGGTTTGATCCCACTGACCACAGCAGACAAAGGACAAAAGGCAGCAGATGCCAAGGAGTAGGCTTTAACTGCCTGGGGAGCCTTCCCATTACAGCTGAGTAACACTCCAAAAACACAAGAGGCAGTTACAGGGGCTTTTCATCTTTTAATTACAAATTTGGTATGAATGACCAATGGAAAAATCACAATGGAGTACCAAGAACATTTTATCAAAATCTTAGCAGCATTTAAAGAGTAACAGATTTCCAACCTCCTCTGGGCACCCCTTGCCCTTTGCCTCCCACCCACAAATCAGTAACCTTCACTCAAATGTGCTTTCCAAAGGCATGCAGGGGATGGAGCTGGCCATTTTCCCCTGAGCCGCCGTGAAAAAAAATCTCATCCCAAACGCTGGTTACCATTCAACCTCCATCCACACAGGGCTAGGCTCCCATCCCCTCCTTGCTGTGGGCAGCACAGCAGGAGGCTGGCTGTGGCTGGGATGGGACTTGCTGGGGGTGGGGGAGGCAGCACCTGCTCACATCCTCCCCTGCATGGATCAGCACTCCCATGGGTGCCCATCACCTCCAAACACAAATCCAGGGCTGAGCCCTTTCCTGCCCACTGCTGCCCTTTGCTTCTGTATGCGGGGGTGCCGTGCGCTCCACGGCCCCGCTCCTGTACCTGAGAGTGTGGAGAGAAGCAGGGGAGGCTGATGGTCTGTCCTCCCACAGGAATCGAGAGCAGGGCAACCAGGAGCTGAGATTTGAATGGCAAAGGTAGAAGGTGAACAGTGACATACTCAAGTATCAACCCACAAAATGAAGTCAGTTTACTATTAGCTAATGTGGACAGCCATGGGCTGCCTACTAAGTCACAAGAACTAATTTTTGTGCGCGCTTTTTTTTTTTTTTTTAAGTTACATTAAGACATGAACAGTACTATCCCAGCCTCAGTGGCTGGAGCTTGGTGAAAACAACGTTGAATCAGAGGTGGGGAAACACAACACACGTGGAGACAACAACATAATATCGGCAAGCTATTCCCCTGCTTCTTTGGTACTTCCAAAACTTTCTTATCCAAAATATATAAGGGAAATGCACCATTTAAAAGTTACTGTTCATAAGTATTTACACAGCCATAACCATCACGCTATGATACATGAAAATCAATATGATATGAACAAAGTTATTTTATGAAAAGCACTTCTGCGCATTTTCTTTTGTTCCAGTATCTTAATAGCTTTAAAAAATTCATGTATTATGCAGTTCTGACCTCGCTTCTTCTTATATCAAATGTACAAGAAACATTTCCTAATCCATACTCTTCTTCAAAAGATTAAAAAATAGCCACCAAAATGATACACTATGTACAAGTTTTACTAAATATTAAGTTCTAGGCAATTATTTTCACCCCACTGATGATATAACTTAGGTATTATTACCTACTATATGCATATATATTTCTTTAATATATAAGAAATGGCACCACATCACCATGTCACCAATATGACACATTGTTATGTACAGTAGATAAGAAGTTAGGTATGGAAGATGGATCCTCTCTGACTGCTTCTTTCACGGGAACACTTCTCCCATTGGTAGTAGCTTGGCCATTTCTGCTTTTCCCGGCAGAGGAAGCTCCTCAAATGTAAGGCAGGATCCCATATGTCAGCAGTGCCATCACCCCAGCGCTGAACAAACCAGCGACTGGCACAGTCACAAACCACGCCAGGAAGATGTTGCGGAAAAGGCGCCAGTCGACGGCTTTCTTGGAGCGGATCCAGCCGACAGCCACCACAGAACCAACCTTGGGAGCATGGGGAAGAGAGAAGGTGACAAGGTGTGGGGGGTAGGTCTGAGCACCTGTAACATGCTCATGGTCACACCAATGCCAGTCAGCTGATACCAAGCTCTGCTCTCAGATACAGAAACCCCTGAGGATGACAATGGTGTTATTCTGGTGTGGTGGAAGGAGGTGACACTTCCAGGGTACTTAAACATTTGTTTTTCAATGTTCTTCTATTTTTTCATGGGTCTTGGGGTCAGCCAAAGGCAATAAAATATGTCGGTGAGTTTTATTCTGCCCTGCTAACTCCTACATGAGCCTTCAGTGCAACTGAGGCAGCCCTCCACCTGACTCAGCCCACAGGGCAGCTGTCCACTGACTCTGGCCTGACTGCAGTTCAAATCAGGAAAACACCAGGAAAGTTGTTTTTAAGGCTCTGCTGGAGAGCAATGCATGGGGCAGGCCAGGATAGCTAGTATGTTTCCTGTCCCACCTGCCTGTCCTCTTGCTGGTTTGGGATGTCCTGCCTGTTCACCCAGCAGCTGCTGAGCCTGTCTGCGCAGCTCACAGCCCGGCATACAGCTCTGACCCAAAACACCACATCCATATTCCAATACCGCAGGCTACAAACAGGATGGCAGTGGCAAGGTAAAAGCAGCTGAGCCCACCCTGTGGCAGTGATGGTGGCTTTGCAGAGGGTAGACAGACAGGGCAGGCTTAGACCCAGTACATCAAACCCATCAATCTGAGCCCTGTGAGGGAAACAAGCCCTTCTTTACCAGCTAGTCAAGCAAAGCATCCAGAGCTAAAATCCTGTCTTAAGACAAAGACATCAGATTAATACTTTGGGGCACACAAACTGTTCAGACACCAAGAGAACAGTGGTGAATGGATAAAACACCAAGATATCCTTCAAAGACACTGCTACCAGGGCAGCTGGGTAGGTCAGTGGTTTTGTAGACAAAACACACTGTGTTATGGGCAGAGCTGCAACCTTTTCTTTATTCAAAGGTATCTTCAGTTCCTAAGCTCAGGTATAAACCCAGCGTATCAGGTTTTAAGATAAAAAACTGGACTGAGAAAAATATTTTCAATGAAAAATGATACAAAAAACTTCAGAAAGACTACATTTTCTTTCTGCCCTGGAAGTGGTTTCCATGCTGTTAGCAAAAACAGTGTAAGTCTATTCAAAGTGCACGGTAAAGCAGCAAGAAATGTGGAAGACATATCCTGTTTTGAAGGTAAGAAAACTCCAAGACACAGCTGGGCATGTGCTCCCTGAAGTGCCATCCCTGCCTCTCTGTTTATTTTCTTAATGGGAGTATCAGTCCCTGCCTATAGATCAAAAGATGGGCTGCTCCCTTTGTACAGAGCCAGGAAAATGATACATGCCAGGAGTATAGGGAATTAGGGAAAGATAGCATGGAGATATCAAATCTGCATATTTTGCTAACACCTGTTTAGCTTCTAACTACTGCTTAATGTTTCTTTATGGAGAAGAGTTACTTGTGGAAGACCCTGTAACTCTAGGATGCTTGTGACAGAACAAGAGAAAACTAAACTTGATATTCTATGACCAGTAAGACCTCTGTCAAAAGTTTGACCCAATAAGGAAATCTTTATTAGATATTAGAAAATAGACAATATTTCATCTGAATACTCCTGGAGTGCACAATATGCTGTTCTGTAATTAGGAGGTGTAAGTGTATTTAGGAGGTAGAGGTGTATCTAGATGAAGGGGAACCTCACACTTGTGACTACATCAAAGCATTAACCCGAGGAAACACCATTTGAGTTTCCAGCTGTCAGGCTCAACTTTACTTTTTGTGTGTCCTTAGCATCCATCTGCAGGAAGCGTACTTATTAAGCAAGCCTGCAGTATACGTATGCTAATGTCCAAGTCCTTCCTGAAATTTAAATGGTATCAGCAATAACGGCATTGGCAACCTGTTTTAAACATTATTAAAGTTTAGTTTATTAATAGTGATTTTTGATGGACTAGAGGTTAGGAGAGTAGCTAATCCTTGGGTGTAGGCACACTACACCTTCTGTAGAATTTCAGATGATATCTACTTTGAGATTGGTTGGAAACCAGTGCAGTTTGCCTTCAGTATGCTCTGCTTAAAACATTACAGAAATGCTTTTGGCTCTCTTGTTCCTGTGCAATTGTGTATAATAAAAAAACACACATAACACGATAATTCAATCATAGCAACAGAGAATATTTTTCAAAACCGCAAAATCATAATGGCAAAACGGGGCTGACAAAATGACCTCAGCAAGTCACTTTTGCAGAGGAAAAGCATTTAACTGCTGCACTCTAATTTTATCTGTACCTGAACATACTCTGTTACAGCTAAGAAATGCTTATTTCTAAATCTCCAATCTGAGAACAAATAACAGACACTCTAAGGCTCAATATGATCATTTGCCCACCTGGGCAGCAGAAAGGGAAGATATGCATTCACATCACACTGGCTTTTCAGTGCTAAATCCCAGGAGAGGTTGAACTGGTGCAGCCAGACCAATGTGGCTACTGCATTCAGACCCAGAAATTCCTTTGGAGGCTCAAAAGATTAGGTCTTTCCTCAAAGCCCTCTTGAGCTGGAGGCTTTCAAGGGTTTTTCCTCTCCCCTTGGACCTGTGGCAAAGATGAAGGTGATGTTCAGGCTCTCAGCAGGCACTGAGAATGAAAAATCTGCTTGGCCATAGATGGACAGGCACATCGGGCAGTGACTACCTTATGTAGATCAAAGGCTCTGATTTAGAACCAAAGGCAGGTCCTGATCTGAGAGGGCTTTACGAACCTCCCTCAGAAGCTAAATGCTTTTATTCCTGCTACCAACCTTCAGTTTGCCACCACATCTGCTACAAGATCTGAAAACTGCTTGCTCAGAGCTTTCCTTCATACTTGGTCTCCATTTTTCATTGCAGTCTACTGTTTCACCGGAAAAAAAGTTTCCCTCCACCTCAGCTGTTTCATGCTGCTCCCTATTTGACATCAGTTTATCCAGCTGCTGCACATTCAGTTGACTGACCCCCCTTCTGTAGGGCTCCCACTCAAGCAAATGCTATTTCTCAGTGGAGCAAATAGTGAGGAAAAGAATAATTCCCAATCCCCGATGCTGGAGGCTCAAGATTCAGCTCGCCTCAAACCTGTTTTCTTTTGGATTTCTAAGACAAAATAATTTTTCTGCTGATTTTTAAGAAGGCATTTTTGACTCAATGGCTGATGGCACTTTCAGCAAGGCACTTTCACACAGAGCAAATGATACTTAACAATTCTTTTATTCCTTGCCTGAGCCCTCAAAGAAAACAAGGAATACAAGAATAAATTTGTTACAAGTGCTTGCTTTATCTTGTGTTGCTCACTTAGGATCTTTGAACTCAGGATTTCATTTTGGTGAAACAGAGTCAGTTATAATAACATGACATCCCTGGAACGGTCTAATTCTATTGCAAAGTGGATCTTTCCATTAAGAATGATCCATCTAATGATATAGTTCAAGCTACACGGAGCAGACAGAGACTAACCACATTAGCTGCTTTTATGGAAATATTTTTAAAAAGAACTATTTTGCTCTGCAGTTAGAAAAGACCAAGCTTTTAGCTGCATTGAGTGAATGAATACCGCTCTCATTAGCTTATGGCTTCCAAGACATTTTCTTTTTAAATTCAGTCTATTTGTTTGGACCAAAGTGTGTTTTCTCTTTTACAATAGCTGGCTGGAAGTGTTTCAGGCATGCAACTGGGATAATCAAAGTCGTATTATTCTCCCTGGCAAATTCTTCATCATGCATTTTATATACCAGTCAGCTTAAAGGGAGGTGGTTTCAGGCTAGCATTTTTAGAAGTGGATAACATGGTTATTATTTTTCCCCTCCCTGCTTGATTCAGAGGAACCAGAGTTCTGTCAATGCCAGGAAATCTGAACAGCCTTTCAGAGCAGTTCAGTCTTGGCTGCTTCTCAAAGAGCACCGGGGTAGAAGAAATAAATGATTTTGCAATAGAAGAAGGCTTTCTGAAGAAATGGTTTTCACTAGGAAAAGGCCAATTGAACCAACTTTGGGCATTTTGCAGGATGTGTGGATTTCATTGAGTCTTGTACTGGAAAGCAGGTCAATGTCACAGGCAAGGCTGACAGGCTGCCATGCCATGGAGCAGTTATCCCCAGAAACCTGCCTGCCCTAGCCAGGGGCTCCTAGCTCTCCAGAGTGCAGTAGTGAATCCTACAAGGACTGTCTATTTTTAAGGCTTGGTCTTGGTGGTGTGCAATGACCCAGAGGGACTGCCATTCTGGGGTCTCTGATTTTGGAGGCACTTCCCCACATCCTGCCAGAGGCTGAAAGAAACAAATAGCTCTGCATGTCCAGGAGCTTGACAGTCCATGGAGAAACAAAGGAAAAAAGAAGGGATATTTGTCTTGAGAATTTCCCAGGGAACAAAATTCCAAATTCCCATTATGTTCTTCTGGTAGTGAAAATGTCCACATGCTCCCTCATGTCTACAAGCTATATAAATCTTCATGACACAATTAAATTGTGCTCATTACCCAGCCTGTATCTATACTACAAAGTGGTCTTTTTAGAATAATAAAAACAAGAAACCAAAGTACCTTGTTCAAAGGACTAATTACATGGGCCGGATTCTATATTACAATGCACAAAAGTGAGGACAAGTTGGTTTAAAAGAAGAGAGGCATTAAAATATTAGCTTAATGATGTAGCGGTGTTTTTCATACACGTGGTTTTAAAATACACATAACTAGGTTCACACAGACTACGAATCTATGTTATTTTAATACGTCTATATTAGTTCAATACAACCATAAAGGGGTGAAAGACAGTCCAGACTTTTGTGCAATTAGTTATAATGCTGACTTTGCTTGGCTGTACTGCTTTTAAAAGTGGGCCCCGTTATTTTGCGGTCACAAGTCTGCAGGGCATAGCACAGTGAAGGCAATCTGCAACACTCGGTATCTCCCAGATTTTGTTACGGTTTGTCCTAGTGATGTGATTTACTGATAGTATCACTGCAAACTCCAATACCTTGCAATGGGTGGAGCTTATTGGAATACCCACATTTGAGGCTACAAGTACCGTTAGCGCACACATTACTTCAATGCAAAATCCACTGTGAAGAAATAAAAAAAAAAAAAAGACAGATGGAAAACCTGTAGTAAAAGAGTTATATGCAGGAAATCCCATGCCATGCACTTATCAAGAAAGTCAAGTATAAATGATGAATGGTGCGCAGCCTCTGAACAAGGGAGAAATGTTACCCAACCAGGTTCAAATGGCACCATCAGAGGAAACCAGGCTCTTCCTTGCAATCATTTGCTTTAAAATTGAGGTCATGCTTCTGTAAGTGCTACTTTTTTCCACCAGCAGCTATGGAGTTTATGCTGTGGCCAATTCCAGTGACTTTACTGTGACAACTCCAACACAGTTTTTGGAAGCCTGATTATTTTCTCCCTTTGCTGGCATGACCGAGACGTGCTGATGTACCCCTACCTAACCATCCTCTGCCAGCGGCTGTTTTCCCCTCACCGTGCCATTATCCCTGGCTTGAGCAGCACAATTTTAAGATGAACAGTCCAGACTGCCTTGACTGCAGTCACTGGGCAAAGGCATACCTTGCAGTGTGTAGTACTGACAGGAAGTCCAACATTGGAAGCTACCACAACTGTGAACGCCGAAGCCAACTCAATAGTGAATCCACTGCAGGAAGCATAAGAAAACACTTCACAATCACTCTTTGCATCAGCTTGGACTGATACCATGCAGCGTGCCAAAGTCTTACCAGTTTCTTCTTTCGACTGTTTTATCTCCAATTGATTTTTGTCATGTGAGTAAGTTAAGAGAACAAGAAAGGGCTGAATAACGGGAACAGCACAGGCTAGTTACCTGCAGTACCCTGTCTGCATGGCTCATTGTGTCAGAGACCTTCACTACTCTATGCTGCGGTGAATTGTGCCTAATTAGCAATTCGGTTAAGCACCAGCAGAGGTCGAGTATGCATTAAAGATTAAAATTACTGTAATAAATACATATGTGTTTAATAGTCTGAAGCACAATGGGAAAGCCACTGTAGTCTTGCCATTTCCAAATGCACCTTCTACCATGCTGATTAGGTCATCAGCAGAAGATTCTGCTCTCTGTTCATGCAGACCTCTGTGCCTTAAACACATTCAGTATTACAGGGTTATGTTTTTTCCTTTCTCTCTTTCTTTCTTTTTCTCCTTTTTCGCTTATTTCTTTCATTATTTTTAGAAAGATGGAGAAGTCAAAGCCAGGTTATCATTAAAATCAAAGCACAGCAAATCCAGCAAACTGCATTACAAACAAAATACCAGAATAGCAATTTCTCAGATTGGCTCACACACGAAGTTCACACAACTGCAATGACACCTGTGGACCTACCTTGATGGTGTGATTGGAGTGAGGTCTTTACCCATAGTCTGGATAACTCTTCTTCCCCAGACCCAGAGGCCCACACAGATCCCAACACCTCCATAGAACAGCAGCCAGATAGGAGTCGATGCTTCCTGCATTACTGCATTTTGCTCGTAGATAAGCCAGAGCGCAACAAGGGGACCAATGGCATTGCTGGAGAAACAGAAACATGCCTGAGTTATAAAAATGCAGAGAGTTGCCTTGAAAGAAGTCTCTTATTTTCTGCATGATTTTTCTTCATCGTAGGCGCAGCACTACTCTGACTTGACACTACAGACAACACCCTTTCTCACTTGGAAAGGGTGCAGAAGGCAACTCTTATCATCATCTTTAAAATTCAAGTATCAAATTAGCTCTTTTTGTCAAAGAGAGGAAAATAATGAACAAAATTACCATCACAGACAAGAATACAGATACATAATCTAGTTTGACAGCCCATTAACATTTGGGATATGATCTTCAGTGCAACTGGGAAGGTGACTCAGTCATCTTCAAATGTGTTGTAGGGTGAGTTGGACTGGATCAGAGAGGAGCCTTTGGTGACACAGAGCTAGCATAAGCCCTTTTTGCTACCCTGCTGCTGCTATCTGGAAAAACATTGGAAGTCAGCAACACCAAAGTCCCTACTCTTAATGCAGGTCATCTGATATTGCTGGCTGGAGTCAGACTTCTGACTCTGTTTATTCTAAAAAAGCATCCAATTTCTAAACAGAACTTCTAGCTAGAAGAAAAACTTGAAAGCTGGTATCCAGTTACTTTGGAGGCTTTAATAGTAAAAAACAGATAAGAATTTTGACATCCCTTTTATTTTCAGCTCTTTTATTAAACTAAGTAGCTGCTTGTCTTGCTGAACAGCATTTATTCACCACCCAAAAAGCACAATTAGTGAAGCAGTGCTATATTTATGTCTAAATAATCATGAGAAGAGCAGAATAAACCTGACCAATGTAATACAAAAAATCGGAAAACCATCAGGGAAGCCCCCTCTCTTTGTAAACCAATAGGAAAAGAGGTTACAGTGAACACCACAGGCAAGACTGAGAGCCATGCTTGCCCTGAAGCCAGAACCTGCTAAATTTAGTTCCTGGTTCCACTCCAAAGCACACAGATGGAGTAAGGGCCAGTTTTAATGTCAAATGTTGTGCAAACCAGGCCACCGTATATGCCAGTTAATAATTTCCTTGAATCCCATCTTTACGAGATATGAGGTGCCAGGGGCTGAGTAGTGATTGCCAAGAGACAAGAGTTGCCAGCAGTGCAAAGCTCTGCAAAATCTCAGCAACACAAGACCCTCCTGCATTCATCTTGCCCTTGAGAAATTGAGCTCTGAACCCTGAGAAGTGATCCTGAAACAAAGTAATAAGGAAAAACTTTTCCCTTGTAAACACACACAGCAACATTCAAGCTGCGAGGGAAATGAAAATACTTTAAAATGCTCTTTGATATTAAAGAAGAATGAATAATTCTTAAGGATTTTGAGAAAGATTCTGAAAATAAATTAGTAAGCTAACATGAATAATAAAATCCAGTGGGTTTGAAGAGGCTGGGTAGTACAATGAAGAACTAAAGACTCTAAATAAAGAGTGATTTCCACTGGCTAAAACATTTTAAAATTCTCATCTGATACTGTGCCCAAGTAAGCATTCAATTTGTTGAGTTTTGGAAGGACTGTATGTGAAAAGTCCTTAGGACTTAAATGCAAGAAATACTGTACTTCCATGGAAGAAGAGATTCTTGATTGAAGCATTTCTAATATTTTGAAATCAACCTGAAAATGCTTTTCCAGTGTTTTCAGGTGTGGATTAAATTACTTGCATATTTAAATGCTTTCTTGGGCACAGAAAAAGCAAGGTAATTCAATGTACAAAGGCACACAAATAAACTGATGGATGCTGAAGGATGGATAAAGGCAAATACTACATTGATCAAATGAATAAAGGCAAAACTGATCATCCCTTTTTATAGTGCTGTATGACATGGAAAAAAACTTCCGTGTTAAAATAACAGCCACATTCGGAGTGAGCTCAGGCACTAATTCCTGACTGCTCTAAAGAGACTATGCATACATATTTGTCAGTCCCAACGTAAATGGAAACACAGAAAAGGTTTCCAAAACTGCAGCAGCAAACTATGTTCTTCCATATCAAAATCCAGTTTTAATTATTTGCACATGCTACACCTCTGTGACTCAACACAGCTTAATTCTTGAGGAAAAGATTCTTATTTGTGGCACAGGAAGACAAGGCAAGGCTCTGCTGACTTATGCTCAGCCTCAGAGAATCTGAGTGGCTGATTCCGTCCAACAGATCAGAAGAGATAAAACTGCTGCCCCCAGAGGCAGGATTTCTGATACCTCCCCTGTAAGAAAAGAAAGCCGAACAGCACTGGATCCATATAGGCTTGGAAAGGCAAAAAGGTAACTAACCTAATTTTCCTTTGTGGGTGTCTGCACTGGTTATCTATAGAAGAGTGACATTTCTCTCCCAGTAAATCATGTTCAATGTGACTTAAATGTTCAGCTCTTAGGGATAGTGGCATCTCCCAGTCTGAATATCTGCAAGTGGCTACAAACAGTAACAACAGTAGCTTGAATCTAGCACCATCACAGCTCTCCAAGCTTCTCAGCTTCCGGATTTGTTCAGGAGGTGCGGTCCAAGGGGCTTGTGGTATCAATGCTCCCTATGCCAATGGAAAACAGCTCTAGAAGAAGCTGCTAGGCCTGTCCAACCATGAAACTGCCAAAAGCTCACAGCAAATGGGTCTGACAAAGGCACTGCAAAGACTATGATCTTGGTTCTGCACAGAGGTAGAAGACAACCACTCCCAACAGCACAGTAAGAGAGGGTAAGAGAGAAACAACACATAAAAAAACCCCAGCAACAAAAAAGGCATTGTTAGATAAAAGAGTTTGCCTAACAGATGTCTCCTACAGCTGAGTGACTAACCAGATCAACCACAAGGATGCTGGCTAGACTGGGATGTGGCTTTCACAGTATTTCCCACTGGTTCTAGCTAATTTGATTCAAGACATGACTAGCAGGAAAGCAGACCTCAAATCTTCCATGCATTTTGGCTAAGACTCATTTCACAAGTCTGTTTTTAAGAAGTTATTTTCTCTTACTCTCCCACTAAGGTTTCTACTTACCTTAACTAACTCTTGTCTGTGCTGGAGCTCCACATCTTATCCATGGTAGTTTAGAGAAGAAAAAGGCCTGAGATGGTCACAAAGGGACTCTGAACCCCCATCCACATCCATAGGTAAAACTGTCCTCAGGTTTCTATGAAACTGAAGTGCTTTGGAGGATTTGCTGTATTATCTAGCTATTGAGTTTAAAACAGAAAATAAGCTGCTCCTGTCATGGTATTATTTTGATTTTGCACACTTAATACACACTTTCCCACTGAGCACAAGGGGTTGGCCAATTTTAGGGGGTGGCTAATTTTAGGATGAGTTTATAAAATGGTGTTAAGAAGCCCATCTCCTGAGTCTGCCTGCTGCAAAGTGTGTTCTCCACATCCAGTATTTTCCCTCACCTCTGCCAGGCTGTGCCAGCCCTATTACTCGCAGCTGGGGTGCTGCACAGGGGCTGTTTGCCTTCCCTGGGGGTGCAGTGCAGGATTTAATGCCACCCACAGCAATATTTGCACTGGCAGATGTGTTCCATGGTGGCTAACTGAAGGACTGCTCCGTGTTTCTGAAGCCTGACTCCCGTGATGACTTTGCCGGCATTCTTGACTAACGTGAATTGGCACAACTTCGGTTTTTTTGCTCACTTGTGCCAGTTTAGAATCTGTCACACAGCATTTATAGAACCGTTGTGAAAGATAGCATTTGACAGTGAATCTGAACTATAAATAGACCTGGCTTCTCCTCTTCCCTGTGAGACAGATAGTATTACCAACAAAAATAACCACCCCACATTCAGCTATCACGAGACAGGCTTAGAAATGACAGTTTCCCATGCGCGCGCGCGCACACACACACACACACACACACACACCCCCACACACACAAGCAGAAATTTTTAGGTACCTTTGGGTCAGAAGTCCAAGACCTTTTCTGGAGGAATAAGGACTAATGCTTTTTTTGGCTTTTTTTAGTAAAAAATAAGGGGCTTTTTCCCAGTAATTCAGCTGCCATCAACTGAATGCTCTATGGCCTAGTCCCATCAAACTTGTCATAACACGTTATGAAATAGCAACATTGCTATTTTCTTATTGTTGTTTGAGGGTAGTAGTGAGTTGCTCAAAAAGAAAATCTAACTGTATTTGAAAATGGCACTCTGAATATGCTTTGTGAATAATGTATAGACTCCTTGATGACCATGCTTAGATTCTCTGCTGCCTGAAAAAGGAGATTGCTTTTTAGCCACTTCTTCTAGTCAAGTGAAAGAACCTTGAAACATACATCATCACCAATTAAAGCTGAATTATGAGCAAAACAGCCATCTGAGAAATCTGTACTAGGTGTCCAGTATTACAAGTATAATTATAAAATGTCCAGCCAGTTGACTATTTCCCAAACGAGGATTTCATAAATAAACCTTCTACTGGGAAAATCAGTGGGATGATCTTTCTGAATAGGCTGCAGTTATGCCTTGAGACATCACCCAGCTGAGCAAGAGTGAAGGAACGATACTCTTGTATATAGTAACAGGAAAAAAACATGTCCTAATCTCCAGGGATATCAGATTAGCAAGAGAGTTTTATCCTAGTTCAAATAACTGGACAGCCTTAAAATAGTGCGTCTACCACAGCACAATAAAAGTGTGTCAGAGCTATCTATGCCCTGTGAAGTGCAAGCTTTAGTGTGTTAATGAGTCAGGGTGGACATGCTTTTATTCCTGCAGCTCATCTCTGTGTCCTGCAATACTGAAACCCCACCTCCCTGGATCCTGGAGGGTTGGGTCCATCCTCCCCCCTGCCCATCAGCATCAGCTTTTCCCCTGGCAAGCCCAGCCAAGGGCCCTGCTCACAGAGGGATGGGGAGGGATTCCCATGCCCACTGGAGACACCGTTTCTTGCTGCTCTTCTCTGACTTGTCTGCAAGGCACAACAAAAATGTCATGTACCTGCACAATTAAGGGCAGAAATGAATATGCACATCTCCTTGGGGCACAGGCTGGGCTCACAGTACGGACTATTATTAAAAAGGGAAGAAATCAGAAATCAGGCTTCCCTCACTAAATATAAGAGACAGATTCGCTTCCTAAATATTCTCAGTGATCTTGACTGCAGCTCTCAGGGAGGAAATAAGAAATACCTGTTTTTAATCCAGCCTTACTATAGCTCCTTTAGACTCCTTATTTAGCCAAGAGGCTGAATCCCACTAAGCTCTCTATGTGCAGTGAGATACTGGCAATGTTCTGGCCCTTCCCTCCTTTAATCCCATTGCATTTACTTTAGGAAGAGGGGGGAAAGGTGAATCCTTCTGCTGTTTGTGCGCTCTGACCTAAAAGTCCAGTGAAATCTGTATGAAGGTGAGAGGAGAAAGCTCTTCCCACATATTTTGGGCAAGCACACATTTCCTAGTTTCTCAAACTGCTTTGCTTAAAAATGAATTCCCTATCTAGTAGCAGTCAGCTTCCCTAAAATCACTGAAAGAATGTGTAGAAAAAACCCACAAACTTATATTTTTACTGTAGTTCTGAAATGGTTTTAAATACTGTTGTCAGTAATGTAGCCTATATTGTTTGGATAATGACAGGCATCCTTTCTCAAACTTGTGCCATAAATCTATATGGCATTACCTGCAGACTCTAATGCCAATGACCCTTTCTCCTAATATCTAAGCATGAATATGCAAGGGGAGGCCTGAAGTCCTCCACAGGAAATGTAATTAGAGCAGACACATTCAAACAATTTATGCAGCAGGAACTCAGGAAAACTGAGATCCTGTGAAATGACTACAGGCAGGTCTCTCCTCCCTACAGCATGTACCAGCAAACCTCAGCACTGCCTGTGCCTTGGCATGCACAGACATCGGTGGTGGCACAGTCTGTGGTCACCCTGCTCAGCTGGAGCATCACGCCTCCTGCCACCCTTGTGGCACTAAACCAACCTTCCTCCATGGCCCAAATCCATGGGCCTGCTCACACAAGCCAAGGCACACAGGTCATTCTGACACCTCCAGGGTTTCTCCTGTAACAGCAGGAGTGATGGCCTGAGGAGAGAAGGAGGGTAGTAAGGGACAGAAGGGGCTGCCCATTTATGGGAGAAGGAATCTGTGTGAGAAGTGACTAAACACATGCACGGACAGGTGTGTAGGAGTAAAAGGCTCAGGCTTTCCTCACAGCATAAATAGCATATTTTAATCAGCAAAACTCACACTGACCTACAGCATCTCTCTGTGGGTCAGCCTGCTTTGATTGCAAGAATTCAAGAAATAACAAGCTCCAGAGATTGCTAGAGCAAACAAAAGCATCTTCCCATTTGCTAGGATATGGAGCAAACATACTGTTTGCTCATAGCTTTCTCATTCCCAGCCCAGTAGCAAAGCAGCCACAGCCACCCTGCTGGGCAACATGACTCCCTACTCTTTTGAACACACAGCTGCCCCAGCCAGCATCCTTGCTGATGTCAGCCTGACTATGAGCCCTGATGGCTACACACATCAGCTTCTATGGCAAAGATTTTGTTATGAAGCTAAAAGCCATCATCTCAGAAGAAAATGAGGTCTAACTACGCCATGAGTTAGTAAAGAATTATTTTTGCAGTAGAGGGCAAAACACTGATTTAACTCTTCCAGGTCCATGGAAATCCTGGACAAAGAAACAAGAGAGATCTCCATATGATCTTTTGTCCACCAAAACGCTGTCTAAACTATATGGGACACTTCTGATCCATGAAGGTTTTCTGAGCTGCATCGCAGCTGTACACCCCATGTCAATCATTTACTTTGCAATCACCTGCAGTTTTTAAGTTTCACATTAGCTTTTTGGGGTTAGCAGTCCTTTCTAGCCATGTCCAATACAGCCTGCCTAACTGCCCTTGTTTTTGAGAACTAGTTAATTCAGACATGCTTCCAGACTTTAAAACACAGCATAAACCAAACAGCTTCAGCAACTGTTCTGCTATTTGTTGTTACACAGGTAGGCTGCTGTGGCTACAGCACTGAAGCTCTAGATCACAATTTCTGCTGAATCAGCCTATATCTACAGAAAAATAAGCTCAGTCCAACTCAACCATAGGTGCATTTAATCCCTGCTGGCCAACAAAGCCCAGCCTCCTAGCCTCTCTGGAAAGCTGGCTCTGAACAAGCATTTAGAAGCTGGCAGTTCTCCTTGTGTCATGCTCCTGGCCCAGGTCTTTTTTCCATCCTGCCCTTTTTTATTCTCCTATTGCCCTTGCAATGACCTGACGCATTCTCTTTGTGCTGGGGTGCTGAGCCAGTGGGACCTGCTCACTTGGCGCCGCTAATTAAGTTCAACAACAACATTTTTTTCAGAGGTTCTGTCCCAACACATTTAGTTGGGATTTTAAATTCTTTAGATTTCATTCAGTCCATGTGCATGGTGGTGTCACAAGGCTCTTGGCCTGGCTCAGCTGGCCCCAGCCCTGGAAGGGCTCCAGCACCCTTGACACAGTGCACATAAGCTTGGTGGCAGGGGCAGGAGAGGATGGTCCGAACAAAATAGTCACCCAAATAAGGTGCTACCATCACTCTCTCTTTCTTTTAACACACAGCCACCCCAGGCAGCATCCTTCATGATGTCAGCCTGAACATGAGCCCTGATGGCTACACACATCAGCTCCTACAGCAAAGATGGCTGATTTTGTTATGAAGCTAAAAGCCATCATCTCAGAAGAAAATGAGGTCTAACTACCCCATGAATTAGTTAGAAATTAGCTTTGCAGTCAAGGGCAAAATACTGATTTAACTCTTCCAAGTTCGTGGATAAATCCTGGACAAAGAAGCAAGAGAGATCTCCATATGATCTTTTGTCCACCAAAATACTGTCTAAACTATATGGGGTACTTCTGATCCATGAAGGTCTTCTGAGCTGCATCACAGTTCAGTCTGTACTGTATGCCCCATGCTTAAATATGCTCTAAAACAGGTCAATCATATACCTTGCAGTTTTTAAGTTTCATATTGGCTTTTTATTTTTCTCTCATTGCTCCTCTTATCTGGTATTCAAGGAATACCAACAAACAGCCTGATGGAAAATAAATAGAAAACATGGCACATGAATAATGGGGGATATGGAAAGAAAATGTTTCAGTCAAGTCCAAAGAAAAATATGTGGACAATGGAGGTGCTATCCTAAATATACGAATGAGGAATGTAAAACCAAATGTAGGGGAAAGCAGAATTTTAACAAGAGGATTCAAGGCTGAGGAAAAACATTAGAGAAACAACTTGACAGCAGCACCTAAAATGAGCAGAAGGAAAGTGTACAAAGGAGGGAGATGAAAAGATAGCAGTCGTCAGTGGAAGACGGACAGCCAGGGCTTACTTTCTTACATAATGTTAACAGAAAGCTGTGCTACTCATTAGGTTCTACTGCATCATTTTTTAAACAATGCACTGCCTTTTGAGCTCCGCAGATCTCCATGCAACATGTGGTGGAGCCAAGACATCTTTTGCTCCACTAGACAAAGACTGGCAAAACACCTCTGCTGTATGATCCACAGGATAGATATCTGCATTCCCAGAGAATTTTATCTACTAAATCTTTTAGGCATATGAAGGGGTCTTTAATTTTATTGTTTAGCTGGAACTCAGTACAATTGCAAGGATGGATTCCTATCCAATCATAGACACATGACCATCTCCCTGCTTTTCTACCAGCTTTGACAAAATGAAGCCAGCTTGTTCTTTAGTTTTGCAGTTATATGAATTCAGCTTAAGAAGAAGTTTTGGAATAAACAGCATTTAATGAAGACATGTTTCCTGACAAATTTGATAGGATCACCAACAGAAGTGGGGATCTGAAAAACACTAAAAACATATGAATTTTTAGGAAAGGATATTGCCATGGTAACACGCTAGTCCAATTGCAAAACTCTAAGGGAATTAGGCTGTAAGATGCAGCAACACATACAGCACAGAGTCTGTACTTCATACTGACCAGCTCCTGTCAACACCAAATCTGATTTCTGAACTAACTGCGTCCTTACAGATCACTTCTAACAAAATCGGCTATCTTTTACTCCTACATAATGCTTGCATAAACATGTGAGTCTCTGAGGAGTATGTATAAGTATCACCTGTAGGGAAAAAAGGAACTGTGGCACCTGCTGAGGTAGGCTGTGAACTTTCTGCAGTGGTATTTCCCAGGGTGCGTTACAAGAAATATCAGCAGTCTTTGTTCTCATCCCTGTGCTCTCTTCAGCACTTGCTGCTGGCCACTTACAGAGCTTGGTTATTGACCCCCATGGGTCTTTGCTCTTGGCCAGTATGCTCAGGGCAAAGGTCTTTTACAACAGAGACCATCTGAAAGGAAAGTAAGCTACACCACTGCCCTCTGATCTAGAGGATGAGGGGATTCTGGACTCCTTCCCAGGGCCAGATCTCTGTGGATACCAAGGAAGTACAGAAAGCTCTTCAGAAAGCCCTGTTCTGAATTCCCAGGATGCTGGATGGATGGGGAGCAAAGAAACATGTTTGTAAATGTTTTCACAATGAGTTACAAGTTAAGTTAGGAGGCTGACAAAAGCAAGGAGCACTAAGTGTTCTACTTGTAGAGTGGGACAGGGTTTGCCCAGAAGGCTAAGGATGACAGTGAAAATTATGAACACTGTAAAGTCCTGCTGAAAACACTGAAACTGACACCATCAGAGCATAGCTAACATGGAAAGGGTCCAGCAGGAAGGGGATTTGGTACAGCCCTAGCCACAACCCAAATAAGGACAGCTGCTTCAACAAGCCACTTGAGAGAATTTCTCAGGGGACCTTATCATGATACTGGAAAAAGCATATATTAAATACTAAATGGATTGCTCCAGGTCTAGGGAAGAGGCAGTCCAGCCAAATCCTAAAGGAAAAATACATACTGTTCCCAGCAGCACAGCAAACCCACCTGAACTGCTCTTCAGCCACATGCCACCAAGATGGTGAAGTGCTGTGACAAGAGATGACATTCATCTAATGGCAAAAATAGTCTAAAATCTCTCATGTGTTGAAAGTTTCTGCTTTTGCAGTTAAAATAAGCTGCAAATTCTGCAGGGCTGGGACTGTCCTGTTTGCTTTTACAGCAGCTGGCATTTTGGGTGGAGTCTCAATGGCACCAAGATTGCCAAAATTAAACGCAAATTAAACTAATTAATTCACAGTTATTTAGCAGCGAATGAAAAAGATTTTACCCTTGAGAAGAAAAGAAACCATAGACTAAGCAGTGCAATTCCTGGAAAGCACAGAGGACATTGATGATAGACATCCCTGATGATCATCTACCTGCAGAAATGATTGTGCTTTCCAACCACTCAGGCTGGCAAACCTCACTCCACATACTTAAAACTGTAAAACTGCTGGTTTGTGAGATTTCATCCTCTTACCTGACATCATTGCCTCCATGCGCAAAGGATCCAAAGCAGGCTGTTAAGATCTGGAGGAAGTGGAAAAGCAGATGGACCTGGGAGGTGTCTTTCTCTTCCTTATCCTCTTCCACAGGATCAGCGGGGGGCCGGTTAGGATCTGCGAGTTCAGAGGCCAACTTCATTTCCACCCCACCTTCCTCCGCCTCAATCTCTGCCTCAGCCACTGCATTGCAATAGCTGGAGTAGCTGTCATAGCGGACTCGCTTCTTGGAGTAGGAAACAGTGTCTCCCACCAGCTTCTCACTGTCTTCTGGAGTAGATGTATCCGCTGCCTTAAAGGAGGAATGCACAGGCATGCCACAAATAGCAGCAGTGTAACAAGTGTAGCTGTTGTTGCGCCTTAAGAGTTTGTAGTTGTTTTCTGCAGTGGGTCTTTCATCATTGGCCCTGTCCAGGTGTATTTTGTGGAGCAAGTCTTTGTATAAACCTGAGTCCTTGTGCACAGTGTGATAAACATGGCCATCGCTCCTCACGTGGCCATCGAAGCTGAAGGTGCCATTGGAAACAGGCGATTTCACCGAGGTGTGCGTCACTGAAAATGCCCTTCCTAAAAAGGCAGAGATTTAGAGGTTTTCTTTACACAAAATGCAATACAAAGCCCCCTTCCTCCACTACAAGACAATAACATGGCCAGCATCTGAGAATCAGATCAGAAAGAAGATCAATTTGCACCACATGCAGTGAATAAGCCATTCAATTCTCTGCAAAATAAAGTCTCTCATCTTCTGTCCAAAAAGAGCTTTGTTCCAGTGCTGAGTCTCCTCAGACATGCTGTATGACCTGCAGCAAGTAACTTGGGATGAGCTATTCAAATGTGATACTTGATGGTTAAATCCCCAAGTTCTTTGAAAATACAAATTTTCATAAAATTGCTTTTTGGAATTTTATTCCTATTCAATTCATTGCTTGTAAAGGAAACACTACTTTTTCTGAGGTTTTATCTACATTGAATAGGAATAATTAGGATTTCTGAAATTGGTTTGCTGCAATTTCATACTGGGACTTATCTGTTTAAGAGACATTTCATTCATACTCATTTGTTTAGAAGACATTTACATAGCTTTTAAAAATAATTTTAAAAAAGCAAAGAAAATATTCATGTTCTGCAGAAGTGTTTCCTTAGCTATTGCAACATTTTCTATATAATAGTTTTATGAACATGATGATGATTATTCCCACTGTATACGTTTAATGTTAGCATACACTGTAGGACACACATCAAAATGTATCACAGGTAATATTTCTGAAGAAACTGTCTTTTTTATTTCTTGACTCTATGGATTTTCACTGTGCAACATTCAGAATTGGATTTGGCTATTTTAAAACTGGAAGCACACACTCTAATGGCTCCACATCATGACTTATTTGATTTTGCAAGAATCAGTTGAATATATTAGGCATTTATTAACCAAATTACAGGGCTTTGTAGATATTAGCAAAGTGATATCAAAGTCAGCAGACCGCTAAATGCAGGGGGGTTTTCCCACCACATGGCAGAACAGAAAAAGCACACAAGTCTACTTCTTACAAATATATGTTCAGAAAACAGTGTGTAAGATTTTTCTAGTGGACACGCTCCAAATGGTCATACATTTGTCAACTAAAGTTCAAATCTTTTCATCTCCTGTTGCAGTATGCTAATCATCTTTATGCTGAATTTAACCTTCATACATCAGCAATCTTTGTGGTCTGTATTTTTCCACTGCTTGATAGGATGGAAACACTATTAAGAATACAAAGTAAACCAATGCAAAAAGGCAAGTAATTTTTTTCAGCTGTTTCTAAAACTGAAATACAGCCAAAAAAAATGTAACTGATTTTACGTCCTCTCCAGAAAATGTTACAGGTAAGTGAGCATCTTTCCAAACAAGCACCTAAAAGGGATAATGGAAGTTCCAACACTAACTTGCTATTTATGGCAGAGACCTACTTGCAGTTAAGGAACCTCATTGAAACAGGAAGAGAACAAACTGTCTAAGTTGTTTTAGTTCCTTACCATATGGTACACGTGGATGGTTTCCATTTGCAATATTATCTGATGCCCCAGCAGCTTCTGTTACTGAGCCAGTAAGTGGAATTGTGCTCTCATCAGATGCTTTGGCACCAGGAAGCTCTTTAAAGACTGGTGTTTCTTCATCCTGAATTTTATCAAGACTTTCATCTGATATCCTTGACAGTCCAGCATCTTTCTTTAACCGGCCTAAGGAAAGAATAGTACTGTAATTTTAAACCAAACCTTGTTACTTAAGTTTCCACTGTTTGCATCAACAGCATGGTTTAACTTGGCTACAATAACCAAGCTTCATTTCATACACACACCATCATTTCTAACACTTTACTATGCTCATTTGTGAAAATTCTACAACGTCTTTGTTTTTTCTGATCAAATTCACCAAAGTAGGTAACTGAAGTAAAGCACTGAGCAGTTAATCTGTTAATGAAACCTGAAACTTTTCTCTGCATTTGTTGAGAGCAGTAAAGCAACTAAAAGCTGTGATCAGCCCAACTTCCTGTAAAGATAAAACAGTCACTTAAAGATGATCATTCTGACAGGTTTTTTTCTCTTTTGCTTAATAAAAAAGAAACCAGATTATATTCCAAGTTTTATTTTCCTGTTTCAGCTAGACTCCAGAACTAAGCACTGAAATGGCTTGCCTAACAAGGTCTGAATTTCTGCCACTGCCACTTTTTCAGAGCAAATTGCACAAATACATGAGGAATAATTTAGGCACATCCTGCCTGTGGGTGGGGACTGGACTAGGTGACCCTCAAGGACACTTCCACCTCTGAAAAGTAATATTCTGTGATTTTATATCACTCGCATTTCATAAAATAACTACTTACTTTCTATTTTTCTCTTCATCCAGGGACACACAAAAATCCAGACTAAGACAGCAAATACTAAGGACACACCAACTGATATAAGAGCAATGGCCCACATTGGCAGTATCAGTCCCAGTACTGTAAAGACAAAGAAAACCAAAGCAAGCCATAAATTAATATGACTTAATTATCCCAGGCAGTGGAAGAGCAGCCTGTTGCAGAAAAGCCAGTGTTCACAATGTATTCAAAACCAACATGAAGGAGCTTTTACTTTGCGATGACTTTTAACATATTACAGCTACTGCAGTATTTAAAGGTATGGCTGACATGGAAACATTTGCAGGTTTAGTCTTCCAGTTTCCTGTTGTCCCACTGGAATGTTATTTCCAAAAGAGACAAGGGTAAAACCCCCACATCAGGGCTGCTAAAGTAAGTTTGCAGTGCTTTTATAAATGAATGCACGTTAAACTGTGTTGCCCATTAGGTTTAAATGTTTACCTGACCTTTGCTCTGTTCCATAAAGCCTGATGCTTAGCTTGCTCTGAGCCCTGATTTGCTTATGATATAAGCTTAATGCAGCAATCCAAAGCTGAAGCTTTGTCCTGCAATGCACAGCAACACCAACAACTCATGTTTCTGTAATTATTCCCCCAACAGAGATCCTTGCACTTGTTCAATGAAACAATCTAACTCTCAGTGAAGAAAGAGCTTGGAATCTGATCTTTCAAACCCATATATACATTGCCTATCTTGAAATCTACATGACTAATTTATCCTTGTGAGTAAATGTTGCCAGAACAGAGGCCTTGGAGAGTAAATATGTATTTCCCCAGTATCAAAAATGGAGTCCCACCTTTTTATTCACACTCTTTAGAGACTGTTAAGCTGAAACAGAGGGAACATAAAGATTCTTATTTAATTTATTTTGCTTAATGAGTCACTGCAGAGTGCCTGACCTACTTCTGCAGTACAACTAATGAGGAAATGTGAGTTATACAGCTGATTTACTGTTAAACATCTTGGATACACAGCCAATTAGACTTAAGAGGAATAGTAATGTTACCTTCAAATTGGAAATGTGTCAAGTTTTTTATTAATTCCAGTAATGCTATGCAATGGAGTAGGGTCTACCAACTGCATTTATTTTGTACATCTAGTGTGTTGGATTTTAGAGAAATATCTCCATTTTAAAAAAGCTTACTTTCTAAGCCTGCTTTCTTAATTCAGGGCCATGTTCAGGAGTCTATCTTCAATTGCCTCTTCATTCATAACTCTTGGACAATAATCTAACCTAAAGATAACATTGAATGACCAGAATCTTAAAAAAAGTGGTTGAGATCACTGAACATCTTTGTTTTGAGCCCTTTTGTTAGAATTGTGTGCTTAAATTTACACCACTTCAGTAAACCATAAAAATATAAATGCAAATACATAAACATAAAATGTGAGAATATAAATATACAAACATAAATACAAGAATATAAAAATTCAACTAATACAAAAATAAAAATTCAGATATAAATGTATATATATATATGAATAAATACAAACATGTCAGTGCAAATAAAATACAATACAAAAATATAAAAAAAGTCCTTCAACTTCATTTCCTTCTACTGACTTGCAATCAAAACACAACACCAAAGAAACAAGATGCATTCAATAAAGAAACATGCTTGGGAATTCTTATCATTAAAGGGAAATAAAGAAGTAATTTAAATAACAGTCTTGGAGCCAGATGCGCCAGAATACTGACTCTGCTGATGTCAGTGGAGTGACAGCAATACACTGAGTGCAGACAGCACTTGCTCTCCCACCCTGCTCTGAACCTTCACTCCTTGATGCACAAACCTAGGATACTTTTGAGAGCTCAACATGTACCCAGATTTACAATGCCAAAGCTGCATCTCAGTAACTTCCCTTCCTGTAAAGAGGGATTCTTTTTGTAGCTGTGCTTTTCCCCACTAACCAGAGCGATGAGGAGGGTGTCACAAACACACACACACAAATAGAAGCATGTGGGGAAGTGAATGATTTACTCTTGCCCTCATTACCTCCTAACGCAGGAGGAGATAACCCTGTGATGTCTGGGTGATGCTGGCAGAGCATCCTTACACGCTGTGGGAAGCCTCCCTCCCATGCCTCCCGGCTCACTCACCTGGTGCCCCAGTGTACATGATGGAAAACACATTAATAGCTATGGTAGCAGCATAAAACACCGGGAGTGCGCGGAGACCATTGGGCACGGGGTCTTCCTGCACAGAAACCATGGAGAAAAGGAAACGTTAGCTGGATTTCACACCAGATTCACATCAGCATGAACCTCCAAGTGGCAAACTCGTGCTCCCAAGTCAGTGCCAGGCAAGTGGAGCTTTTACACGTTGAGGAAAGGATGGCAACCTACTTGGTTCCACCCAAATCCACAGTGCTAGTCCTGGCAAGTACCAGCACTCTGGGGAAGCTTGACACTGTTAATGGGAACCAGGGACATTTGTTATACTTTCCAGTCAGCTGCAGACTTGCTGGGTGACCTGGGGGCAGGTTTCTTTCTGCAAGTGTGCTCTTATTTATTTTATGTTCCAAGATGAGCAGTCCCTTTCCTTTAACACGATTTAAGGGTGCCAAGCAGGAGAGGGTTTTGATGTTTTGGACCAGTGCTACAAGCAGAAGTGCAATGCAACCATATCCCTAAACTCTCTGTTTTGACCGAGACAGCCTGGCACTGTACCAGCTAACAGAAATCTCTGAAATCCCAAGTGTCTGGCTGTATTAAACAGGTAACACACACTAAATGAGCAGGCAGTGTTTAGTGCGGGAATGTTTAGTGTTGGCTGCCCACTGCATTCTCGTGCTCTCAGCACTCACAAGGAAAGACTCAGCTGACAGCGCAGTGGAAGTGCACTGTGTGAGCCATGGACAAAGCCTTTGTGAGGGACTGCTTTGGCCTTTTGAGGGGCTCCACGTGTTTGCAAGGCGCCTGGCAAAGCTGAGGGCTGGCTAATGTGGTTTTATTTCTTGCTGCCATGAGCTATAAAAGGGAGCTCAGGAAAGGCCGTGGCCATCCCAACGTGATGCAGATGGGCTGTATTTGCAGGGCTAGCTGCTATTCACAGACACTCCCAACAAGGGCATGGAGCCCTATACAGGCCACAGACTCACAAGCTAGAAAGCTGCTCTTTTTGTAAACATGCACACAAGTCACTACCTGCTTAGGTCAGAAGCTCTACAGATCTTACTGCTTTGTCAATGGCACAGACAGCAGTTGGGAGGCAATTTCCTTAATTTGAACTTTTTCTGCTTCTTGAATGCTTAAAACATGTGGCTTTAATACCAAAGTTCACATTATTTTGATGGCTAATTTCTTAAGTTGCTAAGATCTAAACACAATTGTGGAACCTTTCCTTATGTTTTATGCAACTTGAGTTATTTTTTATTTAAAGCTGAATCTGATCAAATCTATCATCTGTTTTTATCACTGACATTTATTTAGAGCAGAAATAAAGAACTATGATGCTGAGGTTACAGGTGGTGCTATTTATAGCAGAAGAATTAATCCCTCGTCTATTTAAGTTCCCTGCTATTATAACTGCTATATAGTTAACTGCTAATATACTGTCCCTTATTTTAGGTCACTGTCATGCACTGCACTTCCCCATTTTAGCAAGTTGTATGGTGTGAGAGAAATGGAAAAGGCAGTTAAAAGTGTTCAGGTTTCCAGTTCATGCTGGGTGGCAGACAAGTCATCTTTTGCACTGGAAATACATGGACTGATGCTACCTCAGGTCACTAAAACCCATTGATTCAGGTTTCTTGAGATATAGGCAGATGCCCATCTTCTAATGTCTGACACACTGGAAAATCAAGGCTTAAAATCTCACAACTTTAAAATACTTATTAGAGTATCTCCAAGAGAGGACTGTTCTGTTTAAATTACAGTCAGAACAGCTATTGTAAGGCTAAGTCAATGCCACAAGTACTAGTATAGAAGCAGCCTCAATGTACCATCCTCTGACCAAACAGAACATACAATATTAATTGTCACATAGCACCTTCTAAGTCTCAAACACTTGTCAAATTACTAACTGTGAGCTTTCAGAACTGCTAAGAGCAAGTATAACTCAAATGGCTATTAAAAAAATCACTAGTCTCCTGTCCAAAAAGAAGTCACAAACTCTCAACTCTGGAAATGCCAGCACTCAAATTGCAGACTAAAACACAACCTTCATAGTAACCACTCATTATAATAGTGAGATTTCTTTACCTTGTTTAAAATGAAGAATCTGATCAGTACAAAGAGGATTCCAGACATCAAGCCAGATAACAGTGGGGAAATAAACCAAGAGGCAACTGTGTTGAAGAAAGAATGAAACTTGAAATAAACAGTATTCTTGCATAATAATTAAGTACATTGTTAATGAGCAATAAATTTAAAACCATTCTTGCACAACTGGAATGAATGTTCCGTATGTTTACTTACAACTGGTGCAACTCAATGTCCACCAACATTCATGAAAGTCAAAGTAATGCTAAGCATCATTAGAAACAACAGCCAAAGCATTTCCTGCTAATTTTGCAAGTTTAGCAATCAAATTCATCAGAAAAGTTTCTTCTAGTTTGAATCAGAGTAGAAGAAAAGAAAGAAAGCACTGTAATTTACTAATCACCATGACCACAAATGTTGCAAGCAAGTGGAAAGCAACTGCATCTAGCAGGATGCCATGCTGCTCCCAGGTTAACAATCTCAAGTTCCATAATACCACAGAAACATCAACTGTAATGTATGATGCATGTACATTTTTTGCAGGCCAGCACTCCAAGTGTCCAAGACTGATTTAAATGAAGTAGGTAGTAAAGCTCCCACTGATTTCAATAAAACCGGATTAGGGCAGCACTCTGGAAATCTCACCCACAGTGATTTATTGTTTGCAGCATGGTTAACAGATTGATTCTGCTGTCACTGAAAACTCTTTGACTATTGACAGAATTTTAAAAAAATACATGCATTGCTAAAGTTCTAATATATTACCATGCCTTCAGCATAAAATCCTTTTGATAGAGACTTTAGGCTGCACCTTGAGTTCCAAAGGCTTCCAAAACAGTAACAAAATACTCCATCACATCTCTGCTTGGATGTACCACTGATCTTGGCAATGGGAGGCTGTGAGTTAAATGTGCTGTATGCCCTGAAGGTGGTGGGTGGAGAAACAGGACTGTGGGCATTCACATGATAGCATTCACATTGTTGAGTGCAAGTACAGGGTAGTATGAGCTGCCACAAAAAGAATTAGAAGAGGAAGAATGTCACCTTGAAGCATGTTTCTTGAGGGACAATGTGTCCCCAGCTTACCACTGGGGAAGTACAACTTTTGTCTTACCCCTTTCTCCACTGGAGACACATTGCAGCCCTCAATGAACATGGCACCAGTGCATTTTCTGAATGACACAAGTGGGATAGAAAATAATGAGGGAGCGCTATAAGCACAAAGCAGATTTCTGGGAATGTTTTTCCCAGGCAACGCACACTATTTCACATACCCTCACACATAAAAGGAGACTTATACACATAAAAGGACACGTACCAATCTTGACAAGCTGCATCCACTGGACACCCTGTGTGCCAATTGCCACCAGAGAAAATCCAATCGTAGCACCTACAATGCAATGGGTCCCTGATATTGGGAGTTTCAAGAACGATGCAATTAGCTGCCAAACAGCAGAACCTAGAAACAAATGAATCATATAGTATAAACAACAACAGCAATAACGTAATGCAGAAAATTCTTCGCCATGTGCCCACATTCTTTTACAAGTGCTGCCTACACTCCTCATGAATAAGAGAAATCTTCTAAAGAGAGTTTTGTTCCTGTTCTGTCTCTAAAAGCAGACACTAAGTTTAATAGCAGCTTTGAATGCTACATCTTACTTATGACTGTTAATGACTAACAGCTCCCTACAACTCACGACAGTCTGTTTTCAATACTTACAGCCTGTCTGATTAAGTACATAAACTGCTCCCAGTGTGTATCAAGCTTAGAAATCCTCATTCTTGAGTGCTGACCCTAGAAGCCTCCCGGTGATCAGTGTAAGGAGGCATTCACCATTTCAGTAGTGAACTACCTATGCTCCTAAACTTGGATACTACCAGAGAACGGTTCAAATTGTGGGACAGAGAGATTTTATGCTTTATCTCAGTGATACACAGCCATCCAGTCCTCTATAGGAAAAATGGACTGAGGAACAACGACTCTCTCACTGCCTTCATCTGCAGCTCATTGTTGCACTGCAGAAATTCAAGACTGCTGGAAAGGCTTATGTTAGTCATGGAGAAGCCAAAGATACCCCTGGCATAAGGAAATAAGTTCCCCTAACTAACTAAGGGACAGTAGTTAATGGCCTATATAGTAAATGCAACATTTGGTGTTCCTACAAGGCATCTGGGAAGGATGCTGGCCAAGAGTGCAGGAGAAAAAAAAAGTATCCCAAGCACCTCTTTCAGGAATTAGATCAGACAGAGTTGGTCACCAAGCTCTCGAGCCTTCAGCTCCATGCTCTGACTCCTTTTCACTTTGCAAAGACACATGATCCCTGGTCCTCTTGCAGTGGCACTAACCTCAGGACACCAAAATATTTTTGAGAGTGACACAAGCTTTCTGTGGACCTCCCCTAATATTAGAGAATTCTTACAAAGATCATTTCTTCATTTTAATACTTCATGGCCTTAAGACTAAATCTTCACGTATTGAGTCACCAATGGCAGCAATCAAACTGCCATAAGAGATCCTGAATTTTCTGGCTCATGCCACCTATCTTAACAGATCTGCAGCAGATACGGGTAATAAAGCAAGGTCACTAAACACATGCTGGCAGATTACCCAAAGTTTCAACCTCCATCCTCAATTCCAACATGAGAAGATGGTTTGAAAGTCTTGAAACAGAGCCATCTGCAAATGGTGATTTGCTGGTATCATATGTAGCTACATTTGGAAGTCAACCAGTTTGTAAAACTGATCTCTCATGGCGTACTATCCCAAAACAACTGTTAGTTCTTTTGCTAGTGGAAATTCTAGATCAATCAAGGAACACCTGCTCCTTAACTTTTTGGCTTCTTTTCCCCTGGACTAAAATAAAAATAAAAATAAAAACGGTGTGAAACCTTTGGCATGAACTTAGAGACCCAGCAAATGGAAGTGAGGAGAAGGAGAAATCAGATGGTTACATCTGAAAGAAGCCAAACAAAAAGATAAGCTACCATAGATATATAATTACAAAATACTCCGTATGAAAACAGGGGAAATGCAACCAAGCCACAGCTGCACTGCAAATGTCTAGTGAGGACTGGGGATTTATTGTCAGGAGAACCAGAGGGAGTATGGAACTATTTCCTGTTTATTTAACTTCATAGAATCACCGAATGGTTTGTGTTGGAAGGGACCTTAAAACATCATCTAACTCCAAACCCCATGCCATGGGCAGGGACACCTTCCACTACACCAGATTGCTCAACTGAAAACAAATCAGAGAGAAAGAAAAAGGTGGGGGAGGACCAGCAGATGGTCTGAGAAGGACAATGCATAATCCAAAGAAGTTTAAGGAAGTACATTAAGGAACAGAGGAAAATACAAAGGAAGCCAGAGCAGGACTTTACTCTGGGTCTTGCAGTGTTTTAACTACCTACATCAAAGATTTAACTCTTCTTTAACATAAAATGTATGCTCTCAATTTTTTCCTTTGCAAAACTAACTAAGGAAGCAGGAGGCTCACTAGGCTGACTCAGATCCTTCATGCCTGCTGACACCGTGTCCCAGACTTTTTCCTCTTGGTTAATATGCCCTAAAGACAGAGGGCTGGCTGCAGACTGCCCTGACCAGGAGTTGCCTGCACCAGCATTTGGCCAGGGTGCATTTGATGCTTCCCTGCTGCTGAGGGCACCTCATCCATTCTCCTGAGGCTCCAGTGCTCCATGCCAGCTGTGAGCCCCCATCAAATACCATGTCACCTGCAGGACTAGGTAAGTACTTGGCTCTGCTAATCCTGGCTGGGATGTCCTCTCTGTTAGTGGCATCTCCTTAGTCGCATCCGCTGCTGACTTCAGCTTGCACCAGAACCTCTAGAAGACCACACAGGCAAGTCCTGACAATAACCTGACAATTAGTTAATGCTAGGCAAGTACAAGAGCAACAGTCCTTAACCTCTCGTAATAAACAATGTGCTCCAAATTACTACAAAATGCTACATTTTAAAATTTTAATTCCATTACTTCCTGCTTCCTTTTCTCTTAGGAGAGAAGGTTGACCTGAAAATTACTGCTGTTTGCTGCAAGCATCAAAGGATCTTCCACCAACATCTGGAAAGAGGATACAGTGGTCTCTCCCCGACTGTTGACTCATTTAAGCCTCATTGAAATTCAGAAGCTAAATCCATTTGCAAAAACATGATCATGAGGCATGAGAGAACAGGGCGGGGGGAAATGCAGAGAGGAAAAGAAAACATCCAAGAAGGCTCAGAGAAAACACAGAAAAAATACCATACATCCAAAGAAAAGCTGAAAATGGATTTGAGGAAAAAAAACCTGAAATCTTCATTATGTAACTTGAGATTAATTCTGAGACTTATAATGTGGAATTTCTTCTTAATGCTCCTCCTGGAGGAAGGGAACGCAACTGGTCATGAAGTTCACACAGGCTTATGTAAATACGCATGCAAATAAGTTGTTTTCTTTGAGCTCCTGGCCAGTTGCTTCTGCAGGGGGTATCTGAGACTTAAAACTTTGCCCTGCCAGGATCAGGATACCAGAAATAGATACAAAAAAGTAAACAGACCCTTCTTCAATGGGAATCAAGAACACACAGGTCACTGTGTGCAGTGCTCTGGCTCACACCCATGGGAAAAGACAGAGCCATCTCAGTGAGCACAAGGATAAAAGATGCAAGTGGAATGGTGCTAAAAAGCCCCCGACACCATGAGAGAAAGACCAGACACCTACAGCTGACTCTGCAAGGTATCAGGAAAGAGGAACTGATGGGGGAGGAAAGGGGGAAGGGCAAGAGCACTTAAGGTGGCTTTAAGGTGGGACCATCTGTGGACATGGCTGCTGCCCCAGCAATTTCTTGGTAACCAAACCACTCTTGCCCCTTGGGCAAGGAAAGGTGGCCAATCTTCAGAAGGCTCAGAAGCAACCAAAGAACCAAGGGAACTACCTCCATACTCTCAGGCACACAAAGCCACCTCTGACAAGTCCAGAAACTGTCACTCAATGTCCATTTTGATCCATAAAAATAAAATACTTTTTTTTTAAAAAGGCATTTAATTTTCCCTTTTCCAAAAGGAAACAGGAAAATAACCATATGTGGTAAATCTCTGCACAGACTCACCTATCTCCTGCAGGTCTTGCGTAAAAAGTGTGAGGAGGTTAGAAGGGATAGGTGGAAATAATATTTAGGTCAGGTTTAAGTATATTTAAGGAAGAAAATCTTTAAGTGGAACATCCCTCTCAAGCAGAGGATGCTGCAATGCTTGTGTAGATCACACCGCCCTGTCACGGGGTATCACCAACCTGCCAGACTGAGGTGGGAGGGCTGGCCCCTTGCCGGGGCTGCCTCTCCCACAGATAAAGGGTTTCCTCCCTGCTGCCTCCTGCCCTTTAAAAGCAGGTTTCCTCCTTGAGGGAGCTCTCTAAAAGCTCACAAAGCCTCTTGCACATAAACAAAGAGTAAATACCGTGGCTTAATGTTACTTACCTTAGAATATGCTGTTTGCTCTGAACAGAGATTTAGTTAACTACAAACACAAGCATGGGGGCAGACTCTAAGGCATGCTGGCCTGCTGTCGTTTTGGTCAGCAAACTTAAAAACACCTTAAAATGTGTGATTATCTTTACTGCTCCCTTAGTTTTGCTGTGGGCAAGGGTAAGACTAATTGCAATCACTCAGCCAGGCAATCAGTTCACACAAATGTGTTTGGATTTTCTGTAACTTTTTAAAAAAAGATTCCTTTTCATACATACTTATTGCAAACTGCTGATTCTGTAGGATCTTCTGTACAGACACAAATGCTAGGCTTTTATATTTTCCATTTACCATCACAAAAATCTCCAAAATATTTTTTTCAGTATCTTATATGTATATAGGATACATGGTGTTAAACATTTCTTTTCTATTAGTTAAAAGGCTGAACCATTCAAAAATGTAAATTATTAGAAACATTTTAAAAAACACAGGAGACTTGAAAAGGAATACAGGCCCCTGTATTCACACAGAAACAGATGTGCAGGTCCAGAAGATGGAAAGACTTAATTAACAATGCTCACAATTAACAGGGTGACAAATACAGAACAAACATTACTTGGAATAGGAAGTATTACTTACCAACCATTGCACTCACTTCTCCTGCCATCAGCAGTGGGACAGTCCTGTTGTACAGGTTGACATCAATGATACCTTTCCGAATTGTTTCTCCTACTTTTGCTCCCAGTAATACTGAGCCAGTGGTTTCAAAAACTGAAGCCAAAATGCAAGCTTGGCGTAAAGTAACAACACCAGAGCCCACAGCCGTTCCAAAAGAATTTGCAACATCATTCGCACCAACCGAAAAAGCTAAAATAAAAGCAATGATAAAACCCACAATGACCATCCACAGGTTCTCATCCATTGCCATCTTTCCCAAACAGTAGATTAGCTTCCCCTTTGCAAATAGTTAATAGTCAAGGCTGGAGGGCACCTCAACGGATTTGGAAAGCAGATTTCTTGTAAACAATGAGTTCTCTCTGGAAAGTGCTGGGTAGTGTTAGAATGTGAAGAAACTGCTAACTGCTGATTTTCAAACTACTATAAATACTGTTCATTTGGCTGCCTTCGGTCACCAGTGAAACACATTCCATATTTTTCTTCCAAACCTGTAGGACTGCAATGTTCTGTCCTGCAGCAGAGAAACAAACAAACAAAAAAAAAAGAAAAAAGAAAAGAAAATTAAGGAAAAAAAAAGGGTGGGAATACTCAGCAGAGCTCATAACAATGCATGTTTTCAGAGGCAAATAGATGATTTAAACCCACTAATGGGGTCCTACCTCAGCATGTGACTGCTCTAATCATAAAGCAATTCAGAAAAGATTCAAATTAGGTCACCTCCAAAGCAATAATTTTCTTGTAATATCACTGACCAAGAAAATCTCTGGGGCAATTTAAAAGGATTTAGAAAGTTTGAGAATTCTGATTGTGTTAAATTTACCAAACAGAGCAATAGCCCTCTTTCTAGCAGGAGGATTCCCCTTGGCATTTTGCACCCAGTGAATATAAGACACATAGAGTACATAGACCATACCATAAAGCCTGACTCCCAGCTGATAAATAACACCTAGCTCCACTGATCTCAGCAGAGATCTCAACATTTTATCAGCTGCAGCCATGGATAGGCTCCTTTGAGAAATTATTTTACATGTATGTCTGCCTAGGAAACACCACTAAAAATACTCTGAAGAACATTAATATTCAACTGTTGTTATCATCACATCACATGCAGAAAGAATACAATTTCCTTACAGCTTTTCAGTCACTGAAACAGCACAACAATTTCAATATTTCCATGTATCCCTTCTGGTTTAGAGAAGTCTATTAAAAAGGTGCAATGAAAACACTGAATTCTCTGTTTTTTCCTATAGATAGTTAACCATTACTAACAGTTACTATATTCAAACTATTGTCACAGATACCTTTGAGTATTAATTTTGACAGTCTCAGTTTTATGACTGCCTTTTGAATTACATCTTTCTTAGTCCAATAAAGGAGTAGGCTCTTTCAAAGCAAAAATTTGACACAGAGAAAGGGAGTTTAAAATATAAAACCTTCATCATCCAAAAGACTGTTAAATAGAACGATAAGGCCCACAGTGACGTGAAGACGGTCAAAAGCTAGAAGCAAATTTTCCCAAACCACCAGCCTCCTCCAAGGGCTAATTCTCTTCTGTTACTGGCCACCACAAAGATGTCCTGTGGTCCTGTGGCAAGGGGTTAAATGAACATTTAGCAACAAATATGCATCAGCCAACTTCACCTCTTTTAAGAAGCTCTTCCAGAGAGCAGGGAATGTCAGATTAAAGCTCTGAGCCCACCTCCTGCTCACTATTTCCCCACAGTCACTTCAATTGCATTCAATATTCCCACATGCACAGTTTCAACATCATGCATAATTTCTTTCAGTGACCCAAATGCAATTTGGGTCCGGTGGTAGCAAGGAGGAAGGGTCTCTCAAACCCCTGAAATAATAGCAAAATGGAAAAATTAAAAGAGATTTTGCATACTCCTGGGGTTCTGGATCCTTGAGAACAACCAAGGGGAAAATAAAACATCTATCTGTAAGTGTTAAACTGATGTCAAGGATTGATGCCTTCTCTGCATATACATGTTCAGCAAAAAAAGATGTCCCTCTTTTTTTCTGCAGGTTCCGAACTGGCTGAACAACTGTTGCTTCAGTCATTTCCAGATATGGAGCAGACATCAATCCTTGAATGCCTTACACTCTAAAATAACATTTCAGAAGGTCTTAATGGCTAAAAACATTTGTATAAGGATTTTTATACTATGAGATAACATGAGAAAACGAAGCATGTTTTCTGTTTGAAGACTTGTTGCTTTTTTATAATTCATGAGCACTCAGCCCATTGAGTGGAAAAGGACTTGACAGAAACAGAAAAGGCTAATGATATTTGGAAGAAACAATTATAGTTAGCACTTGCTTGCCTGTGAATGAAGACAAAACCCCACTAAAATAATTAGTTAAAAAATTTCTATTATGCATGTCAAATTTTTGCTAGGAGATGAAATACAGGACTACGGTCCTTCCTTGATCCTGGAGATTAATGATTAAGTTCTTCATCCTGCATGCATTTCCACAGTACCTTTGCCAAGTTAGCCTCAGTGCCCCAGTTTCTTCTCCTGAAAATGGGCAAAGCTGACTGAGGTCCATGCATGCATCCACAGACTGTGATTATACAAGACCCATTTATTTGGACCAGCTAGATAAAAGCACACCCTTATTCCCAATAGAGATCTGTCTTTTCTCCACTTATCAACCCACCTACCAATTTATTGTGGTGACCCAATTCCTGGGACTGAGAGAAAGAGCGGGGTGATTGTGACATTCTCCCACCACAACAATTCATGGGACAATGTTTGCCAAATCTGGCTCCTCCAGCCACAGTGAGTTCCTGCAGTTTCCAAAATAAACCACTAAGTCACAAGGTTGCCTTTATTAGCTTCCCTGAGAGAGGGTGGGGTGAACTCCTCCAGACGGTCCCAAAGAAATTAAGACTTCAAGTGTGCATATGTGTGCTCCTAAATCGTCTAATGAAGGCCAAAGAGTCTCCAAGAGACTGTCAGCAGGGCTTTTGGCAAAGGGCTCAGAGAGGCAGCTACATAAACCCCCTCCCTGTGAAATAGGATACAGGGTCTCAGGAGAAAAGGATGTCTTAAGAAGTCAGCCCTCCTGTCATTTTATGCAAGGTGATGGTTCAAAATAGATCTTCCTCCAAAACTTGAGAGGCTCAACTTGATGTCCACTGTGTTGGCACAAGCAACAGCACAGCAGCAGCCAAGCTGTGTCTTTAACAAAACAGAAATCAAAAGGAAAAAATGAATAAACACATGTTTAAAAATTAACATGTAGGGTGCCTTTGAATGGCTAGGTGTTACTACTTTTAACCTTTAAAAATGGTAAGAGATTTTAAGTGCATATAAAAAAAGACAGAAAAAAGGGCACATCTCTGCTGAGAAAGTTTTCAGAAATGAAAAACAGCCTGCAAAGCAGGCCAGTGACTAAATACAGACTAAATCTTGTAGCACACTTCTTTCTAGAGCCCAAAATACATTTGGCATGCTCAGACATGCTGAGCTATGCCCCTCATCACCTAATGTAACCTAAGAGCCTGTGGTATTTCATGTTGTTACTGGGATGAAAAAGAAACTGGAAAAAACACCATGCAGTAGGGAATGGAAGGTGATCTGCTCCATGAGCGACACCAGTCACCAGCCTGTGTCTCTCCTGTTCTCACTTATATTTCATCAACATGCCTCTACGAAACCCAAATGCAATTCAACCTGACCTGCTGGATGCTGGGAGATCCTCCCATGTACCTCTGGGAATGGTACTACCTCTGCAATCAGGTGTGCTATGCTACCACAGCAGACTCTGAATGGAAAAAGTACATTTTCCCAGCTAGGCTTTGGACATCTCTTCCTGAACCAGCCCACCCTGTTCTTTGATACCGCAAACTCACACTTGGGCATTAGCAGGGCAGAGGAATTGTGTTATGACCAGGGAGATATAGGACCTGAAGCTGGAGCATGCATCTCTGACGGCTGTTAGAGTGGAGAGAAATGTGTAGAGATGACATTTCAAGCTGTAAGAAGCTAATTCTGCATTAAGGCAAGTTTTTTAACTGACAGAGCTTTCCTATGGTCCATAGTCAGTGTACTATACTTATGCGGTTTGAGTTGAAGTTTTTCAGTGGACTTAGAAACTTGAACCTCAGTGAGAAAAATTTGATTTTTGGAAATGCTAAGCATGTCCCTCTGCCTCACTGGGAGATGATCCAGACACTCTCCTCGGACTGTGTTTTTGTTGTTAACTAAATGGCTTGTTATAACTCTGTCAACACAGAGTGCTATTTCTTCCCTAAGGGAGAGATGAGAACAAAACCTAGGTAAAAAAGCACCTCTATTCCTGCACAATGACAAGTGAATCCTCAGGAAAAAGTTAGGATCTCGGTAATCATAAGATGATTTTAGGACATGTTTATATATGGACATTTATGAAGACAGGTCTCCTGGAAGCTATTTACAGTATACTACTAAGCCTAGACAAGTTTTAGTGAAAAAAATTATACTAAATTTGAAAATCAGAGATGTCAGGGTTTGGGGATTTTTGTTTTGGCTGAACAAATTGCTGCTAAAGAGAACAGAAAAATATCTAACAGTGGGAATGAATGGATAAATAAAAGCTCAGGACTACATTCAAATTCCAGAGAGGCAATCAGAGCATTACCCACTAGCAATCCATCTGTGTGACATAAAGGAGCAAACAGAGCTCCCATAAATGTCCTTTAATCTTCTCTTCACTGAAAATCAGGGAAGAACCTATAGCACCTGTGAAACACTGAAAGGTATGCAGCTCATACCATATATAAATCAGGCTGTATGCAGCTCTCCTACTCTCAGAAGTTGCCCCATGCTGCAGCTGAAAATCTTCTTCTATTCTGGATGGGACAGAAATTCTGTAATGTCCCAGTTTTAACCAATTTGTTGTTGCCCAAGTATGAACAAAAATCAAAGGATAGCAGTTAGTGTAGCATTTCCCAAAATAATTTTTATGACTACTCTGCTTTGCATTATGGCAAGGCAGACAAGGGAAGACAATTTCTTTTCCTCTGCCATGTTGAAAACAGTAGATGTTTCATAATTGACAGAGGCACTGAATTTGTACTGACAGGCAGGTTCACTTCTAGTTACCAGTGGCAGAAAAGTCTGTCTAAAAAGCTTACCAGACAGCAGCTTCTGGGAGGTTGGCCCATATCCTCTCTATTTCTGTATGTTGCTTTTTATATAAAACTGATCTGGCAGATTCCCACCTATGTGCACAAGCTCAGGCCAGATCTGGCAGTCCAGTCTATGGGTACTAAACACAGCACTGCATAGAAACCAAGCCTGATTTATAACCAGAGCTACTCATATAATTCATATCAATAGCCCTTATCATTTCCAGTTCATGCTCAGGCCACAAGGGTCACAAATTATTTACTTTAAATTACTAACGCTACATTCATTATATGAAAGGTAGTATTGAATCAAGTGGTTCAAGGCTGAGAACATCCCTATATGGCTCTAAATTACATGCACAGGACTTGTCACAAGGCCAAACATTATGCAAGTTTAATGTTCCAGTACACTAAAAGCACTCCTGACTTACTATAAAAAAAAAATCAATTACCACATCAGCAGAAGCAGGTTTTGTATCAATCAGTTCCTATTTTAACACATTCACAATGTATTTAAGAATACTTCATGCTACTACTTGATATGGAAACAAGATTGGAGTTGATAGCTTTCCAAGGATTCCCATCCAGTTTAACATTGCAGAGAGGGACTGTCACTGTCAGCTCCCAAAATTTCCAGAGGATGCTTCCTTTTCTTAGTCCCTATCAACCTTTTGTTCCCATCACTGAAAGGTCAAAAATGGATATAAAATATCTAGCATGATATTTTGTTGCTGAAAACATTCACTAAAAACACAGACAGAAGTCACTTTAAGCAATTCTACAAACAAGTAAGAAAGGTGAAGTATCAACAAGTTCTCATGCATTTGCTGATAATATCTTTTTCTCTAACTAAAGGGCAATTTTATCCTTCAGTAACTGAACAAAGTCTTTTTAACACGCAAGAAGTTTTTATGACTCAACACTAAAGATTTTCAAGATCCATTCAGAGAAAACAAGTGTTCATGGTTACAGAAAACATGTTTTATAAAAGAAAACCATGCAGAGAAGTCTTTAAAACTCACCCAGTATTTAAAAGTTGTTTCAAGAGAAAAAGGAGCTAAGTTCTTCTACCAACCTTCCCTCCTGATTGGAAATACAGGTTGAAGTCTAAAATAGACATCCTATCATTCAGCACAGTCACATCTGAACATGCGAACTTTCAGAGGGTAGAAAGAGGGCTATAACTTACACCAGGCAGTCCGGGGATAAAATTCACTCTGGCACAGGAGAGCACACAAGACAACACTGAGAAGCATCAATGCGAGTCCTGATTCTTATTCAGTAGGTGAAAATCTGCCTCCTCTTAAGCAAAGAATTCTGCTGGGGGTGGGCACTGATAAAACACAACACTGCGTCACAACTGCACCACAGAGACAAACCAATCCAATGAAGCTCGCATTAAAAGCAGCAAAACGTTCCCTCCCCCCCCCCCACCCCCCAGGCATAGGCATAGGCATAAACAAGAAAGGAAATCTCATTTTTGATTGTCAGCTGGGTGTTTTGGTGAGATCAGGTAATCTCTGCGGAGTCCCAGATCTTCTATTTGCAAGCACACTTAAATGCATTTTTAATTCAAGTGCAAGTGACAGTAGGGTACGTACATCCAATTTGGGAATGATGTTGAATGCTTGCTACTTTATCCATGTCAGTAGAGGTCCCACAGGCTACACAGACTGCAGAAAGTTAAAGATGTGCACAAGTTTTGACTGGATAAATGCCTAAGCAAACAACTTCACTTTCAACCTAAATTCAGCCTGAATTACCCAATCCAGATTCCTTCAACTGCTCTCCTTTAAGTGGGAAACATTTTTGCACATAAGTCAAGACAAAACTAATGTTTGCCTAAAAGTACCCAGCTTAGCTTTATATAAAATATTTGCTTTAAAACTATATAATGCAATTAAGGTATCATATTCAGCAAAAATAAATGAAAATTAAATCTGCATTGTCACAGTTAAAAATCTGATAAGACAAAAATTTATTTGGACACATTTATGGTTTATAAATTTATCTGCTAGGTTTTACTCCATTCTGAGTCACTAGAACATGTGTAATGATATTCCAACTTAATAAAATTAAATCTGTAAGTTTTCTGCATCCTGAACATATGAGAAAAACCAAATCAATTCAGATTTGTAAACACAGTCTTGGAAACATAATAATTTCCTCATCTATTTTTTTCAAGTTTGAATAAAGGATATTTCTTAACAAGTAGTCAAAATTTTCTGAATTGTTTAAATTCAGCTGCACATCTGCAGGGGTTATTTCTTAAAACTGAAAAGTGCTTTACATTTCTTAAGAAAACTCACATGGATTAGCAAGCCTACATCACCTCCTAAAAACAATTAGGGCAAAACTCCGACTGGAAATCTGCAATGAAGAAATTATATTAAAATTCTTTTCCCCCCCTCTCCTTCCCCCCCCAAAAAAAATTTATATATAGGGCCACAATTATTTTTAAGAAGTGTTCATTCTTTATTTAAGGTTGACACCCAACTATAATTAAGTCTGTGATATAGCTGCTACCTTTATGAAAAGCTACATCTCTTAAGTCTGGTTGTGATGTCTTTCATTTTGCTTCTGTAATAGCTGGCAAATAGGCTTCCAGTTTTTAGAAAACTGAGAGACTAAAACTTTCAAGGTGGCTTTCCCTTATGGACAAAAGCAACATATTTTAACAAGTACATTAATCTTTTCCTGCAGATTATATATCTTAATACTTTCTTTTACTTTTTTTTTTTAACAAGTAGCATCATTCAATTCATGTGAGAGTAACCATAATTGTAAACATTAAGTCTGCCTGTATTTATAGATCTGGATTCCAAAGTTTTAAGAAAGTGAATAAACAAGCACAGAAACTTCTTCTAGCACTTATTTAACTTTATAAAGTTAAAAAAAAAAAATATATATATATATATATATATATATATAATTTCATGTTCTCTTTATAGCTGATGTCTGCCTCCAACCGAAAGGGTCCCAGTAAGCATCCTAATTACTGCATCCCAGTAAATCCATCCAAATTGTCCTTAAAGAACCATTCCCCCAGCCTAGAGCAGCCAACAACAGCATGCAGGTAAAAACACTGCTGAGGTGACATGTTATTTGAGAGGTATATATTTCAATTTCAAACCCCAGAAGCTGCCAGCCTGACCTGTGGGAAGCATCTCAGACCCAGGAGAGCTACAAACTGGAACCATTCTAAAGCTGCTTCCCACGAGCCAGCCTGGCCACAACGGTGGTTTCTTGTTGACCTAAGCTTTAGAGCTCGGTCTACACGCAAAGCAAAGGATATAATAAACAGCACAGAGAAGAGGAAATATCTTCAAAGTTTTTGTTCTGCTAAATCAGCATTGTGGACTTCAGGCATGGGAAAACTCAAGCCAAGATAGGTTGACCATTAAAAAGAGTTATAATTTGGGACACCACTAAAGAAGCAAGCAAAGGAAAATTTATAAGACCACAGAATAAATTACGAGGATTGGTTTTTGGAAATAGAAGAACCAGTTTGGTTCCCATCAAATCAAATATTTGTAGAAATGATAAACTACAAACTTGATCAGATATCATAATTTGCTTTTAATTGGCAGATTTATATTCAGGCTTAAATAATGTAATAGGAAAAGCCAATTTAAATACTTAATTTTAAACCCCCTTTGTTTTGCATTGCTGCATCAGCTATTTTCTGAAAGACACCCAGGTTCTCATTTCCCAGCGACCACTAAAAACGAAGTTAATTTTGCAACTTAGTGTAACTTTTATATCAAATGTAACTGGCTTTTTTTGCCATACAGGTTGGAAGACTACGTATGTAAACGATTATTCATATTTTAAAACACATACATTTTGAATAGAAAATAATGGAGAATGAGTATAATTTTCTAACATAAAACCCCATAAGAACTGGAACCTGAGTGCCTCTAAAATGCATTTAGTCAGGAACAGAAATACAATAAAAACATCCAAAAGCTGGAAGATGTTGTTCCAGATATATTGTGCCAGCTTAAACAAGTTTACTGAGCAAGCTCAGGAGCTTCTGGGCTCCCACATACCTGCTGGTACTCTAAAACTGGGAGCCATAAGAACCTGAACCTGGGGACCTTGACCCTGCCTAGGGGACCCTCCCCAATCTATAAACAAAGAAACTAAAATTAATGAGGAGGAATGGAAATGGGTGGCAGATGGCAGCCCATCGTACCTTGAAGAAATCCAACTCTCGTAATACCCTCTTCTTTCTGGTATTGAAGGCCCCCATGACCATCTCCACCATGGCGGCCTTGAAGCAGGACACCACAGGCTAATCATTACCTGGATATCAGGACTGAGATCCTTGATACTAACAGATCTATCACTGCTATACCAAACACATCATCTCCTCTTGGTGGTTCTATTATCCTCAATGAATACCAACAAAACTCTGAGCGTCTGCTCTGCAGAGCGCTGCAAACACAGTTTACGTTAAAAAGAGCCAACAAAAGCACATCTGCTTTTTCATGTTGGATAGCGAGCTCCAAAACATTCTGTTAGCTATCAGAATAATCTCCAAAAGAGATGTATCCATCTCTCACTGCAAGAAAAACCATCTCGGGGACTCTCTGGAAAGTTTAACACAGTAGACATAAAAATTAAGAAGTCATTTAGCATTCAGGGTTGGAGCAATTGCTCTGCTCTAAGGACTCAAACCCCTTGGATGGGCTTTCCTAATGTCTCTGAACTCTGTCACCCTGTCATCCAAACTTTTTTTTTTCCAGCGAGCTTGTGGGCTCTCAAAGAGGACATCCCACCCCAGTTAGGGGACTTCCACTCCCAGTTGTTGAGGTGAATTAGCTGTGCTTGGACAGGCATACATGGAGAGCTGCCATGTTACAGCATGTGACTCTGCTTGAGATCACACTTGTCTACTGAGCGAGCCAGCCCTGGGAAATGAAAAAGAGGAACCCGCAAGTGGAATTGCTGGAGGCCAAGGCTGGCGCAGAGGATGACACAGGTGCTGTGTGGCCTGGGAGAGCCATGCTGACTCCAACCCCTACCACAGCACAAGCCCATGTCAAGCCAGGAGGAGTTCAAAGGCAGCAAAGCAATTCTGAAGGAGCAAGGCTTTGACCAGCACTGATTCAAGCACTGCCCCAGTTAATGCAGAGAACTGGACTTGGATCGCCTGTGATTCCAGCCGCTTCACCAGAGACTAGAGCACACCCGTGTCCATACTAAGACCAAGGAAAAGGGTGAGCTGCTGTTCTGAGCCACCCTGAGCTTAATCTTCCCCTCCCGAGACCCATATCCAAATAAATCAGCATGGGCACAGTACTGCAAAAGCCCTGGCTACTGCTGACAACTCAAGGAGCATTATTCTGAAATACTAATGGACCTGTACTGACTTTACACAGAACATAAAAACTGCCCATGAAATACTCCTGTGGCAATCCAAAAATATGCATTTTGCAAATTCAGAGGCTTATGCAAAGATGCCATTGGTGAAAAGCCAGAGTGTGGTTGCCAAAAGTCAACAACGCAAATTTTTCAGATAAAGGAAACCTGACACGTCCAGCCCCACATTGCCTGCCATTTCCATTTCAGTTTGGGTTTCAGAGAACAATCACTGTGGAGCCTTCTGTTTGAGCCAGAAGAGATGGCTGGAGCTCCCTGGAGTCCAGAAACCCCTTCATTTCAAACAGAGCTGGAGTGAGTGAGTAGTTTTCAACATGCCAAACCACACCGGTTGGCTCTCACTGCCAGCCTCCAAAATTGGTGTGGCCCACAGGACAGAAGACTGAAATGAGCCAGCTGAATGTTCAAAGGAGGAAAGGACCAAGGGTATAACCAAACAGAGGAGGGACAATGACTCACAGAAGTGTCAGAGGTTATGGGGGTAAATGGAAGTAGATGAGGCCAGTACACTCTGGCAATGGAAATTTTGCTGGATTTTTTTTTCCCTATGAGCATTGCAGTAATAGAGGTATAAAGGGGGAAACACCAATGAAAGCTGTGACCTTGGCTCCATTTCACAGGAATAGGAGCCAAGTATTATACCAGGAGGCTAGTGATCGTGCTTATGCTGCCTGGTAACCATGCAAAGCATGGCATCTGCCAAATAATAGGCCTGTTTCCCCCTCAAAGTCCAATAGCTGCTGATCTCTGTTCTCGAGTCCATGTAATAGTCTACATCTGTCTCCTGTAGGCTTTGCTGTTAGAGGCATGAGGAGCATGATGGTGAAGCAAATACCTTGAGTTCCACCTACCAGGCAGCATTAACATCCTCGTAGCTTCACTGTAGGTTGACAATACTACTGAAGCAAAGAAGCGGCCAAGAGACTTGTCACATGGGCTATATTTTAAATCACTGTCAATGCAACATGCCAGAGAGTGTCCCACAGCTGGGTCTTGGCTTAGCAAACACCTCCAAGAGGACTTACTAAGAGTGTGTGGTCATATTAAGCAGGTTGAGAAAAGTTAGGCTTTATCTCTCATGGACGGCTGGGGAGCAAACCCAGTGGATCCAGAGCCAATGTCCAGGTGGAGCACAGAGTCTTGCTAAAGGTTTGGGCAAGATAACAGGACACATGGACTGACGAGCATATTCATCTTCCAAAAGAGCTCAAACAAATAAAATTTCTCTGCTTGACACACAGGCTGTAAGGAAGAGGAAGTTATTAGGCAGCAGAATGTATTTGAGTACTTGGCACCAGCAAACAGTAGTGGCTACTGTGGCTCATCCTCAGAAAAAGACATGTCTCTTGCTAAGCCACAATGATGACAGTGACACATTTCAGCAGCCCGATGGCTGCCCAGAGGAGAAAAGATAAAATGGGTGCTGCTGAGAGGTCAGGAATAGCAAAGGGGATTCCATGAAGAACACTCCCCTCTTCCCTGCCTTCCAGCGTGAGAATCAGAGCTAGTCATGCCAGGATCCTGCTATGCCCACCATGACTCAAGCTGGGACTCCTCTAGACTATGCACCTCCCTCACAGAAAATGACCAACCCAACAATGGGAGTGGCACAGCGCTGACACAGACCTATCCACTCCACACAAGCACTGTGAGAAGAGCCACACTACTTCAAGGAAGGGTGCAAATTCCAGAATTAGCTAAAAAAATCAAGTAGAAAAGGAGAAAATAACCCCCAAAAATAAATACAATTAAATCTATGGCAGCCACGCATGACAATCATACCTTGTCAAGAGTCCTCTGAAATACAGAAGAACGTATGCAGAGCACATTTCTTGCAAGACCTGGAAGGGACCAAGATCTACCTCTGTCATACCGATAAGAAAAATTTACCCACTGTTATCCAAAAAACAAATGAGCAAGTAGATAATCATATAAATAAAGTACACTGACTACACAGGTAAAAAGAATATAAAGCATTTTTTTCCTTCAAGGAAGGAATCAAGGAATCTATAATTAATTAAAAAATGGTTTCTAGTCACCAAGACCTGCAGTAGTGATATAATTTCCTTTTCCATCTCTTCTATACATAAATTAAAAAGGGAGAAATTAATTATGTAATTTCTTCGACTATCAATCAGTTTCTCCACTTTGAATTAAGCAGATATTTAATTCAATCAAATTAATAAAATTATGTGAGGAAAAGAGTTGCTCTGAAACAGTGGAATACATTACTCCCCAAATGGGCTTAACATTTCAATCAACATTGTCTTCAAGCTTTTAACCTGATATCTTTTACAATTTGATTTTTCTTTTAAAACTTCAGCAGACATGAAGACATCTTAATCACTTGATTTAATACTGATAACTAAATAGATTACAATAAATTTGGGCTATATTACAAGTTTGTTTCTTTCAAATCCAAAGTATTAAGGTTTTACAAGAAAAATAAACCTTTTCAGTATTAAAAAATTTCTCAATTAAGCAAAAAGTATTTTCCAATTTTCCAAAGTAATCCAGAATCTGGACTATATTGTTCACTATTCCATCTGGGATACGCTGATGCACTAATCAAATATGAAATTTAGGGGTGCAGAAGACCATTCTCTATCTACTTTAAAACACTATTATCAATTACTGAAAAATCTATTTAAAATTTGTAAAAAATTACAAACTGATCCACTGGCTACTCTAATACTGGGATTCTATTTTGACTGAGATTCTCTAAGGTATACTCAGAAAACAGAGTAATTGCACAAACTCGAATGCACAGTACTCCATCAAGAAAGTCTTCCATAAGAACATGCAGGAATTCATGCTGAGTGTGGCATGTGCCTCATGGGCAAACACCATGAAAGGAGTAACACTGGGAGAAACACTAGGTGAACACAGAGGTACAGGTAACACGAAGAAAACAAATGGGCAGATTTACTTGTTCCAGTCAACAACAGTAGCTAAAGTTTATTGATTTCAGTTTCAGCAGCTAAAAATCCATGAAAACATTCTTATACGATACAGACAATACTATCCCATATTCAAATTTCTATCAAAGTAATAGAATAGGCTAGGATTTTCTCACAGTCATTGTAATTTACTTATCAATTAGTACAATAAAACCTATTTTAAAATGTAAATATTATAAAGTGCAAATAGTTTTTGTATCCCATGTAGCAGTTCAATTATATGGAAATATCTAAGTAAAGAGACTGAAAAAATATAACTGTTAGCTACGAAGATAGCTGGACACATTCTCAGCCACTGTCTCTCAGCTGTTCCCTTTATATCCACTGTAGAACTATTTCCAACACACTAATCACGTCTATTTGGAAGAAACTAAAATTACATGATTTCGAACTATTTTCATTAAAAAACCAATCCTTTAACAACTGCTTTTACTCTTCCATCTAATTATATACTCTTAAAGGCCAAATAGTCAGTATACAAAAATAACCATAGCCTTTTATTAAGGATAAGACAACAGATAGGAGTTCATAAGAAAAATAAAAATGTTATTTGCCTGCCTCTACCAGCAATACTTTTCAATACAGGAAAATACATTTACTTTAAAAATTTTAAATACATATATGTCAAAGTCTTAATAACTTTGTATCAGAGACTTACTACAATCAAGTCTGTTCACAGCATTGTTAAGTTGTTGAACTGCATAGCTAGCATTGCTTTCAAGATACTTCACAGAACAGTCAAGATGTTCAAAAAACTCTCTCTCCAAAAAGCTCTCTTCTAACTCAATACCAAGTAATACGCACTTATAACCCCACAACCCTGGCAAGAAATCTTATCTAGAATATTTTTCTGACCAACAGGCAGACAGAAAAGATAAAATTGATTAATATTTGATTCTGACATCTAAGGTCACCATGAGAACAATACATTATAAAGTTACTCAAATTAGAGGGCTAGCACTATTTTTTCTTTTACCTATGCCCCAGTCATCATACTTTTTTATGCAAAGGCTATTTATTAAATGTAAGCAAAACCTCTAACTTCCTATTTTGTAATGATCTGAGCTTTTCCATATTCAATGTATGTTTCAACAAAAAAAATCCCAAATTGATTTAAAGTACAAAGCAACAGCTATCTCATCCACAAATAAAAACTACAGCGATGTTCTGCTCTTCCTAAAACAAGCTTGAAGCCATGATTATATTAAAGACACAGACGTGAGGGGACTTCTCAACTTCCAAACAGACATGCAAACAAAGTATTACAGTTCAGGGGTGCAGGTAAATGAATAAGCAAGAAAACTACGTGACATTTGTGCAGCGTCCTCTCAAATCCTGCAATCCCTTCTAGAAAGTCTGGGTCTACATCTCCCTCTTCTTTACTCATGTTCTTCTCGCATGGCTTGGTCTCAGAAACTTTTCATGCCTGTAACGGAAACTTGAGCCAACTTCTTAAATGTATGATTTCTTCATCTCCACTCATCATCCACTTCTGTTTCTGAGAAGCTCCTCATCATGACACCTGTATCTCAAGAAGCAAAACAGGAAACATCACAGGGATGAAGCAATGAAAGATGAATAATAATATGCCTCTGTGTCTTTAATAAAATCCCAACTTTCATTCAAGTTCCTTTTAGGAAATCAGAGTTCCTTTCACAAGTGCAAAGCTTACAAATCTAGTCTGGCAAAACATGGCGTGCCTTAAATGAGGTAACTAATGCAATCTCCCAATCTGCACCTCTGATCCGGACATGAGAAGCAGGAGAAATCCTGTACGAGCTAGCTGTACATACTGTGGAAAACAGTACTGGGTGCCAAGCTTCCAGAACTAGTCTGTGGCAGCCAGCTCAACTAAAAGAAACTGCTGACCCATCTGCTGACTTACCCGCTACTGAAAACAATGCCAGTTATCTTTACCCTGGACTCATTTGTCCAAGTAGAGCTCTAGCCCACAAGTTAGGTGAAAAACAAAGATGTAAGTAAGCCTCTCCTCTACTTCTCCCATTGCTCCCTAATCTACGCAACTTCCACAGCGCACAATTTGTGTTTTTAAACACAGATCAGATACAAGAGAAGACAAAGCTTTCTCTGCAGTACAGCAGCTTAACTACAAGGCGACAAAGGCCTAAGGTATTTTCAACCTGTCATAAGATTTGGCATTGGGATGGAGGGCACTGGCCTGTCTGTTTCTGCCATCCAAAATGGGATCAAGCAGGCCCAAAACCAAGAGCAGAACTGTTTAAAAACAGCAAAGGGATGACTCATCTGCAAAATGGAGACACAGCTGTCTTGTGTCCAAAGATGAAGTATAAAGCATCTGCCTGCCTTACAGTTTTGCCTGAAAGCTGAACGAGAGGGTACAGGAGAATTATTTCTGCAGCCTCCCCAGCCATGAAGCCTTCAGGGGAGATAAGCAGGCACCAAAACCATTCTGCCAGCCAGCTTTTAGTGAAATAGAAGCATGAAAGCAATTTTATCTCTCCCTTTTTGGGTTAAGGCCACCTTTAAATAAACATTGGCATCAAAACCTCTTTGTACCAGAAGCAGAGCAGACCCTACATCTTATCAGCTACCACCTAAACTTCTCAGAATTCCACATCCCATCTAAAACCCTTCTTTATTCTGCAAAAACATTTGACAGCAGCATGCTCCATCTGCATGAATCAGAAAGACAGTGTAGCCCTTCCCCAACTCCTCCCTGTGAAACAGGGCTCATTTTGGCTTTCTTACAGCAGAAATGAGGGACAGCTGGAAGGACAGAGTTCCAGTAGAGCACGAAGTTCTGGCTTTGCTTCTTGCTCATCACAGTCGAGAAGATAACTAAGCCTCGGACAGTCAAAGCAAGAAGGTCTCTGAGAGTGCTCTGGGTATTACAGAAAAACCTGCTTTTAAGCAACTGGACACAAATATATTTACTATGCTGGGATTATATGTCAAAGAAAAATACATATTCCCCCAATTCTGAACTCTTGATTAAGTTCTTACCCTCAAAAGTGCTTAGGAGGCAGTAAACAGTCCTGAAAACTCATACCTCAGTGATCATGCCTGCTACTGAGACATGCTACTGCCTACTCAAGAAAAATAACTATTACAGATTTTCAGATCTTAAAAGCTTTCAAAAGCACTAAAGTTGAGGAAGCCACAGATGCCCAGCTGTCAGGACATCCAGAATTATTTTATAATATATATACCATCCAATTATTTTACACCACAGTGATTCTTAATCTTTTATCATGATGATCACTGTATACAAAAAAGAGAAACCATAATTTTACTGTTCCATAGTCACCATAACTCCATATTCTCTCCAAGCAGCAGAAATTAACTAAGGACAAGTAATTCAACCTCTTATTGACATCCTCACTTCTTAATCAAATGTCTACAGCCAGCATATACACCATACAGACTACAAGACATCCAGGCTACTCACTGTTCTCAAGAGAACTGCAGAAAAAGGTTAACAATTGTCAAAAAGATCTGATGCTGGCTGCCACCTGAAACAACCGAGGAATTTTCAGTTTTCTTTTGAAGAGACAATTTACTGGCAGTCTGGTACTTCTAACTTTGATCTTGCTTCCTTCCAACACCAGCAGAAGCTCAGTAACTTAAGTTCTAAAGCTTTGTAGCTCAGTAACATAACACAGAAACTTCCCAGAATGTTAACTCAATTACAGTATTTTGGCAAGGAAGCCTTCCCCTTATACCTTAGGGAAAATCTTAAAAGATTAAACAGTGCATATTTTAAAAGTACACACGCCTCAACTATTTGATGTAACTCTTCATGCACCTAACAGAAATGTAAACTATAAGGCAAATTTCAACCTAATATCATACAAAAGCACAGAGATTTCAGAGGTGCTCAACTCCTACAGCAGACTGGCAAAATAAGCAACTAAGGCAGTCCTCTGAGCAACAAGTCTGGTTCTCAAACATCAGGGAGACAACATGTTTTGATTAAATATACCCAAGAACTAACTAGAAGGCAGTGAGAAGCACGGAAGCCCTATCTTCACTAGTTCAGCTGCTCACAGAGCTACCTTTGAATCTATGGAGCAACACAGAGCCTTATGAGTCTATCACATCTTCCATCTCTATGTGGGCTGCTGCTGAATGTCAGCAGGCAATTCTCAGGATTCATTAAAGGCACTTGGACAACAGCTGTCCTGTTTCACCAATGAGAATATGGAAAGGCACACATAGAGGTGCACAGCAGCACAGGTGCTCTCTAAAAACCCTAAAAAAAAAAAATTGATCATACAAGATCATACCCAGGTAGGGTAAGCTAAGCAGTGGCATGACAGGTCAGATTACTGGTCCATTTGTTTGAGAATCCTGCCTCCTGTGATCAGGACCAGATGCTTCAGAAGGTGGAATAGCTCAGGTAGTGAACAATGATGTAATTCCCCCAAAGGGAAACTCCTTCCTGACCTCATCAATTAGCATGAAGGTTTATATGCTTAATTTATTTTTAATCCTGTTTACAGCAGCTCTGGATATTGTCATTATATATATAAATGCCCAAGTCTGCTTGGAATCCGCCTAAACTTTTGCCCTTGGTAATATTGTGTGGTGTATTTATGCTTAATGTCATTTAAATATCCCTTTGTTCTTGCACTATAGGAACTAGCACAGCCATTAACCACCTCTGCTCCCCTTCCAAGAGCTCCAGCCTGCCTTGCACCATAAATTTGCATGCCACACTATGCCCTGTGACAGGAAGGAGCACAATCTGAGGATCTTCAAGGCAACAACTGAGCAACGTCTATCAGATATCTAGCAACATTTCTTTAAGCTACATTTGGGATCTGGGATCGGTAGGAAAGTTGGCAATTCCACCAAGATTTCAGCAGGCCCTACCCTCTTCTAGATCTTGCAAGCTCACTTTTATGATGTTTTCCACTCCATAGCTGCCACTTTTATAAGCAAGATGTTTTACTCTATGTTATGTACTTTGAACCACTCCTTCAAGATTCTGATAAATTCACTTAGAACAGACAACATGCATACTATGCTCAGCTTTTTAAGGGCTGTACAGGAAACTCTCAGCAAAGAACTGCCGTCTCATCTCCATGCCTGAATAAAGAGCAACAGGGCCCAACCATGCAACACCAACCCCATCTTCCTCTTGACTGATGCTCTTGTGGGCTGCAGGTTCCCCTCTGCAATAACTTTAGCTTATGTTGCTACTTTTGTTCCTTATGGATGAGCTCATGGCACATTCATCATGACTATTATGCCAAGTACTTATTAAAGCTCCAGTGCTCTCTGCTGTTTCTGCTCATACAATGTGTGCAACATGCATCAAGGTATAAAGCCACACCTTCATTCAACAAAAGTTTAGTGGACAAAAAAAAAATATACATATGCAAGCAGCAGACAAGAAAGGGAGACTCTTAGAGCACATTTGATGTTCTGGATCCTCTTGTCTCCCCAAAACACAGTCCTGCTTTCAGTCATTACTTGGGCTGCATTTTCTTCTCCAAGCCTTTGAAGCTAAAACTCTGGACTGCAGGCCAGAGGTTCTCAGTCCAAAAGTCTTCAGGAAACAAAGAGAGAAAGGCTGGTATCTCATGGGAAGATGGCCTCCCAAGGAGATGACAGAGTTTTTACAGCATTTGTGAGAAATACCACACAGTCATCACTGTTTTACCACAAATGTTGTGATTACAGGCTTGGAACTGGTGAGTTATGGTAAGAGAATACTTCTTTGCCTCAACCAAAATAAAAATTACACCATTTCATCTCTCTTTGGAACAACCTTCAGGCAAGCAAGAGGGTGAGAGAAAAAGCCTCTTCTAGCTTATGGTCCAGAAATAAATGGAGATCTTTAATAATCAAAACAGCACTAACAGAACTGGTAACAGGCACCACTTTGACAACAGTTGCCTCATTAAATAATCCAAACACATGCAACTTTTTTCTCTATTTGAGTATCAGACACTGATTAGTCAATAAAGTGACAGGTCTCATAATGGCAGCAAAATTGTCCTTTTGCATATTTCTCATGGACTACTCCATGCTTTTTAATAGTTACAGCAGTCTTAGAAACTGTTTCAGAGCAAGGATCTTGACACTTTCTTTCCAAGAGGCCATAAACGCTTTCCTGTGCTTTGGTTTCACTTGTCTAAAGAGAATATACTGAGCTGGGTACTTGTACAATGCTCTTAGGCAATGTTCAAGGAGTGGTCCAAGCCACAAGGTTCAGAGCACTGCCATACCAGCACCAACAGAACCCCTGATCAGCCAGCAAGTGGTTTGCCTTTGGCATTCCAGAATGTGCTGAGGTTGAAAGGGAAGACAATAATGATAGAGAACAATTCTCCCATCAGCAGCGGCAAAAGTAAACTCAGAGGCACAGAGTGCAATGCGTTCACCACTTTGGGGTCATTACAGGCTATGAAGTCAAAATGAAGTGATATTTTCTGTTTGTCAGACACAGAAACAGACTTTGGGTAAGGAGACTTTTAACGGACTCAACTAAGGTATTTTTGGCAGATAGAATTCTCAATCTGTTGTGATAAAATTAGCTTTAAATAAATGCACAATACAAGCAGTACATACTTTGCCTAAGAAAATCCCGCTGGCCACTTGCAGATCATGTGAACTCAGTTATTTAGCTGAGCTAAAAACATCAATTATTCTGAGCCTTATCTGACTGTAGATTTGGATCTGTTTAACAACAGCACTGCCACATATCAAAATGCATGACAACCCACAGCTCTTTACTAAAGCAAGGAAAAGTTCCTGCAAACAATGATTGCTGCCACTTAACAAAATAGTCATGAAGAAAAGAGGTAAGAGTGAAAAACCTGCACCTCTGCCTCTATCCGTCTGACTTTTCCCTGAAAAGAAAAAGCGACTCTTCCTCTTCTGTCAGTCCACCCTTCCTTCCATATTACAGCGGAAAGAAATGGGTTGCCTTCAACTACTACTCCCTGATGTCCACTTGTCAAAGCTATGGAAGATGACAATCTTACTTTTTTTCTCCCTGCAAGGCTCCCATCAACCAGAAAAAGTTCTGCTCTGTTCTTTCAACCAGTGTCACAAAACCTGGCTCTGTACTGCTTATCACCATGATCCAAGCGACAGCAAAATAGTCATTCAAACATACCTAGTGCTTGGTGCTGGGTAAAGTTCACAGCAGCTGTTGGAGTCCCAGAAAGACATCTGAGAGAAGCGCCATAAATAACGACATCACATGGAGTCTCCCATTGCAAAACCCACATACATCTTTCCTACTCAGGAATTTACACCTCACACCCTATGCTGTCAGTCAAGAGCATATTACAAACCATGTTTCCAAGATGATCCACAGGATATTTTGGAAAGTAATACAGCCCTCCTGTTGGCTGATTCTTTTCAAAATACCTGTTCTACTCCATTACAAAAATGACATATGTTGCAGTTAGTTTATCAAAACTATGGTCTTTCTCAGGAGCAAGCCATAGATCCACATGTGCATTTTATACATCATGGACGTCCAAAACCAGTTCCAGCCAAGTCTGACAGCCTGGTAGAAACCAAAGGGGACTACTCCTTCTCAGACTCAGGATCTATGTTCTTCTTCAGACATGCAAATGTAAAGTATTTTCTCAGAGTACAGTTTCAGTAAATCCCAAATTTGAACAGTGCCTTTTCAAGATTAATTCATTTTACTGCTAGATTAAAATTAAACCAAATTCTCTTAAAAGACCTCATTCCTAGGCATCTGCAAGGAGAGAATCACTTTTCAAAGCAGTGCCTAGATATAAATGAGAAACAAGATATACAGCCATTTTATAAAAATTAGGGTTTTTTTCCTGGAGTTTTGCCACAAATTGCCTTTGAGGGCTTGGTTCAGAAATTCCAAAGTTTTTTATTGTTTTTCATATTGAGAACTAATTCCTTTTAGCAATTCTGTTAATCTTGGAATTTGAAGTTATTTTTATTAAAGTAACGCCCAGCATTTAGATATTCCATAAAAAGATCAGGAATTATTTTTATTAAAGTAACACCCAAAGCTTAGACATTCCTAGCAAAAATAAGGCGAAGCACCTTCATTCAAAAAGGTTCTTAGTCTTTTCAATTCAAACAAAGATTTCAGAGACAGCTGAGCACTGTGAAGTTTTATCAGCCATTTTTTATCAGAGACTTGGGGAAAAAGTAATCGAGGCAGAATTTTTCTGCCTAAGAAAATCATGATCCTTTTGCTCCTAACAGTATGTGTTATTCTTTTTTCCTCTCTTCTTGCCTTCTGTTACAGAAGAAGTAGCACCAATTTCCACTCCCCAATGTCAGATTCCTCATGAGACATTTGTGCTGGCTCTGGGCTGTTCTGCCAGCAGTCAGTACCTCTGGTCATCCTCCATCCTCATCCATCCATCCATCCTCAGCCAGGAGGGAGTCCTCTCAACCCAGGCAATGCCAATTCCTGGTGGAGCTTGTTAAACTACAAACAACTGGATCACAGCCCTTAACTCTTATGCCACAATAGATGTGTGGCTGCAAAGTGAAGGATCTTACCTCCATTCTTGAGGGCCTGAGGCACTGAAACCTTCTGCTCTTCAGCGGCAGCTCCATCGAGTGCTGCCTTTTGTTTGAGTGACTTCATTAATAAACAACACCCAGGTTCCTTACCATGACTAAAGCACAGTTTAAGTGTTTGGAGGGAAAAGGGAATGCCTTTTGATCACTACTTCTGATCTGGAGCATAAGCAACCATGACTGAAGACTCCACTTTGTCAGCAAGCCACCTCCAACTGCTGTTGCTCTTTAGGCATAAAAGGCCAAAGACATCATGGATTTAATAACACGTTTTCTAACAATGTGCTGCTTCCCTATTGAAGAAGGCACGCAATGACAATTTTCAATCTCTTTAATTTAGAAATTAGGGCTGGGGCAAAATCTTCTCAATTCCTCTGAAAGAGATGTTAAGTTGCAACATCCCCACCTTTCTCCCTGCAGCGTGTATTGCTCAATAGCAGTGGCACTCCTGAGTTCAGGAGGACTTTAAAAGGAGCGATTAAGCTCACGGAAGTAAGCTAGCATGAATAAACTGCCCAGGCAACAGGGAAACATTCCAGAGCCCTGTGCTGTCACCAGGCTTTTGGCCAATGCTGTTTAATCATATATGCAAAACATAAATTACAGAAAGATTCATTACTGGTTAGAATACTGTCAATTAGTAATTTTGCATTGCACTGAAGAAGCTTCCCTGCAAACTGTCCTCACACAAAAGCACTGGGATCTTCTCCCCATTTTCAGAGCTTCTACTGGCATCATGTACCTAGTGGTACAGCAAAGGCTTCCTCTGTGGGTCTTTTTAATGGATCAGGCAAATATGGAAGGGAAGTTTGAGAGCAAGTTTAGGACCACTCCAGCATCACACAGCTGAAATTGCTAAATCCTATGGCTGGCTATAAGGCATCATGGCAGCTTCTGCAGGACAGATTCTCATCTAGGCTCAGCCTGTACATACCAGTTCATACTATCCAGGCATGTAACACTGGACTGAAACTCTAAATGCTCATGGCACAGGGAGGATACTTTCACTACAAGGCCCTCAGAGTTTACGACGTCTTCTTTAAACACAGACATACTCATAGCTTAAATATTTAAGACCCTCTTAAGCCTTGTCACAGAATTTACACAGCTCTGTCCAAAAACCTTTGATCTTCTGTGCAGCGCTGAGTAAAAAACCTAGCCAGCCACATTTTGGGTTACCAGGAGAGAGATGACTCTCCCACCACTTCACAGACGATTATAGTTTTCACATAAAATTATAGAGTCATGGTTGTAATGCCATCTGAAGACTGCATTTACAAGACTTGATATTCAGCAGTTCACATGGAGATAACAGAATGGTCAGATTCTCAAAAACTTTGGAGTTATAATTGAGAGCAACTTGTTAATGATTTTCTGCTGTATCTTCCAGATGTAAAGTTTTAACTGCTTAGAAAGTCTTCTCTCACATGCTTCATGTGATCTGACACCACTAAATCTACACATCATAAAAGATTTTTAAACAGTATTGGATAAGCTAGAAACAGTTCCTCCTGAACAGCATTCTCAAAAATAAATGTAACTGAAGATAACTTTGGCCCAAATTTTGTTAGGTCATAAACTTTCCCCATGTGAGACATCCAAAATTCTTAATGAAAAATGTTCCCTGAGAGTTTGAGAATCTGCTCCATGCATGCCTATAAGCCTGACTACTAAAAATGGATGCAAAAAAACCTCACAAAAAACTATTGTCTCTCGACCCCTAGCTGTCTTTGCTTTTAGAATCATGAATCAACAGATAAAAATCAGTGCAGACATTTAAAGTAAAATTTCAAAAACTGACTACACCTTCTGTCCCAATATATACTTGTACTGTACAGCTGAAAACATAAACTCCCATGTAGAACAGGGTATAGTTTCACTGGGACAGAACTTCCATGGCTGCACTTGCCAGGAAAACAAAACACGACCTGCCCTTCACTCACGGCTCAAGCAGCATACTTTGAACAACCTAGCATATGCAAGAGGCACGGATCCTGGAAAAGTTTTTGCTTTTGGTATTTCTCCTTACAAGCTTTTTGTTCTGGACAAGTAAGTATGATACGCTCGTGCCACTGCCCCAGGTCCATGAATACAAACGAAGCCACTCGCTGCTCCAGATTTCTAAGCCCTTCACGGTGCTTTCAGCTGAGCTGAGAGGCAAATCATGAAATTATTATCTGCAGCCCGAAACACGGCTGTGCTGGGTAAGCGGCAAGGCGCGGGTTCATTCTGCCATGCTGCTCCACTGAAGCGAGGGGAGAAGCACCGGGCGGCTGCGGCGGGCAGCGGCGCCGGCGGAGATGCGCCATTGGAAAGGCTCCGTTCCCTGCCTGCCCGCCCGGGTGGGCAGGGCCGGTGGGAAGGAGGGAGGACTCAGCTATGCGGACAGCCACGAGCCCCCGTGCCGGGACATCGCTGCGGCGCCCGCGGCGCGAACCCGGCCACAGGACACGCGGGAAGCGCTCCCACGGAGGACGGAGCGGAGAGCCCGCCCGGCCCGACGGCGGCACGCAGCCCTCCCGCGGGAATGGAGCCGGACCCGGACCCCCCTTCCCCGCCCCGACCGTGCTTTCTTCTCGGGCGACCCCTTCCCGCCTCGACACGGCGCCCGGCGAGGCGCCCCTCCCTCCCCCTAGGCGCGGACGGGGTGCGGCGGGCGGCGGGGCTCGGGCGGCGCGGCCCCACTCACCGCCCGGCGGGCGCCTCCGGCCTCCGAGCACCAGCGGCGGCAGCAGCGGCGGCAGCAGCGGGAGCCGGCGCGTCCCGGAGACGGAAGCGCGGGAGGAAGTGAGGTCGCGCGAAGGGGAAACGGAGCCGTTTCCGGGGGATGGAGGGGGATGCGGTCCGCGGGTTTCCCCCGCGCCTGGGGAGCTCTGCCGGGCGCGGATTTCTGTGCCTGGTAAACCCCGCCGAGGGACGGGGACGCGGGCAGAGTAACGTGGGGAGGACACGGCACCGGCAGCCCCGGAGCTCCGCGCCCTCTCCGCTCGCCGTGGCGGCCAGCCCTCGGCCCCGCGGAGTGAGCCCGCTGTTTTCCGTGATTACAGTCGAAGATGTTACAGGGGGCCACCCTTCACTCAAAGGAGCCTTCTCGTGGGTAAACCCACTGAGCCTTCTGCCACTGTCAGTTCGGCCCAGCGTCTGTCCCTACAGACACTAAAGTACAGATCATTTCAGTATAGTAAAATCTGGTGCTCAAAGCCAAGTTTCTTAGTATCCAACTGTAACCGTGAGTGGTGCTCACCACTCTCCAAGACTTAATCTATTTCAGCACAGAATAGGCAAAAACTTCTAGACATGAAGTCCCAGCACTGTGCTGTTTGTTCATCACTGGGCCAACTCAAGTTGTGTAACCTTAGGAATTACAGCATAATACGTCTTTCAAATAGTTTTCATGATTAGATGCTTTTATTAAAAAGTAATTTCTGCAGAATCCTTTCAATTAACTGAGTTTGAGATTTTCCTAGAAAGAAAAGGTAACTGCTGTGTGAAGTCTCTTCTGGATAATCTGTGACGTGCTTATACAGATTTTTACAGACAGACACATTCTTTACAAAAATTTGACTAAATTAAGCTAACCACCTTTGCTATTAACATTAGAGTAGTGGCTTCTTTTAGACTTGTAGTTCACTGTGTACTTATCAAAAGTTTCTCCAGGAAAGGTTCACAGTATGTATACACAACTCCCAAATAAACAGAGAGCAGAACTTTTCTGCACTACCACCAGTGACACTCCGGGCTCTCAAAGCTGTACACCTTCACCAGGCAGTATGGCCATAGTGCCTTCATTTACGCTTATTGACTGTATTCAGCAAATTCAGCAATTCATAATCAAGGAACACAAGGGTTTCCAGGCACATAGGTACTGCCTTGCTTTCTCTCGGGTGCTGTTGCCAGAGAAGGTAGGAGCTGATTTCCAAGGTGCTAGCAGAGAGAAATAATTTCAGACACTGGTAAGACTGACTTCCCTACCCCCAGGTTCCTCTGAGCAGGTCTGCCTGTGCTGGGTGCTTTCATGCTGAATGTTCCAGTGGGCACTCACTTTACCTCACGAGGGCTCAGAGAAAAGCTACTAAGAACAAAGTTTTAGGGACAGTCCCCTGCCTTTCCCCCTTGCCTTCAGTTATGTATCAATTAAAAAGCATTGAAAATAGCTCCACATTGACTCTTAAAATCAGCACTGGATATATGTCCTAAGGTCCTACAGAACTGTGGGCTTCATTCCACTGAGAGCTGTACACTTTCAGTCTGTTTTGGTGGCTGCTGCTGCTGTTCATACTTCCTTGCTGAAAAAAAGAAACACCAATCAACACCAATTATACTATTTATTTTATATTATTATTACTATTATTATATTATTTATTACATACATGTATATATATGTACACATATATGTTTATATATATTCACATAACTATGACAACAATCAAGAAAATGATGTAATATCAGAAAACCTAATTTCAGCCACATAAGAGGAAGTTTCAGTCACCATGTAGAACTTCACCTTTAGCATATGGCCTTATAAATGTTGAACAGTAGAGTCATGGCAAAACATCAGTAAATCAATGGCAGAGAACTATGACTCCATTCAGGTCCTTTTATTAAAATAAAAATAAATAAAATTAAAGGCTATGGCTTTGGAAGTTCTATTACAGATGCCCTAAACGACTCAATTCACAAGGCTGATGTCTGCATTTCTCATCTCCTCCACAATACACAAGCTAACAATTACAGTGACTTCAAAATTAATCTGGTTAGCAAGGCAAAGTGAGATCAAAGAGTTGCATGCAGTGGTACAAACACCATCAGCAAATGCCAGCAGGCATTCCACTGTAGGAAGAACATCAAATTTTGTTCCTACAGAATGCAATGGCCTGCTGTAAGAATCTTTACATCAAGTCTTTGCATTTAAAAGGTGGTTTGAGATCACTAAGGGGGTTTTTTACCGTATTTCCTCTAAGCATGCACGCAGGGCAGATGTGATGCAAGCTCATGTGTTTCTCTGAATTGGACCACTGGAATATCAGGGGCATCAGGCTCTTTCCTGCCTCCATCCTGACCGTCAGCATTAAGATGGGAGCAGCAACACTTGTTGATACAATAAAATTCTCATTTATTTTCTATTTATTTTTTATTGGTTGTCTTACTCATGATTCCACAGTCCTCTCAACTTTTACAAATCTGTCCACGTTTTGACAACGTCCAGACCTTCCCAGCTGTTTCAAAGTGTGACATGGGATTCGTTTTGACATTTGCTTCGGGATAACTGCATAGCCGCTCCCTCGCTTCGTACTTCCTCACGTACCAGTCCTGCGGCCTTGGCTGCTACAGAGCCCCTGCTCACATGGTGCCACAGGACGGGGGGCGTTCCCACTGCACAAGGCTCGAGGAAGCCCCACGGAAGGGGCTCGAAGGACCCTTTAGGAACCCTAGGGCCCCAGTAGCCCGCAGGCCCGGGGGAGCCCCCTCTTCCCTCTGACTTACCGATGGAGTACATCTCCAGCTGCTGCCGCAGGCGGATCTTCTTCACGCTGTCGTAGAAGTTGGGCTCGGGTAGCGTCTCGGCGGCCGGGGGCAGGGTGAAGATGCGCATGATCCTCCTCTTGTTCCTGCGAGGAAGGGGCACGGCGGTGAGAGGTGTCGCCCCTCCACGCGGGGGCCCCGCGGGAGCCCCTGTCCGGCCCCGCCCGGGGCTCCTCTCACCGCCGCGCGTAGACAAGGAGGGCGAGGCTGGCCAGCACCACCAGCAGGTACACGTTGGTGGCCTCGTTCCACGCCTCGTGAACCGAGTAGTCGATGGCGCCGCCGTCGCTCAGGGCCGCCGAGGCGCCGCCGCCCGCCCCGCCAGCCCCCGCAGCCGCCGCCGCCATGGGGAGCGCGGCCGGGAGGGCGGCCCCGTGGCCCCGGAAGTGACGTCTGCCCGGTGCCGGGCGCCATGGCGGGGGGGGCCTAGGGGCGCTGAGAATCGTGGTCCGTGCTGATATTAAACTGTGCCAGGGGACATTAATGCCGCTGATTGCTAAAATGTATATACAGTACAAAATTTTGATAGTCGGCGGGCCGGATTTGTGGGACAGCACCCAGCACCTGGGCTTGTGCAACTCTGAAATAAATCATAGAACCACAGAATCAGTGAGGTTGGAAAAGAGCTCTGAAGACCATCGAGTCCAATTTGTGGCCGAACACCACCTTGTCAACCAGATCATGGCACGAAGTGCCACATCCAGCCTTTCCTTAAACTTGTCCAGAGATGGTGACTACACCATCTCCCTGAATGATCCATTCCAGTGTCAAATTACCCCTTCTGCGAAGAAATTCCTCCTAATGTCCAACCTAAACCTATGCTGGTGCAACTTAAGACCCTGTCACTTGTTACCATGGAGAAGAGGCCGACCCTCACCTGGCTACAAGCTCCTTTCAGGGAGCTGTAGACAGAATAAGCAATGTCTCCTTCAGGTGTGTTATTACTGTGTTGTTGCACACTGGGAACTAATCCAATTTTCTTGGACTGCCTGTGAGGCCCGGGGGTGCCTTCCCACACTTCCATTTCCCATCCAGTTACCAGAACCTTGGGGAGAGGACATGCAGGGCAGACCACTTCTCTCCCAGTGACATGGGCACCGGAGATATAACAAGTCTTGATTTTGCAGTGCTAGTGTCCAAGAGAAAGGCACAGATGGGTGTGGGGCCAGGAGAAGTGTGAATTCAGCAGCTCCAGAAGCCTGGCAGGCATGGAGTCATCTGGATGGGCTGGTGCTTATGCAGTGGCAGTGGAATTACGTGGAATGTAGTTCTACAGTGCATGGTGTCAAAAAAAAAGAGGTTTGGATTGTCATGAGCTTTCACTTTTCACATAGGAACTAAATGTGACAGTTTAAATTTGTCACAATAGAAAGAGCATTTTCTGAATGATTTGCGCTTTGCTTTTGGTTTGGTTTGGTTTGGGGGGGGGGGGTTGTGCAAAAATGGGAGTTAAAAGCACAGTTCTAGGATTATGCTTTGGCAGAGGAAGTGTTTCAGCTCAGAACCATGAAAAGTTTTCTGAACTGCTTAATGAGATGTAGGTAAACTAGGCTGCTCTAACACTCACACACAAACTTTTTTCCCTAATGCCTGATGTGGAATGTTTGAGCTACGTGAGAGGTTAGGTGTGCTTTTTGCTAGGGCCTTCTCCTTCTTTCTATCCACCTCTGCCTTGATACTTCCTTTTACCATAGCATGCTTTAGATACTAGAATTGTTACAATTTAGACATCAAAGATATGGTGATATGGTCCGTGTCCCTCCACTTAGCGTGTATTTGGGGTATGTGCTTGTATTATGGTTATGCATCTTCACCCTTTATTAGACCATAAAGGGGGAAAACCCAAGTATTTTTAGGGTGTGATTTATCTAACCTATGTCAAACATTCCGATTCACAGCTCCTGTGCCCAGGAAATGCTCTGATCCCTTACTGAGTGCAAGGAGTCTAGACACCTCATTTGGATGGCACTTACTTTTCAGATGTCTAATCAGCCTGAGGAAACTCTATCCTTTGAGGACCTGTGTTCTCACTGTAAGATGTTCCAAGTCTTTCTCTTTCCATGGTATGGAACAAATTCATTTTAAGGGGCCTTAGATCAAGACATAAAAGAATATGAGTGAAAATGACAATGTAAAAAATAAAAACCTAAGGCATTGATGAGAAAAGTTCCTTGCCCCACATGGTGTGGGAAAGGAGGATAGAACAGCAATTAGACATAATTCTAGGTCATTAAATTGGGATGGCACCCATGCACAGAACTGTGGAAACCACTAAGAGAGACGAAAAAAAGTCACTTATGCAACACGACAAAAGACAATTAAGTGTGGTTTCAGAGGGATTTTAAGAAGTTTCATGTGAAGTTGAGGCTTTTTGTTTGCTTTTATAGGATGTTGAACTTTTCTGCTAACAAACCTGACAAGAAAGCATTACACATCTTTGAAGAAAAGTGGAAAGAACAAATGTAAGTAGCTTCGGTGCTCTTTATATTGCATTACTGTCTCTAGACCTCAGCTGAGATCAGGCTCCCTTATATGAGGAGGAGAGTAGGTGTATTTAAGCTGTAACTAAGGGCACTTTTTATATTAACCCCACAGCTTGCTCTGGACAAGCCAGGAAGGGACTGGGACACTCAAGGAATCTGCACGCAGCCTCCCATGCAGAGGAGACCAAGGCCTGGATCCACAAAGCATGACCTCGGGTCCTGGGATTTTCTCTGCAGCCTCTAGCACACAGAAACAGACTGCCTCACTCAGCATTGCCCAATTCATTTGATTTAATGAAATGCTTGATTTAAGACTTTGATTATCCATCCACCCCAACCTACAAGACAGGCAGAGACAGAGTTTCTCCTTCCATATACCCCTCTGAATTTAGTAAATGTGAATCAGTGAATAGGACAGGGTTAGACTGAGGAGCGCAACAGCTGGTTCTGCCCTGAGCGTGACAGCTTTGCAAACCTGAGGAAGAGGGGTGATCTTCCCCTTGCCTGACTGTAGAAATAGGAGTTCTGGGAGTGCATGACTTCCTTGAGGAATCTGGTTCAAACAGCAAAGTTGATTGGCTCTTACACCTACAGGTTAGCATGTCTGGTATACTGTTATTTCCCATTAGAGCTTGGGCCTTTTTTTAAGTCTTAGGCTCCTAAAGCACACTCAGAAGTGGGAATGCAAGCTGCTCTTGAATTTGGTCAGAGCATAGTCAGGCCTTGCAATTGCAATTTTGTGTGAGAAATTGTGTTACCTGTCCATGTAGATTATGTAGCATATTTATTTGTGGCTTGGATGAGGTGGGATGGGATAACCATTACTTATATATGCTGTTCATGCATGAGGACAGAAGTTGTTATATATTTTCTTATACAAAAGCTGAGTGTAGGGAAAGAACTGTCGTTTTGTGTTGTGCCTTTATAGCATCTGACCTACAGGATCCTGGCCTATGACCAAAACCTGTAGGCACCAAAATAATAATATGTAATAATAATATATGGCACTGGCATAAGCTAAACATAGTTAATGGAGACCCAAGCTTAGTGGCTAGATTTTCAGCATTACAGGCAATAAGCCTGGGGGGTTTCAGTTTGAGTTAGACACCACACTCCACTCTCCCTTCATCCCAAAAACGAGCTCTCAGGGAGAAAAACACTAAAAATCTGAACTTTTATGGAGACTTTGTTCATTCCACAAAGAAATCCAGAGTGTAGTTGATAAAAGTACTCACTTCAGCCTCATAGATTTAACAAGAGAATTGCTGAAAAGGGTCTTCAGCTCTATAGGGAAAGAATTCACTTTCCAAAAGTCATTAGCATCCAGCAACTACTAGAAATTTGACTGAGAGCTACTGAATTTTGTCAGTTTTGAAAATCCAGTTACTTCGTATCCAAAATGTGAATGCTGAAACAATAATCTTGGTCTTTTAAAAATTATGGCCAAAGAATCTGTGTATATGTATGTGTGTGTGTGTGTCTGTATAAAAATATATAATATTTAATGCATTTTGAGTTAGAGCCAAACAGAATCAAAAATTGCTGATACATAAATATCACTGTAATGTAAATATATACACCATTTAATCCTGATAAATACTGGATTATAGACTTCTGAACAGAGACTGACAATTATTGGAAATCATGTGGTCATCTCAAGTATACAGTGCCTCAATTAAAATAAAACCACAAAATCCTTTTCCTTTTTTAAAAATACCATCTAGCATATAATTTATTTGGTTGGACTCTACAAATATACACATTATATCATGCTAGAATAACTTGAGAACCACTTTTTTCTTGTTCCCAGGGTCTCCTGATTGTTGGTAAGACGTTACAGTCATAATGATAGAATCAGTTTACAGTTGCATATTCTGCCAAATAGCTCACAAATTATATTTGGCAAACAACACTGCCTCTGTTTCACAAAGATAATGATCTGATGTTTTGTTTATGTGGCACCAAAGGAAAATATTATTTTAGAGCTTGTGATGGGATTTCAAAAACTTTGTGTGGTATTCTAAACTTCAGATATATTTAAAAGTTACCACTCTATTAAATACAGAGTAACACAGTTTTCCACCGATACTTTAAAAAAAAAAATCAAACAAAAGTTTAATTAAATACATTAAATACATTAAGTACATTAAATACAATTAAATACATTTCATTTCTTCCACATTTACTCAGACCTACCCAACAGCTGGTGTAGATATTCATGTGCTACTTCTTACATCTGATGGTGTCAAAGGTACAGATGAGTTGCCATATAGGCTGCTCACCTCCACAGGATTTAGTTACAGGAGTGCCTTCAGGATGTAGTCTGAAACCCATAGCACAAAACAGGAAATGGTCCATCAGACTTGACCCCCCCAGAAGCATGCAGCCAACAGGCAGTCTGGAAAGGAAAACAGCATAACCTTGACAGTGCTATTATTTGATGGCTCCAAGGAGAAAATGAAAGGAGCAGTGGGTTTGAACTGAGTCTGGGGCTCTACTCTGAGACAGGCAGTTTCCATTCTGTAACCTGTGGTACAAACCTACCTGGTAAGGGCTAAACTTTCCCAGTGGAAATCCACTGGGAATTTGTTTTGGCTACAGCACTGGCCCAAGGATAGAGTGCACCATACCAGTAGTGGGCCCTGACACAGCTGACACCTGCAGCCAGACTGTCAGCAGGCTCAGCTAGCATCCCCTAAGAATCTTAGTCTCCTCCACTGCTAGCACAGCAACATACCAGCAGACTTCACTCTGGGAACCAGGTGCTATTTCTTGAGTCTGGAAGATGGCTTCTGCTTTGGTTCTTTGTCTAGCAGCTGGGTGGGTGGGGGTGGGTGAAATATGCCGGGGGACTGCTGCAGGGATGGCAGCGAAGGCATTGCCCAAAAGAGAAAGGTAATGTGGTTACAACAACCTCAGCAAAAGGATTCCCTGTCCCTTGGAAAGGGGCCAGACCGAGGCCTTAATCTTGATGATGACAGCTGTCCTGGTTTGAAAGACAGGGAAGAGCAGGGCCCTCCCTTGAAATGGAGAAAGTAAGTCCTCTCCCTCTGAATTAGTATAATTTTGAAATTAAGGGGCTCTCAGGTAAAGATATGGGGATAGGAATAACACTTTACTAGTATGTATAAGAAGGCAAACAAAACACCAACTATGGAATTAATAACAAATTGAACCAGGAACCCAGTACCAGCCCTCTCAGCCGCGAGCACTTTTCCCTTCGGTGCAGTTCCCGTCACAGCCGGCAGGGAGCGCTGGTGGCGCCCGGCGGGCAGGGCAGGTGCGATGATCCCCCCGTGGCTGCAGGGGGCGCTGTGGTGATGGCGACTGTGTCCCAGATGGGAAGGGATGGAGGAGAGAAGCAGGACGCTTGGAAACAGCAAGCTGATAGCAGGAGGGCATCCTAGCAGGCCCGGGGTGTGGGGGTCCAGCAGCAGAGGAAGAGGCAGCTCCTGGCATTGGGATGGTGGTCGTAAAAGCAACCTTCCTCCTCCAAAGCCAAGAGCGAGCAAGAGAGAGAAACTGCCCCCCACTCTGCTTCTACCTGTTTCTAATTTCACTGTGTCTGGGCCTCCCTGCCTCTGAGAAGAATTCCCAAAAATCCGGGGAGGTTCCTCCTCCCTCAACTCCCCAACAACCTTCCCCCTCGCCCCCCCCCCCAGTCTCAAGGACCTAGCCATCAGTTCTTCTTAGCATGTCAATGGGAAAAAACTCCACAGGCAAAAAGGAAAGGAAAAACCAACCCCCAACAACAGCAAACAAAAGCCATGGAATAACTGGAATCATATCCACCTCAGCAATGACTACCTAGTGTGGTTAGGGGAACCACCTCTGAAGTTTTCTGATGGAGATAAGCATCAGTAGCTGTCCTTCTCCTTCTGTGACCTGCATATTTGTGCAATCTCTTTGACTGGACTTTTGGGATGGAAGAACAATAATACAGTAAGAAATACGGCAATGACCATCCCCAGAGAAGCATCTTTTGTGAGAAAGGACAGGGAATGTGGGACACTTGATCTGAGCTTGAGATAAGAACCAGCAGCTGTTGTTGAGGTTAGGCAGAACTGTGGCAGAGGTCTTAGCATGGGAGGTCATATCTACTGGTCTAGAGCTGGCTGGGGAGTGGGTGAGCAGAGAGGGACTTGCAGGCTCCCAGCTGTGAACAGGCCTCTTCCTGCCCTTCATCTTTTGATGTTTTCCACTAGACAGACAAGAGCTGCTTGTACTGAGGCAGCAAAGTCCCTGAATGTTTATCAAAGGCTGTGATTGGTGGCAAAGACTGAAATGCCCAGAAAAGAGAGTGGAAAGAGAGAAGACTACTGCATGTAGGGCTGTGCTGCCTCTTTTCCCACTCTCTGTGATGTCTTACCTCTTCCCTTTAAGGGAAAAGAAGCTGGAAATGTGGGAAGAACTGGATTCATGCAATCCTGAGATTGCAGAAGGAGCTAGCAGGAAAGAATAGAAAGATGCATGGGGTACTAACATCTGATTTTACTGAAAGACTGGAAGGAGGCGACATACAAACTTGGTTTTGGTCTCACCAGGTTGAGACAGAAATGGACAGTGAAGACTAAGACCACGAGCAATGGACAGTGGCATTTGAGGTTAATAGGTCAGCCCCTATATCTGTCTGTCTTGTTCCTTCAGACTCACTAAAACAAACACAGTGAGATCTCTAAGGGGTTTATGGAAGCTTGCTAGGAAAATACTGGCTGCAAGGCCAGATTCTGTCTGTGTCAGGGCTTCAGAGGCAGCTGCTAATAACTAACGCTAATATGGCCTTCATACTGCCATCTAGCGTTTCCTCACAGACAGAAACAACATCCCGAAGAGAAACTGCAGCTCCATAAGGCTGTATTCAGAACAAATCTGATTTATTCCTGCTGAAATACAACGCTGGACAACACACAAGCTGAAAAAGAGGGAATAGAAAAGATTCATGGAGAACCCACTGCTCAGGGTGAATGTTTAGGGAGACACCTTTTCTTAAAAACTTTATAACTATTTCATCCAGGAACAGAGAATCATCTCCATGGCAAGATAATTATTCTAAACCAGAATTTTTCCTCTTTTTTTTTTTTTACTCTGTGAAATTAATATGGCTGTTTGCAAGGTGCAACAGTACACAACAGGGCAAGAATCCCAGCAAAACCTTAACCAAGAGAGACCAGCACAAGATGTTTGCCAGGTTCTTGTCTGTCCTTGCTACACTCATATAAACCCCTCATGGGATGGTTATTTACACCCATGAGATGAAGATTTCCCTTTCAAGTGTACATGATGACTAACAAAAGTTAACAAGTTATTGTGGGAGAAACATGCAAAAGGTTTGACTCTTGGCCCTTTAAAGCCTGGCTTCAAGGAGCTGTAACACGAGACTTTTCCAACTGTTGCACATCCTGTGTTCATGCTGGAACTATAGAAATCTAACCCTAATAATAACAAGTCAAGAGTTCATGGGCTGGATTGTGCATTTACAACATGCTTTTTTTAGGTGTTTTGAATCAAAGTCCAAAACAAACCCGAAGCATATCCACAATCACTGCTCTCTTTTGGAAATCTTGATTTCTGAGGTTTGTCTCCTGACAACCTGAGCAGGAAAACTGTAAGGAAGGAATGGATAAGTGAAAAATGGAAAAAGTCTAACTTAAGAAAACAGACTGGCCAGAGGGAAAGGCATAATCAGCAGCTTTTAAAGGGTTCCTGGTGGCATTGTATGATATCAGGACTGAATTTACTAATTTGCAGAAAATTTTTCCCATTGATAATAAAATTCTGATACCAGGATTTGAACATTATACATATGAAATGACTGCATGATCTCAGTCCAGTCAGAACATGGCTGGTTTATGTGAAGAGGAATAGCAGCACAGAAAAGAATAGAACCAAACTCTTCAAAAAGGAGCAAAAAGGGCAGTGTACATCTCTGCTCACAAATCACCTCTCAGGTCAAAACATGGAAGTTGTCTCTTAGGCCTTTCAAAGATTTAGTCCCAGCACAGAAAGTCCTCAGGTGGACAACGGTGGAGTCCATATTTCTCATTCATATTATTTCTGTTTTTTCCCCAAGAGAACTACATCCTGGATGCCAGTCGACCAAACAGAACCTATTGCTGGATTAAGGCATCATTGTTCTTCCTTTTCAGCTGTTGGTACCAGGCTGTTACGTCCATGTAACATCCATGACCACTTCAGCTCTCTTCCAAAGTGTTCAGCCTTTCTGCAGATTACAGAGGAGCAAGAGATTTGCATTTGACAGCTTCATCTCTAAAGAGGCCATCTGAAAACACCACCGGACAAAGGCTTGAAAACCAAGAACCTGTGTCTGTAAGCAGACTCTGCAGAATCTGCATCATCTTCTTGCTTCCAAAAGTGGCCACACACTTGTTACAGGGCTCATAGAGCAATCACCATTATGGCTCCAAAAACAACCTAGGGAGAGACTAACACTGCAGCTCTGGCACTGGGGCTTACCAAAATCTGAAGTGAAATGGGGTACTCCTTTCTAAGTGACCACTGCTTTTACTACATGGGAAAGTAGATGAGGGTTTTGTGGATACAACATAAGCCAAAGCAATCAGCACAAAGATTGTGGGGGGCATGCCATGGTCTCTGCTATCCAGTCCTCTGCTAACAAGTTAAGGTAGACTAATATTTTTTAGCTGTTTTTGTGTAATTTTAAAGATTTTTTTGTGTAAATGTTGCAAAAGAAAATTTATCATTTCTTAAGGAAGAAATTTCCTCTGCACTGATACAACTTCATTTCTCTCCGTCCTCCTCTTCCAATGGCAGATTAAACATGCCACTGGAAAGCTTGACAGCTCTTGGATTGGGTATGTTTTTGGGTTGTTTTTTTTTTTTTTTAATCAAGAGGTGCAAGTTCAGTTGTTCTTTTCTTCTGTTTTGGGGGCAGAGGTTTTGCCCATCAGGCAACTACATAAATAGGAAGGACATAAATTTAAAACATCAGTATGTTGTTTGCCTTGTGATTCACTATAACATTTCTCTAGTACCAGGCATAGCTGCCTCCTGAATAAGCAGAGTTAAAACTTTCCTGTAGGTGTCTAAGACCTCTTGGGCAGAGGGCCGTTCTGCCGGGTCCTTCTTCTTACACGCTGCATGGATGTCAAACAGATGCAGTCGTACAATGTCACTTCCTTCAACATGGCCCAAGAAAAAATTGGAGACATCTGGGATTTTCCAGATATCTGTTTTCTCATCATAGGGAGGCATGAGGTCATCTTCAAATGGCACATCTTCTCCATAGGGCCAACGCTGCTCAGGAGCTACAAACTCACCCTGGAGCTCCCTGTGACCACACTTCACCAGCCTGCCAGCACTCCTGTTCACAAGAGGCAAAGCATCCAAATCATTAACCAGAACATGAAAGTCACTAGTTAGGAGATACTGGGAGAGAACCTTGTCCAGGTCATTTGAGTCGCACATCACTAAGGTGCCCAGGGGGCTGCTGTGCAGGTACCGAATGACACTCACGTAGTCTATAGCAAGCATCAGCCTGCGATGCCAGGTGTTCATGCTCTTGTATCTAGGAATGTGGAGAGTTTCATTCAGGCCTCTCAGTGAACCAAGAGGATGGTACTCGGTGAGGATTGTGAACTGCTGTTCACAGTAGCCAAGCAGCCGGACAACATGCTTGCTCTGAAGGGCCTTCAGCATCTTCAATCCATGGAGAAAGTCCTCCTTCAGCTCTGAGTTGGTGAGCTGTGAAAGGACCACTTTCTTTTCCTTCCACTCAGAAAGGAAGACCTGAGAACAGACAAGAAACACATAAGACACATGGAGAACCTTCTTCTGTGAACTGCTCCCAGTTTCTGCTGACCTCTTCCTGTGACTGGTTAGTCACAATGGCAGATTACAGTCACCAGGCACAGTCAGCTTTAGGTAGAGCCATATACCTGTCACAGCAAGCCCTTTCTGATGCCATAGTTACATCACAATTTCCTAAGTTTTCTTTGGAATGGACAGCGCATATGAATTAAGTTATTTTATATCACCCAAATATCCAGTCTTACTCTGCTATGATTGTACCAATGTGCGATTTTGCTTGTGTAGCTGGATGTCGTTGGGTGTCAGAGAGGTGGCCGAGGTCATGCTCTCGTACCTGTTGTGTTCACCTCATCAGCAGCCATATGGTTCTGGATGCCTACAGTAATTAGCTGCTGAGAGGATAATCACAACACCAGTGCTGGCATGAATTAGCCAGCAAACTGTGAAAGCTCTTTATTCAGAGGAGAGAAGAAAGGAAATCCAAACTCACCTTTTTCACAGCACCTTCGCCAACACACTTGAGTTTCCTGACTTCCCTATTTATGGCCTCGCAGGAAAGCCACGGGGAACAATTCTTCACCGCTCCGAATTTGAAATGCCCAAAAGGGCAGAGGCCATGGTCCGTTTCGACACGTCCCAGAGAGACGTAAAACTTGTTGAGGTACAGGTAGAGAAGGGCATTAAGGAGCAGGACGGCCACAAGCAGTAACGCCAGTGGGATGGATGGCACCTCTCTGGGAAGAAACTCCCTCCTAACGAAATGCGGTTTCTTTTCCATGGCCGTGCCTTCCGCATCCTCCGTGAAAGACGGCGGCGAAGCAGGACCCTCTTTCCAGCCCGGGGATGAACGCCTGTACGGCTTTTTCAGTGCCCGCTGCCCAGCCGTCCCGCAGGCACCGCGGTCCGGAGCCTGCAGCCTAGGACGAGAGGCCGCGCTGGCGGCGGGACGTGTTAAGGGCGGATGCAAGCTCGACGCTCGCCGCACCGCGTACTCTCCCGCGTTTCCCCGCAGGCGGGCCCGAGCTGCGGGCGGCGGGGGCAGGGACGCCTGACCCCGGAAAACACCGGGAAGCGCGGCCGCGCGAGGCGGCGGCGGCGGCCCCGCCCCGAGGCGGAGCGCGGCGCGATGGCGGCGGCAGCGGGGCTGACGGCGGCCGTGGCGCTGGTGGCCGCTGTGGCGGCGGCGCTGAGCGCGCTGCTGATGGCGCCCGGCCTCTCGGGGCCCGACGGACAGGGCACGCTCGGGCCCCGAGGTGGGGCGGCGGCGGAGCGGCGACGGTCGGGGCGGATGGACCAGGCGCTGCTGCTCATCCGCAACGAGCTGCCCGCCCCGGGCCTGAACCTCGCCGCCCGCTCCGGCTCCTGCCACCAGGTGAGGGGCTGTGCCGGGCGGGGGTCACCCTCGGCCTCCGCTTCTGACAGCCCGGCCCTAGGCGGGGCTGCTCGGCTTCTCCGGCTCTCCCCGTGATTTCGTCAGGTCGCTTCGCTTCGGTTTTACCTTCGAGCAGCACGCAGGGAACTCCCGCAGCGGGAGATGCTCCAACCCCGTGGCATCTTTCCTTGTCTTTGCCACCATGCAAGGCAGAACCCCCTTTCACTCTCCTTTGGCACTAATGAGCTCCCTTCACCCTCTTCTTCCACAGTGCTTGTATCAGTTCCTGACGTTTGTCCCACCAAGCAACGAGAGCCTGAGAAAACCAGGCGCGGCGTCGGTAATGATTGATACCCAGCATCCACTCACCCTGCTGCTCAACAGCTCTGTGGGTGACAGAGATCTCTGCAAGTAGGTGGCCCAGTCCCCAGGAAATACATGAATAGCTCTATCCTGTATTTGTGTTGGTTTGGTTTGTTGTTTTTTTTTGTTTTTTTTCCTTTCGAGCCATGCACCTCATCATTGCCTGCTCATCGCCTCCTTTTTCCCAACTGTTTACACCTAAAGCTCAGTCTTCACTCCACTGCTGTAACCATAGTGTACTTTGGAATTGTGCTGAAAGGATCTAGGTGCAAGCAGGCGCCAAACCGATGTTCATTGAGGCAGCATGTGCAAGCACCTGCTTTCTCTTGCCGGGATTTTCTAGTTCAAGAAGACAAATGATGGCAGTGCGTGTGTGGTAAAGAATTGGTGTTGGGCCAGGGAGGGTAGTGCTTGGAAGAGGCAAGTTCCATGCTTGATCGCAGTGTTGGCCCAAGTTTTTGGCTTGTCTTTTTTAAAGTATTCAGGCTTACAGTCCCCTTGAGTGCTGCGGTGGTACCTGCATGTACGGGGGGTGGCTCACCAAGTTTTGTTTCCTTTATCATTTGCAGGATTCAGTATCACTTTGGAGAGTTTGGCAATTATTCCCTTGTGGTAAAGACCCTAAGTACAAGCACCCAAACTGTTTCTTGTGACCTAATCATCAATGAAGACCCTATCAACAGCTACCTCCGTATGTAGAGCTCTGTTTTTCCCTTTCATTCTGCAGCTCTCATGTCTCCCAGCAGAGCCAGCTTCCTAAGAAGCCTGTGCAGCCACTCATGCTGTGCTGAACAGCTGCCATGGGCTTGCTTCTCTTCTTTCTCAACATCCTTGCCTCCTTATGTTTTATACACCCATCTTGAGGTCCTGACCAGGATCGGGCCTCTTCACATGATGTACTGTCTGCCCACATCATTTTTGCAACAGGCATTAGTACAGAAAAATCAGTGGGTATGTGCCTGGAGGGAGATACTAGTTCCCTGCATGTTTATGTATATACACAGAGTCCTCCCTCTTCTTCCCTCTGTCTTCTCTCACAAAATGGAAAATAATTCACACAGTGTTTGGATTTTTGTTTGTTGTTGCACTTTTAATTTAAAACCTGATATTTTTTCTTTTTTGTTCATCTCTTATCCAGGAATGTTTTGAACTCTTGTCTATGTCTGTTCCATTCTTTTCCTTTATATTACATTATTCTTCAGTCCTTCCAGTTTCCTAACTAAATAAAAATTCTCCATGCTTGCTAATTAGGTGTAAGGGGAAGGGGTCCTTTCCCCATCTTCTTCATGTTGAGGCTGTTTTTAAATCTCTGTTTTCTTCTTCAGAACATATTGCAGCACATCAGCTCTTCTCTCACTAGTATTTTGTGATGTAATGCAGTTTTATTTTGCTCTTTTTATGCCGAGATGTGAAGTCACTGAGCTGCACTTTGAAACTAGCCTGCTTTTATGTTGGGTAGTTTGGGGCGTTTGCTGAGGGTTTTTATTTTCCTCTGGGATGTATATTGCATGGAGAAGGTAGTATGATGATCGGTGAGTTGGGCTTTGTGTCATATTTTTGTCACGCTTGGCCAAGCCCAGGTCGCTGAATGGTTTTGTTACATCATTTATAGAGTTGCATTCTTCTCTTTTCATGCAGCTATTCTCTTTGCTTTCCTGGTTTACGTGGGGATCCTTGCTATCCTGATTGCTGGGCGCCTTCTAATGAAGTAAGTGAACTTCCTCCTTGCACATGCCAGTTTAAGATCACACATCTCTGTGTGGTAATGCTTTGGAGTCCCACTTGTAGCCCTGCTTGGAGATCAGATCCTGTTATCAGGTGCCATGTACACATTGTGGCACACGTGGCAAGAATTGCAGAGTGTTGCGATTTCACTCCAGGGATATCTTGCAGCCTTGGTAGTTTGTGTGCAGAACAGCTGATGTTCACTGTAAGCTCATACACGCCTTGCTGCACCCTCATGTGCCTTGTTCCTTGTCTGGTTCTGGATCAGTAATCCAAGGCACTGGGACCAAAGTGCAACCTTCTACCCTTTACTGAATGGTGTACCTCATCCATGCCTGTAAGCAACCTGAGAATAAAACCCCCAAACATGATCTTGTGCCAGTGCATTTCCACAGTTGGACTTAACTGAGATCCTAGGTGTTGGCTGAATCTCAGTGTTACCCATGTGAGCTGTAAAAACGAGTAGGAACTGTCCAGACTTCTGTTTTATGCTGCTAAATAGCTTCTATTAAGGTGAAATTAACTATAAAGTACTTTTGGCTTTGTTTTGTGTTTTAAACTGTTACTCATTTTCAGAATTGATCCAGTCAGAAACTGGGTTTACAAGAAACTGAATCCCAGAGCAACTGATCGTATGATTAACTCCGTGAGTGACCACAGTTATGTTTAGTTTACATTCTGTAGTGTTTTAATCTCTGAGAAACATACACTATCTGGACATCTTGTTTATTACTAATCATCTTCCCCTTGTGTTTGTTCCCCTTAGCAAATCTTGTATTGATGTCAGGCAATTTTTTTGTCAATGGAGAGTGCTAGACTGGAATCCATGTTAAAATCCATGCAAGTGTAGTGAATTCCCTGTAATGCTCTTGCAAGTTTTGAACATACAGCTTTGTGTTCTTTTGAAACAAATGTGTTGGTGAAAATACTGTCCCTTTCTGACATGGCCAGTGTAATGGAAATTTCAACCTTCATGGCTGCCTCCAGCACAGCATGAATTTTAGCAAAAAAATGCAGTCAGAATTTCTCTGGCACCCCTAGAACTGGCATTTCTGTGTGATCCTTATTTTATACTGGAATGCAGAGATTTTGTCACAGTCTGGGCTTCATATCTAAGAATAAACCTGTCTAGAATCAAAAGACTTGGAAGCAGAGCTCTGCAGCAGTTCTTGTAGCTAATATCTATCACTGGGATATAGTGATGTCTCCTTCATGCTGTTACTGGGTCTGATCAGAGTGGTTTAGGGAGCTCAGTTGCAAGGAAGCCACTCCTGTGTTTAAAAGGATTAATTTTCCACTAGTTTAGCTCTTGAAACAGTCTCTCCATGGTGTCAGACAAGTGCTGATGGGTTGGGGCAGGTCCCGTTTTAGAGTTGGCAACTGGATCTGCTCACCTCTGTTGTAAAGCAGTATTGTAAGTGTTAGGAAATCTCTGGCTGACATGGAGGGGACCCGGCTCTGATGAGTCTCAATGCAATTTCACTGCATTGTTGTTTCTACCTGGTCGAAGGTAGAGTCTGGAGCATTAGCAAACATTATTGCAATGGGGTGAAGCCAGGAAGAGGTTAGAAGCAGACAAAAGGAAGACAAGGAGAATAAAGACAGTGTGTGTTAAAGTTCGCAGTTTATTATCCTTTGTTCCCTAGTCAGCTGGTGCAGCTGCTGACTTGCTCTTGTTGTGTTTGGTTTGTTCCCGAAGGAGCTTGGATCCCCGAACACAACAGACTCTGTTAACTGTGATCCTACCCCACAGTCGTGGAGCACAAGGTCTCGGCGGCGGCTGCGTTCCCTTGACACCTTCCGAGGGTGAGCTAAGAGCTTGCTCAAAAGCAACTTTTCCAAGTGGAATGAGATTTTTCCAGTGGCAGTTTGACAGTGCATGGCAATATATAGCAGATGGACAGTTCAAGGTGGTCTGTTTTATTTGGAAGTTAATCAAGATTTTAATTCTCAGATTTTCCAAAATTCTTTGTAATTGTTCTAATTGAAGAAAACATTAGTTGTGGCAGAGGGTGTAAAAGAACAACATATTCAGTGTGAAAATGCTATGCAAAGGAGCTGGCCTTGGTTCACCACTACCCATGATTTTTGAAACATGGCTTACTAGTTGGTAAAGCTGGAAACCTTGGAAATCTTGCTTTAAAAATAAAATAAATTCAAATCTCAGAGTTAGAAATGCATTAGTGGGAATAATAATCATTAACTTCGTGTACATAAATATGCATTTCATCGACATGAGGTGCTTTGTGGTTTTGTTGTCTTTTTAGGCTCTCTCTTGTAATTATGGTGTTTGTTAACTATGGAGGAGGAAAATACTGGTTCTTCAAACATGAGAGTTGGAATGGTAAAGTACAATGGAGATCTGGGTTCTAATTGCAGCAGTATCTAGAAATGGTTGGTGTTGCAGCTCCTGCAGTGAGCTGTTCAGCTGAAGGCTGGGATGCTGTGCTGGTTTGCTTCAGAAGGGAATCTGCCTGTTGGTTAGTGGGCAAAGCAGTGTGTGGTCCTCCTCATCATGCAGTGACAGGATGGTTTCACATCACAGTCTGTGTGTAACCTTTTCATTTGTGATACAGGGTCATATCTTTAACTTTCTTGTGTTGCTTAATGACCATAGTCAAGCTGATGTTGCTCAATGCTGTAAAAACATAATGCCTTGATTAGTAAGCTGAAGGAGATGAACTCAAGCCCTAGTGGAGAATAGCAAGGATCCCATCCCTGAAATCTTTCCCAAGGCACAGCAATCAGTTCTGACCCTATTCTTGAAGAGTAGCAAATGCAGTGAAGCAAGATGATTAGCTCTTTGTAGGTTTTGTTTATAACATGTTTTAGATTTTGGGACATGAATAATCTCTAGCAGCCTGTAATTCCTCTAGAAAATCAACAGTAATATTGTTAAATATGAGGAATGTTCAAAGTAAATAATGTGCTCCTTCATATTTCTCTGTAGGATTAACAGTGGCAGATCTGGTGTTTCCATGGTAAGTTTTCCTGAAGAATAGGTTTTGTATCAACTGATTCTTTATATTTAACATTGGAAGTGGAACTTTGCGTGCACCTTACCTCCATGTGGAAATGTACTTGGAGGGATGAATTTGTGTTAAACACATAGAAATCTGCCCCTACAAATAACAACATAACCCTTATGAACCAGCAGAAGAGCTAAGTGGTTTTGGCGCCCTACATCCTCCTCCTTCCCACACACAAGGCCAAGGGCTACCCTGCCAGTGGAAGTGCAGTATCCCTGAAAAGCTTAATGCCATGCCACTGTATTAAAAGCTGCTAGTCTGGCAAGAATCGAAGCTGGACTGGTGTGTATCCATAGATAAAAAAGCCAAGTAAATTTTGGATTAAGCTGATATTTCTATAACGAGAGAATGGTCTAACGGGGAAGCAATTATCCCATCTGCCCCTAACATGCCTCTACACTAGCTGTGGTTTCTATTAGAGTAGGGAGCTGGACTTGGACTGTGAACCTAATCTAGAGGGGAGGAGTGGGTCAGTTCTGAATTTGAATCATAGATTTGAAGCTGGTGTTTGACTGCTCTGAATATGCTAATTTAATTTTGGGTAATGGAATTTTTTGGTAGCATATGAATTGCTGGAAAAGAGCAGACTGCAATTACAACCCTACCTCAGCTGAGCACTGAAGAAGGTAGAAGTGTCCCATAGTGCAAGCTCAGTAGCCTGGAAATTCCTAGCAATCAGAGGAAATAAAATTGCCGAGTTTCACTCTATGTGAAACTCTATTCACTCTGTGGGGTGAATGCAGGCCGCTCTGTCAGCTTTAGTGTTTGCTGTTACTCATACATGTTATGAGACATCTGTCAGCTCCATTTCCCATCTGCTCTGTTCTCCAGGTTTGTGTTCATCATGGGGACGTCAATAGCATTGGCACTGGGCTCCATGCTGAGGTGGGGAAGTTCCAAGTGGAAGGTGCTTAGAAAAATCCTCTGGAGAAGTTTTGTCCTAATCCTGCTGGGAATCATAATTGTGAATCCCAATTACTGCCTTGGACCTTGTGAGTGGAACTTGCTCTCTTCCTTGCATTTCTGTAACTTGTTCCTGCCTCCTTGGCTGGGCTGTTGCAAAAACTGTGTTAACAGTTTGATGGTATCTTGTGGAGTGCTGTTCAGTTCTGCACTGATGCAATTCTCTCTGTTAGACTATTGTGCCAACCACTGTTGATTGTCTTAGTTGATTGTCTTAGTCTCTTGACTTTCCTGGGAATAGATGTACAGAAAATTGGGATGGCAGAGTGGAGGTGTCCCTTGTACCCCGCAGGTGGAGTGGATCTCAGCTCTCCCTGAAGAAGCATCATTTGTGTTTACAACAGAGCCTGTGTCTGCTCCTCTGTCACATTGCTTGCATGTTTTCCAGTGTCCTGGGATAATCTGCGTATTCCAGGGGTGCTCCAGAGGCTGGGATTCACATATCTGGTGGTTGCTACTCTTGAACTCCTGTTTACAAGAGCTGATAGTGGGACATGGGTGAGTTATGTTGGGAGATGATGACTGAACTGATACTGGAGCAGGGTTTTGGGAGCCTTTGCTCTTGTTTGGGCAAAAAGAACACATGAGAAATTATAAGAAAACATGTAACATCTTACATGATGTGTAGTGCAGTTTGACCTGGCAGGGGTCAGTGTTGGGTATGTGCACCTGTCAGTGTCCCTGTCTGCATTTTGTCACATCTAGTTATACTGTACTTGAAGATTTCACTAGTCCATTCAGATAGCCTTAAAAACAGGCATTCCAAGATACTTTTGATGACTTTTCCACTGCCAAGTAAACCCAGGGACAGCATCTCTATGCTGAATCCTGTAGTGTGCATTTTGTCCAGTTCATTTTGGCAAGTTTTTTTCACAGCAGGGGAAAATAATACTGGGTTTTGGCCTTTCTAGAGTTTGTTTTCCCAAAAGGCTTTTGTTGTACTCAAAAATGAATCAAAATTCCTTTTGACACCTTCTAAGTTAAAAAATGTTAAGGGCTTTTGTATTGGTCTGTTTCTCCCCCTGCCCCAAGTAACTAAGTGTCTGGAAATTGCTTGTATAAATGAAAGGTCTACTGGTAGAACCCAGTTTTGTAATGACATTTCCCTCTTGTATCTAGGGTACAAGACTGCCTGCCAGGAAATACAGGTTGTGTCCAAGGGCATGGTTTTTACTTGCCAGCTAACACCCCTTCCCTCCATCTTATGCAGGAGGGACGATTCCCTGCTCTGCAGGATATTCTTCCCTACTGGCCACAGTGGATTTTCATTCTGGTGTTAGAAACAATTTGGCTCTGCCTGACCTTCTTGTTACCAGTGCCAGATTGTCCCAGGTAAGACTGCACTTGGACAACTTAATGTAGGATATCAGGTTGGTTCTCTTCTACTGAGTAAAAGGTACATTTTATAAGCCATAGGGAAGGAATGAAGGGAAGAACTTTCAGGCCAGCAGGGTTAAAAGAAGCATTCATCATGTGAAAAAGCTTTTTTTACTTTGGTACTAAAGTACCAGGTGTTATACAGGTGATGTCATTCTTCCTTTCCATTTAAAGAAGAGGATTAAAATCTCCCGAGGCCTGTTTACAGTAGTGTATGATCACTGCAATGCCATCAATGTGTGCCTCTAGCCTGGGAAAACATTCAGCATTTAGTGTGCTGGGTCAGTAGGCCAGTGGCTGTGCAGCTGGACTGTAACAACACTTTGTGCTACAACCTCTCTGCCTCTGTCCTAGGGGTTATCTTGGTCCTGGGGGCATTGGGGACTTCGGAATGTATCCCAACTGCACGGGAGGAGCAGCTGGTTACATTGACCGTTTGCTTCTTGGAGAAAAGCATATGTATCAGCATCCTTCTTCAAGTGTAAGTAGTTTTTGGCTTGCAGTATGTCAGGAGTGGCTTAGGAATGATATGTGTAAGGGGATTTAAAAGAAAGGAGTTTGGTTGCTTGGGTGCTCTGTAACAGCTGTTTTCTCTCTAAGGTGACTTACCAATCAACAATGCCATATGATCCTGAAGGGATCCTGGGGACCATAAATAGCATTGTTATGGCATTTTTGGGACTGCAGGTACCTCTTTTTCTTTCTGGCTGCATGTTATAATGGGGAGATTTGAAGGAAATTTGGAAGTGGGGAGGCAACTGGGTTTCTTTACTTAAGGCTGAGACTGGTTCTAACAAAACCTTTTTCAGAGCAATGCTTTCGCAATGACTTAGCGTGAGGTGAGTGCCAGAGAAGTAGTAACATGGCAGTAGCTCGCATTTAGATACGCAGACTTTTTCTCAGTTTTTGTAAGGGATGGATACAAGAAGCTTGCAAAATAGCCACCTGGTGTTTTAAGGTTGGGCTATTCTGGGAGTAGGCTGGCTTTCTATGTTGGAAAATAAGGCTGAGACACACAGACTTCACAGCTTCATTGTAAGGGTTTCAAAAGTTGCAGGTGTACTTGCTCTCCCTTGCTGATTTTCTGCTTGGCGTGCAGTGATAAGCCATCTTGCACAGGTGCTGTGTGCTCACCTTTCCTGACAAGAGAGATGCAGGGGTTCACATTGGTGTTACCAACACCAGACGTTCACAACTATTTAAAATATGGCACTTACTGATGCAGTTTTGATGCACTGCTGGCTTTTCTGACAGTGCACCAGTTGTGAACCAAACTGGAACTCTTGTGCTAGGAAAGGAGTGTTACCACATGTAGCACTGGGTAAAAATTGATTGGGAATATCTGTGAGATAGAGGTTGGAACAGAAGTGTGACACTAAGGAGTCAAATATCAGGACACATTGCTTAGTGGTGTATGAAAAGAAGCATGTGCTCTGGGCAGGTCAGGGATGCTGTGGAGAAGCTCTTGGGGCTGGCTCTGGTGTTGTTCCTTCATGCAATCATTACCAAGGGAGAGGGAGCTCAACTTACGTTGTGTTGACCTAATAAAGATGCTTGTTCCCTTCCTCAGTTAACATGGTAAGAAAGGGAGAAAAGGTGCACCTCTACTGCTGATTGGGTTGCATTTACGTATTTTCCCCTTGTGTGTCCATTCTTTACAAAGAGTCCTCATTTTGAGCCTTTCAGCCACTTGGCTGATAGAAGTCCCATTCGTGGTCTCTGTCTCAGCACAGGTAGCTGCTGGAAAATATATCTGGCTCTTAAAATGTAGTTACATTAATGGGCATTAATTATTTTTTTAAATTTTTTTATAAGGCAGGAAAAATTACTTTGTTCTACAAAGACCAGCCCAAACAAATTATGAGTCGGTTCATCATATGGGGCATAGTAATGGTAAGTCTGATAGTTATGTAGCTCTTTACAAGTCATGTATTTTAATGCAATGCAAATATTTCTGAAACATGTTGCAGTGGTTACATAGACGTTACTGGCTTTCTATTTCAGGGAATTATTTCTGCTATCTTGACAAAATGTTCTAAAGAAGAAGGGTTTATTCCCATAAACAAGAACTTATGGTAAGCCAAGAAATGGAACATTTTATATGATTTTGTTAAAGTACTATTTCAGCTCAGAGAATGTTTTACTTTTTGTACATTGAGATCTGTATCACATACTTCTCTAAATATTACTCTTTCTACTGAAAATGTTTGTAGGTCAATATCATATGTGACAACCATGAGCTGCTTTGCCTTCATCCTCTTATTGCTGATATATTACCTTGTGGATGTCAAGAAATGGTGGTCAGGTGCTCCATTTTTATACCCAGGTCAGTAAAATCACATCAGAAGACATATTCCATATGATGCTTTCTGCACTGATACTATCCTTTTGTTTTCTGTGCTTCTTTTGTAAATAGCAGGGACTTAGATGAACCTGAAGGATTCCAGAATGACTAAGTTGAGCCGAACTTCTGCATAGAACTGGGACACTTGAGACCAGATATATAGGAGAGAGGGAGAATCAATTCTTTAAGTGAGGGCTGAAAGCTGCTATTGCCTAATGACTGTTCTGAGTTTGTATTCAGTCAGGGTCCCAGTGAACAGCTGCCTAGTACCAAGCAAACTACCACAGCTGTTCAAAGTTGGTTTTGGAAGGGGCTGCTAAGACTTGTGTAATCTAATGAGAAACTCAAAGGCCTGTCAGCAGAGTAATACCACTTCTGAAGATGTAAAGACTAAATCCCCTGGGCAGCTGTGTAGGTTGTATATCTGTGCTTTTAGATAAGCATGTTTCTCTAAGTATCCCATTGTGGTTTTAACTACACTGGGCACACAATAAACACGAGTAGAGAATGCAAAGCCACAGCAGAGGGAACCTTTCAGCAGCTTTGATCCCTGATGTCTGGACAGGAAAATAGGCAGAGTGACAGCAGGATATCATACATCCTACCAGAAGCCCCAGAGTTTTGAAGGGCAGTCAGCATTTGTATGTAAAAGCAGCAGATCTGACCAGATTGGTTGGCAGTTGTCCACCCTGAAAACAGTAACTGTTATTCTCCTGATTAATTTAATTGCAGCATACTGGTTTGGTTGTATTTTCAGTTTAGCACAGAGATTATTTATATTTCTTTTAATACATGTTTTGCGGGAGAGAACTCCTCAGACTGTATTTGAAGAGTGTGTAGCATCTTTGGGGCAAATGACATTAGCTGTTGTCTTGGTGCCACTCTCATTTATAAGCCTGGCACACCTCTGTCTGGTTGCTCTGAAGCAAGCCCATACCCGCTCTTTCATATGGAATAACTTGTGCTTTCTTTCAGGAATGAATTCAATCCTGGTCTACATTGGACACCAGGTGTTTGCAAACTACTTCCCTTTTAAGTGGAAGATGCAAGACAGTCAATCCCACGCAGAGCATCTGACTCAAAACCTCACTGCAACAACTCTTTGGGTCATAATATCATATATACTTTACAGGAGAAGGATATTCTGGAAAATCTGATGGAGGTGGTCCAGGTCTAGCAGGCCTAGATTGTAATGAGGCACGTGGATTAGCATGAAATTTGGTGGATTAGCCTGAAATATTGCCACTCAGGCTGTATTACTAAAAAGGGATACAAGTTTACAATGCCATGGAAGCCATAAACACTTTTATGTGACTTAAGGGACAGTATTTTCCTATTTAGCAAAAACTTACTAGTCTATTACAGTTGCTGTTTTCCATCTTTTATAAATATTTTACTGATTTCCCTCCTTCATATAGAGAAGCTGAACATATCCTAACAGTTAGGCAGTCTAAGACACCCTAGTGGTGTTCATGAAAGGAACTGCAAGGGATGGGGGTGGTGACTGCAAGAGGTTATCAGAAAGGGCCTGTGGTAACAGTCCCTGCGTGTGATACAGAACCCCCTAATTCAGGTGGCCTGGGGTTTGTATAGATCCTTGGCACCTCTTGCATGCCTGTCTCCTCTGGCTACTGGTACACATTTAACTTGGCCAGTGACTATCTGGTAAAGCTGTGGAGCACCTCTGTGTCACAGCCTGGTGGTGCTTTCAGCTGATCATGATTCACTGTATTCTTCCCATTTCTTCGACTAAACCCTTAGGTTTAGGATCCTGCTGGAGCCTAAAATCTCTTCTATTGGCTTATTAATCAGGAGGCTGCTCCTACAGGTCTAGCAGCCCATCTGTGCATGTTCTGGGCCTTTGTGTAACACGCCTCTTGCATGGATGAGGTCCAAGTTTCATGTGCTCTAGGACTTTCTTGCACTCTAGAAGTGCAGAAAGGTCCTCTCCTACTGACTTTGTATAATAACTTGGATATTACCAAATTTCAATCAAAACAATCGACTTTCTACATGAATCTGCTTAAGGACTCTGAATCTGAAAACCAGCAATACAGGTAGAATTCTGCTGAGAAGCAAGACCTAACAAACCAATTCAATGGAAGAGAACAGTTTTTGGAAATTCAGGAAATTCACTCATTCTGTGATTTCCAAACTAGTGCTAATAAAAAACCTGAAATACCTTGCTATGTTCTCTGTGTATGTGCAAAGATGGAAAGAATTGTGACACACAACTTAGTATAATGCTATGGAAAAAAACCCCGAAACAACAGGATGTTACAAAGACTTCTGAAACAAAGTTTTATTTATAAAGTTCGATATACTCACATAAGAAAACCACGCAGTGAACAAACACTGATTAGTGTGAGTACTGTAGAACCTGTAACTTAGAGGGAACTTCTTGACCCTCTGAACAAGAGATTTGCCACTGCTATGCTGCTTGTTCATACAAAGAAGAGCCTTCTCCTCTCTCCACAAAAGACACTGCATCAGGATCCAGTCCATTCAAGCAAGAGTCTGCAGCAGCAGTATTTTCTCATTAATGCAGAACCTATGCAAGACCACCATGAGATTTTCCCCACAGCGTGAGACCTGGCGCTCCATGGCCAGGCGGAAGTCTTCCTTCACTCCTTTAGTTATACCCCGGGTAACTGTGTGGTGCCTTAAGCCATGGAGGAAAGAGAGAAACAAAATCAAATCGTGGTTATTTAGTGAACTACAGTCATTTAAAAGATACTGCATGTCACTTACTATGTATTTCCAGTCCATATCTGAGTTTATTTAGAGTCAGAGCCTGTGTTATGCTATTTAAAAAAAATCATGATTAGTAGCTTACAAGTCTTTCAACAGTTAAAAGCTGCAAAAAGTCTATGTTCTCACTGCTTTGACTATGACTGCTGAAGGGGGAAATAATGTCAATCTTCTGGATAACAGGAAAATCTATTCTCTTAACCCTGCAAGTAGGGGTTGGGGAAAGGAATTTTTTCCTCTCTATCTTTCCTGCAAAGGCCACTTCTTCCCTGTAATCACTTCTATAAATGGCAGGGGTTGAAAGAAGAGTGAAAAGATGAAATTGCTTTCTCTGGAGCATAGGTGCCACCATAAAGAGCAGAGGGCGTCTTCTAGCATCAAAGTTCAGGAAATAGCTTTACAATCCTGTGGGCACTGATAATGCTGTGACTAGCAAAAGTGAGCATTTCACAAAACCCAGATCAAGCCAGGCTGTGAGTCTGCATCAGTAGAAGCCAGCTCTTATGAAGATACTAGATGCCAGGCAAGGGGTTACATTTATTCTGAGCACAAGTTCAGGACTTAACTTTCAAACAGAACAAACGTCCAGCTACTGAGCTAGCTAAAGCAGTGGTGGCTGGAGAAACTTATGGGATATTTCCCTGTTAAAGGCCATTTTTATGAACACTTCTTTGTTCTCATGCTGGCCTCAACTCCAAAATCTTGTCCTTAAAACAATGTTCTGCAGCACCAAAGCACTTTACTTGTACTGGTCCAGAATTGGGTGAGTGAGATCAAGACTTTTCTAACATCTACCTGCAAGCCCTACTTGGGAAGGGGAGAAAAAGACATGCCCTGAAATGAGAATCTTAACACTACTGAAGGAACCAGCATAAATTAATTTAGAGAGAAAAGCATAATGCTAATGCTGAGATGAGTCCTGAGTCATGGGTAAGAAGGGAAGAGCTGGTCCAAACCCAGCAAGCCTGCCGAAAGAGAGAAAAAGAAAGAAAGAAAGAAAGAAAGAAAGAAAGAAAGAAAGAAAGAAAGAAAGAAAGAAAGAAAGAAAGAAAGAAAGAAAGGAAGAAAGAAAGAAAGAAAGAAAGAAAGAAAGAAAGAAAGAAAGAAAGAAAGAAAGAAAGAAAGAAAGAAAGAAAGAAAGAAAGAAAGAAAGAAAGGAAGGAAGGAAGGAAGGAAGGAAGAAAGGAAGAAAGGAAGAAAGGAAGAAAGGAAGAAAGAAAGAAAGAAAGAAAGAAAGGAAGGAAGGGAAGGAAGGGAAGGAAGGAAAGGAAGGAAGGAAGGAAGGAAGGAAGGAAGGAAGGAAGGAAGGAAGGAAGGAAGGAAGGAAGGAAGGAAGGAAGGAAGGAAGGAAGGAAGGAAGGAAGGAAGGAAGGAAGGAAGGAAGGAAGGAAGGAAGGAAGGAAGGAAGGAAGGAAGGAAGGAAGGAAGGAAGGAAGGAAGGAAGGAAGGAAGGAAGGAAGGAAGGAAGGAAGGAAGGAAGGAAGGAAGGAAGGAAGGAAGGAAGGAAGGAAGGAAGGAAGGAAGGAAGGAAGGAAGGAAGGAAGGAAGGAAGGAAGGAAGGAAGGAAGGAAGGAAGGAAGGAAGGAAGGAAGGAAGGAAGGAAGGAAGGAAGGAAGGAAGGAAGGAAGGAAGGAAGGAAGGAAGGAAGGAAGGAAGGAAGGAAGGAAGGAAGGAAGGAAGGAAGGAAGGAAGGAAGGAAGGAAGGAAGGAAGGAAGGAAGGAAGGAAGGAAGGAAGGAAGGAAGGAAGGAAAAAATAAAGGGTAAGGGCATCCATGCCCATCCAGAGATGCTGGAAACAAGGAAGGGAAACATCTCAGAATTACCCTCACCAACAATACCACCCAATTTTCATGTAAATAAAGAAGTCTGGCATTTGAGAAGAGACTTGTCTGCCAAAACAGTAGAGACCTTTGCAACACATGGAAAGGACAAAGCCTACTGGGCAATTCCTTGGTGATCTATGCTAAGTGAAGCAAACCTGCACTGAAAACAATCCAGTATATTCAGAGGCTATGAGATAAATCCTGCTTTCAGTCTTTATTGTCTTAAACATTGCTTGTAGCTGAGTGCTATGGTCAGTTACAGCCTAAAGGAGAATATGCAACCTACAGCTACTGAGCAATCCAGCAACACTTTGGAAGATGTGTGTTATATTACAGCTGGAAAACACGGAACAGAATTCAGAACAATCTGAATGAAGAAAAGGATCCAGGAACCAGTATCTTGATAATAAAGGATTGTGGTCTTGCTAATATATGACTGAACATCAGTAAAACTTTTGAGATTTCTACATTATTGTTTAAATTCAGTAGCGACTACTAAATTGAAAGGACATGGATACTGGCAACTTATGGGAAAAAGAAAAATAAATGTTATAATAGAACAACATGGTTTGCCAGGCAACGTAGGCACAAATGAAGAAATAAGGAAAAAAAAAAGATAAATATTGAGTAACAAATTGCTGAAAACCACGGGCAATAAAATATGTTGACAAAACACAGCACATTATGAGCAGGGTTTTTCCACTTGGTACCTGTCAGCAGTCTGTATGCTGGGCTGTAGCACAGGTATGAATTCCTGCTGCAGTAACCCCATGGGAGGGCTAGAGGTCCTTTAAAAAACAGCAAATAGCAGCATTCAAACACCCACACATCAACTCCCCCTCTGGTGCAAAACAACTCTCCAAAAAAGGAGTAACAGAGAACTAGGGTGAGCTCACACAGCAGTATGACCATGGAGCAGCCAAAGGGGTGCAGGACTCTAACAGCATTAAACATGCAAATATCCCCAGATTCCATTGCAAGTCTGTTCTTCAGTTGTGGTTTAAATATATACACATATTTTTAGACAGTTACAGCAGGAGAAAGGACAGCAGCAGGTACAAAACCAATACACAGTTGTACTACGATGAACTGTCACCACTCTTCCAACGAAGCACGTCAGTCAGAAAAGATTTAATCAGAGGAGCAGTGCAGATACCACAGATTCCCTCCAGTACTGGCAAGAGCATGTCAGCAAACTGGGAGAGCCCACAGCTTGGAGTTAAGGGATTGGCTGCTGAGCCCAAGCCGAATGCATGCACAGCGGGTATTGGCCAGGTTGAATATATGGCGGTATTTGTTAAAGGCTGCCCAAGTATCTTTTCATTAGGCCACAGCTGGACTTTTCCACCTTTACAAATTCTAACTGTATATAAAATCAGTGGTTAGAGCATAGCAAAATGCCAGAGCACAAACGCTCGCTCAGAGCAACCTTCTCTTTATGACCATGGCCACAGGAACTAACCATCAAAAGCTGTCTCAACTGAAAGACAGTTTGTCTTCCCCAGGAAATTAAACTTTTAATTAAACTCTTTGTGTGGTATCTAGAACAAGATACTAACCTAACAGGTTCAATCTAGAGCAACAACCCACTTAAGGAGAAGAGAAAGGAGAAATTTGGTATATAGGATACAGGTTTAGCTTCCTAATCTAAGTCTCTTACAACACCACCTAAATCTTATTAGGCTGAATAGTGAGTGCACCATTCACCCCAGAGATGCTACGAACAGAGCAGAGAAGCAAAACTCGCACTTGGATTCCTGTAATTCTGAGTTAGGTGCCTACCTTCAGATCTCCACAGGTGGGCATTTAGGTTAGCACCTACAGTTTATTAATAGATATGAAGCTTATAAAAGTCAAATAAAGGTGGGACATTTAACACTCTAATACAGCTACAATAACCTGAAATAAAATAGCCACAAAAATTATTCAATCAAATAAGATAATTTTTCAAGAGTTCTTGGCATGACTAAGTCCAGTACTTGCAAAAATGGACATGGGAAACAGAAAACACAAAGGACCAGCAAGATGTTATTGGTCCCAGAGTGGCAAATGTTTGCAAAAGGGATTCTGTGCAATTGTGTCTTCACTACAGTTTGCAAGATCTGCAGTCAAAACGAAGCATACCCATGCACATAAAAATTACACTTTCAAGATACTTTGTTTCACTTCAAAACAACCTTCTCTGTCCCCTAGGAGAGATGTGATGGGAATGAGTAAAAGGAAGGATACAGCTTCCAGATCAAGTTTATGCTAATAGGTAGGCTACGATTAGATTAATTAGAGTAAGATTTATCAAAAAGAGGAGCAAGATATTAAGCACCAACTTCCTGCATATTGCTCTTTTCCTCTTTAGGCTCACCAGCTAACACTGCCCCTACTGACATGAATATCAGATAAACCATGACACTTGGCTGTTCTAGAAGGGATTTCAAAAGCACTTAATGGTGCTGGATTCAAAGCTCATAGAACAAATCTTGTTGTTAACACAACACCACAAACAGAATGAGCTGGCTGTATTACCAGTTATAACCAAAACCATGGAGCTTTTCATTCCTACAGTGGCTGCAGACAAAGTAAAAGGTTACAAACTGCATATATATTTTGCAGTACCCAGTTATATGTCTGCAGACTACCAAGATCTTACTTCATCTTTTGTAAAAGCACACTGCAGTTTCCTTTACTGAGTTCGGAAAAATAAATATAGCTTCCTATGAAGTATAAAGTACTTAGAAAAAAGTACTGGAAGAAGAATGAGGAATTCACCTGGGGAGAAAATGCCCTGTAAGTTACCAAACTAAAAGCAGTCCTTATAAAAGACATATAATATCTGCAATGTATTTTCCATCCATTAAGATGCAGGATTGCTACATTTATGCTGAGAAAAGATCAGACAAAGGAACAACTGCTTTATCTTTGGCCTGTTGTGTCAAACTGAGTCTTTCTGAGAATGAATGAACTGCATCTGAGCTGCCCCTTCTAATTCACGGGAGGATGGTGCAGCAGTTCATCCAACCAGGACTGGTGATAGTTTTGAAAGATGTGAACAGTCAGCCATTGTCCCAGGAAACAGGGCTACACTGGCACACTCTATCAAAAACCCCAGCTGGGGGAAGCTGTGAGCTAACCAGGTCAACACTGGTGGGTGATACCATCCCTGGGCCTCACAGCCAGTCCAGGTGAAAAAATATCTGAGGTACCAGGGGAGTAGACATCATCTCCGACCAGTGGCCTACGCCCTGAACTATTCCTTCCATCAGCTCTCTGATGAAGTGCTTCCAGCCCTACACAGCCACATAAAAGACACTGTAGACTGCTTTTCCAGCTGGACAGGATATTTAACTGTTTTGGCCCAGTAAGCACAAAGAAATAGCCTTCTCTTCTACAAGCCTTTCCGTCATTGAGGAAACATCACTGATCAAAAGGAGGTCAAAGAGATTCTGTCCTGCTAGAAACACTTCTTGCTATCTCCCTCCTGACTGGGGAGGTCAGAACAGAAAGTAACTGCAGCCACGCCAATAAAACAGAGCCAAGAGAAACAGCGCTGAACTACTGCAATGAAATGGAGACAGCAGGTAAGAAGTTACCAGATGGAGTCTTCAGTGCTAAGCCCTCTTGCTGGAAAGCTTATTACTTAACACCATCTGTGGTGCAGCATGCCCTGAAGCTTGTTTTCATACAGCTGATTACAAGCAGTGAGATATGGCAAGGGTAAGAGTCTGAAAATCTAGAGCTTAAAAGACAAAATTCTCCATCACATAATTAAGCATTTGAATTTCTACTTTTCCTTTTTTCAGATTTCCTTTCATTTTTTGTTGGTTGCCTGTATCTCCAGAAAATCTGTTCTCTAGTTAAATTTGGATCCTGTTGTCTGATGTTAGGCTCCCATTTTGAAAACTTCAGTCCATTTCTGGTTAGTCAGTAGCCAGAATACACTGACCCAAAATGAAATTTCAACAAACTTTAAGCAGTCTCCCTTTTAGGAAGCAGAATACTACAAGTTCTCATAAATAACCAGGATATTCCAACACATTCTGCCACTAAAACCCTGCAGCAGAAAGTTTTGAGACAAGACTGAACAAGTAAGAACACCTAGGAAGTTAATCCAAAGTATTAATTTACTTCAGCATCTTGCAATAAGCTAAGCAGAAGATGACACAATAATTCTAACAGAAAGATTACTGGAGTGTAGCTGGAGTGTAATTTAATTTATATTTTATGCCAAAGTTTTTCATTATTCAGTGGTCTTTCATAAATTTGGTCCACAAAAATATGCAATATAGCACTTTCTGCTCAGCATAATTTCAGCAAAATTATTAACAATGCCTTGCACTCATGCCTAATTATTTGAAGAATTCAAAGAGCAAGTGCAAAGTGCAAGTGTCTACCTGAAACAGCACAACTGTAATCACTTTAGTATCAATCACTCCAAAGCAAATGCCACACTCAGAAATAAAGTCCTGTAGAAGCAGGAATTAAGTTGAAGAACCCTCCAAAAGAATACACAGATCAGCAGGAGTCAGAAAAAGAATGGCCTTGTTTGAACTCCTTAAATTTAAGCTCAAAGACATGACAAACTATCCATAAGATAACATGAAAGCAAAGACAACCAGAACATACTCCCTTTCTTTTTTTTTGCCAAAGAAAATAGTAAATGCTTTTTTATCCTTACTTGATCAACATTGCTTGATTTGGCAGCAGTTCCAGATGAATTTTCCCTCCTTCCTGTGTTCTTAAATAAGCAAATTCCTCCAACATATCAATATCTGAAGAAAACGTTAAAGATTTGAGTAGGGAAACAATGATTGAGAACATTCTTTCTTACGCCTCACATTTGAAGCCACATTACTGAGAGTCAAACTGAAAAGCTATTGAAGTACCTTGTTATTAAAAGTGATAGAGAAGATCACAGCATGTATTCCTAATCCTCCATAAACTGATGAGAAATGGCTTTTCAAAGTGAAGAAATCTGTTAGTTTCTTTTCTTTCTTTGTTTCTTTATATGGAGTCAGAGGTAAAGAAGGCTGATCGCAAAATTCCCTGGGTTTTACTCCCCTTTTCTACACTGCAAGTTATAAAAGCAGTGCAAACTGAGGCTGCATCTGAAGCAAGTGCCACCACCATGGCACATTATCACCCTTTTTAGTCTTCTAGTTTGATCCCTTATTTAGCTGCTTATCTTGTGGCTTTTTTTTCTCTTTCCTTAAACACCACAGCTTATTTAGTTGTCTCAGATAGGAACTAGACCCCTCCCTGTTTCCTGAGACCCATGGCTGGATGTCTATTTAGGTTAAACATTAAACTGTTTGTTTGTGTGTATGATGATCAAAATTTATGTCAGATATCTGAATAGGTAAATTAGACATGCATGAACTTTGACATAGCTCATTATCTTACTCAACCCAAACATATTACCCATGGAAAGCATTTCACAAACAAGAGCCAAAGTCATTCAGCTCTGCAGCACAGACTCTGCAATCTTTAACAGCCTTGTACATAATGCCCTGTATTTCTTAATGAAGAGATTGCTGTCACTTGCATGAGCAGTCAGAGCTGCTGCTGTTTTTCTGAATGGAAATGCAACGACAGTGTACTTAAGGGTACTCTCAAGCACCAGGGCAATTGACAGGAGGTGTATTTACGTTGTGTAAAATGTCCATTGTGTACTGAGCCTACTACAAGAGTTTTTCAGGGTATGAAAATAAATACAGAATATGATTAAGGGAAAGAGCTGCTGTTGAAACCAACAGCTTTTTCAACACTACAGCACAGGATGTGAAAGACATTCTTGGTTAGAGAAAGGATACTTGTGACATAATTGAAAAAATTCTCATACTGGAAGTTTCCTTGCTGGCAGATTTTGTTGATGGCTTTCAGGAACAAGTTCTCACCCCTCGGCCACTCATGCTGAAGCAGAACAACTACGTGGCCCAGTGCCATATCATCTCTGCTGTCTGTGAAAGCTCTGAGCTTCAAAGAAAAAAATTACATTCAGACAATCAGGAAATAGATGTTGCTTTCAAAAACACATAGGATTTATCTCGCCTAGATCTGTGCAAATACAGAAGTTCTTTAAACGTATATATTAAGGCAGAATGAAATAGACTTCTAAAGTAGGCTGGAAACTTCCAGCTAAAATACCAAATCCTCTCCAGGGACCTATAAGACACAAAAATTTGGAGATCTGTTCTATCTTCTCTGCTCAAAACTAACACAAATAGAGAAAAAAAGAGCAAACAAACCCTCCTCCATCAACCCTCCACTCCCCTCTCCAAAAGAAAACCCTCTCCAAACCCATTTAGGTAAGAAGGATTGAGGCACAGCCTTTCAGTCACAGCACTGGTATACAGCCATGCAGTTTCAGGATACATAAACTAGGCCTTAAGGACAAGAAAGCTCCAATTGACCCTATCTTACCTTGAAACAAGCTAACAACAGATGAAGGCAGTAAGGCATGATAGCTCTACTGGTACATGGCCAAAGCTTCAAATCAGACCCTGCAACAGAACAGCTCTTTAGGGGGTCTTACAACAGGTAGGTTGAAACAAATTGAAATGGAGCAAAACAAATCCAAAATTACCACATCTCAGGTAGGGAGGAAAGCTTTGAATGTAAATTATGACTGATTCAAAACATGAAGTTAAACATTTAAATTTTTCTTCTTCACTTCTCTTGTCCTGTGGTAGGATGTTGCCACCAATATACTTGAAAAGGTACAAGCAAGAAACCTCAATAGAAAACCAAGAGGGGACAAAATCTTCCTCCCTTTTCATAATACAAAATGAGAATAATTATATACTCAACCAGAACACATGAACTAAAATTCAGCTGACACTGAGTTTAGGGTAATAACAACTCCATACCTTTCCTGAATTTTGACTTGACTTTAGGTTGCTCCTCTTGTACTTTACCTCCTTCTTGTATTGGAAGTAAAATACAGCACATGAGGTCAAGCACTTTTTCACATGTTTGCTGTAAAACAAGGAACGTGATCATGCTAAATCTAAATTAAAGTTCTTAAATATTCTGATATGTTAATAACAATTAAAAATCTCAGGACAAAAGTAAAAAAACCCCACAAAATTCTTTGCTAGAACTTCAGTTGACTTTATACACAGTACAGTCTAGCTAAGCAAAAAGACAGCTGTCAGTAAACAACCTCTGAGAGCCTACATACATCCTTTTCATTGTGAAAACATTGTATTGGCATTCTTAATTTCAAGAGGTTAAGATCAATATATCTGCAACCAAAAATTATTTTGTTTTGAAGGATTAAATTTTCAAATGAATTAGAATATTTCTATAAAATTTCTTCTGTTCATGATAAAAATAGAAAGGAAAATGGGAATCTGACAACATGATGGAAATTTAATTAATTTTTAATGCTACACTATTTCCTAGCAAAGGTCTGTAGGAATATATGATCATATTTCCAGTAAAAAAGCATTAAAGTGGAAGGGACAAAAGCACTTGTCCAGCAGTACTAGGCTGACGTTAGATCCTAAGAGACAAAGCCTTTATTGTCAGTGTTGACACTGACTGACCTCATACCACCATGCACTCCTGCAATATTAGAAACACAAAACATGTATTGCAAATTAGAGCAAGTTCAGAGGTCAGGCCAGACAATATTGTTCTGGTGTCTCTTATATCATTGGTTAATAATTAACTCTCTTTTAAGACGATCACAGAAGTTCCTTTACTTTTTCTTTCCCCTGCCATTGTGAAGCCTGTACCTAAAATAATGTCCCCTCAATTTAAGGAACTAATTCAGTAAAGTTAAGGAATTCAAATTAAGGTTACATTTACAGACAACTCAAACATATTTAACCACAAAAAAATCATAACTAACCCCCCAAATCTTCATTATCAAATAGACTATACATATATATAAAAAGAGCTCTTTAATGGAGCTCTTTAATGCTGTTTAATGTGGCAGGAAGTATAATTCTCCCAGTAAAGCATGGATTTTTCAGTAGATCCTGGCTTATCTTTGATATCCTGTTGAAAGCAGGCTAACAGGAAAATTCTAAGGAAAAAGAGAAATGGGAACCACAGGGCAAACCGATGAAGGGTCAAGCCTGTGGAATGCAGTACATACCCGATATTCTCCAAGGGCAAAGTGGCACGATGCTAACTGGATTAGTGCTCTCTGACTTTCTAAAGATCCTTGTCCTGTAATTTGCTGGGGAGAGTGAGAGCCCTGAAGAGCTGCGAAGTGATGTAGGCTGCTAATTGCTTTTTTGTACTGCCCCTTTGAAAAAGAATATTTAAAAAAACTGTCAAGCTCTTTTTTACACAGTAAGGTACAGAGATAAAGTTCTCTTACAGGAAGCTTTCAAAACAGTGTGTCTAAGTAACAAGCCTTCAAAATTTTAATCTAAACTAATAATCTCCAGTGATGAGCTGTGTACAAGACTGTAGGTCAATTATTTGCAAGGTAGTCAGAAGATGAACAAAATTCTGCTTCAAAAAGCAAGTTTACAAAATCATACTTGTAACTGAATCAACGAATTATATTCTTGAGTTAATCGTTACTTTATTTAGACTATTAATAAAGTTTGGAATAGCTCTTTTTCAGGCACAAGTAAAGGCAAAAATAAAAGATTACCAAAGGAAAAATAAAGAATAAGCTTTCTTCTGTAGGTGGTATTGTAATGAGCACAGACAGTCTAGTTTTTGTGGAGAAGTAAAGATGTTAACAGAGACATGTTAAAAGCTTTTACTGTTTGAAATTCATCTCTCTGATTGTGTTCCAATATAATGCACTGACAGATTAATAAAATGCACTTATCTTCCATAACACTATGTATACATCCACTGGTCAAAGCACCAACATATATGTCTTTTCCACATGCCAAAATTAGCTGGACTCAAACAACAGCTACTGGTACAGGAATAGCCAAAGCAGGGTACCAAGCTTGTGGTACAAACAGTATGATTCTACCCCCAGAAGAGTCATACTTTAAGGCATAAAATCAGTAGACACTACAGGCAGTCAAACTGGCTAATCAGAATTACTGTTTACAAGAAGGAAGTAAATTGCTATTTACTAGAAGGGAGAGCAAAACAATGGTGGTGTTTTTCCTAGTTTATACCATATTTTTTTACCTGGTAAATGATCATGTCTGTAAGAAAGATTCTTAACCAAAGCCAGGTTTCTGTCTTCCATGACAAACAAATTCTAGTGAACTCTGTGTTAAGTGGTTAGAGAAGAAAAAAGTGAAAGAGAGTATGAAACATTTCACAGCTTTGGGTTAAACATCAATAATATATATAAAAACCCCTGAATTTAAAAATTAAAAGAATGGGTAGGAGGATGAAATCCTTCACATATAGGATATTCTCCTCCTATAAACTCATTTTTTGATTATGATTCTCTTCACAGTGTCCAAAAACCTAAAAGCAGCTAGGTGGTACTGTTCACTTGCTTTTTAGAAAATTTTTATCACACCAGATATTATCAGAAAAGGAGACACAGTAAAAACACATGTTCTTAATCATGAACTAAAGCAACCACTAGCAGCACATCCCCACTGAGCACTATCAGCCCTACTACTGACCAACTGCTCCAAGAGAAGTGGGGTTGAATAACAAAGATGCATCAAGAATGAAATGCAATACAAGAACAAAATATTCAGAAATGTAACAACTGATAAAGCTTCTTACTGGAACTTCCAGAAGTACTCAGGACCCAAAGAAATTTCAACTTTAAGGATTCATAATGGCAGGAATTCCATTTCAACAAAAAGTGATTTATACGCAGGGCAATGAAGTCTAAATGCAATTACCTTACCTTTGTCAAGTGATTCTAGAGAATAGAGCAGCTCCCAGCTCTCTCTTGCCAGTTTGAAACTCTCTAATACTTCAATGGAGTTTGCAAGATCAGCCTTATTTACTGTAATATGGCGACTTCTTGCCTTCCCAGAAGGATCCTCATCATCTGAGCTCTGCTTGGAAGTCAGTATAAAACACGAAAGATTAACTTCTTAATTTATAGTTATTTCAGAGAACTCTAAAGTCACAGAAGTTCCACTGAACCAAGAAAACAATTATATATAGAGAGGTACCATGGTCCTAGTTTAAGTGACTTTAAGTGATTTTTCACTTAGCTTGTTTAAAGGCTGGACCAATCTCGTTTGCTGCCAGGAATTCAGTGGCACAGTGTGATGAACAGTATCCCAAACAAATTTATTCTGTTAAACGTGGTGTCCCACCACTGAGCTTCAACCAGATTATCTGTTGAAGTACATACACACTTTATGACTCAGCTTAAACACAGAGTTTATGCAAAGGAGATCCTTGTATTCTCTTTATAGCAGAGAAATTCTATAAAATAGTGATTTTTTACCATTAAAGAAACAGATATATTGACTGTTCCAGTCATGAAAAGTCAATTACTTTGGAAGTTTACCTGTAGAACATCTGACTGCTATAGCTACCATTTTAAGTGCCTTTGCTTTCCTTCAAGTTATAGCATTCACAGCAGTACATGTGTCTACAGCAATTGCTGCAAAAATGGTTTTATTCTTGCTGGCTTTAGAAAAAAAAAAGTTTGAAAATTGTGGTCATAAACAGCTAATTCAGGGTAGCTCTAAAAATATGTCTTTTACATCTGTGTCAAAAGCACAGTTGTCTAAATTCCAGTAGCAATGCCATTCCTGTAATTAATTAAAATGTATATAAAAGTTACCATTGTTTTTTCTCTTCCTTCAGCAAGTTTCCTTTTTTTGTGTATGTGCTTGTTACGATCAATATCTGTATCACCATAGATGTTGGGTACATCCTCGAGAAGAACCAGTGGAGTTTGGTTTGGAGCATTTGGACCTGGATTTAAAGATAAATTAATTCACAATTGCCTTAAACTGATCTGAAAGGTCTTATGCCTACAGCAAGATGATTTTTTTTTTCCTTCACAAGTAATGACTATATGCTACAGAAAACAATCTTAAATTAAGTCACTTATATGCTGGTAAAGCTGTGGTTTCCTCAAAGCAGCCATACAGTGAAGGTCAGAGTGCATTTACCAGACATCATCAGAGTATGATTGACAGCTTCAGAATATTTTTTAATCCCTTTCTTCTGAAGCAGTCACAAGATATACTCAGGCAACAGTGTTCTCTGATCAAGCATTATTTGCTTTTATATAAGTGCAATTATTCAACAGCTGAATGGCACAAATGGCTCTAAAGTTAACAGCCACATATACTGCAAATCACAACAACATTCTCTAAACATTTTTCATGAGAACCAAAGCAATATTCTGACAGGCACTGACCCCACAAAAAGGTTTGTGTATTTTATGATGAGATTTCCCTAGTAGGATCACTCAGTGTCAGCTTTGCCCCCACTGATTCTAGTAAACAGAATTAAAACTTTAGTTGACTGCCAGAGCTTATCCTCCCTCCCATAAGATAGAAAAGCCTCATTTTGAAACACAAAAAACCAACTTCTACTTTCACTGGTGTCACAGAACATCCAGCAGGATCTGGTATCTATTATTTCACACTCCAGTGCTTAAGTTTCATTAGACATAAAATAGGAACAATACTTCTTAATCTCAAACAACATCGATATGTGATCACTACTGAGATAGCTTTCCTTCCAAAAACATTTTCTCCTTCTGCACAATCAAGTTGCATGTAGATGTGCAAAGCTCAGTCGAAGAGAAATACAGAGGAAAGAGGAATCCTTTCATCTGTTTTCTCTTTCTGAAATCTCTGCCAGGTAAGACAGTAGTGCAAACAAATATTTTCAGTTTGTGCATTTCTTCTATTTGCAGAAAGAAATTAGGCTAAGGTCTCATTCACAACTGCAAAGAACTAATTTGAGAGTTTAATAGAAGGATGATTCATTTCATCTCTTGACATAAAAAACAACTTCTATTAACTTTTCCCATCTACTCAAAAGTGTTGGGTAAGGAGTTCACTACAAGAGAAGCTCCTGTTAGAAGAAACAGCCAATCTGCTCTAACTAACAAATACAGGTCAATAAATACCACCATAATAAACAGGTTAGTAAGTACCATCATTGAAATTGCATCTACAGCACATTGCAATTCACTCTCCTGTACCATGATGTATTCCACTGTGTCAGAATCTAACCTGTGCGAATTGAAAATGAGAAGATCATCTAATCCTCACAGATGAGAAGACAGCGTTTTTCTCTATGATATGCTTCCAAAATATGCAGGATTCTACATTTCTACAGTAAGCCCTCCAGAGAGAAGGAGAAAAAATTCTAATGATAGAAAAGATATGAAAGGCTTTGGACAATACTATTGGACTTCAATGCTAAAGCAGAAATTAGTAAAAAATGTCCTGAAAATATTTTCCTGACTCCAGAAAATGACAGAGGGTACCAGAAAAGTTGCACCAAAGGAACTGCAGTCTGTGACCTCAGTATACATTCTTTATACGGTGGTTCAGATAGAAAATGTGAGCTTTGAAATACTCAATTGTACAATTTAGAAAGGAACATTTTCACTAGTTCTTTACTTCCTTTCTTCTTTAACTTGGAATCAAGCAGCTAAAACTATATCTACACCTGAAGTATCCTCCTGCCCACCGTAACTCTTCTTTCCTCTGGACAGAAAGAAAATGTCCACTCATTAGTTAATTAGTTCCTGTATTTGTTAAAGTGACTCTATGTTCTTTGCATACCAGTGGCCATGTCATTTGTCGCCTAAGCTTAGCTATCTACTATTGTTCAACTGATCAGACAATACTCTGTACAGTTGTTTAAAATCCATCATTTGTATTGACTACTTCCTTACTCATATGATCATTTGCTCCATGCAGAAAAATGTGATGAAACTTATGATCACAATACACAGAACTAAAATTGTAATTTTAACATTAATCTATAATTGTAGTATTAATAAGTACTAATTGCCTATGGTGATAACTGTTACTGTTGCAAGGAATTTCCTATCACATTATTAAGAGCTGAAAATTCCTCTTCGTGACGCTGTTTATTTCAGTAAGTTCTAAACAAAATGGAGCTTTAAAAACTCCTCATCTTCAGGGCCACCCCTGGAAAGTCCAATCAATCGCAAAGAAGCAATCCAAGGTGTTCCAAGCAATCTGATATGTCACAAATGCAGAGTAGGAAAATGCACAGGTAACATACATATGTTAAACATCCAGTTTACAAATTAATTACAAATTAGGAGTAACGTGCAAAACACACCTCAAAGATTATGCTTAAACTATATAAAGAAAGACAAGTTGGAAGCTTGTGAATGTCAGGAAATCTTTTCCTATTGAGCTTTTATTTGCTTAACTACAAATTTGTTGTGTGTTCCCAATGCAAAAATACCTTTCCTTATTTTGACTGAAGGAAAGCAGGAAAATGTCAGCTTCAAAGAAATGAAATCAGAGGATAAAATTAAACAAACATGATGATTATGGAAGAGTAGGAATCAGCCCAAGGGATGTTTCCAGTAACATCTAGTCTGTTACTTTTCTCCTTGCTAGACAATCAACTGCTGCTGGCCAAGGTTGAAACCACAATGCTAAGCTAGATTGATCTTTGGTCTGATCCACTACACATTTGTTACAAACCACTGTTGGTAAGATTAATGGCTTGAGAGAATCATAACAAGTTATAACAAGATATAAATGTTGCTTTGTGAGCTGACAGTTTCAAAAGACTAATGAGAAAAGATCTTTAAGATATTAGCAATGAAATCACAAATGTCTCATTACAGAAGTTGAAACATTAGAAACTAACCTTGAAAGAGTGATGGCTGGATGTTGCTGACATACTGAAAAGCATTTTTAAAGAAGACCAACATTGTGGAATACACTACTTGATTCTTATATTTAATGTGGGCTTCACTGTCAAAGTTACTGATGTATCTGCACAGATCTTTCATTCGATGCAAAATGTCACTGTAATTTCTGAGGGGAAGAGAGAGAACAGGAATTCAGGATGTTACACTGACTCCGCAGCTAAAGAAAAGAATGCATAATGAATATGAAAATCTCAATGCTTCTGCTGAAGATATCCCTCAACATCAAAACACTGGAGGCTAGGAATGCATGCTAGTGAAATTTCACAAAACATTTACCATGTCTCTCTTTACTGAGGCACACAGGGAAAGTTACTCTACAGCACCACTATAAGCATATAGTACTCATGCATGACTTTAATCATCAAAACCTGGTATTAGAAACTAATTTGAAAGTGCTCTCTAGAGCCATGTTTTTGTTTTACATTGTACAGTCTTTGAAAGAATAACTGCTGTGAACTTCCAAAAAATGTTCTTGTGTTAAGAACTAAAAAGCCAAATTCTGCATGAAGGGAAATACCCAGCCAAGTAGAGCTTTCTTACCTTCTTCCCTTATCCATTTGCCACTCACACCTCATTCCCACCACAGACAATATTTTAAACAGCCTCTCCCAAGGATCTGTAATCTGGGATGATTTCTCTGTGAGACCATCTATTACGTATTTCTGAGAGCTGCGCTTGCTTGGAGACATAATATCAGACGAATCTTGTGAACCTAGGAAAAGCAGCACATTTTTCTCCTTATAAAGAAATCAAACTGATTCCTTTCCAAGAAGAAGACATGTAAAAATTATGTTGGAGCTTTTAGGGCAACCACGCTTTACACAGAGGGCTAACAGGGAGCAGCAGCCATTTTTGTCTCTTTGTACAAGAGAGCTGATAGGCTAACAGGGAGCAGCAGCCATTTTTGCCTCTTTGTACAAGAGAGCTGACAGGCTGGATAAGGACATCTTGGACATTTTGTCCCACCTCTCACATGCTGAAATATCATGAGCATCATTACTAAGTAGGTGAAGCACCATTTTGGTATTTTGGAATCAAAGAACTAAGAAACATTAAATATTACTATTAATCCTTGTCTATGGAATATATTACATAAAAATGCACTTATTTATGGACATCAGTGACACTAAGACATTCTAAGAAAGCTTGATTTTGTAAAAATATTCTTACCTTGATACTGACTTTCTGTCTGTGTAGATCTAGTTACGTAATTAATATAAAATTCTGCTGCTTTATTCAGATATTTATATAACAAGCTGGCAGGAAGTCGTACATCAGGGTTGTTAATTATCAGAGGAAGAACATCACAAACTAAAAGAGAAAACAAACAAAAAGTCCTTTAGGTTGTGGGGCTTTTTGTTCTATTTCTCCTAGGTAAGGTTTCTCAATCAGCAATGGGAGTCTTCATCTCTGGCTGACCATACACCAGAAAGAACCTCACATGAATGGCTCTAGGACCAATTTGTACCATATGGTCAGTCTGGACTAACATGGCCCGAGCCTCTTCTCACTAAAGCAGTTTTCTAATCATAGTGTCATGAAAGAACCTCAGAACCTTGCCATACTAAAAAGCTGCACAGTGAAACAAGAATATTAGTATTTTCTTACCAAATAATTTTCTAAAACAATTCACTGGAGATTCTTGGTCTTCAATACTTTCAGCATCTAATAATGTTTCTCCAAGGCCTACCTGCATGAGCAGAGGTGAAAATCAAACACTGGACCAGTGGTTTTAGAGACTTTTTGAACTGCAGTTCAGTGGGCTTGAACAGTAATTCAGTAACAATTCTATGGCAACAGCATGTGCAAGTCTCCAAATATATAGTTAAACTAGTCACACTTAACAGCAGGTGAAAAGCAGTATCAGAAGATAGCAAAACAAGACTAAGAGAAAAACTGAATGAAACTGTGTCAGTAAAGACATGCACAGACAGGTGCAAAGCGATATATGACTGATATTCTTTCCTTTACATAACAAAGGATTGTTTTACTTGTTTCCATTTGTATTCTGCCAAATCCCTTCCTGGTGGTAAGCTCAAGATACAACAGCCTGAACTATTAGCCACCATTAAACATGAATATAAAGACATACCCTCTCATTAAGGCAAAGGAAAACACATTTCAGCTACACGTCAAAAAACTGAGTGCCAATATTCTGAATAATCACTATGAGTTTCTCTTCTCTTACCCCATGTTGCACCACAGTCTCTGGGAAACGCCGCAGAAGTAGAAGGAGCATTTCTGCCCTTTCTAATGTGTTAAAGCACTGCTCTGTTGCCTTCAGGAGCATTTCACACTGGACCCGACCTGGAAGGGTCTCAAATAATCCTTAAAAAAAAAAAGAAAACATTTAACTTGTTGTATCTGAATTGTAAAGATGAGTGACAAAGCATAAAAGACCATAAACATCATCTTGCTATGCCGAACAAAAAGGGATTTCCTTATGCATTCTCTATTTTTAATACACATACCTGAAAAAAAGTCTGTTTCTTTCAGAGAAGATCAAATAAATATTTATCTGTAATAGTGTTTATTTGGGTGCAAGGAACTTGAACCAACAAGTAAGACTACTATTAAGTGGAATGCTCAAAATCCTAATACTTAAGTATTTGACATTCCAAGATGTTTTCTCAAAACAATTAATTTATTTTTTAATTTACATTTCACTTGTATAATTAATGCCTTCATTACTAAAATATAAGGGTTTTTCGATTTAAACATCCAGCAAGACACTTAAAAGAAATTCACATATTCTCCCTGTATGTTTTACGTATTCATTCTGAAAAATAAACACACCCCATGAAAAATCAAATGTTTCCTTAACTGGAATCTTAGAGCTTCTGAAGCATGTTTTCAAACAGCAGATTATAGTTTGTCAGGTGTAAATTCTGCTTTCAAAACTGTCTGTGGTTGCCATTGGTGAATGCCAAGCCCTTCTGGTCACCATTCATTTTTATATCCCTCACTACATAAATAAGAATTTACCCCATTTTTACAATCATGCAACGATCTCTCCAATCTGTGGGACGATGATTTTTAAGTCCCATTCCACTTATTTCCTATTCAATTGCTCTTCTATGTGCTACTTGTTCTGGCAGAGTAAGCCTACCCATATCAGAGACAAAGCAATGGGAATCAGCTTGTCATGTCCCTTTGTTTTTCCTAAGCTTAACATACGAAATGAAGTCTCTAAGGCTGAAGTGAGGGAAAAAAAACAAACCCTGCAGTCCACAGGCAAAGTTAGAAAAACTGACATTTACTTGCCAAACTAGATAAATAATCAGAGGGCTTATCTTTAGATTACTTCAAGACAGAATCCTTACCTCTTAAAAACTGTGTCTGCTTGTCCTGGGAGTCATTCCTTAATGCTGATGTAATAACACTGATCTCCCTCCATACAGCAGGTTGGTCTGGAAAATTCACAAACCTGTAACAAAGTTTAAGGCAAGGAATGTACAGTGATCTCAACATCTGTCTCAAAGACAAAACTTTCCCACAAAAGTACGTGTTTGAGCAAAATAGAAAAGAAAACCTTCCTTTTTAAGCTTATTCTTAATTAGTTAGACCTTTTTTTTGCTTAATTTATCCCCACAGATTTTCAAAAACACTAAGTTTGTAATTTTGGAAATCCTGACATTTATTTGTCCATAGAAGGGCAGTGCAGCAGGTGAAGGGTCTGGAGCACAAGTCCTGTGAGGAGTGGCGAGGCAGTTAGGGCCGTTTAGCCTGGAAAAAAGGAGGCTCAAGAGTGACCTTATCACTCTACAAGTCCCTGAAAGGAGGTATAGCCAGGTGAGAGTGTCAGTCTCCTCTCCCAGGTAACCAGTGACAGGACAATAGGATGCGGTCTTAAGATGTACCAGGGGAGGTTTAGGTTGGACATTAGGAGAAATTTCTTCACAGAAAGGGTGATAAGAATTGGAGTGGGCTGCCCAGGGAGGTGGTGGACTCACCCTCTCCGAGGTGTTTAAGGAAAGACTAGATGTAGCACCTGGTGCTAAGATCTGGTTGACAAGGTGGTTTTTAATCATAGTCTGGACTCAGCCATCTCAGAGGGCTTTCCCAAACTGATTCCACGAATGGAGCACCTGGGATAAAGGTAGAGTTCCAGCTCTGATTACTTACATGTCGTAGAGCAGCCTGCCTGCAGACGCTGTCCTTTCAGCATTCCTCTCTATAGTGTACATCTCATACTGCAGGACGCAAGAACAGAACATCAGCTTTACCAAACACAGTTATCAATTCACATTGTCTGTCATATCAAATTACATTAGTCCTTCCACTCCAAGTAACTGCCCTCAATTTGCCACAGCAGTCTGCATAACAGAAAATTAAAGGACTGCAACATTTGCTAGAGAAATTAAGTGTATTTAGACTATTTAATCACACATTAATTTAGTCATAAAATTCTGATGACAATATACTAAATATTATTAACACCAACAACCTTCTAGTATCTAAAGGAGGCCAACAGAGAAGTCAGAGAAGGACTCTTCATCCAGAAGTGCTAAGACAAGTAGTAACGGGTACAAACTGAAAGAGGGGAACTTTATATTAAATATCACTAAGAAATTCTCTAGTGTGAGAGCAGTGAGACACAGGAACAGGCTGCCCGGAGAAGCTGTGTGTGCCCCATCTTTGGAAGTGTTAAAGCCCAGGTTGGATGGAACTTGGAGCAACCTAGTCTAGTGGGAGGTGGCCCTGCCCATGGAAGTAGGACTAGATGATCTTTAAAGTCCCTTCCAACCCGTAACATTCCACAGCTCTGTAAACACACTGGCTTAACTTTTACACGAACTAAAGACTTGGAATTCAAAGAGTTCTTTGACCAGGGTTTGCACCCAGTCAAATGCAATGCAAAGACCTCAAGCTGCCACAAAAGTCATAATCAGGAGAGGTAACTTAACTAATAGTAATAGTAAAAGTAGTAGTAATAGTAGTAAACGGTTTTCTTCCGTTAACCGCGAAGTGACCGCAGCACCCAGCGGCCCCGCCCCTCTCCGCCCCCATTGGCCGAGCTCCCTGTCAATCAAGCAAGGCCGGAGCAAGGCCGCGCGGGGGAGAGGCGAGGGGCCCCGGTACCGAGCGTTTGCGACAGCGACGGCGCTCACTTGTATGTTGAAGTCGGCGGGGTAGAGGCTCCGCGCCGTGATGAGCCAGGCCTTAGCCGCCCACAGGTCCCCCGGCACCAGCTCCCGGGCCCGCTTCACCAGAAACTCACAGTCCCCCTGCGCCGACATCTTGCACCAGCGCGGCCTGACTCCGCCCCGGCCGCCGGGCGGCGCGCATGCGCCACGGAGCTCCCGGAGCCGGGCTCCCCGCAGTTCCGCCCCACCCTGGCACGGCGTGCGGCCCAGGAGCGCCCTCGCTCGGCGGCGTCGCGGAGGCGGGGAAGCGATTGCCCGTCTGCTGGGCCCGGGTTGAATCACCGATGTGAGCGCTGCCTTCTTAAAGATGGTGTTGCTGCAAGTCAAAGCCCACTCTGAAAGTCCAGGGCACTGCTGCTAGTGCTAGTGCTTCTCTAAAGTTCTTACAGTCCACTACTGAAGTCACCACAGGCAAATGCGAAGGAAAAGCAAGACCTTTCACCACCGATGTGCATCTACTTTTCAGATGCTTGGAACTGAGTTTTGCTTCTTATCATTAGGTTTTAGTGTTAGGACCCTTGATTACAAACATAACCCTTTATGTTACTTAGTAGGAATTCTCTGTTTCTTTCAACATCAGTTTCTTGTTTCCTTCTTTAAGTAGGCTCTTCCTTTCTCATGTTGCAAATGACCTTACAGATTTTGCACTTGGGGACTTCCCCTGATCAAGTCCATAAATCTACACACCTAAGAGTTAGTGCAATAATCCCTTCAGCAAACAGTTTTAACAGAGTTGAAACTTTTCTTACAGGTAAAAGGCAACATCCTTCTTTCCTGCTGAGGTGACTGCGCCCATTCAGAGAGGTGACAAAGTCGCAGCAGAAAATAAGTCTCTCATAAGACAGGTGCCTCCTCTTCTTCGCCTCCTCTTCTTCTCCTCCTCTTGCTATTGAACTACAAACTGCTGTAGGATGGCACAGGTCCCTAAAAATGGCTTCACAGCCCTGCAATCCTCTGCAAGTGCAGCAATGTTAATCACTGGCTAGCATGTAGGTCTGTCTACCTGGAGCTCACCCCCATGTGCCTGTGCAAATGTATACAGCCAAATTTGATTGAATAATAATAATAACCTATACTTTTGCATTGTGGGACTGAATATGGTAACAAAGCTGTGTATTCCATCTCTTCGGAAACTGCCCAGCAAGTGCTGATGGGTTGGTTGGGCTTCCCCATATGCCAGAATCAGGATACTGCAGGAGTGAAATAGATAGCAGGGGATTATGAAAAGTTACTTCTGAAAATTAATGGATGTGTGAGGGGTGCCCTGAAAAATTGCCAGTGCAGAATCACCCCTAAGACATTAGCTAGGCAGGGAAATGGCAGTTTTTGAACCAGTTTCATAAGGTATCCTGAAAGCAAGATGGTGTTGTACTTAATCCACCAGGCAAGGAGGAATATTTCCAATAAATTATAAACACCCTTTTATCTTTTTTTTTTTTTTTCCCTTGTGCATCCTCTGTGTGCTTCCTCAGGATGTTTGCACATCCTTGTGCATTTCCTTGTGTGTCCTCTGGACACTGGATTTTTAATTTTCTTTTCTTTTAAAGCTGTAAATAATCTGTTTTGTTTTTTTTTTTTTCAGATGAAGTACTGCTGCCTCTTGAAGAGATTTGCTGAATCCTTGCCTCTGCATTCCTAATGCTCCATTGTGTTTGCCAGTCCACTCAGCCCTTCCAAGCAAGGAGAAGTTGAGAGTCTACTTCTGTAAGATACAAACAGCGTAACTTGACAGAAGAGAAGAAATCTGAAGGGGACTTAGACAAAGGTGGTTGAGGCTTGGAAGAGTTTAAAGCTAAGGAAGGACTAAAACTGCTCAACCCCTGGATTTAGGAGGACTTGTTTGTTCTGTGTCCTCACATAGATACAAGACAGGCAGCAGGATCAGACTTGCAGCAGATGGAGCAAGTGATTCCTCTGAGCAAGCAGGAAACACCACTGATGTTTCATTTGTGGATGGGACGAAGAGGAGCAGTGTGGTTCTTCAGAATATGTGCACTGTGTCTGCAACAGGTGACATAGTACTAGTATTTGAAGGTACTTGGAATGTAAACTACAATTTTTAGCCAGGCCAGCAGTTTAGAGCCACTGCTGTACTAAACTTGAGCTACTAATGTGCCAATGGCACTGGAATGCTCATCTCCCATTCCAGGAACCAAGCATGTAGGTGGTGTTTGGGTTGGGCTGTGCCTGTCAGGGCCTGAAGCTTCCTCTTCACTTAAAGTGGCATTCCTGAGTTCTTGCCCAGGTTGTACTGTTTTGATTTCCACAGTGCAGGACATGCTGAATCTCAACATTTTACCCAGACAATTGGAATTGCACACAGCCTCCTTCCTGCAGGAATACAAGACTCAGCTGAAATGCCTACATGAGCCTGGTTTTTCAGGAAGAGGCTTTGTGACCTTCTATAGCAGAAAAGAGGCAGCACTTCACCAGTGGTGAAGGATGATTTTTCCCTGGGAAGACCATCCTACTTCTTCAGGAAGGCCTGTGAGTAACAGAGATGATCCTTGCGTGGATTCAGGCAGTAGCATTCAGCAGGCATTCAGCAGTAGCTGACGCAGCACAGGAACAGATACATGATATGTGCAAAGGCCGTATTGTAGACCTTGATGGTAGCGCTTCAAATTCCTTCTGCACCACAAAAGCGAGTCTCCAGGAGAGTGTTTGGAAGGTGCTAGGCTGGCACTTGGCAGCAACAAAGGGCTTTGAAGGTCTTTCTCCACCTTCTACATTTCTGGATCAGTATAATCCCAGCAGATAGCATCCATTCTGTGTTGGATTTCCTGGCTTGGAGCCATAGGCTGCTGTCACTTTCACAAGATTGGTGTATTAACAACAAGCCCTAAGGGCGCGTAGGTTGGGTTTCAGGTATGGAATAAAGCAGTCTGTGATGTGGCAGTGCAAAGTTGGGGATAACTGTTGTGCTAAATGGTGTGGTCTTGAATTGATAGCCACTCCTTAGGCCTGGGGAGCAGGAGTTGGTGTCTGGCATGGGTAAAAATGAAGCTAAATCTTTGCATTATACTGAAAAGATTTGAAAGGGATCATCTTAATATCTTCTGAGTGAGGCCTTGGAGAAGACAGTCTGTGTTGAGCTAGCAGTGTGGTGGAGTCTATACAAAAACTAGGGATCATGCAAAAGGTTTTGTTATTTTGTAGATTTTTTTAGTCAAGTCTGTGTCCTTTGCATTTTGCAGAGGAATTTCTACAGCTGACATGAGTTGTCTGGGCTTTTAGTATCTCAGAATTCTCAGTGTCTTCTTTGTCCCTTGCAGCTGAAAGTCACTAAATTGAGATTGGATGACTGTCACTCTGCAGGCGGTAAAGTGGCTGGTCAGCTGTGGAAATGAAGAGCAGGCACAGAATCCACAGAACAGAGATCTTTGACTCTGAAACTGCAGTTGACAGTTGAGTCTAAATTACAGCTTCAAAACACTGAAGTTGGCCACCGTCCACTTAATTTCTGTAATCGCCTAAGGCAGCTTTTAATAATTGGCCTCATTTTCACAGAATTAAAATAGTTTAGGTTGAAAGGGACACAAGGACATCATGGTGATGGTCCAACCACCTGCTCAAAATGCAAATTAGTCTACTTTTCTTATACTAAGATAAGAAAAAATCCATTTCAAGAAAAGAGCAAATATTACCGGTTTCCTTCAGCCTGCAGGACGTGATGAGTGGCAGGGAGTCTGGATTTATAGGGGGAAACATTTAGGTAATCTTATGAACAGGTATTATTATTATTATTATATGTGTTAAAATACCTGCCTAGCTTTTAGATCTGGTAAACAGAACCGGATTTTAATTATCTTCCACACAGCACAGACAGAATTATTAATCACTCTACTCTTGTATTGCCAAATCTACGCCCATGTGATTCCAGTGACACTAAAGCTGGGGCTTTGGACACAGTGAGTTTTCTGGTGTTGTGAGAACACAATAAAGCAGCACACTGCTCGGTGCACAAATAGGACCTTGCATTAAATTTACATGTCTAAAAGCTTAGAAAATGCTGTATTTCACTTCTAAGTTGAAGGCATTTTTGCAGAAACTTAGTCTGTCATTTATGGAAACATGTTTTAGGAGAGAAATTAATTTTCACCTGGAAGGATTTCAAGAGAAGCAGTTAAACCAATTAGTTTTTCCATATAGAAGTTCACTGAGTAGAGAAAGAACACAAATAGACACAATTTAACTACTGCATATACTCTTTTCCTTCTGCTGCCTTCCCACATATTTAGGCTTATAATGTCCCTGTGGCAACTCTGAAAGATATATAAATAGAAGAGAAATTCTAAATTAACCAGCTGCATATATTTGTCCCCACTTTTAATTCTACAGTCATGTTGAAAAGTGCATTTCACAGTTTGTATTTTCCTTTTTCTATTCCTGTCCCTTACCAATGCCATTCTTCCTTGCAAGTTCTTTCTGCACACGTTGCAGGCATTCATCGCCTTGTCATTTGGAGTGACACTCATCTCTAAAAATGCTGTCTGCAACCTCTTTTTGGGAAAGCCATCATGAGTTCCCTTTGTAGGCAGTGAAGCCCAGAAGGTGGTTCAGTGGATCAGATGCAGGTTGGAGTAGGCTGAACTGTGCTTTGAAACCTTTTGCGTAGGTCTCCATGGCTTGTAAAAGGGCAGTGTCCTCACCTGCAGAGATCTGTGTGGCAGTTTCCTGCATGTGGTGATGAATGTGACTTTACTAATGTTTAACCAGGTTGCTTGGTGTCCTTACTCTGTTCACCGTATGTACACAGGTTCAGCCTCTAAAGATGTCCTTAGTGATGAAGCCATCATTCCCAGGAGGAACGGTTCACTCATCCCACATAGCTGCAGTCTCTGGTGGCTTGCCAAGCTCTCTGCACTACATAGAAAGCTATGCAGCAGCATGTGACTACTGATTTCCTTTAATCAGAGAGAACTGCTGGGGCTACAGCGTCCCAATGGAATTGCATTAGAGGTTTCCTCTTTAAGTACTGTGCCTTTCAGGATTGCTTTCCAACTGCACACTGAATAGTCTAAGTGGGGAAGGGAGTTTCAGCTAGCAGTCAGTCATCAATAGCATCCTGCTCTTAAGCCAAGGGAATGATGGCTAGTTTGAATGTGCCTGCATTTTCCCCAAGTGCCTGCAGGTCTCCTCCCTGAATGCAGGTATGTATATGCATGCAATTGCCCTCATCATCTGCAGTCAAGCCAGGAGAACAGTATGTTTATAGAAGCTGTCCTTAAGAGCGATTGCCTCGTGAAGGAGCAGAGCCCATATAAGAGGAGTGGAACTGTCTCCAGCCAGCCCTGGGAGACGATGCTGAAAGCATATTGAAAAGCTGTCTTCAGCAAAAGCTTGCCAGTTTAACAACTCTGTTCACTGTTCCTATTGCACAGTGGGCTCTTTGACGCAACAGAAAGAGCTGCCTTTTTTTTTTTTTTTTTTGCTTCCTCTTAAATCCGCCTGGCCAATTTAAACCTTGTGGATATTTCTTCCCCCTCGGGGAAAGCTTGTGTGAGGATTTTCTTTTTAAACAGTTCATTCCGTGGAACCATTTTTTTCCTTGTTTGCTGTTAGAAAATGTTGGAGCTGAACATAAGGCTTTCATTGCAGGTCAGTGACTGAACTCTTGACCAAAGCATTTAACATTTGAGTGTTGCTATAGTAAGCACTGAATTCGGGTGGAAAAGGCAAGTTAGTAAGGTTTTATCATGTGAGCCCATGTGTGCCTACTACTGGAATAGGAATCTTTTTACATCTGCAGAGTCTGAGTTCTGTGTGGATGAATTTATAATCTTCCTTTTGTAGACAAACATACTGAATTAATATTTTAGTGAGAATTGAGGTAAGATCACAGTTAAATCTATATTATCTAATTCCTGAATGTCTCTACTCCCTTAAAATGCAATAAATTATACTGTGAATTTCAAATATAAAGTTCTTGTCTTTTTATTTTGCAAGGATTGTCTTTTTGAGTTTTATGTTTTTATTTCTTTTTACTTTTTACTTCTTACTTTACTTTTATTTCTTTATTACTTATTTTCCGCACACTTCACTAGGAAGCATATTTTTCCTGGGCACATGCTTTCTGCAGGGAAGATAGTTATTTGCTATTTTGTATTTCTTCTTAGATTGCTATTAAGGGAACTAAGAAAGGATGTAGGCATATTTTTAATATCTCTCTTCAAGCTGTATTTGAGGGAAGGCAATTTTTTTTTTCATGTCTGAAATTAGAATATGAAATAGATGCAGTATTTATTTTCTTCATAGTTACTAAGATTATTCTGTAGCAATTTGTTTTTCTTATTGATAAAATTGTATATACTTGTGACAAAACTGTTCATTTTCTATGTGACACTTAAAATCCTGTATTTTTATTTCAACTCTACTACATATCTGCATGTTCCTATCAGCTTGTGTTCTCTGGATCAATGAAAACCCATTTTTTGTAATTGCTTTGATTTTGTCCTCTATGCTTATGCATTGTGTGGGAATGAGTGGATTTCTTGCCCTGGGTGGGAAATTCTTATGCAAACTTTGTAAAATGAGTTTCAAATTTTTTCCACTGTAAGAGGATGACTTTTATGGTAATGTTTAACTTGAGTAGAATTGTTTTCAAACATTTACAATGTAGTTTTTGTATATTCTTTTTAAAGAGCAGTCCAAGTAAAATAATTATTCATATTAAGCTGTTTACTTCCTTGTCTACTTAATGTTGCTTCTTACAGGAAGTATATAGCTTTAAAAGGTTGAATCATTATTTATGAGCATCAGAATAGCTGAAAGGTGTCACTGCAACATTGCCCAGTGCAACTACATTGAAAATGGATTTGTGTGGGAAACCACTGTTGGTGAGTTATGATTAGTTCATGGGGAATTAGAAAATGCTACTTCTTGTCCATATTTCTTTTCAAGCAATTTAAGAGCTTGCCATTCAAGGGATGTTAATTTTTCTTTTATATATCAAGGTTACAGTTCTTATGATTCACAATTTTTTCCTCATGCTTTTAGAGTTTTCTCATTATTTAAATCAATCCATCTGAAAATTTGGGGCATCTCTTACAAGCGGAGTCTGCATCTTTTGAGGCAGACATGCTGCACTGCATGTCCAGAAACACTTTTGATTTAGCAAAATGTTTTAAATCTATCTTGTTTGGCCCCTCACATCTCTGAAGCTGTTTGCTGTTTGAATTCCACCTAGTGTTAGCTCCATTCAGAAGTGTCTTTTAACAGTTTGTCGAGAGGTTTTTTGCTTGGGATGTGATAAGGAATGATAGAGGGTAGAGTAACAAAGTTACAGTAAGCTATTTTTAATTTTATAGAACAAAAATATTTACTACTATAAGCATTTACAATACTCTAATGAATAAATTATTTCTCAGGTGTTTTAAAACCCATTGAGGCTTAACTTTCTTTAATCAACATTACACCAAATCTTATTATTTTCTGTCATCTTATTTTTTGGAGTTATAAATCCATATTGTATAACAGTGCAAATACACACATCATGTCTGCAACCTGTTTTCTACTGTCAAAAAAAATCTCCCTTATTCCCTATTGTTAAAGTTATCTCAAGTTGAATGTTCCTTAAAAAAAAAAATAAAAAATTAAGCAATGTAATAAACTAATGCATTCTTTATATAACATGTTTTCTGAACTTTTTTCTGAAAAAATTAGATAGTATCTCTGATCCACTATCACTAGCAGCAGATGTATTGGGCTGCCCCCTTTCCCTTCTGATCTCTAGTTTGTGACGTAGCCAGTCCTGCTTTTCAAAGATAATCATATTAGAATGCCACCATGATGTGTTGACATTTCTATGGACATTAATTTGTCAGAAAACATGAATGGGAAAAGAGGATAACTGATATGGGTGGCTTGGTGTGTTCTTTGGGATCTTTGGAGTTGATAAAATATCTTACTGGATTCCACCCTTCTTGCTTCCCAACAATTACTGGAAGGTATTTGTTTTTCCTGATGTTTGTGGTGTCAACTTTCTTCCTAGTCAATGTAGCAGAGCTCATGGCTTGCTATATTCCTCCTTGGATATTCCAAACTGGGTTTCTGTTACCTGGTTAACTGGATGCTTGTTTTCTTACCCTGATGACCTGGACTGTGTCTTGCCATGTCTTAGTAAAGAAAGGCTAGTTAGTCTAAACAATGCACAAGTCAAGGCCGTTTAAGGGGAAATGCACTATGAACTTTTGTCTGTAACAGTTAAAATCAGCAATATACTTAGAAACACTTATGAAAGATATAGACAAAAAGCATAAGGTAAAAACGCTGATTCTATTTATACCTAGCTTCTATTTTCTTTCATCCTGTCCTACTGACTTGATCTTCTTCTGACAAAATTTTCTTGTTTGCATGTAGCTTACATTTCAGGTCACATCTACTAGAGAAAGCCTGCTCACAAGTCTCTATCAGCTAATTACCCTCTGGTGAGAGAAAGCTCTGTCACACCATGTCTTTGTCCACACCAGCATACCTCAGGTCATTTTCTGATTCTTGAAGAAACTCTCCTTTTTTATTCAGCTGCACTACAAAAGTTTTCAGACAGTGCACTGTTAATCTTTCATCCCCAAACTCTTTAATTTGTGTCTATCTAGATAAGATGTCATCATTGTTCTTAATGATTTCCTTGTTAGAGACTCATGGGTATCTTTATTAGTGTATGTGTTACCTTCTTATACTTGACTGGTTAGTCAAAACAGGAGTAAATGTCTACACCTCCCTTTGGGACTTAGTTTTCAGAAAAAATATCCTAATGGTGAACTGTATTCTCTACCAGTGAGTAAATTAACATATTCAGTGTTGTGCAGACCTCTGTCTTTCTTCTGACACAGTCAGAAAGTTGATTGTCAGAAGACAGCAGAGAGGTGTGTGGGTTTGTTTTTTTAAAGGTACCTCAGTTTTAGAGTAGTTACAGCTCTGGATTCTGTTTTCAGGTTCATCAACAGTTTATGTGTTTTAGGTTAAACTGTACTACGCTACCCCTGTTTGATGCCAGTGGGAATGTTCTTAAGAGTCCATTAGCATTGAACATTGTTTAAGGATCATCTAGTCCCACTCTCCCTGTCACAGGCAGGGACAACTTCCACAAGATCAGGTTGCATTGCCTTGATAACAGAAATGTTACTCAGTCACTTGGACATGGGTATCATCCTCCTAAAGTAACAGTGATATAAACCATATTGAAGTTAAATCTTCAGAACTTTTTTTTTTCCTTTTTCCTCTCCATTGTGTGTCTAACAGTGTTTTGTCAATTTACTGGCAATAAGACATGGAACATATGCACTCCAGCAATCCTGGAACAGTGTGCAGACACCCCTGGGTATTGTTTCTACTGGAGATGGTTGAGGCAGTAAGAGGTCTTTGGCTTGCTATTTTCTAAAAGAATTTTTCTTTTCAGCTAAGGTTATAAATAGTTGACAGTTCTTAAATTGAATAATCCCAGCTTCCTTTCCAGGATAAGAAACTGGATCAAGATTTTCAAAGCCAAAGCTCTGCAGCCCAATATATCTATTAATCATCTACTTATAATGTTGCTCAGATTTTGAGGCATTTCTCTTATTGTTCCTGTTTTGCATATGGTGAAAAGACTCACATGGAATCTTGCCAGTGGCAGAACCAAAAGCTGGACTTAAATGTCCTGCATTTAAGGTCAGAGTTTTGCCTACTAGATTATCTTTCATTGTATAGCCATATTTAGAAATTGGAATAACTTAGTTTTCAAACCAGTTGAGCTATCTGTAACTCCACCAGGTTTACTAAGTGATCATTTCTTTTGAAAATTGGGTTAATAAAGAATTACAGGCTAATCACAGGAGTGATTGAATATCCAAAAGCCTCCCAGGCACATGCACCAAGGCAGAGATCTTCAGAGAGTTTCATGTTACCCAGACCACTACTGACGGTCACTGGTTTGTGTTGCACTCACATCTTTTGCTGGGATGTGAATGCTGAAAGGTAAGGATATGTTATGTCACCTGTGCTGCCATTTCTGCTACCAAGGTGGTACTTCAACTACATCTAGAAGGGCAGAACATTTCAGTCTTAAAAGTGGGATTTTAAGTATAATTTTTTATTATAATTTTTAAGTATAATTTTAAGGTTTTTTTCAGCTTTTTCCCCTATGAATTGATTTCATAGAAGGTAGTTATGGAAGTGCTGGCCATGATCATAACAGAGTTAGAGCTACATGTGCCAGGGATCAATGATAATCACTCTGTGAACCGAGTGGCTTTCAGTTTTGAAGGGTGCATTGGGTTCATTTTAGTTTTCAGCTTTTGTAGCCAGTCACGCATCCCCTGAGAGGACAGTTAGCTTTCAACTTGCCCAGACCAGTGTATGTCTATATTTGGGTTCTTTGTATTCATCTATTCTATAACTGATATTTTCATTAACATTTAGAACAACAATGTACATACCAACTTCCTTCACAGAGGAGAAACTTTGAGTTGTATTGATTTTGAAAGGAGGAGCTTTACATCAAATAGTCTCTCACGTGTGCTTTTAATGTGGAGCCAGTATTTTAGAAAAGCATTCCTCTTCAGTTAGAAGAGTCTGAAAATAGAGGTAACAGTTTTGAAACACTCTTTGTGCAGAAAACTTCGTATTATTTTATTTGTGAGAAGCCTCCTGGTTTCAGGAAAGAGATTTTAAATAAACTTTGGGAAAACTTGTAAAAAGCTATTAGCAAAATATACAGTGGTGTATTATGAATCATGTTACCCGCACTGTTTTTTTTTTTCTCATCAGACTGCTATTAAGTAAAAAAACTATCTGAAGGGAATATCCAACACATCATAATGTTTCTTTTAATCCAAGCAATTTTACATTAATGAACTTACTGTAAGAGTAGTGGTTGCTAGCTTAGAAACTGATACAGAGATTTGTTTGAGGTACAGGGATAGAAAACATGCCACTGACCTTTCTGTTTCCAGGATAGTGTAAGGTGATTTTATGAGATAAAAGTCAGTGGTGAAGTTTTCTGATGCTTAATTGAACCATGTATATAAATTTATGAATTAATAAGCTATTCCAAAAATATAGTGGCTTTCTCTGAAAATTGTTCAGGAAATGAAAAGCACTTATGTAATATTAAAGGAATGAACGGAAAATTTCTTAGCATTAGAGAAAGGAAAATAAAGCTTCACTCTAAAATTCTTAGGAACTAACTACACTAAGAAACCAGATCTTTGCAAATGTAAGGTGCATGCAAAACTATTTTGAGAGCACATTTCAGAACCTCTTAAAAGTATTGTCATGAGTTGATAGCCCTAGTTTTCATATGGGGACAAAAAGGTTTAGAATTCCATGTGCATGGATATTTCCATTTGTGCAGTGGTTTAGACTCATTTTTCTTTCTTGCTATTGGATCTGTCTTTTGCTGTGACAGCCAGGTAGAAGAAGCTGAAGAAGGTTGCTGTAATATACCAGCAATTCCAGGGAATGGCAGGAGAGACAAAGCTATATGGGGCACCTGGATGCACTGAGTACTCCAGCTACTGGAGTATGTGGGAAACAGAGCACTTCAATTTCACCAAAGCACCTCTTATACTGGAGTGCTGGTTCTTCTTGGTTAGCACAGGTGGGCAAGTGAGCCATGTCTAATGAAAATGTAAGCTCTTTTAAGAGATTTTACAGATGCACGTGACAGAATTTTTCCAGTAAATTCAGGGCCATAATTTTCTCACTTTGCAGTTTATCTGCTTGAGTTGGTGAAAATGGGCTTGTCTGATTGTACAACTTTTTGGTTTTCATAGCGTACTTCTCGATTTCTCATACTCTGATTGTAATCTTCTGGGCTGCTTACTACTACTAAGCTCAAAGCTTCAGAGCCCAAGGAAAAAAACTTGTCCGGCAACGACTTAGTAATCTTGTAAACATATTAAACATCAAGAGCAAAAGAGACACAAAGGTGCAGATTAGAGTTATGAATTAGGATTTAAAATAAAATCTCACTTTTACCTCTTTCCTAGGAGAAAGGACCCTGCAAAATGCATTTGAAAAGGCTTTGCATCTCTGTTGGAACCCTCTGGCGTTTTACTGAAGTAATCTTCATTTGTTTTCTAACCTCTATCACTGATATAAAGGATTTTTCACTTGTTTTATATTACACTATGATTTCCCTTTCATGCCCCTCCAGCATGCCCCCTCCAGCATGCCCATATTCCTCATCCCCATCTATATTGGTCTAGGATTTCCAATTATTTCCATATTCATGGAGTTCAGTCACTAGACAGCCAATTCAAACAGGCAAGGTGCTCAATGTCTTTTCCACTCCAGGAGTAATTTAATCAGGGAATGTGCATTGTTTTTTCAGAGAGCTGAACTGTGCGTGCCAGGTGATCTGCAATGGAAAGCAGCAGCATTATGAAAAGGCTTAGATGTTCCATGCCGTTTGTGTTTCTGTGACTTGTATGCAGCTAACAGTACTGTTCTGATGTTTTTGCTCATATGCATGATTCAAATATAGTCAGTTAGAGGAGGTAGAAAAGAGGATGGATGAATCAGGGGACTGTATTTATGCTGCATGAGATTGAGTTTCAAAGATGTTGGGTCCTGTGAGATCCTTCATCTCTGCCGTGTTTGCTTTACGGAAGTGCTGGTACTCACAGAGCAGATTAAGTGTATTTCTTTAGTTTCCCTCTCATGTTTCATCCTAGAGTTAAAAAATCTTACATGGAATTTTGATATTGGTACATTCCCACATAAATACTTCAACTTTCATAAAGCAGCAAAGGAGAGATTTGGCTGTGAGGGAAATGACATCACGGAGTCCTTGCATCCGTTATAATCTACATCTGGGCTGATTAATGTGCTCAGATAACCAGATCTATGAGAATTTCCTTCTGCTGGGAAGAGCTCAGTGGATGTCCCTTCCTATCAAAGGGAGTCCAAGGGAAGGGTAAGCTCTTTTCCAGAGTTACCAAGGAAGGAGAGAAGGTGTGGGTGAGGCAGATCAGAGTGCTGGAGTCATAAACAGGTGTGCTGCATCAATTTCTTGCTGCTGGGGACTGTTATTGAACTTCAGTAACAGCTAATATTTTTCTTTGGAGTTCCTTGGCTGGATTACAGGCTTGTGGGCATGATTTCATGCTGGAAGAATGGCACAGGTGAGATGAGCATCACCTTAGGATGCCACTGCAAAACTGTCCTGAGGTCCCCTTCCAACCTGGTATTCTATGATTACATGATTGCTCAGTAAGACTTTTCTGCTGCTTCTTTTAGGAGTTGTGTTTTCACTTTTATACTGTCTTTCAAAAAATAGGAATTGAAAAAAATCTATTGATTTAAATTATTAGAGTCAAATTGTGTCTGCAGCTCCTCTCACCTGTGTACGCACCATCATTAAGGTGATTGGTGATAAAATCATCTGACTCTCAAAAAAGTCTGTCTAACTGATGCTTGAACCTTTACAGTGGCACTTTAAAAGCTTTCAGGTTGTTCTTCTTTAGTTTCTTGTTTCCTCACTGCAGCAGCCATGGGTATCTCCAGTCTGGGCACATTTTCCCCCTCCTATTTGAAGTAAATAGGCATTTCCCAATTAATATCTGTGATAATGTACCCGTGGAGAGGGAAAAACCCCCACCTTCTAGAGGTGATATTCTGATCTAGAGGTGAATTCTGATATTTCACCTTGATATTTTTGGAGAAGTGATATTCAGTGTATCAATGATGCTAACTTTTACACTGCTAGGATTGAATCTGGATTATCCAGTTCCAGATGCATTTCATTTCAATATCTTCTGAAACCTCCCTGACTGAGTTTGCATGATAGTCAGTGAAGAGAAGAAGCCACAGCAAGTGATTTCATCTTAAGTATATATCTACTTCATATCCATATCATATTGTCTTCAGGAAGGAGACTTCACTTGCAAATGCTGTCCTATGACATAGTGACATGTATATTTGTCCTCTAGGAATTAATCAGGACTATCTTCCAGACCAGTTTCCATTCTCTTTCGCATTTGGAAAGATATTGGAACCTACACATGTTGACCTAGAAAGTACAGTAGTGTTTTGGGAAGTTCTGGTGTGCTGCATGCTAGTCACCTCAATGCACTGAGAGCTTTTGATTTTCCTTACAGTGTCCTTTTGTTTTTACTTCCATGGCTTTCTTCAAGAGAGGACTTATTTCCATTTGTGAAGGCTGTAGGGTACTTTTGCCTGCTGAACGATACAATTTCTGAGCTGTTGCTCGTCAGCTTATGGTATGCGCTTCCTACTAAACTTTTGGTCTTTCTCATCAAACTGATGTGAATGACCAGTAGCAGTCCGAGGCAAACATTTCAGATGTCTTAGGACTGAAACGACAAAGCAGTGAAGTATGTTTTTGATGTGGAGTGAGCAAAGTAGGCAAGAACTATTCACAAGCCTGTACCTACACTTTTTATATTGCACAGGGCAATTTCCTATTTTCTGACTAAATATTTATTTGTTTGCCTTGGATATTACATCTTTTTCATAATTTTGATATATTTTTAATTTTTTATCCTCTTTCATCTTGCTAGTGATCCAGATTAAAATGAAGAATTCACTTGCATTCCTCAAGATTGTATCAATTTAGAGGAGAAGAGTTTCTAAATTACATTGTTGTTTTTCAGATCAGAAAGCAACTATGACATGAAAACTTATCAGTAGAGAAGATTTGTTGCAATCCACAGAGGAAAAAACAGCTGATGTCTATATGTTCTGTTATCTATGTCAAAATTAAGGCCTGCATTTGATTCCACATAAGCTGCAGCTAGAATTGGATTTTTAACAGTCTCCCAAGCTAAAACTGACATGGAGCTGCCTTTGTTTTTACAAGTTCCCAAAATAACAGTTTTAAAATTAATCCAGAGAAGGCTGAGGCGATGCAGGAGATAACACACAAATGAAAAGCTTCTGTCTTGCCCAGTGTACTATTCAAGCCTAGGATACCAAACTGGGATGCAGTATCACCACTCTGATATATTGACACTATTGTCAATACTGCACTTTTGCGTTCTTATCTATTGAATAATCTTATTTAATACCCAGAAATGTCAACTTATACTGAAATCTGGTAGGTCCCAGTAATTGAATTTTGACTCCTGCTGTAACAAGACATGGATTGTATGTTGTTATTATGTTTCTTCCTTTTTGGTGCTTCATACTTCGTGTCCTCATATCTGTCGCCAGAACACAGTCTTTTATGCTGAATATCTGCTTTGGCTGAGGTTTTCACCACGTAGACAGCCTCTGTCTTAGTCGTGATGTACTTACCACAATAATTTTCATCTTTCCTCAAGAATTTCAGTATGATGTCTCTTTCCAGGATTCATTTGATTTCTCCTATTTTTTCTTCTGTCTTGTTGTCTGATTAGTTTGATACAATTTACATAACTGCACTGTGATGCTAACTGTATTATCTCTGAGTAATCCAAGACATGCAGACCAATATTTGGTTTTCAGTGGAATAGTAACTGAAGAGGTCTGGTTTGTCTTTACAAATATATTCAGATGCAACATATATTGTCATACATTATTTGTGCAAGGATAGGCTGAAAACCTTCTGAAAGATGGATAATAATAATAATTCCTATGAAGTGATGTTAGGGTGCTTGGCAAGCAGTGCAGGTATGTGCCATGGACCTGAGCTTCCCCATGGTAGAAGGAAACTCAGTGAGGCTGACAGAGATCAAAGAAGTAACACTGATAACCTATAAGGAACTGGCAAGTTCCTCTTTAGTTTCTGCAGAGGAATCTGGGTTCAAGCTTTTTAGGGATGTTTATTGTTCCCTGTCCCAGGAGCTCAGTTAGGAGTCTGGAGTGCTGAGCTGAGGTATGCTTTTGGTCAGTGAGCAAGTGCAAATTTCCTCAGAAAATAATTGTTCCATATGGTTTGTGGGAGATATCTAGGCTATGTTTTGACCTTATATTTCAGGCTCTGTTGCTGCTCACCATGGTAATGGGAATACAAGTGGGGAAATGCTGATCATAAATAAGCACTAATACATTTGATACAAATGCATCACGGGACAGGTGACTAGGAGTGTCTGAAGTGCAGAGCTACGGGCTTGGGGAGGGAGGCAGACAGTCAAAAATTTATGAGGAGGCAGAAAGCCAGATATCAACATCTGCCTAGGGTCAGACGAAAGGACTAAACTTTCTAAGATGAAGATACGTGGGGATGTGTCTTTTCTGACATTTTTTTTCCCCTGCCCTGGCTTATTAAGTTCCAGTAAACAAATAAAATATGTCCTCTTTCTGATGTAGCTTGGCTGAGTCACTACATTTTGTAACAGACAGAGGTGCCCAGAAAGTTTGTTGTAGCTGGATTCAGGCCCATTGGACTTGCTTAGCTTAGTGGAAAGAGGAGCATTAAGAGCTTTCTAACACAGCCTACCTTTGGGAAGAACAAAAGCTGGTAGAGGCTGCACAGGGAAAATAAGAGAGCAAATTAAGTAAGGGTCCCTGTGCACTCATCACTCCTTCCTGAGAAGAGGTGTGGTTCTTGTCCAGGCCCTCTTGAGCTCTCTAAGGCTTTCCTGATGTTCTCTGCAGATATGTACATCTTGAACATGTGGGGAGTTCCATTGTTTTGTAGGGTATTTTTTTCCCCAACACATTTCAGAATCCAGGCCAGCTGCTACAGATGCTTCCCTTCAGCAAAACCACTTCAAACCATGTTGAGGTTTTGTGGCCCTTTGTAGCTGCAAACCTACTTACAGCCAATTTCCTCACACTACAAGATTATTTTAGCAACACAGTAATTCTAAGTGGTTTCACAACTACCCTCATCTGTTGTCTCCGTTTGTTTACTCCTCGTTTCTTTCTTCCAAACATAGTTTTCCAGCCCTTTAGCAAACCAAAGTGAGTCCTGTGTTCTAACAAGGTTATATCAATGCTGATGGAGGAGACTGAAGGAATGCTTAAGGACAGCACAATCCACAATTTAACCCAGTCCTTTCTGATTCCTAGGATGGAGGTTTCAGGTTTAAGCAGAGTGGTTTGTGTTTTCACAGCTGTATGGCTTCTTTGCATGCATGTGGTCTGAGCATTAAGCATCAGCAATCAGAGCCTGCAAACAGTCTGATGCATTAGAAAATCTAGACTGTGCTGCTTGTTTACTTTGAGTATAAATGTCATCTTGGCAAGTGATCTCCTGTCTTGCATACACAAAGTTCTTGCATACACAAAGTTTTAAGTTGATTGCTGAGCTTAAATGGCATAGGCTGGGTGATGAATTTTAAAGTTTGTATTTCTGTTCTTTAATCACAATGAAATTCCAGAATAAAAGGGAAAATTGTTGATAACATGCCCACTTACAGGGGGGAAAGTAGCAAAAGTGTACTAAATGTATCCAGCTATAAGGCTCTAAAAATAATTTTCATGTTGTGTCTGCACCTTTGAAATCTACCAAGTATGCATAAAATCAGATGTTTAGAAAGGTTTGCCTTCCATAACTAGGGCTGATTTGCTTTTCATAGGAAATTACAATCTGTAAATTTTTCTCATTTGATTTCTTGGTAGTTACTGAAGTCAACTGTGTGACTTCCTCATGTTATCTGACAAGTATTAATAAACTGTAGTGTCAGTGTTCCTGATATTATGTTCCTCTGAATACAGAGTATTTTGTCTATGGCACTGGTGTGTCTTGATGTTTTTCAGTTACAGTAGAACTAGTACTATACATTACTAATGTTCCTCTTCTAGTATCATGTCATCATTACCTTAACTCCTTGTGGAACTTTTCCTTTTTTCAAAGGGAAAAAAAATTAGTGGCCATTCCAGTAATACCCTTTTTGTGAGATTTTTTTTTTTTTTGGTTACATGTTTCTGGATCTCTCTAATGAAAAGCAAAGTTGAGCTCTACTTTCACAGTGAATCATCTCCTTTTAGCATTTCCTTTCAAGTAGTCTGTGCACTGTTTTAGTTGTGTGAGAAACCTTATCTAGATACCTCATTGCTACCCTGGTGAAAAAAGCAGTGTGTCCTTTAGAAAGCCTTCTTAGTGTTCCCAGGGATGGATGCAGTGTTTCCAGCTGAGATTGATCAGGTGGCCAGGAAATGGCCATGCTGGGGTCTTCAAAGTCATGCACTTCTGCTTTAGAAAGTATTTAAACTGGTCAACTGGGCTGTCTTCTGCAGGTGTGGTGGAAGCATTTTGTTACCATTCTGTGATTTTTTTCTGGTCAGCTTTGCAGACTGAAGTGGATCACGCCTGAGAGCTGACCTGTCATTAATGAGCATAGTCTGCATCTTGCAGCAGTGTGCTAAGTGTGGGTTTGAGCTGAGGGATGGATGTGTTTTTCCAGTGCTTTGGAATATAAGCAGTTGAACTTTCTTTCTTTGCAGGCTGTAAAATGTGCTGCTCACAAATGCTGTATTGCACGACCCTCTGATGTAGTGTGTACTCACAGAGAAAGACTCTTCGATTGAGCTACTCTGGAAAAGAAGGCTGCCTAAAAGAAAGTCTTCCCACCCATTACAGCTAGTTGTTTTTAGTTTTTTCCCCTTTGGCTGGACACCAGGGACCCATATCTAGAGGGACTTCCACATGCAGTTCAGCATCTGAGGAAGCCATTTTTCATCTACTCCTCTTGTCTGTCTTCAGGCTGAGAATCCTTTGCTGCCTGTGCTAATGGATATAGAAGGCCCATTCTATAACTGCAGCCTGGGGGTTTTGTGTGTAGCTGCACTCCTTAAACTGCAGTTTTCTGCTCATAAAGGAGAATATGCTTGGAGTGAGTGAATTTCATGGGCTATCTCTTCTAGAAGTCAAGAAGTGTGTAGAGCCTTCACCCAGCAAATGTTACACACATCAAAATACTAATCCTGAGGGTGTGCCCTTCTTAAAAGAAGGAAGTGTAAAGTGATGCTGTGAGATCATGGCAAGGGTATTTCCCTCACATTTGCTCCTCAGATTCTTCCTAGGGCTCCTGTGTGAGAGACCCATGTGAAATTCCAGATCTGCCAACAAATGAGGAACCTCACTATGTAGCTGCAATATGTGCACAGATTTCAGTTTTAGACTCCTGATTTTAAGGGCTAGATGAGATTACAGCATTCTAATTTCAAGGTATTTACCATTTTCATACCCTTTTTCCTCTGGGCTCCATAGGAGAATGATTTTTCTTTTAGGGACTAATGAACTATTTGTAGTGAGATACTTCACTGCTGTTTCTAATAGCCTTTGTTGAACTCTTGTTCCGTGATAATAGAACAACACAAGGAAAAAAAGTCGTGGAGATGTGAGGAGTTAAACTGAGTTAAGCTGCCACGAGTTGGTGCTGAAAATGCTATGATTTTAATATTCCACAGAGAAATGGATTAAAAGGAGGGTAAGGGAGAAAACTGTAAAGGCACAGCAGCTATTTATTCTTTTTGTTTCATTAGCTTACATAGTTGTGCCAGCACACATCTTAGCCAATCATTCTTAAAATAAAAAGAATGCTGTCATTTGCAGACAGGTTCCCATGTACAGAGAAACAAAGGCTCAATAGCATGAAGCTTCAGGTCATAAGGAAGTTTCTTCAAGTATTCTAGTAGGCCATGTGATTACACTTTTTCCCTATTCCTGTTTTCTGACTAACATTGCACCTAAGGAACAAGGATAAGCAGAAAACTGTTTTCTTTTTTTTTTTTTTTTTTAAAGATTATTAAAACAAATTTTGTTTACATCAACTTTGACACAAAGTTACATCAAACCAAGTCAGATACTTTTGTGGCACAATGAGGAAAAATGTTACAGAGAAAGATCATGTTGTGTGCATTTTTTCACAAGTTCACATGAAATGGTTTTGCTTCTGATTGAAGCCTGAAGTTCTTTCAAGGGATAGGCTCTTCAGAACTTTTCAGGAAATGCTGAGCTGACTGCAGGGTGTACTTCTGATTAACAAAAGGGGAAAAAAGGATAGCTTTTGCTGCTAAGGGAAACTGGCTTTACTTATGTCATGAATCAGCTCTGTGATAGTGAACCAGGATGCCTCTTGTGTGAACTGTTAACATTTAACATATTTCTAGCTGAATGACTAGGTTTAAGAGCTATTGACAATATGCAATAGCTGCAGTTTAAATCTCCTTAATATACTACAGTTTTAATCCCAGATACCAATAGAGTCAATGAGGAAACTGAAATTTCTTAAGGACCAATGAGAAATTATGTTTATGGCTGTAATTTGGTATATCAGAGAGCTGTAAAATAGATTATCAGACTGCTTGTTTGAATTGAGGTATCTTATAAAGAAATTGAAAGATAGATTCAATTTTCAATATGATTTGAGGATCAGAGGTGAAAACAAAAGTAACTGTGAGCAGGTGTCTCAATAACACTTGAAAATGTGGCTTGGTTTACTTAAATAAAGGATATAGAAATGTGGTGACATTTTTCATAAAATTAAAAGATTACTTTTTCTTATAGCCATTTGACCAAAAGCAGTTTTCTGTGGACCTGTGTGCACTCTGACACCTTCAAAGATACAAAAACTGACAGAAAGTGGAAATCTGAAACACTGTGATTTGTTAAGTTAAAACAAACTAGGCATTTTCAGCCTATTGAAATATTTTATTTTCAAATAGATCTATATAAGTGATAAAATATCATACAATGATAAACATCTTCATTATGTTGAAATCCATTGGCCTGAATGAAAGTTTTTAGATAGCTGTGTTTTGAAGGATAGTTCTTTAATTTTTGGTTGTCCTCAGGTTTTTTTCAGGGGTTTTTTCATTCCTTTTTGGAGGAAGAATTTTATGGTCAAGTGGATAGAAGAGTGCATAATATTAAATACAAAAAAACTTTCCTTTCATCTCTGCCTAGACCTTTTCTGCAGAGACTTTGCTGTGATTTATCTTTTCAAGCTCCCATAGTAAAGAATGAGCTAGTTTAATGATGAAGAAAAAGTCCAAGAGATTCAAGTATTATGTGAGCTCCAAATAAAAAAATGAAAAAGGTATTTGGAAACTTTTTCAGAAAGATAAAAACTGTTTTACTGAAATAACTGAAAGAGCTTGGGCTTTTCAAAGAATTGCTAGGAGATCGTTTTCTGGTATATCAAGGAAAAGCTGTGTCTGACCAAAACCATGTATCAAGATGGTGGTGATGAACTAAACAAGACCCTGTGGCATGTTGTTTCTGAGTAAGCATGCAGGAGGAAGGAAATGGGGGCTGAATCAGGGGCCTGGCCTCTTCCTGTCAATCGGTACAGACCAGACTGACAGGGAAATGCAGATCAGTGGAGTTTGGGGGTTGGTACATGAGCTGTGAGAGCTGTTAATGCTGCATGTACTGGTGTTCTGTGCAGAGCCTGGCTAGCTTCTCTAATACTGGACCAGGCTACAGTTTTTTTCTGGCTTCCTGATTATTAGTTTGTAGTCTGAAACTTGATTTTCTCTGGTAATGTAAACCACAGATAAAAAGTAATCTTGGTCAGCAAAATTAGTCCCTGTCCTGCTAATTCTTGCTCAGCCTAGATAACCTACCTAATCCTTAACACTCTGACTATCAAAATGTTTTTTTCTGTTGTCTCCTTTACTCTTACTTATTTTATTTAAAGTTGTGTACTAATACTGCACTACCCGGAAAATTTTATTTCAAGTACAAGGAGCTCAAAATTTAGGGCTCTGGTATGCTGTAAGGATATAACATTAGACTTGTGGAAACCAGATGTCTTCTCAGTTCCCACATGCTGGACTCAGGAGGGAGGAAACCTCTGCCCCTGCCAATTCTGCTGGAGTAAATGAAGTTCAAGTCTACATCTACCTTGGTATAGACCATTCTAGCAGTATCAGGGATTTTTGGCAAGGAGGGGAAGATATCATCTCCAGGTCAGCCTGGATTGTTCAAACATCTTAAAACTCTATTGCTACCTTACAGGGACCTTGATAGGATAGATAGCTCCAGTCACTGTAACTGTACTTTATGACCTCACAGTGTTTCTCATATCAGGGGGCTTTCACTCCACTGTGCACTTGTAGCTGAAGGGCTGGACTGGCAGCTAAATATATGAAAGGTTTTATAGCCTTGACTAAAGAAGTCCTAGTTAAATACTGGAAGAGACACAAATGCTTCCCGCCTTGCAGCTCAGCCTAGCTAGGCTTTCCTGTTTCTGAACACAACCAAGCCATGCATGTTTGTGCATTTTTATCAACGGATAAATGATGCTCTTGCTTAATTAGATAGGTGCTAAACCTTCTCTGATTCATGACCTACATCAAAGATGTGCATACACTGAGCTTCAGATTTCATTGAAAGTCTGGCTGTAGTACTGTGGGGTGTATATCTGACAGAATCCTTGGGGTTCCTCGCATGAAGTGATTAATATGAACTTTGTTCCAGAAAATGTTTTAAGTAACAATCATGAAGAGATGGGTCTAAACCAACAAGCATTCATAGAGTGTCCCCACATAGGTTAGATCTTGTCAATTTTACAGAGCTTGCTACTGGTGATCTGAGTTACTTTCATAAAGCTGTGGTCATCTTCATTCTTAAAAGGAATGACTGTTCATTCCTGTGGTGGCAGTCAGTTTTCCTTAATTTGTGTAAACCACTGAGGGTGCATGTGTAAACATTTCAAAATGAAATAACAGCATTTTTTCCCAAGTTCAGAATTAAATGGATAAGCAAAATTTATCCCATTACTTGTTTTAATCAGGAAACACTATAGGATTTTGTGGTTTATTCTTATTACTCTGATTCTGAGATATTTTAGAAGCTAGTATAGATTTGCATTATGTTAAAGCTGAGTTAGTCAATCTAATCTTGTTGAATTAGATCTTAAAATGAAGTAAATTAGAGTAGCATTATTCAGTTGTCCCCTGGCTGTAGCTTGTCCTTGTTTTGTTAGCTAATTTCCTACAAAAAGAAACTGTTCTCAGCATTCTGCTATATTAGATGTTGTATAGGCCTCTTGCAGCATCATGTGATTGGAGAAAAATGCTCCTCTTTTACACATCTACAAAACAGAGATGGTACTCACCTAAATGAAATTAAAGTGACAGTCATATTCAGAAGATGCTGATCTTCCAGCTAAGTTGGACATCTCAGCTGCCCAGCCCTACCATCAATTTTGAGTTCTGGAAACTATGATGGTTTGCTAATTTGTTCTTAAAAGACCAGGCTGAATTCCAGCTCAACTCAAAGCCATATTTTTCATCTCCATTTTAGCAAAGTTAAAAACATTTTTGGAGAAACTGAATTCCTGAAACTCCAGGCCAGAGCCTGGTAATGAGAAATGGACCTTTAGAGAAAAACCTTGTAGTTTCTTTCTTGCAGTAGCATGGAGATTGTTATAGGTAATAAACGAATCAAACCGAATTAAAAGGTTAAATTGGCAAATTTTATTTTCGCTACAAAAATATGGTCCTGCAAAGCCACCACCGGAAAAGTACAACACCGAGCCCGGGTTCGGAGTTGGGTGAACACACGGTGTTACCCAGCCTCTATCGCACTGGGTCTCCCCTGATGTTCACACCGCCGTCTTGGTTGAACCCCTTTTTATACTGTTTTTCATAGCCTGGAGCAAGACAGTCCTTTGTTTCTTTCAAATTCAGCTCTGGTGTCCATATAAGACAAAGTCCTTCCTGCTCTTTGACGAGATTTTGTGTCCGTTGTGTATTGCTTTTAGGTGGTGGTCTTCATCCAGAGTCGGGAAATGCAGTCCTGGGGGGGGAGTGATGGGATTTTCTGGAAATGCTTCACCTCCTTGAGTTTCCAGGCTTCCCCAGGAGATAGATGCTTATCGGTAACAGTCCGACCTGTAGATATGTTAATTTACCTAGCTCTGAGGCAATCACTGCCTTTACTTTGTGGCTCGTTTATTTTTTTATTTATTTTTTTTTTAATTTTGCAGACTTATTTTATATAAAACACGAATTACAACACAAATTACAATATGATATACATATATATCACAATCCCTCCCCTTCTATATAAACACATTAATTCGTGTTCCCCATTTTAATCCTCTTCAGATTCTTCACTGCCATCCCATTCTTCTACTGGCTCTTTTTGATAATCTATATAGGGGAGCTGATTTCTCTCTATCTTTTCTTCAAATTTTGTCAGCGCCTCCATTGCCCTGGTGTTCATCTCCCCTCTCCCTAATTTCATTATTTTGGAGGCTCTACCATTTACCCTTCCTAATGAGAGTTCAGGATCCATGGGCATAGCTGCAGTTTGCATGCCCTGTACCACCGAGTGTATTAGTCTAATAAAACAAGGTGTTAAACATGGTATGAATATGATTCCTGCCAATGAACACACAATAAAGAACACTACCTTTTTCCACCAAGCTCCTGATAATAACTGGTCCCACCAAGATGCCTGGAGAATGGAATTCCATTTTTGGACTGGAACGTGTGCTACCCTCTTTATCTCTGCTGCAAGACCTTTTATAGCTTCTCCGTAATCATCAATTTCGACACAGCATTCAGATTCATTAAATTTCCCACAGACTCCCCCTTCTTCTGCTAACAAATAGTCTAATGCTATTCTATTCTGGTATACAAAAGCTCGCATCTGGGAGTGCTGTTTAGCCAACAATTCGAGAGCATCTGAGGTGTGATTTGACACAATCTCTACCACGGCCTGCAGCCTTATCAACCTATTCAACAGGTACACCGGAGTCCGATACCCCCAACTTCCATCTTGTGCCCAAGTTGCAGGACCATAGTATTCTATTATTCTTTCAGCTGGCCACTCTTCCCCTCCCCAAACTTGGCTGCCACCCACATCAGGGAGCTTCTTCCTTAATTCCCTTTTTTCTCTATTCAGTGTCTCATAGAGAGGTGCCCCCAGGAAAGTACTGTCAGACCTTGGTAAAGTAAAGAAGACTGGCTGAATAATCCCCAGAGTGCATGACCCCTTCCATTTTTGTGGTAATTCACTGTATGCTTTCTTCCCACATACCCAGTATATCCCATCAGGAGCTTTCCATGTACTTTTTGTACTTCCTGGTTCAGCCCAGTAAGTACTTAATTCTCCTAGTGACTGGTAAGGGTTAGCTCCAGAGCCTTTATTCCAGCAAAGTCCAACCTTGTCACTCCACTCACAATTGCCTTTCTTTTCTAGGCTCCAGTACCCAGCAGGGGACTCTGGCTGCCAAATTTTACTTTTGTTATCTGAATTTACGGTTAAGGTGGAGACACACGGGGTGTATCCCACTACCTCAGTATATTCTCTTCCCTCCCGACTGATACAAATTGATCCAATCACTCTTTTATCTAAGATCCAGCCCTCAGGTCTTTGAAGTGTCTTTGAAATTTGGGTTTTATCCCCCCTTAGGAGTTGCTCTGGAGTTAAGCTCTCACCTTTCCAGGGCCATTTTTCTGCTGATTTAAGTCCCCCACAAATCCAGCAGTTGGTCAATCCTAATTCGGTTGCAATCTCTTGCATTAAATCAATAAACAAATTCTTGTCTGAGCCAGGTAAGCCCCAATTATCATACTGTCTCTCCAATAAATCATATTGTTCACTTAGGGTCCTCAACCTTTCCTGCTCCATTCTCCTTCTTCTCATCTCTGACTCCTGTTTCTTTATTTCTATGGCTATCTGTTTTATTTTGCTCTCAGGATCCATGCCTTCCCTATCTCTAGAAAAACAGAAAGTGTTATCAAACTGGGCACAGATTCGGACATCATCTTCCTCGAGAAGGTCTATGATGACAGGTTCAGTGTCTGAGATGAGTCCGCTTTCATACCTTAGATTTTTGCCCACCCAGTAGGTTCTCCCTTCCATGACACACATCCCTAGTTGAGTATTTTCATAACATAATTGATTCACCTGAAAATAAGCCACAAATACCGATTTTCTTTTTCCTCCTATCCAAACCGTACGATTGCATTGTTCACATGTGGGAAGAGGTGTCTGGCTTGCACTTCTTTTGTGAATGTTATGAGCAAATGTCTCTGATTGCCCGTTTCTGTTTCTTGCCATGGGATCATAGCATACGATTTTCTCCCCAATTTACACCTTATATACTGAGTGCCGTTAAGAGTGCATTGCTCCTCTTTCCCCTCAGGGGTGCAATTAGCTAGGACAGGGTGAGCAGGGGTACTAATTGGTGTGCACTCCCCACACTCATTATGGCTTTGTATTGCAGGGCTCAGGCCATTCTCTGGGTATGCATTAGTCAGAGGATACATGACTAGGCTCAGGCTCACCAGGACTCCCCACAGGTGTACTTCTCTGCCTCTGCCTACGCCCACCAGGTTGCTGCTGGCGGCGAGGGAAACCATCTTCTTGGCAGCAGAAGTATTCTTCAGGGGACCAATGTGAAGTCCAAACTGCATACCGTCCCTTAAAGGCATCCCACCTTGATAATTTTTACTGTATCTGTCCAACAAGATACTTTATTTGCTCTCCGGCACTCAATTTCCAAAATTACCCTCCTGCAATTTAGTTTTCCCCCAATCCTGTGTTGGTACAAGCGAAAACCACTCGATCGACTCTGGTTCAATAATATTCAATTCGGTGGCAAGTATTAGAATTCGGTCAGTCAGAGACAGCTCTTCCTCAAGGCACTTAGTACAGAGACGTTTAGGCCTGATTCCCCATATACAATGTGTGACCCAAACCTCACAACAAATCTGGCACCTGAAATGAACAAAAGGAAAACACCTGCCCCAGGAACTGAACACCTTATCTGATCTAAGGTGCTCATTTACTTGTCCGACGCAATTTTAGCTTGAGGCTTCCAGGGTGGGAGGTCACTTTCCACTCGGGTGTCTCTTCTCTTGTCTCGATCTTTTTCGCTCTGGAGGCGTGTGTCCAGCCCTTTTCTGCTGTCTGGACTGCTGTGTCTGTGGTCAAAAGGACAAGAAAAGGACCCTCCCAGTGAGGAGAGAGAGAAACCTCTTTCCAGGTTTTTATGAGAACGTGATCCCCAGGTTGGATTTTGTGTATGGCGAACCCTAGAGGAACATTTTGTGTAACAATTCCCTGCTTTCGAAGATCCTGTAAATTTTTACTTATGGTTATTAGGTATGGTTGTATTTGTCCATCTTCTATTTTTGGGTGTCCTACGGGCATCCCATGATCATAGGGCATACCGTATAACATTTCAAAAGGAGATAACCCTGTCTCAGAATGAGGCATAGTCCTGATATTTAATAATGCTAAGGGGAGGCATTTTGGCCAGGACATTTTAGTTTCTATCATTAATTTTGATAACTGGGCCTTCAACGTCTGATTCATCCTTTCAACTTGTCCAGAACTCTGAGGATGCCATGGGGTATGGTATTCCCACCGAATTCCCAGAGCCTCCGCTAATTGTTTAATAATTTTTGAGGTGAAGTGTGTTCCTTGGTCCGAGTCTATATGATTGATTACACCATATCGAGGGATGAGTTCTTCCAGAAGGAATTTAGATACTGTCTGGGCGGTGGCCCTAGAGCTTGGGTAAGCTTCTACCCAATGAGTTAATTTATCTACTAATACTAGTAAAAACTTATACCTCCCAACCTTTGCTAATTCAGTGAAATCCACTTGAATTCTTTCAAAGGGACGATAGGCTATAGGGCGACTACCCCAGATTACCTGTCATGTCCTGGCTTTGTTAACTCTCTTGCATGTTAGGCACCCTTGCACCTCTTGTTTAGCCAGCTCATAAATCCCTTTACATCCAAAGAATCTCAGAAACTGTTCTGCCAGAGCCTGGGATCCCCAATGAGTTTGCATATGCAATCTCCTCAGAATTTTTCTGGTGTAGTCTTTTGATACTAATTCCCTCCCATCCGGTAACTTCCACTTACCATCTTCTAATGTCCCTCCTATCTTCTTGTATTCCTCAACCTCTTTTGGAGAGGGACGAGGGGGATATTCCCAAGTACTGCTCTCCCCAACTTCTGGGGTACTTACTGTCATTAGTGCAGCACTTTTGGCTTCCTTATCAGCCAAATTGTTTCCCCGGATCCGAAATTGTATTCCTGTTTGGTGTCCTTTTACATGTACTACTGAGATTGCCTCTGGCTCTCGGATAGCTTCTAAGATTTGCTTTATTAATTCCCCATGAATTAATCCTCGTCCTCGAGTGTTTATTAACCCCCTTTCCTCCCAAATTTTCCCAAAAGTGTGGACCACCCCAAAGGCATATTTTGAATCTGTGAAGATTGTCCCCCTTTTCCCTTTTAATCTTTTTAATGCCCGAAAAACCGCATATAATTCACATGCTTGAGCCGACCAGCTTGCACTGAGGGGTCCTGATTCAATTACTTCCCCTGTTTTCCCATCTATGATTGCATACCCTGACTTTCTCTTTCCTTCTATTACCCTTGCTGACCCATCCACAAACCATTTTCCCCCCCGCTTCAAGTTCCTCCTCCTCCAAGTCTGTTCTGATTTTTGTCAGCAATTCCACAATTTCCGCACACTCATGGGTTGGTCCCTCTGATGCTTCCCCGTACAGGAATTGAGCTGGATTCAATGCAGTGGTTGTTCGTAGTTCTAAATCATGTGAGTGTATTAGTATGGCTTCATATTTCAACAATCTAGCATCCGTGAGCCACTTATCTGCTTTTTGTTGTAATATACTCCTCACGTCATGAGGAGTATACACCACTAACGAGGCCCCAAATGTTACTTTCTTTGCTTCTTCTACCAATAATGCTGCTGCCACAATTGCCTGTAGGCAAGTGGGCCAACCCCTGCTTACTGGGTCTAGCAGCTTTGATACATATCCCACTGGTTTCTTAGCTCCTGCCCAATCCTGTGTAAAGACTCCGTAGGCAGTCTGGTTGCTAACGTCCACAAATAATTGAAATGGCCTTTTTATATCTGGGAGATTTAACACAGGGGCTGTCATGAGGATTTCTTTTACCTCTTTGAATTCCTCCTCGTCCCGTTCTGTCCATTTTACTTTGTCAGTGGTCAATTTCTCATATAAAAATTTTACCTTCTCACTGTACCCCTCAATCCATTGCCTGCAATAACTCAGGAGTCCCAGCAGCTGCCTGACCTCCCTCTTTGTTCGGGGGGAGGGTAGGGATATAATTCCTGCTATCCTTTCCGGGTCTAATTTCTTCTTTCCCTTCACCAGCCAGTGTTTTAAATACTTAACCTCGGGTTCAACAAACTGTAGCTTTGACTTAGACACCTTTAACCCCTTTTCTCTCAAGAAATTCAGCAATCTTATGGAGGTTGTCCTGACATCCTCTTCTTTCTGACCAGCCACTAATAAATCATCTACATACTGTAATAACTTGGTCCCTTCTACTGGCACAAATTGGCTTAGCAGTTGTTCCAGAGCTTGACCAAACAGGTTGGGTGAGTCCACGAATCCTTGAGGTAGGGAAGTCCATTGGTATTGTTGCTTACGACTGGTATCCGGGTCTTCCCATTGAAAGGCAAAATAGACTCTACTATCTTCTGCCAAGGGGCAGGACCAAAACGCATCTTTTAAATCTACTACACTATACCAGGTGTCCTCAGGTGAAATTTTATTCAAAAGTGTGTACGGGTTTGGGACTGTGGGGAACAAGCTCTTAGTTCTCCTGTTTGCTGCTCTAAGATCTTGTACCAGCCTGTAGCTACCATCAGCTTTCCGAATAGCTAAGATAGGAGTGTTATGTCTGGACATGCAAGGTTCCAAGGTCCCTTTATTAAGTAGGTCCTCTATGACAGGTTTCAATCCTTTCCTTCCTTCTAGGGGGATGGGGTATTGCTTGACTCTAATAGGTTCTTCAGGTTTATCTATTTTTATGTGTATGGGTTCTATTTCTAATTTCCCTGCCTCCCCTTGTGTGTGCCAAACCCTTGAATCAACTCTATTCTCGTCCTCTATTGTTAGTCTAAATAAACGTACCATAAGCCGAGAACTCTCCACAATTAGACTTATTTCTAATGTTACCATCAAATCCCTCCCTAACAGGTTGTAATCCGCTTCTTCAACTAACAACAGATTCCCTAAACAAAACCTCGTTTCAGATTCTATTTCAACATTTTTAATTACCGGTACCATAAAAGGTTCCCCTTTTGCTCCAATTACCATCACAGTTTCCTTACTTATATTACATCCTGAAGGCAGCTGTTGGACGGTGCTACGCTCAGCACCAGAGTCTACTAAAAATACCAAAATTAGTTTTTCGGGTCCTATCCTTAGTTTTACCAGGGGCTCCAGGGATGTTCTGGACCCTAAATGAAAAAGCCCCTGACACCTCTAATCCTCCTGAAACATTTTCTCGTCTTTCATCCGCTTCCTACAGTCCCTCTTAAAGTGACCTTTCTTCCTGCAGTAGAAGCACTCCGGAGCCTCCCTCCGTCCAGCCGCCTGTTTAGTCTGGGAGGGGCCTCGCTTCCCCTGGGTCTGCTGGCTCGGTGCTGGTCCTGAGCTGTCCCGAGTCTGCTCCTGCTTTTGTGCCTCCCTCACGGCAGCCACTAAAACCTTTGCCTGTGCCTTTTGTAGCTCCTCTCCCCTCCTCATGTAAACCCAATGTGCCTCCTTCAATAATTCCTGCAGTCCTTTCTCTTGCCAATCGTCTATTTTTTCGAGCTTCCTCCGTATATCCTCCCACGATTTTGCAACAAATTGTGTTTTCAGGAGGACCTCCCTAGGAGAGAGTCAGGATCCGTCCCTGAATACATTCGGATACTTTGTCTCAATCTCTCAAGCCACTCAACTGGCGTCTCATCCCTTCCCTGACATTGTGCCAGTGCCTTGCTCATGTTCTGCCCTTTGGGAACCGCCTCCCGTATACCCTGTATCACCATGCTTCTTAATTCTATCATTCTTAACCTGCCTTCTTCTGTCTGCGCGTCCCATGACGGTCTCATGCTTGGCCACCTCTGGTCCCCTTGTCCTCCCTGGGAGTTTCTACGCTCCCAATCCCGAATCGCGGCTTGCCTTATCATTTCCCGTTCCTCGACATTGAACAATGACCTCAATATGGCATTAATATCATCATATGTGTATACGCTAGTTCCTAAGAATTCGTCTAACCGGTTTGCAACTCCTATTGGGTCATTCATTAGATTGCCCATCTCTTTCTTAAATGCTCTCACATCTGCAGTGTTAATTGGTATGTGTACAAATCCAATGACCCCCGGGGCAGTGGGCACTTCCCTTAAAGGAAGGAGTTTTTGTCCGTCTGTGTCATCCCCACTATCGTCATTATATACTCTTTTTGTTTTGTGTCGGGTCCTGCTTGCTGGCGGGGATCCAATTTCTCCAGCAGCAGGAATTGTTACTTTATGTCCCGGGAGGGAGGGAGCAGGGGGTGGGTGAGGCGCCGCTGCAGCCGGTGCCCGGGGAATTGGGGCGGGGCAGGGGTGAGGCAAAGGTTGGTATGAGGGGTTCGTGGGTGCGGGAAGCGGGGGTGGTACAGGGGGAGGTTGAGGAGTGGGATTTAGGTATGGGGGTGGGAGATTGTCCAGGGGTTCCCATGTTTCGCTTACAGATGTAATATCCTTACAGGTTCTAACCGGGTATAACCCAGTGCTAGTGTGTTTCCATAATTTAGCATAATCCCTCTCCTCCTTTACCTGTGGTTTTTTATTTCGTTCACGTGGTTAATCAGAGCCTGGCAGACCCATCTTTCGAATGTACCAAAGATGGGCCATACTACATGTTCCTTGATCTCCTTCCCCCCTCAAACCTCTATGCAATAATGTATCAATTTCTCCTTAGACTTGGTTTTTTTATCTGAACCTTGCTCCCAGTATTCTAACATCCACCCTAGCGGACTATCCCTGGGGATGTCAGGTAACTTACCTTTTCTTATCTTAGCTGACTTCTCTGGGGTTTTTCCCTGAGGTTTGCTCTTTTTCTGTCCCATTTTCTCTAAAAGGTTTCCCCCCCCCAAACCTCTATTACGTTTGCTTACCATGTTTTACGCTGGGACCACCGCCAGGTCCAGGTACTACCGTACTAAGTTTAAACTTTATTTCAATGTTTCCAATCGACTCACCTCACACAGAGAACCGTTCCGTGGGGTTTTTCGAAAGGAGGAGAGCTCTCTTTTCCTTTCCCAGGGCTTGTCCTGCCCTACGATCTGAGAGGTTTACCAATTCCCAAATCCAGGGAACGTACCTTCCCTCCCGATCTCCCCGTGACCGACCCCCAAAACTTCCCAAGTTTTAGGCTTGACATGAAACAGAGAGAGTTGATACCACGTTACGTTCGCTTCCCCCGCAACCGACCACACCCCTCACGGGATCATGGAACTGCGGCTTTGGGGTCCGGACTCGCTTCGTGATAAAATCACGTCTCAATCACGCGCTCAGTCACACCTCACTCAACCACGCAATACTTACGGCTCCTTTTCCTGCGTGGATTCTTCGTGCACGTCGAGTTTTATGAGTGAAAAACGTTGCCGCGGTTTCTCCGAGAGCTCAGTGCCCAACTTTTCCCTTTCCGATTGTGGCTTTTCGAATTTTTAGTTCGGGATCCTGACTGGCTTTGGGGAATTCCCCAATTCCACCAGGTCGCTGAAGTCAGCAAGGCGCCTCCTGGTTGAAAAGGGGGCCCCCCCAAACCCAAAATCAGCATCACGTCGGGGTCACCAAGATTGTTATAGGTAATAAACGAATCAAACCGAATTAAAAGGTTAAATTGGCAAATTTTATTTTCGCTACAAAAATATGGTCCTGCAAAGCCACCACCGGAAAAGTACAACACCGAGCTCAGGTTCGGAGTTGGGTGAACACACGGTGTTACCCAGCCTCTATCGCACTGGGTCTCCCCTGATGTTCACACCGCCGTCTTGGTTGAACCCCTTTTTATACTGTTTTTCATAGCCTGGAGCAAGACAGTCCTTTGTTTCTTTCAAATTCAGCTCTGGTGTCCATATAAGACAAAGTCCTTCCTGCTCTTTGACGAGATTTTGTGTCCGTTGTGTATTGCTTTTAGGTGGTGGTCTTCATCCAGAGTTGGGGAATGCAGTCCTGGGGGGGGAGAGTGATGGGATTTTCTGGAAATGCTTCACCTCCTTGAGTTTCCAGGCTTCCCCAGGAGATAGATGCTTATCGGTAACAGTCCGACCTGTAGATATGTTAATTTACCTAGCTCTGAGGCAATCACTGCCTTTACTTTGTGGCTCGTTTATTTTTTTATTTATTTTTTTTTTAATTTTGCAGACTTATTTTATATAAAACACGAATTACAACACAAATTACAATATGATATATATATATATCACAGAGATGGTCTTTGTGAGTCACAGCATCTCTGCAGCAGCAGTGCATGCTTGTTATATCTTCTCTGCATTTTCTCTTTGCAGCCTGACAAGGCATGGATCTGTCATGTTCTTACTGGAGGAGGGGCAAAGTGGTGGAAACACACAGGAAAGGATTTTGGAAGTGCTCTATAGTACCCCCAGCTAACAGTTGCACTGAGGATGTGCAGGTTACACATCTATAGATCAGTGTGTTTATCAGAGAAGGTTGGTGTGATTTGGTTGTAAAGTTGAAATCTGAGCACCTCATACAAAAAATAGCATTCCTAATAAAGACTCTTGCAATGGCTGGTTATTGGTCTCTGAAAAACTGCCAAGTCTTACACAGATAACATTGTTCTGGGGCAGAGAAAGCAGTTTTAGGAGTATTGTTGCAGTAACTTGAAGTAATGGGGTATTTATCAAAAAAAACAATGTTACTGGTGAGTGGAAGTAATTTTAGGTGTTATACTGGTTCTTTTCAGATGTAGTTAGAACTTAATTACTGTTGAACCTCTGTGTTTTTTGGTTTTTTTTGCCTTAAAACTAGTTTGATTAACAACAGAGAAAGGAAAGCAACCGTGCTTTCACTCTTGTGTTTATCAATATGTATACGCATTGATTAACCCACACACAGAATAGGTATGCACTGGGAGGACAAAGGGAACTCAATACTCCTTTGGAGTGGAAATAATGATACTGTAGAAGAAATAATAATTACTGGACATCTATTATAACAGTAATAATGGCTACTGTAAAAATTGAAACAACTCTGGCATGTTTACTGCATATGATAGCAGAAGGCTTTCAGAGTAACCTTGATTTCTGTTCTGGACTGTCTTTGGGAAAGTTGCCTTCACAAGCAGTGAGAACACATGTAAGTGGATGGTCTAACACAAGTACACATGGACCCCAGAATTCAGCTAAAGTCACACGGCAGATAAAATTACTGCTTTACCCTGATAAGAGGAACCCAATTAAATAGCAGAAATTGTGTCCAGATACTAACAAAGGCAAAAGTTAGGACTTCTGCACTGGTTTTGTAGAGTGAGAAGTCTATAGCAGTATCTTGAATGTAAGCTGCTTCTTGAATGAAGTAGCTACTTCTCAGTTCCTTTACAAGAGGAAGATATAGTATTTCCTGGACTGTTAAAGTTTTGAGAGTTTCTTCTTTTGAAGTCAGCTTCTAACAGTTGTTGTAACCTATTTGCTAGATGATCAGACTATAATTGTTATTTACAGAGGGGAACAATGTAATTGTCCTTCTGTGGGTAGGGTTAGATGTTGATAATTTCCAAGAGAATATTTGACAATGTAAATAAGTTTTTCTGTTGAAGATGACTCTGGAATCAAAGATTAGGAAATGAAGAGTTTTACAGTAAGCTGTCTACTGTCTTCAGCTATTAGCATTTAGCATTTTCATTCTGGGTACTATTTCTTACTAATCCTTTATTTGGATTGAAGACCAGAAACCAGACTTTAAGATTTTGAGTGGTTGTTTTGGGATGTGTGAGTGTCAACTCATGAGGGAGCAATGGAATTTTTAACAGGTGACAATACAAGAAAGCTAAGAAGGTGTACTCAGTCAGTTTATCAGACAGGCTTTTTTCTTAATCCAGCCTTTCATTTAGTTTAGCCCTGGACAGATGAACTGGGCTGAGAAGTAGTTGAGAAATTATAATCTGGCCATAAGGAGAAATATAATTAATTTTTGCATAAAGTGTATAAATTGTTATGTGAGACTAAATTTTAATCGCTGTGACATGTCCTATTCTGCTGAGTGTCTTGGATTTCTGTTGAGAAGCTAAGGGGAAAAATCTTGTTCCTAACATTTAAAGCAGACTAATTTGTCTGCAGTGCTATGCAAGTCCTTGTAATTAAGAAGTTCAAGGCAAATTACAAGTGGCTGCAGAATGTCTTTCTCTATTTTTGTGAGGCACTTAAAGTCAAGGTGGAACATCTGTTTCCTCCTCCCCACAGCTCATTTCAGAGATTATTATAATTCTAGTGAAATCTCACAGTGACATGTGCTGCTATTCAATGAAGATGTTTCAAACACCTACACAAATACTAATTGCAGCTTCTTACTGCCACTTACTGCCTCTACTGAAAAAAAAAAAAGAAAGTAAAAGGAATTTCAAAGTTTTTTGAGCTAAAATGGGAGTTGTCAGTCTGTATTACACTTACAATAAGAAGCTGTGGCATAATGCCCTTAAAAACATGGAATTATCTGGCATTGCTCATGTCAGGAGTGCTGAGAGATCACTGCCTCTGCAAATATGACTGAGCTTCTGCCATTCATTCATTTCTGTCCTCAACATGAGGAGTGCAGAAATTGTGGAGCTCAGAGGGGAGATATATATACAGAGATACTTTGGTTTGAGTCCCTTTCTCCTGCACAGATTCTCAGTGTGGTTTTCGAGAGTCAAAAAATTCAGACATACATTGCCATTTCTATGCAGACATGAATGTCCTTTATCTCTTCTGTCCAATAAAAATTCAGATGTTGTTGAGAAACATTGATGGATGCATATCATCGGAAATTTCAAACCAACCAACTTTCTGATTTTTGCCTCTCCATGTGATTGGGTGCAGCACCCTCCACTGTGCATAAATGTTTTACAGAGTGCTTAGAGTGCTGACAGAATCTGTTTCTGTGTTTAAAGCATTTTTTGGGCCTAGGCTCCTTGAAAGAATTGAAAAGCACCTCTGTGAGCTGGGCTGACCTCTAACTGGTCTAACAGGTTGAACTGAGGTTGAAGATGTTTTTGCAAGTGAAGGCTTTTTTAGAATTAATGTCCTTTTCCTCACCTACCACATGAATCACTGTATTTGTTACAGCTTCTCTTTGCAAAGAGATTAATACTACTTGATGCAGCTGACTTCTGTGAAACACAGAGACATTTTTGTCAGTTCCTGGAAAAAAACCTGACATTTCAGTTTGTCCTCATCTCAGTTGTTGTGAAACCATGTTGAAATCAACAGAATCATTGTTAGGAGGAGTTACCATCCCTGGCTTTCTGGTACTTGCCTGTGCAGCTGAGATACCTTAGCTGTGACCACCTTTGGTGTTGATTTAAAGTAATCTGGTTTTTTTGGCACTGACCTGGATTGGGACTGCTTTGGCAAGCATGCCCATGAGATAGTAGTACATTAACAGCTGTATATTTAAATGTCAGTCACTGTAAGGCAATGCTACTGAAGCTACCAGTACAATTTAATAAGATAGATCCAGAGGGCAAGCAATGAAGCTTCTTGTCAGGATGCCTCCAGTCATGATGGTAAAATCCCTGTGAAGAAGGTTAAAGTCCCTATGGTCTCCATTCCTTACTATGAAAATGGTGTTTCAAGGGACAAAGTAGCTCTGTTAATTTACTGTCCTGAAATGTTTATAAAGATGCATCTTTGATAGGAGAGATCTCAAACCAGAAAACTATATAGAAAAGAGATAGTACCATGAAGAGAGAGAGACCATATTTTAGTGAAGATAGCTATCTATATACACATATATTCAAAGGTCAACATCTGAAGAGCTCTTTGCCCAAAGCTCAAATCTATTGCTGCTTATAGAAATGAAATAGTGTGTTTATCTAAGTCATTGAGATGTAATTTCAGTTTATACCATGTTAGTACAACTAATCCTTTCACTGATGTTCAGCTTCTGCCAATTCAGTCAATGGACTAATTGTGTGAAGGGAAGCATACAAGCACAGCAGTGTTTTATGTACTACGTCTCACCACTTCCTGACCCTGTCTCCCTGCACACAACCTTCTTACAGTCTTCTACCCAGATCTGTTGTACAGTTAGAAATGCCCAGATTAATTTTCCCTGCTTTGACAAGCTCCTTTACATTGCAGGAAGCCAACATTTTTAGTGCATCCATAGGAAGCGTCTCCACTACAGCTTTTCACCACACGAGAGACAGACTGAAGATGTAGGCAGCTGACAAATGTGAAAGCAATGAAGAGGTGTTCTGAGGTTGACATCACTTTTCATATTACATGCATTTTCTGGGAAAGGCAAAAGAAGGGAAATAAACAGGCGATGATTTTGGCAAGCTGAGAAGAAGCTGTAGCAGACCAAGATGTTCCAAAGAGAGGATCACATCAAAAAGGTAAGGATGCCAACTTTATCCTGTCCTTTTCTCCTGCTGCTTGAATATTTTCTTGAAAATCAGCAATTCTTGCTTTGAAAATGCTGACATTTTCTGGAGAATCCTATAAATGTTGAAAGTAATTTAGCATTACTTTGAAAAAAATACGATACTATTTTTATGGCTCATTCTAGCCCACTCAATTCCTGCTCGAAGTTGGGTTTTTTCCCAGAAGCTCCGCAAACTGATAAAATAATAACAATCCAAAGATCAGAAATATCTCTGTGTAACTGCTGCTTATGGAGTGAGAGTCAATCAGGGGGGTGGGGGTGCAATGAGGGGAACCACAGAGCAGTTTATAAAAGGCCTACAGAAGACTTTGATTCAACACCAGAAATAACTGAAAATAACTCTGAAAGTCTTATTCTTAGTCAAACTGTTTTTACTTAAGGGTGTGCCAGCAAAGATGTATGCCTAAAAGGACTGTGAGAGAGGTCAAAAGAGTGTCATGATGTCATGCATGCATCCAAGGGGTTAATTTGATTGCATTAATGTCTAACAATGTGTAATCTAGGATGTTACTCAGCCTTAAGTGTACAATCAGCTGAGTAAATTATGAAGTTCATTGCACAGGCATGGATTTGGGCCAAACCCAAGGGATTTTGAAAATTCCTCTGGTAATGTTCTCAGCACAATTATTTTAATATAGCTAAATCAATATTCAGCTTCAATTATCTAATTTTTCCCCCTTTTCTATATATACTTGGAGAAGTCTTATTAAAAATTATAATGTTCCAGTTCCACCTTCTCTGTGGTCTGTAGTCCTGAGAAGACTGAAAAACACAGTAGTACTGTAGATTTTTGCACAGCTTTTCATAATGTTATGAGAAACAGAAGAAGGTCTTGAAATGTTAAAACAATGTGCAATTATGACAGTTTCAAAATTGCAACAAAGTTTCTGCTGATTTTGAGTAAAATCAGTCTGAATGTTCCTGGAAATGTTCCTCATTATTTGCTTTTTATGGGAGCATCTGGTAGGATATGTCAAACAATGATAGTTGCAGTAATTTGCCTTGATAACAGTTTTTAGTTTTCTGGTTATCACATTTCTGTTCCAGGTCAGGCTTCATATGTTCAAATGGCCCATATGTGTCACCTAGTGTTTTGGAAAAAACATGCCTGGAAGCTAAAATGTATGTAGTAGCTGTGGGACTGAGTGCCTTCCTTTCAAAACTTGAGTGTACACTCCAAGGCTTGAGAACACCTGAAGGGACATCAATGCCTGGATTAACTAAGCACTTTAGCATCTAACCACTAGACGCTTCCTAGTAATTCTGGAGCATGGGAGTCTTTGAGGCCTGGATTAGTTTTCCATTGGTAATGGGCCAAGCCATGTTATTAACAATGAAAGCGACACATAAAAGATTTTCCGCATAAGGATCTTGGCACCTTTAGGGTCTTAGCCCAAGCACTTCACAGCTTTGAGATCTGCTAGAGCAGCTGAGAAACAAGGTAAATTAGAACACTCTAAATTATCTAGGCTGACTGACCAAATTCTAACTTGTCCGTCTTTGTCATTTATCTTTTAGGACCTCAGGCTCCATCAGCCACCTTCTGATCACATTGCAGCAACACAGGTGTTGCCATGAGGATCAAGGAGGTGTCCTGTCTGCTTCACAACTTGTCTTTTGGTCCTGCTGGGTATACACCAGAGAGAGCTCCATACAGAGGCAGAGCACACATTTCAAGAGAGCTGACAAACTATTTCCTGCACATACATGCATCTGTGTAAGAGTACTCCAAGACCAGAGGCCTCTGTGGCACTGCATGGATATAAGGACTGTTGTGTGTGTGGGATCAGACTCTACTTTTTGAGATATGATGCTCCGACGAGGATTTATTCTATTTCTTCCCCGACTTGTAGGCCTGCTGGTAGTGACCTGTTGCTCAATGTCTATTGTTTATATGCTGGCTTGTACACCCAAGGGTGACAACCAGCAGCTTGCCTTGCCCAGGGTGCACAGTCCAACTGTGAAGGAGGGATATGAAACCATTCTGCAAGAGCAAGAAGAGCAACACCACAATTACATCATCAGCCTGAAGAAACAAATTGCTCAGTTGAAGGCTGAGCTCCAGGGCAGGACCGAGCAGCTTAAAAGCATGCAGAACCCATACCCAGACTCCTTGGACATTCAGCTTGACCACAGTAAGCTGGAAAAGGCCCGGGACAACCTGTTGGCTTTCCTCCATTCCCAAGTAGACAAAGCAGAGGTGCACAGCGGTGTTAAGCTGTCCACAGAGTATGCAGCAGTGCCCTTTGAGAGCTTCACCCTCCAGAAGGTGTACCAGCTGGAGACAGGGCTGACACGGCACCCAGAGGAGAAACCCGTAAGGAAGGACAAGCGAGATGAGTTGATAGAGGTGATCGAGTTAGCAGTGGGGAGCTTGAACAAGCCAGATGAGGTCAGCAAAGCAAAGCCCCGTGTATACACAGCCTCCGACTTCATTGAAGGTTCGTATGCAGAGAGCAGATTAGAATGTCCACAGGGTGCTGAGAAGGAGTTCTAGTGTGACTGAGTTACTGAGCAAGATGGCAACTGTGTCATAGCACAGATGTCTGGGATGGTGTTAGTGATGTGACCTAGCAATGCTGTCTCAGGCACAAAAATGGCAAAATGGCAGCTTTCTTGGGGAACAGGACTTTGTGACAACAAAGCCTGCCAGTCTCCTGTAATGACACCAACGTGCGCTCACAGCTCTCTAGTCATGCACTTGCCTCAAAATTGACGAAGCAAGGAGTGACACAGGCTGCAATCCCAGATATATTTCCAGTGTTAACATTGGCAACTGCAGCTCAAATCCATGCTGCCATTCTCCTCCTTTCTGTTTGTTGTTTAATTTATCTTTTCAAAATATGTTTCTATAGTTTTTATAGGTGCTGAACAAGCATGTACGACTGTTTGGCACCAGCTCTTCCATGTGAGAGAGTGAGGAGATAGGAGATGTTTCCTGCCACACGTTGCTTAATCAATTAAGCTGTGAGTCTGCCTTTATGCACAATCAAGGATCTTTGACTGGGTACCAGTGCTGTGCTTGAGGAACAAATACAGAAAGACGTGGGGAAGAGATGCACACTAGTACTGACTCTGTGGACATTCTTTATGCATTAATGGTCTTGCTGGCTTTCTTATACCATAGTAAAATACTCAAGAGGGAGGAAGCCTTTCATGTGACTCAGAGCTCAGAGAGCTGGAGGCCTGTGCACCTCAGTGTGAGCTCAAGGAACCTTCCTTGTGTCCTCTCCTGTGGGACAGGTCCTTGCTTCTTTAGGTGGAAGGCAACAAATTCTAATTCTCACTCACTCAGAAGCTGGATTCTATGTCAGCTTCTGGCAACTTAGTGTAAGTCCAGCAACACAGCAACCATGAGTCCATTAACCCAGCCACCAAGCCAACGGTTTTCATTTTCTGGAACTGCTATGGGCAGCTGGAGATTTCTAGGAGTGCCCAGATTTGCACTGAAAGTAAATAGCAGTTACCCTTTAGGTGTTTTCCAGCTACTTTAGCAATAACAGAACACAAAAGCTATGTGCCTCTCTTATGTTGAATGTGGGGCGCTACCACTCTCATCTTAAGGTTGCTTAGGTGGAGAGATGTGCTAAAATAAAAAACAGGTAATCAGGGTCAGAGACAGGATTTAAAATCTGAACTGCTGCGTCAGTATGTGGGATTTGTGTCCTTGTTTCTGCTCTATTCAGAAAATGCCTTTGACACTAGCTTTACTCAAGTCTGTTGCTGATCCTCAGTCTTGCTCGATCATAGAGCTGTGCACAGTAATCTTGTTTTCTTGGGCCTTTGTGGATCTTTCTTTTCTTGTGGATCACATCTGGCACCTGATATCACTTTTTCAGTACCAGTTCATTGCTGGCATATGCCAACAAGTAGGGTGGTGGTGTGTGGCAATAAACTCAGTTAGGGTCTGTATCTCTTTCTTTTTTAAATTTTGTGCATTTATTCTTGTCTTTGCAGAGGGAAATGTTTCTTCAAACACTTTAAGGAGAAATGTTTTGTGTCTGTGGCTGGGGTATCTTAAAATTAGTGTTGCATTCTCTGCAGTTTCTAGACAGAATTACTTGTGTGTGGAAATTAGACTATGACCTTAGTACCTTACATCTGAGTTAAACTCCTTCCCAGCAGATTTGCTGTTACATGAAATTTGAATAGGATTCTCAGTTCTCCGTCCAGAGTAATAGCTGACACGTAGCAGAATTTTCCATTCCCCCCGCCCTTAATCAAAATCAAGAGAGCCACACCTTCTCCCTGGAGCTCGAGATGTATCCATCTGGTGGCTGCTCGGCTTAGCTTCTCTCTTGGTGGAGGCACTTGGGTTGTTCAGCTGCTGTAATGCTCCCCTCTCCCCCATGTTCCTCCCATTTAGGCACTAAGTTCACTAGCTTTCTGCCAAGAGGAATCAGTAAGAAACAGCATGAGAAAAACCCAGAAATGTCTGTGTATTACAAGCAGGCAAAGGACTGCTCTGTTTCCAGTAGAAAGCCAGTTGCTCAGAAAGCAGGACAACAGGTCAGGTCATTTATGTAATTTATGTAAATAGCATGGGGGGTCCAAATAGATCTGGGAGTTGTTTATTTTCTCAGAGATGGAAATAATAATTCAGAGACTGACAAGCCTCAGTAGTGTGTTCCATAGGTGAATGTCACTGTTTGATGATATTCTTTTGTGATATGAACAGTTCCAGAAAATCCCTGTATTGCTTAAGAAATACCCTGCCATAACACGTTCAAATATGCTAGCTCATAGATTTTCCTGCTTGAAGTATGTGGCTGTCTAGTGACTGGAACTTTATTCAAGGTCTCAGAGGCAAATGAAGAAGGAGTAGCTTTGATTTCTCAAATGGATGGTAACTGGTAGTGGTCTATCTGATGGAATTTTGCCATGGAAGCTTATTGGGAGAAAGAAATTATGCTTTCCATCAAAGGATAAGATGCTGTATTTTACTGCATGTGAAGTGATAAGATCATTTTAGTACTGAGTTTAAACAAGGACAACAAATTCTGATAAATCCTCATAGTGGCTCCTACATCATCTAACAGAAGGGAACTAATGAACATGAGTCCAGGGAGTGTTTCTAGTGACACTAGGAGACTTGAAGCTTGTAGTCTATGGAACTGAGGCTTAGAATAGTCATCCACTCAACAGTATTTTGTTAAGAATGCATGGTTGTTTGCTAGTAGCATGTTTCATGTAGGTCCACGTAGGTGACATTTGTTTGCCTGACCTGCTGAAAAGACATCAGGTATTTCCCATTTCTTTAGAGAGCCTTGGTAATTGTTGCTTTGAAGAATGGAGACTTACTACTCTTTTATCAGTTCTTCAGCCCAGGCCATTTTTGCTTCTCGCTTCTTCATCTTAGGGCCATTCTATCTGCTGACAGAGAGCTCCTGTTTACTTTTTTTACACTGGGTTTCTAGAGGTTTTGACTTTTCTCCCTGCCTCTGAAAGGAATGGTGTATATTCTGAAACATATCTGCTGTAATGGAAGCAAGAAATTATCAATTAACCTTCTTTTATCCATATTAGATATCTAGCCTTTCAAGGCTTTCATTTCAGAAGCAATCTTCTAAGGAAAAGGTTTTTTGTTTACTTCGAGATTATTTTTTTCCTCTCCTCATAGTTCATATCTTGGAATTGAGGCTGTTCAACACATCTTTCTGAATCACGTAAAAAGTCCTGGTGGCATAAATAAAGTAGTGCCTTTGGAAATGGAAGAAATGTGTAAAAGGCAGGATGTTCTGCTGGGTGGGTCGCCAGAGTGACTCAAGATATTCAGATTCATTTCCAAGACTCACTGCCTGCTCTTGGGCAAATCACTTTGTTCTCTGCTTCTAAAAAGAAGATACTTTGAAATGAAAGAACATACTTAAAAATGGAAAACAGATAGTTTAAATATGCATCAAGAATAGCCATCTTTAATTAGAGGCATTGAACTTGCATACAGTTCTCTTCAGCATAAAACATTAGGATTATAAATTCTTGGTTTACCATTTTGCACAAGGAAACCTTGCCTTCATCTAAGCTACTTGTTTTCAGCCATAGTAGAAGTACTAAACAAGAACAAAACTACGGAGTTAGAAGCAGCCTCTGCGTATATAGCCCTAGGAGGGACCCCAGTCAGGTCACAACTTGCATTCTTCTTTAAGATACTTACTTGGCAAGGCTTCCGTTATTGTGTAGTACATCCCTCCAGGGAAATGGTATTTGCGAGGTCATTGTTTCTTGGCTGGGATAGGTAGAAGAGAATGTAAAAGCAAAAGCTGAGATGTTGTGTGGTAGATACTATTAGATTTGTTAATTTAATTTAGATATTTTTTATTACGAAAAATATCAGTCCACTATGTCAAATATGTGAAACAGTCCTATCAATTTATCTCTAAAGAGAATGCACATCAGATTTAGTTTAGAATTTTGTTTAGCTGAATGTCAAAATGTTGCCTTAACCTTTCAAACACAAACTTCCTTGGTAAAACCTGTGTTCAGAAATTGCCTGAGTAAATGAGTGCACCAAACAATGCTCTCGATCATCATCAGGCTTTCTGTAAGAATAAATGCGTAAGCAGAATTCAAAGGCTCAGATTTCTATTCTCTGCCCATCAGGAGGAGGAAATCAAGAAGCTGTTAGGTCACTATTCAGATCAGCTCCAGTTCAGTTACAGATGTAGTTCATGGTCTGCAGCTTGGGCAGACTCTATTAAAAAAGCTAGGAGGAGTCAAGGGCATAACTTGGAAAGATTAGCAGTAAAAGAATTATGGAGCTGCTATCTCCCTAGATTCATTTCCTGTGCTAGAAGGAGGATTGGAGCATTTGTTGAATCAGCTTATATTAAAAATAAAACATGAAGTGAATAATGGATCAGTAAATTTAATATATTAGCCAACTGAAATGTTCATTAAGAATAAAGCACTTGGAGAATGATAGTGAAGATAAGACAGTCCACAGAACTCTCTCCAGATAAAATCACACCTCATTAATCTTTTGATTATACCAATGTAAAAGCTGCAATACAAGACATAGAGATTATGTCACTTTGCTCTTTGAAGAAAACTTTGACCTAGACCTTCACAAGAAATGCAGACAGAGCCGACAGTCAGTGGTTCAGATGCCCAGCAATGTTACACATCAGGGAATTGCTGAGATTAAAAAATAAAACAAGCCTTATTTTGGTCTTGTTTTTCATAACCAGAAGAAGCTATGCTTCCTAGCCAGATGGAGAGGGGGGAAAAAAAAGGAAAAAATAAAAACAAGTTAAGAGGAGGAGTTTTTTCAAGACGTTTGTGCTTGTCTCTAACTTCTGCAAGAGATGGAAGGCATTGCAATTATACTCTTGTACTGATTAAGTTGTTAAGATGTTTACAGTGGCATAATGAGTAGTTAGAATAAGCATTAATTTTTCTTTCTTAAACATTATGGATTTGTCAGTGAAAAAGTTTTATTTCAGTACATACTATAGGGACTGAAGTATCATTTAGAGTGGGAAAAATCTATAGCCTTTTTGTTAACTTGATTTCATTTAGGATATTATAGTATTTCAGTGTGGCATGATCAGGACTTTTATAGTTCATGCTGGCCCTCAGCATGAACCAATCCAGTTTCACCCATCAAGGATGTTAAAAGTTCTTTCCATATAGGAAATAAATACATGATTGTATTAATTAAGTATCCTGGTCTAGCCTCTGACAAACTGCAGTATCATCCATGCAGAGCATTACTTGAACAGGAGTGGGCTACCATAAAGAAAATCGCAGTCTCTTGAGAGTTGAGTAACAGGAGAGTTTTTTCCTGAATGGCAGTGGGTGAAGTTGATGGCTGGGGCCTGGTTACATGGTTTTATCAGGGAACTTTCCAGAAAATCTCCCAGTGCTCATTGAGAAATTGCCTTTCTGGGAGATGGCCTAATCCCTCCTGTTGCAGAGAAGCAGACTGCCTTTGAGTCTCTCTGCATCCCATTACTATGCATGTCTGTAGTGTGCAGTTGGAGCAGTATGAAAAATAAGGACAGTATGTCTGCTGGGTTATACTGAGAGTGAGCAGTTGGTAACCTTCAGGGGTTTGTAACTCAGCCAAGCCTTGGAATGTGCCTGCAAGAATACCAAACGGCTCCTGGGGCCCAGGGTTGTGTCCCTGCTACAGTGATGGCCTCCTTGAACGCTGGTGGACTGTGTATTGGTTTAAAAGTAAATATCCCTTTGCTTCTTCTACGTTTTCAGCTTAGCTGTAGCAACTTAAGACTTTCTCCCTTTTTTGCCAGGAGCCCAACTTATATCTAAAAATCTCTTCATTTTTGTTTTTGTGCAGGGATCTACCGTACAGAAAAAAACAAAGGAACATTGTATGAGCTGACTTTCAAAGGAAATGCAAAATATCAGTTCAAGAAGATTGTTTTATTCCGGCCATTTGGTCCTGTAATGAAAGTGAAAAATGAAAATGTCAATATGGCTGACACACTTATTAATGTCATTGTGCCACTGGCCAAGAGAGCCCGCAAATTTCGGCAATTCATGGAGAATTTCAGGTGGGTTTCCTTCAGTGCTGCCTTTGCTTTTACTTACTTGGAAAGTAAGATGCAATTAAAGGAGTTATCAAGACCTCACTCACTGCTACTTTTACATAACAGTTCATTGTGCCATTAAGTGATTTTTGAGATAACAGATTGAAAGACATTTGGTTGCTTAATGCATTGTAATTAGCAGTAAAGACAATTATATTCCAGTCATCAGGGGTTCTGATTTGCATGTACCTGACCTAAGAGTCTCTATCTGTTTGTTGGGCACATATAATTGTGGCAACATAAGAATTTCATGCAGTAGTTGCAAAGGAGCATTTCTAAGGAAAAGAGGAATCAGTGCTCCCAGATTCTTTGCTAGGCTCCATTAAAATATTAAGATAAAATATTAAGGTAAGATAAAATAAAAGGCAAGAAGGAAATGTATTTGAATCTCAGCATAGTTACTCTTCAACTATTTTTTTTTCAGCACAGACACGATGTAACTTAATTGAGATGTAACTTTAAATAGCTGCCCAGAAAAGACTGTGTTATCAAAAGATACTGACTCTTACAGTGGGATGTTTTGTCTAATTACAGCCATCTAAAAATAGGCTCCTTATCTAAATTAGCCTTCTGATTATCTTGTTTCAGGCTGGGAGAAATCGCCCTCTGATCATGATTATCTCTCTGCTGATTACAGATGAACTCTTGCTAACTAAACTTGGTGCAAATGAGGCATGATTCTAGCACTTGTTCAGATTGGTCTTACCCTTGAGCTATGCTTCTGACCTCTGCTTAATAGTTAGGTTCAGTAAATGATCTGAACTCTGGTTTATCTGTTACAAAAACTCAAGGTTATGACATAAAGTATTATAAAAATCCCTCTTCTCATATTCTCCTGAGTGCTGAAGTTGTTGCTTGCCTGATCATTCTTCCTGGGGCTGGATGGCCTCTTTTAACAGTGTCCTATTAATATAACAAATTCTGCTCGTAGCTTGTACCTGATAGACTGATATCTGATATCTGCCTGATAGACTTCTGTTCCTTCTAAGGGAGAAAATGAGCCATTTTGTCAGGACAAGAATGTCTGTCAGTGGAATCATGTCCCCAGGAATGTCTCCGAGGTTCACCCTACTCTACCTTCCCCAGCTGCTGTAGGTTATTGAAGGAAGCTATCTTCTGGGACAAGTCACAAATCTGTCTCTTTTCTCCAGGGAAATGGGCATTCAGCAAGATGGGAGAATTCACCTCACTGTAGTTTACTTTGGAAAGGAACAAATGGATGAAGTCAAATCAATACTTGAAAATACATCTAAGTAAGTACCTGAACATCTGGTGTGTGCTGTTCATATACAGCGATCCTACATGGAGGCTTGACAGCTCAAAACTCATAGTTGTGCCAAAAGGTTCTAAAGTGCATTGCAGAAAATAGCTTTCTTTTTGTATCAAATAAAAATGGTGTTACCCAGACAGTCCCATAGAGTGGTCTTTAGAGCTGCAGAGCAGATTTTTTTTTTTTTCCTTCCCCCCCACTCCCCCCACATTGGTAACTCTTTAGTTCTTTGAAAGTGGCTTTAACTGTTAGGATTGAAGGCTGACTTCCAAAAGCAGTTGGAAGACAATTTCAGTAACTGGATACTTTTGGCCAGTTCTGCTCTTTGAGTTTGGTTACATAGCTGTGTTTGTCAAGATCATGTGGCACTGCAGCCTTTTGCTTGTCTTCTCTGTGTAGGAAGACTCTTGTATAGACACAGTAATGTAACCACGGGTAATTGAAATTTGCATACTGAAGATATTTTTGTTAATCTAAACCTTGTTGGGATTTTTGTGAGATCTGCCCGAAGAAAGTCTGTGACAGGAATGCTAATATGTGAATACACAGGTAAAACTCTGAACATAGATAGACATAGTGGAAATCTCGGGAGTCAAACAGGACATCTCCTCCTTCCAGCTGTTCTCAGAACTGTGAAACTATATATATAATTCTTTCATATGAGGTTCCCACCCTCGACTTGTATTAAGAGCTGTATGGACAGGGTAAGTTGCTGAATATTTTCCTTCTAGGTCAGCCAACTTCAAGAACTTTACCTTTATCCAGCTGAATGAAGAGTTTTCCAGGGGCAAAGGATTAGATGTTGGTGCTCGATTTTGGAAAGGAAACAATGTTGTTCTCTTTTTTTGTGATGTGGACATATACTTCACAGCCGAATTCTTGAACTCCTGTAGATTGAACACACAGCCAGGTACTACTTTTCATTAAGTGCATTGTCTTTCAACAGGTTCTACCTATTATGTAAAATCCCTCACCAGAGTATTCTTGCCTTTGAATTGGTAATGAAGCTACTGTAAAGCAGTTGTAACAGTTTCTGCTCCCAGTGTGATAGAATCCCTTGCCTTCAGCACCTGTGCTTTCTGGAACAGGATCTTATTATTAATTATACCCTCACATTCCCATTCTCGTGGAAAGAACATAGGCTCAGTGCAAAACTTGTGTGACTTTGGATTTGGTCAGGCCTGGATTGTACCTTGTAAAAGACAAGTGTATTCTATACAGTTTTTTTTAAAAAATAACCCCATTGTCATTTCCAGGGAAGAAGGTATTTTATCCTGTTCTGTTCAGCCAGTATAACCCCAGTATAATTTATGGTCACTATGATTCCATTCCATCTTTAGAACAGCAGCTGGTAAGTACATGCTTCTCTGAATGCCTGCTTTTATTTGAACTAAGCATTTTTTAAAGGTACATGTGCTCTTGGATAGCATTTCCCTATTCCTTGTGCACAGTGACCACCACATAGACAAAATTAACTACAATACTCACCTTACTGTGAGTTCTGCAGGTATGTTTCATTGGGAAGTATATTGGTGCCATTTATTTTTAAAGTTTTTTACATGGAAACTAAGAATTTTAAAAATGTCTGATTCTCTTCTAGAAGGAATTTCCTAACTAGTGAGCAATTCCTCCATGGTGTGCTATCTCGGGTGACAGTCCTTGACTTGCTCTAATTTCTTCTTGAATACTATCTGCGTTTGAAGACCTGACATTTGTAAAAAGCAGAGCTGTCCTTAGATCAGTCAGTAAAAAGAGAATTCCAGGGGCTGTCACAGTTATTCCCCCACTAAATTGAACACCTTACAGTGGCCTTTCCCATCCCACAGTTCATGACTGAACTGTCTGAGAGCAGTGTGTTTCTGAAGTGTCTGAGTCAAATCACATGCTTGGAGCTGTCATTTTATCCTGGCACTGATACAACACAGCACAACTCCACTGATTTTCATCTCACCTGCTTATTCTTGATAAGGCATATGATTAATACATGTATGAGTTTCCTGGATGAGGAGGGAGCTGTTGTGAAAAAGAGAGCACACAGATGAGAGGTTCGCATGAATGTTAGTGACCAAGACATTGCTCGGCATTGCTGTAGACACTGTTCTCCATTTTCTTGTGCTCTGGTGTTGCACTGTTTTTGAACCTAAAGGTCTGATAGAAGGGAGTCTTGCTTCTCTCCAGAGTCATTGAGTCACAGTACTCTGCCCACTAGTGCTGCAAAGTGGCTGAATTTTCAAATTGAAACATAAGCCAGGTAAGCAGCTTCATTCAGTTCCTCTGGGCCAAGTCCTAACCTGCCACATCTGCCTCTCTTACTGCCAGGCACTGCACTTATTAAGGCTCATCCTGTCCCAGGCTGGACACTGCCCCCAGAGCATCCTAGCTTCTATTGTTGTTCTGGGTAGGTAGGAATTAGGGGTGGTGTGAGCCCAGGGAGAGTCATAGTTGAAAAAGATCACTTGGGGTCTGAGTCAGTCTTCTGTGATCACTACACCCACCTTGTACAGTTCCTCTATAAAAATGAAGAATTGGAATTTGAAAAGTCCATCCAAACTATTTTAAAGTATTTTTTTGTCTACTGCTCTCTGTGTTATGAAACATATAGCCAGAAAGTCTTTTACCGAAGAGTCTGGAAAATCCCTTGTACTGTTTTTTTTTCTCAGAAGAGACTTATTCTGATCATACCATGGGATTCACATAAGCTTTTCTCTTTATACTCAGAGCCTGTCAGGGATCCTCAAGCTTTTAAGAATTGTGCTTAGGGAATAAAATAGAGTGTAGCTTTCAAGCTAGCATAAATTCCACAAAGTACATTGTCAGGATTGTGAAAATATTTATAGCTAATATTTGAATCACAAAATGTGATGCTTATGTCAGAAAAGCTTCTTGATTTAAAGAAGTACAGCCAATCACATTTTAATGTATGTTTTTAGATTTTTAGCCCACATTAGTTACCAGGCATAAGGCCAGATCTATGTCAATAAAACAAGACAGTGTGAGCTCTCTGTCCTGGAACTTGGGCTGCTGAGAAGAAAAAAACAAGCCTTCAGAAATCTCTGATAGAATTTGATTTGTGCAGCAGCCACTTGCCCTAATGGGAATAATGCTAATGCACATGAGTAGCTTGCTGTAAGGGCATCATGATGATCTTGGAGGTCTCTTCCAACCCAGTCATTCTGTGTTGTGATCCTGTGTGTGTGTGTGTGTGTGTGTGTGTGTGTGTGTGTGTGTGTGTGTGTGTGTGTGTGATGGAGACTTCTTGTTACAGTGCAAGCCTGACAAATATAATCTTGTTTCCTTTTAATTGGCTTCTGCAGTGACCCAGATTTTTCAAGGAAAGGATAAATGACAAATGAAGTGTATAGCAATGTGAGCAGTAAAATAAAATTTAAAAAATAATTAAAAAAAAATATTTGAAGTGACAAGAGTTATGAACAAAAAGGGGAGGCATGAACGAGAAATCAGGAGAGAAAATTTTGGAAGAGCATTTCTTCATAAAGGGAATACTGGGATTTGGAAGCCCAGAAATGGAAATTCTCTTTCCTCATCTTCTGAAATTCTGCCACAAGGTTTTCCTAATATCAAGATTTTCCAAAGCAGCTGCTTAGGGTTTCTAAACAGCAGCTTAAGAGTGTGAAGTACTGCTGACTTGCTCAGAGGATTTAAATGCCTGTCCCAGTCCCTTGAAGCTCTTGGATGTCTCATGAGATTGGGTTAGGTCACTCACATGCATTAATTATGATCTTAGAGATCTGTACTTGGATATCTGCTTTTCAAAATTATAGTCATTGTTTCTCAGTGCTCTGATTTTTTACCTGTAGTACATAATGTTTTTGTTGTCCATCTCAGGAAGACAGACCATTCATTTTTACAAAGACTTTTACAGGACATATATCTATCACCCAGCATTTCTAGAGTTCAATTTCAGGTGGATATAGCAGCTCTGTAATGGAAAATTATTCTTGTTACTCAAAATCAACGTAATAAAAAAGCTGCCAGTAGTGTGATCAGATTAGAACCGCTGTTTTCTTCTAGAGCTCTTGCAGTCCACAATGCAGATGCCACTATCTACTCTGACAGCAGAGTCTGGCTTCTCTGGTATGCCAATATGTTTCTTACATCAGGTGTGAATCCCACAGAAACTAACAATTTTGCCTGCAAAGAAGTAAATGCCAGAGGTGTGATATTTTTCTACTTGGTCTACAACAGCAGGAGTGGACCAAAACCTGATTGTTCTGAATCAGGGAGGGTTACCATGATAGCTAAGAACACAGCTGTTTGGGAGGAGTGGGCAGATATATCCAACAATTATCTACAAAAATGGCTTCAGGACCAGCTGTGGATTCATGGGGAAAAATAAAAGGGCAGTCGCTCCTATTTCTGACCACATTCAAGTCAGAATGCTCACTCTGAAAGCATTTCTGCTTCTATGTAAACATTCTTTTCCCTCCATGCAGACTATTAAAAAAGAAACTGGATTTTGGAGAGACTTTGGTTTTGGGATGACTTGCCAGTACAGATCTGATTTTATCAACATAGGTAAGAAAAATACACTTGAATACACCTGCCTTTTTGCTAAAACAGAAAATTATGATCAGCCTCCATTTCCTTTGCCAATATGTTTGTGTCACTAATTTGCAGCATTGCTGTGGTTAGAATAGCCTGTGGTTCAGGCTTTTCCTAGTTGCCATAGAATTACCAGAATCTAAGCACTGCTTACAAACAAAATTACAAAAAAAGAACTTTTGTCTGATAGTGAAAGATTTGAAGATGAGCAGTTTGATGTTCACAGAATGTGTGTGTGCTTTAAAGGGCTGACTGGAGCCAGAAAATGGCTGCAGTGCAATAAATAGCATCAAGTTTGCTAACAGATTTCTAGTTATATTTTGAATTTTCTTTGTGTCAGGTGGCTTTGACCTGGACATTAAAGGCTGGGGTGGTGAAGATGTGCATCTGTACCGCAAGTACCTTCACAGCAACCTCATGGTGATACGAACGCCTGTCAGGGGTCTTTTCCATCTGTGGCATGAAAAGCACTGTCTGGATGAGCTGACTCCAGAGCAGTACAAAATGTGCATGCAGTCCAAGGCCATGAATGAGGCTTCCCATGGCCAGCTTGGGATGCTTGTTTTCAAGCAAGAGATTGAGACACACCTGCATAGGCAGAAATTGAGCAATAAGAAGACATGAATCCAGAAAGGGAGGTTAAAAGCCTCTGAATTGGACTTTAGGGTGTTTTGGAAAAGAGGTTTTAACCAGAAAAGTTGGGATGAGACTGAAGGAGGATAGAGATTCCAGCAGGATGGCAGGAGGAGTGAAAGGTCTGTCTTCCCTACTTTTGTTTTAATTCTAATAGGGCTTTTAAGTACTCCATTATTCTGACTGTTCAGCACTTGCTTCTGGGGAAGACTTGAACACTTGATGAGATTCATGGTCACATCAGAGAGACAATGAACATTATGTGGTATTATGTGACCAGTGTGGTATTCACACTAACAAATGGATGTGCTTTTCCTTTGAAATGTTTGTAAGATGTGTACAGTTATTTAAAGGATTGATGTTTTGGTGGTCCAGTAATTAGGAGTTATTTTTTACATCTAACTTGACATATCTAAAAAGGGCTATATCTAAAAAGGCATAGACTCCTGCTCTGAGAAGGACATCTGATTGCTAACCGTGGTAAAGCTGAAGTGACCAGAAATACTTTTACTTCAAGGAGCTTGGATGGGTGAGCAGCAGCAGTGCATTAAGAGGGCATTTTCTATTCATCCAGAGAAAGAAGTTTCTCAGAAAGTGCTTTCTAAACTTAAGAAAGAGAAAACCTTACTGGTCAAGTGTGATCCTGTGGACAGTGAACCAAAAGCAGTGAGCCACATCTGTATCGTGTGAATCAGATCATGTATTTCTGCTTTAGAATGCTGTATGTATTTCAGGATTTATTTTTAAATTAAATTTGTTTGCCTTGGGAATATTTTGCCATATTTCAGGTTTTCTACTTCTAGCCTATATAGGAAATAGTGCAGCCTTCCAATGCTTGGAAAATGCTCTGCAGATCTGTGTTCCTGTGAATGGGAACTAGTTCAGATAAGTGATTTTTCTACACAACCTGGGCACTGGAAAGCAGAAGTTTTATCATGCTGAAGAAAACGAAATATGTATCAACTTGCAGTACTGATTTATCAGGAGGCTTTAAGCTCCAAATGCCAGATACCAACAGTGATGCACATTTTCTGACTTTATACCAAAGTGTTTCTTCTAAACCAAATACAGTCTTGTCCAGGGTATAGAAAGCTTTTTGTAATTGACAAAATAAATTTTTGTAATGGACTACTGGACCCTGCAAATTCTTTTATAATAATTATAGGTACTAATTGTAAAAATCAGTCATCTTCTTAATAGTTTTTGTTGCAATTGCCTAAAACTGAAACTCTGAGTTACTGCTCTTATAAAGCATTTTCTTTTAGTGCTGACTGCTATTTAGCATTTTAATATATACTAGCCAACAAAAACTGTATGGGCTTGTAAATGCCATTTGCTTGCCTAAATGCTGTTTCTCTGAGCAGTCTCTTTGTTTTAGATTCAGATTAATTCAAGACAGTTTGAACCAGATTCTAACTTGTTTTTTGGCTTGTAAAAGCTGGGGGGAAGAAAGGTAGCAGTGAACAATGAATGAACCACTGTTTGTTGTGCAGCTGTGCAGTAGGGAGAGTGCTATGAATCCCTTTTGAAAGCACCTTTCGTTGGTGCAAAGGATCTTCACTGCACTTGCTTTGCAAATCACTGAGTGTCCAAAACACTGCACAAGTACAAAAAGAATAGAAACTTTGTATACTTTAAAACCTCAACCCCAAAATACATCACTTACCATAGAAACTTAAGCAATCACTCAAGTAGATCCTCCAAAGAACTATTTTGTTCCCAGAACACAGGATAAATTGTTTATAAAGGGCTTTGTATTGATGAAGTAACTTTACAAATATTATCCAATAAGAGGAGACAGGTATGGCTTGTTGAGTGCATATGAAAGTTTGGTAATGCAGCTGCTCCAAGGCAAAAGTTGTTCCTACAGTCCCACTTAAACCTGAATTTGAAATTGGGTGCTGTACACTATGAAAGTTTTGTAATCACAGCCTACCTCAACTTTAACTATTTCCATGATGATTTTATTCAGTCTTCCCTGAGCCACACCTGTATAGCAGGACTAGACCAGATGATCTCCAGAAGTCCCTTCAAACCTCTATTAGTCTCTGCACTGGACAGTTGTAAATTCAGCACTTCATTACTTGGGGTACCTTTGCAAGCATTTCATCCAGATCCTGTCAGAGTTTTGCAACATATGTTTTAAAATAGCACCTTTGTGATCTTCATGTATGTTCTTTTCCACAGAGATGCTGTTCCTCTTGCCGGGAATAATACTGTCTATGCAGTTTCTATTCCTTGGCTGCAGAAGCCAGCTTGTCAAGAGCTGAGATGGTATCTGTGATGGAGAGATCCAGTCCACAGTCATTGGCCACATACAGGACAATCTAATCACAGCAGAGGTCTGGCAGGGCTCTCTTAGAGGTGGAGATTGCACTGACAGGAGAGGTGAAGAACAGCATGAGAAAGGGAAAATGCTGTTACTTATGTTTCTGTCAGCCAAGTGGAGTCCTAACAGATCTTCCAGCCCAGTTAGAAAAACATGAAATCCAAAGAGAGCAGCCAACAGAACAAGAGATTTTGTTATGAAGGTCTCTGCCTTCCTTGTCCCCAAACCAGCTTGTGATCTTTCTTAGAATGACAACTGATTGGATCTTGGTTGAGGAGGGACTAAAGATGGCCCTGTGCAGGTGGGGCAGCCATCTGGGGACTCCTTACTTTACTTTTTGATGACTGGCAGCATGCTGTGGCTGAAGGCATTGAGCAAAATAAATTGCCATGCTCCTCCAGGATTCATGATCTCTCTAGCAAGCAATTTTCAAATTGACTCCTCTTGTAATCCTTGCACAGCATCTCTTGAAGAAGGAAAGATTCTACAGAGAAACTCCCAAAGGCATGTCATCACCCTTTATTCTCAACTGCTGCAAGACATCCTTGCTCCACAGATTTTCAGGGTAACTGGATTTTGGAGCAATAGAAAATCCAGTCTTGAGAGGATCTGTTCTAGCAAGGTAGTTGCCTTTGCAGTCAATGCAGTAATATTACTGCAAATGTTCATATTTCTTGCCTCACAGCAGAAAAGTGGGTCTTTAAAAAACTGAGGCATGACTCAAACACGTGGGATTATGTGAACATGGATAGTGGTTTTCCCTGGGCTCTATTGAGACAATATTTGCAAATAAGTAGTTTAATATAAAGGCAGTGAATCTACTGGTCCACTTGTCAGCATGTTAAACCCTGAGGAGTTTTACTAAAGGTCTTAGAGACAAAATTGATTATGTCAATTTTGCTATGCCAGAAGCTATGCCAGATCAGCCTGCTTCTTATTTTGCAAGTTAACACCCTGCATCTCAAAGTATGCTTTTTAGAGCATACTTTTCCTCTGTCTTTACCAACCCACAGTGTTGGCTTTACCAGCACTTCACAATTTGACTCCAGCAACGTATCAGCTATGGCACATTCTTCACATGAAAACAGATGTTTTCTGAAAGTCCTTTCATTTTGACCATATTTTTAAAAGAAAGAGTTCATAAGAGGGAAGGAGAGATGTTTCCCCTCCTACAAATAATCTAACAGCCTTTCTCATGATTGATGCAGATTATATTGAAATTGTCTGATACATGCTATATATTTCTCAAAAAGCTCATTAAGTCATTTGCAGTGGCAGAGTGTCTTTATGTTCAGAATCTTAGTTTACATTAAGGTTTTATTTCCAGAAAGTGACACCTGCTGTAACTGGAATGCAGTTATCCCCTCTTTCCTGGAATGGAAACCGCCTGTCAGCATAGTCTTTACAGCATTGTAAATGTTAAGACCAGATGATCACAATTTCTTTAAATTCTGCAAAACCCAGATTAATGTAAGACTGAAAGTTTTGATTGCTTCTTCAAGTTAAGTGGAGTAGCCTTGATCTAACAGAAAAAAGAGAACAGGTAAAATCAGGTAAACAACTGAAACAAGATCAACTGTTGTTCACTATTTGAGGATTGTGCCTCTAAAAATGATGTTTGCAGATTCACACCATAACCCTCAGCTGCAGAGTTTGTCATGTGCAACAACATGAGGGAACCCGGATGAAGACTAATTTGTTATGTGATTCTGTCCAGGCTGTCACCCAGTCTTTTGAATGATGTATTTAAAGAGCATTGTAACAGATAAGGAGAGAGAACATTATGTTGAATGAACAAGTTATAGGATGAAGTTTACACCAGATGCATCTCAGTAATCAGGACACAACTTGCAATAAATAGCTCCATTTTGGAAAATAGCATTCTTTACTGGCAAAAACTCTTCTGTAAACTGTATTAATACTGATATAGGTGTTCCTTCTTACATTTTTAGGCTCTGAACATGTGGTTGTCATTCATACAAATGCCTCTGTCCTCTCTCCTTTCCTTTTCAGAAAGAATAATCCCTCTCAATGCAGAAAGGCCTGTGTGGGAGTTAAATACAGGTTAAAAGAGTGAGGATATATATTCAGAGGCTAGAGGAGTTTTAAAAAATGCAAATCTCTTGTCACAGAGAGCACCTTTCATTGAAAGGCACTCAGCATTTGCTTGGATGTTTGGCTGAACATCCTTCCTTCCAAGGACACAGCATTTTATAGAATTAAGCTTTACATTATGCAAATTACGTATCAAGATTGATTCACCTCTCCAAGTTGTTTTGTGCCTTCAGGAAAGTATAATCTCATATACCTTCAACTGTAGGTACTAATCTATTTCCCAGATGGGAAGCTTGCATTCAAGAACAAAAGGCAGCTTGAATAGAGAAGTCCCCCAAGAAACCTACAAAAACTCACTGAAAATCCAGGGCAGTATCTCCCTGTTCAACTGATTACTTCATCAACTCATTCTCTCCATCTTGTGGGATGTATCCAGCTGCCTTGCAGCTTGCTGGGCTGATGCATCCTGCAGCTCGCAACAATATTTATCCTCCTACTGTTTTGTTGTGAATGATACAAAATAGAGGCACTTATGGTCTCAGGTAAGTATCAGCAGCTCTAGTTCCAAGATCAGTTCCAAGTTCTTTGTGAATACAAGTCTGTCCAGTGAGATGAGGAGGTTTACTCAAAGAGAGAGATGTAATCTGGCTCTTGGTCCTCTTGGCCACATGGGTAAAGCAACAGCTCCTTTCCCAAGGAAGTGATGGGCTCGTCCTGTTAATATAGGATATGATCAAACACCAGCTTTCAAACAGACCCTGCCTGTCACAACTTCATGAGGTGGACAGCAGTCTTCCTGCCTCTGTTACGGTGTGGATGTGTTCCCAACACTGTGTGATACAGCTCAATTCCCTGGAGAACTTAGGGAAGGGCCTTCTGCCCTCTGTCTTCATAACACAATGTCTGTCCTCTGTGCCATAACTCAGTGACACAACTCTGGCAGTTCTAGGAAACAGCTGTGCTCATCCCTGAGGCAACTACAGCTTCTCTGACATAGAGTGGTGCCCTGCCTAGAAAGAGCTGGAGCCAGGACTGTGCAGCATTCAGGTAAAGCAGGACCAGGGATTGTGGACTGTGCTTCTGGCTGTGTTTGTGGGAGGGACAAGGGTGGATTCTGGAGAGACCACACACCCTCTGCATAGGCAAGTCCTGTTCTAAGCAGGGAATTCCCTGACACTACAGTTCCTGCTTCCAATCTCATTCTCCATCCTAGCAACAGAGGCATGGTGGGGACTTGCCTTCTTTCATGATCACCTGGTGGGTGATTAGCAGAACCCAGTGGGGCATTTTGGCAGAGTGGGTTCATCTGCCCACATGTGCTGTAGTGCAGGGAGTAGCAGGATTCTTAGCAGACTGTGGGTTAAGCTCTATATTTGATGTAGCTATGCACAGCCAGGCTTTAAATCCTTTAGCTCTGGTACAAATAGCTGTATAACTACTCCTGCTTTTAATATTTTCAGCCTGAACTGTGAAAATCGTGCAAGCAGCAAGTTCAGGCAGTCCAGGTAGAGTTCCACAGAGCAAGTGAGCATCGCTATTTCTCTCATGTCCAGTTTTGTTTAGCCATGTCTGTATTAAACTAGGCACTTATTTAAAAGATACTGGGATTTTAAATGAACCTATGACAAAAATTATTGTTCTGTCCCAGGCAGATCTTACAGTAAACGAATGAACAATCTATCTGGCTTTCCTTGAAACCCATCTAACTGCAGTCAGTGCTGGTAAACACTACTGTTATTGTTGCAAGAGCTCACCAACCTTCCTCCTTCCCTTCTACTTTTTACCTTTGCTCAGTCCCTTGCCTGCTTTGAGATTATAAAGATACCTTGCTCTCTTTCATGCTGAAGCTGAAGGAAAGCAGGATTTTCTGTTTACCCAACTTTCCAGTGCCCCTTAACCACAGAGAGAATACAAAAGAAAGGAGTTTGCACGAGTATGCTATCACCTCTCATCAAGAGTTCTACTAAGTAGCTTGTAAGTTACTTGGGCCCTACAAGCAAGGTGTTCTGTGTGCTTGAGGCTGAGTGAGTCAAATCTAAGATATCTGAGATGTATTAGGTCACCTGGGCTGTACCAGTCAGGCTGACATACCCTTCTGGAGCAGCACACAGGATATCCAGCAGCAGTTAAAATGGGTCTAGTTACCAGCTTCAAAACAACTGAATCTATTATTTCTTATTTTGAAGTGCTCTGAGACAATTAAACAGTTAATGAATGCATTGCTAGATGCTCACCTTGTGGTAGTCTACAAGGTCAGCCAGCGTTGCATGTTGCAGCTGGTCCACTCCAAGGAAGCTGTAGGAATCACTGGAGGCATCAATGAGGAAATGTTTACATCCTTCCACAGACCAATAGGAGAGCACGTAGCCTTTGATTTTCTCACTGACCTGGATCAGAAAACTCCCCGGTACTGTTTTATTCAGAAGCTCTTCTGCTTTCTTAGAGGTTAGGATACCTGTTCAAAACCAAAACACAAAACTGAAGGGAGAAAAGCATTTGTACAGGACTGGACAGAACAGTTCTCACAAGAAATCTGTTCTAAAACCAGTCCATGCCACTTTCATCCCTTTCACTGTTTTCTTGCCCAGTAACCCAAGAAGAAGAGTGCTGCCATTGCTATTACCAGGCCATGGCCAACTGCTCTTTGTTAACTATTCCACACTTGGCCAACGATGAATGGCAAACGTGGAGAGCTCGAAAGGACTGTTGCTATGTAATGAGAGAGAATGGTATTGCAGTTGTTGTATGTTGATTCCAGTATAGGAGCTTTACTCCCAAGCCCAACCTGTGTTAGCAGCCGTGTAAGCAGAAAAAACTCCTTAAACACTGAGGCTGGGGTGGAAATTCCCAGGACTCACCATGGAACCGAGGTGCTATTGTGTCTGTAGTTTCCAGATAGCCAGCTCGGAAAGGGAATTGCTCCTCTTTGAACCATTTGATGATGCTTTCTTCTGTGGAATTGGAGATTGTCCTCTGGACTCCCTCTTTCCTGTTAGAAAAGACCTCTGGTTTGTGCATCACATTCAAATGACAGGTTTTGAGTCCCTGTGCAGGACTTATATTTTCCTTAGAATTTTAAGACCAGACCTAAATAGACAGCTTACACCAACCAGTTCAGCTGTATGGAATATGGTTTTCAGTGGACATCTGGCATCATAAGGGCTCTATATGTCCAGGCTTAGGACACTCTAATAACTAAACCTGTTACCCTCCAGGAATGAACAACTGAAGGCCTTATCATACCTAGGCTGGAATACAGGCTATGCCCTGCATTTTTCCCTGCTGGTTTTCTCTTCCACACAACGGGGAGAGCTAACCATTCCCTTCTCAACCATCCCATTCTAGAGCAAAATAATCTCATCCCTTCTCCTTTCCACAGTGCACAGGGGCTTCCTTACCTAATTGCTCTCCCATTTGCCATTGCAGGAGGTGGAAGTTTAGGCTTGGGGGGAAGAGGTGGATATTGAAGTGGTCGCCGATCTCCTACTGTGGCACACTTGGAAATACCTGCATGCTTCCCTCTGCGAGTGCCCTGCAGTGAAAGCCTCCTGTAGTCATCTCTGGCTTGCCGTGCAAGGGAGCGTCTCTTCTCATCTGCTGCCTTGGATTTCCGCACTGGAACAGAAAAGGAGTCCTACAGGAGTGATCAAGCAGCAAGTTTAAAGCTTGCTATACTTTGGCTATCTTCCTGCTTGATAAAATGGAAGAATAACCCATTTCACAAGCTGAAAGATTCACTCAGTTGTGAGACCATTTGCCACGTCTCCCAAGTGTTAAGTAGCACAGTTTGTATTATTTAAAATATTAAAAACCAGGGGTTTTTTCTGCAACAAGATTAAAAATCTGCATATTTTTTCTTGGTACCAGGTCTCTTTGTACTTAGAGACTTCTTGGTTTTGTTTCAGATGCTGACTCCTGGCTCAGACATGGATTTCTGTAGTGTCTTTCATGAAAACTGTTGGAGGGAGGGCAGGGCTTATGGAGTTGAAGCTGCTGAAATTGCTGAAATTACCTCAAATCAGTCATTTGAAGGATTTGGAACTGCTAACCAATTTTGGTGGGTGGGAAGGAGCCTTGCTGAAACTATTATGGAAAGTGTAGAACTTGGCTGTGGTTTTGTTCGGGTTTTTTTTCCTGTAAAACTGCCGTGATTGTCTAGGTCCATTGCACCGTGGAGTCTGTATAAAGTAACCAGCTCTCTAGTCAGCAGTATTTTTTTTATCAGTCAGAAAAAAAACCCCTAGACTGAAGTGGAAACAACTGGTAGTACAGCATTGCCATCTACTGAGCAGCAGGGGAGGAACTGGGAAGAAAAGTGCATCAGGTTTTCCTTCAGGAAGCATTTGGCAGCACTTGGTGGATGCTACTGCAAGTCTCATACTGTTTGCCATCTTCCTTTCTATCATTGAGATTCATTACATAAGACAGTGCAGCAGGGCTTTACTTAGGTGGGATCACGCTTGAATGACAGGGAAGCCCTTTTTGATTAGTCTGTGTTACCTGTTATCCTTGTGCCAGTTTCTAGTTTAAAATTAATTGTACTGGCTATACTCACATGGTTCCTATTTGTTGCTTGTTTTAACATAGTGTCAGTTGGAAAAGTTTTCCATTCCCCTGCCCAGCTCTAGTCTCAATGCTGTGTGGACTCAGAAATATTTCTCATATTACAGCACTGTATTTCTTGGCAATACTCTCCAGCCTCTGACCTATTATTCAGTTCTAGTATGGCAGGAGAAGGGTTGAGATGACCCAACAGAGCCCTAGGATTTCCCAAGCCTTATAGGTAAAGGTAATTTTAAGCTCTTACAGAATTCCTGCCATTCAGGCTCATTCTCATCCGATTTCTGCAGCATTCTCTGGCTCTCCGTGCTGGTGTGGCTCTGTGGTATTGGGTCCTGGGGGGCTGTGATCTCTTCTGAACTTTTCCTCTGTTCTTCCTTCATCTATGAAAGAAACAGTATGTTCAGTTTTGTCTCAGGCAAGGTTTAGCCCTGATTTTTAGATAGCTTTAAAATACCAGGAACTCTATTCTTTACAGTGAAGCCCTCCAATTTCAACAATATAGAGACCCTCTGTCTTTACCGCAGGTGACAAGGGAGGCAAGTAGGGAAAAGAGCCCACCAAAAATCATCCAGAGCATCTCCCTGTGCTACTCCCCAGCCTGCCAGCCTGGCCTGCTTTGTATGATCTCCAAATCATCACATCATGCATGAGAAGCATGGCAATACTGGATAAAACTGGTCCAAAAGGTGAGAACATTCTTGACTCATGTGAGGCTCTGAAGCTGACTGGGACTCTAGGATAAAACACTGGCCCCCACTCAATGTGTTAGGAGCATCATAGGTTGCCACTTACCTGTTGGAAATTATGCTTCCTCTCATGGCAATCTGCCAGCATCTGGTGAACATTTCTGGTTCCCCTCTGAGCAGAGCAAAAGAGTGGTGAGAAATAAATTTGACATTAGGACGATTGCTCTTTTTTTGGTGCAATAGATGTTTAATGCAAAATTATGTGACATTTGTTAAAAAATTTTGCCAGCCTGCTCTGACAAACACTGGGAGGGTTTTCCCATCATTTTGGGCAAACATGCCACAGGAGGAGAACTCAGGGGTGTCAGGATTGCCATAAGCATACCGAGATTTGCTAAGCAATGCACACAAGTGCTCCCAGGGAGCAGTCCCTTTCTTCCCTTCCTCTAAAGCAATCCCTTGTAGAACCTGATGTCTACAACTTTACCTGCCTGTGCATGTTTGCAGCTGTGGCTGGGTTGCTGCAAACTCCTACTTGACAAACTGATCCAACTGGCTGGATATTTTGTGTTCTCTCTTCCCAGAAAACCAGCTGCAGTGCCTGAAGTCCCTAGCTGAGAGCTGTCTCTGCAGGTGAACTGTTAGGTTTGGCTTTCAATAAACACCCACTCACCTCCCCATCAGACCCCGACTGCCTCCTCACGGCACAAGTGATGAGTTAACTGTACTATTCTGCTTACCAAGGTCACACTTCCTTTTAGCTCTGTCACCTACTTGGCTAATATTTAATATGAACATGGCTTTACAATTTCCCTCTCCTCAACAGGAAACTAGGAACTTCAAATGTGTGTGAAGCAGCATTTTTTCATAGATCAGCCCTGTTCCCTGCAGCATGGTACCTGGATCTCTCAGGTTAAATGGGAACTAGATCTCAGAGAAAACGTTTTAATGCAGGAAGTGGGGAAAAGCCTCTCTCCAGGCCTAGAGCCCTTCTTCTAACAGCAAAAGCCTCAGAAACCTGGGAAAATTTACTAATGATATAAGGACAGAAAAGAAAGGAAAATATACAACCCCCATCTATTTCCATGTGCAACACTTTGAAAGAGGGATAGATTTTTGGTTGTGGCTTGTTTGCTTTTTGGGGGGTTTTTTGTTTGGTTTGTTGGAGTTTTTTGTCAGCTTTGACTAATAATTTCCTTTGAAAAACAAGAATCTCCCACACAGTTGCTCAACTTCAGCAAACAGTGCAGAGAAAAACCCCATGTGACTCAGAGGCTTTTGATAAAGGAGACAGTCACTCTGAATTCCATTCACTATTTTGGTAGCAGTAGGAGAGCGTTTTGCCAAAACCCAACCTCTGTTATGATACTTTTTATACCAACATATGGAGTGACTGTTTGATAAAAGAATATACACTCATACAAGTTCGTTCAAGGCTGAATGAAAACTGTGGAATGAGATTGGACATCTCCCATTAAATTGGTAGGGTGTCCTGTTCCGTTTATTGAACTGTGGTTGCATGGGTAGTTAATTTAACTCTTCATTTTCTTCCTTTCTCTGCAAATGGCTTTTTGTAGCCAGTTAAAAAGCACAAATGTATTTATTGGTGGAAAAAATATTTCTGTAATGAAACACCACAGGAAAGCAGACACTCTATTACTGCATTTGGAGCCATCCTGTGCTATCAAGGTCATAAGCTGTTTTCTGTATTAGAAGACAAAACACCCCAAGAACCACCTAAAATATGCATATCAGATGATACTGGTAAAATTATCTTCATTTGGTCCTTATAAAAGTAAATGATTTGTCTGAGAACTGTGACCTTCTATTTAAAGATCCTAGGATAGCCTCCCTGGTCTTGCCCCAAAAACCATCCAAACCAGCCACAGTGCAGAAGGGAAAGTACTGCACCCCTTGTTTTACCCACAGAGTATGAAAGCAAAGAAATTCAGGGTAATTTATCCATTCGTGTAGAGCAGATCTATCCCAGCTGAGAATAGCACATGGACCTCCTGAGTCTTAAGGAAGGATGGCTTATCTCCTGTAGAAGAAAAGCTTTAACAGATAGATGGCTTTTTCCTTCAGATTTTTATTTACAGCAGCCAGGATTTTCTGCACTTCCTAGACCTCAAAAATCATGTAAAGTTATGGGAAAATGGAAAGCTACATTTGTGAGCTCCTGACTTTTTCCTGTTGTATCAGTATCAGTCATTCTTCTCCCATGTTCCTCCTCCCTTTTCTCCGCAGTGTTTTTTTTATTCCCATGAAGATCTGTCTCAGACAGAAGTCCTGGCTGTGGATGTAGAGACCGTGTTGCAGAAGAGTCAGTTTCTCTGAAATACAAGAGAGAGAGGACTTAGGAGGGAGTCACTTTCTGATGTCTGAGCATCTCTTGAGGAAGCTGCACGTGAGCATAGCAGAGCTGAAATGGGGCCACATGTGCTTAGGCAATTATATCTCCTGATCAGGTAGGTGGGTAATTAAATTAATGACTCATGGTGAGTAGCTGTTGTCCAGCTGTACCCAAGCTCCTGCCGGTGAATCAGAGCAATCCAAGCCCGTCACCTGCTGCAGTAACTGCATCAGCATTTCCTGTGGTCTGCAGAGGGTCCCATGCAGTAGCCATGCCACAGGAGGCTCAGTGAGCTGGGGCAAATCTCAGACTGCAGCTGGTGTCTACCAGCATTGTGCATCCTCTCAGAAAGCCAGCCTTGGCCTGTGCCTTTTGCCAACAAGGCGAGCGTGACAGTGCTAACCACAGCCCCTACAGAGAAGACTCCAGCTCATGTGTCCCTAGACAAAAGCCTCCTCTTCCATATCTGCCCACCAAGTCCTTCAGCTGAAGGGTGCTTACCTGCCCTCCTGGCCTTGCTCTCTCACTAAGCGCTTTGCTCTTTGTGCCTGGATCTCTTCACAGATGGCTGCATAGGATTTATCTGAAGGATGCTCACCCATCACCCAGACCCACACTTCATTGTCAGCGCCTAGTTTCCATGTCACTGGCTTCCTGTTGGCTGGAAAAGAAGCAGCTCTTTGGCAAATGCTGTTCGCTGAATAGTACTTTGCAAAACCTGTGTTGCACCTGCTGTGCCCTACCAACTGCTGTTGGTGACAGAGCCCCCCCAAAAGCAACTGTACATGAAGAAAGCTCGACTGGGATGCAGCCCACACTTGTCGATTTTTTCATATTCCTTGAGCCAGGTCAGTGAAGGAGGCATTTCTGAGTCTGGGAGCAAAGGAAAAGAATCACCACGTTTCTTTTCTTGCTTTAATTCCTGACCACTGTCCTCCCCAAACTGTGTGAGGGTGAGCTACCTGCAAATAGAACACATGGAGGAGACCAGGGAGAAGAGAGCTATCTTCCTAGCAGCATGCATGCTGTGTAATCCTGGCAGGGAACTTCAGTTCTAAAATCTCACTGTAAACTGCCCATCAGATCTGATGCCTCAGGACAGATATTCAAATCCATGGTTATGTTAAAGACAGAATCAGAGGCACCATTTAGTGGGAAACTTAATCTCCTGCGGGCAAATAAGCCCTGTCTTCCCAGCTAGGGGAGTTACACAATTTGGTCAAGGACAGAATGTCTGGGCCAGGGAGTAAAAACCATTGTGTGCCTGGCCAAAACTACCCCATTGCACGTGGATTTAGTTATGTTTAGAAAAAAGCCTATGTAAGGATACATTACTTCCTATTTCTAGGAAGTAGTTGACTAGGCAGATATGTGCCAGAGGGTGAAGCAGCCAGAAGGCAGAGACTTACCTTTTCTTGGCAGTGGCTTCTTTGCTGAAATCTTTTCTGCCACAGCTTCTCTTTCCTCCCACCGTCTGATCTGTTCCTGCCTCATCTTGAAGAAGAGGATCTGCTTCTGTTCCTCGCTGAGTTCTGCCAGCAGCTCTGGATCGATGTACATGTCTGATAATATCTGTTTCAGCATGGCTGCAGTTTCACTTATGCACGTTCGTGGCAATGATCTTCAGGGATCAGATCCTTTTCCTGGCTCCGACAAGAAAGAGTGCCTGCCCCTCTGACTGAAGTAAGAATGCAGGCGTGCCAAAGCAATTATACTTCTGTCTCTTTCTTTTTATTTTTTTTTTTTTTTAGCTCAGACTTCCTGCACAGACTAAAAAAAGTAAATAAGTAGCTTAAAACCTGCTGTTAAGATTCCTTGGAAGAAGAGGTGAGCTCAGTTCTCATGCAGCCCCTGCCTGCTCTGCAGAGAGAGCTGGCCAGAAGGGGTGAGGCCTGGAGTGGGGAGGTTGTGTTGATACTCTGATAAACCCAGCTGATAGTGTATCAAAGAGAGAGGGCACTGCCTGTTAGTCATCAGAGGCGCGGCTTGGCTGTGCCCAAGCAGACATTCTTGCTGGGCAGGGAATCAATGAACCCATGACCAGATGGCTCCTCCTCCTTCGAAACAGGAAAACTTTGATGATCAAAAGCCCAGTCTGCCTCATTTCACCAAAGAAAGACAGGGAGTGTGGGGGTCCAGGGTGTCCCTCTGGACCTTTTGTGGGTGCAAAGACCCCCCTGTCAGACCCTTTTGGGACCTCCGAGTGAGGCCAGGGGGGTCAGGGGGCTGGACCCTGCCCCAAGGGACAATCTGCCAACATTGCAGGAAGAATTACAAGTCGCAAAAATAAGTAAAGTGTAAATTAGAGTATTAGAATGTAGAATAAGTAGATTTTTGGATTGTTTATGATAAGGGCCATGTGGTCAGCATGGAGGATTTGGGACGTGGTGTGCCCCTTCCTCCTTCTTCTCTGTGCCATCCATGTTGGATTACATGCTGGCAGCCACAGATTGGATGGGGACAAAACTGGACAGTGTAATAAGGTTGTACTGTATTGGAAAGTAATTGTAAATATTGAAGACGTAGATTAGAGTATAAAAGATAGCTCCTGCCTCTCCCAGAGGAGCATTTGGTCATGGTCACCTTGTAGAGCGGACCTCTGTCAGCCTGGCTGGGACACTTTGTAGATAAGATATAATAAACAGCCATGAAAAAAACAACAGAAGATCGTCTCGAGCAGTTTTTCTCCAGCAGCTTTACAAACCACCTACATGCCCATCCGAGGAGGTCTCGCGCCCTAAAAAAGCCCCTCGATCACTGACATTTGGCGTCCCCTGGGTGGGCTTGAGCGGCTCATGGCTGCTGTAGTTCACAAAGGTGGATACAGAGCCCAGACCCTGAAAACCCAGCTGAAGAAGAAGCACACTGTGGAGGAGGACTGCAGAGGAGAAACCTTGACTCACTGCCAGAAAAAGCCAGCTGCCAGACTGACTTGAAGAGGAGAGGAGCCCGGGAACCCTCACTCCTGTGAACTGCTGGACGGTCTCAGGAACCTCCGAATCGATTTTGAATGCTCTGCTTTTGGGTAAGACTGTTGAGATTTCAGAAACACCATAGGAACACCATGGGCAGAACCCTCAGCCAGGAACAGCTCATTCTTATAGCCACTTTAAAAAATATGACCTTTGCTCATCCAATTTCTGTTATGTTAGAAGTTTTGTCTCTCAAAAATGTAGATTTATCCAGTCCACAGAGGGCAACAGAAGGTCCCTCAGAGACTGGGGAAGGATTCTCACCTAGCCATCAGCTGGGGGAGGGAAGTTTATCACCATCTTGCCAGCAGCAAGCGGAACAAGGGTCTAGCCAGCAGTCTCTAGTTATCAGCCAGTGAAAGAATCTTGCTATCAGCAAGGTGCAATTAATATACATGAAGGACCTGAGAAAGGTCAAGGTGCATCCCCTGAAATGCTAGAATTTCCAGAATCACCTATATTCCCTGAACTAACCACGGTGCTTTACCCAAAATCCACAATACTTTATCCAAGGTCAGTAAAAATTAAGTTAGGAATATTTCCAAGCCAGTTAGAGAACTTAGACTTTTGCTTCCTCACCCCTTCAGAAACCCTGAGCCCTGAAGGTGGGAGGGCGCTACGGGCGACTCCAGGAGCCGTGGGGGACACAAGGGGGGAGGCGGGAAGCCCGAGAAAGGCAGATAATACCGCGAAAATAGCGGGGGAAAGTGCGGGCTCGGTGCGTTCGGTGGCAGGGATGTCCGAGGGGCAGTCATCTGCAGCGGCGGCCGGGACGCAGAAAGGCGGGTCTGTGCGGGTGGCCCTCAGCCCAGAGGGGGGAGCGGCAGTGTCCACACCAACTGCGGGAACATTACAGGCGGCGTGCGCTGTGGCGGCAGTGACGGGGGGCTACCCCGGCCCCGAGCCCGGTGGGCAGAGTGGCCCCAGGCCCAGGGGTGGGGGCGGCGATGCGCCCGAGCACGGCAGGAGGGGCCGTGGGGACAGCAAACCTGGGCACAGCTGCGTGACATCAGCAGCCCGGGCCACAGCCCAAAGCACCGAGCGAGGGGGCAGCGCCCTGCCCCGCTCACAGAGAGCTCCATCAGCCCCCCCGGGGAGTGGGGGGTGGAAAGATGCCAAGAGCAGCTTTTATCTACAGTGTTTGGGAACAGAGAGAGCAAGAAACATAATAACAGATTCAGTTCTATTTTCACAGTTCTTGTATGTTAAAGTAAAGGTGTTTGTCTTTTGCAGTGTTGTTAAAAAGATGCTGAAATTTTTAGAATGGTGAAGGTATAAGGTATTCTGTATTGGATTTGAATAGATGTCACCTACATTTGGTGGCTTGTTGTTGCTCAGATATTATCACCTATACTTAGTGATTTGTTATTGTTCAGATATGGGTGGACATTTGTCCAGGTGTCAATATTAAGTTTTAATTTTCCTATAGTTGATTGTTTTAAGCAAACCAGATTTTAAGTATATGCAATACTGTCAATATAAATTAATAGGTTTTGAATTCTTATAAGGAAGAAGCTTGCAAATTTATGCTTTACAGGTTTATTATCAGTATTTAAGGTTTCCCTTTAAACTAAATTGCAATGGATTTCTAGTTTACATTTTTCAAATTATCAATGAAATGCTGTGTGAATACAAATCAAGACTACTTCTAGGATTATCATTTGAATTGTAGAATTTGATCTGAATCAAGATTTTCTTTTTATGTATAGAAAAAGCAGTATTTATCTATCAGTTCAATTATTAAGGTTCAAGTTTGGTTTCTGTGTTTAATTTTAAAACCACTGTATTAAGAGGATGAGTTCTGTATCACAGGATGATTTTGATTTCTGTTTTATTGTGTAACCTGAAGTCTTTCTACATTCCAAGTAAGTTTTAGAAAGCCTCCAGACATGCGCTTTGAATCAAATGTGTGAAGATAATCAGTTAAGTTGTGAATTTAATGTTTCTTTGTTTTTCTTTTATTAATTCTTTCTTTTATTTTTGCAAGTCTTTTATGACCTGGCTTTGTACTATCTCACAATTTTAAGTGTTTTTCAGAATTCCAGAAAGTTGAGCTTCATTCTCAGAATGAATTTCTAGTGTTGTAGCTTTCCTGAGTTATCACAAAAGCACTGCAGCAGCCTGCAACGTTCAAAGCATCTCATCATGAAGAAGAACTTTAGAGAGAACGAGCTGCTGGACAAATTTGATTTATTCCTCACCTTGAAATGTTTAACTGTAGCTTTTGTTGTTAAGAGTTGTGGGTTTTTTTAATTAAAAAATGTTAAGGAGTTCTCTTCCAATTAGAATTTGGGCTGTGGCCAGGCCTTAATTCTACATGGAAGTGAAATTGTGCAAACCCAGGTGTTTTCTGCATCAAAATAATATTCCAGTCGTTTTGACTTGGCAATTGGACTTTATCAATAAAGCAGCTGAAGCTGATTTTGAAGTGAATTTGGTGTTCATTTTCCGGAGATGAGCATCTAATTCCTCATTGAATTAAGGCTTGACAGCTGTTTGCAGACCCTGAGGTGATGACACAGTTTTTTAAAAAACTGGTGATTATCAAATCTTATAAATGTATGTTTATTATTTAAAGTATTCTTAATGGTTGTATTGTGTTTTATTTGATAATGGTTTAAAAGAAAATATGAAGTTCAATTATGTTATGCTTTTGCTTTTGCTTTGCTTGCTTTTAGTAGTACAGATATTTAAAGTATTGTTGATTGTTGTACTGCATTTTACTTGCAAAAGATTGTGAACTTTAGGTTTGTTCTTTTTTGTAAAGAGGGGAAGAAACAATAATATTGTAGAATTTTTGCTAGGTAATAGTTGAAGGAAAATCCTCCAATTTTGATCAAAAGTCTAGAGATAAAGAAAATTAAATTGGTCTTTCAAATTAATCACTTGGGGAAAGGGTTTTGCTTGTGTCTCCACAGATAAAGGATTGAAGTGGATTCCAGCAAAGTATGTCAAACCATACCGGGCCCCAACGCCGACGCAAACAGAAACTGACCCTGAGGGTGAAGAAAAGGACTCACAGACTGAGTCAAAGGCAGATGATACGAGCTCGTATCTGGACGGCACACCAAGAAATTAAGGACTTGAAATTCATTATGTTTGTTTATATAACGTTGTATTCTATTTTTCTGTCAGTAATGTCAGGTGTCAAAACAAATTTGCCAGTGGTGCAACCAAAAGCAAACGTGTGGGAAAATTTGGCTCACGCAGCGGGATTGGACACAATTTGTATAACACACTCCAGACAAAAAAGGCCGTTTTCAACGTGCTTGGTCGGTTTGCCAGTGAGAGAGTGGCCAATTCTGAAAAACATTCCTCCAAGGATGTTGCAGGCCATGTCAACTCCTGTGGACGGGTGGAATATGTGGGTCAAATTTCTCCCTGTGGCTTCCGTTGAACCAGAATATTACTCTTTTGTATATTGTGCAGGATCGAGTCTTGACTGACATGAGAAGGCTGATTGCATCTTACTAGTATTCTCGCGAGTTTAAATCGAACCTTACAGAAGTTTGGCGAGAAGTGAAGAGCATATAGAAGCAATCCGCGGTAAAGCAAAAAACCTAGCAGAAGTGTATGTGCGGAGCGTACATCTCCTATTAGCGAATGCTAGACAGGATACAAACCCTGAAGCTTAACTGAAACAATTGTCCTCTTGGGGTAAAGGAATTGCGGACTAGTGTAAGCAGGATTAGTAGACATGGAACTACTGTGGATGTGCCTTTCTCCTTGTCCTCAGTTAACTTCTGTTTGCTAGACTTAAAGGTCTTGGAACTCTTACAAGCAGGGCAGACTGATACGGTCATGCTCAGAAAAATCATGCCTAGCTTTTTGAGCAAAAAGCCGGCTAGAAGTGTTAGGAAAAGGGTGCAGACGATCATTGTAAGAGGTAGGAAATGCAGTACAAAAACTCAGTGCACCAGAGTGCTGTGCTGAGCGTATCAGTTGGCAGTGACGAGTGCTGAGAAGCAGGATCAACGTATGCTAGCTTTCTTACTGAATACCTATTCGTCTAGCTGCCTTCTGTGGTAAATATTGGCGATGCAATGATCTCATCTGTTTAGTGGAGAGAGAGAACTACTGTAGTGTGTCCACTTTTTCTCCTTGTCTTCAGTTACATTTCTCTGCTTTTCGCTATGCAGAGTTAAAAGATTGCTTTGAACTCTTACAGGAAGCAGGGCAGATTGCTACTGAAGAGAGGGTTTAGAAAATGCACGTGCCCGCCGTGTTTTTTGAGCAAATAAACCTAGCTGCAGAGTGTTCTGTGTGAGTACTAGGTGACAATCTACCTCTGTTAGAGAGGAGAGGATGCAAGACACAAACAGCGAACAAGGAAACTCAGTGCACCAGAGTGCTGTGCTGAGCGTATCAGTTTCCAGTGACTATTGCTGAGAAGCAGGATCAACGTATGCTAGCTTTCTTACTGAATACCTATTCGTCTAGCTGCCTTCTGTGGTAAATATTGGAGATGCAGGGATCGCATGTCTATGTGTCGTGGACAGTGAGAAGTGCTGTGGTGTGTGCACTTTTTCTTTTATCTTCAGTTACATTTTCTGCTGCAGAGTTCAAAGAGTGCTTGAACTCTTACAAGAAACAGGGCAGACGAATCCGGTAGAGAGGCATAGAAGAAAACTGCACGTCCCAGCCGTGTTTTTAGAGCAAATAGGCCTAGCAGCAGAGTGTTTTGTGTGAGGAGAGGGTGACAATCACCTCATTTAGACGGAAATCGCTGCAGGATACAAACCGCGAAGAAAGAACCGCAGCACACCAGGGTGCCCTGCTGCGCGTATCATTTGCCAGTGACTAGTGCTAAGAAGCAGGATCAACGTATGCTAGCTTT